>OY540829.1:13797500-16197500 GCA_961205895.1 Mythimna pallens | reverse complement strand
GGAGGGGGAGGGGGGACAGGGAGGAGGGGAGGCCGCGTCTGGAGTCGCTGACCGCACATGCGTCGTCGTGCATAAGGAGCCGCCTGTCTTTGTATTCCGGTAAGGTCGCGGACTCCCCAACTAGCAAGAATGGTGCAAAACTATTCATGTTGACACTTCTCAAGTACCTGTTAACAATTGTCATTTTTTTGTCATTGTCATATTGATGAGTAACGTACAGCGTTGTTCCATGAAAGCAGTGCATAATAATTTATTTACAACGTAACATAAAGTGGCTTCGCGCCATTTGCCCATCGCTTTATTGTTTTGCATTTTTTGCCTATGCCAATATAAGTAACTATCTACATAATAAGTAGGTATACTTATATAGACAAAACATGAGAAGGAAATAAATTAAATTCATTCAAGCTTATGTGTCTCTCTCTTAGATGTATATTGTATCTAGATACCTTTATTACTTTTATCTAAAGCAGTTATTTTCTGTATTACTTGATAACCATTATTTTTAGATTGCAGAAGATAATAAATAAAAATTGTGTCATCCCTGTTGCTTCGAGTGTAGTAAACTTATTTTTATGCATTACATGAGAATTGCAAATGGGACTATGGCCGTGAAGTCATGTAAAACTCTTTTTTTCAGACGAATCACGATCTTGGACTGAACGACATGACACTTTCTGTTATTTAAGATTGGTATAACACTATGAGTTAATAATTACCAATAGATTATTATTCTTCGCTGACTTCGGTTGTCCGTTGGAATGAGGGAAGCATGATTGATTGATTTATTTGTTTATTAAAACTTCATGCAACACAAAGGTACAAAGGCGGACTTTATGCCTTTGGCATTCTCTACCAGTCAACCAAGGGTAGTGAAGAGAAAATATGGTAGGTGCATAAAAAAAAAGGAAAGATTAATGGGAAAGGATAGGTGCCGAATTAAGCCTGCGCGGGTCCTGGTCTAATTAATTTTAATAAATTAATTAGACCAGGACCCGCGCCCGCGCCCGAAAATTAATTAGTATCCAACTAATGTTGGATACTAATTAATTTAGTACTTTTGGAAAAACCTAGATGATGATCGTTTTTGCATACCCCGAACGATTAGAGATTTAAAGGCGAAATTCTAAAAAACCGAAGTAATCTTGAAAATTATGCTTAGGACATTTTAGGTTTTCTTCTAATAAATATTACAGTCTTTTCGATGATGATGGCGAAGCCTTTGTGAATTTATACAGAAAAGCTGAACAGTTAAGATTTGCCAGGAATAGGATGAAAAATTTCTTTTTCTTTGGTGAGGTTCAATTCAGCCATTCTTTTTTTATTTTTTTTATTCGATATAAACCAGTGCTTTTTTATTATTTAATTGGAATAATCTTTCCGAGAGATTGATCTCATCAACATGCCAACATCGATCGTCATCATCATTTCAGCTAAAATGCGTCTACTGCTAGACAAAGGTTACTCCCAAATAACGCCACAACGACCGGTCCTGTTTATCACGCCTTCATCGGATTCCCGTGAACCTTACCAGGTTATCGGTGCCTTTGTTGCGTTGCACGCTGTTGTGTTCAACGCTGAGTCCGATTGTCACTCCAGAACCTTTTGGCCCTTTTGGCCCAGTACAAATATTTTCACTACTTAGTTTTTTTACGTTCAAGTGCGGGATCCCTGAACACGCGGGGCCCCCAAATGCGCGGTGCCTGTAGCATTTGCTACTCTTGCTACATGGCTAACCCGCCACTGCTTCCGATTTCATGACGTTCTGGCATCGGAAGACTCAAACAGAACGACAAATGCCGTATCCACAGTACTCTGTGGATGTGGACCTACCTTTTTACATATAGTAGCCGTATCGTAACATTTTTTTAATTTTTCTATCAGGGGCCTTACCTACCATGACGTGTAAAATGAGAGGCGTGCAAGCGAGAAAGAGTGATAGAGCTATACACCCTATAGCTGCTCCATCCCTTTAACAGTTCAGGATAGGTCGTAAAAGAGATCGCGTTAAGAGATCGTGATAGGGTTTAGAATTGACCAACGACCATACAGCCGCACATCATGTACCTACTCGTAATTATTAGACCAAGATCCCAGAGCTGTCAGACAAACGTACATCCTGAAAATAGTATCTAAGTTCAGAATCAGCTACCGAATCAATTTCAGCTTTTTTTTATAAATAGGTCCTATCTAATTTTTGATAAGTCTTGATTTCATCTCTTTCAAAACCGATGCTCTACAAGTGTAACGCGTCGATCCTCATATTATTTGCCTACAATTAGGATAACTAATTTGTTTAAAACGTTACCTATGTGCATTTTAGCTCTTGAATAAACAATCATAATTCAAGCACTTTTTTATTAAGATGGAAAATCAACCTATGACTTCTCTCGCTCTGGGTAGGGCGTGTGTCCGACTTTTACTGACAAAAACCACACCTGTGTCCTTCAGTTGCCCTTTGCGTTCTAAAACTATAGGTCTCCTTTTCAGAAAATCCTCACTCATTAAAAATTGGATTTGTCATTAGATGATTTTCCCACCTTAAAAAAAAAAAAAAAAAAAAAAAAAAAAAAAAAAAAAAAAAAAAAAAAAACTCATTAAAAATTACTTTGTACAGGTTTGACAATCTACGTAGAAAACTTAAATACTAACTAAACTATAAATCCTTTTGTACTAAACCTAACTATGTGTACAAAAACACAAAATACACTCAGGCGTCGAAGTACTCCTCGTCGCTGTTATCCAGAAATGTGCCCAAAAGACTAGCAGCATTGCCAAGTTGAATGGCAATGTTAATTCTTTGAGCGAAGAAAGAGCCAGCCCTCGTTCACGCAAAGTGTCGGTCGGTCGGCGTAAAATCTCCATGAAAAGGAGACGCGCACTAGGACCCCATACATGACCCAAGCGTTTCGACCGGCTCAAAACTGTAATTACCAAATTGCGCAGTTTTAGGGTCTCAGCAGCCACGGCGGTATGGCGGCAGTGCCGGCATAGTCCGCTCAACTAGGAACATGGAATGGCGCAAGGGTGTCGACATAGGTTGCGTCCGTCCCTTTTAGAAAGTTTTCTGAATTTAATGTTATTTATCACAATCGATTGATACGCTAACAGCTCGCATCGCTTCGCATCAGCCTTATAATATTTACACTGTTGGGACTCAGGCCTATTCTCTTGGAGAAGGAACTCGCTGACAACTAATTTATCTTTGAAAATATGTTTTTTTTTCTGGATTTTTGAATAACACTAAGTATTCGTCATTTGATATACGTACCACTGTCATAGACGGCGCTTAAGATTTATCATGTTTATATCTACTGGTAAGGATAATGTCTGAGCGCTTACGATTACAGAGACAAAGCGCTGCATCAGTATGCAGCGGGGACAGCCGCTTCCTGCTGGCCGGGTTCCCGCAACCGCTATGGTAATTTAATTGTACAATACGACAGCGGAATGGATTAGGTGCCTCCGACATAGTAACTTCGGAGTAATAGGGGAAAACCGACTGTATTGTTCCCGAGTTGCTGAGTAATTCGATTTGACCACGTATGCTCTGAGGTTTGGCCAAGAACGCTTATTGAGGATAAGGTATGATAGATATCGGCTATCCGTGCTTCTTAAGGGAATGTTCATTAAACGGAACTATACTGATTGGTCAGGAGTCAGGACAATAGATAGTTATATTCAGCCTTCGGAAGTTCCCCAGCGGACTTGCAATTTCTGACGCCACTGTCGACGTAGAGCCCTGGAGGAAACCTGAATACAAGACATAACATCATGAGTTCATCTGCTTTGTACTTATCTAGTATACAATCAACTTTTCCTAAGCCTTGGGAAATTACCCACACAAACACGAGTAAGAACGAAATCCAGTGCCCAGGAGTCAAGGCTCCTAAAAGACACCTGGATCTATTGTTGAATATGGTTTTTGGTACAGAAGATAGCATGAATTACTTTTTTGAACAAAGCTTGTTGTCTGCTCAGAATCATCCCTTAGAACTTGCTACATATTTGCATTTGAACATTTTGTCATGAAAAAATTCAAAGCTATGGGTTTTTAGGTCCAGGCGGATGAAATCACAATCAGAAAAGTTTTAACAATTTAAATAATTCTAAAACTAAAGTTACATTATTTATGCAATCCCAGTTCACCGCATCCGTAAGCGCAGGCGCAGCCTGACCACCTAAAACAAGTTCCTCGAAATAAACATGACCGAGTGTTTTAGCATGATGGCACCACAAACAAACATCCTGACACTTGCTGACTCATCATATCGGTTCTAGCTAGTAGCGACTGATGACTGATGATACAAATGTTAAGAATGTTGAAGGTTACTGCATAAAGAAGGGAAATTAGTGGTTGGAAGTAACCTGTGTTTATTTCCAATGGGTTCTCTAATAGAGACGCGGTTGCTCAGTGGTTAACTGTCCAGTCACAACAGCACGGTTCCGTAGAGGTAATTCGTGGGTTACAATCCCGTGTGCGTCAAATTATGAAAATATCTTTTTATTCTAAGATATCTACACATTTTAGACACTGCATCTTACATCTTCAACTATTTTGTCACATGCATGACGACAGGCATGAATTTCCTCCTTATTCTCTTACGTGATCTTCCCTGCATGATGCAAGGGCGTTGACACCGCGGGCCAAGTCGGCTTTGTGCCAAATGTGAATAATAACTATTTACTGACGACCCACACGTGTTAGAAACACCAAATTGTATTCAGATCCTTGTTTGACAGCAGAATTCAAATGTGCTGCGATATTGATCAGTGTGTTTACTGATACTTACTTACTCATGTTTAGTCATTTAGAATCGGCTGAGTGCAATTCGTACGATAAGCCATGACATTCTGGCGCCCAAAGCACTTATTGTTTGATTCATATAATTACCTAACGGTTCTACCTAACCACCAGCTGGCAGGTTGATTTCAAAGAACATAAAACAATAGACGTATGTAAGTAGGCAGCCATAAACCACTTGTGCCTTATGTTTTATTAAAACACACCAATAAATCGACCATGAAGAAAATTCAAGCATTCAAATTAATTCAGCCGGAATGTTTAGAATGTACATCCTTGTTTAGTCCGTTTGTATTACAAGTTATAAAACAATAGGGTGCTCACAGTTCTATGTGGCACAAGTACATAATGGGAGAATTAATATTGTTTATTTAAATATTATTATGTTATAATAGACGGACAAAAAATTTTGCGAGCCTTATGTGATAAACATTTGCATGAACTATCTTAACTATTTATTTGACTATAAAAATAGTTGATTAATGTAACCTGTGGTATACACATTAAATGTAGACCGACTGAGGTGTGGCGTCGGGACACACTCGATCCGTTCCCGAGGACGAGTAGACGTCATTCTGAGGTTGTGCCTGCTTACTGATAATTTGGTTGTTTCATTTATAACCCAAATCCCTAAATAGTGATTATAGTGAACACCACATTGGCGACGAGTAAAAGCGCAGTAAGTAAAGTGATCATAAATCAAATAATGTACTACTTACGGATTGGTCAGCAATGAAATTATTATTTTATAGCACAGCGTTTTGAAAAAAAAAAAGTGACCGTTAACTAAGTGAAATTCAGTAAATGTTTCATATTTCTATGTTCATATTTCTATTGTTATCTATGAGTGATCTGCCTTGGTGATTTGCTGAGGGATGTGCTGCAAAGATCGATGAAATAATTACGTCACTCAATACATAAACGGGACCGTATATCGAAATGTGATTACGACATACAATTTGTCTCTACATTTCGACAATAGATAAAAAATAAAAATGATAAATACCAAATACGATGTTTGTTGACCAAATTCGTTTGTGGATACATAATATGATACTGAAAAAATCGAAATAAAAGTACCAACGAGAAATCGTTAATAGATCGAACCAAATGGAAAGATATTCGATCAAATGTACCAACGAGAGATCGTTAATAGATCGAACCAAATGGAAAGATATTCGATCAAATGTACCAACGAGAAATCGTTAATTGATCGAACCAAATGAAAAAGATATTCGATCAAAATGTACCAACGAGAGATCGTTAATAGATCGAACCAAATGGAAAGATATTCGATCAAATGTACCAACGAGAAATCGTTAATTGATCGAACCAAATGAAAAAGATATTCGATCAAAATGTACCAGCGACTAAACGTTTATTGATGCTAATCTTATCGAAAGATATTATTAGGTCTAAAAAATGTTCCAACGTTAATGTCGTTAATCAGTTCCAGCGATTAAACGTTAATAGAAGCTAATTTTATCGAAAGATATTATTAGACCTAAAAAATGTTCCAACGTTAATATCGTTAATGTACCAGTTTTAACGCTAAGTACCACTTCGATACTTCGGAGTTAAGTGATGCCTACTGTGAGGTATTACAATATTGTTAAAACTAAATACCTAAGTGTCATGAAATCCTTAAAAGGCTAATTAGATCAAATACATTTTGTACTGGCTTTACTTATCAAACAAAGAATTCGTCACATCTAAACGGCGTTCTCTGTTTCAAAGGGCCGATTAGCTGAGTTACGGATAATGAACCTTTGTGTGACTTACTAGCTAGAGTTTGTTTATTTAAAATGTTATGGGAACAGTACCCGTAGGTACAGCTCTTATCATCAGCCGGCGACAGTTAATTCAGCGGTATAACTAAAGTAACGATGTGTTGTGTACCTACTTTATTCTTTTATCTTAGTTTAGCACAACAAGATCAAGATGAAAATTAAGAAAAATAACTGATTTGAATTGTAGGTACAATTCTTGATTCTATTTCAAATAAATGATTTGAATTGTAAATATAATTCTGGATTCAATAAAAAATCATAACTATACCTAAACCCTTTAAAACAGCAAACCCGCAATTGAACTACTTAATCCACGATTGCCAGAGTCAAAATGCAATAAGTACCCGCCATAAAGGAGTTGACACTTGAACAGGAATTGTTGCCGGTGCGGCAACTAAAATCACAAACGTGATAAAAGTTCCTTTCCTGTAAAACTATTGCAAATTGCACAAAAGGTGTTTTCAAATGTTATTTCCAGAAACACTGCAATACAAGGACCAATAAAACAAATAGATACCTACCAACCTCATGACAAATAACAATATAAACTAGTGCTATCATGCATGTCATGAAAATTGTGGTATTCACAAAAGTGTAACCACTTTTGTGTGTAACTCGAGCAATTAATGAAAATTCAGTTCATGACCTATAATTAATGCAAATGGCATAGAGAGAGTACTAACCTCTTGTCAAATATCTATAATGAATTGGTTGATATCATGCATGTCATGAAAATTGTGGTAATCAAAAAAAAAAATAACAGTCGTGCTCTATAATTAATGCAAATGGCATAAAGAGGTGGTTTAAGCGTTATTTTCAGAAATAATGCGAAAAGAGGGTGGCTGGCTCTCGTCAAATGACAACAATAAAACAAAAAATTAAAAACACAAAGTACTCAAGAAAACGTCTAGTACTTACTGGTAGGTAGGTTCCCACCTACTTATCTAAATTGCCACGTGTCGCGTCGACGACAATGGAACAATTACAATTGATTCTTACAGGCTAAATAATAGAAATTCAATTGAAAAAAAAAAAAAAAAAAAAACAATTTTGCCAAATAATAATTGGTAAATATAGAAAAGCAGTTTCGTTGGTACCTGTACTAATGAAAAACATTGTATCACAGGCACCAGCATCTTAATATAAATAAACGTGCCAGGGTGATTACCTTTGGAGTATTACTAGCAAAGCTTAAGTCGTAGATAAAATGTACTTAAAACAAGGCTTTGATCTGAATTCCATTGCCAACTTAAAGATCTCTATTGATAAAAAACAAATCTATCAGTTAGTCCGTCTTCTAATTGATTAAAATATTTAAAAATAAATAAATAGGCGAGCTAGTCAAAATGAACTTCATAGGACCTGAAGTGTAATTAAAACGATCATTCATGTTTTGGATTTCTCAAATAGTTCCGGGTAAGCCTGATGACGACATTTGTATTTATCTGGAGACACATGTAAGGAATTCACAAAAAACAAAGAGTTCTCATCTCAGTGAAGTTTATCACGCCTCGACGTTTCAAGTGGCTGTTAAAGTGGCCGTTGAGGTTAGTTCGATCAATGGACTAGTTTAAGTTGTTCATTTAATAAGTTCCTGTATTAATAAATAGTCAAGGAGTCAATCGTAAATTGCTTTACATTCAACAAAATAGAAAAGGTTGAATGACTTATAAATAACCACTAGTGGCACTTTTGAGTTAATTTGGCATGGTTAAATAATTTCCGAAAACCGGAGTTAAAAAACCATAACGTTTTAATAAACAAAAAATTATGTATTTATTATATATCAATTGAAACTTATTCAGTTTCTGGGCGATGAATGTCATCAGGTCATACAGGTATATAGTTAAAAATACAACACAGTCAGACAGACAGTCGATCTAGACTTTCACACAGAAATCCAATGTTTTCTGGACCAAATGAAATTGGTCCAGAAAGTAAAAGGAAACTCTAATTTACAACTCTAGAAATCAAACAAATGGTTTTGAAAATTAATAAAAATCTCTTGGCTGTAATGACAAGAGATCGTATCCATAAGTAGAGCTGACGATAGCTCGGTTAGCTAATACAGTACTCAACTAAAGGCCTCACCCACAATGACTTCTGAGACAGAATCTGACAAATAAAAATGGTACTGCTAGATAAAAACGAGGCACAAGTTTTGGGTGTATTCAATTGAATTCATGAATTGAATTGAATTCAATACAAATTAGCATGTAAAGCGTGCAAGAAACTCTACTGACACTCGGATCAATAAATGATTACAAGAACAAATAAGTAATTAAAATAAACCATGGTACCTAGTTGCGAGATGACCAGTCCGAATCGATAGCATTAGTTCACGAACATGACTCATGTCCTAGAACCATTCAGCTCTACTCTCCTGCAGGGAAATGAATGACCTAGCACATGCGCCACCATAAGCAAAACATGACATTCCAAACCGCCAGAGCACACCCAACTCAAAGGCCAACCAGTAAATGGTAACTAATGTATCTAGAACTCACATAGTGGGAAATCCAACAATTGCGCATGTAATAAAATATAGGTCATAAACATATTCCCTAGTCACAAAAACAAAGACCTTATTTAGAAATTAAAAATATAACTTATATATAATATAAGCCCTGAGGACTATATAAAAACAAGCACAAACAAGTCTCTCAGGATATTTAGGCTAAAATCGAAATCAAATAACATATTGTGTTATGTTTAAAAGAAACCAATTGCTGATTCCCATAGTTCACTAAAAGAGCGAAATTGTTTCTAGATAGAAAATACTAGTGTTTAAAACATATACATATTTCGAAAGTGCAAATTGCAAATCCTAAATTGGCCTACAGATGGTTGTTCCGAGTCTGGGTGTCTTGTGCATGTCAGTTTACATGTCTGTGGATGCACTCACAATACAAGAGTAAATCCTAATGTGAAAAAATAAATAAAAATGAAATGCACTTGCTAGTGGCAGACAAATGTGTAATCAGGAATTCAATGTATACATACAGTATTAAACGAGGAATATGTTTTCAATACTTGATTCCAAATCCAGGATAAAAAAGATTCAAAGCAAATAGGCTGTAATGATGGTGTCAGATCTTAAGAAATATCCAAGGCGAGATGTTTAATGGAGCCTAAAAGAAAATTCATATCCAGAAATTCAACGGTTTATTACCATTGTGCTACACTTCAAAACTAAGAAGTTAGATACAAAAACCAAAATAAAGTTAGATACAAAAATAGTATTTTTGTTTATTAATTTATAATAAACAAAAATACCCTCACCCGTCATAAAGGAAGCCAGATATCGAAGCTGGAGAAAAGATCAAGAGGAACATCAAATAGACAAAGAATACATAAGACCACCGATTATGAAGCATCACCTTCAATTTAAAACACGAAGAAAGTAGAAAGCAAATGGAAATGTTTCATAAAGTTTAAATAAAATACTACTACATATATTGCTAAATGCTACAGTATATCTGTAAGTCTAGTGTAAATACTAAATGCACTCCAATTTGTGTGGTTCTTTACTCAAAATATCATCTCAGACACTAATCTGCACGGTTCTCATAAATGATTTGGCCATTACACTTTTACTGCGGATTTTAAAATGACTTTGACCTCTGAGTTTGTTTCTGTGTTTCTTCTCAGAGCAGTCAGCTAGGAAACACAGGCCTCATCTAGTTTAATTAAACTTACATGTTTTAATTTTATATTTATAAACCCAAAATAAGAAATTGTACTTTAAAACTTAACGAATGTTTAACTGCAAGACACAGTAAATTGTACTTTAAAACTCAACGAATGTTGCAAAACATAGTAAATTGTACTTTAAAAACTTAAAGAATGTTTAAATACAAAACATAGTAAAATGTATGTGAAACGCATTTAATTTCAAAATCTTAAATGCTGTAATTGCATTTCAAAATCAAATTAGCGTATAAATGCTAAATATTGTAATTGCACTTAAAATCTTAATAATTATAAAAAGGAAGACATGAGGTATAGACATTAGAAATCCTGAATACTGAAAACCGAAACAGCGAATATTGTAAATTATCATCTGAGTGCTAAATATCTTGAAATCTAAATCATTTTATAAAAAGGAAGAGATGTGGTATACACATTAAATGTAGACCGACTGAGGTGTGGCGTCGGGACACACTCGATCCGTTCCCGAGGACGAGTAGACGTCATTCTGAGGTTGTGCCTGCTTACTGATAATTTGGTTGTTTCATTTATAACCCAAATCCCTAAATAGTGATTATAGTGAACACCACATAACCGATACGATACGAGTTCAACGACCTTTGCTCCTCATATTCGCTTAGCCAACTTATTGGTAAACAGGGCGCAGACAATTGGCTACCGTTTGAATCATATTCGAATACCGCGATATTTTCCTTTTGCATGCGAATTCCCCCAGACCATCTCGTCGTGGTCTAAGTAAATTCTTTATGAAGTGCGTAATCAGGTAGATAAAGGAAATGTTTTTCTTTTATGATTATCCTGAATATGATTCTTGTTATGAACTCTAGGATAGTGTTTGAAAAACCCGCTCATGTAGGTAAACTCAAGTAGTGCCTTCGATGCGCACTTGAGGGTCCTATGTTGAATACAAATGACGATATTTGGCGGTCAAAGCGGGCACATACTGAAGTAAATTTATTAGTGATGTGTACGCGGTAACATTACACCTACGTATCATCACGTAGCCGGCATGTGAAAATCAGTTTATAGCTATTGATACTTGGAATGTTGTCGTAATTGCTTCCGGTCACATACATAGTTAGATATTTTCTTGGAAATTAAATTACCCATTACTTACACAATATGTATGAACGTTGGTCAAGTCAACAAAATACAGGTGGTTTTGTTCAGGAAAATTTGCAATTGTCTCTTAATGGAAGTTATAGACTCTCTGTCTGGCACTACCTGCTCGTAAAGTAGTACGCCTAACATCATTGTCATTATATCTTGGTCTTGGCAGATGTACGTGTCTATCAATCGTCTAAGTCCTAATCAGGTAAGTACCTACGTTGTTGGGTTATTATCTACGGCTTCTAACCTAACTGCCAAGGCCTCTTTTGATTTATTCAATCCTACACGATCCCATACACAGTCGTCTATAAATGATAAATAATATTTATTTAACAAATAGGTTTAAAAAAAACCACTTTTATCCTTAAAATTTTTATTCCTCATTTTAAACCCGGCCGGTGGTAAGGCCGGTGTTTCCTACATGACTACCCTGAGAAGAAACACTGAAACAAACTTAGTAGGGTTAAAGTCTCTTTTAAAGTCCATACAGTAAATATGTCAAAGTCAAAGTCAAAAGTTTTTATTTCACATAGGCCTACATGGGCACTTATAAAATGTCAGAAGCTAGTGCACGGTTCCAAATTGGTCGTTTCCTATGGAGAAGAACCGGCAAGAAACTCCATGGTTACTCTTTAAAAAAAGTGATTGTTTACAATATTTTCATATTACAGTATTAATAGACATTATGTAAGAACAGTGTAGACCAGTCGATATTGTACCCAAAAACACAATAAAAATAATCATATTAAAAAAGTCGTAATAGGAAGTAACCTAAGAATTCGCGAAGTCCACAGTGTTCTCACATTCACATAAAAAAAGAGGTTATATAAAAAAAAAAAACAAGAAAAATAAATAATTACAATTATCAATAAATGAAATGTCAACAAAAGAAAATTACTAACGAATTTATGGTGGTTGGCGTCTAATAATATAAAAAATATTGCAAAAGCAATGTGTAAGAAGAAAAGAAAAAAGAAAATGTATATATTACAACAAATGTGAAGCAGTTAATAGATAGATGTACACAATATTCTAAGTTACTAGGGGGCCACATGTGCAGAAGCAGTCATTGCCAAACAAGCGTGTCTTCGACATAGTCTTTAACCTTGTAATACGCTTTTTTAGTTAGGACACGCTTAATGTGGGTTTTGAACTTGCCCTCGCTAAGTTCAGTCACCGCCTTTGGTAGCTTGTTATAAAAGCGTATGCTGTTTACTAAAAATGACTTGCTGGTCTTAGCTAATCTCCATTTGGGTAATACAATTTCGTGTTTACTACGCGTATTTATGTTATGAAAATCGCTTCTAATTTTGAAAAGTCCTAGGTTTTTACGAACGTACAAAATACTTTCCAAGATATAAAGAGAAGGCAGAGTAAGTATATCGATTTCTTTGAATTTATTTCTGAGGGACTCGCGAGGACCCATTTTATAAATAGCCCGGATTGCTCTCTTTTGCAATATGAAAATTGAGTCTACATCAGCTGCAGATCCCCACAGTAAAATGCCATAAGACATAATACTGTGGAAATAAGCATAGTAAACTAACCTAGCTGTGGCTACATCTGTCAATTGCCTTATTTTTCTTACTGCATATGCGGCCGAGCTTAATCTACCTTAAAGAGTTCTAATATGAACGCTCCACTGCAGTTTACAATCGATAGTTATACCAAAAAACACAGTTTCCTTAGTAACATCAAGTTTGTTGCCGTCAAGAATTAGATTGACGCCAACTTGAGGGACATTCGGTAATGAAAATTTTATACATTTAGTTTTATTCGCATTTAATAAGGGATTATTAGCTGCGAACCATTTCGAAAGAACAGTCAGACTTTTGTTGACATGCAAGATATCCCCATCTTTTCTATCTACTATAAAACATTTTCAGCAAACAGAATTATATTGGATAAATTAGCCATCATGTAAGGAAGGTCATTAATATAAACTAGAAGAAGAAAAGGGCCAAGAATAGAACCCTGAGGCATGCCCATCTTTACTACAGACCCCGAAGACGTCGCCCCATTAATGCTCTTGTGCCCCCTTTTTGCTGCCTGTAAGATAAATAGGAAAAAATAAGATCAGCAGCGCGTCCACGAATTCCGTAATGATGTAATTTACGGATCAGAGTATTATGGTCAACACAGTCAAATGCTTTTGAGAGGTCACAGAATATGCCAATAGCATCCTGGGACTTAATTTATTGGTCAAATCACATAAGAACCATGCAGATTTGTCTGAGATGTTCTTTTGAAGAAAGAACCATACAGATTTGAGTGGACCTGTCCAGTCAGTGCAAACATTTGTCAGTATTCGCAAAGCTCAACTCAGGACTACTAAGGAGCTCAACGACTTGACGAACAATACCAAGGAAAGGACAAATATACCTTTGTATACGTTTGTCTTCTTTACCTTTCCTATCTCACCTGAGATTTATAGAACAAAAATGCACTTTTAAATATTTTTGTCTTGATATCTGTTTGTCACGGGTAATTTCAGTAGTATATTATAGTAACTAAAAAAAAGTTTTTATTATTCATTCTTCAAAACTACCTATATAAAACGGTTTAGGGGGTGTTAAAGTTTGGGTTGGTTTTTAAAGTATGGGAGAATCTTATTCTGGTTATTAAACTTGAAACTTGACACAAATTCAAATCAAAATAAATAATAAAAACTGTTCATATTAGATCTTCAAAACTATCCTCACAATACGGTTGTAAAGTTTTTATGAAAACATTCTCACAAACGAAGTTGCTGGCAAAGTACTAGTTGGTCTATATACCCCTGTTTTTTAATTAGTACAAAAAAATGGAGCTTTATCCGTATCCGTTAATGATCATATTTTTGTAGTCAAAAGTAAATAAAAACGAAATCGCAAAATTGTCCACGAAAATTCGTCATACCTAATTGGTAAATTCATAATAGAATCAATCATTCATAAAAATTGCTACTGGAAAATACTACGCGCAGTTTTTTTTTCCATTGTGATCATTAATATTTCCATAAATTGAGTGACATTTTGGTAGGTATATAAACAAACGCTAATAACTTTCCTGTTTATGAATATTATTTATTGAGATAATAACAAGACCTTTTCTAATAAGCTCTTTAAATATTTGTACTAATTAAAAATTTGTGGTGTGTAGATATCAATCTGCCTTTTCCCAACTATGTCGGGGTCGACTTTTAGTCCAACTATGGGTATCCTAATTTTACATGGAGCGATTGTCTACCTATAAACAAATAAACTATTTGTGTTTGTACCTGAATTCCGCAACCACAACCAGTAACTGGGCAACACGAAGCCCCTTGACAAGACTGGTATCAGAAATATTTCCAGCTTCTGACTACCCATCACGTTTACAAATGACAACAGGGTGTAGTCTCGGTATGGTAAGATGATGGTCTCCCATCTAGAGACCGACCTCAGAAAACGTTGATTATCCTTGGAGGTCGAATCTTCCTTCACTTATTAATTATTCTAGTTGTTAGTTGCTCTAAATTTCAATTTCGACCTATCAAGAATAAAAACGAAATTGCTCTATAAGATAATTATACATTTTAAAAATATGAATTGACTGAGTAAAATCCTAATCAGACTAGGCACTTAATTTTTATTCATACCTACTTTAGATAGCCTCTTTTATCAGGACCTCTTTAGTTTCGAGGTTTAAGAACTAATGGCACATAATAAATTAAAGACATACGAATATTTTTTATGGCCTGATTTTTCAATAGCCCGATATTTTATAGCCTAGAGTAGCCTAGGAATAAAAATGAAACCGCCATTTTTATTCCTAAGTTAAAAATATCCTAGGTAGGTTTTGTATAAAAACATGTCAAACCAAAGTTAGGTATTCTTTACATAACAGTTCTTTATCTGACTATTAAAAATGAACCCTAAAAATGCAAAAAGTAATTTATAGGAATAAATCCTTAATAATAATAATATAATATTCCACAACTATCACACAACGCCGTCTAGTCCCAAGCTAAGCATAGCTTGTGTTATGGGTACTAGACAACTGATAAACATACTTATATATTTCTAAATACATAGATATATAAATAAATTACACCCAGACACAGAACAAATGATTGTGCTCATCACACAAACATTTGTCCTGGATGGGAATCGAATCCACGACCTCCGGCATAGCAGTCAGGGCCACTAACCACTGGACCAACAGGCCAGTCCTTCTCCTGAATAATCCTATTCAGCATTGTAGAGTAATATATTACTTAGCTACCGCCTAATTATCTTTTAACACACCTCGAAAACTCGCTCCTCCTATCGCTTTTAGTCCAAAATGTGTATTTCGGACTAGTGCGAAAAAGTGTGGTGGCCCCAGTGCCACAATCAGATGCTGCCCGCGCGAAAATCCCCAGTGGTCACGCGGAAGCCCCTAAGCATACGCATGAAAAAAAATCCGTGCACTAATTCTCATGATGTAATTGGTTGCAAAATTTTTTGTTTATGAAGTTTTACTTATTATTTTCGAGTCTGTTGAGAAATGATTGGCTAGCCACTACCAGCGTGTAACGAACGACGTTTTTAGGACGACGACGTTTGCAATAATTGCAAGTCCTTGCAGTTTCGGGATATTTCTTGAGTACCCCGATTCCCGCGACACCCGTCCCGGAGGAACCCGATTTATTTTTATAGATAAATTCAAATAAGTTAAATTTACTCGTAGCTTGTACTGTTAGTAGCTTCTTTCTAGCTCGAAAGTTTGTGTGTTTATGTTGTTTCTTTTTCACGCTCAAACGACTGAATGGATCTAGAATAGCATAAAGGATACTTTTTATCCCAGAAGTATGTTCCTTGGGATTCTAATTTCACAGTGGGCGAAGCCACTGGCAGAAGCTAGTATTAGTATAGATATTATTTGCTAACGGTACTTTTAAGCTAAATTGTATAGAGCCTTATTAGAATTTATCAAGATAAAAATAAATTGGAGTCCTCCGGGACGAGTGCCTTAGGGATCGGGGTACTCGGGGAAAAACCCGGAGTTTTTGGACCCCAAAACGACCTCGCTTTTGTCTCGGGTATTCCTCCTCGGCTGCAATGACAAACTTAGGCCTCTTGCATCAAAATGTATAATTTTATAGTAGGTAGGTACCTACTATAAAATTATATATATAGGTATTTATTAGTATAGGTAGGTACCTATACTAATAAATGTTGCCTAGGTACCTATATAAGTTTATCAAAAATGATTTCAGACTGTCTTATCCTAAAAAAAATGGTATTAGTATGATACATATTTGATAAAAATGATGAATGATTTCAAGTGGACTTGGATTTATACCGTTTTAAATTTAAACTTATTTAAAATAGTTATTTACCTATAACTAAATAGGCGCACAATAACTTCCTACTTATCTCTATTCGCCTCCTTTTTTAGCCATATCATCTTTCACACATTCCATCCATCGTTTATTTGGTATTCCCCTATAACCGTCCACACATACAGCTACACTTACTGAATTATAATTATAATAATATTAGATAACCAAAGTCGGGCCTGTCAGGGGCCGCCCCTCTGAAAAAGAAGTTTAGATAAGCCAATGGAACTTGCATATGATACTTACTCTTCTGCAAAAGAGCAAACATAACCCATCCTAATCTATAAACATTTGATTGTTTTTAAAATTATATAGAACACTGACATCTATCGCAGAATAGTGGAAGCCTTTGTAAAGTATATCCTCTATTAGCCACAAGAGGGCGCTACCTGCATTAACCGCGTAAAGTTTACATGTACTCTTCGGGCTTTGGAAGAGTTAAAAAATTTGATAGAATACGATGATGATGATACGTAATATTGGGTTTTTTTTTTAAGTACTTACATTGAAATTAGCCGATTTCAATGTAAGTACTTAAAACGATGTGAAATTCCTGACGCAATACCCTAGCAAATAATGCCTATCCTTAAATGGAGCCTTACTGACTGATGATTAAATAATTTATGATTAATTATATCAACACAACTAATTTCGCACTCCGCTGACATATGGGCTGCTGTACAATAATAAGTATAAATATAAACTAACACCAAAACTCGTTTAAATATTCTAGTCAGTGTAGAGAATATCAGTAACAAACAGTTCCTATTGTTATGCAAGGCATCAAAGCTTACGTTAGCAGCGAGTACCTATTACAAATACGATCAACCATAGCGTGCCTATCTATAGGAACTATCTGTACTTCCTATCAACACTGAAGTTTTTCTTATGAGAATGGGTAAAATGTAAATGAGATTTTTATTTATTAGATAATATGTTACGGTAAAAGTCTAAAGCCTTACGGTAAACCCTAAGATTTACTGGTAAAAACTAAGATTTACCAACTTAGTTATGTTTAAAGACAGAAAAAAATGTGATTTTCGTTTATTTCGAGCATTGACTTGGTAAATGTTAAGAGTGCTAGTGCACCTCACCATCAACGATTGCATCACTGTTTACCATCAGGTGGGACAACAGTCAAGCACTACTTTATATTATTTAAAAAAAAAAGATTTACTTCAAATACACGGTAAATGTCGAAAAACATGTCAGGGGTGGTTTTAAAAAAGTTGAGCTGAGTCGAATTGCTCTGAATCGGGGTGTTAACCATAATGATGTTATTCTTTCCAAACCAACATTTACCAACCACCTCTGGAAGAAGCATCCTACTCCCGTAATCTACTATAATACAGTGTACCGGTGTTTCAAATTTCATCCATTGCAATTAAGGTGTGTTTAATTACAAACATTCAAACATGTAGAATTTACAAAACATCCAAACATGTAGAAATTACCTCTAACGTTTATTTCGTTGCCGTTGCCATAGACGTGTATAGGTGTAGGCTGAAGGGGCCGTGCCCGCCCCAATATGGTCTAGAACTTCATACCAAAATCAAGCACGTCAGAAGTCATCCCCCAAGGGAGGATCCCAACTGAAATGTAACCCTAGATACGAATGCAACTCTTTCTTAAAAGGGTTGAACACTAATGGATAATGGACTTATAATTATTATAGACGATTCAGACATAGTGCAGAATAGGTAGGTATATACGTAGGCATAAAAGCACTACATAATAAGTATAATCGGTAAAAACCATGATTAACTAAAGCACAACTTACAGGAGGCGAAACGACATACCTAAACCAAACTTACTTGTGGCGACATATATCTAAGTAAAATCAGTAAAATAAAAATATTTGTAACATGTTTTGTCTTTTCTATTAGTATTATTAATAACAACAGTTCTAATCGTATGATGTTGCATCATACGAGTGGAACAACAAGAACTAGCCAGCAATTAAAAATATTAATCAAGAAAATGTCGAGCGGCTAAAGACTAACTTTCATCTTAATTGGACATGGACTGTGTGGTTTACAAATTCAATCTTTGCTGCTGAGTAGTGAGGCATAAAGGGTTTTTTGAACGTCATCACATTTTGTACACGTTTTATTTCCCCGGAGCTTCATGATTGAAGTGGTTTTGGTCTACGGGCACATTGTACGCGCTGCGCTTGAATGCACTTTCTAAGGGACTGCTCAGAGACATCTTATTGACTTTTTGTTTGCTCATTGAGACATCGGGAGCTTTGTTTGATTATTCTATTTACAGCCTCGCCAGGAGCGTGTTCTTTATTGGTTTCATTACTTTATTTTTCGAACTATTGCGATGTTACTTCAAACACCTGTTCACTTCAGAGATATTAAGCATTATTAACCTCTTGACGCTCTCATTTTGATGAGGAATATAAAAGCTCCGAGAGTGTATTCGGAGCCAGTTAGTCGCCATGACAACAACTTGTTGAGCTTAAATAGGTTAAAGTAGCGACGTTATCATGTATCTCACTTTACCCTTGTCGTCATGTCGTAGATACCTACTCCATAAGAAGTTCTGTTGCCATGCGACTGCATGGAACAGAACTTCATATGATCTTTTATTTGAAAATCAATATTGAAATTGTTAACAATTATAAGTAGTTTATTAAAGAAAAACTAGTGTGAGTAATGCTTGGAACTTCAGTACCGTGGGAGTCAGTACCGTGTTCCTACTTCCTAGCGTGGCGGACGGCTATAACAACATTCGCAACGAGGGAAATGTCAAGGTCGCGCCCGTTCACTTCCTTCACCGCCGAGCCTCCGAACCTCCGCGAGCCTACGATACTCGCGTCGCCACCTCGCCACCCTCCCTTCTACAGCCTATACACAGATTTGTATATCGTCCCAAGTAAAATGCTTGCACTTTGTATACAAAACCCAATCGAATGTTACTGATGGCATTTATAAGAGCTTTTGCTTCCATCAAAAGATTTCCGTAAGAATGTTGTTTTTACGTTGTTTTACAATAAACATATATTGATACAATATTGTATATTATATTCGCTACATTATATTGAATATTAACATTTTATTATTCTGATCCTTTGTTTGTCGAATGCTAATATCACTGATATGAGAGTATAGTTCTATTTAGATTCTGACTGAAAATTCTAAGATGTGACTGAAAACGAGAAGTGTATACCAGAAGTGTGTATCCACTTCTCTTTCGTAGTCAAAATGCTCCTCCCCTGTATGCTAAATATTCTTATGAATAAGGAAGTTTTGTCGTGCACGGATGAAGCCGCGCTGGCAATACCGACATTAGTAGCCACTTGATTTATAAATCTAACAGAGTCTGTGGTGCAGAATTTCAATTGCATGCGGCGAAGATACGAATATGATTCTTAGTAGGTATTGAAAATGTAAACCAACAGGATGTAATTAGGCAGTATAGTGTGTATATGCAGTAATTGTAGGTATCGGTCCCAAGATTGCTCCTTAAGGGACACCGCTCTGAAAAAAAAGAATTTTGAGTATCAAATAATTTTACTTATTGGGATTTTCAAAAGACTACTTTTAGTCCTTATAAAGTACTAGTCGTACTTTATAAGTTAGAAGCGATTGTCTTAATACACTCGAGCACAAATAAAATCGCACATGAAAACTCTTTTTAACCGACTTCGAAAAGGGGGAGGTTATATGTTCAGTTGAATGTATGTTATTCATTTTTTTTATGTATGTTCACCGATATCTCATAGGATCACAGCAGAATGGTCGTAACAAGTAAAATTGCTTTGTTTATACGTGTAGTCGATGACTGACTGAAAGTAGAGGGGGAATATATCGAACTGATCTGATGCTGAAGCCTGAAGTTAGGCACCGGAACTCCGTAATATATTAATGTAATCTAACCTTGTTTGGGATTATTAGAATGAGGGTGTTCTAAAATGACGTTGACCAGGTGGCAGCACTGAGGCGTCAGGTTCGGACACCTGTCAAAACGCTTATATAAATGACATTAGTTAGACATCAACGTCAACGTCACGTATACGTTTTGAAAGGAAAAGACCTGACGGCTAAGTGGCGCTAACTGGTGGTGAGAATTTTCTTGAACACCCTCATTGTCATGAGATGACTATAAGGCTGGCTATAAGGTATTTAAATTTGGCTGACGGGTACTTTTTAGTGGTGGTACTATAACTAAAAAGTGTAAAATAAAAAACTTTTCCAAAAAAAAATATAACCGACTACAAAGTAAAAAAAAAAACACTGAAAAGTGCAAAATAACTTTAATTTCGGACGTCGGTGTTTCTATAATAGTTTTGTCTCTTCGTTATTTAACACCGACTTCCGAAATTAAAGTTATTTTGCACTTTTCAGTGTTTTTTTTTTTACTTTGTAGTCGGTTATATTTTTTTTTAGAAAAGTTTTTTTTGGTATGACAGTTTTTGTCATGAATTTGAATAGATTTTGAAATAAATGTAATACACTATTTTAAAGACTATTTCATTACCTTTCTATTGATATAAAATACAGTGTAAAAATACCCTTAAAAGGTTTTAGAGCACCAAATCCAACATACGGGAAAAATGAAAGTCAAACTTAAAATTCTTGGTCAACCTGTTTATTAAAAAAGTGTATTCCCTCCCTTAGCCCAAAAGAGATTTAAAGAGATACAAATATTTAATACCTTTGCTTAGCCCTAATTGCAGCTACTAATCGGTTTTTCATGGACCATATTAATTGTACCATGAAATCTTATAACGTCCTACTCCTCGCTAATGACAAATTGAAGCTCTTGGAGTCGCGGAAAGCCGGGCTTTTTGCTCTAACTCTTCTTTTAAGGTCATTCATTCCAAATAAATATGTTCAATCGGATTAAGATCAGAATTACGAGCTGGCCTCTTTATCGCGATGGTTCCAACGTCTTTAATGTAGACGCAAACTGTTCTAGCGACATGCTACCTGGTGTTGTCATCCATTTAAGGAAAAAAAAAACTACCATATTCTTCGAGAACTATTTTGACGTATTGTGAAGCCGTCAACAATCTCGATATCGGTCCGGTATTTGTCCCAGTGATGGACCAAAAGCCACAGGTTCGTGTATGCAGCATTGTTAAAATTGCCTTGATGACCTTCTGTAGACCCTAAAGCATCCATTATGGTCATGTAAGACATTCTACACTTATCAGTAAACACAACAGCTTGCCATTAGTCATACATCCAATTTATCTGGAAAATTATAGCCGGGCTTGTCGGTGAGCAGTGGTCGATTTGGTACTATTTGCTGGGTGATGCAGTTAAGCCTGCTTTACCCAGTCTTTTTCTATATGGCAAATTCAAATACCCAACTGATGATTATCATACTAGTGCTTTTACCTGTACAGACCCGTAACCGACTTTAGCAACTTTAACAAGTTGCTAAAGTCGGTTACAGGTCTAAGCGAGGGAAAGTTCAAAGCCCACATCAAGCGTGTCCTTATCAAGAAAATGTCATGGGTTGCGCGAAAGTGAACTCCGGGGCCCTGGAACGAAGACAAAGAAGGAACAGAAGTGTATTTTAGTCAGAAAAATTCTGACATGCACTCCCGCTCCGCCTAAGGGCGAGAAATGTCATTAGATGATTTCCCACCTAAAAAAGAAATTAAGAAAGTGTATTACAGCATTAAGGACTATGTTGAAGACACGCTAGTTGACAATGACGGCTACATGTGGCTTCCCTGGTAGCTTATTAAACTGCATTATCGTGCAAAATTCAATTAACTGCTCCTATATATTCATATTTTTATTTATGACATTGTTTTAACAATATAGAATTTACATCACTAACTTTATAAGGGATTCATTAATGTTATATAATCGTGCCATTTATGTAGCTTCTTTTTATATTATTTTTTATTTTCTATTTCAATCTACTTTTTCTCATAATTTTTTTATTTACTTATTTGGTACAAGTTGAATGTTCTCTCATTTTTACCTACTTTTTTTAAGTTAAAATCGTTGTGGGGCACAACAATACGAGCCGTGTCCAGGAGTACCGCTTTCTGGATCAAGCCCTTGATCCAGCCGCCTAACGCGATTATTATTAACATTGTAATATGGAAATATTGTAAAATTAGTATTTTTATATAAGAGTAACCGCGGAATTTCTCGCAAAGGAAACGACTAATTGGAATCGTGCCTAGCTTCATGTATGTGAAATAAAATATCTTTGAACTTGTAGAGTACCTATTGAAATTATCGAAAAGATTTGGTTCAATCCTGTACTTAGTAAAATAGTTTTAATTTTTTTTAATAATATAATGTTGTTTGACCTTAATGTTCTTCGGGAATCATCAAAAATTAGGTTCCAACTTTTGAACCTGCTACCCTGCTACCAATGCGTCGGTGGAAATGTGTTGAACTCCGTTGAACAGGGAAAACAGAGTCTTCAGTTTTTCAAGGTAGGTAATTTCTATATTTCGAATTATTATTTTTTTACCCCTTTATTTATTTACATTGTGCTCAGATAATAGAAACGACACGAAAAATGTAGCCTGGTTTTTTCTAAAGTTCGTAACATGATTTATAAAAGTGTCCATGGAGTTTCTTGCACGTTCTTATGCATAAAGAGGTCTACGCGTTCGAAAGTGCAATTAGCTTCATTTTTCTGACTGACTGACCTGCTTCTTGATAATTAAAAAGTGCCTGTTATTGGTTTATTTGAAATAAATGCTTTGAGCTTTTATTGAAGTTTCCGAATAAAATAAAACTTACATAACGATTTGCACTTTTTATTTGGCACATAACATAACAAAACAATAACGGCGGCCTACGCCGTCAGATGGCAGTCGTGTCGAAGGGCCCGGCGGCGTAACGACGGCGCCAATGGAGCGCGATTCCCCCAAGCCTTTCTTATTATGTACTGTGATTTAAAACAATACAACCGTGGAGCCGCATTGGTACTACAAAAAATATTTAATAGGCTTTTGTGGAATAGCATTATTATCATAGGAAGTAAAACTAGATACTCTTGATTGTTATGTCAACCTTAATTTGAAAATATACAGAAATTAAAAGACTAATTGATAATTTAATTAATACTAAATGGCGGAAACATGGAATATAGGTATTATCTTAAAGATCCGGCCATAAGCGGATAAACTTTATTAAATGTCAAAATGATAAAATCTGTATCGATTTCTAAAGAAGATTACTTAATTTGCTATTCATAATGAGTTTTAAAGCAAACGGGTGCCTAAAATTAAATTGTTCAGTGTGACTAAACTGGTTATCTAATGTCTCTCGGATGTGCTTAGTGACCAGCAACTTGAAACTCCTACCAAGCCTAGAACTGGGGGAGGGTCGCGGCGATTTTTGAAATAGTTACCATCGCCCTGGGAAACAAAGGGCAACTGAAGGACACAGGCAATAATATAGCCTACAAACCTGTTGCAAAATTGTAAATTTATTTGAATAAATCATTATTACAGGCAGGTTTTAGTCAGTAACAGTCTAGTCAGACACACCCTCTCGGACTGCCTTAGAGCGGGAAAAAAAATAAAAAGAAGGTAAAAGGCTACTTACTACTGGAAATATTATGATGCAATAATTATTCCGTAGAACTTATTTTTAGACTTTTCTTTTACATCACTTTTTCTAGGTCATACAAAAGGGCAGCGTAGACGAGGCGTAGCTCGGTGTAGACGTTGCGTAGCACTTCTTACATATTGCGTAGAACCGTGTAGGCACGCGAAGCACAGCGCTGGCAATGCGTAGTATAGCGCTGGCAACGCGAAACACCGTGTAGGCGACGCGTAGCATGGCGTAGTAGCCACTTAGCAAGGCGAACATAGACGTCGCTCGGGTTGATGTGAGGTGGTTATTTTTATTAATTATTTAGGGTTTCGTACCTCAAAAGGGAAAAACGGAACCCTTATAGAATCACGTTGCTGTCCGTCCGTCTGTCTGTCTGTCTGTCAAGACCCTTTATCTCGGGTACGCGTGGAGGTTTCGAGTAGAAATTGAAACCATATACTCAGGTCTACGAACCCTGAAAGCTGTGAAAAAAATCAAACTTCTGAGTTAACGAACCGTTTATGTTGCAAAAAACGTGTATTTCAACACTCTCAAAGGAATCAAAATTCATAAGATCCCCCCGATCCTCCCGTTGACCTAGAATCCTGAAATTTGGCATGAAGCAAGTTCTCACAGCCCAATTATAGGGAAAAATCTGAAAACTGTAAATTTGTAGTTACGTCACAAAAAAAACTTTTTTGCAATTCGCAAAAATCTTCGTAACTTAATTCGGGAATTGAACTGTTTTCGTAGTTAAGTTTGTACGGAACCATCAGTGCGTGAGTCCGACTCGCACTTGCCCGGTTTTTATTTCTTCTTCTTGCTTTTGCCAACGGCTTCGCCCACGTGAAAGTCGGTTTCTCCATACATACTTTGGCCCCCGTTTCAGCCCCTTAGGGATGGCGTTTCGTAAAATTCTTAGCAAATGTCTACACCCTATAAGGAGCGTACCTACCTGACAAATTTTAAGTTTGTAGGTGTTGAAGTTTTTGAGATTTCGTGATTATATCAGTGAGTGGTATTTCGCTTTTATATATATAGATTTATGTACACATATAAAATAAAAAGAAGGAAACAGAAAAATAGGTACAAAGGTGATGCATGCTATCAATGAAATAATAGGTATAACATGCAAATATAAAATGTTATGTTTGAGGTGTTATTTTAAGTGCAATTTGCTGTCTTGGATTTGATATTATGTTCGAAAACCTCACCTGATTGATGTGGATTGATGTAACCTAACCCAGGTTACACGAACCAAAATAATAATAACTCTTCAACACAACCACTCCATGTTTTAATGCTTTGGATACAAGCAAGGCAGTTTTCGTGGTCGTTGGAGCGTCAAGTGAGTCCAAACGCCTACAATTTTCCCACCAGGGCGATCCCGCACCCCGTCACCCGAAGCCTTATTACGAACTAATTAAGTCACGCAACAGATACGTTCGAAATCTGTTAGGAAAATAACCAAAAAAACAGGCGCATGCTAACATTTCTGGTCGTTAGAACGTGATTGTTTTTGTCACATCTATGCATGTTCCCGACCTAAGGTGCTTGACGAAAAATGCCTAATCGACCATACGATCAACTTTATCGAAACGATTTGCATATCTAAGGATATGTCACACTTTTACTACTTAGTAGATCAGTGTCTGATGATTCCAGTTTTCTTTTAGTATGAAAAAAACGTTCAAATAGAGAGCAATGTTTCCGAAACTTTCTGCAATGATTGAGACGGTGAAATTAAAATAAATTAGATGATGTTTTTATAATGAAGCCGCGATTGTGTGGCTTGCGTCACTTGCGTGCAAGCAGCAACCATTGAAGCGCGTGCAAAGCAGCGAGAGTGCATTCCCAGCTATCTAATGACAATGACAGAGCATCCCCGCTTTCCAAGTTCATTGACAACGAAAGTGTTGCGCATGCGTGAAAACTCGCGCCAATTATAAGCGCGGGCGGGTGCGGCGGGCGCACGACGGCGGAGCTGGCGCGGTGCGCGGTGCGGGTGCGCCGGCGCAGCGGTCGTTGCGCGACGACGCGCCCGGTTGCGCGCGCTTCATTGCCAAGGCCGGTGTGCTTTCTCCACGATCTACGAGCTATTACGTGGCACTCGGGACCGCTTGTATAATGTGATGTAATTGGAATTTGTTATGCTTTGCTACCGATAAACGGAATTATGAAAGACTGACAGCGTGTAGTAAATTACACTATCACGATAGGACACGACCTCAAACACCGCTTATTGTTATTGTAATTGAACAATGTTAGCATTTTACGATGAATACTAATAATTCATTACATTAAAAGCGTTATCGTGTATAATTGTGTGCCACCATTAAATGGTATTTCCGTCGTAATCATTTGGACTGATAAATGATGATTGCTCGTTGTTCTTGACCTAATCTCTCGATGTCACTGAGTACCCGTGCGGTTCCGCGTCACCATGTCACTGATGGTCCAGTCAAATAGGTAAACAAGGCGGAACAATATGTTCAGAAACGTAGAATGAAAAAATCATCCTCTTCTTTCACTCATAGTTTCGTGCAACAGAAGAGAACGAAGATTGAATAGTAGGTAACATAATACAGGTACATACTTAATATATCCGGATCGTAAATAAATACCTAAACCGTAGTAAACATTTTTACCATAACTCACCAAATTCATCAAAAAACTATTAAAGACCCGAAATATTGTGCTTATATAGATGTACATAAATAACTTTATGCAAATATCCACATTTTTATTAGACTGTATCTATGAGGAAAAAACCAGTTATGTATAATGAAGAAGTTCTCAAAAGGAACCAAACACGACGTCACAGAAAAGTACTTGCGTTGTTGACGCAGAATATGTGTTCAAATGACTAGACGATTCTCCGACAAACTGATTTATGTAATTTCAAATCCACAGTGTGTTTCTAGACGGGACTGTGTATACCGGAAACCAGAGGTTGTCAGAACAAACTCAAGGTTAATACGTAACAAAATCATTTAACTTGCACAAATTGAGGAGGTGAAAAAAATAAATGATTAAATTCGTCGACAGTTACTCACGTGTGACTACCATTCCCCATATTGAATAGAGGAAATCAGGAAAATTTCAGGCAACGTTTTTTAACAATTTGATACATCGGCGCGTAGAAAATAGTCACCCCAGGCAGACATGGGCATCTTGAAAGATCCTTGGGTAAAAAGATGTAATTCGGCAAAAGCTGTAGTATTCTAGAAAACCTTATGGAGAAAGGTCAAAAGTTTTAAATTGGTAGATATAGTCAAAAGTTATCTAGAAACTTGGAAAAGACGTACCGATGTGCAGTTTGGTCCAGATCCGCATTTGTGACGTCCACACGTCACAATCGCAGGACATAAATATACAAGAAGTGAAAAAGACGTGGTCGAAATGCTAAGAGCTGATGATTAATTGACGTATCCAAGAAGTGTATGCGATTTAGCAGAAGGCGACTCAATTTGCAAAATGGGTTTTTATATGTACCTAATATAAAATTATCATACTTAGAGCTATCATGACAACAGTTCAGCGCTCTTCCTTATCAAGCGTAGGATTTCCCCACGTTCAGAAATATCTGTGTTAATATGGCTGAAAGAGACCAACTTCCTACATGGCATAACTGATCTCCCGTGCACATAATCTACCTAATTAGATACAGCACTTCCACAGTCAGTAGGCGTTAAGTCATAGTTTGGTATGCGATCTCATTGACGAGCGTTGAACCGGGAAGTGTCTGACAACTCGACTTGTACTATCACAATAGATATTCCAGACTTGCAGGACACAGTGATGCTCGTTGCATTAAACGTTATATTTCATTTGATACCATTTCAGAAGTAGAGCTTTTGCGAATATGTACATACGTGATTGAAGGTATTCAATTAGATTAAAGATGGTATTCAATGAGATAGAAGATGATGTTTTTTTTCTGAAGGAATCTCTTACAGCATACAGGCTACAAAAGAAGAGTGAGTTAAAAAATAAATGAGACACCATGGGAACATAGGAACAAAATAAAGTTTACTTAATTTAAAATAATATAAAGTGTAAACATATATAGGTACTATATAATGCATATGTATATATACATGCTAAAAATATTATAAGGTATATAATACTTATATTATACATATATGGCGTCACACTACGCCGCAGCATGCCTAGCACTACTAACCGATTTAATGACGAAATTAAAAATATAGTGATGCAACAGAAGTGTCTTAACGGAAGCGGAAACGGAAACAGATGTCATAAGTAAATTTTATTTTTTAAAAGCAACAGAAGGTTTATGTCGTAATTACGTCACGAGGCACGGTGATGCGCAGAATGAACCAAAAAAATTATTTAATAATAAAGAAACACGTTGCGACATGTTTATGTACCGTCCCCGGGCCCCGCATCTCTTTCGATGTGTCCAGTCGTCCAAGCGCCCCCCACTCCCGCGCTCCATGCTGTATACTTCCGTTTTAGAGTTCTGTTATAAATTTTGCGGAAGCTGAAGCGGAAACTGTTTGCGGAACTTCTGCAGAAGCGGAAGCAGAGTTCTGTTGCAACACTAAAAAATGGTGTTCATTCACTCTTTTTTGAAAACTGCAAGAGTTTGGCGGTTCTTAATGTCAGTCTTTCGGCATAAATATTATTATGTATTAGTCTAAGTAGCATAATAAGTTGTTTATGTATAAGAACTGTTTAAAGGTTCTGATTTATTGTTCCTCTGAAGTCTAATATCTGTTTTCACTTCAACGATCAAATTGGCAGTGTGATATTGCTGATCTAATCTATCTAATTAGCCCTTTATGTCCCATTGCTGGGTGAAGGCCAACCTCTCGCTTTTTCACAAACGTCTGTCTTCGGTCATTAGGGGCCAGTCCCTCCGGTGAGAGTCAAGTTCATCTCTCCACTTTAGTTTTGGTCAACCGCGATGTCACCTTGCGTTTAATGAGACCGAATAAATGGCTCTTGTAGTCCACAGCTCATCTGAAATACAGTAGACATGATGTCTCTGATAAACAATAATTTTTTGCCCAACATATGGTATAGTAAGTATAACAAGCATGCTTCATCGTCGACCACATCGTCGCTTACCATCAGATGAGGTAGTTGTCAGGAAAATAAACTCGGCTACGATATAGTGTCGTGTGTAGCTAATGCTAGCACGTCATTTCGGGGGCAACCCTACAAGTACAGTGTAATAGGAAGTAATAGTTAGGCTGAGATTCGATTCTGACGCAAGCGGACGGTCGCTGTGGGCGTTAGTAGGCACCGTCCGCGCAGTCAGCTTCCGTGTCAGTCTGTCAAGTAATGTACCTCTCGTTGCTAAGTCTCGCACCCACCACTACTTCAACTTGCTAATTTATCACATCCGTCGGTTATGCGATCCGCGACCGGTATGACTTCTTTTATTCATTCCAATCTCGTAATTCTAACTACCTAATTATGTATTTCTGGTTAGCTGCTAAGACTTCTCAGCAAAAACTTTATCAAAGTTTAAAATATGTAGAGGTCGTTACGGTTCTTCATGTTGCTGTAATACTTGAAAAAAAAATTCAGAATATAGGAACATACAGATGTATAAAAAAATAAATACGGCAGTACATAATACATACACGCAAAAACTTGAGTTTTGCTCTCAAAATACGGAAGTAAAGTATTATTTGAATTGGTAATGACCGTATAATCTCGCATACATTTGTATATCCTCAATAATTCAGAGAAGTATCAAGCAACTGAAAATCAAATGAGATTTTTCATAGAATGAGAATGAGATGATTTTTCATAGAGCGTTTTTGGCACCTCAACCAAAAAAAAAACCTTCTTATTTTGGATATTTATTATTGATTTCACGTTGAGTCGTGTGTCAAAGCAAAATGAATTTAAGTTTGGAAATTGTGGAAGCAGGCAAGCAAGAGCCAATGAAGCAACGCGTCACTGGGCGTGTTTACGCACAATGTTTGTTCATTCACAAAGCCTACGTTATTGCGCATTGATGCACAGAAAACGTTCTATCTACAAGGAGGCATAAAAAGTGCTGCATAATGCGAGCGCGAGCCGGACACCCACGTCGCGAATTCCCGTCCATTATCGCTTCTCGCTTCAATCCCACGGGCTCATGTGACGTACAGAAGCCAAAGTTGGGCGGTGCCAATGCAGAGATTTACTTTTTGTGAACGACGAAGACATTCTTCCCAGCAGATCACGCGAAAAAGTATTCACAACGGGGATGCGAATTGTAATGCCTTCGAGACAGATAGTGCATGACAATGTGCTGACGAACACATAAATAACACAACGGGTAGTAGATCAGAACAGTGGTAGGTATGGTAAGAACAGCTTCAAGCTAACAGGCCATAAAATCAATCATAAAGATCATTATATCTGAAGTAGTATGAATTTTGGGATATTTTATAGATTACCTACGATAAAACTATAACACCACAAAAACCGACTCTTCTACCCAGAAAGTGAAGTATAATGATGTAATTTCATTCTGTGGTAACACGATTAACACCATATGTTGGTGGATTCCCAGTTCGTATCGTAAAGTCTCGTCATAACTAAGATATATAATGCTTGGCTCTGTTATTGTTTAGGGACCACCAGGCAGGGGCTATGTGTAGGTGTGTTACGCATCTCCCCCGCAAAGGATCGTCATAATCTCTGCACCTTCGTCTGTATTTTGTTAAATATTATTTTTAAACATCCTAAACAGGAGTGCACCACATGTGCCACCTGACCTCTCTGAGCTTTCCCACGCTGCGACGCAACAAGTCCTTGAAACATAAACGCCTTCGTTAACGTTAAAGCTCGGGTAACATCTTCCAACAAACTTACTTTGAACTGAGGACGCGTCTTCGTTCCTTAGAGACTAATAGGTTTGTTTTCGGGAGCAAATGTCTCGGTTGCAGCGAGGCTTAAAGCTTTTTTCTGTTTACTTAAATGATCTGGTGATTGTTTTTTAATTTATTTTGTCGTTCGGCGACGTCATGTGGTTCCAATCAAAGACCGTTGGGTCTTCTTTTTTTTCAAATCGATTATCGATGACTTAGTGGGTTCAGTCTCCATTTTGTTAGTCATTATGTTTTAAAATATTGTATTATGTATGCTCTTCTGCTTGTGAATAAATTGTAATTGTAATTTGTTTTTAATACATTAATACACTTTTTATATATGTACTTATTTGTTTTCAGGATTCCCCCTACCTCAAAAGGAAAAACGGAACCCTTATAGGATCACTTTGCTGTCCGTCTGTCTGTCTATCTGTTTGTCAAGACCCCTTATCTCGGGAACGCGTGAAGGTATCGAGTTGAAATTAAAACCATATACTTAAATCTGCGGTCCCTTGAAGCTGTAAAAAAATCGGCGGTTTTTTCGCAAAAAACCTGTATTTCGACACTCTCAAGGGAATCAAAATCCAAGTACCTATGTACTTCCCGATAACCTAGAATCCCGAAATTTGGCATGAAACAAGGTCATATAGCACAAGTATAGGAAAAAATATGAAAACTGTAAATTTGTAGTTAAATCACAATTAAAAAAAAAATCGGGAATTGTACTGTTTTCATAGGTAAGTTTGTACGGAACCCTCAGAGCGCGACTCCGAGTCGCACTTGCCCAGTTTTTTCGTAACGTAAAGATTGGTCATTGGGTTGTTTTATAGCAAGTTTTATTGGCCTTGTATAAATCCTGGAAGGTGCAAGTGGTTGTGCAATACAGGTGTCACTATGTCCTGTAAAGCGGCTCCACACTAGTACTGGCATTGTGTTTGAGATGGATCGAGGAAACCTCAATTAGCCAGATCATTTGTGCTGCGAATGCTGCGATCAATATGGTCCGTAGTTGATTAAGAGATTACCAGAATGATAGAGCTTTAGACCTATATCTATCTCTGACCCGTATTTGGCTAGGTAGCTAAAAAAAAGAAAAAAGAAAAGAAGAAGAAGGTAGAATATTTTATCTCAGTTTATTGACAAGAAAAGGAGAAGATAGCAAGTACATATAGTTAATTGTGTACATACAGGTTTACCAGGGACAAACATTTGGAGTCATATGGGCACACTTCCAGTTGACAGTGATTTTTTTTTTTTTTTTTTTTTTTTTTCGGTGGGAAAATCATCTTATGACATCCCCCGCTCTTGGGCGGGGCGGGAGATAGTGTCAGACTTTTACTGACTAAAAACCCACTCCTGTTCCTTCGTTGCCTTTCGTACCAGGGCCGAGTCTTCCTTTCAGAATCAGACCCTTGGCCCCAGTAGGCTTCGACCCTGCTGGGCCCCTACAGTTGCTGACATCTCCTTGAGGCGCGCGTGGAACAGCACGCGCCGTTGACGACTTGGGCTTGGTCCGGACGGTTACCGGACGGTCGGACGGCAAGCCACCCATTGCTCGCCGTCCGCAAGCCCGCGCCTACGGTGGCCGGAAATCGGGATCGGAATCCCGGCGGCGGTTGGGGCGTGAGGACCGCTGCCTCACGCGATCGGCCGCCTCCTTTGCAAGCATTACTGCTTCGCAGAAGGAGGCGACCGCCTGCCACTCCTCCTCGCCTCGGACCATGGCCTGTACCAAGGCCCGGCGCGAGAGATCGCCGCCGCCAATTACCCCCACGAGGACACGGCGGCGGATTAAATAAATAAATAACTATTTAAAAGCATTGTGAAGTAGATACATTAGCTGATACTGAAACCACTAAGATTAAAAAAAGTTTCAGTTTTCATAGACTACACTTTCTCAACTAAATATGAATCCTATCTACATTTAAAACTGACTTAGACAGGAAAGCGAAACTTTGCCTGCACAGCATTAACATTACATAAAGCAGTAATAAGGATAATGTTACAACACCGGCGGGAACAGTGCACACTTGCGCACAATTCCAGTTCAAACGACAATTATTCACTTTCAAAGCGTCAACTTGTAAGTCAGGAACTAAATGAATTTAACTATTAATTACCCTCGAGTCGTTATTCCGTCGGACAAGGAAGCGGCGCGGGCGCAGACGCGGTGACGTCACGCACCGAATTAACCCGATTCTGAGAATTGAACCGTTGTATGTCAGTGCACTTGTCTTGATCGGCGCGCACGTGTGGACAATGTACAAGAGTACTTACATGGATTTGTTATGTTACGAAATATTCCCTCTTTTACATCAAAATTTAATCGAAATGGCTTCAGGAACAATCTTAAGTAGATCAGATAACAACGGCCATACGTAGATAAATAGCGCTTAATTACGACGTATATTTCTAAAAGCATCAATTTTAATTATTCATTTCATGATAAATGCAGGTTAAATTAATAATTATCAATGATAAGTCAATCACAAACAAATAAAATCATTCATATTTGCAATAATATTATTTTGTAGACAACTAAGATAGAAACTTACATCTGGTACAGATCAAGTCGAGACGTAGACGCTACGGTCGGAAGAGCTTTATTACATTGTACCATAAGAAACCATCGAATTGGCACCAACATCTAACGTTAGGTACCGTTGTGTTTACTTCATACATAACCTAGTTATTTGTATAACTTCTATTGTTTGTCATGAAACGCCGTACTAACGTTAAAAACTTGCACAGACTATAGGTAACACGAGCTTCTGTACTAAAATCCAGTTTAATACAAGTAATGTCCATAATATTGCCAACGCCTGACATGTCGACTCCCTCATGCGCGAATTGATTACATCATATCTGTATTTCATATCTTCTTCCTCAATTGAATATTGTGTCCAGTTCTAACAAGTCATTACGCCACCGAGATACCTACTTGTTGTCTACTGAGCCGATATTGATTAAATCTCACATTTAGTTTGCAGTGTAATGACCCCCTAGCATCCACGTATTGCCTAGTTGCTACTGACTAAATAACCATAAAATAAATAGTAAAAGAATCACGTAACCGCTCATTCGGTTACGCCGCGGTTATAGTGTGTCATATTATTATTATAGGTAGCTGTTTGCTCTCCCGCCGAGTTCCTTATGAAACTTGGGCCTTGCCAAGTTCTTACTATACAAAGAAAATACGCACACTGCAACCAAGCTGGAGTCGCTCGTACTTAATGTTACCGCTTTGGTTTACATAAAGTAGTCGTAAAATTGAGATTTTATTAGCAAAATAGAGTAGCCATTAATATAAAATGTACCAAAGATTCCAAATGCTTGTATCTTTACGAGTAGACTCTACTTATAGGTATCTATGTCGTTTAAACATCAATTTACTATAAATTATGTTAAATAGATTAAGTGGGTAATAAATAATAATGTGTTTATAAAGTTTTAATAAATAAATTTCTTATTAGCATACAATTATGTTTAGTTACATTGTAAATATGTTAATTTCTAGATAAACTATGTGTATCAATAAAATATTAATAGGTATGCATTTAGGTACCTAACGGTATACTCGACTGCCACATATTGCACATATTACGAAATGCAACTACGGTCAATATGGTAGATATTATTTTGGCCGACTGGTCTAAAAAACTACAAAGTAAACACATGTGGTGGGCTGACAGCAGACACTTCTGGTTTTTATAATGAATCATGATTAAGCACTTCATGTTAATTACTAATGTTACGCCTAAGGGCGCTATTGTTAAATATTTCCTTATCATAAATAGGCACCTTCATAATCTCGAATTAATCTACTGTGGTAGCACAATATTGTATCTAGTTATTACACGATTGATTTGGAAAATATTTATTATCTACTAACCTAGGTAATCCGATGACTTGGTTAGGGTCGCGGGAATCTGATGGATGATAATGGTCTACCTAAGTATGCGTGCGTAAGTAATCCTTCTGCATCATTAGGTTTGGATTACATCTGGCATTTGGGTATTCTGAAACTGTTCTGAAAGAAAGCAATCAAAAATCAATTCACAAAGATGTCATTCGAAAGGATTGGCAAGCCCTACGGAGGAAAAATATCTTACCCATATTTCTGGCAGTAAAACTATTTAACCCCATGTGGAACGCAATCTAAAATAATTATTCAATGGTAACTAAATATTTTCGAGTGTGGTTCCTGAACGGAAGGCCTCACGCAGCGACCGTTGCTGCGCGGGAGTCTCGTCACTCAACCATCTCATACAAGTCTCACAATCTCATACACACACACACACACACACCACGTGTTGGTACTTGCTGCTTTATAATGAGAAGAACAAAAACAAAAGATATTCCAATGACACGCTACTGTGAAAGCAGATTGTAAGTCACGGTTAAACGCGGATGATCGATGATTGTTTCTTAGCAATCATCAGGGTCTTTAATTTGGTTTGTTTTTTATTGTTACTGTGATTTCTGCCATATGAACACTGTGGTTAAGGCACCCGCCTTTCATGCCTGAGGTTACGAGTTCAAAACTAATACGAATTTATCAATTAATATGTACTTTTCTAAGTTAATCTAGGACATTACTGACACCCCGTGCCTCGGAAACCACGTAAAGCCGTTTGTCATTCGTAGATCTTTGTCAATTGTAGTCAGAAGCCAGAAAGTCGACTGACCAGTCAGATCAGTCTTATCCACGGATTCAGTTTGGGAGCCAGAAGTAAGACTAGGGAGATGATGATGACTGAATTAAACTTTATGGAAGATCCCTCAATGAAATATGAATGTCCCTTTATTAGGAATATGCTCGAATTAAACTTTATGGAGGATTCCTCTATGAAATGAGAATGTCCCATTATTAAGAAAATGCTTGAATTTCGTTGTTACTATACCCAAGATAACACAATGGACCCACCTAATCATTTCACAATATAATTTTGACTTACCAAAGCACAACGGAGAAAATCATACAGATAGTGAACCGGAAGTCAAAGTCCGAAGGCAAGGACGTCACCGGATGCTCCCTCCCCGCCCCACCATGTTCCCCTTCTTCCGGTCACGGGACTTCCGCACCCAACTTTTCAACTGGCGTTAGGTGGAAAACACATAAATAAAATTGCATGCGGAAAAATTGTACCGCAACGCAACACACATGTAGGTATACTAACGTAGTAGGTATTAAAATATTCACGTTTTTCCTTGATTTACTTACTGATTAATCGATAAACAATATTATGTGCGGTTCTTCCTGTAACGATTTGTGGTTTTCATTCGTGGCTTGCTAATAAAGATTTGACAAAAAATGTTCTTCCCCTCAAGTATATTATATACCTAACTGATTGGACGAAGCTAATACGTAACCTGATTGCTTGATTTACTTCTAAAGGCGTTTTTTATTTGGTAATTATCAGGAACTCGTCACAGAGTAAATTGTGCACATTGAACATGCCTACCCATAATTAAATAACAATAAGCATTATCTAAAAACTTTTATTCGTATTTCGATAATCTCTAAATTGAGCGATATGCTCATGAATCAGAGATAGCATCTGATAGGCACGATATGTCTTCAACGTAGCCCATACATTTAAGTGTTTATATAGCTGACTCATAATAATTTATTTAGATTATTACTCATAAATTATAAATACTATAACATATTTTGTTTGTGCAGTCAATTGAAATAAATTTATTGACACTGATATAACGATATAACAGATCACCATCATCAACGTCGCTTCTAAATGAACACGATTTAAATTCATTAAATCCATTTTGTCCATCCTATCACAAGTCATTTTGAAAATCGTTTGTGGTGCCAAGTTTTGCTGCAAACTGTTTGACAGGCATCAACTGAACTTTTAAAAAGCTTTAGCTAGACTAAAAAGTATACATTTTATAGCAGTGATGATAATTGCAAAACATGTAAAAAAATTGCTGGCATTTTACACATGTACCATATAATTTTTCATCTATTTCAAACTAAACTTAAGCAATATCACAAGATGCCAGGCGATTTACATCGTCAATCGTATTGTCCTATTAAGCAAGTACATAATACGTAATTTCCTTGAATAAGGTTGAAATATTTAACCATTTATTATCAGGATAATTTCCTAGCAACCCAAATGTCGCGGAAATCATGTGTGAAACTACGCTCGCGCAATATGAACAATTTTGTACAAGACATTTGATTCCAACATAAGTAGGTATCTAAGAGCTGTAAGCAGTAATGCATGAAAAGAGAACCAAAGAATATTTCAAAGCGATCATTGAACACGTAGTCGGTGTAAGTTACAAGCCTTCACTGTCTCGGTTCGATTTAGCGTGAAAACATTTCAAGTTGAGTCGTGAGTTCGTCTTACATTTTTCTTATTAAGGAAGCCTTTATCAGTGCGGTATTTGATACTCCGCAGGCAGCTGGCGCCTACCGCTTCCGTAAAATGGGTGCATTCGACTCCAAGTGCGGAATTTGATCTTTTGTTGATGGAGGCGAGATTTCTGCATGTATCTGACAGGGCGATCGGAGTTGTCTCGTGCGCATCTTCATCGGTAACCTGAGACGAGGGCGCAGTGGGCAGGCTTTTGTGGTAGCGATACAAAAGGCAGCTTGAGCCTAAAATCGTATGATAAAAGCGGATTTGTGATTGTCATCGTCATCAGCCACCGTATCTTGTCTACCTGACGTATTAATTTGCCAGGTGAAGCAGTATTTAACGTAAAAAAATATATATTATTATTCTCCTATATGGGCATCAGACACGAAGCACATCTCATAAATAACATCGAATAGCAGAACACAACTTTAATACTTAAGTGCTGCGATTTGCCTACATAGAAAATATTATCAGGAATAGCAATAACAGTATAAAATCGATAAATTGTCTATTGCGAACAAAGCTAACGCGGTGTCGGAGTCGTCGACTTGCGCCCTACATGCATAATGCGCGGTGTTACGGCGCGTTACGTGTGCTGCGCGGGCGCAGGCCGTTATGCAAGCGGCGCGGAACCGGCCGTGAGAAGCAGCGCAACACCTGTAATACACCGCCACCGCTAAACGCGCAAGCGCACGCTTGCAAGTCGCCTAACGGCAGCAGCACACCTCGTTACAACCAGCGCTGATCAGCCATTGTGAAATCACGTCATTGATTTAATTATGGGTTACGAGCTGTATGCAATTTATAGGAACAGTTTCCTAGCAGCATATTGTCGCTGCGTTTACCGCTACTGAGACCACGGCAGCCAGCGAGTTGAGGTGACGACATTACAAAGGGGAATTTAAAAAGACTCATAATATTACTTCAAAGAAATGTCATGTTGCGTCGAGTGCATGTATCATGCTAAAAATATGCTGAAAGGTTAACTGCTTACAAGAAATAAAGCTTCGCTAGGTCTAGATGTGATGGCCGCACTAATAACTAAGCAATAAAGAGACACATTTTCACAATTCTTTTCATTTGTACAGCCTACAATAGATACCCGCAAAAAAACTTTTGAAGAATTGCGACACTCACAATATTGTCCCTACAAAATTGCACAATTCACTCATAGCTCAAATATCTAAGTAATACGATAAAAACTTTAGGAATAAGTATCGTCGCCAGACGTCAAAAACTACTTGTAAAGAAGACGCGTATGTTGAACAAACATGTGCGATGCAGTTCCTTAAAAAACTATGGTGGCCTGAAAAAAATCGAAGAAAAAAAGACACTCGAATACTGAAGCTTGCTCGCCTGACAGGAAATATGATATTTTATTTTGGGCGTGGGATCAAACCGAGTCGATAATTTGTGTTCCGAATAGAACATCACAAGCAACGGTGAAATTAAATTGTTGAAAACGTTTTATGTTAAGTATTAATAAAGAACAGGAGCGTCCTCAACAATAATAAAATGTCTTTGAAAATAACTGAACAGGTCGATGTCGGTGTTTCAAAGAAAATGACACAATACGATATTGTCTTTTATTCATATTTTTATGGAATGACACACATTATTAAATGTCAAGTCTTTTTACAAGATGTTTCCATGCTGGGTATATTCTTCCATGTTTCAGTCGATACGTCCCTTTGTTCTCTTTTAAAGCCAGCACATAGGTAAGTATAGATTAAGGCCTGTTGATTATTATTTGACGTTCGAATTCAAAGCTACATAACACATATTATCTATTCGTAGTCCAATTTTGATTGATATAATCCGTTCAACTGTTGTTGAGTACTAGGTTACCATACAAGTGCGGAGAGATGTCCGGCGGGCGCAGCACAGGCCCGGCTGCTCGAATCAATATCAATCAGCATCAATCAGCACCCGGAAGCCTTGTAGCTGGCTAGCTGGACCAACTGATTGTTCGCTGGCGACCAGGCGTGCCACAAATTCACATGTTTATTCACTGACCATCCAATTTCCCGCTTCTAAACGGTTTTAATTGTATGTGTTTGGCTTCAATTATTTTTGGCCCTAGAAACAAGAGGTTATATAAATCTGTGCAAATTGAATATTAGAGTCAATAGGCTCTTAATAAACTAGTGCACCTCACCATCAATGATTGCATCGCTGCTTATCATCAGGTGGCATCGCAGTCAAGCACTGGATCATAGGAATTAAAAAAATATATATATTATAAATTTCATTGTCAATTGGTTTGATTCTACCAAAAGCCTACCTATGTGAAGTTCAGAAACCTTATACGCTACTTCAGAAGCATGTAGGTATTATGTATTACCTACTACGAGAGTAGAGTACTAGCATTACTGTTAATGAGTAATTAAAACTAGTAGTAGAAGCATCGACACTATTACAAATACAGTGCTATAATTCATTGTCATTTTTGGTGTCGTGAAATGAAAATCAAAGAAAAGTCAACTTCAGCAGAATGTACCTACTTAGACAGCCTTCCTCTCTTTATTTGTATGAAGGAAAAACTTCATGAATATATTCTTGGAAAATTCTTTCCTTTTATAACTTATTACTCGTGTACTACTTCTGGGTACCTACAAAGGCCTGCCTCATATCTACCTCTTATAAGAACCTTGAAATACGGCATCAGCGTCCGAGGCATCGATTATGTTCGCTCGGTTAACGGCACATTTAATACAAGTAATTCGTTTTACGACATTATAGCTGCTAAGTCCTGTCTTTGAGGAATTTGTTAGGAACCAGAAGTTACTTTACTGTAGGTACTATTTCTAAAAGGAAAATAAAGAAAACAGTTAACAAAGAAAATAAAAAAAAGGATCCCTAATCCTAGCAGATTAGAAATTATGTTCTGAGTACCTGTTAGTCCCAAAAGAAAATATTTTCCCCCCCTTAACTTGACCAAGAGTAAATTAGAATTTACTTCCAGCCATAAAGATACCTGAACCGGGCACGGTACTTAAGTGTAGCAGTTACGTAATAACACCGTGGTACTAAAGAGCTCCTTATATGTTAATATGGCACATGACGGTGTCGTTGCGCCTATAAAATCGTCTGAAGTGTAAACACACGTAAATATCGCGCCACACGCACTCGTAAAATCTATTTCTCGCGCTATTGCGGCTCGTAGGCACTATACAAATAATTTTATTCGGAGGACAATCAACATTAAAACAAAAATATCACTGGAACTGATTTATAAACAGAACCAGTTAAATCTTCCATTACGTAGAGTCGTATCCCTGCTCTATTCCGCCTATGTTGGCAAGTAAATAGCTGTGAGCAGTGTTATCCACCTATGTAACTCTATAAATTTATTATGAGAAGGAATTTCGTGCGTTAATGCAGGTATTTTTATAATCCGTTTCTGAACTTTCTTGTTTCAAAGCAAAAACTGAATTGCTGCAACACCCACGTTTTCCAAAGTGTTTAAAAATAAGGCGTCTGTTCAACATGAAATCGCTGATGAAACGGCTGAATATATTTTTGGTGAGTTATTTATCAAAGTCTCTCGTAATAGTTTTTGCCTACGGTTTGTGGACAAAGGCAGTGAGTCACGGACGAGATTATTAGGCCTAATATTACAAGCGAACAGCACGGGCGAACGGTGCACGGTGCACGTCAGTGAGTCCTGCGCTCGACACGGTGCGCTCTCCACCACACTGCGTGTCACCACGCAGACAATGCTTGATTCTTAATTCGTTCTGATTAATATTCCAATCCGTAAGTCATGCAACATTCTAAGGATATAAGCACGATTGACGCACTTCTTGAGGAAGTTGTATGAATAGCTTACTGGAAACCGCACAAGGAAATTCTTCAACTTTATTCTAAACTCCCAAGAATTGTCAGGAATTCCCCAATAAAATAAAACATAGGGACCATGTTACGACTAGAGCAATAAACAATTAATTATCTAGTATGAAATTCTTTTTACTAAAACATGACTCGAAAAGTTTTAGGGGCTGACAACGTGAATTACGTATTAATTGAGGATTATAAACAGAGGTGTCGCATCTTTGGAAACGTCAAACTAGCTGCTGCTAACGGCTTTACCCGCGTGACTGACGGAAATGATGCTAAAGAAACATACTCCCAAGATAAAAGTATCTTATATCCTATTCCAGAACATGGTTTAGTCGTGTGCCAAATTTCATCTAAACCCGTTCAGCCGTTTGAGCGTGAAGAAGTAACAAACCTCCCCCACACATACATTCCTACATAGGTACATTTTTAATATTATATAAGTGTGATAAGCCTAAATGTTTTTAAAACCAAATAAAAATTCAGAAACAAATGCCTCGCATGAAAAAGCGGAAAAACAGCAATCAAGGGAATTCGATTTCAAGACAAATTACTACTTACGTTTTAAATCGGTGAAACACCAAATTTTGTTGTCCATTACTTTGTTCCCGGCAACAGGTTCCATATTTACTTATCCGGGTTCCTTACGTTAATACACGTTATAAATAATACATGTTAAAACGATGATCATGACGCAAATTATATTGAAATTAGATAATTATTGTTGTGTTACCGGACTATCATGGCACTTATGTCAAAATACCGTATATTTTAACAGATTAATTTGCATGTTGGAACTACTAGTTTCGCGCAGTTTTGTTTATTATCTGTCTACTTATAATAAGTGTTGCCAAAACCTAGCAAAAAATGCTTGATTAAAAATATTCTTTTCTTAGATAAATACCTGGAGCGTGTATTGAACTCGCGCCTCATGGCATACCTGGAAGGTAACGATCTCCTCATTGACTGATAGTACGGGTTTCGCCGCAATCGGTCTACCGAGGACCTACTAGTGACTTCCTGAGTGAACGATCTCTCCGAGTTGTTGTCGATGGATGCTCGTCAGAGCCTATGACGAAGTTCCTCAGGGGTCTGTTCTCTCTGCAACTCTCTTCCTGCTGCATATCGACGATTTGCTGATGCCCGGTATCTATGGGTATGCAGATGATAGCACAGTTGTAGAGAGAGAGAGAGATACCTACCAAATGCTCGGGCTAGTAAAGAGCTAATTCGGTTTGAGAGAGAGGCTATGGTAGGGCGTACGAATGTCTCACTTCAGGCAGTCTCCAAGAGGGGTGAAGCCAATCTGGTAGGATTCAACGCCGCCAAAACACAAGCGTGTCTTTTCAACGCTAAAAGGTGCTCGTTCACCTTGGCTCCTGCATTTCAGAATGTATCCCTGGAGTACACCGACCGCCTTCAACTCTTAGCAGTAGAAATTTCCTCAGACCTTAACTTTAGGCGGTTCATTGAGTCCGATACGTTACGATAAAAACGGCAAATTTGATAGATCTTGGAAACTCTGACAACGCGAGAATTTAAAATCCCTAGAGTTTTCCAGTCTGGTCGTCTCCCTGTTTTAAGGCATCGGCTCTGCTTCAATTTGGACCACTTGGGTTCCAGTTTATCCGTCATGCGGCAGACATGTTCTGTCCAGTCCCATTAAAGTTGTACACAGCCTTTTGAGCCATATTAGCTGTCTTGGTTTTAGAGCAAAGTATATCTATCGAAGACCACGAAAACAGTAGAGAAGGTGGGAGAGAGAGAAGGTGGTATGATAAATTTAAAAGACAAAATTTGATACAACTAGGCGGAAGGATTAGGAAATGGTACAAAAAAAATACAAAAAGCAAATTTTTGGTGGTTATTATCGAAAGTATGCGATTGGCGATTGTAAATATAATGTGTACCCATTTATAAGCCTAATTACATCAGTGATACCCTATCATAATATTTTTACCAAAATAGGTAGGTAATACCCATTCTGTTGATGGATTAGATAAATACCCTCATTGAGTCAATGTAATGAGTAGCAGGTTTCCAGAAATTATCAGTGATAGCGCCATTCACGAAATGTTTATCAATTAGAAGAAAAAAAAATAAGAACTCACGTTGTGTCATACATCCGATGATTCTAAGGCGATTAGGTAAAACATTGGTGGAATAAAATTACTATAATGACAAATTATACATATAATAGTAATTTCGCACGGAGCTACAATAAAATGGATTTTAAACTAGAAAAATGAGGGAAATACTTACAACGAAAACGAATCAAAGAAAAAAACATCGTTGCGTACTCTGTGATTTTTATCAGAAAATTAAAGATCAAGTCTTAGTACTCCACCTATTTTATCAATTCCTACCAATGACGATGTTAGAAAGACTTATTTACTAGTAAGTATAACACTTTCATTAAAACAATTGATTATTCTCCTTCAGGCACAGGAGGCGGAATATATTTCAAAAATTTCACTTGTACAGGTATCGCAAAGTAGCCAGTAACGTTGTCTCTCAAATGTCCTGCAGCCATCTGCATGCTAGCGGTAGCGCAGGGGATCGGCGTTAATTCCCGAGGAGTTACTTTGACAATTATTTCTGAACTCAGGCCCGGAGGCAGCCAGATCCTCGTATGAGGCTGGCAGCACCAGCTGGCACCAAGGCGCGCCATTTCACCCCACAGCCCGCAAAAGAGAAAGTACATGCAACGATTGGAGGTGTTCCAAATCCTGATTTTAAATACAATATTAGGTAAGTACTTGATAATTATGACTTCGCTTATAAGATTTATCGAAATCTTCAAAATAGACCATCAACGTAAATCATCTATTATATTTTCATTACTGATCTACATTTTCTTACCTAACTCTGAGTGTAATAGGTTCCTCGTCCAACACCAAATACAAAGCATTTGGACTCCATGTCATTCCTATTGGAAACTTCGGTATGGGTACAAGAGGAGGCCGTTTATCAGGGTATGGAACCACCTGAGTCTCATCACGTTTTTCTTCTTTTTCTCGTCCGGCTAAATCTTCGACTGGTATCTGCAAATGTGTTCACTTTAATATACAGTTAGGATATACCTACTTATTAAAAAAAATCTAATACATTTGCCTCAAAAAGGCAGCAACCCCCGTACACAAAAGCAAAAGGACTTGATATTGTAGTAGCGGAATCCTGTGAATCTTAACAGGATGGCCTTTGGTTAAAAGTTGCAGCACATGAGTAATGCCACATTACATTAGCAGGGCTGCTGCACTAAAGAAGTGAGTTACCACACTACAGAAGCGGGGCAGCTCCATCAGATTAGCTGTCATCTTCCAAATTTTGTGATTGTCCGACTACCTGTTCCGCTTCGATTCTCTCCCGAGGATTGAAGACGAGCATCGGTGGGAGAGTAGTGTGCAGAGATTCTTCACTAGATACTTTTGATGACGACATATTAGATGATATCCTTTGTATTTTGGCAAAGTATTTCTATTTACATGTAGATGATGTACTTATAGGATTCTGATTATTTAATTATCATCATTGGCATGACGTCTGAAGTCCCAAATAATAGATAAAGCGCAAATACTGTGAAAGACTATAGAGATTGAAATAGGTGCAAGCAAACCTCTTTACTGCTTTCCGGGATACAACTACAGAAATAACCATGTATTGTAAATAAAATATTTTTAGCAAAAAAACCGCGATAATAAATAACGTGTGAATGAAGGCCAAATAACGTGAAAGATAAATTCACTAGTTTAGTATAGTAGACTTTACGTGTAGGTTCGTCTATTGCGTTCTTTGAAATAAATTTGGGGGAACTGAAAGTATCAGTAAAATGTGTTTAATAGTGCATACGTCGTTCTTTATCGCCTTTACTTCTGTATTTAAGACTAGCATAATGTTTAAATTAGATATTTTGTTTATTCATAAAAATGGATATCTATTGTGCCTAATATACAATCCATGATTGCTCCAAGAATCACCAATAAATACACAACTTGTTGAATTAAAATCTGTAGACTGAGATTGAACGAATGAAATTCTCTTTATTTCATAGATTAAAACAAGAAAATGCTATGAAACAAATGTCTATAGATTTCTACGTTTTCTTTGTTTATTTAAATTCCTATTTAATATTTTGTTTTTAATTTGCTAAAACTGAGGAAAGACTGGACACTGGACTGGACTGGACTGGGGTTTGCTAAAACGGGGGATGTTTTGGGGCAATCCAACTCCAAATATATAAATTTCACGTAGGCATTCATAAAACGTCAGATAATATAATAGAGCATCAATGCTTACTCAAAGGCCCGCATACCACAGAATATTCTCCCCTTGGCTTGTGTGTGCAAGACTTGTTTCTAAAATTTCTCCAACACAAATTGTAGGTACGGATCAGCTGGCCCACAGCAGTATTTTTTTGCTGGTAAAATCATCCAATGACATCCCCCGCTCTTGGGCGGAGCACGAAGGTGTGTCAGACTTTTACTGACTAATAGCCTACTCCTGTTCCTTCGTTGCACTTCATACCAGGGCCGAGTTTTCCTTTCAGAAGCAGACCCTTAACCCCAGTAGGCTTCGACCCTGCTGGGCCCCTACGGTTTGCTGACATCTCTTTGAGGCGCGCGTGGCACAGTACACGTCGTCGAAGACTTCGGCTCGGTCCGGACGGTTACCGGACGATTGGACGGCTAGCTACCCATTGCTGGCCGTCCGCAAGCCGGCTGGGGCGTGAGGGCCGCTCCCTCGCGCGTGCACGTGCGGCCTCCTCCTTTGCTAACATTACTGCTTCGCAGAAGGAGGCGACCGCCTGCCACTTCTTCGAGGTTCGGACCATGACCTGTACCCAGGCCCGGCCCGAGAGATCATTGCCGCCGATCTCCCCACGAGGAGACGGGGGTGGTCTGCCCAAGCGGGGCACACCTCTACCGTGTGCTAAACCATGTCCCCCGGGCGGTCCACACAGTGGTGATAGCCAGGCGTTACTTCCACACGAATCCGGTGCAGGAACTTCCTAAACTGACCATGTTCGGTGAGAACCTGCGTCATGCGGAAGGTGACGACACCGTGAGGTCTGGCTCACTGCAGTTTTACCTTTGAATATCTATGAGTAAAAGCAAAATTTTTATTGCAATAAAATAGCTCAGATGCCAACCTGGTTTAGAGATCAGATAGCTCAGATGCCAACCTGGCTTAGAGATCAGATAGCTCAGATGCCAACCTGGCTTAGAGATCAGATAGCTCATTATCATTAATTTTCTATCATATTTCCCTACTAGCAGCCAGCGCCTTCGCCTGCGTGAAAGTAGAAAATTATCCCAAGGGAACATAATCCCGGGATGAAAGGTATAAAAGCTATTGAATGGATTTCATGTCCTGTAATAGCACCCTATGTGCACTCATACAAACATCCATACATCACAACATCCAAACTTTCACCTTAATAATATTATTAGCAATCGTCGTCATATCAATTGTCACCCCTTTAATAGTTTTACCCTCTTTTACACAGTCCATCGAACATTTATTTCGTCTTCCCCTACTGTTACAGCCGGGTAGTTGTTAAGAGTATCAACTTATACCTACTCAAAACTTTCCTCAGTACATTTTCCTGATTCTTTTTCCTTTTTTCTCCGCATAACATATGTACTAAATTTGGAGATTTGAGCTCTCAACAAAATTACATATCAACTAAGACGCAAAAAAGTGTGTAAAGCTTCTACTAGTACACGTTCTTGTTTATTGCGAGAAGATTCAGCTCGCCAGGCCACCGCCATCGCTACCCCCCGCCACGAGGGCACACATTTCCGATTCCAAGTTAACGGAGATTGTTTCTATCAGCAAAATCTAATTACACTTCGCTTATAGGGCCACAAGATTTGTTAAATCACGAGAAAATATCAACTTCTTTCATGACATTTAATTTCATAACGATGTTCTTTGCTCTATATTTTGGGGTCCCAGAAACATTTGAGCTTGGGAATAGTTAATTAAACAGTAACAAACACTTTCATTATAGTCCAGTCAAATGAGACCAAAAAATAGGGTAAGATACAATAATTCGCACCCAGCTGAAAATTGGTAGGATTGTTCAAATCACCATCATAAATGAAATCTAAAAAGTCCTCATCGATCCAACACCTTAAAAAATGAAAAAAACTCGGGGTCAAAAGGTCACAAAAACGAGTTTTTTGCGATTTTCAGCAAAACTGTAAGTTTTATCATTAAATTAGCTCAGACAACAATTGTAGATCAGATAATTATGAAAAACTTTTTCCCAAGAGCCATCGTTTTCAACCGACTTCAAAAAGGAGGAGGTTATAATATACATATATTCGGCTGCTTATTTTTTTTTTACGTATGTTCAGCGATTTCTCAGTCAATTGTAGACCGATTTTAATTATTTTTTTTTTATTGAAAGATTATGCTTCCGAGTTGGTCCCATTGAAATATTGTTATGATCTGATCATGAACTTCGAAGATATGGAACAGAACTCCTCATAGGATCACAGCAGAACCGTCGTAACCAGTAAAATTGCTTTGTTTATACGTGTAGTCGATGACTGACTGAAAGTAGAGGGGGAATATATCGAACTGATCTGATGATGAAACCTGAAGTTAGGCACCGGAACTCTGTAATAAATTAATGTAATCTAACCGTGTTTGGGATTATTAGAATTGTCATGAGCTGCACTCTGGCTATAAGGTATTTAAGTTTAGCTGAGGGGTACTTTTTAGTGGTGGTACCATAACTAAAAAGTGTAAAATAAAAAACTTTTTACAAAAAAAAAAAATTAACCGACTTCAAAGTAAAAAAAAAAACACTGAAAAGTGCAAAATAACTTTAATTTCGGAAGTCGGTGTTAAAAAACGAAGACATAAACTATTATAGAAACACCGACTTCCGAAATTAAAGTTATTTTGCACTTTTCAGTGTTTTTGAGATATAATGATTAAAAAAATTGAAAGAGGTAATCGTCATAATATGCACACGTTTTCACGCAACCTTGTACTTAGCGCGTTAAAAACGCTCTAAGTACACTACCTCAAAAAGAAAAAACTGCCTGTATGTAACAGTGCATTGATCTCAAACAAAATCCTCGGTCAAAAAGCTGCGATCTGTAAGTTATCAACAGCCAACCGTGTCAATTAGACGAGTCGAACGCTAGGGAGTGTATTTAATTTAATATGTTCCATATGAGCTATAAACTTACTTAATATTGTCGGCGCAGTGTGTAATATACTGTCGTGAAAGCCACAGTTGGTAAGACACGGTTGCGCAGTCGCCGCGACGCGTGACGCCGACTCCCGAGGGAGCGGAAGTCTTGCGCACTTCCGGCTGCGCACACGCCGGAGATCCGGTCCACTTGTACGATCACGACGTTCCACCGACTGACGGTTTAACGAACGTTACTTGCTATGTTTTTTTTTTGTATTTATACTGATTTATTGCTGTAGCGTTGTAGCCGTGCTGTTGTCAATACGCATCACTATTATACTTTTTGGAAACCCCATGCTGCGTCGGCAGCACCGATTAAAAGTGTAAGATACTTTCATATCGCAGGTTAGTGTTAAAGTCTGTTCGTTGACCAATCTGTCTTAAATTCAATATTTTTTAGTTTTTATTATTGAGACTCAACAAGATGTGAGAGAACACTAGATGCAGATTGAAAAACATACTATTTTCATAGAAATAAACTCTTTGTAGGTACTAATTTATTTAGCTCATACAAACACGTAGGCCTACGGAATCGTTTAAATTGTTGGTTCCAAACAATTTCTTTGCACAAAGAAGTGTAGTTGCTCAATATACTTCCCGCTATTTCACTAAACTTTGTAACCTAACCCACACTAGCAGTCTCACCGTGAATTCCGTACAGCACTTCCACTAGTTACACACACATAACCAATAAATATCGTCGTGAGTAATCACATAGCTTTGTAATCAGTTTTGTTAGGAATTAAAAGCGTTCCCGGGTAGACTAAACAATGAGATCAGCTGGACCTATTGCGGGTATGGCGTTAGTCGGCTATTTAGTCGACAAAGACATCGATTCTATTCGGCCGCTGGGATCGTGTCGGGTCTGTAAACAAGAGTCAAATTAAACCCGACTATTGTTATGAAGTCTACAGACTACGTCAAACACGCTGTTCAAAAATTCAATTTAATTTTAAACTTGGGACTTGAGAGTTTTCGCTTGAAAAATTTGTTAAGTGAAATTGAGAATTTTTGACACAGCAAAAGTGTATGTAGGTCAGCCGATCACCTTCCGGAGGGTTATCATAAGGAAGTCAGTAAGGGATTTAATTATGATGATGTTAGCAGCGGAATTTTCTGTCTTCTGAATAACATTATGAGGAACTTACATAAATAATATCATCATTTTCACATTTTCCTGTCGAGTAGGTAATTGTTTCAGTTAACACTGATTAAGGCAAAAGGTTAATGAGATAATTGAGTGCATCAGTGCTTAGTGTGCAGAAATTTTTCCATTTATTTTTAGAAGTTGCTCAGTTCGGATGAATAGTTAAATTATATGACAATGTTTCCATAGTTATTGCCCTTGTTCTGCCGTAATGTTGATCGCCTTGATTGATGGTGGCGCCCTTGACCGACATTCCACCATCCAGCTATCCTTATACAAATAAAGCTTCTATTTTATTATTATTTCCGGTGCATTTAAATTTTAAATAAGTTCATTCATCTTTGTAACTTGATTATTTGACCGATTCATTGTGTGGCCTTATGTGGTCAGCAAGTTCGATTGGAAGCGAAAGTTGCCATATTGGGAGTAGAAGACATTTTGGGGCGATGCCCGTTGTTTACACTTCATTGTTTTGCTCAGTTGAACCCAGATTTTCTAAGAAAGTAATGGGTGGTTTAAGGAGGTGCGGCGGGGTATCGGTGAGGGGGAGGAGGGGATGTACGACGAGGTGAAGTAACGGATGAATGTCCGTGGGAACGGTCGCCACTTCCGCTCCGCTCTGCTCGCTCGCGCCTCGGCACTCTCAGCTATTTCCTTTATGTAGGGTGACCTTAAATAGGATCGAAGACTTATGTAGACTGGTCTAACATTTATGTAAATACCCACCAAGTTAGGTACTATTTTATCATTTTGAATGATACGAATAAATAAATAAATAATTCGTTTCTATATTATTGCATTTTTATCTCTGCACTAGCTGCTGCCAGCGGTTTCACCCGCGTGATAATAGAAAAATATCCCAAGGCAATATACTTCCGGAATACAAATATTCTATGATCTACCTATCCTATGAGCTATTCCAGGATATGGTCTACCCGTCTACTAAGTTTCACTGAAATCTGTTCAGCAGTTCGAGCAAGAATTATTAAATATACATACTCACAAACTTACGCCTTTATAATATTAGTGTGATCGTAGTCTGACTGCTGGCTTTTACTTATTTTCAAAGTCGGGGGAGTAGCTTCATGAAAGCAATGCTACATCTCTTTAGCCGCTTTAAGCATACAATGAACCCTAATCAATTAAACATCCTCATGACATTATGACCTTAACCTTACGAACCCATTTTATTGGATTTAATTTTAATATAATTTTAATGTCCAATTTTATACATTCTCACGTACTGAATCTCAATTTTACATACTCATTTATATTATGTGGAAAATGTTGTTGGTTGTGCATTTATCTCATTTATTGAATTGTATTGTTTAAGGTAAAATTGTAATGTAATAAAATAAAATCCCACAGGAGAAGGGTTGCATACTTTTAACCGGACAAAGAGTATTCAGATGAACTATTTTATTAATTCCAATCATGGAATGGTGTAACCGTTTGGTCACCGTGCAGGTTTCATTCAAGCAAAACGTTTGGTTCCACTACATTTATTAACAGACCGTCTTAGTTGCACAACAGGACCGTGTCGCAATGTCCCCGGTTCATTTCTCTGGAAATTTTGCAATATTTATCAACAGCTATCGACACACAACCACTAACAAGATACCGTTGCTTGTGAGAAGCGTTATTCACTATTGACACGCATTTCTTACTTCAGCAGTTTTCAGAACAATCTGTCGCCTTACAAAGTCATAAATTATCTTTTTAAATATCTTCGACAAGCTAGTAATTTTGGTGTTTCCGCAATGTTCGATAAAAATGGACAGGTATATCATAATTAGTAGGAAACTGTGAATAATAATGTATCATCGTTATCTATACTTACATTACTACTTTCACAAAATTCTAGAAAATCGACACTGTAAAAATACATATTACCTATACATTTAGACCCCAGGATGTAATAAAAACTAATAATAACAATGTAATGGTGGATAATGTAGCTGCGTAGTATTTATTCAATCATTATTGCATATGTGCATAATGTGCATCCATAGCAACCACGCATTGCATTACCGAGGAATTAGTGAGCGGTTGCTAACTGCTATTCCCTACCCTACCTAACCAAATTAAGTGCTAGTAGACCAGAAAAGACGGTAAATTATCAAGGGTTAGAATCGATTTTTATATCTTACAAGATATTAATATGATCAGAACAGGGGTAACCAACTCTTGGCCATATTAACCTCTAAGATGAGAAAATGAGAGGAAGTATAGAGAACTAATTAATATCTATGATGCTGCAAAGCTAAGATGAAATGAAGTTTCTCGTTTTAGATGTAATTAAAACGAAGTAGGTACGCGGTTACCTACGTACCTATTCCACTTACATAGCAATAGTTGTTAGTCCGGAATATTCGATTTAAACATCCGATGTGGCGTTTGTCCGGTCTAAATAGCATAACGAGCGCCTAAGTAGGTAGTATCGAGCATTGAGCAAGTCCGTTGACCGTTGTTGTAACTTCGTAAGTTCGTAAGTACCAGCGGTCTTGCTGTTATCGGCCGGAAACTTGGACGGAAGCGCGCAATCTCGACCAATTGGACGAGTGACTTGTCACGCCGCGTGACCATGCCCCTTGCTCTCTATGTCGCATTTCTAACTCGTGCGCATCTACCTACATAACAACAAAATAAATATGAAAATAAATTCTATGACAAGATATGAATTGAGTAGAAGTTTTGAAAACGCAAAGCGGAGTTTTAGGTGTGACATCTTTAGTGTCTAGACTTTATCTAATATGTTAGAGCCAGCTCCTGTTATTGCTAAATATAACTGGGAATCGTTGCAGTCATCAGTATTGCATGCAGCCTTTGATTATATTCGGTATCAGAACGCCAGACAGATGAAGGAGGTCGAACGAGAGGGCCCTGCTCTGTTCTATTTCTGTTCATCATCTTAATTGGCGTTATGAGGCGCTGCTGTAATGTACAGAACGCTAAAGGCCGAGCATTCACTGATGATTAACGAGATGATATAAAGTATCTTCGTCTACCTCGGAAGATTCATTAGGATTAATGCACATTAATTAATAATTCTCTGATTTTTATGCCCGGTCGCCCGGACGCATAAAAGGAGTGGATCTATAATTTTGACATCCATGTCTGAGGTAGGTGTCATATTCCACTCGAAAAGACTATTCAATATTAAAGTGCAGTTTAAATGTTGTTCTTTTAAAGTAAATACACGACCAAAAACTTGAAGCTAAAAGTTTATAGTAATTTTATAAGCTTTAAGTTTGAAGTTTTTTGCCATTTATATTTTCAGTTACCATGGTACCATTGCTCTACTTCTCATCTTCCCGATCGAATTTCGGTCTCAACGGAGTTTAGTGACAAGTGTGTGCGCAGGTACAGGTGCACTTTCTGTTCCTTTACTATGATAGTTCGATAAGACCGCAATCCTACCCAACCAGAAAGAAATTAGACGCAGGACCAATGGTTTGACGTGCTATCCGAAGCACGGGGATCTCACCACCATTTTCCAAACTCCGGGTGATTTCTACGGAAAAATTCATAATGGAAAAACTGAATAACATTTATAGAACTGGGAATCGAACCCCCAGGACCCCACGCTCGGCAGACCTGCACGCGACCAAGAGGACAGCGATTAGGCACGTAGGAAAAACAATGATCTGGCGGTGATAATTACAATACCAAAAGAGATAACGTTTATTCAATGGCATTTGACTGCAAGAAACTTGTTTGAACTCTTATTTCATATGTGGTCATTAAATCATAACCTATTCGAAATCTTACCTCACCGAAAATTGTATACGAGTCATGACAACAACCAAGGTCGAATAATCAACGTACAATGAAAATAAAAAAATAACGATAGCTAATTAACGATAGCTATGTCAGCAGTAGATGCACATAGGTACATTTATTTATTAATTTCAGAAGTCTGTGTTTCTATAATAATTTTATCTCTTCGTTATTTAACATTATTTTCAGAAGTCTGTGTTTCTATAATAATTTTATCTCTTCGTTATTTAACATTATTTTCAGAAGTCCGTGTTTTTATAATAATTTTATCTCTTCGTTATTTAACATTATTTTCAGAAGTCGGTGTTTCTATAATAGTTTTGTCTCTATAATCACAATAAAATAAAATACATAATAATAAAAACCCTACACTAATTACAACTTACTAAAACTAAAATATGGCGTCAAAAAACTCTTCCACATCGCTGTCGACTGGTAATGTGCCCAAAAGACTGGCGGCATTGCCACGCTGTATGGCAATGCTTATCCTCTGTCCGAGGTAAAAGCCAGCCCTTGGGTCACTTATTTATTTATATTATCTAATATATGAAATTCTCGTGTGACAGTGCTTGTAACAAAACTCCTTCGAAACGGCCTTTGTGTGTATATTCAGTAGGTCTGAGAATAGGCCGTAAACTATTTTTAGCCCATTTTTTCTTTTTAATAAAATATATATGGTAGAACAACGTTTGCCGAGTCAGTTAGTATTTAATGAATTAAATGTAATACTTACCTAACTAGTGCGGTCGCTTAGTGAACAAGAAAATATTTACATTTCATAACTTTTCGGTTTTCAACGGACTTTTTAATACATACCTACTTACTGTTGATTGGATCGCGTTTGACTTATTGTAAAATAGCTACCGAGTCGAACATAACTGGCGAAAAGTGGTTATTTATTATACAACTCCGCCTCACTCTCAACTATACCAAGGATGGCGAACCGAAGACGCATTCGTGTGTAGTACGCAAACCAATATATAAATGACTCCTAGTTTGCATCTGATAATAGTAACAAAATATGATTCGAAATTAATCCAAGTTGGTATAGAATATTTAGCACCAAATGTAAGCATTATACCAAAAGTATTTTTGTTGGCATGTCATGGCACGTCTTGGTCTTAGTTCTGCGATCAAGTTACCTTTGCACAAAGGATAACTGAAGCAGCAAAAATGGGTTTTATTCAGCAAAAGTCTGACAATCCCCTGAGTGGGATAAGGTATTCTATTTACTCACTAAAAAAAATGGCACAACAAGGTCGCATTTTAATAGTGATGCAACGGAAGTGTCTTAACGGAAGCGGAAACGGAAACAGATGTCAAAAGTAAATATTTGCGGATGCGGAAGCGGAAACGGAAGTGATAACACTATGAAAAAACACAATTTTATTTTAAAAAACAATAGAAGGTTTACGTCGTAATCACATCACGATGTGCTTTGATGCTCAGAATGAACCAAAGAAGCGGAAGCAGAGTTCTGTTGCAACACTACATTTTAACAAATTTCTTAAAAAAGCTCACGATAACCATTAAAGGTTCGCTTTCCCTGTACTATATGATATATTATTTTTAAAGGGCTTTTTTAGGGTTCCGTACCCCAAAAGGAAAAAAACGGAACCCTTACAGGGTTACTTTATTGTTCGTCTGTCTGTCGGCCAAGACTCTTTATTTCGGGAACACGTTTAGGTAACGAGTTGAAATTAAAACCGTATACTCAAGTCTGCAGTTCAAGGGACTGCTGTGTAAAATACGCTGTGTAAAAATCAAACTTCTAAGTTAACGAAAAAAAAGATACGGCCGTTTATGTCGCAAAAAACGTATATTTCAACACTCAAGGGAATCAAAATTATAATAATATTCCACAATATTATTCCACAACTATCACACAACGCCGTCTAGTCTCAAGCTAAGCAGAGCTTGTGTTATGAGTACTAGACAACTGATAAACATACATATATATTTCTAAATACATACATATTATAGATAAATTACACCCAGACACAGAACAAATGATCGTGCTCATCACACAAACATTTGTCCTGGGTGGGAATCGAACCCACGACCTCCGACATAGCAGTCAGGGCTACTAACCACTAGACCAACAGGCCAGTCATATTTCATAGGGTACCTACTACTCAGAATCCTGAAATTTGGCATAAAGTAAGATCTTATAGCACAGGTTTAGGAATAAACCTGAAAACAGTAAATTTTTGTTACGTCACCAAAAAAAACTTTTTGCGATTCGGTAAAATCTTTGAGACTCAATTCGGGAATTGAACTATTTACATAGGTAAGTTTGTACGGAACCCTCAGTGCGCGAGTCCGACGCGCACTTGCTCTGTTTTTTTTTTACCTATCAGCTTTTTATTTGAATCTTTTCCTAATAGAGAAGATTTGTATAGGTACGCATGCGCATTGGTATTCAGCTTGGTAACAGTAAAGTGTCACAAAAACTATTATGAATAGTAAGCTAGCTGTCATCATCATCTCAGCCGAAAGACGTCCACTGCTGGACATAGGCCTCCCCCAAGTGTCGCCACAATGAACGGTCCTGTGTGCCTCGCATCCATCGGACTCCCGCAACCGTTACCAAGTCATCGGTCCACCTTGTTATTCCAAAGCTACGTCTTCCGGTACGTGGTCGCCATTCCAGAACCTTTCGGCCCCAACGGCCATCCGTTCTGCGAGCAATGTGCCCTGCCCATTGCCACTTAAGTTTGACGATTCTGCGTGCTATGTCGGTGACCTTTAGTGGTTTGCTATGTCGGTGAGCAAGCTGTCTAGTTTTTATTAATACATAAACATATTAGTACAACTACCCAAACTTGACAAAAACTTTTGAAGTCGACACCTGCTAGGTAGGTACTTAATACCTGTAGATGTTTATTAGTCGACAACGGCAAAGCTTAAAGGAACTGCATACCTATGTAAGTTCATCTGCTATATTTATTACTAGCTGTTGCTCGCTGCTTTGCTTGCATTTACTCGATCATAGCGTCCAATTACATATACCTATTTAATAGATCAAGTATACATATTTTTATTAATTTATATATACATCTTAACTATTAAATATTATAACTTAATAAGTATATAAACATAGTGAAAATAATAATATGTACAAACGGGTAGAAATAAAACTCATAGGGCATCAAAAAATGCGTCCACATCGATGTCAATGGGAAAAGTGCCCAGAACGCTGGCAGTATTGCCACGCTGGATGACAATGATTCGTTGACCGAAGAAAAGCCCAGCTCTCTGGTCACGCGAAGAGTCGACCAGCTGTTTGCTGATATCCCGGACAACTCGATGAGTGCTCGGACCCCATGGCCCTAGTGTTTCAACCCCAAACGGCTCAAATATATAACCTCCGATGAGGTTATTATATTTACGCCGTTTGAGGTTTTTTGCACCTGCAGCAGCCGCCCCAGCACAGCCCGCCGTACTCAGAAGATGGGATGGCGCAAGGGTGTCGACACATGTTGCATCCCACACCAAAGGCCTACCCAATTTCCAAGGCATTATAGTCATCCCATCTGGTCTCTTCCCATCGTCACGTGCCAAGCCATTGGGTTCTAAAACAGCTGGCACCCCGGCGGTGACAAGAGCTCGGCGGATGATGTCATTAATACTGGCATGTCGTGCTATCCGACCAGCGCTTCTACTGCATGATAGGCCATGGTGTCCGAGGCGGTCGACTGCTTCGCCGCACTGACATCGATGTGGAGCTCCACTAGGAGCACCATAGTACCTATGTTAGGTGACGGTAGAGCCTGTAGCCAGAGGCCCGACTCCCATTTACCCACAGCCAGGACGTATTAATAAGATTATTCCGTACCAGCCTGCAGAGCGGCTCTCACTCCACTGTCTCTGGGAAGATGGATTCTCGGGCAACGCCTTGTCCGGGCAAGTCCGCGGAAGTCAGTGTTTCTATAATAGTTTTGTCTCTTTGTTATTTAACACCGACTTCCGAAATTAAAGTTATTTCGCACTTTTCAGTGTTTTTTTACTTTGAAGTCGGTTGTATTTTTTTTTTTTTGTAAAAAGTTTTTTATTTTAGACTTTTTAGTTATGGTACCACCACTAAAAAGTACCTCTCAGCCAAATTTAAATACCTTATAGCCAGAGTGCATCTCATGCCAATTCTAATAATCCCAAACACGGTTAGATTACATTAATTTATTACAGAGTTCCGGTGCCTAACTTCAGGTTTCATCATCAGATCAGTTCGATATATTCCCCCTCTACTTTCAGTCAGTCATCGACTACACGTATAAACAAAGCAATTTTACTGGTTACGACGGTTCTGCTGTGATCCTATGAAGAGTTCTGTTCCATATCTTCGCAGTTCATGATCAGATCATAACAATATTTCTATGGGACCAACTCGGAAGACTCTTTTTGGTGGATATGAATGGTTATCCAAACAATCAAAAAAAAAAAATTCAAAATCGGTCCACAATTGACCGAAAAATCGGTGAACATACATAAAAAAAAAACATACATTCCACCGAACATATTATTATAACCTCCTCCTTTTTGAAGTCGGTTAAAAATCCAGATTTCTCAAAAAAACAAGTGCGAGTCGAACTTGCGCACTAAGGTTTCCATAAAAACTTACATATTTAAAACAGTTCAATTCCCGAATTGAGTTACGAAGATTTTTCCGAATCGCAAAAAAGTTTTTTTTTTCTGGCATAACCGTTTTACAGGTTTTAGATTTTATCCAATAGTTGTGCTATAAGACCTCGATTCATGTTTAATTTCAGAATTCTAGGTCAACCTTATGAATTTTGATTCCCTTGAGTATCGAAATAGATACGGCCGTTTATGTCGAATAAACTAGACGTTTTTTGTTTTATTTCACACTTTTGAGTTACGATACACTTATAACCAGAGTGCCCTTTTTCTCATGACAATTCCAATTAACCCAAACACTGCTGGGATAAATTGTTATATTATGAAGTTCCCGTGTCTACCTTCCACCTTCCAACTCCATCATCAGATCAGTTCGATAGTAGGTACCTTATAGCCAAAGTGCATCTCACGACAATTCTAATAAGCCCAAATACGGCTATGATACATTGATTAATTACGGAGTTCCATTACCTATCTTTCCGCTCCATCATCAAATCGGTTCAATAGTACCTTATAGCCAAAGTGCATCTCATGACAATTATAATAAGCCCAAACACGGCCTGGTTACATGTATTAATTACGAAGTTCCAGTACCTACCTTCCGGCTTCATCATCAGGTTACTTCGATGATACCATTTTCAACATAACTATTCAGAACCGTTTATTTATTTTTATTGTCATAGTCACTTAACTATCTTTATCGTGATATCTATGCGAGAATGAAGTTTCATTGACCATTTCTGGTCTTCTTCATCAGTTCCACTTCAACAATGTTTACTTATTGACTGTAAATGCCTGTAAAAGTTCTTGGTGAAAATACTAAAATCACTACATAGTTGCCAAGAATATTTGAGGAGTTCCCTCGATTCCTCATGGATCCCATCATCAGAACTGGATTTTGAGAAAACAGGACCAATCTGGAGGCACATCCTTTTAGGGAAAAAAAATTTGCAAATCTTTCTATAAACAACAGAGTTCTGAGGTAGCAAACAAAAAAAATGATAAAAAAATACAACCGAATTGGGAACCTCCTTTTTTGAAGTCGGTTAAAAAAAGGTATATATGTATATAGAGAATTAATAAAAAAAAACCAGCAAACCGCATCACAGTGCTTGAAAAGTGACTTCATTGGAAGATTTTATTTGTTTTTACAGACGGATGAAACTATCCAATTTTTGTAAAAACTTATTTTTACCTACTATATCAATTTAGTGTAAGATATATAATAAAAATATTTTGATTATTAAATATCAAATGATGCAGTTATTCCTTCGTGTGTTAAATACGGGATAGATAGACAGATTGTCTTTTCACTATTTGAGCGTTAAACATTGTTAAAATGTTAAAAGTTTGGTTAAAATTAAATAAATGTTCTATTGCCTAGATGTTTTTATGGTCTTCGAAAGGAGGAAGCCTTTTTGTCGACAATAGTACCGGTAATTTAGTTTTGGGTAAAAAAATTCGTTATAAAGTCTTAATCAAGTGGGTAAATGGTTCTTACATCCTAGCTGGCTTATTACATTTTCCTACGATGTTAACTGCGGCTAATTATTTTTTATTTTATTTTGTAGTATGTATGTTATGTATATTTTCAGATTTATTCCTATATTTGTGTTACAAGACTTTGCTTTATGCCAAATTTCAGGATTCTAAGTCAACGGAAAGTACCGAAATATACGTTTTTTGCGACATAAACGACCGTATCATTTTTTTTTCGTTAACTTAGTAGTTTGATTTTTACACAGCTTCAAGGGACTGCAGACTTGAGTTTTAATTTCAACTCGTTACCACCACGCGTTCCCGAGGTAAAGGGTCTTGACAGACAGACAAACTGACAAACAGACGGACAACAAAGTGATCCTATACGGGTTCCGTTTTTTACTTTTGAGGTACGGAACCCTAAAAACCCAACTAGTAACAGTCAAGTATATATAAACAACACAGAAGCGAAATTTTCACGGCTAACAATATCTTAACAGAGCGTTACCACTGAAACTCATCTCAGGCAAGTATATAACAATATGTGATAAGTTTAAGTGTAGCTTAACACCAAGCGGAACCGGTAGTCTATATTAAGGCCAACATACTTTGAGCCTTCGTATTTTCTATAGTGCCTCGTAAATGTAAAAAGAGAAAGGGAATTAAACTGCCTGCAAAGGTTCTCACTCGAGTGGTCGTATCTTTCAACTGACATTGACCTCTAGAGCGGTCGTCGAGGCCTCTTCTCGGCGGCTATACATATTCATTACAACTTCATCTACATATTAATGAAGCTGAGATGAGAATAAGACAACGACATGTTTATCTACTCAGTTAAATATCCCGTACATTAATATGCCTGAAAAGCATATTGAGTTGATAGCTAATACGAACGTCGAACAGATTTTATTAGATAGATGCAGCCTTACAGAACGCAATTTCGTCAGTGGGCATTAGAATGGTAAATTATTTAAATGCGGGTAAGTACTTAGTTATATAAATCATGAGGCTCACGCTTTAAATACAGTATTTTATTCAGTCTATCAACTTAAAGAGGAACTAATTAATCTCAGACTGAGGATTGAGTAAGTACACAAAATACATATCAACACTGGGCTGGGCTTTTAATATACACAAGGAAGGTACGATCCAGTTTTATAAATTGGCATAATGGAGCTGCATAAATATTTATATGTAAATATAATTACTGAATTAAAAAAGTCTCTAAATGTTACATGATCTATCAATTCTCATTCAGTTTTTATTACTTCCTTCGTAAGCTAAGCAAAAATAATATCTGGTCGAGCTAGACTCAAGTTCCGTGTGACCTTCGATTCGTCCGTCAGTAAAAAGCTGTTGTAGAGTCCTCCACATATGAGCGACACAAAAAAAAGAGTAGGTAAAAAAATAATGTGTGATCGGAAAGTCCAGAGTCATCTCGTTTACAGAATAACACTTGCGAAACCGGTTGAGAGCACGACGCCAAATATCAACTTGTTTCCTTCCTCGTGCGGACACCCGGTAGGTTCTGCCTAACATTTAATTTGGTACTTCATTCGTTTTTATGTCGCACAAACTTGTTTTTTTTTCTTAAATTAATTTTATCAAAATTATGTTTTAAACCCTGACTAAATTGCTATCTGTAATTTAAGAGGACGGTGTCGTCTGCGTTGGGCAAGGTTTTGTTGAATGTCACGTTGCACTCTTTTTTACTTGTTGAATTAGAATTATTTAATGAATGATTGATTGACTTAGGTATAATTCTCAATGAGTTGTGAATTTTCCCGGGCGTGATTTGATATTTACGAATTAGTCTTCTTTTCACGTACCTGCTGACAAAAAACTAAACTTTCTTATAGGTAACTGGTAACCCAGGTGTTCCTTGCGTTATGTCTAAGTATTAGCTGCTTCGACGCTATTTAATCAAATCTAGGTACAACTGCGTTTGCCCTGTACAATCTTACTAATAATACATACACTCGACTGTAGTTTAAAATAAATCTACAATTTATGTAGGTAAGTGTCTAAAATAGAGAGAGCTTGCGGACAACAAGCAAAGGGTAGTTCGCCGTCCGGCCGTCCGGTAACCGTCCTGACCGAGCCCGAGTCGTCGACGGCACGTAGTGTTCCCAGCGACTCGAAGAGATGTCAGCAAAATTGTAAGGGCTCAGTAGGGCCGAAGCCTATTGGGGCCATGGGTCGATCTCTGAAACGGAAACCCGTGATCCTTGAACGCATAGGGCAACTGAAGGTGTGGGTCAAAGTCTGACACGCCCCCGCTGCTCTAGAGTGGGAGAAGTCATTCGATGATTTGAACCTTAAAAAAAACTTGTGGATATTTTAGTCATTAGGTATAATTATACAAGATAGAACATGCTAAAATCATAATAACAACAGACAGTTCGAGTGTAAATCAATTTGGAAATGTATAGGAAAAATTATATCCGCATCCTAGAACTGGACGTGACTTAACACCTCTCTACACAGACGTTGGTAAACATTACATTTTAAACAATATTGTACGACAATGGTTCTTTTACGCTACAGCTACATAGACAGTGATGAGCTACTCTTTTTTTTAAGTTTATAGGCAATATCTGTTTCAAGACAAGACTTGCGACCTAAAAAATTAGATAGAGCAGCGCTTCCTGTGTTTCGCACTGTTATTAGAAATGTCTGTGTGTCAACACAGCCACAGATTCAGCAATAAACATCAAACGTGACATTTTCTTAAAAAGCTTCTACGTGAATCAATGTGCACATAACAAAGTAGGTAGGATATGAAATCGTATGCGGAAGACTCAATTGAGGAAGTAGATAGAGGATCCCTCTCGATTTATTTGATAATTTCCGCATATTGTCCCAGTATTATGATAACCTTTGATATTAGGTTATAACAGCTATAGTTTCTGTTTCGGGAATTTTCCGTAAACGATTCACCAATCAAGTAGGTACTTACCAACCTACCTTGTTTATTTCATCGAAATATTTGAATATAGACAAATTCACTCTAGATTTTATATTACTTAATTTCGTGGTATAAATGTAAAAATACAAAGTTTTAAAGAGAAAGATTTTCCGAAACCTTCTCATCTTCCGTTGTTGATGTTTTGTCCTCGCCCGTAACGTTAAAAGTAAACAGGAGACGGAAGTTGTACGTAAGGAACATGCAAAACTGAACGGATTTATCGATTGGAGTCCGGCAATATGGCGTCGGTTTATTTATCTTCTCTCTATCTACCCACCTTCCTGGCGCCGCACTTCCGCCGGAAACGGGCGTCGTCTCCGCTCTAACCCTTACCGCGGTTCCGGTTTCCGGCTGCCTTTGAAGTCGGTCGAAGTTTCCTCCTCGCTACCCTGTCGTGGAAGAGGCTTTTTGGTTCAGTAGATACGATAATTACGTCAATAATATTAATGTGAGAATACTCAAGCAAGTTCATCTTTACCTATTTTGAATAATATTTTGGCAACACAATGTAATTGCCAAGTACAGGCGACGACCAATGTTATTTGCATTTGTAAATTTGCCTGGTAGGTACTTGTACGTCAGCTTTATAATCAGGAATAAATAATGTAATATTTATTACGTTTTATTTTGTTATCAATCAAATCCCTTTTTCCCAGCATTGCTGCACAGGCAGCTGCATACCGTAGAGTGACTGCCTCTCTCATCTCCTCAGCACAGCACCTGATTAGGTAACAGGAAGAGCAAGGTGTTAGATTTTTTGTTTTCTAATTACCCGAAACAACTATCTAAGTTTTACAAATAAGAGCCGGGTCCAACAGCAATTAATGTGAATACCAATTCCAGCAATCAGAAAAAATAAAGCGACTGCAAACACTTGATACGATCGTTTGCTGAGCAAGTCTACAAGTTTGTAACGTTATAAACGTGTATTATTTCGCTAGACTGAACAGTTAAAAGTAATTAGTCACAACTGGTATATGTTAGAAGTTAAAAGCAAAGTGTAAACAGTGATATATAGCCAATTAAATACTAAGCATAGCTATTTAGCAAAATTGTTGATGCAAACAAGTAAATCGACTGAAGAATGCAATATTCGTAGATGCCTTTTCTTCCTTCGATTGCTGCCTTCAAAAGATAAGCTGATGTAAATCTGTATTCTTGAATATGTGAAGGACTTCATTTTCACGATCTGAAAGCAGTTTTAGTTTTCTATCTGTTAACATAATTATCATATATAATAACTTCATCATACCTTAAAATAATACGTATATACTTTATACATAGTACGCCAAAAATGCTTTTTGATGAGGTTTATAAAGATAATTCGTACACTAGTTAGGTTTAATAGAATTATACCAAAATATAGGTATCTTAGTACAGACAACCAGACATTAGTTATTGCAATACCTAATTATGTTACGCTAGATGACGAAATCTCGATACCGGTTTATTATGCAAGACGTAAACTAACTTCTGATAAGACAAGCCACATACTCGTAAACATCTAGCTATTCATCTCTAGTTTCAGCCAAAAAGAGGTAGTGCTAAGTAAAATAGCACTAGGGGCCCAGCAGGGTCGAACCCTACTGGGGCCATGGGTTGTGCAAAAGTGAACCTCGGGGCCCTGGAACAAAGGCAAAGAAGGAACAGGATTGGGTTTTAGTCAGTAAAAGTCTGATAGCCTACGGGCGGGAGATGTCATTACATGATTTCCCATCCAAAAAAAAAAGAAGTAAAATAGCACTCAAAAGCATGCTGTGGAATTCTATTAGTTAACTGTAGGAGGATAATGAAATGAGAGTTTTAAGTTAGTGCACACTTAACTTAATCTTCCCCTTAAAACTCCACTTCATTATATATATGTATTTTTGTGTGTACATCCTTTGCTAGAGGTCCTTAATAAATAAAAGTCATATTTGAGAAACCCGTAGTCCTAGAAAACAAAAACCCACTGAAGGAACACATGTGTTGTTTTAGTCAGTAAAGTTTGACACCCTCCCACTCCGCTCTAGGGCGCGAGAAGTCATTAGATGATTTCCCACCTTAAAACAAAAGAATGCGACGATTTATTTTTCATTTATTAACGATGATGAGGTCAAATGTTCAGAAAGTGCTGCGCCTAAATCTTATCTTAATTATTTATTGTCATCGATATATAATGTACTATTTATTGTAAACAAAAATTACATAGTGATTTGATTACCGATTCATGTAAAACTCAAAAATGAGTTTTCTTTCAGCAAACACTTTTGAGTGATTTAGTTCAAGGGTAGGACCCAGTGCACAATTTGTATTGTGCACTGGACCCTACCCTTGAATTGAATAAAATAAATATAAATTAGTCTAATATATTAATTAATTTACAAGTACTTGTACATCATTACGGAGGATGAAAATATATTATACATACTAATATTATACCAATATATGTACCAATATGGGTTATGTTATCTATGGAAGTGCTCTTTAATTTTGAAGACATCTAGAAAGACTGTCACGAAGGGAGTGTGGGACATCAAAGGAGCCATTATAGTGCTTCAAAGTGGTTCGCGGAGTACGAAGGAGAAGAGACCTGGTAGCGACAAGGTTTACTGCTCGGAACGAGGTACTCAAAGTGTTCACGAAAGCTTTGAGGAGCATTGGGATTGTGCAGGATAATATCAAGAAAATAACAATATCGGCATCTCGCCGACGCCGAAGCAGCCAGTTTCGGCAATGGTTGTATTTGCAGCAATTCTGCAGTCCTTCAGATTTTCAATTTAATTCAAATTATTTTATCTCACATGATCATGGCAGTTAGTCCCCTTTTTAAGAAATGGCTGGAAAGACGTCACGGCGTCCTCACCTTCCGCATGACACAGGTCCTCACCGGATATGGTAAGTTCGGTAGGTTCCTGTCCTTGATTCGTGCGGAAGAAACGCCGGGTGTCACCATTGTATGTACCGCCCGGAGGAAGGACATGGTAGAGCATACGATGGAGGTGTGTCCCACTTGGGCGGAGCACCGCAGTGTCCTCGGCGGCAGTGACTACTCGCGCTGGGCATACAGGCCATGTTCCGGAGCAAAGAAGAATGGCAGGCGGTTGCCTCCTTCTGCGAAGCAGTAATACTAGCGAAGGAGACGGCCGCACGCGTGAGGGAACGGACTTCCTCACGCCCCAGCCACCGGGATCCCAACTTCCAGCAACTGTAGGCGTGGGCTTGCGGACGACTAGCAATCGGTAGCTCGTCGTCCGGTAACCGCCCGGACTGGACCTGAATCGTCGACGGTGAGTAGTTTCGCCCTTTCACTCCGCCCTAGAATGGGAAAAGACATTGGATGATTTCCCACCTTAAAAAGGCCTACATGGCCTAAATAAAAATATTTTGAATTGGCACTTATAAAAGGTTGTACTTATAAATGTTTAGTGCGTATGTTTAGAAATACCTCCGTAGCATCAAGAAAATTGACATCTGCATAATCTATGAACGGAAAAAGAGTTTGAGAAAAAGTAACCTTAAGTCATTTAAAACGGCAAAAAATTTGGACAACTTTAAGACTGAACAGAGGAAAAGACCCTCAGACAGTGTCCATATGGACGCCAAGATGTTTAGCGCTTTTGGAGTATAGTACGGGCACCGAATCGTACACTACTGATCGGAGCGACTGGCTACTTCTAATAGGTTGAGCATATCTCAGCCACCAATAATGAACGCTTGAGATTTAGGTAGTACGGTTCGGTAAGAATTAGTACACTAACTTTAAATTAAACAACAAAGGAGCCAAATTAAACACCCTCCCAGAATCTAATGACTTGCATGTACTTAAAAATATTTGCAAGTTTTTGAAACCGTTATAATAATTACAAGCATAGGTAAGTGTTGATTGAAAACATATTTAATAATAAATAAATGTTGATTTACGACTAGATGGGAACACTTTTAAGATTAATTTTCCTTCTTTATTGATTCTGCTCCAATTAGTCTCACGCGTTTTGTGTACAACATTTTCACTCACAAAAAATGCTCTAGGTGCCTATCTCCTTTCAACAGTTGGCATAAAATTGTTTAGTCTCAATGCTACCCGTTGTTTGGTTTTCATAACCTTAAAAGCTTCACTAGAACAAACAAACAATGCTCAACGGGCGTGAAAAACATCCACAATTAGATGTGACAATTGAAATTAATTTTTAAGTCTACATCTATTTTTTTTACTCGTCTGCTGTCTCATGTGGCCCTGTGTGATCATGTTTCATAATTTATACCTACCATGAAATTTTTCTCGAACAGAACAATTTACCTCATTTTAGAATTATCGTAGAATTCGTAACACCTGAGATTTCGCAAAGCGAGCGCCGTAGTCTGTCGCAAGCTCATCAGATAACAGCACTTCCTCCATTGCACAGCGCCGCTGCGCGCCGCCCAATTTCTTCAGCGGCGCACGCGCATCGCCCCCGCCATGGACGCTGACTGTGCCGCCGCCGACTTCCTGCATACTGATGAAATGGATTTGCGGTTCTTATAAAAATTCCTAATCATTTTGAAATAACGAACAACTCATATTTTAGTTGATCAACGTTTCTAAAACTCGATGTCCCAGTAAAACTTTGTCATCTTACGATAGTTAAATAAGTGGATTTAACTATCGTAAGATGACACATCCCTGTATTACTAAATGTTTATCTAATTACCAAGTTAATTAAATTCATGTAAACCCAAAAGCGCACTTGCGGGGTCGCATGTTGCGCAAACGCAGTTTCGGCGCATCTTGAATCTCGGCCTAGTTCGCGCGCGGGCGTGCTCGCGTGGTGCTCGCCGCGGCCTTACGTCATAGAGCAAGCGGATTGGGTCAGCGGCGGCGCCTGCGCCTTGTCCATACGAGTTATGTCATACGGACAGCGTGCGTAACATACATACGTGCTGTCTACGAACCCTTTAATAGTGTTACAAAATAACATTTGTCATAAATCAAATAAGAACACATAACCTATTTCCAGGCAATTTAAAGAAATCTTTTGTGAAATAAATAGACGTCACTCGGCAGAAGTTCTTTGGAAATTCGGAACTTGTGGAAGCAGAAAAACTTAATAACGTAAAAAAGAATTTCTGATTTGATGTTAGGGACAGATTCAACACGAATATCCTTAGTTCAAGTACTTAATTCGACCAAACCATGAATCTCACCTAGTAATCAGAATCCTGTATTCCGAATGTGACATTTTTGTCGATCGGCGGCGTTGTATTCACAGGTGCTCGTATCGCAACCTATATAAATATAGTAAACATCAGTATGCAGGCGCGTTGCCAATTACAGCGGAGACCTACTTTCTTACCTTCGAACTTTTACTTCCTGCGGGCCAGGCAAGGCGGCCGGTCGCACCACGCAACGAATTACGAAAGTGGCGCGAAATGCTCGGCCGACATTCGCGTACCGCTTGCGCCACCTTCAGGAAGTGCCGTTGCTGCGGGATTACGTAGCCGGCGTGTTGCCTGCGCCCGCGCCGCTGCCCGCCGCGCCGCGCCCGGACGCTATCCTTGCTTGAGAAACACGTACGGGAGTCTGTGGTCGCGACCTGCGTGTTACCACACACTATGCAACTCCAAGTGAGCAGTGCCGCTTGCCGCTTGCCATCCTTTCTCTAATAACACTCGACGATTGCTCAGTTACGACAATTGCTCGCTTCTGGTTTGCTAGATATATCAATTATCTTTATTAATATTTGGTAACAGAATCGTAGGGGTATTGCAGAAACAAAATTACATTAAGATTTGATTCTAACTCATTCATCAGCTCATTATTTGAAGAGTATGGAATTATTGCATATTGCTTTAAGGAGCTCTTTGCGATAATGCGACAATATTTAAACATTTTATATGGGTAACGTCAGAAAGCGTTATATTGCGATAAATATCTAGTAGAGCGTAAAACACGAGGGAACGCCTACAGCTATTAAGAAACAAATCTTATTGGCTTCGTCCACGAAGCAGGATGTATAATCTCTCTCGGAACTATGGTGGGTTACCTAAGCCTAAGGCTTGCTTAACGTACTATAGATATTACAGCTGTTACGAAATTGTTACTTGCAACATTAAATTACTCAATGTTTTCTTTTAATCATATCGAGAACTGTTTATTTGTAAAACGACTGTTTTATCAATTAACGAATAACACAGTAATGGAAATTATCCAAGAAAACATTTGAGATTCTTCGAATATCGAACACACCATTTTGTTACGTATCTACAGTGTTTTCCGATAAATTTTTGGTCGTAGTCATAATGTAACCCGTAAGCCAATACGTTACCGTTAGTTAGAAGAAGCTAGAAGTAGATAAGTGTGAATAATAGGTTGGGATTTTAGTGGTTAAATTTTTTAGATTTAACTAAAAAAATGCTAAACAGTAAAAAAATAAAAAGAATATTTTGAACGATCATTGTGTAGAATGCACAATGAGAAACTATAAAAATAAGAACATTCCATGCTGAAATCCTTTTAACATGAGGTCTTCAGGCTAGCAATATAAACCAGCATATTTGCTATGATAGTTGCTACACAGATATGTGATAATTATGCGATACGTCGCTGAAGTAAATAAATGTGGGTAGCAGTGCCCACTGTCCTGAAAAAGGAGATGAATCTTAATCTTGGAGAGTTGCATAAAGTGATACTTAAGTTTAAATTTAGCTGCGTAACGCATCTTATTACAAGGGTTGCAAATTTGTTCGAAAGAATTGCGGCCCAGAAACGCAAAGGCCAACTGATAGAATACAGATAAGTTTCAGTCAGTAAAAGACTGACCTCACACTTCCTGCACCCAGAGACGGAGAAATTATTTCGATGCTTTAATCCGTTCAAGCATCGAAAAAGCTTAGAAAAAAAAACATTGTTATTTAAAAAAAAAAGTCTGATGTAGATACTATTACGAGTACCATGATGTTAATAATATCCGACTATTTCGTCATTTTTGACAAAAAAATTAACTTTAAATCACTCTCCTGTAAAGTTTACTCAATTTTGCTTAGTCATTTATGCCTTTCAAGTGTCGATTTGATGATTTCGCACCTAAAAAATGCTTCTTATTATCGTATTACACAGAGAGGTAATTTCTAGAAGAAATATTAGCAAGCTCCAAATAAGATAGCTTTCGCCAAGTGCCACAGAATATCTCTCATGTTATAAAACACAAATGTAGTCCTAGGAAGGAAGATTTATTCCAGAAATCCACCAGCGGGGATTGTTATTTTTTTTTTCCAGTAATCCATACTAGTTAAACAATATCAGCCTAGTGGGGATTTTTGGAAAAATAAGTACCTAATTGCGAATATGATGAAAATCTATAGTTTCTTTAAAAGCTTTTCCACGATCAAAAAGAAAAAATTCTGTAAATAATTAGATATTAATGTAGGCATCAAATATATTCTCAACTCAAACAATATCGACAAGATACTGCCGATTTACAAATAACAGCTCTATCAATTAAGTTTTTTGTCGTTAAATCATAACTATGCTATTTTTTTTTTGTTATAAATAACAATCTTAATAAGATTTAGGTAATAATGTAGTTCCTCTTCAAAATTGCCGGTGTTGGTAATTTCTTTCAAGGTTCAATAGGGGTCAATCTGGTTGCTTGACCCCTAGACCCGGAAACTTCAAAGAGCCACCAGACAGAAGGTAACGTTAATTGACGAGTTTTTCTGTGATAATTTAGGAAGTTAAAATGTGAGCAATGTAACGTAAACTTGTGCACTATCAAAGCATTTATGAAATTTTCAGTAAAAATTAGAATAACTGATACACTACCTGAACGTGTGTTTATTAAAGTTGTTTTTTGACACTTAGTTTGATCAAAACATGGAAAGGTGTTTAACCCCACAAATAATATGTAGGTAAGTTTCAAGACGACGTTACTTTGAAACACATTGTGGATTTGCAACAAAACAATAACACATTGCTCATTCAACAATGTTAAAGATCTACAGTTACCTACTCATTTGTTTGGTTAACACAACAAACAAATAATGTATTGTAACAGCAATAACTCAATTACAAAACTCGATGTCGGTGTAACAAACAAACACGTGCCTACTTTTTCAACAACCAACCTAACCTCCTTTGAGAATTTTATGCTGAGATTCGAATTGCAGTCATGTCAACCGTTGCACAAGTGCCGTCGCTAACGTTACAAAATCGGAAAAAGTGCGCAAAAACGGTATTAGGGCGAGAAAATTCACATCGGCTGTGTTCCGTTACACCAGCGCAATTCGCTCAGTGCATAACCCCATCTTCTAACACGTAATGTGTGCAACGGTGCGCACCCGATCTCGCACGACCGGTCCCGAAAGTGGGTCATCTCTTTTTGTTCCACCAAGTTATTCCGTAATTAGAAAGAGAGGGTGAGGGTACTTACGCTGATTTCACATTATTATGCAGGAGTATATCGTATGTAAATTAGCTTAGGTAGCCGTTTGATTGCAAGAACACGTGAACTAAGTATTGATGGGCTTGTGGAATTCCGAATGGGTTACTTAATTTCATCCACAATAATGTGGTGATTGATATAATTATTAAAGTCTAATGAGTGTGAGCCACACAACATACAAACGAAAATGCAAAGTTTAATGGAAATAGCATTTTGTTTGCCTACTTCTCTTTGACCTCATACGAAACCTCACAAATTTAGGATTTGAGGTCATTTACATCACAGAACGATGACATTTTCAAATACCACTATTGTTCGAATAACAGCGTTAAATCTGCACCTAATCCGTTAAGAAACAGGCGAATCTCACGAGGTGTTAGCCAAGATGGCGGCACGCGGAAGTGTGTGCGACTTCCGCGTTGCCCTGCGCTGCGCGTGCGCTCCACTCGTGACTGCTACATACATTATTAACCACCGGCTCGTAACGTAATTATGAGACATCCAAATAGAAGACAATTATCAAATGTTGTAACACGATATCTCTATCTGTAAACATATGACGGCATTTTCTTAGAGGTGCTCTGCCGTTTTACCAACTTACGATTCATCACAATCACTTCTAACTGTCACGTGTTGTCTATTCCGTAAATAATCGGACCACCTGGACTTCGGGCAATGACTAAAAATTTCAGCTATACATTTTGAGAAATTGTTCATTATAATATTCTCCTTCCAAGTATTTAAAATCACCAAGTTTTTATCATACGTATTGCACTTTATAAAACATGATTAGGCGCGATAAAATTATTGTAACTTTTTTTAGTCAACATTAAAATCTTAATCACGTCAATTATGTTAAACAGACAACATTATATCTATCTATCATCATAGTTAACTTTGCTGTTTTACCATTTATCTGCATTTTTATCCATCGATGAGTTTATCAAGTTAATTTAACAATCGTATAACTACATTGATTTACAAGATTAATTTATTAAATTAATTTGAGAAGGAAAAATCAGCGCGCGATGGGTTAACAGTGATAATAAATATAAGTGTAGGTAGAAAATGCAACCTGTACCTATGTAATTATAAAGAGACCTGGAAAATAGCAAGCACAGACTACTCAGAGATACTACGGTAGGTAGGTATGTAGCGGTATGTAGCAAGCTTAGGCCAAAGAAATAAAAATAACTTATTGAAAACTAAAACAGTGTAAAAACAAAAACAACATGTAGAGACCACCAGTTAAAAATAATATTGTAACATATGTATACCTAGCGTCCATCCCATCATCATGATGGTCTTCATAATTATTTAGGTAAGTATTGTTAATTAAAAAAAACCTTGACAACCATAGGAGTTTAGGTGATACTCAATATGTAACCTAACCTGCGACACGCAACGGGTGACACCAATTGTCACCCATTACCTAAAAATCTCAATACGAGAGAGTGCTGACTCGTTCACCATACACAAAAAGCAAAGCTACCAACATAAACGAAAGCCCTGAAATAATAACAGTCCGTAGCCTCTGCTCTCTCTCCTATTTTCCTGAATGAAGAGAGTCCATGCCGTAATGAGCGAATCATGGACTAATACATTAACTACCATATAGGTACATAGATATCTACTAGTATCAGCACAGTCGAGCACAGAAGACAGTATATTGGCACAGACTAATAAAGGCAGTAGATCAACTTTAATGTTTTTATAATAAATATCATGAAATGATTGCATTTTATATGGCCAGTTTTTGTTGGCCATATCATGAAATGCCACCATTTCATGATATGGCCCATCACATCATGAAATTATCAATTCTAGGATCTGGCCACGACATCATGATAAAAAGATATTTTTTCAAATAACTTCTCCCACTCTGAGTGGAGCGAGAAGTGTTATCAGACTTTTACTGCCTAAAAGCCATCTGTTTTTAGGGTTCCGTACCTGAAAAGGAAAAAGCGGAACTCTTATAGGATCACTTTGTTGTCCGTTCGTCTGTGTGTCTGGCTGTCAAGACCCATCTCGGGAACGCGTAGAGATAGAGTGCGGTCGCGTTAACTTGGCGCGTGGCCAAAATCGGAACTAATTGTTTGCCGCCATCTTGACTATCCCATCGTTTATGTCATGTGTTACGAGAATGTGTTGTGTTCTGTGTTTTTAATCGTTTCCAAAGTAAATTATCATCATCATTATACCGAAAGTGATTAAAAGTGCTGGCAGAGATATTATCTTGGAAATCAAACGTGCTTGTTAAGAAGAATGAGAAAATATAGGGCCTACTGTACCATTTTCCAAAGTTAGACCCATTTGTCAAATAATTTTTCGGGTGACCATAACAATATAATTCCCCTACATATTCGTTCCCCAGCGATGCAGGTGGCTGATGCAGCGATGGTGGATGGCAGGAAAACAGGATTTGTTAAAAATATACTGCTACCATGTGCTTATATCTTAATCAAGTGATTATCATGACGATATGCATTCTGAAAACTTCATCCATGATAGAAAAAGTAGTGCCAAATCTACAACCGTTTTGTATTGTAGTAATGGATAATACATCATACCACTGTGCACAAATAAATAAGGCCTAATGGGCAAAGGCAGAGCTCCAAGAGTGGTTTACGAAAAATAATATTGCAGTCGATAAATGTTGGACAAAAGCGTAATTATACGAATTTATAAAAAGGCATAAAGGGGACCCACAGTGTGAAATAAAACAACTGTTAAATAAACATGGGCACGAGGTTTTGCGTTTACCGCTATATCATTGCGATTTAAATCCCATAGAAAAGATTTGGGCAATTGTAAAGAGGCGTATTGCCGAAAACAATCTTGATCAAGCTCTTAGCGAAATAGCGAAGCTTCATTCAAAACTGTAACCAAACTGTATATATTTTGAATCCGATAGATTATTACATCTCGAAATGGACAAATTTATAATCAATTTATCTGGTGACACGTCATCCGACTCTTCTGATACAGTCTCGAGCATGGATTCTAATGAAGATGTTCAAATGGAAGGGATTGACCCACTACAGGACCATTGTTATACCAAATATAAAAGTACAACGAGATATTCATTAAATGATTTACAAAGTTCTCAAGTTTATTTTTTTCAATAATTACGCAAACGAAAATAACCTATAGTCGATTTGTTTATGGTTAAGGTACTAGCTGAAAATCTTAACAAGTTTCTGTACTTAAAAATACTTTTTTTAGATAAATTACTAAAAACAATCATAGCTACATTGTTTAATAATCTATAATTTTAGAAAATCTGAACATAATTTTATGTTATGAAACGTATTTTCCATTTTAAAAACATATTTTTTATACAAGACATATCAAAATTGTTTACTTTCATTTTAGTAGGTACTCTAAATGTAGTAGAGCCATCGATATACATGTACTAAGTAGAGCCAATAAATTCTTTAAATTACACTGTTATGAATGAGAGTTTTCAATTAAATTAAGGAAAATAGATTTGTTAGGCTGGCAACATTAAGCACGCCCCCAGTGACGGGACAAGTTAACGCGACCGCACTCTGTCGGTTGAAATTAAAACAAACATCTGAGTTAACAGAAAAAAAAATACGGCCGTTTATGTTGTAAAAAAAAAGAAAGTTCAAAATAGAATTTATTTGGCAAACGCAGACTGACACTATGACTACGAAACTCGTAAGAGTGAAAGAGAAAAAAAAACAGTTGCAACTTAATTTTATTAATTTCAATAAATTTGCATAGTTTAATTATAAAACGAAAAAATTCAAAAGAAAAAAGACATGTTACTGAGGTTGGACGAGGGATAGAGGAGAAATGATTTTATGAAGAAAAGCGCAATTTATATTACACCAGAAACAGACAGCGTATAGCTAATTATTATTAATTCCGAAACTAAAGAAGTCGCTTCCAATAAGATGATACAAAATAATTGTCTCAAGCATGGGCGTACCCAGCTTCTAGCCTAGGAGGGGGCAAGTCAGATTTTTTAGGTCGGATCGTCCGCGGCTGTTTTGTCATACACACTACACATAAACACCTACATGAAACATTAAGTATATGTAGTGGTGTGTAGGGCAAACAGCCGCAAATGATCCTGCTTTATAGGTAGTTAAATAAATAAAAGTAAATGTGATTATGTCAAATAAAATAAATGCTAGTCGCTCGCAACTCCCTATCGAAGATTACCGAATCTAGCCGAGTGTTCAAATGCTCGGCTAGATTCGGTAATGTACGTCCGCCATCGTCGCGCGCGGATTTTTGGCAATTGCATCGTGCATTTTGCCAGTGTCTACTGTGCGGTTTATTTAAAAGTTAGAGCGTAAGGCCCCGTTTGCACTTTAATTAGTAATTAGACGAGTTCATACATGTTCTGCGAGATTTCCAAGGGGGGGCAGCTGCCCTCCCCTGCCCCCCCCTGGGTACGCCCATGGTCTCAAGCATCCTAAAGTAATATCCATCAATTGATTGACTGTCCGGACATCTAGAAGAATCCAGAGATAAGCAAAGCAATATTCTGGAAGACTGGCCATTACTATGAGTTTTGACTTTTTATTTAAAAAATAAATTGGCGCATTATGTAGCGTAAAGACTGGTAAACAAAATATAAATGTTAGAAAAAAAAAATTGTCACTGTTCTGCCATATACAAATATAATAATATCTCTTCAACAATAATAGGTAAGTACAAGTATGCATTCATTAAAACTAAAGACCTGCAAGGAACTATTGCCACCAGTCTTCAGTTACAATTGAAGACTGGTGGCAATAGTTCCTTGCAGGTTGACTTGACCGGCGCAGAAGGCTAGACTCCATCGCTTTTAGATAACTACTGATACCTTTTCAATTGATATCTCCTTTACGGTTACTTTTATTTTAATGCACAAATTAGAAGCTTGGCTCCACATGGTATTTCCTCTTGCCAATCTAAATAGATTAGATAGGTATGTACGCACCTATTAGCAGATTGTCATAAAGATTACACATGATCTTTTTCCAGTCTGTGACACGACGACGCGCGACGACCGGCCGGGGTCGCGGCGCGCCCGGACATACCGCCTACAATTACTGCCAATTGTGCCAATTGACGACACTGCCACCCTTCCGCTTTCTATTCCACTAGCATCATCGTTCAAACATCTGCCATCTGTTCTCTGTATACATGTTGCTTGCAGTATCAATAACGACGACGAATCTAAAGGATCAACAGTTCCTTCGTCTAGTCCTTCAGTTACGTTTGCTTCGGTTACATCGTCTCGCCGCCCAGCTAACTAGTCTACGTTGTGTAACATTGTTATGTAAATAAATACCTGTTTCTTTATTGGTATTAATTCTATAAGGCATTCCTTGCCAACAAGAACAGGTACGTAACTCATCAACGTCTGCGATTCACGCATTGGTCATTAGGCGTAGATTTCCGCCAAAGAGAGCCTACAGATTTAAGTAGCTTTGTATGTAATTTAGGCAGTAAATTAGTTTTTATAACACGACTTTAATTAGCGAATTAAGGTCATCGTATGTATGTAACACTCGAGCAATTTAGAGCTCGTCTGATGATCATGAGCGTTTATTGCTAGGCACGCACACAGCGAAAGATTATTTGATTTCTTTTCGCAAACGTAACAATTGCTTCAATTGCTCCCTGTCAGTCACCCTTCCGCTTTAAATATGTACTCTTTGGATTCGGTATTTATATTATATGTATCTTCAATTCGACATATTGTTATTGCACATTTGGCATAGAAAACTGTGTTATTTAATTCTCATTTACTTACTAGGTACTAAATCTGTAGAGACACGATAGTGGAATCCTTATCAAAATAGACTTCATTAAATACTTACTAAAAACATTACAATTTCTTTATGCACAGACGTAGTTTAGGTAAATAAAGTAACATTGTTTCCTTATTATTATTATTATTATTGTTGGTAAAGTAATTATTCTGAGGAAACGCATAGGTTAATTTGTTTATGACGTTTATGTACGTAAATGATTAATAATGGCGTTTAAATTTTTAAATATTCTCATTTCAAAAGTGATTGTAAATAAATCAATATGTAATGATGTAAAGGTTTACGTCCGCTTTACTTTGTAGTTAGTTGCCTATACTGAACAATTCAACATGTCGTTCGTTTCCGTGTTGTTATCATCCTACACGTGTCACTAGATTATATAAGACTAGCATATAATGTGATATGCTGATGATTATTCTAAATGACTAATATGGACATGATATATTTATACAATTATCTATTTATTTTATGTGCAGTGCAGGAAATGGAAAAAATGTTGCGATAGTCCTCCGCGTATAATGCAACAAAGTCTGCGGCAAGTTTTTCTGTTGCGAATAACAAAAAATGTAATCTTTTATTTCAGTTTATTTACGTTGCTTTTATAAGATGAGCCCACGATGACCAACTCTAGACTTACTTAAGTACTGTGCCTAATTAAAATTATATCTTGAAAAGAACCTAAGATAGCGGAAAAGTTTACTTGTAATAGGTACTTGTCATTGTTTATGTTAATGTTAGAAGATATTATTTTGCTATGCTAATCGGCGGTTGTTGTGTACGGTACTGCGATGACGTCACTCGTCAGTGTTGATATTCGCGCAGTTTCCGGGACAGCTGGCCGGGCGGCGGGCGCGGACGACGATAGCTTATCGGAGCACACCGAGGTGGATGATCGATATATCGTACTGTTTGTGGAAGTGCACTACTTATCATACGTTACACATTTAATTTATCTAGCGTGTTATTCTACTGTACCATTTTTTTTTTCTTTCTAATAAATCTTGAACGCCTACTGCCCCAGAAATAACAGATCTTAATGAAACTGTTTTCGGGTACCTAGTAAAATTGAATATCCTATCAATTCATTTGGTATATTTGGTCAGCAAGAATGTAAGTGATAAATTGATAATATGTAGATTATTATTTAATCATTATGTGAATAATAGATAACCTTATGATTGGACGAATAACACGATAGTTTGTACAACGCTGGGAAAGATATAATAGTCAAAACTCATTCAAATTAATAAATGAAAAGTAACTCGCTTGGCTTGTCGTTTTGGTCTAGATAGCTATTAATCGCGTTGCGCACCTCTGTCGTAACTTTTTTCAGGATAGACTTAAAATTGGACAAGGATGACCAGACTCCTCAAAAGATCATGCTGTTTCAAGCATTACAAAAGATATGTAGTTACACTAATTATAACCACCATTTGCAGGAGCTTTTCTACTGTGAATCTCAATCTATGATTTAATTGGTAGCAATCAAACAAATAATCAACCAAACGAAGTTAATCTCAAGAAACAACTGAAGCAATTCATAAATTAAAATGAAGGAATAAATTTCTAACCAGACTCAGTCAAATTGACAAATATCACAATTTAGTTGAATCTGTAAGTCCCTGCTAAGGATTCATGGAACACGAAAAACGAAATTATGCATAGGCTGACTACGTGATTAGTGAATTTCTAATAACGATAACGTCAAGATAAGCTAATGTAAATAATTAAGGAAAAAGCATCGAGGAAAACCACAGGCTATGAATAAGCGGCGAAAATCTGTAACAGGGAGAACCACTTGTGAACAAAACGCTATTAAGAAATAACTAAAGTATTATCGATAGCAAAAGTTATTAACGTCGCATTAAGCATCTCGAGATTGGTTCGCATGATGTTTTTTTAACGAAGAAATCACATTGTTTTCCTCTCGGGACGGCGGAGTGGAGAGTGACAGCGGCTTGCGTGCGCCGCAGTCGACGCCCCCCGGGTTTCTAAGCGCAGCGCGCGTGACCAATTGGTATCATGTGTCTTCAATTTAGATCTTACTCACTGTGTGGATCGTATTACCTATTGTCAACGTGATTACGTATTTTTATAACCCCGAAGACGACTGTTTTCGTCCAACTTACAGAGTTAGGATTGATTTACAAAGCCGTCATGTTCCTACAATTTTACATAAACATACGCAAGCAGAGGATGTAGATATGGTCAATATGATAAATTACTAATTAAATATTACTGACGCACCTACCTATCAGAAATTCGTAAGTAATCATCCAATTAAACGATTAATTATTATCGTCTTAACAGACTCAAAGAGTCATCATACCTACTTCATGAAAAATACGGTTAATTTAACATACTTGCAGCAATCTGTAACATATAGAAGCACTTTTTTTTTAATTTTGTGAATGTGAAGTACCATGGAGCATTTTTACTAGGTTGCAACTTGTTTGACATAAACGAGCGTGGCAGTTGAGAGTTTGTCATGCTCACTCAAAAGTTTCGCTGATGGTGGCACGTGTTATTGGGTCATTTAATTCCCTTTAAAATGGTTGAGCTGAGTGGGGCTGATGCACGCGTCATACTTGTGAACGGGTGCCGTCAGTTGAGAGTGTTGAGACGGGTCATCTCTTAGCTGCCAATGGCTTATTTAAATTTTTCTACATTGTGCTCACATAATAGAAGCAACCAGAAATATGTAACCAAGATTATATATAACTCATAATATGATTTAAAAGAGTGCCCATAGAGTTTCTTGCACATTCTTCTCCATAGAGATCTACGCTTTAGAACGTGCAATTTAGTATCACTATTTTTTTGGACTGACCGACATTTAACTATTCAAAAGTGCCTGTAAATGGAATATTAGAAACAAATGCTTTTGATTGATTGATTTAATTGATTGATTGATTGAAATAAGGATAAAGCAGGAGGTATTACTCTTTATCAGTGAACATCCGGGACACGGTAATTCATAAAGAATTAATTAGAGCCTGTTTGTATCCTGAATCTCGAGGAAATTCGAGGAGCGGTTGAACAAGTGCCAAGTTAGTGGCGAGCCATGAGACGCCAAGTTGCATTGAATAATTAATCGTGTGAACAACGATATCCGGCTTGGATTCCATTCATTTTCCTCTGGCTCTAGTTTTTCTCAAGTCTCGTGACGCAATCGCGGATGTTCTAACTCTTGTAGCGGCTATTGTGCTGACATAATAATTGCGATACCTCATTAATGGTCAAACACTGTCTCGAACGAAGACGTAATTTTCTATTTTAAATAATTCTACCGTCCAAATTATTTGTCAGCTAGAAAATCAGAATCAGTTATAGTTTTCATTATTTTTCAGTATTCCACAATGAGGTAGCCCTTGGATTTTGCTTTTGGGTTTGAAGATTCCGAATAGGTTTAAATTAAAAGTTACTACCATAACTTACCATTTGGGTGAATTATTGTGTTTTAGATAAACCCAAAAATTCATCAAAATTCTAAGCGGTAATATAAAGTTATGATTTTTACGAGGAAAATCCAAAATTCGCTATTAACAAATACGTTGAGACTTATTGTAAAAAACCTGTAATATAATATAATCTTCAAAATTTTAATAGAACATGATAATTTTGCATATCGACTTTAAATTCATCATAAACTAGGGTGTCTAGACTTATAAATACTTATTACATTACATCCACTGGTCTACGTATACAAAGAAGTCTGGCGTAGCGTATAATAATCGTAACATTGTACTTGGTCTGTTTGTTTAACTGTACTTATAAGTTTTTGTGTTCGCCAGTATACGGTAGAAAGTCGAGACCTTGGCATTAGCCTTGCGCGTGGAAAACGATTGACGATACGGAAGCGCGCGCGCATTGTTTTAACGTAGATTACGTAGATCGGAGCGAAGGGAGGGGGCGCGTGGGGGGCGAGACGCGGGGGAGGCGACGCTGAGGAAACGGATACATTATGCGACTAACGACTAGTATTTACTGAGTTAATGGCACTTCTAAAAACTCGTTTACTGTATTGGTAAATGAAAATGTCACTGTTTAACGAACAAGTACCATTCTATATCCTGTGATATTTTAAATGGTGTCATTTTATTTAGGTTTCAACGCTTCTACACTTTCAAAATTTAAAGGAACTTCACCAAAATTTAGGTTCATGATCGACATTCGAAAGTTAATTAAATAAAAAAATACTAAACTCGAATCGAGTTACAAATTCAAAATGATTAATAAACATAAACAAGATAAAATTACAAAGTCAATAATAAACATTTATCGATGAAAATTGAGATTATGCTACGTAGTTTATAACAATTCATTCTTGTATCGATTTACGAAAACATTTTTATTTTATTATGTTGACTTGGCATTTGTAATAACAGCAGTTGAATGCTTCAAATCACAGCATCCCTAACACTTCTGTTTAACCCCGAATCGTACCGTCGATACTGGTTAATTGGGAGCTGAAACCTGTTCATTTATTTATTATAATATAGGTATTTTATTGTACTTACAACAAGAAACATAAGAAAGAAAAACTTATATCTAAAACACATACAATGGGCGGCGGCCCTATCGCATTCCTGTTTTCGCTTTTACAACTAGGTAGGTACTTTAGTAATGTATGTATAAAAAGACTTTGGAGATCTACAGTATCTAACATAGAATACAATAATAAATTAATAATTACTAAGAAAATTAATGATTTTATTAAGCATTACAGTAAGAATATTAGATACCTACTTTTTATATTTAAGCGCTGCGACACACTTGTTCTTTTACGGAAATAGGAAAAGTCATTAGAAAAATACGTTAGGTTCCATTGACTGCTTATAAACCATACAGTTCTAACATACACAAAGAATAGTAGAGTCGCGCTATAAACATTATCATAGCGGGATCGACCACTTTAATCAACTATAATTCACCTTCGACAGATACTGGCGTAACCTACGTCACAGATGATTCTGGTTGCCATATTTCCGATCTTATTACCTAACTAGCTTTTGCCCGCGGCTTCACCCACGTACATAAAATATAGCCTATGTCACTCAAGAATAAAGCAACTTTCTATCGGTGAAAAGTACTTTCAGAAATTAGCTCCTACAAACAAAAAAAAACAAACTTCACCTCTTTATAATATTAGGTTAGTGTAGATTAATAACTTGAACATTTCAGTTGGTGGAAACAACCTTTAAAAGGTATTGCAATATTTTTTGCAAGGTCTTATGAAGTCAGTTTGATTTACTAAAACTAAAATGCAATTTGGACCAAAAAAACGGACATCTAAAACTGTGATGCAGTTAAGCGTAAAATTATCCACCTTTCCAAGTAAAAAAATAAGACTTGCTCTAACATACCAAAAACTTGAATTTATAGTAGCTTAATGATAAAATAAAATACGTGCACAGTAAAACGGTGTCTGTAGCTATTCCTGAAGGCAGGGGCTGCGTGTAGTGTTACGGTGACCGCAGCGCAGGCGCAACAACAAAAACAGTGCGAGAACATGTCTTCAATCGTGCGTGTCCTGCGTCCACTCACGCGCAGGGCTTACTGTCACCGCTACTGACAAATAACGACAACTTTAACGTGCCTTTAAAAATTATGGAGCACGTTATTCATGTTTTTTTCTGTTCAAACCAATTGACAGAAAAATTTGGAAAACTCGCCGAGCTAGGAGCAGTCTCACGGTTTCCATTTATAATCCTATCGATGTTCTAGAATACACGTGTACAATCAACAATGTAGAATTGCATAATGTTAAATAGAATAAATGAGGCAACAAATGATTATTTTATTACCTACGTCACTCATCAACACAGCGAATTACACTTACGAACTAGAAAATTTACTTATCACAGTGTCAAAACCATTTCATTAGACTACAGCCTACGACCTTAATTATGTTAGTAAGTTTTATTTAAAAGGCTCAGTGCCATATAAGGCTGATGTTACGTGTCGTACCTGCCACATACCTACGCGCTATGTGTGAATCATGACAAATTGACTGTATAAACTTTGATGACGTTTGTTTACAAAAGGCACGATTTACCTACAGTAATTGCTGTTCTTAAGTCAATGGTAGCGAACGTAATCGATCTCATTTTTATTGTAAGTTTGAGATGCTATCACACCTAATATGTACATATATCAAACTTACGTACATATTAAATAGTAGTAGACATTATGCGGAAAATAAGTAGATTCCTTAGCTAGTCGTGGCACTTGACAATTCGAAACGCCAACGTTGTGTCGAATTGCAAGTACCTTCCTATAAAATCTGTAAGTAAATATTTGCTTGTCATGTTTTGTTTAGGACACAACCCTACTTACATCTTTTTCTCTGGTCTGCGGTGGGCGGGGAAAGGGGCAGGAAGCCGCAGGACATCCGACACGTACAGGAAGCAAAACCAGTTCTCGAGGCTTTGTCCCTCAACAACCTCCCGGTCCCCAGGCCGCTCTCCCCTCCCTCCCGCTTGTCCGACCACATTCCTGTAGGTAGAGCCTCCGTGCGCAGGCGCACCCTTTCTTCAAACATCACACTGGCATCATACTGATCACAACAACTAAATGGCTAATTAATCATTATACTGATGCTAAGTATATTTTAATAGAATCTGTTTGAATTCCACGAAAACGAATCCGAAAATTTAATTATAACATCATTAAACTTTATAATTACTCACGTGGACTAAGCTGAATACGTCCTGCCTAGCTCGGCCGAAATAGTACATATTTTTACATACCGGTCTAACAACGAATATTCACTAACGTCACATCTAAATAATTCGTACAATTTATTTATACTTATGCAAATAAAGTGATTTACAACAAGATTCACGTGTTGTAAGAATATACATGTCATAGTATTTTTCATAGAGCCAGGAAACAACTTTAGCTCATCTTTATTCATCAAAATACTTCATGTTCAAGATAAAATGCACTTAACAATTAATTACCACATTATGTGATCCAAACAAACATTGTGGCACACAAACATCTACCCAGACAGAAGTATGAGACTCTAAATCTAAATGCGTCGCAGCAAGCAATTTTCTCTATAAATACAACGGGCTCCGTCGTCAAGTATATGATTAACTCCGGCGAATGTCTCCGTGAAGCGGAAAAACGTCGCCACCCAAAATAGATGCTGAATATTTCCGACTCGTATTCCTCACTACTTGTGAAAATGGTATCTAAAGACGGCCGGCGCGCGCGCAACTTCCGGAGCGCCGATAAACATGGCGGCGGCGAGCCAACATGGCGAAGTTTCCGGCCGCGCTGATTCACATATGATGGCGTCTGACTTTGGCTTGCTCACTGCATATCTGTATTATGATTCAACCTTACACAACAAGTAGGTGTCCAGACTAACATCTTTTGGAATTAGCTGTCTAGCACATATCCATAAATAAATATGTGCCTATTCAAACTCGTATAGAGTTTGTTGTTCATGATTAAACAATACGTGTAAACATTGATAAAATCTACAGAATTAAAATGCTTTTTATTATAAAAATATAACTAACTGCCAAGACACTATAAATTACAAATTAACTTTAATATCGGAAACCAGTGTTACTGTTTTGTTTCCTTGTTTTATGATTTCAATTTGAACGTGAAAGAGCATTTTCAAAGAAAAAAAGAATAACATTTAGTGAAGATAGCGCTGAACAAGACACAAAAAATTCAGTTGAAATGTGAACCTCTTCCTTTTTTCGAAGTCGGATTAAAACATTGATAATAGATTGATAAGAAATTAACATGAGTATAATTCAGTTTGATATCTTAATTAATTAAAAAGATACTTGTTCCTAGTACAATCAACATTTCCTGACTGATCGATTAAATCAATCTCACTAATGTGCTCTTCAAAGTAGATATAAACATTATGTGTATAATGATGAAGTTGATGCATTGATTGTCACATTTGCATTCAGAACACGTATGAGTCTACTATCGAATACCGCGTCAGTGCGTCTGAGAATCTCATCAAACCTCGTGACTTCAATTTCTTATTTGTATGTGTACGAATTGAAGTTGAAATTGTATATCATGCGAATGATTCATGTCTGTATCAGTTGAGTTGGAAATCGAATGATGCTTTTATTACTTGATTATTGTTCCAGTCCTTTTGTGTCAGTAGGATTGTTTAAATTGTTGACTTTGTTCACTTGGTACTCAAATAATGAATTTCAAGTAGTAACGTAAGTATGTGTGTAAGGTTAAAGATGTTTATAACTGTTGTAATTATTATATTAACTAATTCAATATGTTTCTTGCAGGTACAGTAATCATTTTATAAGTTGTCCGTTCAATGGCCTAGTGCTTGGAGAAGTTGTATAATAATAGATATGTAAGTATGTACAGTCAGGGGTCAAAAGTGCAGTTGCACGCTATTAATATTAAAGTGCCTAAAATTTCTTTGTAGTATACGTTCAATGGTTTACAACTAGTTTAATTACTACTTTAGGTTCTATGCTACAAATTAAATCAGTCGTAAACCATTGCCCCTCTTCAAATTTTAGGCACTTAAGCATCGGCTGAGTGCACCTGCACTTTTAGGCTCTAACTGTACCTACCATAGAAATATTTTCTTATATCTATGGTACCTACAGTACGGAAAATGTTATAATAATTTACCTATTTGATACCGACTACGCGTTTTTTTTTTTAAGAATCTTATATTCAATTTACCAACTACATGCATGCGTACATGACGTGACAGGTTATCTAGTCAGATGTAACGCTGACGAAATCATAACGTATTAGGGCATAAAACATGATTACTAACTAGCCAAAGTACGTTACTAAACAATATTATAGAAAAATGTGATGGTATCCGCATCCCAAGTAGCAGTAAAATAAATAAGGGACTTGATGTTCGTATGTTGGAGTGTATGAACCGGATCCAGGGACATTCCGCAAAGCACCGGTGCGCGTGCGCTGGGCTGGCGCCAACCGGCGGAGAGTGCGTGCCGGCCATCACTTGCATTACAGCCTTATAATTGTGGGCTAACACTTTACAGATACCACCAACATATTTACTTGGAAATATTAGTATGGAGTACCTACCCATTTCATTTTTATGATGATTAGTTAATCTAAAATATTCATGAATAGACTCCTGTTTTAGAAAATTAAAGCAATCAGGAAATATTTTTAAGTATCAATAATTTGGTTCATATATTTTATACCCGATATGTTTTAACATTAGATAAGTAGGCCGCACTTGTATAACTACTCCTCGTAGACCTTGATTTCATAACAGTTATCCGAATGTGTAAATAATGTAAAAGTCATAATTTGGCAGTAGACAAATGTTACGTTACGATGAGGAACGTAGTCTCACGGCTAGGGTTGCCAAACATCTCAACACTATTGCACTTGTTTACATTCAATTACGCAAAAGACAAAAATGTTAATTGCTTTTATCGCATATTTTTATCTTTCAAAAATAGAAGCATTCAATCAAGACTATAGTAAAAATGTGAATTTATTTAAATAAATAGTTTATTTGCCAAAATCAAAGTAATAAAACAGGGCGTTTGTCTAGTGTAGCCGTACACGAGCGTCGCGTAGGGATTCGCTACGCCGCCGGCATCGCCTACTAGCCGTAGCCGCACGCTACGCCGACATCGCGTAGTATTTGGCGTAGCAGTTGCGTAGGCGCTCCGATATTTTGCGTAGACGCAGCGCCAACGCAATTTGATTTTGATTCCATCATCGCGTATAAGTAAAGTTAAGATTTTTTGTTATTATTTATTACTAACGAAAAAATAAGAATAGAGATATGAAAAGCAATTCTTTGGAAGGACTTTTCGATCAACTCCTTAACTTGTTGCGACCATTTTTTGTCGTAGTATAGCTATAGGTATCATACATTACAGACCTCCCTATATACATCACGTTTTACTTTTGACACATTTTCGACACGATTGAAAATTCGTAAGAAAGCGTAGCGAAATAAGAAAAAGTATACAAACGAAATCTACGCTGAACTCTAGCCCAATTAAAAGATAATTGAATATAACTACTTGTTTGTCAAAGAATTGCTTAAACCTAACACTAAATTTTGTTACGGACATATTCGACAAAAAAGCAGTCAACCCTGTGTGAAGCAAGGTTGTCGTACCGCGCGCGGCCGTGGCAGTGAACTTACTTTCTTTGGCTTGCGCTCGCGCAGCCTGCGCCCGCCCGGCGACCAAGCGTGAATCGTGCTCGGTTAATAAAACCTAACCTGTCGCACACACTAAATGAGCTGAATCTATTGCAATTATTACCACGCCTGAATTATTTATAAGCGTTATTTCGATCGTGTCTATTCTCAGGCGTTTGTGCGTGCCACATTAGATATTATCAAATAATGAAACTCTGCAACGCTTTGATGAGTTATTATTACAAAAGTGGACTAATAAAACTGGAATTCTTAAGCTAATTGAATATAACAACTTGAACGATCGAGATTTTTATAACCTATTATTTCAAGTGCAGTACACTCCGTCGATAAATTAACTGCTGTTTTGTAGGTAGGCAGTAGGTAAACTTAAAGCCGTACAAGTTGCATTCAAAATATCATTACTGTTTCTAAAAATATACAACTGGAAATAACAAGGTAATCATAAATCTAACCAATGGAGCATAAAACTGACCCTAATTGCTCAGACTACGTGACACAATTTGAAAAGCGAGACCCATTCCCTAAAAAACGCAATTTTCACATTACGTCATTGCATGACAATATAGAACAAATTACGAATAAAAAAGTCATAACCTAACATTACCAATAGGTTTGTTGTTGTTATTTGAAAGGCAGCAAAGGTATATTGAATACAGCCACTTGGCCACGTAGGCTTTAATCGTCGTCCGCAATCCTACTTCCGCGTAGTTCATCCCGCTGCGCGACCTAGGCTAGGAGAGGCTAGGCTGGGCCGTTATCATCGAGCCCGTTACGTGACGAAGTTGACCCGGATCCACGGCGCTCGCTGTAAACGCGCACCACACGGAAAAATGCACTAATCTGTCACATTACATACATAACAGTATGGCGAACGATGCTTGCGATACTGTTACCGCTTTGTGCGATCTTACCGCCCGCTAATTGATCGGTTTAATCATTGGAATAGATACCTTCGAGTAAAAGAAATGGAATGACCGACTCCTTTACAATTTAAAAGTGCCTGTGAATGTTTTTATCGAAAAATGCTTTAAATTTGAGTTAATTTTGCTATCTATTGTACGAACCGTACCTGAATCTCGATGATTAAATTAAAATTTCAATATATAAGTTTTCCTGTGCCTTCGATGCTGCCTTTGCTTCTGTAAATATTGATCAGGTGTTTTATGTGAATCGGATAAAATAAACAACGTACGTTTTTAGGACTGAGTGACGAAATGATTTGTTTTGTAACGAATCGCTGAACTAGTTTTACGAGACTATTAATTCTTTGCTTCGACATTATTAATACAATGTTCTTAATTTAAAAAAATAAGGTTCTAAATTATAAGTACACACTTTTTAACTGTTTTTATATATTTTTTTATAATATTAAAAGGCACTATAGTCTACTTATCCCTTATTTTTTACTGACAGCGTTAAATTATTATTTATTGATTAATATTCATAGTTTGTAATATTCGCATACGTTTCAAGAACGAGAAGTCAAATATTTTGGTCTTAGAAACCGCGTCGCCTCTACATTGACCACTACCAATGTCACAATCATAACTCTTTTTATGATTGCACATTAAAAGGTTATCAAATTATTTATACGGTTTCTACTTATTATATGTATACTCATATAGGTATATATTACACACGATATGTTGAAATAAAGACAAAATGAAAACATGGATTTACCGGTTTTTGTTATGACAAAAATGAACGGAGTTATCCAGTCAAGGAAACAATTTGAAGTCGATTATCATTTAAAGTAGGTATGTGTCTCATGAACAACAACGGGATTCTTGCTAATAACACCCTTAGCAGATGAGCATATAGCACGGTGACAACATGGCGGTGCGTTGTGCACCGACATACCAAGTAGACTGCCAATAAAATGCAAGTAATTAAAATCACAAGTAGAGTGCAAGGTGGACCGCTAGCTCCCGTCCCCAGGTGACACTTATTAAGCGGACTGGAAGCGCACAACACCGGCGCCCGCGCAGCCATGGTCGCGACTTGTTGGACGACTCAATTTTATTTAGGTAAATAGCACATGTACCCGGACAGACAATTATACTGTATTAGATATCGATGACTAATGGATGGTCAACATTGTTCTGTTGACTTTAAGTGGATACTTGCTGACTAGCTGAACTACCTATAGATTAAGATAAGCATTTCTTTACAAATGTTCGAGTTCTAAATCGATCATACTATTGTGTCTAAAAACAAAAATGATTAACAAGAGACTGAACCCGACATAAAGATAAATTTAACCACAAAAAGAGAAAATTATACGGTAAGTACCCACAATTTTGACTAGATTTGACCCGTGAAATATTTCTTATCTACTTCCAGTACAAATATCTTATTACATATTTAATATTGTTATATTATAATGGTGACACGACTTTATTTTAATCACGACAATGAATCCTTAAAAAAAACTGACAACAAGTCGTTATCTGATTAGAAGTATGTGCGAAATTATATTAAGTATCTAACAATTATATTTAATAATCGCAACTATGCTTATCATACAGTATCTAATTCTTTTGTAAAAACTGTATAAAAAGATAAATTTTAATCACTATTTCCATGCGAATATAAGTATGAATAATAATTAATTAATGACTACCAAACTATTTTTAAAGAGCATCAGAAGCCAAGATTGCGTAACGTGTTTATCAGTCAAGTTAATCTAGATATCATCAAAACTGTAACAAATTAGTTACATAAAATATACCCCGAAGTACCATAATATAATCATAATTGATCGAAACTATTTATCTTGTCATACATTAAATAACTAGGAAAACTTACGAATTATTCTCTAAGGAAAAAAACATTGACGGAATAACATATCGATGACTATTTCCCGGAATAACGATTTGCTCATTATCATTCTGGCCAAACAACAGACCACTAATAAAATAGTAGGTGAATATGAAGGCGTTATTTTAGTTCAAAGTCGTTTTTTTTATTATTTAGAGAACTCTACTGAAAACAAGGCAAGTTGCATGGAAACATTTCAAAAGTAACGTACTGCCTACTCTGAAGATGAAGTTATCATCATCATCATCATCATTTCAGCGAAATCATTTCAAAGACGTCCACTGTTGGACATAGGCCTCCTCCAAGGGTTGCCACAACGACTGATCCTGTGCATCTCGCTTCCACCGCATTCCCGCGACTCTCACCAGGTCGTCGGTCCACTTTGTGGGAGGCCTTCAAACGCTGCGTTTTCTGGTGCGGCGTCGCCACTCTAGAACTTTTCGGGCCCATCGACTATCTGTACTACGAGCAAAGCCCTGCCCATTGCCACTACAGTTTGGCGATTCTTCGGGCTATGTCGGCGACCTCGGTTCTCCTGCAGATATCTTCAGTTCTGATGCGATCACGCAAGGAAACTCCGAGCATAGCCCTTTCCATTGCTCACTGCATTGCATTGATCTTGAGCATTCTGCTAATATAAAACAAAACAACATTTAAGTAAACACTTTGAATTTTTTTATTTATTATGAAATTTCACAGCTATTTAGGTCCGAAACAGTCTTCAAGAAATTCACTACAACAATGTGAGCTCTGAAACGATCCTGCGACGACTTCGTGAAGTTAATAAGAAGCTTTATGGAGAACATGGAGTTGCCAGATTATAATTTTGTTTATTTACACACGATGGGATACGAAAATTATTCTATATGAAGAGTATTTTGTCGACCAAGAGAACGGTATCATCAACCATTCGGTGGAGAATCAATATTGGTAATGTGTAAGATATTTTCATAGTCGTACGGATTTAGAGGCTGGTTCGTTCTTAGTGAATATGGACGCAAATTCCATTTCATGCTGATAATGTATGATCACATATTGCTCATTTGGTCCATGTGCATATTCAGACGTCGGTATTACTTGCATGGAGTGGCCAGCTCATATCCCAGTCTTAAATCTCGAAGAACATGCATGAGACATCTAGTCTCACATGCGGGACATGCGTTAGGCGGCGCTCTCCAGCTCCAACTGCCGCACCAGAGTCAAATGATGCGCTAGAGAAGAATTGCAAAATCAATTGAAAAATCATTGAAAAAATTGGTTTACAACATGTCATGACGCCTTATTAAAGTGATACGAACTCGTGAAGAAAATACAAAGTATTAAAATTATAATAAAAGCTATATTTTTTAAGACGATTGTGAAAATACACATTTTTTTCTGTCATAACTTAGAAGTGTTTTTAAATACTTATTTAATTATTAAATATTACATATTGTACTAAACGTGTTATGTGTTTCCATTTATATAACAATCAATCACCTATAACATACCTATTACAGTTTCACAAAATAATCTTGTGTTTAAGAAATTATTACACATTATTATAGTGATCCAGAATCCTTGCGGTCCAGTGTATATTCTCCGTGTTGTTTTCATCTTCATCATTTCAGCCGATAGACATCCACTGCTGGACATAGTATCCCCCAAATGTCACCACAATGAACGGACCTGTGATTCCCGCAACCTTCACCAGGTCATCGGTCCACCTTGTAGGAGGCCTTCCAACACTGCGTTTTCCGGTACGTAGTCGCCACTCCAGAACCTTTCGGCCCTAATGGCCATCCCTTCTGCGAGCAACGTGCCCTGCCCACTTAATTTTGGCGATTCTTCGTGCTATGTCATATACGAACGTGTTTTTCATCTTGCTTGTCTTTAATGAGACACGTGAACTATAATATTTTAACAAAAAAAAAACATTTCCTCGTTTATTAAGTAGGTATGCTAAGTATTGTAAAAGAAACAAGTGCATATATAAATTCACGCAAGAAAATACAGTCTTCTAAAATGGATACTTGAGTTATATTTATTATTACCGCGTAAAGATTAATTTATATTGTAGTATAAGGACGTACAGTGAGTCCAGGAAGTACACGCAAATACTATGTCTTAAAAGAACTTGTAAAGTTTTTTACTTATGTACATCGTCTCGACGAACTCAGCCACCGCTGCCCGGTCGTAACTGGTCGACAAAAAGTATGCATATATTTGAATTTAATTTTGCGAACAGGAAATATTGAGACGAGCAGACAAACTAAAGAACAAAAAAAAACAAAAGGTAAAATAATACGTTTTTACGAATTTATATTAACGCAAGAATGTTGATGCGGATTTTTCTTCATTATTCACCTATTCTAACCTAGTAATCGGTTGATTTCATAAGAATATGTTATAACGAAAATAACAATTCTCAAAAGTGTGAAGATACTCCATTGAAAACGCAAATAAAAATTTGGAAAAAATGGAAAAATGGCACCACGCATAGCATTATATAGATAATAAGTGATTTTGTAGCAGTATGCGAAAAGCGAAATTTAAAAAAAAAAACTTGTGGTCGTTTGACTGCGACGAGCCCATCAATAGATAATAATTATAGCCCCATGATTATTTTTAAAAATAAATGCTCTTTACCTACGCTGTACTGGCATTAGTAGGTATCCACATGTTCGTATACCTAAGCAAATGTAAAAGTTTAACTTGAACACAATAGTCATGTGCTGAATTCCAAATGACGTCAAACAGAACATGTAGCACGAAAATAAGCGGATTTTTACACGATATCTTATCATACTTACTCAAGAAACATTTGTTTAGTTAGTAGTTTACTCCACTATTTACATTATCACTCGTTACTTTAAATGAAACTCATCTCTCCCACGCAAACAACAAACGCAAGAGAGCAAAGTCATTCAGTGGATGTAAAGCAAAAACAGTCTATAAACGTAAAAATGTGACAATTGCAGGGAGTTCATCAATCTTCGCCATTTGAATGGGACGTAGGTGTGGCACGATGGCTTAACAATGACTTCGGTCATCCAGAGAAATTATTAATTGGCCCAAAGACATGACAAAGAAGCGGAAATATAAAACTTCTGCGCTGGAACCCCGCAGCGCGAGCCGCTTTACCTGACTCTTGCCCTGCCATTGTGGCCTGGCTGAATAGAAGGTATTTGCTTTAAAGATGCTGTGGGAAATTGCGCAACGACCGTTGAACGTTATAAGAAACCTTTGAACCATCATCTTGGAGGTAGTATCATGTCAGATAATGACGAGCAGCTAGCGTGAAATGGAGGCTTTTTGTATTGACAACCCTTTCGTTTTGTACCTGGAGAGGTAGTCATAGCTAACCGTAATCTTTACGCGAACAATTGTTACAAGCAAAAGCTTAGAACAAAAAAACAGAAGTATATACAAAAAAGCCTGATAAAGGAAAGATTTACTAACCTTTTTAAAATATTTGCGAAATATGATTAACCTCATAAAATTGTATGTTAGGTGATCCGAAATGTGCTCAGAAAGCTGGTGTCTTCAACACCAGCTTTCTGAGGAAGACAAATTCATTAAACTCAAACGTTTTCAGCAGCGTTATCACCCAAAATCTTTATGTCCATATCTATGATCTTATTCTTAAGTGCTTCGAGCAAAATTGTTAAGTTGTGAATTCACACCTCTTTGTCCCCGCCGATGTCCAGCTATCGCAAGAGTCCGGATTCATCGAACAACCCTGTCCACTGGTCGCTCTATATCTCACAGACGAGTGTCAAACAAATCCGAGGCCGTTTCCTAGAAGGGACACCGCGGCGCCTTAGAGACCCTATATTTTTTGTGCCCTTAAAGATAATAAATGATGCACTTGGAAAAAAAGAATCCGACCTGTTCACGAAGATAACGATCAAAACGATTTTTATGGAAATGCTAGCCGGAATTATAACAAACAGGAATCCTTTTGGGATGTGGTGGAGCGAGCAGACAATGCGTCGGCAAAAGAAGCGTTATAAAGTGTAGTTGTACCCATCTCATTTCATATCTGATCGGATCATAATAATTACTGGAGGTGAGATAGAAAAAAAATATAGAGTGGAATTTAGGTAGTGGTTTCTATGTCTGTAATCGATTTTTTTACATTCCTTATAATGCTCAACAATGCGTTAATTTTCAATGTTTCTTGATTTTAATATTTTTTTGGATAAGCATAAAATAAAACCAAAAGAAAATCGTGACACAGGAGTAGGCAATAAGAAGACTAAAATGACTTGAAATGTCATGAAAAGACGTCCTACCTAACAATATAAAATTTAATTGCGAAAAGGAAATAAATAGGTATTTAAATTAAGAGAACAAAAAAATATTATCCAAATCCCAAAACCACATTGAGGTTTAAACAAAGTTTTGTAAGCTATAAAACTTCTCTTGGTGTCGGAAAATGACAAAAGGATAAAGATTGCGGTTTAATTCATCCCAAACGACAGGCTTCTGTAAAATTGTTTAGAACATATAATCTAACGCCGGCGTCTGTTAAACAATGTGCTTTAACTAAGAGGCATTCCTAACATTTCGAACGGATCTTTTGTATGCATACAAATAATAAAATGGTTGTAAAGCTCTCGAACCTTTTATTTCCTCGCTTCTTCCATGGTTTTGTAAGTGAATAGACCTCTCAATATCCTATTTACAGCTTTAGTTTGCCCACTTTCCACGAAAAGGCATTTAATAGAATATGACTGATTATACGCTATGCATTGTGTACTTGAAGACGTTAGAAGATTGTAAGTCCCTAATAAATATATAATCACGTGGCTATTGAGTTACTAGATTTCGGTTATGTACTTTAATAAATTCCATAAAATCCAAACTAAGTAAAACATTTCGGAAGTCTAATTTTTGCATTAAACTTTCGAAATATTGAGTCAATTCTAAGAATCAATTCACAATCACTAATTACTTAAACAGAGCTAAGATTGAATATAATGATGCAATATCCACCAATGGGAACATACGCATTGCAAAGAATACAACAACAAAGTCGGATGGTCACCCTCACCACACGATGTGATGGAACTGGGAAAGAATCACTGTTTACCAGTTCGTTTCCCATTCAAGGTATTGTTCGGAAGTGAAGAAGTGCTTCGTACTTGGAAGTATAATGTATCCCTTTGTATGAAGTTAATATTATAGCTGAACGAATTTCGCTGCCATTGTGTACCCGCAAACGTTACCTGCCATTGAAAAGAATAAATGTAGATACGGATTGCACACTTATTATGAGAAGGTTATTAATAGTGCAAATATTCACAAGAGATCGGATAATACACCAGAGTGTAATGTATTGGTAGAAGTGGGATGGGCAATGTAATTGATCGCAGAAAAAATAGGCGCGCCTCTAGAATCTAAAAGAATGGAAGACCATATTTTCTAAGAATACTTCAACATACTGTTACTTACGGACTAAATAAGATTACCAAACCTTACTAGGTACTGAAGGCTCGCAATTTGCTAGCCTTCTATATGCAAATTCTTGGGAAGTCAACACAATTTTAATCAGGCAAAATCTTTTGTTTGTATATTCTGAAATATACCGAAACTTAACTAATTACAAAACAATGGCGGTTTGTCAAGCGAGGTGCCGCTAATAGCGAGCGTGGTGGATGTAGCTCGTCGCGTTGTCGACCTTGGATGACGCTAGAACGTTTTCCTACTTCACTTCCTGCTCGATGCCATCTTGGTTTGGTTTGAATCGAACGCCGGCGCCATACACTGACTCGTACCTACATTATCATTTACATCAAGAATGGAGTCAAATAATTAAGGCAGAGCATACGTTACACCTTGTTCCTATTGTATTTATTGAAAACAAGCAGATTAACATAAAAACTCGCCAAATTATTTCATTGACGTCATAAATGATTTTTGAATTCAAATATCTACTGAATTAAATGGAATAAAAAAAGTAATTAAAATAAATGGACTTATGACAAATCGAATTCAATTAAAAGGAAATATATTATTCTGTAATACATAAAGCTATCACAGAGGGCTTTGTATTATGTAAACTCTTCTGTTATTATTCAGCCGAGTCCTTCACTTTTGTTATTATTTTGTTAAGACGTGGATATTGGAGAGGGATAAATGTTTGTACTTCTAGTTTTGACGATTTCTTGTATTGTTTCCAAGCATGAAACTGTTTTATGAAACTAAAAAAAAAGGATGATGAAAGTTATGAAAGTCCTCACAAACTCATTAGGTACAGGCGTAGTTTGTGGGCGCGTGTTACTGTGTTTTTCACATAGCCGATACAATTATACTAGTCAAATAACACATTTTCCTGCACAAACTGTCTTTAAATAGACTAAAATCACAAGCATTAGAATTGGTACTAAATCCTAGCTATGACAGCAGTAATTTCAGTAATGGACATACAGGTATATCATCCCATTTACACTCGTTTAATCTGTCTAACCCCGAATGCACTTTCTTTTTTTTTATCCTACAATACAGCCTCGCCTTTTATGCTGAGAATATAAACTTCCTGAGCACAAGCTACGATGTAGCGTTAGAAACAGTAGAGTACTAGGCACTGACAATGCGGGAGCGCAACCACGCATAGACAGTGTTTTGCCTCGCTCCGCGCCCTTGCAATCTTCCTAATGAGTGAACCCTTTCACACTATGGACAAAGCTGGGGTTTCACGGGTGATGTGACACGTATTCATAACATCGTTCTTTGTTAATTCCAACTGAAATGAAATTCTGCTCTTTGGGTAAAGTGAATGAAATTGTAAGATTACGTGCATAGACATTTTTTGAATTTTGTTCAATTAAACTCAAAATGTAGCAGTTTGATTATGTTCAAATAAAATTTTATTCTAATGAATACACATAATTTTGACAGATAATTCTTTAGTCATAATCATATTTGCTATGCGTATTTACTACACTAATATTTAAGTATTTGGGTATTTTTACTTTATAAATTAAGTTTGATCAATTTATGGGTGTTCCACGAAGGGCGGTCGCCAACCCCAAGCATCTAAAAGACTGATATTAAATTACCTAAGTAAGTCATCAGAAATGATCTTTAACACATAGCGTTGGAAGGTCTTACACAAGGTGGACCGATGACCTGGTGTGGGTCACGGGGATGCGAGACGCACAGGACCGGTCGTTGTGGCGACGCTTGGGGGAGGCCTATGTCCAACAGTGGACGTCTTTTGGCTGAAATGATGATGACGATGATCTTTAAGAATTGCTACAAGGAAATAAGTAATCCAGGAAATCTAGATGAAAGAAGACAGAAAGTTTGATCTACCTGTTCAAAAACAACATTTAGAAGATTGGAAACAGAAATATAATAAATAAATTACCAAACAATTACGTGATCTAACTATAATTAAATGACACCTCATTACTAATTCAATCAATTTATAAAATTGAAATTGGTTTTTAATATTTATCGATTACGGCTTGGATGACCCGTTAAGAAAAATATACAAATATTGTGCGTTATTGTACGCTGTTGGGCAAATGAGGGCGCAGCTGCTGCAATCAAGCAATTCACATGCCACTATTAATCCAACTACAACAAAATTTATATAAAAAAAAGTAAATAAAACATTCCAGTATATTATATAAAATTCAGATGAACTAGGTAATGTTAAGGATATTATAGTAGCTTCGTCGGACAAAATTTGAGTTTCACAAGTTCTGAAGAAAATCCTACAAGTTCTACTACAATACATAACTGACATAATAATTGCATCACGAAGAGCTGTAATAATAAGGATGTTTGTTAGCTGAGCTGCGCAGGCTACGAAATTATCTAAGTAAAAGAATAGTAAAAAAACAGACGCGCAACAAATTTGTAACGCTACTGTACTGCTATGGTAGGCTTTATTTGCGTGAACTCGCTATAGTATACAAAAAGTAGAAGATAGGTTTGAACTTTGTACCTATATGTTTTTTTCGACTATCGTAATTTATCATATCTACCAGTCTCTCTCTTTCACATAGAATCACGCACAAATACTTATGACAGTTTCATGGCTCATATTCTGAACCTCCACTCGGCTCAGTCACCATGTCAATAAAATATTATAAGCGTCAATTAGTACAGGTGAAGGACAAGACTTGAAATATAACCCTTAGACACGATAGCCATCTACATTAAAATAACGATTACTCTATGTTCTTTCAAAGAGTGCGTGAACGCGACGTCTCGCAACGCGTAATCGGAAGCGCTGTCATAAAAGAGACATCTGAAGCCAGTACGATGCAAGACAGAGATGAAAACATTATAAAAATGTTACCCAATGAACTCATACGAGACATACATGGATGTACGAGATGTTTGCACAATTTTTATTAGATACGTCTGCTGACATGAGTTGATTGCTTGTTGATTGTCGCAATTTTTGGTAGTTCTGAGAAACTATGCGGACGTACAAAAGTTAGGCCAGAAATATGTCAGAGGTCTCAAGTTCAACTAAGTTTAGATTAAATGAAAAAATGTTTTTAATGAATTGTGTACGATTACGAGACCTAACCTTTCAGTTCAAAAAGAATGATATTTACTTAGGTAAACTTATTGAATTGAACTTGTTCTCAGGTAGGTACTATAGCTTCAGTTTCCTCTTTGAAAAGGTTTAAGGGTCGCGGGGCGGTATCAGAACAATGTTTACACCTGTGTGTGTATCTAACGAGGGGCTGAACTTGCCCTTCTTCTCACGCTCTTAGTTCGGTGCAAGGTGTCGCGTTTGATTTACAAGTGCCATCGTCGAAATCACGAGGTGTGTCAAACTTTTCTTTATTACATTCTATTACGTTTATATAAAATGACTGTATGAAGATTAAAAGTAGACAGTGGTTCTATATATGGTCCAATTATTCAAACTTGTTGTAAGATCCTTAATAATATTCATGAGTGAAAATAATACCTGAAAAATTAAAACCAAAACAATTCCTTACAGATCCCTTACGGTTTTATCTTCTTGCAATTTGCAATTAATCTCATAGAATATCATCTTATTTTTTAAAGAACATTCCTAAAATCTAAAAGACCACAATATTTTCAAGATTTCGTTGAGTTTTTCGTTAAAATGAAGGTAGCCCTTAGGTTGAGATTCTTGAGATGTGTTCAAAATTAGATTTAATTAATAAATAACTTACTTCAATAAAATTATATTTACCTACCTTATAAAAAGCACCAATAAATAAATATCTTCCAAAATAAAGAGTAGGTATCTAGTCTCCAAAAATGTGTTACTAAGCCCGGAATTGTAGGAGTTCCACATCAATTCTTTGATGCCATCAGTGGATATTATAAATTGTGTCATTATTTTTAATAGAATCTACACTATGATATCTTTACGTAGAAATCTCTTAGCAACAGGTAGGGTACCGAGTTATGGTATATAATGGAAGTTACGTCAAATCACCAACACTGCACGATGCCTTACAAGTTCGTCCCTCACCGCATCCCGCCCTCGGCCCTCCAGACCGTAAAGATGCATAACTAGTGTAATTGCATTACTGCTTACAATGCCGTCACTGTCATGGACTATCAAGGATTTAAAATCCGGAAATAGACTTCAAAGGAAACTAAAAATCAATTCCAAGTCCGTAATTGAATAATCAAGAACAAATGTGCAACAAGTTGCAAAATCTGCATATTGGTATATTCAAAAAGCCCTTATGTCAAACGAAACATGTGCGTATTGCATTTAAAAATGAGCCCTAACCCTTTCCCTAAACTTAAATCAATTAATGACGTTGTATCTAATCTACAGTCCATAGAAGCGACAGATGTGAGCGACAGGGGGTTTAGCGGTGAAAATTCATATATCTCCTCCCTCTCTCACTGTGATCGGACCCTTCCGAATTGTGCAAACTGCTCGCTATGAGATGCATCTGTCCACTTGCTATTATAGTGACGACCAACAATAATAACAAAATATCGATAGTTCATACTAAATGTTTAATTCACCAAACTGCTGGAGGCAATCACACGAATTTCCAAATACAAGGATATAAACGTTCCAATGCCACTGCTAAGACACCTCTATGTACCTACTTCCTTTTATAATGGTAACTTTGCTAAGTAACTAAGCAACAGTTCAGTTCCCAGCCAACGGTTAAAGCAGCTCAATTAAAGTACGGTCACTTCCTGAAAGAAGTACAGTTTAGCAAACACAGCGGAACTGGTATTGTTTCATACCGAGAACAGTACAAGCTTGAGACATATTGCGGACTTTATGCTTCCTGTTTCCAATGTGAATATAAACATCAGCTCTTTGTTTGATGTAAGTAGCTAGCTAAAGACGCGAGGATTAACCGTGGCTACATATGGTGCACAAATGTTATGCTTATTAATTTGCACTAAATGAGAAAACCAAAACGGATTGATTTTGCAAAAAGTGTCATCATCATGGAACACATGCTAAAAAACAACAATACTACTTCAATCATAATAAGTGAGATAAGTAAATGCAAAATTGTCGATAAAATATAGTGCACCGCCCTAAAGTAATCGGACTCTGCACTTTGTCCCTCACTGAGATAAAGTCGCCCTAGCATTCAAACAAGTGGCTCACACACACTGGCGCATAATCAGGAAGTACAATGAAGATTAAAGAGACTCGTTACACACACGCATGGTTAATGTAATAATATTCGTGTAGGTACCATCCCGCGAGTAGAAGTAGCTGAATATAAATAATATTGCGTACGCACACAAAGGAAGAATTTAAATAAAGAGTCTCGCGGCTGTACCAGGAAGTAGCAGCTCACTTACTCACACATAGGAAGCGCCTACATCGGCTATAGGTAGGAGCGCTATGTGGCGCTGGCGCACACTTGTGCGTCAACTATGCGTGGGACCGCGCGCACATGGCCTGATTGGGACATACCAAGTGAGCCCCCAGACGATACACTTTTTACGACACGTATTTATTTTGATATTATTATTACTATTATAGATTCTCTCTGAAAACCATCGTATGTTTTAACTCCAAAGCATAAACACAGCTAATATTTTTCAGACTACGGAATTTTTACTTCCTGCTTTTACTCGTCACTTATCGAAGTTTACAAAATACTGCACGTTATTACATGCTGTGGGCTTCGGATGTTTTAAACACTGACAGGCAAAAAAAAAATTTCTAGGCATGTATTTAACAGAAAACGGAACAAAGTGTTATATTTATAACATTGATTCGAGCATTTCCAAATTTAGTAAAATTAATTACCAACTTCGTATGATAAACCAAAAAAGAAGAAGCAAAACATAGTGGCGTTCGAACGAACGTTACCAACAAAATACCGATCGCGTCATGTGCCCTCATCCATACGGATGCATTCCCAACCCGGTTTTTAGATCACGACGATCCGAAACGAACGGAGGGGTCGCTTTGTCATGTGACACTTGTGCGCACAGAGACTCACCCAAGGGGTTACTCGTTAAAATCAGGGATTAATTGTCCATTCAGGGCAAGTTCCCGTTGTTACATCCACAGGATCAATAAAGCCATGTGTACGAATAATACTGCACATTTCATTTTTATGTTACTTACCATTGGTCCTTATACATTGTCCAATAAACGCATTAAGCAGAAACAAAATACAATTTTTATACCCAACAGAAACTTTTATTGGATAGATGAAGAACTATACACAAAATACGAGAAAGACAACGTTTTAAATCCTCAGTAACTTAAGCATTCGTTGCGTGACCATAAACTGTTGCGCGTTGCCATCGTCTGAGGTCGACGGAAGTTGACGATTTCTTAACGGCATGTAATTATCTTTATAGGTTTGAAACAAGAAAAAGGACTGCGTGTTAAGATTACGGATGCTTTGAATTTGTATCAATTATTCGTGATCAATGCAATTATTATTAATTTTACGATATTTGAAATAACTTCCTAGAAATTTAGAATGTTGGCTGTTGTCTTGTCCAGGTAATATCATAGAAGACGCATGTACGATATCAAGTTTTTGTCTTTTAATTGAATAATGAGACTTTACATCTATATTGCTGTTCTCGCATTGCAAATCCCCTAAGGGCCAGCGCACCTTAGTAACGAATTTAAATTATAAATAAATACTATGTCTAGTCTGTATAGTTTGTGTATATATGTACTGGTCTTTTAAACCTCACCTCAATTCTTTGAAAAATATTTGTGGTGTAACAAGTAAATTCTTATAAACAAGATTCTTGTATTCAGATGAATATAAGTATAAGATATTTTACTGGATAGATAATCTAAATACCTTGAAATCCACCATTTCTGATTATTTTGGTTGCCAAAAGTGGGTTACCTATTGCAATAATAACTGCTTCAGAGATCGTTGAATAAAATGTTTTTTATTTTTATTTTTGTAATCATCTACTTTTAATACGACTTTATCATCAACATCACGTAATGACGTTAATTACCATATCTAATCGGGAATTTAAAATATCTACTGCTAGCTACCTAGCTGTGAGTAATCGAGATGATAGATCATAGACAAGATAAACGTCTGTTTACAATCTTAGGGTCCATCATATCAGCTAACTACATCGCTGATCTCCTCATGAACTATCCTAATGAGCGGTTAAATGCAATTATAATCTGACCTAGCAACGGATTCTTGCGCCTGTCGCTGCAGAATATTATTAGAATATTGCATAGATATAGGAAAGATCTATCGCAGTTCTAAGTTATTGCTATATAAGCTTGATGCTACAAGACTCACTATTTTGTGCACACAATAACGTATTTATTTTATGCAGAGAGAGCTGTGTATTTGGGAATCGTGGGGGTAGTTGATTTTAAAATCAGGCACATAAGGCTTCTTCGCAATAATCGTAGCTATGACTGCACGCAAAAACAAAGATTCATGTTAATTTTCATCCTAATTTTGAATACTTGGTTCATACTTTCATATTTATTTATAATTTTATAAGTATTACCCAACCAGGACAAGACATTACAACGTAAAGTTCTGGTCTACTCGTAAGGCAGTAAGTGGCGCAATTTTTCGGTGTGACATCGTTGCCTAGTTCTGAGTGGCACCTGATTATGTAATGCGAGAACAACAACGGTTGAATCGGGGTCGCGCTCTGCGAGCGCTCGGAAGTGCGTTAAGACTCAATGAATGCTTCAGATGGTGCAACATTCGATCAGTTATCGTGATTACAAGCTCTAGATGACGCACAAACAGTTTGGTGTATTAATGCAAATTATGTAATTTACTGCTAACCAAAGATCATTTAGTAATCGGAACGATTAATGTCGGAGCAATATTTAGAATACAAGACCCAGAAATGATGATAGCTTATGGTCTTCCCAAAACCATAGTTATGTTTCCAGCCCTTGCCACAATTTATTCGGGGTTAGCGCAGCAAGTTTTTTTATTCCATATCTTTGAGCCGTATTACAGTCTATGCACAGAGGCTAATTAAAAATCTGGCCAGAAAGTAGGTTCCTTACAATGACTATTTTGAATTTTTATGAGTACATAGTGCATGAACTTTTTCTAATGCCAAATCGAAGTAAGATTTGGGTCAGAAGCGAAGTACCCTGGCGAAATATAAAAAATTTGTTTAATTAAAGTAATCCCTTCAGTCATCTTTATAAAAAATCATAATAATTATCTAAAGAAAGAAAGAAAACTGTGCTGTAGGTCGACGACATACCTAAATTATGTTAGGTGGGGGCTGATAGATTCAGCTGAACTGTTACATAAACTGAAGCAGACTGACTGAACTTACCGAATATATCTACCTGAAAACTGTAATAGTATATCCTATTATGCAGACATGAATTCCGCCTATTCCGGAAAAATAACACAGCTGTGTGAATGCACACTAACGAAATGTGTACATTTTAATAAAAATATGAGTATTGTGACTTCTTGAGCAATATTGTCGAATGGAAGTAATACATCTGAACCGGGTCAGTTCGCAGGAAGTGCCGCTATTTCCATACGACTGCAATTTAAATGGTGCGGTATCCGGCACATACTTCCGGTCTGTTTGCAACGCTTTTCCCTGCAACGATTTTCTTTTGCAATTATAAAACTCAGCATCTGATTTACTTAATTTAGCAACAAAAACATTTTATTTTATATAATATGAAAAAAAAACTAATAAAAAATGACTCAAGTTTCCCAATAATAGGTACATTAAGCACACATGCCTAACTAAATTAAACGGGAACTAATTGAATATTCCGTTCCGATTCCGAAGTATAACAATACAAAGCAATTATAAATTTATTTCAAGGCCAGTTCAGCGATTTTTTTTACTTCCCACGTATCGTTATGCCTGCAATCTGTAGGATCATAGTGTTTCTTCTACATATCCATTCTTGGTAACCTAAGAGTTTTTCGCATACGCTTAAAAATACTTAAGATTACTAGGCGTACGTTATCTATTAAGCGGATTTTCGCGAAGCTGTTCGGGGATTAATGAAGAACTAAAACGTAAAATACTTTCAAGGGATTATAGTCATTATTAAGGTGTACATAAAAGATACATTTGGCAAAACATTTCAATCCCAGGGGCAAGCTTGTTGCTACATCATGTAAGCGTAGCTAGTTATACGGCGACGTTTCCGCACAGCCGTTCCTATTCCGTGGTGCGACCATCATCGGAAGTTGGGACAGAGATTCGCGCGTCCCCCCCTCCCCGCTCCACCCTCGTTCGCCTCTACACGTCCGGTGCCCGTAGGCCGCCGCTGTCCAATTTCCTCTTCCCGCGTGTATTAATTTCCGGCTTAAACTATTTCATGTCGTTCATTTCCTATTAATAAGTATTCGTAATTATTTTTGTAATTTTATCTTAAATTTTTTGGTTATGCAAAGATGTTTGTATTTTGAACTCAATGGAAATGAGAATACCTATATTTTTAGTTTTTAGGCTACTTCGTTTCCTACTAGTATTTTTTGCTATGCCGAGTTCATACATTTTCTCTATCAGTATGATCATATCAGTATCAGCTATAACTGTATATTTTTTCTGAAATATTCAAACTTCTTCGCTTTGAACTATTAATCATTATTTCATAGTACAGCTAACATGCAGCAATTACATTATGTTTATTTATTTTATACACCATCTTGGCTTCCGTTTCCTTCAGTTTATTTCCGTTTTTACTTCCGTCTGATTGTTTCTGCGGCATGAATCTAAACAGGAATAGGTACCTATACACCTCTGAACTTGAAAATGCATTTTTTTTTAATTTTGATTCATCGCCATATTAAAAATAAAAATAGTAAGTCGACAGGTATATTATTTATCCAGAATTGTGCAAAATAATGAAAATTTCGCGTACTGGATGGGTACTTACACTAACCTCCGGCGACCGCTAAAAGCATGCGCTTGCGCTCACGCTGAACTTATTTCGGGCAGGTAGGCACTTCCGCATGTATTCGGATTCGAGTCTAGTCGTTCAGCGCATTCTGCCTGGGTCGCAACCAAAGAAGAGTTAATCAGTACGATTAATTAATAATCCCATTTAATATCAGCAGCTGTAGCTTTATGTATTTACATACGTGTTTTACTGTCGGCCTTTAGATTTTTTTTTTTTAGATTATAACCTTAAAAAATAAGATTGTTATTATTGTTGTTAGAGAAAGTAAATATCTAAAATCATTATGGCAACGTTTGGTAGTCGGAGTCCAAAACAAAGGTCAGAAAATAAATAAGTTTTCGTAAGAAACATTGTTGTGACGAGTACAATGCAGACAAGTAAAACGTGATCACGTAATACTAAACTTGTAACATTAGAATATTAACAAAGAAAGTAGCAGCAAGTTCTACGGTCACGGTCACATATGACCGAACATCATGGTCTTTTATTCTCTAAATTACTGCACATAACTCCACGATGAACGTCTGCATGCCGCCAGAACACCGACGTATACCGGCCCACGAGACAGAGCGAGACGGCACGAGCAGGGAGCGCGGGGCGGACGAAGGGAGCAACAGGTAAAGATTCCGAGGCCACTTCCGTCTTGGCTGCCGAATATTTCTGTCTCGAACCGGTAGTGGGACGGCGGCCAGGGCACACACGAGATAATCTCAACCAACACGCATACCCAAAAATATAGGTACTGATCTAATGACACTACATTGGTTTTTTGCCCTCCGGATTCTCCACTAAACTGTTTCATTCGATAAACTACTTTGCATATAAAGAAAATATAAACTCAGTAAAAATCATTGTGAATATTGATATTTGAGACGGTAATATGTCACTAAGTTTAAAGACAACGCTCAATGATATCAATAATGATTTTATGCGTGTCGCAGAGCTTACAAACATAATGCACACGTAGCCGAGTCGAATGAGCTCAGCACAAACCGGTTGGCGCTCATATTGTCTCACTCTGCACCAGGAAACTGCCGGCCAGTTGCTGAGACGTTTCCTGTGCTTTGTCTCAGTAATGTCACGATATCTTGAACTGCACGTTGATAGATCACATTCGTGAGTTCCTAGTGTTATGTTATACCTATAGATAGGCGATGAACTGGGTACGGTACATAAACTCGCATATATAACTTCAAATCAACCAAAACTTAACTAATACCAACGCCATAATTTAAGTTATTTATGTAAATTATACAGTATTTATTTACATGAAGTAGTTCAGGGAATCCAAATAAAAAGACAATTGATAGGAATTTTCTACGGGAACTATCATTTTGATAATTAAAAAATGTCTACGTATATGCCCCGGAAATTAAACGTATTAAATCCATATAAAAAAAAAACAAGACTCGTGGCTCTGCGATTACTGTACAAACAAGGAAATATTGTGAGTTATTAAAAACTGGCGCGCTGACGTAATTCTACCACACTAACTAGCACTTCCGCGTGCCCTAAGCAGGCTCACTCGTATAATAATCCCATTTCAACGTTCCTTCATATTATGAATGTTATTACTTAAGATTTGCTGCGACAAGTGCTGGTCGCGGGGCGTCGTCCGTCAACGCCAATCTACCCCGATAACGGTTTGCGGAAACAGTGTTCGTACTTACGTTTAGTTAAAAATGGGACTTGGTCTGGCTCCCGAAGTTTTATCTCAATGTGTGAGGTGGCGAGGGGCGAGCGGGCGTGCGGGAGGGGAGTGGTTGGCGCGCGTCCGTCCGCCCGCGCCTCCACCGCATCATCAGTCCGCGCCGGAGAGTTGCCCGCGACGCTTGTCTGCGAGCTCGATCCCTCAGATACGCTGCTGGTTTACGGCGAGCCGTAACACGACACGTTTGGAGGGACCGCCGCTGCTTCGCGTGTGCCTGGTGCTCTGTGAACACTGGATTCTGTGCTACTAGTGTTGTGACAATGTACATGTGCTGATTTATCAAGTTACCGTCTACCTAAAGGATTTTGACGACGCAACCAGTTCCGGATCAGCTCAGCCGGTAAGTAGCGGTGCTTATCGCAGACCACGCTATCGCGGACTCACGCATTTCCGACCGCGCCCGATAAGGCAACTGACTGTAGTGCCTACAGATACGAACTCTGAATCCGGCAGCAAATTAAACTTCCTAGACATTTAAATAAATTATTACCCTACTAAACGGCAGATAAGTCTTAAGTTAAAGCAACTTGAAATACTAGTTCTCTGCCGGTTACAAGTACGAAGAAGTTAAGAAGTACTAAAATACAATCACTTTCAGGAACACAGAATAGTATTATATTCAGTTAGGTCTTTAAAAGATGTTAAAAGTTTTAACTTGTTGATTTCACAACATACTATAAAAAATTTAAGTAGTATAGCAGATCAGAGCTTGAGCAAGTAAGAGCCTACATGATCTATGTAGGTCCTTTGTTGTTCAGATTTGGTATAAATTTTCACATAGAAAACATATGATTTGAGGCTTCCATAAACCAAAAGTCCATCCTTTGCGTTACTTAAGCTGCTGCCTGTTGCTAAAAAAATATGAAGATATCAGGGTCCAGAAATTCAACCAACACTCTCACAAAAAAGGGGTTTTATCAAAAGAAAATGGAGGTAATTCCCCTTGTCCCTTCTCTCTTGTTAAAAGTTTTTTGTAGATTTTTCTATATGCATAGCTTACTGATAGCAATGCATAAAGGAAAATCTACAAAAAACTTTAGATCGCCAATGTCGCTCAAGACTTGGATAAGAAAAAGTTTGGGTTATCGAATTGCAATAACCTGCAAGCTAGTGTTGTTTTTCACTTAAAATTGGGTTTCAGTAGATGAGATGAGATGTGTAGACACATCGTGTAGGTTAAAATTTATAGACCTATATTTGAAGGAGCCATGTTCAGCAGTATGGATATATGTGTCACAAAATCGAATAGAAATGTAACAATTAAGAATAAACAAGACTGAGATATGCATTTGGAATTGCACAATACATTGCAGACCTCCAGTCGCATTCACAAAAATAAATTATGTAATACGTACATACCTAGAAGTTATCAACACTTTACGAAATGGCTGTCAATAAAATATAATAAAAAAAAATAACTCGAGAAACAAATATTGCTTTGAATAGCTTTAGTTTTACTTATATAACCAAGTAATTCGATTATTCGTCATACTTCTCTGAAAACCTTTTTTATTGAAAAAAGTTTTACCATTATTTCTGAAATAAAAATTGAAAATCCACTTCCTTCAAAAACATAAAGACAGTAGTATCATTCTCGCGATAATAATGAAAGATAAGAAGATGCCATCAGTAAAGATAACAAGAACACTAAAACTGTTCAAACCTTAGTTATTACGCATTGAAACCAACACCTTAGCGCCACCTGTTATCAAATAGCTGAACTCTTTGTTAACGGTTATAGAATAGCTCCGATGCAGAAACAAAATCCTTCTTGTACTATATCTATACGGTAATGCACTTTATTACAACAATCAATTTCATGTTGTTCCAGACAATCGTGATGAAAGTTGTAAGTCTTCAACTACCGTCCGGGCCCAGTATGGAGCGGTTACCGCTACCATTTAGCCCGACGGAGCTACTATGGCGGTATCCTCTGCCATGGGCCCCGCCGCCACCCTCACCGCTTGGTGATACCAAGGCCCAACTGCCAGCAGGTCTTCCCCCAGAACCAAGATTATGGACAAGAGAGGATGTTTCAGTATTCCTAAAATGGTGCGAAAGGGAATTCGATTTGCCGAACTTCGACATGGATCTCTTTCAAATGAATGGTAAATATACAAGATGAATAAGTCGATAATACCTATTAAAAAAGACAAACAATAACACATTACTAAAAAAAATCTTATTATTTTCAGGCAAGGCTTTGTGCCTTTTAACGAAAACTGATTTAGGCGAGCGCTGCCCAGGTGCTGGTGATGTACTACATAATGTACTGCAGATGCTAGTACGTGATGCCGCACTACTGGGAAGAGTTCCCTCGTCTCCAGTGACACCCACAGCGCGTGCCGCTCCCTACCCACCTTCCCCACATTCACACCCGCCTACTCCGACATGGGCTGTCGACAGCTTTCACCATTTCCATAGCGCTGCTGCAGCGGCTGCTCAACCCAATTCCGTAACCTTAAGTCCAGCTCCGTCAGTAGACAGTTCAGGAAGCCCTCAACGAGGAGAAGCCGTTAACTATGCACCAAATTATGCACCATCGATGCCAGCTGCAACTCAGGCTGCCAGTTCAGGAAGCAATCATTCTGATTCTGACGAGGAAGCTCAATTTGCACCACAACCACGCTCTCCTAAGGAAGCCCCATTAGTTAGCCCGGCACCACAGCCGCACCCAGGGCCACAACATTCACATTACCGAGCTCAACACAGAGAATTCTTTCCTAACGATATGCCGGAATCTAATACAAGTAAGCGTAAATTTAATTTATTGATTTTGACGCAAAGTTTATAATATTTCATTACCAAAAACGTTTATACACTGGTCATATGAAACTTACTACGATTTTCTTTTCAGACGGAAGATTACTTTGGGACTTCCTTCAACAGCTATTAAATGATCCTTCGCAGCGATATACTAACTACATTGCATGGAAAAATCGAGAAACAGGAGTGTTTAAAATAGTTGACCCTGCTGGACTAGCAAAACTATGGGGAATCCAGAAAAATCATCTTTCCATGAATTATGATAAGATGTCACGTGCATTAAGATACTATTACCGCGTCAATATTCTGCGGAAAGTTCAAGGCGAAAGACATTGCTACCAGTAAGTATCAATTGCATTTAAAATTATCAGGTCGCTAGATTTGTTTTTAAATTGGTGTGGTACTCATCGCAGTTTGTTATTACAGATTTTTAAGAAATCCAACTGAACTGAAGAACATCAAAAACATTTCGCTGCTTCGGCAACAAATGAGTCCAACAAGGGTTGTACCTCAAGCAGTCGTAAAGACTGAAATGAAAGAAGAACGTTGCGACGAAGAACCTGTTGACGAAGATATGCCTACTGATCTGAGTATGGCAGCCGCAGAGCCTTGGCGGAAACGTGCGCGGCCGGACCCTAACCCTGTCCAGCAGCCGCATGACAAACACCACATTAGTGCTCTCATTGGGGACAACATGATGATCAAACGGGAATCTGACTACGCCACTGAACATTACGCACTCAATCTAAAAAGTGAAAAATGTGAACAATGATTACAAAAAACTTTTAACGTGGGACACTCATCAGTGCAAAACGCATTTTCTGCATATTCAGTATGCAATCAGCTCCACCCACTAAAATTCTAGTCAAATTCCTCTCAGAAAGGATATTTAAGTCTTCCTCTAAAAAAAATATTAACGTACTTGATGAACAATCACTGAGAGTACTTTGACGGATTTAGGATGGTCATTGGAGTTTAACAGGGTATGGACCTTAATGATGCCTTTGTGCCAAGTGATTTTTATACCTAATAGTGTCAATTATCTATCTAAATAGTTAGCAAAAGGGACAAGAGTTTATTCGTGTTAAAGTCATAGAAATTATTATAAGATTTGTGCAATGAACTATCACATGTAGCTGTTGACTGAGATTTAACAGTTACAGAAGATTGTTGCTACAACTCTGTATCTATCCATATGTTACGTGCGTAGTTCGCACTCGATTAATGCATTTGCGTAATTTAATTAGTTTTATGAGTGTTTTATATTTTTGTTTAGATTTGCTAAAAAGAGAAGATATAATCCGAAACAACTAAAAGGGTTGAAAATTTAAAGAATATTATCATAAATAATGTAACGTCTTCCATTCGTTCTTTTTGGCAAACCTTCAATTGTAGCATGTGAAATGTAGTTACTATGACATCTACCACATAAATGCGAAATTACCTCGTATTTGGCAGCTTTGAAAATAAAATTACGTTTTGGTTTGTAAAGAAATAATAATGAATCTATTAATATTAAAAAGACAATAAATGTCAACTATTTTGAAAAAATAATGCCTTGAAATCAATAAAAACACCCACTGTGATAAAAATGAAAGTGGTAGACATATAGTACGATAGGGACTTTACTCAAAGATTTCCAGCTACAATTTTCTGTGATCTCTTTTATCAATGTAGGTAGGTAGTTAGATGTTATAGAGTAAAAATGTCTTTGTAAATATTAATATAGTTTTGAATTAGTTAGAAATAAGGAACTGACTGTAAAGAGAGTGTATGTATGATTTGTAAAACAAAATGTGGAGCTTTATCAAAGTACCTAGTATATCAGTAAGTTCTATTACAACTGAGTTTGTATTTTTACATTTATTTGTATTTGGCATGGATGCTAACATTTCCAACTTGATGTACACAATACAATAAACACGACGATTCACAATAAAATATTGTGTCAGATTTATTATAACTTAAAATAAATGAGAAATAATATTATGTGTAAAAAAATATTTATTATTACTTTCCCAATACCCTTTGCAGAATCACGAAAAGTTGAAGTCACTGCTATGTTTATTTTATATTTATAACGGAAGTCCGTTTGTCTATCATCTACTTTTTCAAGCTAAATAAATTGTTGAACTGGTTTTGATAAACTTACAAGCTCGTACAGGTTTAAGTTACGTACCTACATCCATCCCGAGGTCAACACTAACAATTTCAACAAACGGGGTATTGATTGAAGTGCGTAACACCATGTGTGCGTCTGTCATGTCTTAATATGCTAATTAGACGAGTTTATAAAACTCGATATTACAAGCTTTCTATGAAAAATCCGAAATTGTGTTCCGAAATGAATGCGCTCAGTCGAATTGTCGATGTGTTATTAGCACTATGGGAGAAGGATGAAACCTGTCGCTATAATCTGGGCACAAATCTAGAAGTCCTAATGGAAACGCACAATAACACCTTCACCGACATGGAATGAGGCTCGCAACCAGGACACCATAATCAGCAGCGCTTATAATTACTTACTAAACAATCGAAGCAGACTCGTCCAAAAACAATTTCAACCGGTGTTTTTGTAAACCACAATGGAACGCATATTGAAGTTCAACTAGAAATATCCAATTCATTAGTCGTATTGCAATCGAAATATAAACAATGCAATGCTTGAGAGAAAGATAGGTAAGTTCTTTTGTGGTGGTATGCAAATGCAACTAATTAACTTTGATTGGCATTTACGTCAATCAATTTATATCCAAAATGTAAATCCTATTCAAATCGCCAAAAGATGGTATCACTAAGATAGGATGTAATAAATAAATGAGAAAACCAAAAATAGCGCCATCTGGAGCATTTGTGGAACAATTTAACACCTAACATTTGATCGTGCAGCCAGCCTGCATATCAGCGAGTAGGGAGGTATCTTATTTATCTTTGCTTGAGATGTGTATGTTAAACCCGAAGCTCGTAAGGATAGATGGAGCTACGAGCTTGTTTTAGGGAATTGGGAATACGCAAAGGCTTATGCCCAACAGAGTGAAGGACTAGCGCCGCCGCCACCATGGCGACGCAAGCGGGCGCGAAATATCAAACAAGAAACCACACTTGTCGTTTGCGTCCATACTAACTACGCCACGCCGTACGTCGCCGGGCAGTCGGATGATAGAAAGGAGATGGCGGAATCAAGTTATGCAATCCCGCGCACTCTCCAAAATGCATCCTGTAAAATACAACCTATGCCCGTGCTCAAGGTTTTGTAGATTGGACTTAACCAAATCGGGGTCACCAATTAGCTTCTTCGCACACCTTTCCACCGAGTCCAGAGCCATAGATGGCATTTCGAAGCACCAGCCCATATTTATTTATTTATTTAATCTTCATGCAACATAAAGTACAAACTGGCTGAAGTACTTCACATACGATTGGACCTGTGGTTTGTATAACATTAGAAGTTGTCCCGGTGTGAAGTACCGCCGAACCTTTGCACCGTACCGGCCAAAGTTAAAGCCCCTATTAGAATACGCGTTATTCAGCATACGATATTCAGTCTGTCTAAGAGTCTAAGTAGACAGCTCACTATTACACCAGTCTGAAAAACGCGGGCTTGCTCATTACACGCAAGATATCATCATGCAAGATGTCACGCACGCAAGACGTCGACGTTGGCGGCACTTACTACAAACAGCTTAACTGCTTATTTAAATTATATGTATTTTTTTGGTGGGAAATCATCAAATGATATCTCGTGCACTAGGGCGGAGCGTAAGGGTGTGTCAAACTTTCAAGTGCGGCCTCCTCTCTTTGCTAGCATTACTGCTTCGCAGAAGGCTACCGCCTGTTTTATTTATATGTACTAGCTTTTGCCTGCGGCTTCGCCCGCGTAAATAAAATATAGCCATGTCACTCAGGAATAAAGCAGCTTTCTAACGGTGAAAAAATTTTTGCAATCGGACCTTTCAGAGATTAGGTACCTCCTACAAGCGAAAAAAAATTAACTTTTTAAAATATATTTATTAGTGTACATTTAAATTTATTTTTAAACGTCGTTAAGGTTGCTTTTTTTTCTTTTTGATGTGGAGAGAGAGCAGGTCGCTGGCTGTTCGATGGCCACATCTAGGCCCACAGGGTTGCACGTTGTGACAACGTGACGCAGTTGACGCTTTTCAAAGCTTACTGCTAATGCTTTTACACGTGCAGCTTATGGGTGAACTATACGCAGAAGGCATACCTACAGCAACCTGTGTGTCCAATATAACAACACGTTCCGGGTGTTGCTAGGGCTGCCGCATTATTCTAGTGCGTCCGGCATGTCTGCCGACAATTTTTTGAGCATTATGCGCAAAAGGTGTGCCTCGTTGCTATGTCGAGTACGCGCCAGCCCCAACACCATTCTCAGAAAACTGACAGACAAGTGGGGCTCTCCGATTTTGGGGCAGTGGATACGACTGCACGCGGTCAAATAGACATTTCCTAGGTTCGGTGTGTCACCCAGCTTAGAATAAGTACCAATTTGTCCTATATGTTACGTTAAAAAAGCCGATGCACATATTTTTATTAAATTTTCATTGTCTACTACATCATTCCTATTGGTTAAGAATGCACGAACCTCCGAGATAATAATATTACAACTCGTACACTAGACACAGTTCAAAGACATTTTTAGTGCAAAAATCACTTAATAGAGCGCGCGCGCGATGACGATATGGCTGGAGATTCGTGTAATACATCATAAAGCGTAAACATACGAGTATCTAGATCTGTTTATTTTGTTACAGATTTTATCTTTGTGTAATTTCCATGAGATCTGACTATCTAATGAAATCCCGAAGAAAATTATACTATAGGATTGTTATTGTTATCGTACGAGACAGTTAATTATCCGACTGCAAGAACGGTTATGTTTTTCGCGCGTATCTTGTTTGTAATTATATTGTTTTCTATTCTCTTCTTCTTTTCGTGTCGATGTACTCTAACTAAATTTTATCAGATTTTTTTATTTTTTCTTTTTTTCTATTATAATATTATATAATTCTGGTTTTGTCTATTTTAAATTATTATACTCTAGACATTGGATAATGTTTCGAACACCTTCGGTAACTTCGTTATTATAACTGTCAAAAGTGATATTAATTTTTTGTGAAATTACTAGCGATATATCATCTGCAAAAAGAGTAGTGTAGAGTAATAGTATGATTTAACACGTTAGGCAAATCGTTGATGTAGAGTAGGAATAAAAGTGGGCCTAGTATACTACCTTGTTGGACTCCGACTCTGTTATATGATAATTTAGATTTATAAGAGAATTATATCTCTTTAAGGGTGCGTCTCATATCATATAAAGTCATAAGTACCTATATTTTCATTTCAATAACGCTCACAAGATATAACAAAACTGAGATATAAGAAATGTTAATTTCTTTACATGTAAAATTTATATACTCTAAAATTTATTTCGTATAACGTTATTGGATATAAAGTTTATTTCATCGAAAATCATTAGTTCTATCGTTTAAAATATATATTTGTCGCAGCTGTACCATACACACACATCACTGTTGGGTTCCTAGCATACCTAATAATATACTGAAAAGGTTTAAACACCTTCTTGCCCCTCCATTAACCCATATTTTTCAGTCGTATATTTATCTATATATTTCCCAAACTACTTAAAAAATAATTACACCAGTGTTCAAAGCGGGAGATAAAAACTGTGTTAACAACTATAGACCCATATCAGTACTAACAGAACTCTCAAAAAAACTCTCAAAAATTGTAGAAAAATATATAGATATCTTGAAGTTAACAAATTGCTTTCTAATAACCAATTTGGGATTAGACCCAAAAGATCAACTAACCAAGCAGTCCACAGGCTGTCCGAATATATTAGTACGAAACTAGATAGTGGCATGCATATGCTTAAGCTTTCGACACAAATTCATGTTCTTTATTTCTGCACAAGCTTGAAACACTTGGGATAAAGTGGAGGGCAACTTCTGTTATTGTCTTAGATTATCTTAGAGACCGTCAACAATGTGTTAAAATAGGGCAGTATACAAGTTCTGAGATGGAAAATAGTTATTCCAGAATACCGCAAGGAAGTATCTTGGGCCCTACATTATTTTTAATTTACATTAATGACCTATGTAATTTAGTCCTTCGTAATGGGCTAATATTACTTATTACAAGTCATTCGGAAGGTAAGGACGCCATGTTGTCTTTCCAGCCACTCCTCAAAGTTAATTATGACGGTAAGTCCCCTTACCGCCATAATTGTGGCGTGCCCAGCACTGGGTTGCGACAGTCGCTGTCGCCATTCCACCATGAGATCCCGCCGGAGCTCTTTCCGCCATGCCGCGACTTGGCGCGACAGCGGAGTTTCACCCCAGCGTTGCATCTCCACGCGCAGATCGCGCAAGCGTGCAAAGACTGTTGCCTCCAGATCCCATGGTGGTTGGCCAACATTAGATAAAAAAACAAAATACATTTTATTCTCACTAACTTACCGCTTACCAACCTTAATATATTCGCACACAATTGCAAGCATGCTGACATTGCTTGTACTTGGCCTACTTTAGTTAAAGCTGATTATGTGGTACATTGTTATCGGAGTATCTATTGAATCTCAATCACGCAGACACAAAGAAACTATTGGAAGTTTGATTGTAAGGTGTAGTTCGTAACTTGTTATTTCTGTTTTCATGCCCTTATTCATTATGACCCGAAACAGGTTATATTACAAACCTAGTTCGGGCAAGTCGCTACTTATACATAATTCTAAGTTTAAAGTTAATTTTCCCTAAGTCCTTAAATTATATATAATATTATAATTTAGTTATACTCGTTGGGATTTAGTTTTTATTATTACATGTAACAATATTGTATAAAAAATTAAATAAAGATTATTATTATTTATACATCTTAGGACCCTGAGGTCCTGGACCTTTGGAATGCGTACAAGATGCCAAAGCCAACTCGCAGAGGCCCTTTAGATAATTTTAATGGAACGTGATACCAAGCGACGATTGGGCAATGGCGGTAAGTCCCCTCATCGAGGAGTAGCTAGAAAGACAACACGGCGTCCTTACCTTCCGCAAGACGCAGACCCTCACCGGACATGGTCAGTTCGGGAGATTCCTGCAACGGATTTGAGCGGAAGAAACGCCCGGGTGTCACCACTGTGTGGACCGCCCAGAGCATACGGTAAACGTGTGCCCTGCCTGGACAGAGCATTTTGTTGCATGTGGACGAAAACCAAATAGTTTGCAAACTTGGTATGCTAGTAGGTATTAATTAGTCCACTATATTTATCTAAGATGTCTAAAAAAAACTATAAAAAACACTTTAAATTGTTATTATTATGCATTAATGTAGACATACGTGCCAAAAATATTTCGTAAACTAGCTTTATCAGTTAATAAACTTGCCATGAACTTTTCTCGTCGGCATTTTTTTTTTCTATCTCGATGGCTTCTTCAAAGCACGGATACGAAGTGGCTACTGACAGTAATTTTTAAAAATTTGCTAATTGCCTAATTACATTTTCATCTTAGTAGAACTGTTGCTTAAACATTACGGATCGCAAAAAGTTCAAACTAGCGCGGGAAGGTAGGTTTGTATTCAAGTTTTACGCATTGTGTTTGTAGCAGCTTAGTCAAATGGACGAATAGTGGAACTGGACGGCAAACCAGCGTAATCATCCTAGCGTATGTCAAAAAATGTGCGAATATTCGCGAACGCGAATATCTCTTGGCATAATATATACTTCTAAATAAAAATTAAAGTCTCTGTTTGTAATATCAAAATAACATATTTTCACTAAATGCATTTAATGAAAGTATATTCGATACCTATTTAATAACAAAAATGCAATTTCATAACTTTTTGTCTGTATGTTGGGGCTAATCTCAGAAACGGCTAGACCGATTTTAACGAGACTGTCACTGATAGATAAATAAGTTACGATTTTTCACGATGACCCCAAAACACACACCCCAAAATAATGTTCAGTCATGGGTGGCAGTTAGTTATCTATATATATAAAAGGAGAAACTGACTGACTGATATATCAACGTACAACCAAAACTACTGGGACTAGAAACCTGAAATTTTACACAAGGCTTCCTCTTATGACGTAGGCGAGCACTAAGGGAGGATTTTCCAAAATTCACCCCCTAAAAGGATGAAACAGGGGTCCAAAGTTTGTATGGAGAAACCTTCTTTCACGCGGGCGAAGCCGCTGGCAAAAGCTAGTTTAATATAATTTATTGTTTGACCAAGTGTGTGCATACAAATTTGCTATGGCATACTTTTAATATTCAAGGCAAAAAAAGCTTTTTTACAGGACTTCTTTATTTAAAAACTACAATAAAATTGCTCTTAATATCTAATTAAACTTAATTCAACAATAGATTAAACATATTTTCCATTCTGTTATTGTTCTGGTGGTGCATTTTGGAAAAATATGACATCATCAGCTATTATTGTGGAGGCAGTTCTAACTTGACCATCATCCATTTTGACTTCTCCATATGACAGTTTGCCAGTTATATACAACCGTTGGCCTTTCTTACAGTATTTGTACACGGTATCTCTAAGACCAGGCTTAAAAATACTTATTCTATGCCAGTCAGTTCTTTGCAACATGTCACCTGATTCATATTTGTAACTGTAATGAGTGGCAAGTGGAAAGTTTATTACTGGATGTTCCTCAGAACCACGTTTCTGTGGATCAGCACCAACTCTGCCCAGTAATGTAACTTGATTTATTGCTGTAAAAAATAAAATATTGAGTTAAAATAACTGTAAATATCTCTGTTCTATCTATATTACACTAATGGTATAAATTGTTTCCTAGATTATCTTAATTTTGTACATATTATGTTGTAGATAAAACATAGTACTAATATGAAGTGATTTTACTTCAGAAATACCAAGTTATAGATTTTTTATTACTAGCTGCTGCCCAGAGGCTTCACTCATGTGATAGTAGAAACTATCCCTAGGGAACATACTCCCAGGATTAAAGCCTCCTACATGCTATTCTAGTTCATGGTCTATTTGTATACCAAATTTCATTGAAATTCATTTAGTAGTTTTTGCATGAAAGAGTAACAAACATCCATACATCCAAACTTTCATGTTTATAATATTAGTAAAATTACTAACTTTTTTCAGATTTTTGGGAATTGTGTCTAATCACAGTTTGTTGAATTCCAACAACTTTCCGCACCATTTGTGGTATCTGAAAATAGAAAGCATTGGATAAAACAAATCTATAAATTAAGGGTAGGTATTTTAAATAGCAGTATAATTTTAAATCTATATTTCTAGATTTCATTAATATCTATTATGACACCACAATAGATATTCCTAATAGATTGATTTTTAAATTTTTGACTTAGCTCAAATTCTTGATACCACTCATGCACAATAATCTTATAATAAAAATCACCATAATCGGTTAATATAAATTTAGAGGTTGCACAACACCAATTTTTCTCATACAGCTAGTATGTCATCAGTGTAAGTTAATTTATTAATATTATTATTTTTTACAGTGGAGGGTTAGCAAGTTTGAGGTATCAAGAATTCGAGCAAAGTGAGTCATAAATAAAAAAATTAAAAATTAAACACCCTAATATCTATCTATAATCTCTCATTGCAAATCTATTGCCTCTTTGCTTAGAATCATCAAATAGGAATTTGTTATAAAATTGTACAGAACAGAAAGTTTATGACGAACTTACCTGACACAATTTTATAGCTTCGAAAGAAAGAAAGAAAAACTGTTTATTTGAGCGAAATGACGCAATCTTAAAACTAGCTAACAAACATTATCAATTCAATAAGGAAAATATGCTAATATTTTTAAATAATTCCGTTATAATTTACTACCCTTATGAGAAGGTTCAAGTATGACCTTGACATTGGGGTCAAAGTAGCGTTTTTAAAATAGTATCTATCAAAAAAAACAAGTGAAATAAATAGATAAGTACACAAAAACTTTTGTTTTCTATGTAGCTTTGATGCAATAAATACATAACAACTGAGTAGCAATAACCAAAGCTCAACTGTTAGAACTGAAAGAAATACAAAAAAATAAGAATTATTAAGGAACTGGTTCAGAGTTTAGCATATACCCAATAATACAATTAGGGTTTTTTTAAGGATAATAATATAATTTTGTAGATTGTGCGATAGAACAAATTAGAAGAAAATCTGTTTCAACGTTCAGCCGGTATGTTTATGTTTTGGTAGTAATATTACAAAATCATATTACTTACCCTAAAAACTGGAAACATGTCGAGGTTCCTGTATTTACCGATTGGAATTCAAGTTAAATGTTGCACAAAAAACCCCACAACAATAACTTTCGTTAGTGTTTTTAACCTGAAAAAACAACCTACAAATGCTACAAATCTGTGCTACAAATCCTGGAAAGGCAGTTCTACCAACCGCACACACGTTTGACGTTAACTTGACAGTTATATATTTGTTTTTGAGGTGGGAAATCGAGGGAAATCATTTTTTTTTTACTCCTCTGTTAAAGCTATAGTTGTTCGACCATTTCGCCTAGTCTATTTTTTTCCCATCCCGTTGACAGGAGAATATGGCTTAGCTTAGCACTCTTGTACATCCGCCAGCGTCAAGTTGTTTAAAGATATAGTAGTTTATTTCGGGTGGAGTTTGAAGAGAAAGGTAGGGAAATATTTAACGCCAAAAGGAAAGGTAAAAAATTTTGGAACAACATGGATAGTGGATCAGGAATGTAAAAAAAGCAAAAAACACAAAAACATGTATATTACAAAAATATTACAGGCGGATATTGTTGTCATAAATGTAATCAGAAAGAATACTATATATGAAGGGGTTAATAGAAAAGAGAACAGTTTTTATTGATGTAGGGAATGGGACACGGAGGGATATCAATCTATTAAAAAAAAAGTACGGTCATGAACCGGACCGGAGGAAATGAATATATGGTTCAGATCCCCAAAGTCATTTTCCCCACATTCACATTGAGGACTATCTATAATATTGAAGCGTGTAAGGTGCGCTGGACAAGAAGTATGACCTAAACGCATTCTTATTAAAATGGTTGTCGCAATTTTGCCAAGTCTGAGGACAGAGAACCAAGGTTTACATGGAATTTGTGACTGAATAGTAAAGTTGTATTTCCCTTTTGAACGGCTACTTTCTGCCCAAACTCTATCCTAGGAACCCCTAAGATAATGTCTAGGAAGAGCAGTCAAGTCCTGAGTATAATTTTTGAATGGAACAGTTTCGCCACACACCACAGCCTCATTGGCAAGTCTATCAGCTTTTTCATTACCATTTAAACCACAATGACTTGGAATCCAGACAAAAACAACAGAAAAACCCTTCTCAACACAGTCGAAAAGTTTATACTCCTAATATTTGCTTCATGAGGAAATGCTGGTTTAGATTTAAAAGGATATCTCAGGAGCGCCTGAAAGGCACTCATGGAAACAGTAAAAATTAAACTATTTCTAACTTTTAAAAGTAAAATTTATTCTACAGATTTAAGGTTACTAAGATATTCTCCAGTAAAAACAGATGCTTCAGGTGGACACTTTACCTTCTGAACAATATAATACTATGCATGATATATTCCTACCCCCACAAACTCATCAGATTCATGTTTAAATGCGTCAGTGAAGATATGATGCCAATCAGACCAATTTCTTTGAACAACAAAATTAAAATTAAGGATTAGCGTTATTTTTATCAATATCTACAATGTACATAACAGATGGCGTATTGATCAAGGCTTCGTATTCACTGTTAAACAAATCAAGTTTTGGAGGCCGGTGTATGGGTGCATGAATTGATTTAAATTGGATATAACTCTTAACCAAACAAGGAAGAGATTTGTGAATCCAATAATTTAATGAGTCAATGAGATCAGCAAGTATTTGAAGTTTTTGAATTAAAAGACTATTGTTGAATTAAAAACTGTAAAACCGACTAGTCTTTCGTCCATGTTTTCATGCGTAATAAGTTTTCAATCATAGTTGTTTCTTTTTGTTTTACTTTAGAATGCGGGTGTAACACATTCTAATGTTTTTTTAGTATTTGGCAGCAAATGTATCAATTCAGCCTTCTCAGCAAATTTCGCCGAAGTACCCAAAACTACAATAAAATTCTCAGCTCCATTTTATCGAGATCGCACCTATTTCAATAATTCCACATTGTGTCCAGTTGCGCAGACACTTGAGATACAAAACCACTCCAATTTTACAACACAATATCCACTAGGAATAAATTTTCGAATAATTAAAACAGCCACTGAACTTCACTCGAAGAAAACTCGCCAAAAACTCCGTGGGAAATTATCAAATAGTTTCTCCCGCTCTAGGGTGACTGGAGCAGAGGGCACTTTTTCTGACTAAAATCCACCAGGTCTTTGTCATTCTAGGGCCATGATAACTCTTGCAAAAAATCCCATGGCTCAGATTGCAGTCATACATGATAAAAAGGTCTGCGGTCCCTTCTAGCTGTGAAAAAAAAGAAACTTCTGAGTTGACGAAAAAAAGATACGGTCGTTTTTGTCGCAAAACACGTATATTTCGACACTCTAAAGGAATCAAAATTCAAAGGGTACTTCCCGTTGACCCAGAATCCTGTTATTTGGCATGAAGCAAGGTCACATATAGAAATAATTCTGAAGACTGTAAATCCCACCACCCAGAACTCTCGCCAACTTCCAGTGGAGGACCGACTGTAAGGCTTCGTCTTACTAGAAAGCGTTAATCGTGGAAATACTGCATTATTGTATTCATTTGTATGTATAATAAAGCGCCCTCTGTCACAAATGAACGTGACTATCGCTTACTTACGAGAGTCAGATCACGCCTATAGCCACATTTATGAAGACCTGGGGTATCGCGCGTCGCGAAGTTGATGCAGCCTGCATTAAACATAAGGCGTTGTATAAGGACGTTAGAGAAGCAATTTTACACGCATAGTTAAGCTTGAAATTGAATCATCGCCACGTTGAGAGATCACGAGCGTTGTGGTCATTCCGATTCATTCAATACTCCATTCATGGTTAAACGTAAAGACACCCGCGGTGCAATGCGAACATATCGGCTACAATCCCCACACCAAATTATTTTCCTAGTTAATCTAAAATCTTTAGCTGAATAAATTGACAACGAAAATCCTATTTTTGAATTCAAATTACTCCATGACTCCTGTTTCTCTATGAATTTACAAAATAAAATCTAATGGAAGAATATGCTCAAATTGCGTTTGAAATACCGAAACTAAATTTTCATTCATTCATACCACTGTCAAGGGGTATCGTGTTACCCAACTACTGGGTTGTGGAGGTTAGGATAGTCTTTGATATACAACAAAATTCAATTAGATTAGAAGACGACTTCATCTTTTTTGTTAAGTTTCAACTAGTGTGTAGTGCCGGCATAATGGTTGTAAATGTTACCATACCAAATAATATCTTCAATTTGACCAACCTACTAGAATAAATGCGAGCGTTTGCGACTTGCGTCGTTCATTACGGAATGACCGAATGACAGTTGTTTTGTGGTTATAAAGATAGATAGAAAATTCTATCTCTATCTCTTCAACCACCACCATACGCAATCCGGGAAGAGTTGTTGCCTGTGAAGGATGCCTTCAGCTGCGAATGCAAAGTCTGAGAAACCAGCCTCTTCGGAGGCTATGGATAATTCTCCAATACGACAAATTATGACAATTCTTGAACACAAAATCCGTAATTTGGAGAAAAGAAAGGTATGTACTATGCTATTAGTCAACAGTAATGAACCGATTCAGTTATAAAGATTCATTGCTTTTCGTGAAGCTATTATGCATGTAAAACTTAATTTGGGTTGGCACGGTCTAAGAGCGCATACATTTTGCCTGCTCATAGCATAAAATATTGCCGCAGACTTGACGCCATTTTCACACATGTGCTCATGGTATGTTGACGATACAATATACCATGACGCCCTAAAGTTTACACTTTATTTATTCACGTAAACTAAGGTGCTAAGGAAAGGTCAATGTTCGAATTGACAACTAATATTATCATTTTCCAGTTTGGTTATCTATTATGCGGCACGATAAACAATGTTTTTATACATAATGCGAAATTTCAATAAAGTAATCAGTACAGTATTACTATTTACAGCCTCAATTAGCATTATTTCTACTGTAGGCAAGGTGTCCTCTATTATTTTACTCTCAGTCACATTAAAATTTAGATAACTACTTAGATAACAAATTATTTATTTAGTTTGTATGTTTATGTGTACAGGCAAAGTAGAGAAGTGTATTGATGCACTTAAAATTGTAAACACTTTACTTAGTATGTTGAAGCATTGAATCATTTTTAGTTACTATGTTATCCTTTTGTGTCCAACTTGAGGTACATTTTCATATAACCACTCTTACATGATCATGACATTATTACACTTATTTTTCTGGATATTTTGGATATACAGATATCTTGTGAATATTATTTAGTCTTCTATGGAAATCAAAATATAAATTTATGTAAAACCAAAAAAAAGTATAAATCTAGTCTAGTTAAATTAAAAATATTTTAGTGATATTAAAAACATAAAAAAGTACAAACATAGGAGCCTTGCAATTTTTTTTTAATCAAGAACCTGAATTACAACAATTTTATTCAAAACCTTTTTAAAAAAACATGTATACCCTGGAATAAGTTTTGTGAAATATTCAAGTAAATCACGGAATTACAGAATGCTAACAGAGTTTTCAGGTGTTATCTCTCTTTTTTCGTGTTTCCTATTCGTCAAACATTGCATTGGATTGCATTTGATGAAGCAACAAGCTTATTAACCACTCTCGATGTTGACAATAAGTGAGTGGAAAAGGACCTTAAGTTAAAAAGCCAAAATGAAAAAATTACATCTGATATGAATACTTTTCAAAGATTCAAAGCATTTTATTTCAAATAAACCATTTAGAGGCATTTTTGAAATGTCAAGATATCAGTCAGTAAAAATGATGCTAATTGCACATTCCAAAGTGTAGATCTCTATGGAGAAGAATGTGCAAGAAACTCCATAGACACTCTTTTCAATTTAAAAAAAAGGAAATTATTTACTTGATTTTTTTTTTTCATTTTGAAAACATTCATTATTTATTTATATATATGTAGTTTAAATTGCAATAGTATTTAGACATTCATTTTGGTGTATCCTATTGATGAAGACAAGTATCATAACTTACTGAGTAGTTTCTCAACAGTGGCATAAATTAAAGCAAGGCACACAGTGAATAAATACTCTGGTGTATTATTATTAAGTTACCTGATATTAATATAGGTGTACAAAGAACCCAAAACTTTGAGGGAAAGCCAAAAGTGTGTGTCTGTAGTGTTATCTAATTTCCTGTTCATATTGATTTAAAGACATGCAAACTTATGTTCTGGATTAAGTCTTCATTAATTTTTTTTTACAGAGCAAGCTAACATCATATCGAGACTTGCAAAAAGCTGGAAAAGAACTGAATAGTGACCAAAAAGTGGCAGTTGCTAAATATGATGAGGTGGCCCAGACGCTGGAGTTTGCAAGGGAGCTTTCAAAGCAAGTCACGTCAATAGCTATTTCGGCCGAACGTGAAGCTAAAAAACAAGCAAAGAAGGTAAGTAAAACTATCTCATTGCTGTCATTAAATTGATCTTGTTACCTAAACTTAATTTTCATCATTTTCTCTGAATAAGTAAAAAATCTTAAATAATGTAATAAGATAAAACAATGGGCAGTAGAAGTTCTGTGCAAGTTTATACTTGTGATTCTTCTTGATAGTTTTATATGTATTTAACGAGACAATAACATGCCACTAATGCTATTCTAGGATGCGTGGGTGCGGTATGCAGCAGAAACCAGCAAAATTCGGGAAGTTTTACTTGTTCTGGATTGTCTTAACCAAATGGGAAATACAGAAGCTAGAAATGACTTTCTGAATGGAACCAATGGTGCAGCCAAGCTTACCGAAGATGATCTAAAAATTTTAGATGATCTGTAAGTATCATTTTAATAAGTATTCAATATCCAAAGGCTTTGATTTTGTTTAAGAATGGATTAAATAATAATTAAAGACCACATAATAAGTTTTATTTAACATCTAAATCAATATTCCAAAATAATTATATATATATATTTTTTTTTTCCAGATATCCTGAAGTGACACCCAAGCATGAGGTAAATGAAGAAGGTCAGCCTGGATTTCATATTCACACTACAAAAGCAGCCGAACATTTGTATGCTATAATTGATGGCAGGCCTAAAGAAATATTGGGCACTACTTATACTCATATCAAGGAGATTGTGAGCGCAGTTCACGAATGTGGCTACTTTGACCGCTCAACAGAAATTGTGACAGCAGAGGTTGAAGAGAGTCATGTTTTAGTGCCGGAAGTGGAGTCCATAGAAGTGGTGGACAGCGAGGTGGAAGCAGAGGTAACTGCGGCCTACCCGCCGGCCGGGCTACCAGTGCCGCCTGCACCAGCTGTCGTGCCTGCGCCCGCCTATCCGCTGCGGCCGCTGCCGCCCATCACGTTGCAGGAGGTGGAGCACGCGTATTTCGCTCAGCAATATCCTCAACAGAGACCTATTGCCGAAGTCATAGGGTCTCAGAATTTCTTCTTTCTTCAAGAGTCTGAGATAGACAGCCCCGTTGGCACTCCACAACCGCCGGTGATCCCCAATCAGCCTTCGCCACCGGGACCGATTCCGACGCAGACTTTTACCAACCAGCACTTTGTCCAGCTACCAGGAGGGCGCGTGGCCGAGCCCGGCACGTTGCCCATGCCCCCGCAGCCGCACTTCCCGCCGCACCCCGAGCACGCCTTCCCGCCCGGCGTGCCGCTGCCGGGCGTGCCGGCTCCGCACGCCGCCCCGCACGTGCCGGCACCGCACGCCGCCCCGCACGTGCCGGCCCCGCACGCACACGTGGCGGCGCTGCCGCCGCACATGGCCCCCATGCAGCCGCCGCCGCCGCAGGCGCCCGCCGCGCCGCTTCCGCTTATGGAGGAGCGCCCGGCTCCCTCACCCTCGGACGACAAAAACGACGACGAGATTAAAGAGGCTGGAAGTCCCGAGCGTGATGATGGTGGAGAACGTAAAATTCACGGACAAGGTGACGGCCAAGCAAGGTACCGGCGGTTCGGTCGCGGTGGCGGCGGAGGCGGTGGCAGAGGTGCTCCAAATGGACACCGCGGCCGCGGCGCATTCCAGAATAGACAAGGAGAGGGCGGCTACCGCGGTAGGCACCCAGGTGATTACCAGGGCAGATCCGGGAAGGATGGCTACCAAAACAGACAGTACGACGGATATCAGAACAGACATGGCAAAGACAGCTACCAAAGTCGCGGAGGAGATGACCGCGATGGATATTACGGTAACGGAGACACCGGTGATAGTCATCAGCAGAATGAGAATGGTGGTCGTGACAGATACAACGACAACCAGAGCTACCAGGGCGGCTTCAAGGGCCGCGGCAGAGGGGGCCCGCGCGGCGGAACTCGCGGCGCGACGCGGCCTCCTCGCCCGCAGTACACACGCAAACCGGAAAAAGTTGAATAGTTCATGTGGATCTCGACGGTGTGTTTGCATTAGCAGCATCACCACGATATAAATGTATTATTATGACGGACAAATTCATTCGTGAAAGGCAGATTTCACCGGCAACAACGCGCTGTGGTAAACAAACGAGAGATTATGGTATAAAAATAAATAAAAAAATAATAAAAAAAAAGTAAAATAATAAAACATGAAACTGAATAAAAAATAAGTTACTTGAGTTTAGATGTATGATATATGCAGTTATTAATACTTACGTAATTCTAGATTCTTGTATAAGTTATGATAGTGACGCGGTACGAGAGGCCGCTCGTGGCCGCGCTCACCGCTCAGTACCTCGTGCGTGCCTCGTCCTCGTGATAATATAAGTACAGGAGATGTGCACACAACTGACTTAACACTGTCAACTGGGACCTTTTTCCAAATCACATTGATCTTTGTACTTTTAATACAGTTGATTTAAAATAGTAATTATAAATGTGTTAAGATATTATAATTATACATATTTGTTTCTCATAAAACATCAAAGTATATTATTATAAAGCTTTCATCTCAACTACATATAGTTATAATTTTGCTACTATTCCTGCGCAACTTTTTTGAGTTTTGTTTTTAATTATATTGGAATTGAACAGGTACGCGATACCTATCTTATAACCTGTTGACATTTTATTATTTAAGAAAATGAACTGGCCATATCACATTAATTATGCATGTAACTAGAATACGGTCCGATCTCTTCGTGAATAGCTCTACTTGATTTTGCTTGTAATTATTTATCGTTCAAATAGAGCTATTATCGTAAAATTGGTCATGATCATGTAAAGGTGTTGTGGTATTTGGTTCACCCTGAATTATTTTTGTTTGTCTTGTCCAGGCTTTTTACATATTCCTTAACATTGTTCTCAATAGAGGCTGTGTGCAAGCAAATTAAAAGTATTCTATAAAATTAAAACACCTTTTATTTCATATCTCACGTAATGTAATCATCAAGTAGCAATGTAAAAAAGAACTAAAAGTACAACAGCAAGTCATGTTGAGTTTTTTCTCATCAATCAAAACCTGATTTTGTGTCTGTTTGATAGCAATATTGCGATAGATTCGCCCCAAGGCTTATTACATAGAAATAAATTCTAATAGCTGGCGAAATGTAGTTTTACTAATATACCCATACCTATAAACCCTCTTTAGGGGAAGAAAGACGTTCGGAATGAAATAAAAAGAACTTCAAACGGAGGTCGTTCGAGTCTGCGACAAAATTAGAAAAAATTTGGAGGAAAAACAATACTGTTCTTCGGCTTTTCTCGACATCAATAGGGTTTGGCATAAAGGCCTGCTCTGTAATACTGAAATCTTACCTTTCGGAAAGTATCTTTCAAGTAAAAATAGCAGAAACGAAGTACATTTTACGACATAAGATTTGGAGTCCCTCAGGGTCCAGTTTTGGGACCTACAGTCAATCGGAGTGAATAGGAACAAAAGTTTGAAGGAGATCTTCGCGTTAATTAACAATTATATCCAGCATTCAAGTAAGTACTCTTTTTTATTCATTAACTGTAATAAAAACAGGTGCTTTGATAGAAATATAAATATATACCAAAATGAAAAATCTAACCAGTTTTGTTCCTATTCACCCCGTTTGATGGTATTACACTGCTGACCTACCGCAGGTTATTATGATTAATTAAAATAAATTTCGTAAACACTTACGCGTTGAGTATGTAATTGTAGTTCGTCACTTTTCAAATTCATAGCCATCTTCTTCCAAAACCTTAATAATAAATTCGTCCACAGTAGTCATTTTCATAGATATAAGTAACACATAATAGGGGTTAAAGTATGAAATTGCCGTTTTGTTGTAATAGAATAGAATAAAACTTTATTGTACACCAAAATAGTAACAAAAACTTTATAACTAACTTAATCTATAGGTACAATGGCGGTCTTATCGCTGACAGCGATATCTACCAGACAACCTTAATAAATACTTCTAATTGAAATAGAACCTTCATGGTATGAAATTTTTGAGTGAAACTTTTTCACATAGTACCTATGAAGTCCTTCTTTTAACCTTTTCGCCGCCAACGTACACAAAACGCAATGCCTTACCGAGCGCCAAGCTATAAATGTATAACTAAATATACAGTAAACAGTAGTGATGGGGATATCGTCATATCGATGAATAAGATTTGTACGCGTAAAGTTAAGATTTAAAGTTGATTTTACGAATATAAATAAAAACTGATTAAATATTTTCAGATTTGTTTTATTTTACAGTATCCTTAATAAGAAAAAAAACAGTATAAATTATGAGTATCAAAGAAACTAATACATAACTCAATTAGAACTATAAGGAATGGGGTACATCTCTATTTGTTTCATGATCTCATTCTTTAACTTCATATCAAGTTATTGGCACTGAGGGCACGTTGAATTCGATTCTGATCAGGGATGGGGTCTATGGTCTTTCTTTCTTCTATTTTTGTTTATTCCTGTGTTTTTTTAATAACTTCAGTCAACGTTTTCTACCGTAGGTATATAAGTGGCAGAATTTTTAATTGTTTTTAAAGTGTTTTTTGAAATGGAATTATCTTCTGGTTCAATGTTCTCCACAAAATACTCCGAGTCCGATTCCACACCTTGCAAAATTTTAAGAAATTCGTCCGAATCAAGTTCTTCACTTATTTTTCTATTTGTTATCAAGTGAAAGAAAGAAAGATGCGTGCGCGCGAATCCGATTTTGTGCTGCACTATGCCAAAGTGACCTTGACAGGCATAGACGACCAATTGTTTTGTAGAGATGGGAAAATAACTATCGACAAGAATTGGTAACAACTTTATAATTACGTATCAGCATCTAACTGAAGGGTGAAATTCATCTACTATCCTTTGTAATGAAGTAGATAACTAAGTTCATATTTTATTGACCTCAAATTGTTTTCGATATTCGTAACTTTCTGTATTTATAAATATTTCAATGGAGAAATCAACCTTTCACGGCACATCACTGGCCAATGATATGAAGTGATTGGCGTTCTGATGAAAGTAACAAAATTTAGAGTTTCTGTTTTTGCCGATTTTAGGACAAACTAGGGCTTATTTTGTGTAGAAAAATAAAAAACAGGGTAGTAGACAGTGCTATCTTAAATAATAAAATGGAACAAAGCTTTTAATCACAGTAAATTTATTTTAATAAGATAGTTAAAATGAACAACTTCTATAGAAGTTGTGGCGCTGGTGGCACGAAAATCCCGAACTTCTATAGAAGTGCTTGGCGGTGAAAAGGTTAAAAAACGTGCAACATTCGTTTTTTTTTTATTCAGCTTAGATAAGAAAGATGGATACTTCGTAAATTCGAGCGATTTTTGAATACGAGTTCCAACGCGGCAGAACAGCTCGCAATATCAATGTTGCGTTTGGAGAGGGGACTGCTAATGAACGCACCGTGCGATTTTGGTTTAAAAGCTCGTAACGTGTGGGCGGTCTTCCACGTGGTTCGTTCTTCAAATCAAAGTTTCCTCTTCAAATCGAAAGTAACTCTTTACTGAACCAATTCACTGTTCCGAAACATTTTAGTGTTCCGAAAGATTTGAACAGCAGTAGGTAATGTTTTAAATGCACCATTTGAAACAATTGGAACACTGAAACACTCTTTACTTTAAGTGACCAGCAGTCTTTTTAAAATTCAAATTAAAACGTAAATAGTGTAATTTTATGAACTGAATTAAAAACAGCTGCTTTAAATTATTCTCAAATCATAATTCAATTAAATTATTGGTGTATATGGCGCAACGTAACAGATCACGATTCATAACAGTCAGTGTCTAAACATAGACACTGACTGTTATGAATCGTATCTTTTGAGCCGTTGTTTCAAACGTTCTGTTTGTATCTTTTGAGCCGATGTACCAAATGATACATATCACTGTTTCGGAACATTTCTGTGATTCAGATGCAAATGTTCCAATCGCAAAGATGACACACTTTATCCACGCCTAATGAGTTACTCTTTGCTCTACGTCCACTAGCCCGCGCCTACGACAGCCGCGGGGACTCCCGCCACCCGGGCAGTCTCCTGTCGCAGCGACTGAGGCAGGGGCGTGAGGATGTATGTTCCTTCGTTAGCAGTACTGTTTCGCAGAAGGATGTGACCGCATCCCATTAAGTAGGTACAAAGGACGCTTTTTTGTTTTAGTTGGAAATCAACAAGTAAATTTTTGCACTCTGGTGGATGAAGCGAGGAGTCTCAGACTTTTACTGACTAAACCCACCTGTGGTCCTTCAGTTTCCTTTTGCATTCCGGGGCCGCAATTACTCTTTTGAACAATCTTGCAACCCTGGCAGACATCGACTTAATACAGTGATAGTGAATAATAAAAAGGACCAATAATAAAACTAATTTTCTAGCTAGTAATAGGTTTTATTCGATAAAATTGCCGTTATGTCTTATAGTAAGAAATGGTATTAAAACAAATAGACCTATACCTGTCCAATCTGAACAAAATAAATAAAGTTCTCTTTAACTTTAATTACCAGACAGAACCTGTTATTTTTACAATGTTATAAAACTACTATAAAACTACATTGACGTAGTCATGTCATTAAAAACCTATACAACCTAAAGCAATTATACAAAATATCTTTTCATAGTGTACTTATATTTTAAATAGAAATATAATATCGTCACATTTTGTTCATTTATAAAAATTATAGGGCAGATAACAACAGTCGTGCCAAATTGTAATCACTTAAAGTATAGGGCTAATTTTATACAAACAATTGAATTCAATTTCTATCTCCAGGAATGTGTCACTTCGAATTTGAACATCACAACAGAATGTAGATTTAACTAAGCCAGATATATTGTCCTTAATTGCCCCTTAAAGATAACATATGGTGAGATCATTAAAACTGTGATAGGTGACATTGTAGTCACCGCAATTTATAATTGCAAATACTTTTTCACCAATAAATAATTTCTTTAAAATAATCCAACAATTGTTGATGGCTTTTGAGTTGCTATTTAATATTTTTCCATTCGACCATTTTTAATTTTGCATATCTAGGTACACATAAAAGGTAGCGGATTGGAAGTCAGATCTATTATTATAGTTAAGCTGCATGCATGTCGAAACTGTAATTTGGTCACCAACTGTTGCCGGGAAAATTCGTGATTAGAAAAAAGACAGTAATGTAAGAATAAGTCATATTTGTTTGAATCCAATCGTGACCTTTGAGCCACCTGTGGTTTAAACCTTAATAAAGGTTATTGGGCTTAAGCACAGGAGTCATTTTAAACAAAATGCAATACATATTATATTAATTAAGTTTCCTGACTTTACATGAATAAAGTTAAATTAAGTTAGCTTTAACTGTGATGTGACCGTCCTTAAACGATTGTTCAAATGAGGTCATATTTAATACAGGGATCTGGTATTTATATACTCAACTCAATTTACGTTACATTCATTCAGAGTCGGCTTTTATTGATTAGCAAGAAACTTTCTAGGTGCATTAAAGAATCGACATGACATGAATACTTACCGCTAGACATGTTGTAAATAAGCGACTACAAATACACAACCTTTATCGAGTTTTAGAAGTAAACTAAAGCGTAACTTTATATTCTGTTCATATAATATAATCTTTTTTAAATGTAATAATTATATAAAATCATGTTCTTTATTTGTAAAACCTTTGTAGATTAAAAATACATACAAAAACTGTTTACGTACCATTTACATTTAGCAGTTACAGTAATTAGGCCCTAAAATAAATCAATATCACAAAAAAGAAATTGTTTTTGATTATGAATTTTTCATCAGCTATTATTTATTGTGTCGTCTAATCTAGTCTATTTTTTCATGGAAGTTAAAAGACAGTATAATCTATGTTTTCGTAGGTCTGTGTAAATTTCGTTAAATATGTAGTATGTTTAGATTACACCTGTAAGATACAATTTACTGTATTGACGGCCTTAACGACCCTAATGAAGCCTGACAAGTAACGTCAGCTGTACTTCTGAAACTAGAATACTATGTACTTACAACTTATTATAGTTTTATTGCGCATTCTTTCTCTTTACGATGACAACACACCGTAGTCGTTATTGTTATCCTATAGGGACTCCTACTACGCAGACCGGGACGGCATGGCAAAGGATTTAAATTTGTATCAATGGACATACAAACATATAGCAATAGAAATGCGACATCAATTCCTATGCTTTAAAATGATTTAGTGGCAGCAAGGGATATCACACGGCATTGTGCGTCGCGTCATGGGCTCACGCGGCGGGACGCCGTGGCACGCTTTGGTATACCTCAAACAAACAAATAGTTTTTGACTGTTTATAATTTTAGTTTAGTCCAACTTCCGGTAGCGGCTTCGCCCTCATTTAAGTGGATAATTTTCCCGCAGGCAACGGCATGCTCGAAGACGCCGGGCGGCTGTCGTCACGTGCCGCGAGGTTAGTCACAACAACGCTATCAAACACAACCGATAACTGTAATGTGCATCCGGCAGCAGAAGCTGCTGAGGCATACTTGGATGTGACGCGGCATGCCGTGGTACCTAAGCGGCTAGTGTGCGCTGACTGGGGCGGCAAAATCCTTTGCCAAGTCGTCTCAGTCTGAGTAGGCTCATGGCTTTCAAGGAAATATTCCTTAGCTCTTACTTATGCACCAAATGTATGATTATATCATACTCAAATGAAGAGGCGCATAACCCAGTCTTATGGGGATACTAGCGATAACCTAAAACCAGTAAGTGTAGTAACTTAAGCGAATAACGGGGGTTACAATAATTTAGTTTTACAATTTGCTACAGGTCAATCAGGGTAACCCATAATTGATATGTTCGTAAGCTAAGGCCGCCTTCGGTTTATGAATATCTATTACAATCATTTACATGAGCACAGAAAATAAAATTATGTTCCCAGCACAGTAAATGTTAACAGATTTAGGAAAAGCAAGTAGCATTAAATGGCACCAGAGTATTTTCGATAAATACTAAGTAACAGCCAATGGATTCAATAAGATATAAACTATATTTGAGGTTTTTTTGAAACTGGAAATGACCCGCCAAGATTTAATTTGAAACATTATAATTAAATGCCAAACAAAATAAAATATAAAACAATTACATACATACAGCACGTTTTCACCTGTATAAAAATGAAATGAAAATATTGTCCTTACAAGATATTTACTAGAGGCTGCACAAGCGCGCGAGCTGTCGCCAACGTTATATCATCTGTCGCGTCATGGCGTGCCGCAGTTTGCGCTCCCACGCCTCCGCCTCCGCCCACGAGTGCCGCACATCCCGGAACAGCTGGCAACACACACAGACGTCAAACTATGCCACTCACTCTAAATGTCGCGATCTTGCTTGGCAAAACGCGACAGATCAAACATTATATTTACGTATGAATGAGGAATGATTGAGATGCCAATGTATACACTTCTATAATAAACTTCGTAGTCATATTCAGCAACTAAGCCTTAATAAATTAAATCATTTGTAAAGCGTAAACTTTGCCAAAAAGCTTTTTACACTGTAAAAGACTATGTTGAGGACGAAAAGGCTTGGGATTGACTGCTCCAGTACGCACTACAACTGTTTTTTTTTTGGTTTTATTTTCAATTGTGCTTTTTATTATATTTTTTTTTTTACAATCAGACGTTGTGGATTATTTTTACCTTGCAATTTGACTTTTTTTTCAATTAATTTTTGACACAAGTTATGTTTACTTTATTAAGAAAGTATTACATTATGTAAACTATATATTTCCTTTTATTATTGTGAACGCGAGGACTATGTTGATTGCTATTTTTTCCTTTTCAGTAATTTTAACGTGTGTCTGGCAATTTGAGTATTTTCTGTGGCCTACCCAAATGTCCTTTCCTTGGTAGCCTTGGTGAGCTTTGCGAATACTGACAAATGCTTGCACTGACTGGACAGGTCCACTCAAATCTGTATGGTTCTTTCTTCAAAAGACCATCTCAGACAAATCTGCATGGTTCTCATATGATTTGACCATTACATATTATCTGTATGGACTTAGAGACTTTGACTACTGAGTTTGTTTCGGTGTTTCTTCTAAGGATAGTCAACTAGGAAACACCGGCCTCATCTAGTTTAAAATTACGAAAAATAAAAATTGACGTGTGTTTTTTTAACCTATTTGCAAAATAAATATCATTTATCAATAGTGTCGTAAAGATTAATAGTTTTTTTTTTTTCGGGTGGGAAAATCATCTAATGACATCCCCCGCTCTTGGGCGGAGCGGGAGATAGTGTCAGACTTTTACATCACCCATGGCTCCAGTAGGCTTCGACCCTGCTGGGCCCCTACGGTTGCTGACATCTCCTTGAGGCGCGCGTGGAACAGTACGTGCTGTCGACGACTTGGGCCCGGTCCGGACGGTTACCGCACGATCGGACGGCGAGCCACCTATTGCTCGCCGTCCGCAAGGCCGCGCCTACGGTGGCCGGAAATCTGGGCGGTTGGGGCGTGAGGACCTTTGCCTCACGCGATAAGTCGCTTCCTTTGCTAGCATTACTGCTTCGCAGAAGGAGGCGACCGCCTGCCACTCCTCTTCGCTCCGGACCATGGCCTGTATACCAAAGTCCAGCGCGAGAGATCGCTGCCGCCGATCGCCCCTACGAGGACACGGCAGTGCTCTGCCCAGGCGGGGCACACCTCTACCGTATGCTCCACCATGTCCTCCGGTCGGTCCACACAATGGCGGCATCCGGGCGTTTCTTCCGCACGAATCCGGTGCAGGAACCTTCCGAACTTACCATGTCCAGTGAGGATCTGCGTCATGCGGAAGGTAAGGACGCCGTGAGGTCTTCCAACCACTCGCCACTCCTCAAAGAGGGGACTTATCGCCATAATTATGGCATGCCCAGCACTGGGTTGCGACAGTCCTTGTTGCCATTCCACCATGGCTTTGCAACACGCCATGCGTGCAAGGACTGTTGCCTCCAAATCCCACGGTGGCCAGCAAGGAGGCTCGCTGCTTCGCGGAAAATCGTGCGGTATCCCTGCACCATCCTGATGGTCATGACCTTCGATCTGACTTGCGTTGGCCGCAGGTTGCTTTCGGCGCCCATACCGATGCCCGATAAAGGGCCATGGACCGAACGACTCCTGCATAGAGCCTCCGGCAGGAGTCTGGACCCCCTAGGTTGGGCAGGAGCAACTTGAGGCCAGCCCCAGTACGATCCAGTTTGGGAGCCAGATGTCGGAAATGCTCCTCGAAATTCCATCGGCTGTCGAGGACGAGTCCAAGTTACTTTAGCGTCGACTCGACGCCGATGTGAACTCCTAGCTACCGATAGTTGGGAACCCGATGGTGGCGCGTTCCGAGGGACGTGGAAGCACATGGCCTCAGACTTGTGCAATGCCACTTCGAGTCCCAGATCTTGGATCCTCTCCCCGACGTGCGACTGTCGCAACCCCGCGTGTCATTAATTCGACCGCCGCCTGGTACGACTCTCCCTGTGCCAGGACCAGCGTATCATCTGCGTAGCAGATCACGCTGACCCCGTCAGGGAGATCGTCGCGCAGCACGTAGTCGTACCCGATGTTCCACAAGGGTGGTCCTAGTACCGATCCCTGCGGAACACCGCACGGCATCTCTCGCCGTTTCCACTCTCCCATCCCAGGTGACTAATAATGTACCAGTCCGACAGGTAGGCCTCGACAACATGACAGAAGTAGTCAGGCACCCGGTGATACCGGAGTGCCCTCCTAATGCTGCTCCAGGGCAGGGAATTGAAGGCGTTGGTGATATCCAAAGACACCACCAAGAGACCTGCCCTGGGACAGCGCATCCCCCGTCATGAGGGCTCGCACGCGCATGATGGCGTCCACCGTAAAGCACGCCCTGCGAAAGCCGAACTGGCCGTCCGAAAGATCCAGCCCCACCCGTGTTAGGTGCGCGACGAGGCGGCCTGCAATTACTCTTTCAAAGAGCATGCCCACCTCGTCGAGCAGCACGATGGGCCGAGACGCGGACACTGAGTCCGCAGGGCGCCCCGGCTTCGCAAATGAGGACCTGTTTCCCCGTCTTCCAGTGAAGTGGGAACTGTCCCCTCTCCATACATGAAAGATTAATAGTATGCTAATTTGTCATCAATCCCAATTAGGTATAATCTGCCTAGCTTTATAATTGGCGAAATCAGCTATAACACACGCAGGCTTTAGGTTAAAATCTAACTCCATGATACAATTTTTTTTTATAAATGTATTTTTTTAATCAAGGCTTCATGTTGTAGTTTTGACAACTTTTTCTTATAGTATCGACGGTACTTACATTTGGACACTAGCAACTGTTCAGAGGCATATAACATATTAGCTTCTGCTAGCGGCTTCGCCCGCTTGAAAGTAGGTCACTCCATACAAACTTTAGATCCACGTTTCATTTCCTTAGGGGTGAATTTTGGAAAATCCTCTTTTAGTGCTTACCTATGTCGTAAAAGGAAACCTTATACAAAATTTCACGCTCCTAATCCTAGTAGTTTCGGCTGTACTTTGAATATGTCATTCAGTCAGTATCTTCTTTTATATATATATATATATATACTAGTTTCTACCAGCGGCTTCGCCCGCGTGGAGATTTAAACTATCCTATCTCTCAAGTTGGATCGAACTGCACATGGTGTGCGAATTTTATTATAATCGGTTAAGTGGTTTAGGAGTCCATTGAGGACAAACATTGTGACACGAGATTTATATATATTAAGATTTTATATATATATACTAGTTTCTACCAGCGGCTTCGCCCGCGTGGAGATTTAAACTATCCTATCTCTCAAGTTGGATCGAACTGCACATGGTGTGCGAATTTTATTATAATCGGTTAAGTGGTTTAGGAGTCCATTGAGGACAAACATTGTGACACGAGATTTATATATATTAAGAAGATAGATAAATAGCACCCACCTGAGAAAGCCATACTTCGTCTGCCAGCAACTCGTTCAAAATCACAGTAGTGTCTTTACTGGGGTTTTGCATTCTTTTCTCGGCGACTCGCTTACTGCATTCCGCGTACATTAAATACTTTTGATGCGATATCCTCGAATATAGCTGTACTCGACTACAACACGTCGCACATAGAAGGAACTCCTGAAAATGCGACAAAGTGTTTAAAACGAGATTTTCTAAGAATTACCAGAAGAATGCGGAAAAGTAAGATTTTAGGGCCAACATTTTGCGAGTCAAGGCAAAACTTCATAAATATTTAGGACTGGTGTGAGTGAACTGAGCAATTAATTATAGAGTGAGATCCCATGGCTGCCAGTTTCCTTATTTTATAAAAGCTGATAGTAATGAATATATGTTTCGTTGGTTTTGATGTTTATTTTTAAAAGTAAAAATTTTTAGGAAAGTTTACAAATGTGTCATTTACGCAAACAAGAAACGTCTAGTTCATAAGTGGAAAGGTGCAGTAAAGTTGCCATGGGAATAGTTTATTTATATGCATCCGAGCGCAAATCGGCACTCGCGCGGGCACTTTTCAAAACTGCGTATTTTTGTCATCTTACGTAAGAACTTTTTTTCTTTATAGTTGTCTGGCGAAGGGTTGCCACACCACACTAATCGTGTCTGGCAATGGATAACCATGATTACTAACATTATCTAGAAGAACATGTAAAAAAATTGAGCTTTATACTTAGGTTGCTTTATTACACACCTTTGTTACCTGTTAGCTGCCAAAGCCACCATAATTGAAACTTTATTGTAGAGCATCGTTCCTACCTCTGTTGGGGACATGCACTGACAAACTTTCAGCTTTTATAAAGAAACGAAGTCTGACAGCCACGGGCGCTTAGGCTATAAAGCTACAACAGATTTTTTTTTTCTGCCGCCTCGTTATATTTCTGCATATTGGAGACTGGTGGTGAGCGGTAGATTAGTCGGCACCAGAGTCCAGAGCGCAGTCGGTGATGTACATACCTTCTCGTAGGCAAGGCGCGCGTCGGGCTGGACGGGTTCTAGCGTGGCGGGGTTGTACGGCTGGCCGTACAGCAGCAGGCGCGCCACGGCGGCGCGCGCGCAGGCGCGGCAGCTGCCCTGGCCGGCCGCCACGCTGAGGCCGGGCCACGTGCCCACGGCCGCGTCCAGAGCGCGCGCCCCGCCGGCGCCTCCTGCCGCCCCGACCGTGCCAGACACACGTGCACGCATCGTCTCCGTTACCTCGTCCACCGTCTTCACGTTCGATAGAAAATACTCGTCTGAAATGTGACGGTGCAGGTAGGCGTAGGGCTCACTCAGCGCGACGGCAGCGCGACCGAGGGGCACTTGGCCGCGCTGCTGAAGCGCTGCTGTCGTGCGGCAAAATCTCACAATAGATTCCGACAACTTTTGACGGTCGTCATGCATCGCCGAGCGGTCGCGCGACAGCAGCGCTGCAGGCGCGCTGCGGTTATTGTATGGAACGAAACTTTTATGCGACGATCGCGCTTCGGTCGAGCTGCGGTCGCGCTGCTGTCTCGCTGCAACAATTGCTTAAAATGAAAGCACCAATATCGGCACCGATCAAGGCAATGCTGGACAACTGCTTATGTATGTAGTGTATCTAATTTAATCTAAATGTTGTGATTGCGATACTCCAGTATAAAATTATTTTCATCTATTGTAATAGATACCAAAACAGATTTTTCTTCCACAAAATACGGTACTTTTAATCCTTAGTTTATAGTGTTGTACAAAATATTAAAAAAAAAATTGTAAAATTAAAATGGAGTCATAAAATACAACGATTACCTTGTTCCTGGAAAATTTCCGTAAGGAAATTAGGATCTAAAGCGTGCGATATTAACGTTTGAATGTAGACTTCAAAATTTTCTTGGTACATTTGAGTCTCCATCATCCTTTTTTCGATAAAATTATCATCTATTGGAAGTTCACTTCTAACTAACTCGACTATTGTTTCCAAATGCGTCTGTGACCTTACTTTAACTGGGACTTGCGTGTATAACTTTTTATTCTCTGGATTCCATACAGTATACTGTAATAAAAAATACAGTAGGTAAACAGTGTTAGTTACGAGTTTTTGCAGCTTCAATCAACGTGGTAACAACTTGATATTGCCTTATGTACACTGAGCACACGTGTGCCTCGTCTCGCCGCCGCCGATCTGGGCGCGTCGGTTTCCATACATTTTATATGGAAACTAGACTTGTAGAGCTACTCTAGATCCACGCCACGCGACGTCGTTCTAATGTAGTTCTAGCTTAAAGGTGGTCTTTTAATTTCAAGTGTTGGGTGCGGGTGAATGTTCTGAGATACTACTTACTTGTTTGTAAGTAGGTACAAAAATATTAGTAAACTGCACATTTCAATACTTACTGTAGAAATATTACGATATAAAACTTTTCCATTTTCATCAAAGGGTTCATATTTTTGCAGCAGTGTCTTACCATCGACCCTCCAAATTGCTGGCCACATTTCATTCAATTCTGATTTTATTGCTATAAATTCCCCAGACTGAAAATAAAAAAAAAAACAAAAGGTGTTATCCTCGTGGGTTTTATTTAAAACTAGCTGACCGGCGAAATTCGTACCTCCTAACAGTTAATGAATGTAGTATAACTTTCGATTAAATCAACTAATTGCGATGAAACAAAACCTGAGTAATATATCAAGTTACACACAATTTTAATGTATAAAAGTTATCTACGTCGATTATGTACATTTTACGTGATGCAAACTTTTTCAGATTTATTATAGGTATGTATATAGATAAAGACGAAATACTTTAATTCACAATCTAATTCCTAGCAGTACGTGCAGGGTAGCCTAGCGATCAACTGGCAAAGATCATAATGGTCATTATTTAGAAGGTGACCGATTCTTATGACTTTAGTTAGGTAACTTAGGTACTTATGATGATCTACGGATTTCAGACAGCAACACAAACACGATTTCTTTTTGTGTTGTCTCTTGTCATATCGGCTCTAAACTTGATATATTTAAAATATCGTTATTTCGATAATGCAAACTTATTCTGTCTGGGTCTAATTTATCTATATATGTATGTATTTAGAAATATATAAGTATGTTTATCAGTTGTCTAGTACCCATAACACAAGCTCTGCTTAGCTTGGGACCAGACGGCGTTGTGTGATAGTTGTGGAATATTATAATTATTATTATTCTACTATATAATATAGTATATTTCGTCCCAAAAACAAGAATATATTGACAAATACTCTAAATACATGTTAACAGACCACCAGAGATTTTACACTATTACGCATGAGTTCGTAGTCGACAGCACGTCACACAGCAGGTGGTAAATACATTGAGCTGGCCTAGCGCAGTATGGAGTTTCGATAGAATACGAGGCAGACTCAAACAGAGTTCTGTTGCCGTTGTCAGCCTACTTGTACCTCAACGTGCCTAAAAGGGCGTGGCAGCCTGAACCCGGTGGTAGTAGAGTACTATCTAGATTTGTTTTACTCACTACCTTATTCTTGTCATATTTATGTGCAAGCTTCTTCCCGCGCTTTCCCTCCCGTGGGCTAACCCACAACAACTAGTTATTTTTCTTGGATTCGGAATTGGTAGGTACTTTACATTTAAACAATTTACCTTTTATAATAATACTTCAGATGAAAATAAAACTGATAGAGATTTCATACCTGATAGGGCATTTCTTCTATCGGTCTCGAATTGTCTACTTGCCCACTACTGGAAACTTGATGGTGTGATTTTAGATTATGTTGCATATTTCTGTTCGCCTTGCTGTCATTTTCTGCAGCCCCACCATAAAGCCCCCCGTAACCCATGTTAGCCCCATGTGCTGCAACTAAAATATTGAAAATATGAATCAAGCGCTGCTTGAATGATTAATCAAAACTGATGACTTAAGAAAATATGTAACACCCACCAATTGATCCTGGGAATACTTGTTCTGAAAATCTTACGTTTGAAACTAAAAACTTCAAAAAAAACTAAAGTGATATAAAATCCCTAGTTTAAAACTACTATTCATCATATCTACCAATGAATTAGAAAGTTAATAATTAAAAAAAAATAGTTGAATTGAAAGCCTTTTCTTTTCTTGAAAGTTGTTAAAGAAGTTGCATTCCTTGTTTTAGGAACCTGGAAACTATCATTGGTATAAAAAACCAACTGTATAGAGACCTTTTATATTTCGTTATTTGTCCTTTAAAATGCAATGAATGCTTATCTATAAAATCATTGATGCTAGTTGCAACTTGTAATCTAGATAATGAGATAAAGGTAGGACCGGTATAGGATAAAGGATAGCCAATTGATGAATGGATTCATCATTGTGATAACATGTACACACATAATAGTACTTGATCTACATTTAAGATACTCAGTAGATTTAAAAATAGCTACTTATTTCTCATATGATTCTGTAGCTACATCATTCTCATATGGTTGTACATGTTATCCCTATTTTGGCGAAGTGAGGGGTGCTACCAGGAATAATTACAAATTAAAATTATTTAACACATTATCGGTAATATACTCATGTTTATTTTATGTCTTCTCCTATTATACAAAATTATTTACATAAAATATTGAGAGTTGTGCATAAACAAATAACAATTAAATAGAAATACAAAAAACTTATGTTCAGGGCATGGCCTTCTAATACATTATCTCGTAATTACTTATAGCTGTCAATGTATTATGCAATTAATTTCCCTTATAATATAAAATCACTTTCAGCTATATAGAATATGCATACACTATTGTAAGTACTAACTAATCTCAAATACTGTAAAATACAATACATTATTTATATGTACAACAGACACCCACTGGTATGAATTCCATAAAAAAATATACCATAATTTTGGAATTATTAATGGTAGCACCCCTTCAATAGCGAGTATGACAAGAGTCACAAATTCTACAATTTACAATAAAATGGCACTAATAATGTGTCATTAACAACAATTTAGGTGAAATCTTGTTACAGACTAACCCTAAAAATATCGACGTTTACTAGGATAGGTACATCACATTTCTTTCACAGAAAATATTTACAAATAATATATGTAATCATAGATTTCATCTAATAAAAATTTACATTATCACAGTTAAAATGTAACAAGTTTTCACGATATCCTGCTCAATAGGCAGTTAGCTTGCTCCTGTCATACAAGCTTCAGGGCTAGCTCTTCACCATCGCGCTCTACTTCTTAAATGGAAATCTAATAAATTGAACGCACCTTCGTCGGGCTGGTGTTGATAATAGTATTGTTGCTGTGGCGCTGCCTGCAGCGACGTCACGGGCGGCGGCGCAGGAGGTCGTGGCTTCTTAGGCGCGGCCGGCTGGGGCGCCACTACCGCCGATGGCGTCGGCTTATTCATACTTGACGATCGACCCTTGTTCTTTCCTTTGTCATTTAAAGGTGTACTAGGCACATTAAGCACCGGCTTGTTAAGCCTTCTGGCTTCCTCTTCTGCGTCATAGGTAGCTTCTTCGCTGCCGTCATATTTACGTTTTCTCTCCTTATTCAAATTGTAATAACGAGGGTCGTCCATCTCTTTCGTTTGAGAGGTAAGAAGACTCGACGACGCGCCGTGTATTTGATTAGCACCCAACAAGCCTGTCGCACTCATACTCGCTGAGGAGCTCATGACTGGATTACTCAGGGACATACCTGTGTTTATCACGTTTGTCGACGCCATGGCTCCATTGGCACTTTGCTGCGTGGCATTTGCATCACACTTATTATGATCGTTCGGTGTATAAGGCTTATTATTTGTCGTATTATTAGTATTAGTTCTCGACCACGTAGACTTTCTGGCGCCTCTGCCGGCCGGCGGAGGAGAAGTGTCACGCTCTCCTTGTAAAAATTTCAAGTAAGAAGCCATGAATCCTGAACCGGGGCCCGTGACAGGAACATTAAATTTTTTGTCCATAATTTTTGAAGTAGCGTCTTGTGAAGTGCTGTTAATGTTCTGCTGCTGTGAAGTGGGTGCTACCGACGATGCAGTATTTGCCCGTTGTTCTGCAAGGAAACCAAGTTCTTCCTCTATATTAGGTACTACCACCTTAGGCTGTTCCTCTTCACGTGTTTCAGGCGTCGAAAAAGATGACGAGGAAGCCGAAGGTGGAGTTTCGCTAAATGACGACAGTGGTGTTAACTCCACAGAAGATTGGAAATCAGGATGAGGACCTAGGTGGAAGGGCGGAAAGTAAGTTAAGGCATGTCCATGAGGCATAAGTGCTTGATGTTGATTAGCAAAATTAGTAGCATGTAATGGGGCCTGTGAACCAAATGCTGAAGTACCAGGGAACATTTTCGGTGGAGGAGGTGGAAGGTTCCACCTTTCAAAATCAAAATAGCTGCCATTTTGCTGCTGATTACTGGTTGAACTGTGTGCTGGTGGGGGAATTCTATTGGCCAAATAATCGGCCATCACAACATTAGACAATTCATTCATATTTGTATGGGGAGCTGGTTTCTCAACACTCTTTCTTCTGGAAGGGATTTTGTTAGTAGCTGTCGGCACTGTTACTGGTGGTTGACTTTTGCTTGTTTTGACTTCTTGTAATTGACAACTTTGTTGTAAACTTTGCAAATTTTTGACTATACTCATGGGATCACCCCGGCAACTAGAAAGATCTTGTAAAGCTACATTATTACTATCAAAATAGTTTTGTTTATCTGGTAGACTTAGCACCCTACTGGAAGATTGACTCTGAGGAACAGATTCTTCATTATGAGTATTACTTTCTGCTATACCATTATTATAACTATTACTACTGCTATTGCTAGAATATTTTCTAGAGCCTTGTCGGTCACCTTCCCAACAAGTTTGACCAGAAGCCTGGGTTTGATTTCGTTCATATCTGCTTTCACTATAGGTTTTATTTTGTTCTAGGCCTAAAGCCCTAGTTATAACAGAAGGGTAAGCTACTTGACTGTTTTGAGATGGTGAGCGTGCCACTGATGCATCTAAAGGAGATCGAGGTGCAGTATTATTAACTTTATTGTAGTGATCACTGTGTGGTTGTGGAGAATTGATCGAGTTCATAGGACTGTGATACATTGGATAGGCTGGACTAGACCCATGATCCAGAGGAGAAGTTTGTGGGGCTGCTTGGGAGGGACTTGGTCGCCTTGGCACAACCACACCACAATCTGGGCCATTTTGAGAACTACTACTGGAGTATCCTGTGTCTGTACTAGAACTACTTTTGGCTCTAACATGGTAATCTGATTCAATGTTGTTTCCACTTTGATAGTGCCTAAAACTAGAGTTTTGTGTGGTGGAGTATTGTGAACTATTGATCCTATTTGTCTTTGATGAACTTCCAGTACTGCTACTATAATTCAATCTACCTGGTGCATCCATTATGGAATAACTTATTGGGGATGACTGTGGCTGAACTTTTTCATTAGAATCACAACTTTTTCTTTGTTCATTACTTATTTCAGGATATATTTTACTTTGAGCTTTTGTCTGTACTTGTGGTGCTTTAACCGTAGGAGATACAAAATTACTTATACTATTTGTGATTTGTCTTGAAGGCTTTTCACTAGTTGCATTCTTAGGGGACTGGGAATTGTAAATTGAAGCTGATGGCCTAGAGGTAGTACTGGAAGACGACCGGTAGTCTTTACTGGGTGGAGTTGAGGAAGTGGTGACCGGTGGAGTTGACACTATACACGATTGCTGGGAATGAGCAGTTGAACTTGCAGAACTTGAATAGGACTTACTTCCTGCATAATCCTGCTGCGATGAGAGTTGACCACTCTTTGCACTGCTTGTACTATACGAATTATCAGTCTGATTCCCAAAAGATGATGGAGATTGAAAAAACGTTGACGATGATGTTGAGGTTGCTGGTTGTTTGGATGCTGTCGCCGGTGATCCAGATCTGTTTGCTTGTTTACCAGCACTTGAAATTTGAGAGTTCAAATGATTATTTAGAGTTTGTGCCGCAGCAAAATGTGCATTAAAATTCTCATATGTTGCTGATGCTTTTGTTGTAGCTGGGCTTGGAGATGAGGGCACCACACTTTCATGGGGTAAAATTCCAAATGGGCTTGGCAGTTGGTTATTTCCTTGCCAACTTAATCCAGTAGTGCTGCCTGGGGTTGATGATTGGTCAAAGAATGATGTTCCTTGTGCTGCCAATGTTTGATGTGAATAATTTTCTCTTAAAGTTGATAGTTCTGATTCTACTGAAGATTGTTTTGATGCGGCTGCAGCCTGAGCTTGAGCTATAACTTGGCGATGCTGTGCTTGAAGAGAAGAACTGTAATGTGCAGGTTTGGGGTTTGCATGGTGAAACAGCGGCGAAAATACTGCGTCATACCCAACAGCTGGGGGAGACAAAAATCCTGCTGGATTGAAGGGTGATGCAGTTGATGAGCCAAGTTGTCCTGCTAATGATGCTGTAGTGTGTGCTGCTTGGAGAAGCAACTGACTTGTAGTTGATGGCACTGATTGGCTGCCTAATCCAGAGCCACCACTTGCTAGGTGGTGATGAAAATCCCCACTTGCAGCACCAGCCTGAACCCCTGCTAACCGATTGTATGAATATGCTGACCATGGTCCTACTGGATCCATTACCACCTCCGTGATGCTCAAATGTCAATGTATGTAATATGTCAATAGAAGTCCACACTTTCATCCATAGTTTGTAACACACAATCAATTGTATGTATAGTTACTAGCACTATTTTGGAACACTGGAACTCATGTTTAATTTACATACTCTTCACAGAGACAACACTCCTGAAAATAAAGAAAAAGAATGTCAGTATCAAAACAACACATTTCGTAAGTAAAACAAGAGACTAATCTTATTGGCATAGAGGAATGAATATTCGTAGTAAAAACAATGTAGATTATCGATTAAAACACATTAATTTCACAATTAATCGACGAATAACATAAAATAAAGCATCGACCCCTAAGAATAAAAATAATCCGGCGCTTCACTACACAAGCGTCAGAGTGACGGAACAATACAGAATCGTATTTTACATTACCAGTTAATATTAAGTTAGCATTTATACGAAGAAACATACCATCGCCTTGGTTTTCCACAACCATTTATCAATGTGGTTTCGGAGGACGCTCACACGACAGATAACATCATAAATATGGCCTCGACTGGTCGAGTGCTCGTTGCGACGGGTTTTGTCTATTGTGAAATGAAAAGCAATTCAAGTCATAGGTTGCTCACAACAGATCACTTTGTTTTACACTATACAATATCAAATCTTCTGCCGTCGTTATACTGACAATAATATTTCAACAAACCAATAACTTTATTTACAAGTGGGAATACGACAACGTTTCGCCTTTCACATTAATCGCCGCCATCTTACTTGTCGAATATCTGTCGGTCGGTCGAACGAACGAACGACCGCACACAAAACAAGCGGTACAGCGCCATCTAGAAAATCATTTCTGAAATAAAAATAATTTAACACCAATTTTTTCTATTTTGTCTTTTGGGCTTATTACATAAAACAATTTCATTTAATTATCTTTGGAACACTAGAAAATTTCTAGATTCGGAATTAGTAATAAATATGTCCACCATCCAATCTGCGAATTCATAAAAAAAAAATCCGTTTGGAACTCATGAACAAAACCAAATATGAAAAATGCGGTTACGTTATGAATTTTTTAAAAATATTTTGACAAATGGAATAGTCATGAAGAAATTCAGATATTGCATTTACTAGGTATTAACAATTTTGATGGTAAACTTTTATCACCTTTAATTTATTACACTTACACGTGATCATAATCATACATCACGCTTGGAACGGGACTGTCCCTTTTTTCGCTAGTCCGAGGGGTCACGTGGTAATGTATCCCCGAGAAAAGGTTAAAAAAACAGAGTATTTTTGGTTTTTTCAAAAGTGTGATTAATAGTAACAGATATGTTTTTCTAAATGTTTAACAAATAACATTTGGAGGTGTGCGGAGATCGATGGTTCTTAATGCGTGCCAGGCCAGTGATAGGTTGGTTCCAGTGGGTAGGAACCGAATGCCGCATAGTTCTCGGTGAGTCGGAACTGTCTGCGATGATGCCCCAGTGAGTCGGGATGATGCTGCAGGCTCCAGTGAGTCGGAGTAGTGCTGCTGGCTCCAGTGAGTCGGAGCGGTGCTGTGCGATGGCTTGACTGCTTGCGTCGACCAGGAAAGGTTCTTCGTGGCTCTTCATGTGACTGGCCGAAGGTGCAGTGTGCTTCGCCAAGGTCACTGATGAGGCTGAGGGTTATAACCAGATATGACCAGGTAGGCATGCTGGTAGGCTGGATACCCTTTAAAGCCGTGAGTGCTGGCTGCATGGCTCGCTGCTCGAAAGCTTGAGGAAGTGATGATGTCACCAGGTAGTGGCTGCACGAAGGCTGCGCTGACGTTCATTGTCGAGGGTCACAAGTTTGGGGGTATGCGGAACAGAGAGTAAAGTCCCGCAAACCTCCTTTGAAAAGGGAGGATCCTCCGCCAGACGGGTGTTATGTCTGGTGGGCAGCTGCCCGCTAGATGATTTTGGGCTGTTCTATATGTTCCAATCGCGCGGAGAAATTTGATTGCGCCATGCAGGATTAGTTCTTTTGTGACGCCATAAATGTCACTACAAACATTTTGATACAAGAAGTTTGTCAATGCGACGGAGGTGAAATTCGAATTTGCACGTGTATCAAACGACTTTTTTCAATACACTTACAAAATGAATTGACGGAGGTTGACAGGCGACTCGTGAGGGACGACGCGAGCCCAGCCTGATACGATAAATGTAATAAAATTTTGGCGGGGGAGAGCACGCGCACTTTTCTGCACTAGTGCGGAAAACAGTCTCTTGCGTGCCTAAAAACAGTGATATAAGGGCGGGTTTTCGAATAAGTGTATTGAAAAAAAGTGTTTTATTTTAATTATTATCGTTGAAAACTCAGTAGAGGTGTGGCGGGCGAGTGACAGGCCTGACTCAATGAGTGCGTGGACTGGAAAATGAAATCTATTAATAATAAAGTCGGTCCACATAATATTTATTGATTCGTGTGTGATAATGTATCCCCGATATTATCGTCGTGCCACGTATTTCTATACACTCTCTTAGAACTTGTTTACACACGGCGATGTTAGCGCGGCGATGTGACGAATGGCTGAGTGCGAGCGAAACGTCATCGTATCGCCGCGCGCCTGTCACTACTGACAGTGGGCCCCATAGATTATACACTGTGAGCGCGGCGAAAGTACTATCAAATCAAACGCAGGTCGTTTTGCGTTGCCTGTCTGCCAAGCAAGGGCGTTACGTATTGACAAGTTTTTCTAATACAATAATCAATGTTAGTCATTGAAAAGGTTATACTTGAAGTGAGAGACAGACCTACACTTTACGATGTGCAGTTGCCAGAGTACCGGCATAGAGAAAAATATATCACAACGCATTGTTGCGGAACCGCGGTGATTCCGTAACGAGTCGGAGCGGACACGCGGCAATTCCGTTAAGAGTTGGTGCGGACACGCGGCAATTCCGTTACGAGTCGGTGCGGACACGCGGCAATACCGTTACGAGTCAGTGCGGACACGCGGCAATTCCGTTACGAGTCGCGACGATATGCTGGCGAAATAATCGCTCGTTCGTGGAGACTACCCGACGATAGAAGCACAGACCCGTCGCGAGTCTCTGGCTCGTTGAGATAGCCCCTAAGGTATCGATACTTTTACTCAATACAGTATCGGTCATCACGTATTGATGCCTACTTACTCAGTGGTGTCAATTGAAAACTATCGATATACAGGACATTCGAGTACTAAACATAGAATTCGAGTATTGGACTTTAACCACAGAATGGAGTCAACTAGATTTACCAAAAAAACAGTCACTCGGCACATCACTAAATATATGAGTATTTCAATATATCACCTGATATATTTTGATTTGATACATCGATTTATCGATACAAAATATTCAAAATCAAAAATCGCATCAAAAATGATATTTTTTTCAAAATTAATTTATTAGCAGAATATATAACGGAGTTCAAAGAAAATTATAACTATATTGTCTTTGAATAGTCTGTTTTTAATTTCGTTACCTACCGGACAAATGTTGGTCTTCAAAATACGAGAATATTGTGATTCTGATCACTATTTCAAATATAGTAGACTCTTAATATGTATATAACTATAATTTAAGAGTCTACTATATTAAAATAGTGTACATTTTGCATAAAAATTACTATTACCGGTGTTATTGAGTTAGACGGAACTAAATAAATTATTATTTTCAAACCGAAAATCTCGGAAAGTTAGACCAATTTATCGATATCTTTTCGCAGACATTCCGAGGCTGATACTAATATTTTTATAAGAATCGATAAAATGATATATCGACATTGCCGACACACTAATAAAGAGCAGGTACGTCCGCGCGGCCTTTCTTGCAAGGCTAAATATAATCTATGGTGTCGAATTTGAATTCTTTATCGAATATTCTATCGAGTTTTTATTTCAAGTATTTGCGACATTTTGCACGTAAACGAGTCAATGATTATAGATCATTCAATATAAGTTGACCTCCCAGTACTAGTGACTACCTTATTATTGCAATATACTGGCTTGACTTAAAGGTCCAAGTGACCAGGTCATTAAAACCCAAAAAAAAAGCAATTTACTGGCCTGTTGCGTTCAATGATGTATTGTTGGAATGAAATGTAGAGTTCAATCTCAGAGTTCAATTACAGTACTCAAAAGGTTAAGAACCTTTTAAAAACTACTTACTAAATGTAAACAATCTCTTGCCACTTGAGATGACATAAATACAATACATTCTATTATTATGGGTATACCTAAGTTAATGGTAGTTATTTAATTATTACAATTACGTACATAGATAACATATAATTTTAGAAAATCTGATTATATTTTATGTAATAAAACGTAAGTACCCACCTACAAGTATTTCACATTTTTTAAAAACACAACTCTCCTAACCCTATAGAAAGAGCGGCCTGTTCAAAGGCGCATAACGGGCATAAAAAAAGAGACTCCCGGTAGTGGTATTAAGGTGCATTTTGATTCGTAATGAGCGCAACTACGCTCGGTAAGCAAATACAACGATGGTTATGGTGCGTTTACACGTGGGCCCAACCTCAGCCAATCGCCATTGTTTAAAAGGGGTTTCCCCGTTAACACAATGGCTAGGGATGACGATTGGCCGATGCTGGGCCCAAGTTTAAACGGGGCGTTACCTCCGTGCCATACAATAGGTTTATATTCGTATGTTTTCTTTCGAAGAGTGATATTTCTGTACTTGTACTATTACTTATTCTGTAGTTTGGGGGAGGAATTATTTTCTATATTTCCTCCCGATCTTGTTACAAGGCGTAACTGATACATGTCATACTTATTTACATCCCATTCCGCATTACCCCATGGGCCGTGTCTCATCATCTCATGCGCTTCGAGTTCGTACGGGGCGGGCGTATCGTGATCAGTAGGTACATGTGTTCCAAATAAGGGCCTGCGGACACTTGAGACAAGACTCTTAGACAGAATTGTCTACGACGTCGCAGACTTGTCTGCGACAAGAATGTTTTGAGACGTCCAGTGTTGCCAACAGTTACACTAACTTACCACTAGAGTCAACTTTTAAAACCACCAGAAAACCACTAACAAAAATTATCCCACTTACTCGCAAAATTTCCCATTAAAAAAAAGTGTGTTGTACGAAATAAAATAAGTAGGCATATAGGTTATTAGTTTCCTTTAATAATAAGTGATAAAAATTCACAATTAGTTGATCAAAATTCCATTTGTGTGTAAATTAACAGTAGGTAGTAGGTAATTCAACATGCAAATTATTAAATAACAGCTATGTATTAATTCGTCTTCAGATGAATCATTTTTGTTTGCACCTATATCGTCGGTATCAGATTGATAATTATGGATACTATGGTGTGATTTACACGCAAGTGATCGCATTTTTAGTAAGAAATTGAATTTTACTAAAGCACTAGAAAAATCCACTAACCACTAAAACCAATATTTCGCAATTAAATGGGGGTTCATCCACCGCACTCCCGCGACCCTCACCAGGTCGTTGGTCCACCTTGTGGGAGGCCTTCCAACGCTGCGTCTTCCGGTGCGCGGTCGCCACTCTAGAACCTTTCGGCCCCATCGGCCATCCGTTCTACGAGCAATGTGCCCTGCCCACTGCCACTTAAGTTTGGCGATTCTTCGGGCTATGTCGGCGACCTTGGTTCTCCTGCGGATATCTTCATTCTTTATGCGATCACGCAAGGAAACTCCGAGCATAGCCCTTTCCATTGCTCTTTGGGTGACTGTAAGCCTTCTGATGAGGCCCATTGTAAGCGACCATGTTTCAGAGCCATATGTCATCACTGGCAACACGCACTGGTCATAGACTTTCGTCTTGAGACACTGTGGTATGTTGGACGAGAAGATACCGCGCAGCTTCCCGAACGCTGCCCAGCCGAGTCGGATTCGACGATTGACCTCTTTCTCAAAGTTAGACCTACCCAACTGGATTGTCTGTCCCAGGTAAACGTAATCGTCTGGAACTTCGAGTGCAGAGTCTCCGATCTTGTTCGGAGTGGGTGCTACATGGTTATTTACCATGACTTTGGTTTTATCCATGTTCATTTTAAGACCCACTCTTTTGGAAGCTCTACTAAGGTCATCGAGCATTGTACTGAGCTCCTCCGTAGTTTCAGCCATGACTACTATATCATCGGCAAACCGAAGGTGAGTGATGTACTCGCCATTGACATTAATGCCTAGTCCACTCCAGTCCAGAACCTTGAAGACATCCTCCATTGCAGCCGTGAACAGTTTCGCAGAGATGACATCTCCCTGCCTCACGCCCCGCTGCAGAAGGATAGGTTTCGAGGTCTGGTCCTGAAGTCGGACTGACATTGTAGCGTTTTCGTACAAACACTTCAGCACTTCAATGTACCGATAGTCAATCTGGCACCGTTGGAGAGACTGCAGTACAGACCAAGTCTCGATCGAATCAAAAGCTTTTTCGTAGTCCACGAACGCTAAGCATAGAGGCAAGTTATACTTTGTATAACCTGCCGAAGCGTATGTATGTGGTCTACGGTGCTGAAACCTTTTCGGAAACCGGCTTGTTCGGGAGGCTGGAAGTCGTCGAACCTGCGCGCGAGACGATTCGTGATGACTCTGGAAAACAGCTTGTAGACATGGCTCAGAAGTGAGATGGGCCTGTAATTCTTAAGCAGGGCATTGTCGCCCTTCTTAAAGAAAAGTACCACCACACCTCTGCTCCATGCCTGTGGCGTTTTTCCCTCAAGTATGACGGAATCGAACAACCTCTGAAGGGCCCTTAGGACCGGTTTTCCACCCGCCTTCAGGAGTTCGGCTGTAATTCCGTCGTCACCCGACGCCTTGTTGTTTTTAAGCTGCTTCAGAGCCACCCTAATCTCGTACAGGCTGACGTCCGGGATATCTTCGGTATAGTGCTGGGTTAATCTAGCTCTTGGGTCGTTTGCTAGATTCGTTGTGGGTTTTGTGATAGATGTGTACAGCTGTCCATAGAATGCCTCGATCTCTCTCAGAAGCTCCGATTTAGCGGATATGACTCTGCCATCGTCGGTCTTCAGTTTCGTGAGCTGGCTCTGCCCAATAGACAGATCCCTTGCAAAAACCTTGGAGCCCTTATTCCGCTCAATCGCATCCTTAATCCTTTCGGTATTAAAGAGGCGGAGATCGCGTTTTAAGGACTTTGAGATCCGTCTATTGAGCTGCCGGTAGATGTACACATCGTCTAAAGACTGCAGAATCATCTCACGCCTCTCTTTCATGAGTTCGAGAGTTTGATCAGAGAGCCTTTTCTTCCTTGTACGACGAGTCTTAAAAAACTTAGACCCGACCGTATGGACAGTTTCCACGAACCCATCGTTGTATTCGTCCACGGAGCCACCTAGGCTCTCGAAACGGTTGTGAAGTTCGAGCTGAAAGCTCTCGGAGTTTTGAATCTGGATATGTGCTGGACGGAGCGTAGACTTCATCAGTCGAGATCTTTCAAGCTTGATATTGATATTCAATGTGCCTCTTACCATGCGGTGATCACTTCCAGTTTTCACCGCGTTGATCACAGAGACATCATTGAATATTTGCTTCTTCGTCGACATGATGAAGTCAATCTCATTTCTGGTCGCACCATCAGGGCTTTGCCAGGTCCACTTCCTACGCTCACGTTTTTTGAAGAAGGCTTTGAAGCTACAGGAAGTTAGTCGTAAATTATTCGCATCTGCTGCATCTTTGAGAAGACTGCGTAATTTTCTACCGACTGCCACCAAGATTGCGCTTGCTCAATCTCTTCTTCTTCCCATCCTTGATTATGCTGATGCCAGCTATCTTGACCTCACTGAAGTACAACTGGATAAACTTGAGCGACTTCAAAATTTTTGCATAAGGTTCATATTTGGTTTACGCAAATATGATCATGTTTCCGAGTTCCGTGTTAAGCTCAAGTGGTTGCCAATTCGCCTTCGCCGGAATGCTCGTATTCTTTCCCTTTTGTATAATGTGCTATTTTCCCCTTTTACTCCTCTTTATCTCAAGAAACGGTTTGAATTTCTTTGTGATTCGCATACGAAATCTCTTAGGTCATCAGATAACTTGAGACTCAAAATGCCGATGCATTCCACTACGTTTCTGGATAATTCCTTTACTGTCCAGGCCACTCGTCTGTGGAATGCACTGCCAGTGTCAATAAAACGCGCGCAATCACTACATATATTTAAAATACTTGTGAAGGAATATTACTTGTCCTTGTAATTTTGTTTCGTTTTTAGCTGTATTCATTGTAGTTGTCACTTGTTTCCTCGCCTATATAATTATTTAGTATGTATGTATTTAAGTATGTATTTTAGTGTTAAGTTTGTACTTTATTTCTCTCCAATTTTTTTTATCTTTTTTTGTAATGCACCAAGTGCAACCCCATGTAATGTCCAGACAATCTCTTTCCATACCAGGTTGCCTGGAAGAGATCGCGGAATGCGATAAGGCCGCCAATTGTATGTTTTTTGATATAAGGCTCATATGTAACATTTATTATCTTGGTGTACAATAAAGTATATATAAATAAATAAATAAATAAGAAGGAGTTCATCATATAGAGGCCCTCCTTTTCCATGAAACTAGCCAATAGGTGTCCCCGGCGGTTCCGATGTCCAAATCCAAATTGCCCCACTCGCAGCTCATCACCGTTTCGTTTACCCAGTTTCGCGTTAAAGTCCCCCATGACCACGGTGAAGTGAGTCTTAGAACCATGCATGGCTCTGGATATATCCTCATACATGGACTCTACTTCGTCGTCGGGGTGTGTCGAGGTCGGGGCGTAAACCTGTATGACCTTCAGCGAATATCTTGATGATATTCTGAGTATAAGATACGCTACCCTGGTCGACACACTCTCGATCCTCACCACATTGTTCACAAGGGACCTGTGGACGATAAACCCGACATCTCCCTGGGACTGCTGGTCACCCTCCCGGAAATAAAGCAGGTTACCGGATTTGCGAATTATCGTGTCCTCCCCCTGTCTTCGGACTTCAGATAATCCCAAAATACTCCATCGTAACCTGCTCAATTCTTCCTCAAGTTCGGTGATCTTCTCGTCGGACCGCAGTGTACGCGTGTTATATGTTGCCAGGTCCAGTCGTCGTTGTCTAAAGGGGTAGCCGGATCCCATCCGGAGATTCTTCGCGCAATGGGGGTTAAAACCCACCAGATTCAGTGAAAAATCCACTAAATTGGCAACACTGGCCGTACGCCGCTAGACTGTTTTGTCTCGACCGCGACAGTGTGCGCCAGAAAAATGTACTCTGTGGCACAGTATAGATATGGAACGGAAACTACCTACAAATGTTCGAAACGTCTCACTCAAACGAACATAAACAAACATACGCATCTACGAGACTCCTAAGCGTTTCTCGCGGTGCTGTCAGTAGCGAGTCCGAGTCCCGCGTCAAGACGAGTCATGTTTAAGTTTACTTCCGCGATCTTTCTCGCGAGACACGAGGAGTAATAATAATAATAATAATAATAATATATTTATTTGCTAAAAAACATGGTATAAAAGGTGGTAAAAAGGTACAAATATGAGCAAACATGTTTCGCTAAGTATTAGCATGCAAATTTTCTATGTATGTATCTAGTATTCTTAGGGTGATCCCCACAAAGTTGACACCCGGGCATTTCTTCAGCTTGAATCAGAAACAGAAACCTCGCGAACTGGTGAGGACCTGCGTCAAGCGGAAAGTGAGGATGCCGCCGGGATGCCTCCCCAGTCACTCCTCAAAGAGGGGACTTACCGCCGCAATTTTGGCGCGACTAGCCACTATGCTACGCTGAACGGTCTTGACAAGTTTAGAAGTGTAGATTTGATGGCGCATATTCGCAACAATCATCGCACCTCCCTGTAACGTATTTTTGATTCATAACAGTATCGGTAATGGACGTGATTTACGATGTAGTCCAAAAAATTCGCTTAATACTCAGGCGTAATCCCAGGCCATTACCTATAGCGTTTCGGTGACATCGATCAAGGTTTCCACAATATCAGGACTATAGGTATTGAAATTACCAAAACTTGTACAATTTTAATTGCCCCTGTAAGCGCACCTTTGAGATACTCATGGTTGATACAATAGATACGTCTGATTTCAATGCGTCACGTCATTGATAATAATCGTATCATGATAAAAATATGGATACGATACGACTTCACCCTTTCTTTCAAATTCAAATATTCAAAATGTTTTTATTTCACATATGCCTGCATGGGCAATTATAAAACGTTCGAAGCTAGTGCTATCCAAAGTGTCAACTTAAAACGAAATCGTCCCACACTGGGAATAGAATAACTACTGCATCGTGGGTGCGTTCATAAGCTCATAAACATAAGACACACAGACCCTAAACAACTACGAGTATTTTTAGTTAAAGGTCATACGGTCTGTTGTGCGGGAATCGAAACCGCGACTGCGCTGCGGCAACGGCAGTAGCAGTACTCACTGGCTCAACCGCTACACCAACCTTGCCGTCATCTTAACATATTGGTTAACACTGTATTACATTAGTTGAGCTAACCATAGCGCTGTTTTCACATAGTTTAAATTCGTCTCACTTAGGTTTGCACTAGATATGTGCGAGATAGATATAATAGTATTGGTGGAAATAAAACACATCCTACACATCCATGGCTACACAGTTTAGCACATGTGTTGTGGCACCGCAGCTTAGGGGTGCTTTTCTCCTAGAGATGTGCTATGCAGCTGCTATGCTGCAAGAATGTGAAAGCTATGCTACAAAAGTGTGTGACCGTTTCCACTGATGCCAAGATATATATGTAGCGTGGCGAGTAAGATTATTATGTAGATGCGTCGTCGTGACAAACGCGCGTTTAAGGGGACTACAAACCACGGTCAGTCTCAGATAGCATAGCAAAAAAAAAGATTGGCGCAATTCACAATGCCAGCAAATATGAAGTATTTTAACGATTTACTAAAAATATTTTCAGAAATCAGAAATTAGAAACGTTTATTTCAAATAGACCAATTACAGGCACTTTTGAATTGTCAAAATGTCGATCAGTCAAAAAAAAAATACAAGTGAAGCTAAATTGCACGTTCCAAAGCGTAGATCTCTATGGAGAAGAACGTGCAAGAAACTCCATAGACACTCTTTTAAATCATATTATGAGTTACGTAAATCTTGGTTACATATTTCTTGTCGCTTCTAATATGTGAGCACAATGTAGATAAGTAATAATAATTAAAATAAAAAATGAAATAAAAACTAATTTAAAAAAATAGAAATTGAAATTAAGTCACTGGCAGCAAAGAGATGACCAGTCTCAACTGACGGCACCCGTTCACGAGCATGACGCGTGCATCAGCCCCACTCAGCTCAACCATTTTGAAGGGAACTGAATGACCTAATAACACGTGCCACCATCAGCGAGACATTTGGGTGAGTATGACAAACTTTCAACTGCCATGCTCGTAATATCAAACAAATTGTAACCTAATAAAAATGCTCCATGGTACTTCACATTCACAAAACTTGAAAAACAAAGTGCTTCTACATTATACAATGCTATTGTTTCCAAATACAAAAGGTAATAAATTATCATAAGCTCTATTGAAAAAAACAAATAAAATTAAAAAAAAAAAAAACGAAAACAACAATACAAAAAGGGGAATAGTATCTCTTCCAATATTTATATATATCTAATATATTAAAAAAAAAAACTAATTTGAAGGTAAAAGTGGCTGTGGCTGCGGAGCAGGACCGGCATTTAGCCAAGCGTTTTTATCAAGGATATAATCTTCCAATTTATAATACGCTTGTCTACATAGTGTGCGTTTAAAGCATGCTTTAAATTTGGACTTATTCAGTATTTTATTATAAAATTTTACACAGTACCCCATGAAAGAACTATGTACTTTAGCCAATCTGAACCGAGGTTGATCTAATTTATTCTTGTTCCTAGTATTAAAATTGTGCTTGTCACTTATCTTAGTAAAAAGATGAATATTTTTCCGAACATACATAATGTTTTCATAAATGTATTGACAAGGGACCGTCAGGATGTTTATTTCCTTAAATAGTTCCCTAAGAGACTCGCGTCTGCGAAGATTATATATGGCTCTGCTAGCTCTTTTCTGCAGAATAAAATAGACTCTATATCTGCAGCCCGTCCCCATAGCAAAATACCGTAAGACATGATACTATGAAAGTAACTAAAATAAACTAGTCGCGCAGTATCCACATCAGTAAATTGACGGATTTTTCTGACAGCATATGCTGCTGAACTAAGCCGACCTGCCAGAGATGTTAAATGAGGACGCCATTGTAGCCTCGAGTCAAGCATGATCCCTAGGAAAACCGTATTCTCGACGAATTCGAGTTTCTCCTTGTTCAATACTATGTCGGAGTAATTGCTTTTAACATTCGGTAACGCAAATCTTATGCACATAGTTTTTTTTCCATTTAAAACTAAATTATTAACAGTAAACCAGTTTTGGACTTGCTGTAAAGCATTGTTTACGTCATCAAGATTTGTGGAACGTATAGCTATTGATCTTAAAAATTAACGACGTATCGTCAGCAAACAATACAATATGTGGTTGATTTTTTAATAGATGCGGTAGATCATTTGTATATACTAAAAAGAGGAAAGGACCTAATATTGAGCCTTGTGGTACACCCATTTTGACTTTTAAACCCGGAGAATTGACACCGTTTATCTGAACTTGCTGTTGCCTGTCAATTAAATAAGATTTCACCAAGCTGAGTGCAAGTTTACCTAGTGCATAATGTTCTAGCTTTAAAAGCAAGGTTTCATGATTAACACAATCAGAAGCCTTTGAGAGGTCACAAAAAACTCTTATCGTATCTTGGGCTTCTTCCCACGCTGCAAATATATGTTTCAATAAAGTGACACCAGCGTCAGTCGTACAACGTCCTTTGGTGAAACCATACTGCTGATCATGAAAAATTTTATTGCTGTTAAAATTTTAAAGCATTTGATTAAGCATAACTTTTTCAAACACCTTACTGAAAACCGGCAATACTGATACAGGTCTGTAATTGTTAGTGTCATTATGGTCACCGGATTTAAAAAGTGGTATAACTTTACTGTACTTCATTATATCTGGAAAGACTCCTTGGTCCACACACAAACTAAATATTAAAGCTATAACGGTGCTATGGTCTCAATTATAGATGTGCATACTTTAACAGACATTCCCCATAGGTCTTCGGTTAATTTGGCTTTTATTTGCCGGAAAGCCTTTATGACTGTCAAAGGGTTTATATGTTTGAATTTAAATTCAACCGGACAGCCTGGCAAGTTTGCTTTCAATAAAGCAACTGAAGCTTCAGGAGAGGAATTTAGAGCTTCCGTTGTCCTAAGAGGTATATCAGTGAACTAATTCACAAACTCTTGGGCTACTTCTATGTTAGAGCTTTTGGGACCATGTGAAGTCTCCAATAAAAAATCCGTATTGCGTACTTTATTCCTACCAGTTTCATTATTAATAACTTTCCACACAGTCTTTATTTTATTGTCTGCCGATTTGATCTTATTGCTAATGTACGGGGCCTTTGCTACCTTGCAAATCTTTCTGAAAAGTTTAGAATATCTATTTACATATTTATTAAAAGTTTCAGTGTTGAAGAATGGCTTAAGGTCATACAGCTCATAGTCTTTCCCTACTTACCTTAGTCGTCCAGTCACTAAATACAAACTTAGGGAAAATATTTTTAGACTTCTTTTCAAAAGCTGTATTAAATTCATTGAGTACCACTGAAAAGAAAATTTGTTTATTATAGTATTGATTTGATTATAAAATTAAACTATTAAAATTACTTTTAAAATAATCTGGAAAACTAAGAATGATTGCATGCATATTAGTCCAGTTTTTATTCGATAAAATTTATTTTAAGAGGCATTCAGTTCTTGTGATTTTTTTCTATCGCACTAAATTAGACAAACTATCTAGCATTTATCCTGAAGAATAACATATACTTTTCTGATTGTGTTTACTGCAGTGGATCATATACTTTTTAGCTTCTGTAGACCTCTTTAGTAGGCACTGCTTTCCACATAGCTGCACCACTCGCGACCATCCATAGCATGCATCAGTCCATATAAAAAACAGCTTAGTTGAATACGTTTTCACCAGTGCTAAGCTATATGGATCATTGAATATAATTTGTGGATATCAACGCATCTAGGGAATCCAAACCCGCAAGCACAGGATCCCGCACCTTTTCTGCGGATTTAGAAATGCGGGATTGAAGTTTTTTATAAGAAAATTGGAATTCCGACGACCTGCTGCCGTTTTGATTATTTATTAGCCCAGCTCATCCTAACCATTTTACATGGAAGTCTTGACATTTTTCATAGTATTTGTATGGAAAATAATTATTTTGTTTTCGATTTTACCTTGCAGATAAATAATTTTTGAATTTCTATTTTGTGTTGTGAGAGTCCTATAACGCAACTGGAACGGAACGTAATCAATGTTAGTTTACGTACTCTATGACCAGAGATCCCCAAAGCAAATGAGTTTACTTTCCCAAAAGATGAAGGTCCGTTTACTTGTAAATATTTTATTATATTGTTCCATAAAAGCAGCTGACGAAACGAAAATAAAAAAATTGAAAATAGATGATACGAAAATCGTAGTTACATTACAAAATAATATTTTTTTTCTATTCGGGAAATCTTCGAAACTCGATTCGGGAATCGAACTATTTACATAGGTAGGTAAATTTATCAGAAACCGTCGGTGTGCAAGTCCGACTCGCACTTCACAGGTTTTTATGTCTAGAAATACTTAAAACAAAAAAGAAATTAAAAATCACAATCCCGCAATCCTGCAGGCATGCGGGATCGCGATTCCCTAAACGCTTCCATAGTAACGTAACATGGAAACGACGAATGGACGTGGCATGTTGGTGGAAAAGCACCATAGTGTCAAATCTGAGCCAAATGCTCAGATTTCACACTATGGTGCTTTATGGGAAACATTACATTTAAATGCACAACACACAATACTAAAAAAAAAAAACTATAGCTGGAGTTCAATAACTTTATTTATTGGACATAACGTTTTCAGTAGCTGACTATTCAAAATTAAATTGTCAATTATCTTTGGTAATTTTTCATTAATAAATCAGTTAAGGAAGACTTGCAGACCAAAATCTCATAATTCTAATCTACCTGTAATTATGCGAGAGCAAAACTAAAACGCTACTATTTCTGTTTGATTTCTACTGGGATTTCTAATAAATCTTTGAATGTTAGGATTCCGTGGTTTTATCTAAATAAACCAAGTTACATACATACTGGTTTACTTTGAACAAGTTGTGGTATGGCTATAAATACCTCTAATCTCTATACATATATTACATAGATCTTTTAAATTTCTGAGAAACTATATAAAAATATTGTTTGGGTTTTCTGCATGCATTTGAGATTTTCTTATTTGTTATATGACAATTATGTACTCATTTAGTTTTCTTATACATAATTAGTTATGTCGTTGAAATGATAAGAACGTGAGTTTTGTATGACATACACCGTTCTTGAAACATCAAAATACCTACTTTATGATTCTTTACTTCGCTTACACGAAACACACGAAATTTAATCGATGTTAAGAGCGTGTAATCTTCACGGTATTTCATACAAACTGTCTAGTTCTTGTTCTGAAAATGAATGAACCGATTTCAATGAAGCTTGGTACACATACGCAAGGCACCTGGTTCTAGAAAGTTAGTTACGAACATGTTTGAAAAAGAATTTAGAAAGAGAGTGATTTTTCATCATCATCTTTCTATTGAAAGAACTAGGTACTATGCTTCTGTGTACTAAGTTTGATTAAAATGGATTCGTTAATTTTCAAGAATAAGAACTTGGCTATTTGTACGAAATATCCAAAAAAATTAACACTCACGACACCTGACAACATAAATATAATTAGGTATTGGTTTACGTCCATGTTCTGATCAAAACTCACGATCCTCTGGTAATTTTAAAATTTATGAAAATGAATAGGCAAAAATATCATTTTTGTTTCCTGAATGATTTAGTTTAATCGAGTATGATTTTGGCACAACATTCCGTGCATGCGTTTCTTGTGTACAAAACTTTAAGTTTTATATATTTTATTAAATGTATATTAAACCTTATTTAGAATATTCCACATAATTATGTTACAATGCGCAATTGTAAACTTATCAAGCATAATTTAATACACTGATAATGAACTATGAACATGCAGGACGGTAGGAACTACAAACAACCATTTAAAAGAGAGCAAAACTTAACTTATAATGATTGATTCGAAATATTAATGTTATGTCGAATAGTGCACAACATTTATAATTTTACTATCTCCAAGATTTTATGGAAAATATGTTTTTCTTATTCCGGACGAATGTTTTATATTTTTAATATCTTTCTTCACAATTATGCTAACACATACATCGATAGATTTAAGTGTGCGTGATAGAAAATTTAGTATGCAGCATAAGCAATAGAAAATAAGAAACTTGCTTAAGGTCTGAAAGGCAATGCAACCATAATAGGAAAGTGACTATATCCTGAAATACCACTATAATAAGTTTGGCTTTGTTCCAAAACTTTCACAATTTGCTTTTTCCAAGTTGCTTGAACAATTTTCACGGATATTGAAATAATCACAATTAAAATACAGTTGAGATAGGCTAGTAAGAGATCATATGGTATATTTTTACGTATAGGTACTATTTTCAACTTTATTTCAGTTGCGTTTTAATTAATTTGCCCATAATTTGAATTATTTTTTTTGAGCGTTTGCTGTTCTTGCCGTCTTATTATATGGTTAAGTCGGTTTTAATTTGCTATGTCACTTTTATTATTTAATATGATGCAATGCTTTAATTAAAAATCAAGCCAAACTACGCAAATACATGACATAATACTATGTCGTGATTGTGCAAACTGCCATACTTAAAGATTTTGTTGATTTGAAAGTAATTAATAATGACATAAACACATGCTTATTTCTAGAAATATCGAGATCTTTGTCGAACCTACTAGCTGTCAACTATGATATAATTGATATATGTAGTAACTTACTATGTATTATTGTTTTACCACTCATAAGCCGAGTAGATCCGACTTAGAAATTTCCACGTAATACAAAACACGGTTCACCTTACATCTAATTTAATCACATTATAATTTTTAATTATAAATTAAAATTATGCGGTGGATAGTTTACTGTGCTGTCATAATTAGCTGAAAATCAATTCAATATAGAAGAATAAAGTTAAATTCATAATAGTAGTAACTTACTTCCCAATTTCTTACATAAAAATGAAAGGGCATAATAAACTACTTTTCAATAAATGAAAATATGCAAAATTATTATTACTTAACAATTTTGTTATTTCATGTGTCAATCACAAATTATTACAATATCAACATTGCAATACATTTGAATTATACCTACAAAGCTAACAGGAGTATTCTGTCAGAGCCCTATGAATTATAAAAAATAAATTTTCTAGTACAAAGAACTTATCCATAAGCACCGTTATTATAAAAATAAAATCTTTGGATTGATCTGGCAAGTTAACAGAAATAATAATCACATTTAAAACTTAACAATAAAACTACAAAATAATCAGACCCTGATTGCTAATATCAAATAAACATAACTTATTAGTGAGTATTTGCATTTACATATAAAAATATAATTTGAAGTGGTAAATAGCTGGTTCACTGAATCATAAGATTTAAAACTGGTTTAACCATAAATTTTAAATAGTGTTCTCAAAAAAAGAATAATAAATTTAAATGCCTTGCGTGAGGGAATTTTCGAGAACAATATCGAATTCATCTAGCGGTTCGAGTATTTGCCTGAGGAACGTGAGAAGGCCGCGCTTGCGCAGGAAACTCTGTTCTTCGTACATCTCGATGGTAACGCGTGTCATTGACATCGGTACAAGCATCCGATGAAGCCAGTGTTCGCTGTGAAATAAAATTGCATTGTAACAACCAATTTTATTTCTAAAACTCTTCTGTAAGCTTTAAAGAATAATTATCATTGATCATATTCGATCCATTGATACCGAAAATAGTTAAAAACAGATGTGTTATGGAGCTCTCACCGTAAACTGAGGCATATGAAAAGTTGAAACTTTCCATCTTTGCCGAGAGTGCGGCCTACGGAGTTGATCTCGTCCATAAGATGGCAGTAGCACCGCCAGATGGCTCTGTGCTCCTGGTCCTGCCGGCAGTTGTACGCCATGCCGCAGCTTTTGTTGTTCTGAGTGGTTGGCTCGTCGCACAGGCTCATTTTGAATTCATCTTTTACTTTAGCTGAAGTAACAAGGAGAGTAGACAATAAAATGATAAATTATAATGTTCTATGTTTCCAAGGGGTACTACTCGATTGAAATCAGCTGTGGACTTTTAAACTTCATTCAACATGCAATTATTAGGTTTTGTAGCTTGAGTGATTGCGTCTGCACTTTTGATCCTTGACTGAACCTATGTTTATAAAGTTCCAATGTCACCTTTTCGTGAACAAGCATGTAACTTATACAAGGACATGGGTTTATCACTGTGCCGTACGAGTATCAAAAGAATACCACGGATATTCAAAACACTTACCAAAGTAATCCCAAATGAAAAGATTCTTTCCAAACAGTCTCACAGATTTGAATCCACACAGGAAAGCTTGCTCCAAGCATTTGACGAGTCCATTTTCACCACAAAGCAGTACACTGAGTGAGTTTGCGTCCTTCTCTCTCTTCGATTGATAGTGCCACTTTACTATCGCGTTTACACAGTCACCTAAAGAAGTTTATTATTAGTGTTGTTCTGTTAATTACATTATCATTCATTTCATTATTTTATAAGAATAGTGAGCAGCGCGTTGCGTAAATATGGTAGCAAAGAATCTATAGCGCAATGTTATGTTTAAAGCGTTGAGCAGCAGTGCAAGACGAATTGGATCTGAGCTAGGCTTATTGCAGAAAGTAGCGGCCATGAAAGTGGTTTGTCGATGTCGAAGAACTCGGTCCTTCGCAAACGATCTAATTTCTGGATAAGTCTGACTCAGTCTAACTGTGAGTTTATAGTATTATTGGTTTCGAACGACATGTTTTTCAAAAGGCTAGTCGTTTCATCCCTTGAGGAAGCATGACACAATTAAGATTTAGACCACGTATCATCAAAACTCGTCGCAATGTTAGTAGTAGCATGTTGCCTCGCAGTACCTAGCTAGTAGTAGAGGTTACCAAACGCAGGCGTAGCAGGCGTAACGCTCATGCGTTAACAAAGACTTGTCGCAAGTTACGGTAGCAGCTGTAGGCAGTACCGATCATGTGCTGGATGGTGGAGGTGGACAGGTGCGTGGTGGTGGGCGTGGGCGGCGCGGGCGCGGGCGGCGCGGGCGAGCGCGGCGTGGCGCCCCCGCGCATGCGCGCCGCCACCAGCAGCCGCTCTGTCGAGCCGTCATCCACACCCGTGCCCAACCAGCGGTTGCACGGGAACCTACACGCAAACCAAAACCACATTCAAACATATCATCTAGATTATAAAACATTATTTTTAGTATTTGCGAAACCTGAATGTAGTTTGTTCAGAATCAGTAACTGAATCGATTTCAATCATTTTTACACCATGTTATATTTTTTCCCAAAAATATTTAAAAAGTCACAAGTTGGACACCACCGACACTAAGTACAACACATGGCACAGCAGGTCATAGCGCGCATTAGGCGCCAGCGCACAGCTGGGTGCGGGAGCAAAACAACCCCTCAGTCGTCCGGATGGCCTGGTTACCATGTATTTTTGTGGACAACCAAGTAACATAATATGCTGATTTTTCATGGTACAGTTATGAAATGTTGGACATAGATTCTTTATATAATAATCATAGACACGTGTTTCGGGTTTCGCATAAACTAAAACTAATGTTGTACTTGCTTTTAATTAACTTATATTTAAACCAAGAGCACAAAGTTCTTTTGTTAGAAGTAAGTCGTAGGTATACGTAATTGATATTGCTTCCCCTTTGAAATGCATAGTTTCTACGTTGGAACTCTTAATATGAAAAAAAGTTTTTTGTATTAGCTTTCATGGTTATAAGAACTGCGATATTACATAAAATACAAAACTCAAAGAACCCAATAAATATCTAATTTCAGAAAAAGAATAACGTACCTTTATAAAGTTTATTTGAATTTGTAATACCAAGTCAATTCGAAGCAACCCGTTTTAAAAAACGGCAATTTCATACTGTAACCTCTTAATAAATGTAATTATAAGTACGATCAGTTGCAATAGATGCAACTTTCGCTGTCTTTAATTGCTACAGATGACTTGTACTTTATCAAATGTTACAGAAAAACCCACAACATATTTTTAATTTCTTTAACACATAAGGCACTTACGTATAGGTATGTCCAGTCACTTCATTTCTCACAAATACTTGATCGAGTAACCAACGTGGTGATAATCCAGAGTTGTCATGTCCAATGCGAAGTGTTGACAGAATGCCCAGATTTTTGTGCTACATTAGGAAAATAACAAGAAATCAATAATTTTCAAGTTAAAAACACAAGGTATCGTTTGCAAAGAGGTCAAAGGTATCAGCTAAGAATTGAACTCACTTTCAATAGACACAAGACGCAACTAAGGTAGAACGACTTACGTGAAAAACAAATTCGTTAGTGTTACGCGGTATGGGTATTTTAGGCGTGGATTCGCCATTAGCTCCTGATATCGAAATCCAGCAGTTGGCGGTCGTCTGGCTTGCTTTACGTGAAGGTACGATGAGAACTCGGTATGGTAGCTCTGTAAGACGAAATTATAGATTTAATTACTGCAACACACATTCTGAGCAATTTTGAGAGATCAAATAAAATACTGTATTAACAAGGCAGCAAAGCTTCTACTGTATTTTAGGACTAGCTGACTCCTGCAGTTTCACCCGCGTCTTTAGTTACTGTTCCGTACAAACTTACATAAGTAAACAGTCCAATTCCCGAATAGAGTCTTGAAAAGACTTTTCCGAATCGCATTTTTTTTTTGTTGTGACGTAACAGCAAATTGACAGGTTTCAGATTTATTCCCATATCTGAGCTATAAGACCTTGCTGTTGCTTTATCCCAAATTTCAGGATTCTGGGTCAACGGGAAGTACCCTATTAATTTTGATTCAGTCGAGAGTGTCGAAACGTGTACGTTTTTTGCGACATAAACGGCCATATATTTTTTTCAGTTAACTTAGAAATCTGATTTTTTTACAGCTTCAAGAGATCGCAGATTTGAGTATATGGTTTTAATTTTAACTCGATACCTCCGCGCGCTAACTATACATAACTATTTTATACAGTTTGAACCTTTTCAAAGTCAAGCGAACGCCGGCGTTTGCGCGTGACGTAATCGCGCCATTCGGCCGAAAGTCAAGCGAACGCCGGCGTTCGCTCTCTCCCACTTCATTGTAGGCCCTATTTTCAATACTTATAGACTACTTTTGTATGAACAAGTTTGATTAATTACGTTCTTGAATAAATTTCCTATAAATTGAACGCAACAATATTTATTAGTCTATGCTCTGCTTTTTTTTTTCGGTTTGACATTCACCCCGAAATTGTTTTTGCGTGCGTGTGAGCGGCAATTGTTTTCTTATCATTTTACCGGATTTTACTCAAGTAAGTAATAATTGTTATTATAAAGTTATTAAAAAAACAAAGACTTGTTTTATTAGGAAAAACCAGAATCATGTACTGGATCCATGGGATTCGTATTTGCGTCGATGTCGGTGACACCTTGTATAGCCTTGCCATACGTGTAAGAGAACTATTAAAGGTGATAATTAAGGTGGCTGTAGGCAATTGAAAAATACGATGATGGCGCTTGCTACGTTTGTAAGTCTTAAAGTTAAAATAGTTAGTTAACTCCATCCAGCTTTACGGATCCTATTCTTCATTCATTATATAGCCTTCTTCGATGAATGGGCTATCATCTATATAATTTTTCAATTCGAACCAGTAGTTCCGGAGATTAGCGCGTTCTCCAAACAAACACTTCAGCTTTATAATATTAGTATCGATAACAAAATAAGGTTTAAAATACTCACTGGTGGTGGGATAGGTGTTGGTAAAGCAGAAATAGTCAACAGCATTCAAAGTGAGCAGGTGATAGAGAAATTGTTCTCTTTCCTCTTCGGAGCGAAGAAAAGCCGTTCGTTTGTACTGGGACCTGAGCAACGTTGTGTCGGCTAGAAGCTCTCGTAGATGTTTCGAGAGTAGCTTTTTCTCTAATGATAAACGAACCCAAGCGCGAGCATAACCAATCTCGGTTTTAATGTCTGTCATTGCTTGCACATTTCTGGAATAAAAAAAAATAATTATGGTCCTGCAAAGCAATGCGGCAGTTTAAAAGTTACAAATAACATTCTTTTTCATAAACCTACCTCATATCGAAAGTTAAACTCTCTGGCAGCGGACGTAAAGGATTCGGCGGCTGAGCAGATTTCCTTTCCAAAGTCCCGGAGTTGCTGAGACGATCCCGCGAGCTATCTCGTGACCCGCCGCGGGAACTGTCCCGGGAACGACTGCCTGAACTTGTGCTTTGGTGTGCCTCTACTTCGGCGCCCACCGACGAGAGATCTGTATTGAAACATCAATGTAGTAGATTTTTACATTCACATTATGTAATTAGTGTGTATAAATTTGTATGACAAAAAGTACTTACAGTCAAGTCTTTTGCGCAACACACACCAAGCCAAAGCTGCATGTTCCAAAGCAACAGAATGATAATGATAACACAGACATTTCGGTAGTTATAACATTGTCATATGAATAAACGACACATGGATAATTTTTGTATTTTGCTATCCTTTGAGTTTACCCACCAGTCGACTCAAGTAGTTAAAATCACATAAATATAACATGAATAAATGTAAATATCACATGAATGCATAATTATGTTGTCACAAGAAAACAAGCAATGTGACTGAATGATCGGAGCCTATCGTTAATTGTGTAGTAGGTAATCAGGGCATTAGTAGTAGTGATGATCACAACGATATGAGAAAGAAGTTAAAATCGTACTTACCAGGGGTCAGGTAATTCGGATCGATAGGTTTAGTGGAATTACTGCATTGCTCCAACTCTTGGTAGTTAGTGAGGTGCATCCAAAGCGCAGACTTGCCCAATTTGTGTTGAAGACCATGCGACCACAGTCTTTCTAAAAGGTCGCAGAGCGAAGCAATCATAGTGCTTTCTTCTACACCTGTTATTGACACCTCACTGCCTAAACCTAAGTCTGATTCTTCTGTACCCATCTTCTCTAACAGCATCCTTTTCGTTTTGCTTTTGCACTCCTAAAATATACATATAGCTTGAGTTAGTAAGTAACATTGATAGTGGTAGATGAAATAAATATGAATAGAGTCATACCTTCAGAAGTTTCTCAACAAACGCCCTATTGTTCTGAGCAATGGCTGCTGGAGTCACTTCTGTGGACAGTCTCCTACTGATATCACCCAGTAACAGTTCCGGTGGACAGTCCTTCACTTGCCATTTTGCGTTCTTTATACGCTTTAAACTGTTAGTTCTGGAAAGCGACATTCATGTTGCAAATTTATTACAGTATGAGACACTGAAATATGAAACGTTTAGGAAAACTAGCATAGCAAAAAGCAATTCAGTCGGAATGTGTATTTTTTAATGCGTTATATTAGTAGGCGCGGGTTACATGCAATCAACACGATACTCCTTGATGTGCAAGCAGTATGCATGAGTTTGAATCGTAAAGGACCAAAATTAATAATTATTTTTCTTAGCTAATTTTGTAGAATGCAAAAGGAAATAAAGGCATAGGAAGCATAAACGTTACAATTACATAAAACTCGCGCACACTTTTACTAGGAACAATACATACAGCTACCTACTTTATAGGAACAGGAATACGAACATTTAAAATACGCAGTATTACATATGAATAACTTTATTTTCTTATCATATTCTTATTTACATACATAGAGTCTAGACTAAAACAAACAATAAATTGCATTAAGGAGTTACCTTAGTATGGGAAGATCTGTTAATACTATCATAATAACTCTATAAAATTATAACTTCGATAACGACGTAAAATAAAAAGTTAGTTATGTCATAAAAAACAAAAGTAATGTAAATGAATAAATAAAGTTGAACAAAAACATATCGTTCGTAATAACACTATAAACATATAAAATCACATATCATTATTACATTAAAGTATTTCATACTGCATGCAATATAATAAAAAATCATGCACTTTTAGTACAAACTCTGACTATCACAACATCCAGAAATAATATAATTATCGCACCCTTAATACAATACTGGTACTAAACAAAAAATACAAATTGTACAGGAGATCCATATAGAAATTTGATCTGTGCGTTAACTAAGTATGCTTTTAAATTGATATTCTATTCAAAGTGTGCATAATGTAAAATAATATATATCATTTATTTTTAAAGTTTGCACTCTTATATGAGTTAGTAACAGTATTTAAAAGCACGTTTAGTTTGTAAACCCAAAATGACGTTTAATAAAAGTACCTAAATCAGTGGCAGTATGTTCTTTGTGTGCCAACTAGATGGCGATGGCGTAAAAGCAGTATTTCTTTTTGAATAATTTGAGTTTTGTCAGTATTGGAATAAAGGTGCGATATGTAGTCGGATTTTGAAAGGCTTACAGAATAATGAACTGAAAAACGTCATATTATGCTAAACTGACAAAGCAGTAGTTCAAGTTAGTTGTTGGTCTAATATTACTAACATGTTTCCCAAGCCTTCCAAAGCCGAGCCTTTTCTATAATCGCTTAAATGAGATGTTACAATATCTAGCAACGTTAAAATAATTCGGATTTTTATCTTAATTAAAAGACACAAACTTACAGTAACAGTATTTATAATTCGTTATAGTAAACTGAGCTAAATAAGCTATTATCCTGAAGTAAGTTTCTGGCTTTGGCTTCCTAAACAATAACAAAAAAAAATTTATCCTTATACAATCCTACCTATATATTCGATATTGTCGAAGGGTGTGTATGTCGTTGCACTTTTGACGTATCAATACTAAGCCAATAAGTCAGAGATCTCCAAAGTTCTCTGGCTTCATGTAGACAGTCTAGCATAGGGGTGATCAACCGAACGATCTCGGCTGATAATCTAGTCGATATTGACAAGCAGTAGTGTATTTACTCTTAGACCAAGTGGACTATGGTGAGGCGGCAGATAGCTAGCTATTTTCGGCCCTACCACATTCTATTAACTTGTCGCCTTGTAACTTCTTATTTGTCATCGAACTTATAGTATTCAATTTATAATAGTGAACTTCTTCGAAGAACCCGCAGAGTCTATAAAGTAATCAGTAGATCGTGGGTCGAATCAAGTCACCCCTAGCCTAGCCAGTTTTTGGTTTACGCCAATAAAGGTTCTTAGGTTAAAAACGCTGCCACAATTTTGAACAACATAAGATGATTTTGCAACACGAGATAATGTTTGTTTATACTTTAAGTAGATATTAAATTGTTGTGGTCAGAAACTATCTTCTTGGATATAAGCCTTCTAACGTTGGAAAATATTAGTGATCGCAAAAGTTTTATAGTCTACTTACTCTATTATGCAGCCATAATTTATTTTACTGTTTTAGAATTATGTGGTATTTTTAGTATAACACTTTTTTATTTCACCATTTACGGAATATGTAAGTAAGTACAATTATTGGATGTTAAATATTTGAATTTGGTTTTATGTTAGAAATGTTTTTATTTTAACTACTAGTTAATTTGCCAACAGTAACCAGCTAGCTCTAATTAAATGTATTTTATCTCAGCTCTGTATTTTTTTCTAAATATTTTGAAATCTATAAATTATGTATTAAATTTAACATAGATTCAATAATACTTTAGAACATATTAATTTATAACATTTGTTTTGAGTTATCTCAATTGAAATTATACATTTTAGAACATGTGATCTGATAAATTTTAGTATAACAATGAATGGCTTGCCCACAACATTGAATAGCTCTGTGAACCCTTTTACTGAGTATATTGTATCACAGGTTGCAAATACTTTTTCTGTTATGATTAATTATAAGATTGCAATATAAGTAATTGCATGAGATTCATTAATTTACCAAATTGTATTTGGTTTTTTGTGTTTGCGAAAATATGGAAGCAATGATTAATTTTTCAAAGCAATAGTTATATTACACGCACTACACGGTAGTGTTAATTCACTAATGAATATAATAACATACATTACACCAGGCTTGTACAGTTGCATGCTGCCATATGAAGCAAGTTTACTTATGTCAGACTTTAGGTCACTGTTAAAACAATATGGTAATAAAACATGACCGAAATTCGTGTATTCACCAAGTTAACAATTTTAATTTAGTTCAGTGATAACTTATTTTAGTTCTAACGTTAGGAAGTGGCGATCGAATTAACTTACTTTTATTAGTAAAATTAGTTCACAAGATTATATCAAAATAGATAAGGTAAAAGTTCACTTTACTTTGATAATATTGTAAAAATGTAGTATATTTCAACTATTAATAGCTATTATGCTACTGTGTAAAAAAAAGGTATTAAAATGGTTATCTCGGTGCCTAAATTGTACGGGGCAACATGCAGGCCTCAGACAACAATACAAACATCTCTGACAGATGACGCACGCACGAGAAATCTACGATAATAATCATATCACGAAAGCTGCACTCGCGATTAGTTGAACTAAGCGGCCAGAACGCGGTTCATCAACTAAACTTCGGACAATACAATACGGGGAGCGAAGGGACGCGGGACGAAAAACTTGAATTCAGAATCTTAGATGGTTAGTATCATTAAATAGATTAAGTTTTGATTTCTTTGCTACACTTAAAATCTAAATTGTTTTTCAAATGGTCATAGGTCGCAATGAAATTTGATCTTAGTCAAGTAAGACATTGAGTATAAAGTTGCAACATTTGTTAATATTTAAGATTCTAAATTCAAATGTACACGCAAGTTCCCCATCACGGGGTCAACGTCGTGTCGGAGCGGGTGGGAGAAGTTGAGAGAGTCAGGCGTCTCGCGGGCAAGCGGGCTGGAGGGGGGCGCACCTGGCGTCGGGCGCGGGCGGGCGGGCCAGCGCGTGCGCGTCCAGGCGCGCGGGGAAGGCGCGGTAGTAGGCGGCGCGGTGCGGCAGGCGCTCGGCCGGCGCGCCCACCTCCAGCTGCGCGGCGCGCGGGCCGGCCGCGCCCGCGCCCGCCCACACGCAGTAGCCGCGCGTCGCCAGCCCGCCCTCACCTATCCGCCGTCTGCAACACAAACTCACCTTATTGCTGGCTTGCACCGACTTCTGCACCGCTGCACGCCTTTAAATCGTCAGAAACGATTACGGTTGAGAATCGTGACTAAAGTAGCCACGGTGACGTAATATGTATTTTTGTTTGGTAAGTATACTTTGCCATACATCAAAGTCATAAATCTAAATTACTCACTTTGTCCAAGGATCAACCTGATATCTCTTATTGAAAATTTTATGTAGGATAACTGCGAGATCTTAAATCTTATTAGTCTGTGATGTGATTTTGGTTAGTCAAACATTCAAACTTCTATTGATAATTGCATAAAATGATCCCTTGTGGAATGGCGTTAGTATGCAGTGGCATGTGCCCAGTTGGTGCACCTCTAATTTTCTTTCAAAACCATCCATTCCCCAGTTTTCATGCTAAATCCAATCTACATGCTGTAGTGTTAGATATGACCCTTAGTATAGAACCACACTAACATGACGAACATATTTTTTTTTTTTAAGTGGAATAATCAGTAAGCATTACTGACGTTTGTTAATGTGGTTCTACCTTTAAAAGATTAGTTTGTTACCTGACAGTCTTGATCCGGTGCTCGAAGACTTGTAGATTGGCATCATACTCTCCCCAGTTGCCCATAATCTTATTGTCAATAAGTGTAGCGAACATCTGTGTCTCGAGAAACCGCGAGAGGAAAGGTCTGTGCCGCTGCGGTTGGTCCGACAAGAATGACGCTTTATCAAAGTTTACCATTGATTCACGAGATGACAGCCATGAGTCACGGTCCTATTGGAGAAATAATTTGGATAAATAACAGATCATAACATGTATAAGCTCTCCTAAGTTGCAACCAGATTGGCGCAGATCGAAGTCGAACAGAAAGAGGCTATTGTTCTAGAAATCCAAACAAAATCGATGGCTGATTGATGATCATAATTCAACTGCCATACTACCACTATTGAATGATCTCAATGGTCGTTTTAGTCGGAGCGATCTGTTTGCACCTTATTTGGTGTTAGTTTATTTACCTGATCAGGCATGATGACGAAGTTCTCATACATTAGAAATATGTGCACAAATCTGTTCAGGAATGTTTCTCTGATGGCAACATTGAACCTTATATCTTCATTATATTGTTCCTCGTCGTTGAGGATTTTTTTCTTTGTTGTTGGCATTACTGTTTCTGCGTCTACGTCATCTATGTTAACACCTGCAATTAGAAAAAGTGAAAAATGTTAACAATGTGTTGAGTAAGCACAATGAGATTTATTACCTGATGTGATTTAATTCATTACTATGTCATAATCATGTATCGCCATGTTATATTTATTAACTTCCAAAAAATCCTAGAAGGCGCATTTTTTTGAAGTTTGTCACTAAACTACACGAAGTCTATCGTGAGATAAATCGTGCGCTCAGCAGTAAAAATATTAGCCTCGAGTTTAACCAGCAGTTATTACAGCCGTGCATATCATACCGCTCCGTTTAACGATGTCGACGATTCGCTGCAGTGCGTCCATACGGAGAGGTGCACGTCGTGTCGGCGAGGATGGCGGCGACGCATTCAATGGCCTACTTTCATCCCACTCAAGCACGTCGTGGAACGAGTGTTTCCGACGAAGGCCGCCTGATAAAAAATATTAAATATATAGTCAATCCTGAATATCAGTCCACTACTAGATATAGAGCTCTCGCCATGCGCAACAGCGCCACAACTCCCGGACCTCTACCAAATCGATTCTGCCCCCTTTTTAAGATCGTCGCTTTATCTAATCAGGGGCATCCCACGCTAGGCTCGCAGAACTAGAAATGAATGACCACCCTAATTAACCAAAAGATGTCATTTAGACATGAGCCTCTAAAAATAACTATGATATTAGGTGGACCTGTCGGGTCTCCAGGACCCGACGTAGGTTTCGGGAATCTAGCGGATGCCAGTAGCTCCGGTATACTTTGTTTGTTATAATTATTTGTTTACAATACTTATATAATAAGGTAATGTCTAGGTCACGCGTTTGTGGACGTAAACGTGCGCTAGGTTGCACGCCACACAAAGTCGCTTAAATATAATCTTGTTATTTACAAGATCGTCTGGTTTGCGAAGCGTGCGTGACTTATGAGATCTGATTAATAAATCAAATAAGTATGAGATGTTTGTGTATAGAGTATGTTGTAATTGTTCACTGATTTCAAATTCATAAGATAATGTAGTGTAAGAATCTGCACATAACTGGGTATTGAATCCTTTGTGATCATTTTTGAATATACCTGTTATGCAATAGTTCCATAAACTACATTAAATCTATTAAAAAAAATATATATACCCGACGGTAAAGTGCAACTACTGCTCATACTGTCACTCATGTGTTTGTAGGATGTCCCATTCAAAGGTACGCCCAGTTTTGTTGGCTCGGTTTCAGGCCTTTGAATCTGTGGAAAATTCATAAATAAATGTACCTAGACATGAATTATTAATTAATATTATCAGTAGGTATCTTAATATATACATCATGTGTTATCAATGCGTGAATCCACTTAAATAAGTTAGATAGTAACATAATCATTTAACTATCACATTTTAATTGTATAACTATAAGTTATTATGTATTTGTGACTATGAAAATAAATGGCTTATTAATAAATAATGGCAAATTATTTACTGTGTGGTATGGATTGTTCCTTACTTGATGTTTGTCTAAAACATGATTTAGTTCTTCAATGAAAGGAGTCCGATGCGGGAATATCGGTAATTCTTCCGGCAATTGTATATCAGGTTTGTCAATGTCCACTAAACAAAGAGCTGCTTCTGATCCGAGTGCGATGCTCCGAGGTCCATTTGGACCCATACTCATAGCCCCACTATCTGAATGGAGACCTGTTAGTTGAAAAGGAAATTGTTATTCATCAGCTAAGTCACTAAAATAAATAATCATAAAACTACAGTACTACATAAAATTATTATTTGAAATGCCTCTAAGACATTGGCAGTGCTTATTCAAGTAGATAACCACCATTGAATTAGCCGTTGGCCTATTGACCTCTATTATAAAGTGCATTGTACTGTACCCATGACGAATGGCACTGGCGCGTCGAGGAAGTGGTATAGCGGGGCCGGCAGTATTGGCACATACACGTGCGCCCAAGTAAATGGCAGTAGGAGAGACACTATGCATTCAGCTACCAGCATTAGTTTATTGAAGTCTGTGAACAAAAAAAAATATAAGTTACTATTTATTTATATATTAAAACTTTATGCACTAGTAATAAACACTGTATAAAGGCGGACTTAATGCCTTAGGCATTTTCTACCAGTAGACCTTAGAGTGGTGCAGAAACAAAACATGGTAGGTGTAGCTTAATGGTAAAGAAATAGAAAAGAAATACAATAATAAATATATACTTAGATACATACATACAACAATACAAATTAACAATGTAATTATTAAAAACGAATTCAACAAATCAATGCTGAAAAACAATTATTATGTTTAGACATAGGATTTTTACTTTGATTTGTACAGCAAATTCCTAAGTTATTTATTTGATAACTCTGGAAGACTTATAGTTAAACAAAACCAAATAAATAAAAGTAAGTATGTCTGCCAATTACAAGCCTTTACTAAAAAAAAACACAGTACTGAAAAGTAAAGCCAACATGTTAGACAACAAGGTTAAATCACAAAAAAATTAAACATTTTAAATATAAAAATGAAATAAGTTTTCAAGTAAGGATACTAACCACTGGACCTGAGTAAAACTTGATGTTCCAGAAGAACACAAGTGAACAGCTGCACTACACATTCTACACCTAAGGTTGAGAACATGGCTCGAAGTGGATAGTCCAACAGAGGTAACTCCTCAGGATGATTTGGCATTCTTATCACCTGGAAGAAATGTGGATAAAAGCTAAACATTTTAGCTTGTTACATGCTTTAGAAAAGGTTTAGGGGGGTGGTCTTTCATTAAAACCATTCAAACACACAACTCAAATATTGATGGGAGACATGTTTTAATTGCTAAATTCACACAATAGTCTTGAAGTAGCTATAAAATTGTTAATGTATTCACACTGTAACTAATATGCACTTGTGTAAACAAAACCTATGCAAAGTCGGAAGATTGTCATATTTCTCATATAGTAAATAATAAAATTTTACTTACAACAGGAATTGGATCCAAATGAGGTTCAGAAGGAGGCACATAGAGTCGTAAAGCTTGACCGGGAAGTGGCACTGGTACTTCATAAAGTAAATTATACACATAAGACTCAGGACTGAGGCCTGGGCCGGGCTGCCTAGGGAGAGATCTACAACAGGTAAACAATTAGGGAGTTATCCTGTTTGTATGTGTTAGCAAATAATTACCTACATGAAGATGTGATAAGTTTATTGAAAATTAAAATAGTAAACCTTTAAGATAAAAAAATCTTTTAGGATTTGGGGTAGGTACCAATAACTTCAAATTCGGGCTTCTTCAATTTTCATAAACTCAAAAAGATATGTTATATGTACCAGTAAAATTTCTTGAGTTAATAAAGAAAATATACCATGATAGTGAAAGTTATCTTTCAGATATCCTGTTTGATACAGCTAATGTTTAAATTAAATTAAAAATTAAGATAATGTTTATGATAAAACTTACCTGAATAAATTTTCTAAAAACAACTGTGCCACCCTCACATATGGGTACTGACATATAAGTGCTATACTTTTGGCAACATATAGTTTGTCTTTGGCTATATCATAGTATGTCAGTGCCGCACCACTGTGGGGTGTGAGCTTGAAGGATCTTGGAAGAGACCTAGAACTTTCTTTGCCTGATGCTTTTCTGTGGCCAGGAGGAGTTTGGCCACTTGACAATTCTGTGATATACATTGCCTAAAAAATAAACATGAATCAAGTTCTTAGTTATTTGGAAAACTGTCCTAAAAGCATTAGTAATTGTTAAATAACTATAAAATATTTACCTGTAATGTATGCATGGCACTGCAGATATTTCTGTTTCTAACTTCCTCATAGAATATAAGACTGAATCCATAGTACCGGGATGCATTTTCTCTAGTTACTACAAAGCTATGGAACTTGGGTTCTAGAGAATGTTTTTGTGTTCTAAACTGAAGGCCAGCTGGTAGACACAGCTGTAAAAATGTAAATTAACAGGATAATCACAATTTCAACAAAAAAATCTAACAAGATATTATCATTATCATGAAATTTTATTACAGCTAAATAGAATAAGAAAATTATGATTTCTGTTTATTTTTTATGTTCAGATTTAAGTATAAAATAACTATTAATAACCGTGATTATTATCCATGAAACAAAGACTTTACGATTGTGACATTTCAATTGAACTTTATTATTGAGCACACGTACCATACATACTGCATGTTCATCAAATGGGTTGCTTGTTATGTTCTCAGGGTAGTGAGCCAAAATTTTTCCTTTGTAAGAGCGATCCAAAGGAGATACATGTAGATTATCACCTAGAATGAAGATAGTGTTTCTTATCCTTGCACTTATTTTTCAAAGGCCGTGAGTTAAGACGATTACTTACCGCAAAGCCTATCAGGCTCCAATCCAGAGTCAAAGTCGAGGCCGCATATCGCAAAATAATCGGCAAATCGACATCCAACAGATAAATCAGAGACAGACATATTTCTATCGACCCGTTATTTACTATTTGAGACACTTTCTCTTCCAGTCTCTGTGCGAAGGTTTTGTCTCAGCATTGTACACTAGCACTTCTCGTTGGCAATCAATTTGTGAAGCCACCTCACATGTTTTCATATGGCGTAAAATTTTCAGTGATAATGAAATAAATACAAAAATTGGAAACGAAAAACTATTCTATTCACGCCATCACATCAGTCAGACAGCTGCCAAATTGCGAATACCCCTCTCACTCCTCTCCTCTTCCCTTTCCTCCATCCGTCGCAATCGGCAATAGCCCTGCGTTCAAGATCTTAGAGGCCTATTACATACATAAAAAGGTACTCTGTGCCTAATACACTATTCAGACAGTCTTAGTCGATGTCGCATAGTGTAATAGGCCCTTTAGAGTTAACGCTAATTACGTCTTCAGAGTGGATACTCTACGCTCGCATTTTTGAACGCGAACCATTGACATAAGAAATATATACGCGAACGCGCGTTCAACTGTCAATGTCAAGCAAGTGTCATTTATGGCCGCTTGTAACACCAACTTATTGTTCCCTGTTCGGAGTAGGCTTGCCTAACTATCGATAGTTGACCTCGAAAAATAGTCATAATATCGATAGCCCTATCGATACTATTGAAATTTTACAATACTATCGATACTACCGACAGTATCTATCCAAGAAATTGAGCAATACTATTGATAAAGTGCAATACTATCGATCGTATCGATACTATCACTATTATGGTGTATTTTACTGCAATCACTGTCGATACTATCGGTACTATCGATAGTTTTACTACATCGATATTTTACCAAAATTCAATAGTATCGTGTTGGATTCAAACCGTTATTAGCGTTTTATGCATAAAAAGTAAAGTAAACCACTGAATTTAAAATAGTTTTTTAAATAGGTAAGTAGTAATAATCCTTGCAACATTGTATGTTTACTGATAATTAATACAATTATTACACTTAAGAAGAAAGGCGGCATTTTGTACGTTTTTTGCATATTACAAGGCTGTTTTAAGTTGTAAGTTCATAAAGTAATGATTGCCGACTATATTGTTGATATATAATTTACTTATTAATAATCATGAACTAATAATGTTGACTAAAATTCCGGTGCAATACTATTGAACTTTGGGTTAATATCGATGTAGTATAACTATCGATAGTATCGATAGTATCGACAGTGATTGCAGTAAAATACACCATAATAAATAGTATCGATACTATCGATAGTATCTATACCCAATAGTATCGATAGTATTGCACTTTATCAATAGTATTGCTTAATTTCTTGCATAGATAGTATCGATAGTATTGTAAAATTTCAATAGTTTCGATAGGGCTATCGATATTCTGACTATTTTTCGAGGTCACGATAATATTGACAACCTATCGATAGGATATCGATAGTAAGGCAACACTAGTTCGAAGTTAAAGTTAGTTGGGTTAAGGGCATGCCGACAAATGAATTATCCATACAAACGTAATACCAAAATCATTTGCAGATTGAACATATTTCCACCATATTATGATGATATTCAGATTTAGACAATATTTATCTAGGTTTCTACGTTTTTTTATTTTTTTTATTATATATTGCTATTTATTTATTAGATATTTTTTCTTTATTATAAACAACAATATTTCTAGTATTGTTTCCGTAGGAATAAATAGCTTATATTATCAAGTTACAAATTATAGAACAAAGAAAAATCATTAAGTTTTCATTCACAATTTTTGATTTTACGGAACACATTAAAATTTATCCCAAATTGCCAAGAGTTAGTAGTGCTATCGCGGCAAGCGAGATAATCAGTGTCAATGTGTGCGTGATGTCATTACTTTGGTCGCGTTGTTTACGCCTTTTGGCCTTTGTTGTAAATGCAGGCCTGAAATCTGTAAATTCACTAGAAAAGTGAATGAGTCACATAAGACTAAATTGCAACCAACACATTCATCGACTCGTTTGAATTCACAAAGTTATAAAAAGATTTTTATGGCATGTGGCAAAGTCAATGAAAAAAAAATCCTTAGAGCATGAGAAGTGTTTAGGGGTCTGAAGGGATAGCAGATGACCCCACCCGTCGACCATTTCAATTTGGCACACAATTCACCAAACACCCTGTATATTTGTAACTGAACTTATAGAGTATTACAATAAAAAAGAATCGGAAAGTCTGCGACAAAAGTATGAAAGTAACTACATTTCATCGTGTGGTAATTATGACCAATAAAATGAATTATTTAATTAATCGTTTCATATAATTTGAAACCGTTAGTAGTTGTGAGAAACGGAAATTACTTCGCTCAAAAATTCATCTTATAAGTCGTTTCAGTCATTTCGAACCATTTGCAACGATAACAGTTGCCTGTAATCGTTACGTTAAAACGGTTACGTTATGCCCGTAAAAATGCGATAACAGCATCACTATGGAATGACGGAAATCGTCTATTGACAACTTCCCTAAAGGCCCAAGTGACAAAATCCAATATAAAAAAAAGACTATTGACAATGACATGATCGCATGACATCTTGTATTTCGTTCAAAAATGCGGTTATTGCTTTTTAAAATTCATAAGGAGTTACGTTGGTATATTGACATAATTTAAGTAATCTCACCAACTTTAAACTGGATTATCTTTAATACTCGGTTTCTGTTAACAGTAATGTCTAAGACAAAATTGTTTAGAAAAATCTATTTACTTTTGTATATTTTTCATCACTATACGTTCAAAACCGCCAGCAAAATTCGGACTTTGCCATGATCCTTTGAAATCAGTCTAATTTAGCAAATGGGTACAATTTGTTGGTGTATGATGTAGATACAAATTATGTTTTTATTTCATTTATAACAAGACAAGTTCCATGAAGTATCTCTAATTAATTTTAAGTAGATCTCCAACCAAAAAAGTTATTTTGAAGGCTTAAGTTACAGGGTATCCAAATGGAAAAAAGATTATTATCGATTGTAGATAGCAAAAAAAAAAAACGAAAATGAATGAATGAGTGTTGCTGTGTTTGACAAAAGTGTGGTGTACGCGGGGCGTGTTTGTAGATTTTTAAATAAAACGTTATTCGTGTAGTTTTTTACTGTTCATAATATTTATAGAATATTATTCTTTTGGCCTTGCCGAACTATCAGTTAGTGAATTTGTTGGCAGCGCTGGATTGCATTGCAAGTGTTCTTAAGATTCAAGGTAACAATTTTTTTATACTGTATGCAATTTAATGTGTATTTCATTCATTTTAATTTTTAAACTAAAATATCCAGTAAATACTCCAAGGGATTGAGTGTGCTTAATTCGATGCGTTTTGTAGCTCCGTTTCGTATAGGGAGGTGATAACCGCAATCTTATCGTCTCGTCAGCGGTATTCCATTAAGGAAAATGGGTGTATTCTCATCCAAACATTTAACCGAGTCATGAGTCAAGCACTTAGTGTTTTTTTACGATAGTTTAGTGAAAAAAAACACCATTGTTTGATGTTCTAAAGTTGGATATGTTCTATGATTTGTAGTCTTTGTGATAGTTGTCTCATGATTCAATATTTATTATCAAAAACCTCTGGTATTATACTGCAAAGGAAAGGCCTTGCTACTCTCTTTCCATTTTTCTCTATTTACAGCTCTCTTAGAACCATTTTTCAAATAGATAGTGCATAATTTGGGACATATATTTTACATGCCATACACAAACCAATTTAAAATATTTATTTATAATTATAACAAATATATCCTTTCTTATTAAAATACTAAGTAATAAAATAGTACTACACTAAATAAATTATTTTTGTTGCAGAATGCTAAGAGGAAGAGTGAAACATTTATTACACTGCACTTTCTTCATATCATTTATATTTCTTTTTCTTGTATTTGCTGGAGCAATAAATTTAGATGATAAAGAAAAAGAAAAAATTGATCCTGTGGAAAGATATGGAATTTATGGTGCAATAATTTTATATGTGTTAAGACTTTTTACTCTACTAACAATACCTCAAGTCTTGTGCAACTTTGCAGGATTGACATTATTCAATGCATTCCCAGGAAATGTAAAACTCAAAGGATCTCCTTTGCTAGCACCTTTCATATGTATTAGAATTGTGACTAGAGGGGATTTCCCTAAACTTGTAAGGGATAATGTAACACGAAATATGAACACATGTGTTGATGTGGGAATGGAAAATTTCATGATTGAAGTTGTGACTGACAAAGCAATTAATTTACCAAAGCACAGAAGAGTAAGAGAGGTGGTTGTGCCAGCAGAATATAAGACTAAATCAGGTGCTTTATTTAAATCAAGAGCATTGCAGTATTGCTTGGAAGATAATGTTAATATTCTTGCCGAGAATGATTGGATTGTGCATTTAGATGAAGAAACATTGTTGACTGATAACTGTGTGAGGGGCATATTGAACTTCGTTTTGGATGGCCAGCATCAGTTTGGCCAAGGACTGATCACATATGCAAATGAGCACATTGTTAATTGGCTTACCACACTAGCTGACAGCTTCCGTGTTGCAGATGATATGGGAAAACTAAGGCTACAGTTTTATTTGTTTCATAAGCCCCTATTCAGTTGGAAAGGCTCTTATGTTGTAACACAAGTATGTATTTTTCAAGTATTAAATTCTTAAACAAGTAACTTAAATTTTCAAGACTACTGATAAAATTATTTCTTTTATTTGCAGGTAAGTGCTGAAAAGAAAGTGTCTTTTGACAATGGACTCGATGGATCAGTAGCAGAAGACTGTTATTTTGCTATGAAAGCCTTTAAAGAGGGCTATACTTTTAACTTTATAGAAGGAGAAATGTGGGAGAAGTCACCATTTTCATTATGGGATTTTATGCAACAAAGAAAAAGGTGGATTCAAGGAATCCTTTTAGTAGTACATTCAAAACAAATACCTGCTTTATACAAAGTATTTCTAGCAGTATCTTGTTACTCATGGGTAACTCTCCCTTTGTCAACAAGTAATGTTTTCTTAGCTGCCGTATGTCCCATTCCATGTCCACAGGCTTTGGACATAATATGTGGTTTCATAGGTGCTGTAAATATTTATATGTACATCTTTGGTGTCTTTAAGTCATTTCCCATTCATAGATTTGGCCCTGTAAGTTTTATTTTACTTATTGTTGGAGCCTTGGCTACCATCCCATTCAATATTATTATTGAAAATGTTGCTGTGATCTGGGGAGTGTTAGGAAAAAAGCACAAATTTTACATAGTGAACAAGGAAATTAAGATACCAGTGACTGTATGATTCCTCACTACAATATTTCATATCATTTTAAAGTTTTACTGATTTTACAATAGTAAGTGCACAATATACTTAAAGGACTAATTTTGCACTTACTTTGAAGTGTGAATCATTCAACACACTAGTGAAGCAATTTATGATTGTGTTCACAAAAATTGGTACATACCAAAATGTTAGTCACTGTGTATGTTTGTTACCAAAGTATCAATATTTACAATATTTTGATTTTTGTAAATAAAAACTAACTAAACTTCTTGATTAAATATTAAGCACAATATTGATATTTAAATGTAAAGGTTAATAATGATGATAGCTTTGCTTTTTTATCTTGTCTACAGATGATTTATTTTTTGATGACTTGTTGTTTCATATTTTGTATCTATTCAAATATTACAAATTTATGGTCACCTTATGATTTTACCATTTTTATAATTTTTGAACTTAGCCAATGTTTAAAAATGCAGGATAATAATATATTCTTGTATTTCTGTTATTGTACTTATTTCACATTTTTCTACAATAATTACAAACTATTTACAATGTGTATAAAACAAAGAATGAAGTATGTAGTTTATACTTTCATATCTAAAATAAGTATGTCACTGCTTTGGATTGTTTGCTGCACAAGCTCAAGTGCTTCTATTTGATAACAGTGTCCTCCAATATAATTAATAATACAAAATACCACTCCATACAAATCAGATAAAATATTCATTGGTTACAATCAATGATAGAATGGTATTTCTGAATTACTAATCCTTTCTTAACTAAAGTGTACTAGTTTATCCTTATTAGACAATATTTAAACGATGTAAGAACCAATAAGTCTAGTATAGTTTGAGTCCAGAACAAATAACAAGAAATTACTACAAATGTCAAAATAGTGTCTATGTTGACTATATTTAAACCCCCCTATAATAAAAATTGAGACAATTAATTTATACATATCTTCAACACTTCAGAACTTTGTTGTTGTGTAATTTTCGAAGTAAAAGGTTTATTTTAGAAGTAGTTTGTACAGAATTTCATAGTTATATTTAATTACAAGGGTTAAATTGCAACAATTTCCACTAGGTGTACTTAACCAGCATTATTGAGGTAGTTAAATAGATGTGTAGTAAACTATTGTCATTGCAAACTGGTTTAACAAAGGGAATACTTTTTTATTTTATTTTTACGAACTAAATGATTGTAATCTTACCGTTCCTGCATTTTTTGTGATGTCTAAAATTAATAATTTATAATGTAATTTAATTTATTGTAATAGAAGAATAGGTAGAACTAGTTATCCAAATTATTAGTACACATAATGACTGAGTACTTGATATTTTGTGTTTGTATTGAAATTGTTTTGGGTTAAAACGAGTTAGATTTGAGGATGTTTGAAGAAAAGTACAATATTTTATACAAAGTAAAATATCATAAACAAAAGTAGGTTATATAATATTTAAAATTGGTGAAGTATTGTAATACGAGTCATTTTTTTAAACTTGAGGTAAGATGCACACAGTATTCAGTCCAATAAACTTTAGTTTCTTTTCAGTAAAACATGCAACTATTGTAATTGCTTTAAAACACCACATCTGACTAGTCATGTAAATATTTATGAATAAAGAGCTAGTTGTAATGTGTAGTAGTATAGATGGTTAAGTAATTTACCAGAGTTAATTGGGGTCTGTGTCTACATAGTTTCTTCTAGGATAAAGGTCAGGGTTCAACTCTATTCAACCCATTGTGATGGTCTAAGTATTCAATTACACAATTACCTTCGTTAATTATCATATTAGTTCATGACAAAAGATTATGTGCCTATTATGGTCATGATGATAACTGAGTCAGTTGTTATTATTATTTTATTTATCTATGATACAGGGCGATATGGCGTTAGTGTTGTATCTCGCCAAGTCGAAACGGTCCATAGATGTTATTTTTTAAATTGTTGTCACAAGTGATGTATGTCTTAAAATTAGTTCGGTATTTTTGTATTACTAGGTACTATAATGTTATCTATGTTATTGATTGGCAATGGTGTATGTTAACGAACTTAATCAAAATTTGATTATATTAGGTGCCCAAATCCCACTTTGTACATATAAAACACTTAGTTACGAAAATAAATTCAAGCATTCAGATGTTTTGTAATTCACATTACCTTTTTTTGTCTGTAAGAACGTATGGTAAGAATATGTATTGTATAAGCACACCTAACCAAATGTTGAAGAGTCTTTCGTTATGTTGCTAACTTAGACGTGCTATCTGCATATGCACTCCCATCATCCTAATAGAAGACTTACGCAGTAGGTACCAGACTAAGTTGTCCAATAATCATCCTGTCATGTTTTGTTTGGTCAAATTGAGAAAAAGTGTCTTAATAGATCCAGATATCCGAGAGGGACCTCGACTGACAGACAAATAGCTTGTGTGGGGTTATTTATTGTAGTTTGCAATTAGTGTCAATTGGAACAAAATTCCTACGAACTTTATATAGGATAAACTATTTCTATTGTTAGAGCGTCACGGTATTCGCATCGTTAAAGTTATTTCGCAGTAACACAGCCTATTAATCGGTCAGCAAGGCTGCTTTTTTTTCGCTAGACGCTAACTGACTGACCAACTTCCTCTCAATGCTGCATGCGTCCAGATGCGTGCGGGAGCTGAAAAAATTGAGCTGGTCTCGGGTATATTATTTACGTACCTAGATAATATACCTTATAGTGAAATCATTATCAAGTAGGTAGTCAAATTATGAAGCAGTCGATATTGGATGGGCTATAGGATTGTTTGAAAAATTTACGGTGGCTCCTTTGTTTTCTTTTTAGGGGGGAAATCATCCAATGACCGCGTTACCGCGGCTCTGGAAGGAAAATGGTAACTGAAGGAACAGGTAGGTTTTAGTCAGTAAAACTCTGACACTCCCTCTCGCTCTAGCCAAAGAAGCAGAAGCCATTTGATGATTTAAAAATCAATCCTAAAAATCAAACAAAATTGTCGACATATTATGTCGATGATAAATTGGATTGCTTTGTGCGGTGACGCTGCCTCTGACGGTGTCCGAATTTATCCGGTTTGTGTATTATCTAGTAATGCCGATGACGCATTGAAGTTCAGTAATCGGGAGGCTGTATCAATGATAAATAAGGCATTACTAACTACATATCCACCACATCAAAACATCTCTCTTTAGATACGCTACAGTTATCTACATTATCTACAAACCTATATGTATTACCTAAGTTCGAACAAAACCCAAAGTACATACGCACTTGCTTGTGAGTCACCCTGATAAGGAGTTTCCGTACACCGGAACTCGAGTCATACTCTATAGATGACGGTTTCAACAAAAAATAATACTACTAAAATACCTACATGTTTACTGATAAGAAACTACACCTTTATGTAGGTAAATACTTTATGTTATCGTATGAAATCTAGGTATATTCAATTCAAAATACACTTAAATTATAAAACGTTAGAAGCTAAGTGCGCGGTTACAAAACGGTCGTTTCTTAGGGAGAAGAACCGGCAAGTAACTTCACGGTTTAACTTCACTTTCTTTAAAAAAATATTTTTTAGGTACAATATTTCTATTCATAGATATACTCGTATTATGAGAGGACAGTAATATAGAACAGTCAACATAGTTCCAGATAAATACCTACGATAAAAAAAATGGGGATTTGCAAAGTAAATACAATATTTTTTTTTACTTTCTAGATAAAGGATAGGTATCTACTACTAGAAACCTTACAATCGACACTCATCATAACGGTACTAAAAGGTAGGTTACCTGGTTACCTATAGCTAGTACCTACCTAGTACCTATAGGTACTAGGTACTATCATCGATTGAAGATTGAAGAAGAAATTAGCATAGAATCTTTCACTAATTTAGTATTCTTCTGATAATGAAGCATCTGGATTGATTGGAAGGCGACTTCAACTAATTTGGGAATGAGCCAGGCAGATAAAAATGCCTGAAGATAAGGTATAAAACCTACCTACAAATATACCTATAAAAGATATTTATTTAACCTTTTGTTTTTACCAAGGGTACGTCGTATAAAAGAAATATGGGCACCTAACTGCAGATGTCCACACGTGTGTTTCTACCCGTGGTTTCCGGCTGCTGGACGACAGCTTTATTGGCTTGTGACCGCCCACTGGACAAAGACTCACTGCGACGTAGCCAATTTGGAGGATATGCGTCGAAATAGCTGTTCCAGTACAGGTAAGCCAACCTGGCTCGCGTTGAGATGAACGTATCATTTAAGTAGTCGCGGAGGGTAGCGGGATCCAAGGCACTGTGATCCGCTGGCCGGCTGCAGGTAGTTTGGGGCCCAAGTAGCAACAGCTGTCAGTCGGGACGACTAGACTCACACCTTAGTGTCGTATTCGATACTAAGTAGGCACATTGGCACATTTGCGTTTCTCGTCCATCAAGGTCAGCCCCCCTAGCCAAGTTACAATCGTACCGTTTGCGCCGAACGCCTCGAGTAGGCCACGCCTTCGAGTTCTTTGTTCTGACGTCATCTCAACGCTCAGTCACGTGGCCTACTCGAGGCGTTCGGCGCGAACGAAACGATTGTAACTTGGCTAGGGGAGCTGTCTAGCTAGTGGTAGCGTTAAATCTTACCTAGCTGATTCAGGGGGCAACAAGAATGCCGTATTTAGATTCGACAATTGCTTGGACCTACTAATTTCTGACAACATAATGAGACCGGATATACTTATTATTCAGTGTCGATATCTGAAACTTTCTACTGTCTGGGAAAAATCTGTATCCGTCTACTCTTCGCCCGATCCCAGCCCTAGAGGGTTTGGCGATACAGGTCAGAAAATTAGGATTTTTTTTTTTTGAGGTGGGAAATCATCTTAATACGCCCTTTAAGACGCCCTCGCGCTCCACCCTAGAGGGATATCTCCTTCTCTAGGGTGGAGCGCGAGGGCGTCTCAGACTTTACTGAGTAAAACCACACCTACATTCCTTCATTTGCCTTTACCTATATCCTATTCAGAACCTATCCTATGGCCGTAGCAGGCAAGGGCCCTGTTGAGCTTCTGCGGTTTGCTGACATCTCTTTGAGGCGTGCGTGGAACACTATGCACTGTCGATGACTCGGACTCGGTCCTTATAGGACGAGCGGACGGCGATCTACTCATTGCTCGTCGTCCGCAAGCCCGCGCCTACGGTAGTTGGAGATCGCTCCGCGATTTCTGACGTCCGGGGCGCCTCCTGCGGCAGCGGCTTAGGCGCTAGCATTACTGCTTCGCAGGAGGATGCGACCACATCGCATTCCCTCTTGCTCTGGACCATTGCCTGAACCAGGGCCGCGAGAGGTCTTCAGATCACGAGTCCCGAGCATTCTACCAACAAGTGAACTTCGTTCCAGGGCCCCGGGGTTCTCTTTCGTATCATCCATGGCCCCAGTAGGCTTCGAAGGCGCGCGTGGAACACTACGCGCCGTCGACGACTTGGGCTCAGTCCGGACGGTAACCAGACGGTGGGATGGCGAGCTAACCATTGCTTGCCGTCCGCAAGCCCGCACGTACGGTGGCTGGAAATCGGGATCGGGAGCCCAGCAGCTAGGGCGTAAGGGCCGTTCCCTAGCACGTGCGGCCGCCTCCTTTGCACCTGCTTCGCAGACGAAGGCGACCGCCTGCCACTCCTCCTCGCTCCGGACCATGGCCTGTACTAAGGCCAGGCGCGAGAGATTGCTGCCACCGATCGCCCCCACGAGGACATGGCGGTGCTCTGCCCAGGCGGGGCACACCTCTACCGTAATCTCCACCGTGCTCTCCGGGCGGTACACACAATGGGTGTTTCATCCGCACAAATCCGGTGCAAGAACATCCCACTTCACATCACACAACTTAACATGTCCGGTGAGGACCTGCGTCATGCGGAGGTAAGGACGCCGTGAGGTCTTTCCAGCCACTCCTCAAAGAGGGGACTTACTGCCAAAATTGTAGCGTGCCCAGCACTGGGTTGTGACAGTCGCTGTCGCCATTCCACCGTGAGATCCCGCCGGAACTCTGTCTGCCAAGCCGCGTCTTGGCACGGCAGCGGAGTTTCGCAACCGGCGTTGCATCTCCACGTGCAAATCGTGCATGCGTGCAGGGACTGTTGCCTCCAAATCCCATGGTGGCAGGAATCCAGCGTAGAGCCTCCGGCCGGATGCGTGCTGGACCCCCTAGGTTGGGCAGGAGCCGCTTGAGGGCAGCCCCAGTCCGATCCAGTTTGGGAGCCAGACGTCGGAAGGAAGGTACGAGCTAAATCCCGCGCACGTAAAAGTATAAGTGTAATAAAAGATAAGCTTCAGTTAACTTATCTTCGAAGATTTGCAATAACAGAACACTTTAAACATTACCCAATTGATTCTGATTAGGCAGTTCGTGTTATCAGTGCCGGGGATCGTCACTTGATCCAAAAATGTAGTGCGATGATAATAATTTAACATGACAATATCTCAAATGGTAAGTAGAAAATATTGTGGGAATTACCGTATTGGCTTCAATTTCATAATTTGGGGAATAATTGGATCACCGTACCGTACAGTGATCCAATTATTTCCCAAATTGCGGACGTTGTCTAATGTCTTGTCTCTATCAAGATGTATAGGTAAAATTAACTAGAGTAGAGAGGTAGTTGCGTTGTCTCTGTACTCACAAGGAAATAATTATATGAAGAAATATTGAAGACCAGCTTCTGCCATCAGAGGCTTCGCCCACGTGAAAGTAGGTTTCTCCATATAAACTTTGGTCCCCCGTTTCAAACCCTTATTAACGTGAACTTTGGAAAACCCTTTCTAATCGTTTGTATATGTCACCGTAAAATTGTAACCTGTAAATACCGTTAGATTACAATCTACCTCGAGAGATTGTAAACTATTGAAAAATTGTGAACCTTAACAAACAGTTTATGATTTAACGCATTATTTTTCAGTAGATTTTATTATGTCGAAGTTAAACTATATCACAATCTATCGCGCGTTAAATTATCTACAGTCCGAAGGCTGTCTCTAATTGGTCGGTTTTACAGTAGGCCGTTCTGTGTCTATAGACTGACTGAGCTTCCTTTCAAAAGCAGACCCTTGGCCCCAGTAGGCTTCGACCCTGCTGGGCCCCCACGGTTTGCTGACATCTCTCTGAGGCGCGCGTGGAACGGTACGCGCCGTCGACGACTTGGTCCAGACCGTTACCGGACGGCCGGACAGTGAGCTACCCATTGCTCGCCGTCTGCAATCCCCCGCCAACGGTGGCTGGAAATCGGGATCGGGATCCCAGCGGCTGGACCTTGAGGACCGTTGCCTCACGCGTGCGTCCTCCTCCTTTGCTAACATTACTGCTTCGCAGAAGGAGGCGACAGCCTGCCACTCCTCTTCGCTTCGGACCCTAGTTTGTACCTAGGCCCGGCGCGAGAGATCGCTAACGCCAATCGCCCCCACGAGGACACGGCGGTGCTCTGCCCAAGCGAGGCATACCTCTGCCGTGTTCTCCGGGCGTGACACACAGTGGTGACATCCTGCACCGGATTCGTGCGGAAGCGACACAGGCGGGAAGCGCACGAATCCGGTGCAGAAACTTCCCGAACTTACCGTGTTCAGTGAGAACCTGCGTCATGCGGAAGGTGAGGACGCCATGAGGTCTTTATTTAAGGAGGGGATTTACCACCATAATTATGGCGTGCCCAACTATAGGACCTGAGATATCCTTTCTTTTCATTATAAATCTTTCTGGTTACCAGTATTCGTTACACCGTATTTTCTTGCATGATGGTAATACTTCTTTGTTGGTTGTCTACCTTGAGATTTAATTATGCTTTACTCGTCTAACAATGTTATTACACTTTGTATTCTTAGATTTGTTCACATTCATTTTTATTTGTAATTTCATTTAGGCATGGAAAACTGTGTCATCTTTGAGATTGGCGGCACTTGACGTTCAACCAGCGCAGCGTGCGAGATGCGATCCGTTCTATTCCACAATTTAAGTTCGATATATTACAATCTATCGAAAAATAATACGTTAAATCGTGAGCTGTTTGATAAGGTTCAAAATCTTTCGATAGTTTAAAATCTCTCGAGATAGATTGTGATCTAACGTTATTTACAATTTTACCGTGACATACACCACTAGTTTTTAATTAGTACAAATACATATAGGGCTTATTAGAAAACGTCTTGTTATTATTTAGGAAAAGTCTCAATAAATACTATTCAAAAACAGCAAAGTTATTAGCGTTCGTTAATATTCCAAAATGTCACTCAATTTATGGAAATATTGTACCTGAGGCTATTGATTATGAATAAAAAACAATGGAAAAACACCGCGCGTAATATTTGTCTAGTAGCAATTGTTATGAATAATTAATAGATTCAATTACGAATTTACCAATGATGATAAATTTTCGTGGTCAATTTTGGGATTTCGTTTTTTTTTACAATAACGGGTACAGATAGAGCCCAATTTTTTTTTGTACTAATTAAAAAATAGGGGTGTACCTATACATTATAAAGGGAACCTCTGTGCAAAATTTCAGCATTCTATGTCCCAAGGGTTTGGGCTGGGCGTTGATAAGTCAGTGCGTGAGTCAGGACTTTGTCTTTAATTTAAACAGAAGACAAAAATCAACATTAAAAATCGGACGTCTTCACATGTAGATATTTTTCTTTTTTCGTACTACTGGCGCTAATCTAAAGCACCTTTCAAAGTACCGAAATGCTACTGCCATATAAAGATCTGCGATTATAGACTTCTTGTATAACAGTGAGTACCATTTCAGTTGTGGCGTAATGTCGTTTATTGCACTTTTACCTATCCAGATTCTTGTCTGAAAAAGGTACCTATCTCTCTCCCCCAGTAGCTGTGGAACTGACTGGCAGTGCATACGACCTACTTATATTGTATGTGTATACCGTCACGCACGCAGTTGACAAGTGATATAGGTAGGTATACTTATGATAGATAATAAAAGATTAATAAGTTAATCTAATCAAGAATGTTGTGTTTACCGGCTCAAAAACCACAATATTTCAAGACGAAAGTCTATAACCAGTGCGTGTTACCAGTGATGACATAATGTTGACATGGTCACAGATAGCACTGAATAAGAAATAGTACAAGTACAGAAATTGCACTCCGTGATAGAAAACATACGAATTTAAACCTACTAACAACACCGCTAATGTTCATGATACATTGCACGGTACGGACACGACCTTGATTTTATTAGCCTACCTGGTAGGCTAATACCTTGATTTTATTAGCCTACTTGGTGGGCTATTAGCCTACCTGGTAGGCTATTATGAACATTAGCGGTGTTGTTAGTAGGTTTAAATTCGTATGTTTTCTATCACGGAGTGCAATTTCTGTACTTGTACTATTTCTTATTCTGTGCCATCTGTGACCATGTCAACATTATGTCATCACTGGTAACACGCACTGGTTATAGACTTTTGTCTTGAAATATTGTGGTTTTTTGAGCCGGTAAACACAACATTCTTGATTCAGTGACGCTCGTAACGAATCAAAATGTACCGTAAGTCCGCGCAACGAGTCTCTTTTATCATGCCCGTTATGTGCCTTTGAACAGGCCGCTCTTGTTATAGGGTTAGGACTTGTGTGTTTTTGAAAAATGTGAAATAGGTACCTACTTACTTTTTACTATATAAAACATAATCAGATTTTCTAAAATTATCTGGCAGATAGGTACCTAATTGATTTCTACCTATTTACTTATATCCATACTTTAAAACATATTTTAAAAAAAGCCATCTCATAGAAGTGGCAAGAGATTGTTTACATTTAGTTAGGTATCTTAACAAATAAAATAGGTAATTAAAATGAAGTGTATATAACTTTGTTGGTTTTGTATGTCGTTAGCTTTGCGTTCATATGTACCTAATTTTTAAAAGGTAGGTCATTTAAGACGTTATTATACATAATAATTAACATTTTGTAAGATATAATTCCAGTCTATGTTGGCCTTGCATTAGTAAGGTAGTCACTAGTACTGGGAGGTCTACTTATATTGAATGATCTTTAAGGTCATTGACTCGTTTACGTAAAAAATGTCGCAAATACTTGAAATAAAGAATTCAAAAATAATTTTCGTTAGCGCGGGTCAAGCGGAAAATCGAACACGCGTGTGACACTCTACCGAATTTAGCCTCACAAAAGAGGCCGCGGGCGTAGGCACATTTCTATACCTATAGTCAGAAGTTCGCCAGGCCTGACATGGTTAACCAAAAGACAATAGAGAGGGTTACGCTCGGAGTTTCCTTGCGTGATCGAATTAGAGATGAAGATATGCGCAGGTGATGGCTATTAACCTATACCTATAACATTGCTTACAGAACAAATGGTTGATGGGGCCGAATGGGTCTGGAGTGGCGACTTCGTACCGGAAGACTCACTAAAGCCTCCTATAAGTGAGGCCAATAAATTGGAGACCAATGACCTGGTGCGGGTCGTGGAAAATCGAAGGATGCGAGACGTGCAGGGACAAATCACGCCCGCGCCTGGATGGAGCGGGAGATAGTGTCAGAATTTACTGACTAAAAACCCATTCCTGTTCCTTCGTTGCCTTCGTACAGATACATATTTTAAACGCTACAAACTTATATTAGTTTGTATCCATGTGTCTTACGAAGGATTCTTTGCTTAGGAACTCTGCTGTGAAATAATCAAACTTCTAAATTAACGAAAAAAATGATACGGCCATTTATTTCGAAAAAAATGTACATCTCGACACTCTCAAGTGAATCAAAATTCATAGGGTATGTACTTCCCGTTGACCCAGAATCCTGACATTTGGCATAAAGCAAGGTCTTATAGCACAAATATAGGAATAAATCTGAAAAAAGTAAATTTGTTGTTACATCACAAAAAAAATTGTGATTCGGAATAATCTTCGAAACTCCATACGAGAATTGAACTATTTACATAGGTGAGTTTGTACGGAACCCTCAGTGCTCGAGTCCGACTCGCACTTGCCCAGTTTTTTTTAACATAACATCAAGCCTGTACCTATTACCTGACAGGTTAGGCAGGGTTGTAGGTACATCCACATAGAGCCAGTTATGTTAGGCAGGGGTGTAGGTACACCCACATAGAGCCAGTTATGTTAGGCAGGGGTGTAGGTACACCCACATAGAGCCAGTTATTTTAGGCAGGGGTGTAGGCACACCCACATAGAGCCAGTTATGTTAGGCAGGGGTGTAGGTACACCCACATAGAGCCAGTTATTTTAGGCAGGGGTGTAGGCACACCCACATAGAGCCAGTTATGTTAGGCAGGGATGTAGGTACACCCACATAGAGCCAGTTATGTTAGGCAGGGGTGTAGGTACACCCACATAGAGCCAGTTATTTTAGGCAGGGGTGTAGGCACACCCACATAGAGCCAGTTATGTTAGGCAGGGGTGTAGGTACACCCACATAGAGCCAGTTATTTTAGGCAGGGGTGTAGGCACACCCACATAGAGCCAGTTATGTTAGGCAGGGGTGTAGGTACACCCACATAGAGCCAATTATTTTAGGCAGGGGTGTAGGCACACCCACATAGAGCCAGTTATGTTAGGCAGGGATGTAGGTACACCCACATAGAGCCAGTTATTTTAGGTAGGGATGTAGGTACACCCACATAGAGCTAGTTATCTTAGGCAGGGGTGTAAGTACACCCACGTAGAGCCAGTTATTTTAGATAGGGATGTAGGTACACCCACATAGAGCTAGTTATGTTAGGCAGGGATGTAGGTACACCCACATAGAGCCAGTTATGTTAGGCAGGGATGTAGGTACACCCACATAGAGCCAGTTATTTTAGGTAGGGATGTAGGTACACCCACATAGAGCCAGTTATGTTAGGCAGGGATGTAGGTACACCCACATAGAGCCAGTTATGTTAGGCAGGGATGTAGGTACACCCACATAGAGCCAGTTATGTTAGGCAGGGATGTAGGTACACCCACATAGAGCCAGTTATGTTAGGCAGGGATGTAGGTACACCCACATAGAGCCAGTTATTTTAGGTAGGGATGTAGGTACACCCACATAGAGCTAGTTATGTTAGGCAGGGGTGTAGGTACACCCACGTAGAGCCAGATGTGTTTAAGTATTAGGTAATAAACGGTGAGCTAATTGATTAATTAAACACAAATTTGATTCCGTACTGCTATTGAGAAGTTCCAGATAGAAAACCTAACAACACTACCCGACTTGAGTATCGAACCTGGTACCTCACACCTAGAAGTACCTATTAAAAAAAATATCTTATTACTACAGTAATTTCGTCATAAACAACATTATCATTTTACTTATCCAATTACGCCTAAATTTCTTATTCGAGATTTTAATATAAAGTTAGTTTTGAAATTGAGTTTCAACACGACTGAAAAGTTGTGCTTTTTTAAAGCGGGAAATCATCCAATCACTTCTCCCGGTCTGGGTGGAGCGAGAGGGCGTGCCAGGCTTTTACTGACTAAACACAAAACCTGTGTCTTTCAATTGCCCATTGCGTTCTAGGACTACGGGTTTCTTTTTTCTTTTTCGACTTTTCAGAAAATCCGTGAATGGTCGTGGTAGAACACAATTTTTTGAATTGCTTAATTTGATCATTACTTATTTAGATTTTAATTGAAACCGATCAACAACACCAACACCTTCGTCGACACCGAGCTTATTTCTTCGCATAAGTTGGATGAAATCAACTGCGTCCACGAAAGTGATAACACCACAGTTGTTTGGTGCTGCTCGATGGATCAGTATCTTAAAAAAATTGTGTAGGTACTGCTGCCAGATAAGTTTTTTTAGTTGGGGCAAGCCCGCCACTCTATTTCTAATAAGTGCAACTACTGAAAATCTAAATTAACCGTAGGGACCATCAGAAATAGGCCTAAGTAATGAAGCTTGAGTATCAGAGAAACGATTAAATGGTCTTGGATACTGCAGCAAACTGCTACATACATACATGAACCCTGAAAACATAACACAAGGAGTGTTTTGGGGCAGTCGTGTAATTAATCAGAAACGAACAGTGAAGGAAGGAGTAAGAAAAACATCATTTACACTTCCGTCCTTTTCTAGTCAGTGGGGAATAGCTGTCATGCTTAGATGCCTCCGACAGAAGCTGCTTTGATATTAAGGAATTCCATGACATCATGATAGTATACTAGAATGCGAGGCCGTGGCTTCTTAACGTGCAGCAATTTTTGGCTCAGCCCCAGAAAGCTTCTGTGATTAGAGGCGGGACTAGGCAGGCTGTGTTAGCAAGTCCCCCCATGTACAACAGACCGAATAGGAGACGGATTCCCTACTGCTATTATGGTCATAATTTAATTAATGTCATTATGATTAGATAATAATCATAATATTCCACAACTATCACACAACGTCATCTAGTCCCAAATTAAGTAGAGCTTGTGCTATGAGCACTAGAGGAATGATAAAAATATTTAAATACATATTTCAAAATACATGTATATTATAGATAGATTACACCCAGATACAGAACAACTAATCGTGCTCATCACACAAACATTTGTCATGGGTGGCAATCGAACCCAGGACCTTCGGCATATCAGTCAGGGCTAATTGTTGAGTATTCGGAGGTAGCGTTAAAATGTACGTCGTTGATTCACTATATCAACCCTGCAGGGGCTTTGAAATTCAAAATTTCGAGAGGGAATGTAAAAAAATATTGGGAATTTGGTTTTCAAATCAGGACAGTTTTCGAAAGGTCTGTGTTTATGACAGCAGTATAGACTGATTTGACCTCTTCTATAAAATTATGGCTGCTGTTCTCGGGTACCTTCGGAAGACCTCGTCATAAGGGGAACTGCCTCCATACGGCAATGTGATCCAGCTACGTTTTCAAATAAAAAAAACGGGTAAGTGATATAAATATGGTATAATTACAAAATCTTTAATATTTAAAAGATATAAGAACTAAATCTATAATTTTATTTAATATAACGATCAGTTGATATAATATACGATTAATATATTTTTCAAATAACTAATTTATATAAGCATAACATATATTGAATATAAAATCTTTAGATATACCACTCATAAGTCATAAAAATTATATAATCTTATATGAAAGAACAAAAGCTTTTTATAAATCATAATGGCTTTTAACTTAACCTAACGCTTCGCTCGCTCGTCTTTGCGCTTTAGTGGCCACTGTTCTAACCTGACCTAACCCACATGATCGCTTCGTTTGCTCGTCATTGCGTTCTAATGGTCACTAAGGCGTGATTTTAACTTAACATTACAAAAATGATTCACTAACATTAGAACAGGATCTGGCGCTCGGCGGCCGCTGCCGCGGCACTTCCGTGAGGTACACTTGGTATTTGCTTTTATAGATTCGAAAACCTTAGTAAAAAAGTGATTTCCAATCCATACAAGATTAGTATCACACCTTTGCGTTCTGGCCTTGAATAGAATGGAAATACGCTGCAGCGCTCCTTGTAAACTTTTATGGGAACGTATTGATGATGCGCCCTTTTGTATTTGCGCTTATCGTTACTAAACCACTTTGACAAACGAAAAGTGCGTATACAATGCGGCGTACTTTATTTCAGCAAAATTTAAATCTGGCTGGAGGTACAACACGTTACCACAGTAACGTTTTTCAATAAGCCGTGCCAACTTGTAATACTAACAGTGTATACAGTTTCGCAAATATATATTTTAAACGATAGACCTAATGATTTTCGATGAAATAAACTTTATATCTAATAACGTTATACGAAATAAGCTTTTGTGTACCTATATAAATTTTATATGTAAGGAAATTATATCAATAGTTAGTATATCACACGTTTATTATGTCTTGTGAAAGTTATTGACACGAAAATATAAAAATATACCAAATAATTTTATATGATATGAGACGCACCCAGACCTAACAAACTAAAGTTTTTTAATGTCGCAATGATTCTAGTTTAATATTTCCAGGACATAGTTATAGAATTAAGGAATTCAGAATCTTTCTAGGTCTGTGATTTAACCTCCGCCGGAGACGCACCAGCCGTCGAGAGTTGCAATACGATTTCCGACTACCGTAGGCGCGGGCTTTTTAAGGGTTCCGTACCTCAAAAGAAAAAAAACAAAACCCTTATAGGGTCACTTTGTTGTCCGTCCGTCTGACTGTCTGTCTGTCATTCTGTCTGTTTTTTAATAATTGTGATAATCTAGTGCTTGACTGCGATCCCACCTGATGGTAAGTAGTGAATCAATCGTTGATGGTGAGGCGCACTAGTTTATTAAGAGCTTATTCACTCTAGTTGTTCTAGTCCTTTGCGGAGTACGCGGTATAAACGACGAGGAGCTTGGTCCGGACCGTAGAGGTTTCAATAACGTAAGGGTGGATATTCGCCGTTTGTCGTCTGTCTGCCTGTCTGTCGATACCCTTTGTCTCGGCAACGCGTGGAGGTATCGAGTTGAAATTAAATACAGAACGGACTTTTTCACAGACCTGAGTATAATTTACCAAGGTCGCTGATGAGGCTGCGGCTGAGGGTGAGGACAGGTTTGACCAGGTAGGCATGCTGGTGGTCAGGATAACCTTTATAGCTGTGGGTGCTGGCTGTATGGCTCGCTGCTCGAAAGCTTGAGGAAGTGATGATGACTTCTCGAAATAGTGGCTGCACGAATGCTGCGCTGACGTTCTTTGTCGAGGATCACCAGTTTGGACGTATGCGGAACAGAGTGTAAAGTCCCACAGACCACTGTTGAAAAGGGAGGATATATCCTCCGACCAGACGGGTGTTATGTCTGGTGGGCAACTGCCCGTTAGATGATGTTGCATTCAAAATACTCAGGGGAATTATAGATGCTCCTGACCTACAAAACCTTATCTGTAATTTGTATGTGCCAAACAACTACAGCCGTGGCAGGAAGCATCGGCTCCTGGCAGTTCCGACGTGTCGTACAGTTGCTCACTCCAAATCACCCATACCGCGGACAGTCTCTGCGCTTAATGCTCTCCTAGACAAAAACACCGATTTTGATATGTGTGGTGAAGGATGGAAGATGATACTGTCAGAATGTATGAAATTTTGTGAGATGAATGTATGACTGTGTGTAATATTTATTAAATAGGCCCCCTTAAAAGTCCTGCGTGACTTCTGACTTGTCTGTTTTTAATTTTTAACTTTTGTTTTATATTTTTTCTGTATGTGTTTAAATGGTGTAATTGGATTCGGCCGTTCTGTTTAATTAAATAAATAAATGATTTCGGGCTGTCGCCATGTCGTATAATATTCAAATCGCACGTAGAACTTTGATCATTTTTTGAAGCTGTAACTTATACAAATGGAACCTTTTTTGAGGTATAAATTGAGAACTACTAATCTGACATTATTTATATGTGGATTTGTTTACATATGTAGATACATAATGCTGGGAGATATCGCAGTTTTTCTATGTGACCCCTTATTTTTGCGGCCTAGTGTATATTAGCAGCACACAGATATCTTCCTACTGCAGTGCAATATGACATACATACCGCATGAGAAAGGTAACAAGCACTAGAAGTTAGGTAATAAGCCATCCTATCTAAGCGCACGTCCCTTGAGAAATTAGAGGTATAGTTTCGTATCTACGTGCACAATATTTCTCTATAGTAATTTTATGATAGGAGTTACCGTGACTTACGCCAATAGATACCGTATGCGAGCAAACAATCACAAGGCTATTACGGTAAGTACTAGAACGATCGAAGGCAATCTATTAAAAGTTTATGGACAACTGACCGTTCAGATTGATTGAACAGCTTATTTTATTTGCTTTATGCGTTCGGAACAGTTCTTTGCAACGGCTGCTGCAAGAACTTCATACTGGGAAGTAGCTATACGAATATAAGTATATCTACTACATATATTCGTATTTTTTTATGCATTTTTTTTTAATTTCGTTTGTTTGATTTTTTACGAAAGTACTATATTCGTAGGAGCTGTAACGCAAGATATGATTTCAAGCGTAGGATTATGAATTAATATATGTAGTACAATTTGAACATAAAAACCTGTATTTTGTTTTATTTTGGAAATATTTTATATTAGTCCAACCGCGAATTAGACCAACCACTAATTAGAATAAACGCGAATTGGTTCAACCGTGAATTGGACCAATCGCGAATTGAACTAACCGCGAATTGGACCAACCGTGAATTGGACCAACCGCGAATTGGAGTAATCAATACATATAGGTAATAAATCTGTAGAAGTTTTTAGTTGTGCGCGCATCACGTAAAACGGCTATTATGCATTTATCCATTAAATATACTTACCTACGAATGTTCTATGTGTGGAAACTTGCAATTAGCTATTTAATAATGTTGCAATTTTTATATAATTTTTCTTCTATTTGTCTGTAAGCCTTCTATAAAATAAAATAAATAAATAAATGAATGTTAATTTACTAGGTTAGTAATATATGATACTTATAATTACAAAATCTCTTATATTTATAAGATATAACAAATGAATCTATAATTTATTTAATGTAAAGATCAGTTAATATAATGAATGATTAATATAATTTTCAAATAACAAATTTTTATAAGCATAACATAAATTAAATATAAAATCTTTACATATATATACAACGCATAAGACATAAAACTTATTTAGTCTAATATATAGAACAAAAATATTTAGAGACTAATTAAAAAATAATTTAGAGTGTAAATGTTTTACGAGCTCTTGCTTCTAATTTAATCTTTAAAAAAAGCAATAACTGTTTGTATAATAAATAATTTAAAGGAGATTGGGCAAGTTACTATGACACTTGGTTGCGCAACTTTTAACACAGTATAGTAGTGAAAATTAGACACAAAAAAGGGATAGTGTCATGCTTTAAAACAGGGATTAATTCAAAATGACATTTTATGGGGTTTTTGAAAATAAATATAAGTTGAGTATTGAGGTTATGTTACATCTCAAAACAATTCATTTTGAAAGCTTCCCTCCAGGCCATGGAATCAGTTGCGTCTCTGATTTGGTGGCTAGACAGTGGGTGTACTAATAAAAATAAAATAAAAAAGCCTTATATTTGCAGTTTAACAAATTAACTTAAAAATGTTGTTTTCTACTGATACTTAACTAACAAAAAGAATTTAATAAAGGGTGTGCTAATAAAAGAGAACAATAACACAGCGCAACATATTGTTTTAAGTCTACTAGATCAAATCACCATGGACGTCAAACCGTTTTAACAATTCACTTCACAGCGACACACAAAAACAGTCAAATCGCTCGATGTGCGAACGTGGAAGAATCCTAAAACTCAATACGACACGAATTTATATTTGTTAGCAGAGAAAAGCTAAAAACAATATTCTTATATAATATTCTTATATAAACGATATTTTGTTCGACTTTTCATCGAATAGTGTTGTGATACATCAATAGACTACGGCGTTATAACGCTACCGAGAATATCTTAATTGTTTTATTTTTGCCCAGAAATTGCTTTCTAACGAAAGAAATATTAACATAATTAAAGAAAAATAATAATGAAAACTCTTAATATTTTTTAGTTGCGAATGTAGATTGTTTTGTTTACCCGCGATTTACGTTAATGCTTAATCGATCGATTATAACTGAGAAAGGAGTCGCTTCACTATAATGGAACAAATGATGTATTTATTGTATTAAATACTAATTAAAATGAAAATAAAAACCCCAAAAATGATTTCAATGAATTTAATTAAAAAAATCCATAAAAAAGATAGTTATGAATTATACAATAACTCAAATGCGGCCATACGCGTCAAAAAGTGAATCTATAAGTACCCAATCTCCTTTATTCTTGTAATTTCTATCATAGTAACCTGAGTAGATATGCCTAGTAACTAATTATTTAGGGATGTACTAATAGTTTCTTGATTAGACTAAGTGATAGAATTGCTATTTTGTATGCAAATATATAATTGTTGTCTTTTTAGGGTTCCGTACCTCAATAGGAAAAAACCGGAACCCTTATAGGATCACTTTGTTGTCCGTCCGTCTGTCTGTCTGTCTGTCTGTGTGTCAAGACCCTTTATCTATGCTATCTCAGCAACGCGTGGAGGTATCGAGTTGAAATTAAAACCATGTAGTCAAGTCTGCAGGTCCTTAAAGCTGTGAAAGAATCATGTTCTAAGTTAACGGAAAAAAAAGATATGGCCGTTTATGTCGCAAAAAATGTATATTTCGACACTCAAGGGAATCAAAATTCTTAGATCCCGATCCGATTTTTTTTCCCGTTGATCTAGAATCCTGAAACTTGTCATGAAGCAAGGTCTTATAGCATAAGTATAGGAAAAAATCTGAAAACTGTAATTTTGTAGTTACGTCACAAAAGAAATTTTTTATGCGATTCGGGTTTATCTTTGAGACTCGATTCGTGAATTGAACTGTTTTCATAGGTAAGTTTGTACGGAGTCCGAGTTGCACTTGCCCGGTTTTTTTTTTCAGTGTTGTGCTATTACTGACTAAAACCACATCTATGTTCCTTCTTTGCCTTACATTTAAGAACTCCGTTTTTCCATTTCGAAAGAACCTATGGTCTCAGTAGGCTTCGGCCCCGCTAGGGCCCTACGGTTTACTGACATTTCTTTGAGGCGTGTGTTAGAAATATGGATATATATTTATATCTACCTACATATCATACTAAAAATGTCAAGATGGATAACGGTTATTTACTGTGTATCAAAGTTCCTACAACTGTGGTGTGTAAGGAAAGGGTTTTATGAAGAAAAGTTCAGAAAGACAAGACAAAGTATTTATTTCAAATAGGCTTGTCAATTAATCGAATAACTAGTTGCTCGTTCCAAAACTAGCTCGTCGTCGAAGAGAAGAACCTAAGAACGGGAAGCTCATTCATAGTACTTTATAGACACATTTTACAATAATTATAGTTTGTCACAATAAGATAATTAGAAACAAAAGTCACAGTATGGACACGTAAACAGAATCAGTACAACAATTAGCAATAATATTAAAATATCATTTAAATAACTTAATAACTTTATACGAAATAAGTTTTATAGTATACTTATAAATGTTACATATGAAGAATTTATATCAACAGTTGGTGTGTATCTCACGTTTATTCTATCTTGTCAACGTTATTAAAATTATGCACTCTGTTTTATTGCATCGGTATTCAGAATAAATGGCCAATTAAAATAAAACTGCAACTGGAACAAAAATTTGGAAGTGCTGCAGGAAATTCATTAGAGCCTGAGTTACTAAAACACTGAATCAACTGAATGAAATATAACTCATTAATTTATTCTATTAGAGTTAATTAATTCCTGCAATGTTGAGCTCTTTATGCACTTTTCCATTAATTGCGCAAGTATCTTTTATTGCATTGATACTCAGATTGGAATATCGTCAAATGACTTCTCTCGCTCTAAGGTGGAGCAAGAGGGTGTGTTAGACTTTTACTGACTAAAACCCACCTGTGTCCTTCAATTGTCCTTTGCGTTCCTAGGTCAAAAAAACTCTTTCAAAAACATTTCCGTGACCCTAGCGGGCATCGACCCTACTGGGCCCCGACGGTTTTGCTAACATCTCTTTGAGAAGCACGGAGACGACTTTGAGACGCATCGAATCTGGCTCGGTCCGGCTTACCGGACGGCCAAACAATGAGCCACCGATTGCTCATCGTTCGACCGATACTTTGGTCAAAATCTACAATTCTACACTAATATTATAGAAATTAAAATTATAAGTTTGTTTTTTTGTTTGTAGGAAGTAATAAAGGAAGTACTGCGGATCAGTACTTTTTTTCATTGCTAAATTTTTTTCACCGATAGAAAGCTGCTTTATTCCTGAGTGTCATAGGCTATATTTTATGTACGCAAATAAAAAATAATAGAGTACAGAAAAGCTAAAAATAAATTATTGAAATATTTTATTACAAACTTACGTTTGGACTACCTATATATTAATTTAGGAAAATTATCAGTTCTCTTAAATTACAATTCTGGTATTTTGAAGTTTTGATGGTAGTTATAAAATGACATGGACAAAAGATAGTAAACATCCAGGAATGGTTTCAGTTAGTTATACTGATGAATAGATTTTGAAAGAAATAAAGCTACCAGTCCTGTAGTAGGTACAGGGTGACCCAACTTTGCGCTGACGGCGAGCAATGGGTAACTCGCCGTCCGAGCGTCCAGTAACCGTCCTGACCGAGTCCAAGTCGTCTACGGCGCGCAGTTTTGCACGCGCGCCGCAAGGAGATATCAGCAACCGTAGGGGCCCAGCAGGGTCGAAGCCTTCTGGGGCCATGGGTCATGCGAAAGAAATCCCCGGGGCCCTGGGACAATGGCAAAGAAGGAACAGGATTGGGTTTTAGTCAGTAAAATTCTGACACGCCCTCTCGCTCCACCCAAGACCGGGGGAAGTCATTAGATGATTTTCCCACCCAAAAAAACCTTAGACATTTTTCACAGATTTAGGAGGTAATCGGCAATTGCACGTTGTTCAAATGCATGATATTGGTAGCAAAATGATCAAATTAACTGTAATTTTACTAAAAAAACCAACACGAACAGTTATTTTTCTAAATAGATCAACTGGACAGTTTTGACGCTTGGTGCGGTAGTTTTATGATCAAGCGATTCATATCGTAAATGTATTGGTTCAAGCTAACATGTGATGTATGAACCCCGCGTCAATCCTAAATTGATAGCTGTCTATCTATATTACTGTGGTTAAAAAATATTTCATTCCGTTCATCCTCTAAAAGAAAGTGAGATTTGTTTATAATTTTGGTAATATTAAACTTTAACATGTTGTTATGAAATATGTACATTCTACTTATTTATCTGCGTCACTATAAATACTTGATTCAGATCATCGGTTCCGATGATCTAAAAGTGTACTAATAAATGATTACGTGAATTATGCGGTTCTGACTACATTATGTCATTATTTTTTTTTTAATACGACAGGTAAAATACTCCTTAAAGGGATTACGTTAGCTGAAGCCCTAAACGTGCGTTCGTGACCCGTTTGCTTTCCACGGCGCATGCTTATACCAGAACACTAAACTTTTTCCCTTGCGTCACTCGGCTTGTTTCATACTCTTTTTTAGAATTTTTATTTCGGGAAACGGTGTTGCATAAGGCCTGGTTTCACCGTCATGATACAGATTTAACTCGGCGTTTGAGTTTTTGTCACAAACTTATATTTGTTTTTTAGAATAATTCTATAAATAAACTTTTCTGGTTCTTCTTTATCGAGGAAGAAATTCTGCGGTTTTTTTTATTGACTGAATTCCAACCTTCTTACCTACGTTAGTAGTTACATTCATTGCACAAATAAATCTCTCATAAAAAACCCCAATACACAATTTTTAATTTTTCAAACATTTTGTTACCGATATAGATGTAGTCTGTAAGTTACCTGCGCTTAATTTAATAATAGTACTTGTACTAATGGTAATCTTTTACCAAGGGCGCAATGCTAGTCTGCGATATTGGCTCGTAGAGGCTCGGCCGGGTGAGTGGCTGCCGGCGACAGTGTAGTGGACAGTGGACATGAGTGAGGTTCCCGAAGTGGTGGTGGAACATTGCAATGGTGTGGAGACCGAGGCCGAGGCCACGGACGTGGCCAACCAGAATGGAGACGACGGGTATGTGGCTAATCTGATTGCGGTAGCACTGAGCTCGGCTACTTTTACGTGTCTATGGACTTTAGCCAAGTTGAAAAGCTAAATGGTTTCTCCTCTACGTAGTTGACTTAATGCTAATTTCATTAAAATGTGATTTCCAACATTATACTGATAGGGTATCGAATACAGAACTAAAATTGTGATATCAAAACGAAAAAGACAAAAGTGTAAACACATAGCACTTAAAAAGTGCGATAATGAATTGGATTTTTCTATTTTGTAGATTGGCCATTGATCCCAAAATGGGCTGCCGTGTTCATTTCTCGAGTGACGTCATAAGAGAAACGTGAGTTACCTTGTGGCGGTATGTTAGCCAGCTCAGCTGGCGGCGACGCGCTGCCCGTGACGTCATGTATCATGTCCCTATCATATTCTAAAGCACTGTGTATCTCTCCTACATCTTCATATATCGCACGCACTAGGCTAGCTTGCATCATCCATTCATAGTTTTCTGATTGTTCATGCACGGCGGAGCTTAATGCACGCACTACGGAGCCACTTCACAATGTTTTGTGTTGCAACGCCATTTGTGCTATAATGACTGCATGTTTGTGAAAAGAGTACAAATGAAAATAGGTGGCGTAGTTAGTTATGAGTTTTTAGGTTGTGAGAGTGAAAGCTTCTTTTATATGGATGTGTATTCAGTTTTAGAAAAAATCCTTGACTGCACGCTTTTAAACGAAAAATAAGCAATATCAACAGTAAAAGTATGACCGTGACGATTAATACCATTTCAATACCTACCGAACTAAGCGTTTGTATCTTTCTTGAGTAGGTACTAAGTACATACCTAATCCGATAAATTCACTAGAAGGTCTTCGCATTGACATTAGGAAGCCCCGTTTACCGAGCTCCTCTTAGAATGTCAAGATAATTATTCTTTTGCTTCGTTACCTAAACGGCTTTTGAAGTCACGTTTTAGATTTTCCTTGAATGTTTTATTAAGTAGTTTTGTACCAAGTTTCAAGTGCAATTTATTACTTTAATTATTCTTAATAGCACAATTAAATAGTGTTTGTTTTCATAAAGTTGCACGTTCCTCTCGACAAGTAAATTATGCATGCATGTTACACGCTAACAATTTAAATATTTTTTTAATAAAATAAATGGTGTATTGTCACGATCAGATTTTTTTATACAACTAAGTTGAATGCTGAGTTGTCTAGGATGAGGTGTGAGAGAAAGGGAGGGGGGAGGAGACATAAGGTGCAGACGACATGTAAACACATCATCGAAGAATAGTCCTTTTTAAATACTGGTCCATTAAAGGACTAACAATCCGTGGGCCTTCCGTTCGTACCTCTTCCTTTGCACTGTCGTATTCTCGTTTTTATTTCACTTGGAGGGTTTAAGCAGCATTTCAAGTATTATTGCATGGTTAGGAAAAGTTTGGTTAGATCTATTTTAATAAATAATTTTGATGTTTTACAAAGAGCGAGTGAGTTAGTCTGCACTTATGGGAATCGTAAAATGAGGTTGAGGGAAAATAAGGAGGCTCATTTGATTTGACATTTTAATTTAAGCCTTATTTTTGTAATGCACGTACACCTAACTCTACACAAACAAATGAGCAATTACTTATATTGAATAATGTATAATTCATTTCCTTGCAGGTAAGTGTCTTGTGAACTTCCAACGAGTTTAGAAACTCATATGTAAAATCGATGTGACGTCTTGGAAACGGTAAGCAAGCAATATTTTCAATTAAAATGACGATCGCTTTCAAGATTTGTTGAGGTTTAAACTGCTAACTCATACTCAAACTTTTAACTTTAGTTAAATTTCGCAAAAATAGTCGTAATGTGCAAAGCTACGCCTGAAGTTTTCTACAAAGAATCATGACGTGATTTGCTACGGAATATGTCATGCGTTACGAAGTTTTCTTGGGTACAAAATATTTATATATATTTTACGGCATAAGTAATAAAATTCCATTTGGTGGTAGAAATCATAACCCACCGCCGCTGTCAAATCTCCATTACCTTACATTACGTAGGAGCTACGAAGTCTACGACATTAGGGCTACGCGGGAGTTCGTAGCTCGTCGTAGGCTGTAGGCCTGCGTAGCCGTAGCAAGCCTACGCGACCAATACTTCAGATTGGTTCGCTACGAGTGTGAGCTACTATAATTTCAGTGCTTATATATAACTAATTAATAAACTAAAGTTGTAACTAGGGTATGTTGAAGGAATTGACTTCTAAAGATAAATACAGAGTTCGAAGTTTGTTTATAGAGAACCTTTTATTTTAAATTAGGTCGATAAAATACGAGGCGTATATGTAGATACAAGCTGGAGTTGGTTTGCTTGTATTGCTCTATTTGTTATCAGGCGACTAAGGGGACCTCGTTCTCTTAGTATAAACATTAGGCACGCGATGCCATTTATTCAAGCATTTTGAAACGGGTTCGAAGTATGAGTATATACGTATTAAGTTTTCGGCGGTTTCGGTGTTTTATTTCGATACAGGTAATGATAAAAAGTAGGGCTGTTACAACTGTACTATTTATCTCTGCATCACCCAAAGGTTGACTTGCAGAAAATGCATAAAATATTTAATAAATAAACTGTTATATATTTTAACATATTTATACCAATTTAAGGATTGTTTCATATTTTTATAACTATCAGTTTTGTTGTCTTTACTAAATTATACGTCCGTGTGTATGTTACTGAACTCCCCCTATATGGCTGGACCGATTTTGTAGATTGGTTACTGCAGATCTCTGTATGGTTAATATATATTATAATGAAACCTGGTTGGTGGCGCTGCAATCGTTCAGGACAATGTCTATCAGGTCCGACAGTTACAAAACAAGTACTATGTTTTTGTAGAGTTCGATATCCATGTAGTTCTAATGACAACAATACGATAACAAATAAATAAAAACAAGATAATTTTATCACAGGTCGTATAATTGTACGTACTTCTCAAGGAAAACATCGGCATTCCTTGTTATTTTCCTCAGCTTATAAAAGATAAAAACATTGTTGGATCGCATTTTTTACCGGACATTCAGTCGCAGACTTTCATTGCGTTGTCGTTGACATTCCTTCAATTCACACGAAGTCATTTGCTTCCCTTTTATTATGAGAACCGTTGACGACTGAAATATTACGGGCGTATCTGTGTTCCCGACGGTTGTAATTCTGATGTGCCGGGAGCGGATCTAGGATTTTGGCTTGGGAGGGATCCACGTTTTCGCTCAGGGTGACAAGGTTTTTTCAGGAAAGAGGTTGAAGTAGAGGCAGCTCGACAGGGTTTAATCATTCTTTATTCTTTATTCTTTATTGTACACACAACTTTTGTAAAACAATACAAAAAGGACAGCTCATGTACACAGGCGAGCTTAACCCATAATTGGGGGTTTTCTTATAGTAAATCTTATTATATAAATGAGAGAGAAATTCTACACTTGAGGATAATTACAAATGCACAATAAAATTAAAGCACAATACGAGTAATTAAATCATACTTAAAACTAATAATATACTAAAAAAAATAGTGTACAGCACACGATACATCACCATCTTCCTGCCCTTGTGCCGTTTTATTTGGGGATGGTGCAACACGTTGTTTTCTTCCATTCTATCATTTCCATTCCACAACTCTCACAATCCGTCCATCTTTTCTTTGGTCTCCCTCTCCCTCTTCATCTATCCACATGTATATTCATAATTCTTTTAGTAAAATGTGTTTCATCCCTCTTCTTTACATGGCCATACCAAGACAAACGATTCCCTTTCAACTTACAGCACACAATACATAAACATAATATATACAATAAATAAAAAAAACTCACACATGTATATTTATTTATGTTTATTTTAAGATCAATAAACGAACACCATAAACCTATTGCTAAATTGTCCTAGGACAGAATGTATATATTTATGGGTCAATTGGTCATTGTGATGACACTTGAGGGAGGCACTATGTCCAGCAATGGACGTCCTTCGGTTGCAATGATGATGATGATGAGGTCTCATATTGACAGGAAATGTCATAAAGATGCCCATTCATAAAGAAATAGGTTTCGCGTTGTCCACATGGTCGTACTCGCGCACTGAGGGTTCCGTACAACCTTCCGATTAAAAAAAATTTTTGAAAGGCGAATTTTTAGCCTTAGAAAGTGTTTAGATGTATGTGTCAATGTATCTTAAGGTAAGTACATTCTTTTGTTAACTTTTATGTTTAATAAAGATATTTGAAAATGAAATGAAATGAACCTATTTAAATAGTTCAATTCCCAAATTGAATCTCAAAGATTATTCCGAATCGCAATAATAGTTTTTATTTGTGACGTAAAAACAAAACTCCTTTCAGATTTATTCCTAGTCCTTGTTGAACTCATTATTAAACTAAAGACGACACTTTACCTTAATCATGAGTTTAAGCGAAGAGAAGCTGCACTCCACATTACAAGTAAATACTGGTATTGTAGTATGAAATTCTGAGGCAAATTTATATTTGGAAAAAAAAAACTTGTCTCTTGATGCGGTTCTGCTGCTCTTTGGTTGAGACGCTCCTCGTTACTACAAAGATCCATCTATCATCTCCTTAGCCTTTTCCCAGCTAGCTTGGGGTCAGCTTCCAGTACAACCGGATGCGGCTGAATACCCATGTTTTACATTTAGCGACTGTTGGTCAGACCCCCGCAACCAAGTTATTGGGTAGCGAGATACTCTTTGGATAGACTGATGGTCAGACTTTCTGGCGTCTGACTACCTGTAACAACTGTCAAAGATCTACGAATGGCAACCGGAGCCGTGCTTTCCGAGGCACGAGGTGTTAAAAATATCCAAGATATAAACTACATATGAATTGAAAAATTCACATTAGTACTTGCCCGGTTTCGAACCCGTAACCCCATGTATGAGAGGCGAGTGCATTAACCAATGGGCTATCACACAAATCTCCATTCAAAGAGTAATTTCTATAATATTAAGTTTAGTTTAAGATTTATCATGAGATGATCTGAATCCCTTAAGCCCCGCCCTTCTGGATTCGCTATTGCCTCCAGCTATACGTGAATAGGCTCTACCTTCAAAACAATTTCACGGCTTTATATTGTTACTCTTGATTAAATACCAACAAATTTACCAAAATAAAACGGCTGCAAAATAATTTTAAAACAATGGACTGTTTGATATCAAAAAGAACTTAGTAGCTATTAAATATTCAAATATACAATAGAATTCACAGCAGCTAGCTTTTGAGATGTTTTCTTCATTTTTATGAATAATTCTAACTAATTAGTCCTGAAAAGAAAATGTGTTTTTATATTAATTATGGTGTCGACTTCTGTACAGGTTGATTTTAATTGCAAATAAGTTACTAAATTATGCGTTATATTTAAATTGTTATGTTGGTGGTTGGAATTGGATACTTGTTAGAGAATTCTTTTCTAATACTTCGTTAGTGTTTAATTGAAAAATAACCTTTTTCTGTTTATTCTTTTATAACAAAACGTTGGAATTGAACGCTCAAATACCTACAGTATTCACGTTTTTGTGTAAAGGTCTAAACGAACACGTCCCAACGTTACCTACGGGTTCTATGGGTTACCTAATATTGGGTTAGTTAATACGTAGGTAAAAACGTGTCTAGTAGAAATAACTCTTAAAATATATCGTCAAGTTCAATGCGCTTTTGCCATTACTCTTACAACTATATGATGCGTTATCGCTACTTTGAAATATTCACTGAACAACCGTATTGAGAGCGATTGCGATTAGACATCTTTTAGTGCGTGCTTCGATAAACACTTAGGTGCGCTTAAAAGTGTGGGACGGTATGCGAGGAATTTAAGGCATTGGGCGCGGGCGGGGGCGCGGCCGCCCGCCCTGGTCCGCCTGGGCGCGAGCCGCCGGCAGTCGGCTCCGCGGCCTCCGACCGGAGCGCGCGATTCGCTCCAGCTCCCACACTCGCCCGTACGACTCTTGTAAACACACTTCGCGTCCGCGTTTTACGACCCGACCGTTCCCGCCAGAGAACATTTTCAAAAACTGATTCGTTTGGGACAGTTGGACAGTGAGTGTAGCGGTGCTCGGAGCTGGTGGGGTGCGCCATGTGTGGTGGTGACCATGCGGCCGCCGCTGCCGGCTAACCGTTCACTTTGCACGCTTCTAACTCCACGTGTTTTGGTAAGTCTTACCCTTTTTATTATTTACTTAATCAACTGCCACTGTGATAAAATTAGTGTAAACATGTTCTTCACTGTAATTTTATCCTCAACTCGTAATACCTTCTAAATCTTTGAGTTATATACCAGATTTCTCGAAAGTTATTTCTAGTCACATCGTGAATAATATGAATAAGAAATATTACGATAGCAAATTAATAATAAAAAGCTAAAATTTTTTTGCGGGATTTATGTAGACAGGTATCTGTAAAAATACATTTTGTGATCTTTTCCGGGAACCAGATAATTACGAGATTAACTGTTGGTAGGCAGGTAGTACACTTACTACCTGCCTACTTACCGTCAATCTTAACGAACCTAATCATTCCAATTAAACAATCAATTCATTCATCACTTCTACTTGCTGAATTCAGATTGGAATTATAAGATATACAAACTAGTTTTACAAACAAAGTAATAAAATACAAGTAAAAGCTAAAGGTATTTAAATGCGAGAAATTAAAACCTTTACTGCAGGTAGGCGGCTAAATATTCATTACCTTTACGAGGTATTTGAGAAAGGCGAGCCCTTTCAATAACTCTTCCTAAAGTTGTAAAGTAATATATTACTGTGCTTTAAGCTTCAGGGACATCTACTCCGGGGCTTCAATCTAACTCGAGAATTTACAGCTTTTACCCTCTGCTCCCTTTGGATTTTTGACGGTAACTTAAGCTGTATTTTAAGTTGTCAGAATTGTTGTAATTCAATATACTCGTACCATATTAATATAGTTAGTATGCCGAGCCATATTAATTAAAATAGCTTAAAAAAATAGCCGTAAATCCTTATGTTCGTAATTAACGTTGACATACATAAGACCAGTACTTATGTATTCAAGTGCGGGCACTGGGCGGATTGACATTCATAGTTTCTACCCAACTTCAGCGTCGGAAAACTAGTCAATCGATCTAATGACTTATTGATAGACTTATGAACTCTGTTGTTTTGATTGTTAAAATTTAAATTGAGATAATCTCCAATCGTCAGCTAACAATAGGTTATATTTCCATAGCTATTCCCGTTTCATATCGCAGATGTAGCTGAGATACGTTTTATAACTAAGCGACTATAAACCTGAATATAACTCAGTTATTCACCGGAAAGAATACGAGCATCGTTTCAACTAAATATTTACCTACGCTAAACTAAAAATGTGTTGTTATTGCTTTAAATACGCTCGCTTTCAACACTATTATATTTTACGATCTGAAATTATAACAATATGTCGGGTGGCTAATGAGGCGCGACCTCCCTTCTTCTATTCATTAAGTGTGTATATTTAAAGTGACACATCGTTCTCTTTCGGCGTTGGCTTTATTGCGTTTTGTAATTTTATCAATTGAACACCAATTTAAACACATTATTTGTGCGTACAGCTAAGGAGTGGAGTTCGCTGCTAGAGTCTATTGTTTAGTATCTAAAACCTATGTAGGTCTTTAAATAAAAAGTGAATTGGTTACTTCTAGGCAAGTTTGCTCCAACGTCAATCACATCATAGTTAATCATTAGGTGAGATAGTGGTAAAACACGAGTCAAACTATAATAAAAAAAACCAGGCAAGTGCGAGTCGGACTCGCGCTCTTAGGGTGCCATACTTTACCTATGAAAACAGTTCAATTCCCGAATTGAGTTGCGAAGATTTTTCCGAATTGCAAAAATGTTTTTTTTTTTTGTCCTTGTTTCATGCCAAATATCACGATTCTAGGTCAACGGGAAGTACCCTATGAATTTTGATGCCTTGAGAGTGTCGAAATATACGTTTTTTGCGACATAAACGGTCGCATCTTTTTTTCGTTTACTCAGAAGTTTAATTTTTTCTCAGCTTCAAGACCGCAGACCTGACTACATAGTTTTAATTTCAAATCTCTACCTCCACGCGTTCATGAGATAAAGGATCTTGACAGACAGACAGACGGACAACAAAGTGATCCTCTATAAGGGTTCCGTTTTTTTCCTTTTGAGGTGAGGAAACCTTAAAATTTTAAGAAGAAACCCTTTTTCCCATATTAAATGTGACAAAGAAGGGTTCCCAATATAAACTTGTAGTTGCGATGATAAAAATTTGTAATAAAGAGATCTGAATTCAATAATAACACCATATCATAAAATAGAATGCCATGTTATAAGCTCGTATGGCTCAGATCGGGTCCGATTGGTGTATCCCCCTCGGCACATTCACCCGACTTATGTCACGCACTAGCCTACTCCAATTAGGTTTTTATCCGTGTAATCCCCGGATTCGGAAATAATTTGTGGGGCGAAATTCCATGTTACCATGCCAGGTAAATCGTCACATTTTGAGAACGTTTATTATAAAATTATAAAACAAAAGTTCAAAATTCAAATGTTTTTTTCACATAGGCCTACATGGGCACTAATAAAATAAGTGCACGGTTCCTTTGGTCGTTTCCTATGTAGAAGAACCGACAAGAAACTCCAAGGTTGCTCTTAACAAAAATGTTTGTTCTTCCAATATTTCCATATAGCAGTATTAATAGATATTATGTAAGAACAGTGTAGACCATTCAATATTGTACTCGAAAGCACAATAAAAATAATCATAATAATAAACTGAGTCGTAATAGGAAGTAATCTAAGAATTCGCGGAGTCTACAGTGTTCTCACAATCACATTATAAAAAAGAGGCTGTAAATAAAAAAAAAAGAAAAAAAAATTACAATTACAATAAATTAGACGTTAACAAAATAAATAACTAACCAATTTAAGGTGTTTGGTGTCTAATAATATAAAAAATATTGCAAAAGCAATGTGTAAGAAAAATAATAATAATAAATAATATATAGACGTTGCAACAAAGACAAAGCAGTTAATAGACACATTTACACAACATTATGAGTTACCAGGGGCCACATATGCAGAAGCAGTCATTGTCAAACAAGCAACCTTCCCCTCAACAAAAAACAAACAGCCTTTCCCTCGCTAAATTTAGTCAAAGCCTTTGGCAGCTTGTTATAAAAGCGTATGCTGTTTACTAAAAATTACTTGCTGGTCTTAGCTAATCTCCATTTGAGTAATACAATTTTGTGATTACTACGCGTATTTATGTTATGAAAATCGCTTCTAATTTTGAAAAGTCCTAGGTTTTTACAAACAAACAAAATACTTTCTAAGATATATGGAGAAGGCAGTGTCAGTATACCAAATTCTATTAATTTATTTCAGAGGGACTCGCGAGGACCTATTTTAGAAATAGCCCGGATTGTTTTCTTTTGCTATATGAAAATTGAGTCTACATCAGCTGCAGATCCCCACAGTAAAATGCCATAAGACATAATACTGTGGAAATAAGCATAGGAACCTAATCTAGCTGTGGCTACATCTGTCAATTGCCGTATTTTTTTTACTACATATTCAGCTGAACTTAATCTTCCTAAAAGTGTTTTAATATGAGCACCCCACTGCAGTTAAAAATCGATAGTTATACCTAAGAACACAGTTTCCGTAATAACATCAAGTTTTTTGCCTTCAAGAATTAGATTGATGTCAACTTGAGGACATTCGGCAATTCAATGAAAACTTCATACATTTAATTTTATTCGATTTCAGTAAAAGATTATAAGCTGCGAACCATTTCAAAAGAACAACCAGACTTTAGTTGTCATGCAAGACATCCGCATTTTTTCTATTTACTTTAAGAATAAGAGAAGTGTCATCAGCAAATAGAATTGTATCGGATAAATTAGCCATCATGTAAGGAAGGTCATTAATATAAATTAGAAAAAGGAAAGGGTCAAGAATTGAACCCTGAGGCACGCTCATCTTTACTAAAGACCCTGAGGACGTAGCTCCATTAATGGTTACTTATTGCTGCCTGTAAGATAAATAGGAAAAAAACAAGATCAGCAGCTCGTCCACGAATTTCGTAATGATGTAATTTACAGATCTAGTATTATGGTCAACACAGTCAAATACTTTTTAGAGGTCACAGAATATGCCATTAGCATCCTGGGACTTCTTCAAGGATTCCAAAATGTGACTGATGAGCTTCACTCCTGCTTCCGTCGTTGAACTTCCTTTCATGAAGCCAAACTGATGACTATACAAAATCCTATTTGAATTAAAATGAGACTGAGACAACATCTGGTCGAGCATGATTTTTTCGTGTATTTTACTCAATGCTGGAGGCACAGATATAAGTCTATAAATAGAGGGATCACTCTTACTATGTTTAATTAAATCAGGGAACGTACCGCTGTCTAAACATTGATTAAATATGCCTGTTAGGACAGGAGCAATTGTATCAATAATATCTCCAAGAACCATAACGGATATACCTTATAAGTCCTCAGCGTTTTTTATGTGAAGACTTTTGAATGTTTTTTTAATTGTATCAACAGAGATACTCTTAAATTCAAAGGTTGGTATATCCTTAGCGAAATTTTCTTTTGAGAAAGATTCAGCTAACAAAGATGAAGAAGGGAGAGATTTCGTAACTTCTATTGGGATGTAGGTAAAGAAGTTTTCTAACGTCTCAGCCACTCTAGTGCTATCTGAGATGATTTTATTATCATCATATTTTTTTATGGACAATTCATTCCGATGTTGTAGGTTTGTCTTTCCAGTTTCCTTGTTTATCACCTTCTTTATTAGAATTTCTAATTTTCTTACTAATTGCTTTAGTTTTAGCTTGGGCGCAGACTCTTTTGGATATCTTTGAATAGATTATAACGTGGTTATGCAAGTTAAGATCATTCGATAATGATTTTTCATGGTATAGATGATATAAAGTATCTCTGCTGTTTATAATTCATTAAATTTGGATTTATTATTAATTTAAACTTTTTTAACTCGAACGCCCCAGTAAATTATTGGCATACTGTAGAAAATAATGTACCATAGTTTACATTGGGGTCTTTCGAATCAAAATTGGCTGTTGAGAGACTACTAAGAACATTATTATTAAAATAATTTAATTTATTTTCAGTAAGCGATCTAAACTCCGCAGTTGAATCTAATTGTAACTTTTTGGCTGTCACGAAAGATAGCTAGTTGACCAGTATGGTCAGACCTCATGCCACTAATTACGGATAAGTCATTCTATCTGATTTTAACCAGGTTTCACAAAAACGTAATGTGAATTGTTGAGTTGTGTTTTCTTATTTATTTACTAGCTACGTACACGCCTCAGCTTTGCAAGGATGTTACAAATTTTTGAATTTCTCGGGTTTTCTCTACTAATAATATGCATTTATTATACACAGAGTGATTCATGAAGAAGGTTTATCCTTCCTCATAAATCATTCTGTCTGTCGGCAAAAACTGCATGAAAATTCGTTCGGTAGTTCTTGACTTTACCGCGTTCAAACAGACAGAAAGACGCGATTTTGTTTTAAAATACGTACAATTTTAGTTATGTAGTGGTTCATCGATGTTAGTAAATACAATACAATGTTCAGGTTTCTGTCGACAAAACGGGATAGTGACTTTATTAAACATGAACATAAATGACTCTTGAATAGGTACAGATGAGACTATGAATCGATACCTACCTAAGAATGTCTACAACTATGTCTATGAACACACTAATACGACCTGTAATTAATAATAATTAGTCAGTGAAATCCCGTTTGTTATTCATTTAACAAAGTTTTTATGTTTATGTATTAAAACTGTTTTTATTTTGATATAAGCTTCGTAATTGTAAACGTTATAATATTATAACGGAAAACAAAACTAACTAAATTTTATTTATTTTTCTCAATTCTAAAATCGGTGTTGTAAAAGGAACAAAGCAGATTAAATCTCTTTCTGATACTTGGCTTATTTGGATTTGACCTAATTGTTATTGGTTTCCATCAAATTAATTACTGTAACGGTTAAATTAAACAATAAAGCAGTAACTTTTATCTTTTTACGCTTAGAAACCCGTATTCCGAAGGAAAAATAAACATACTATTACACTAATATTATAAAGGCGAAAGTTAGTTAATATGTACATAATATATTTGTTACGCTTTCACGTTGAAACTGCTGAAGTGCCAAATTTCATCCAGATGGATGAAGTGGTAGACCAGTCCTGGAATAGCACAAAGGATACTTTTTATTCTAGAAGTATCTTCCCTTGGGATAATTTTCTACTATGACGTGGGCGAAGCCGCTGGCAGCAGCTAGTATTTAATCATTTTAGTTTTATTGTTATTAAATAATTTTCGCTTTCTAGGGTTTGGTGTGATGAATGGATAATTTTTGCTCGCTCACTAGCAGTTGGGGGGTAGTTGCTAAATGATATCCACTCGAGCCGGTTTGTGAACGAGTTCTAGGCTTAATTAAAAATATTCTTGAAGCGGTCGATACTTATCATAGGACACGACGTTTAATTACTATGATTTACGTAGCAAATTTGAAACGTTCGTCGAAATGTTGAGATTTAATAAATGCGAAAACGATAGATAATAATTAAAACGTTGTTACAAATGTACAAGAGGCATTTATTTATGAGATAAAATCATAATAATTACTAAATAACAAACATGATAGAAACTGATCATTATCGTCTATACGAGTATTTTTATTAATAAATGTTATAATATAATGATATTTTCTCCCTACGGAATAATAGCTGCCACGGAGATCCAATAATATCCGAAAACACTATGACAACACGGTTTTTTTTATTAAGTGTGGATATCATCTAATGACTTCTCCCGCTGTGGGCGGACTTTTACTGTATAAAACCACATCTGTTTCCTTCAGTTGCCCTTTGCGTTCTAGGACTACGGGTTTCCTTTTTAGAAATTTGCCGCGGTCCTAGCTAGCTGGTATTGGCTGTGCTGGGCCCTTACGGTTTGTTGATATCTCTTTGAGGAGCGCGTGAATCTCGTATGCTCCACCATGTCCTCCAGGCGGTCCACACAATGGTGACACCCGGGCGTTTCTTCAGCCTGAATCCGATGCAGGAACCTCCCGAACTTGCCATGTCCGGTGAGAACGGCGGAAGGTGAGGACGCCGTGTTTGTCGCCGTCATAATTGTGGCGTGCCCAATGACAACACGGGTAAATCTTAGTCACTGAGATCCGCGACGATAGTTTTACGTTAATCGGATAACCCGATTTCATATGAGCATAAACAAACATAACGGTCTTCTTTACGTTTGAGATACATTTGAAAGAAACCGATTTAATGTACAACATCAGTCAGTGCGTGGTTGTGAAGACACACACATCAAAATATAGCTACATCCTACGATGATGTTTGTTTACCATCAATCATTGGTAGAGTTGTGCGTATCAAGTCGCGCCTCGCAACATGCGCTACGTGCTGCGTGCCCGCTGAGCCTTGACGCAATAAATATATTGAATACTGGCCGTCTACAGCTGTTAAACATTTTAATTTTAGTCCAACTAATATTTATAGTCTGAGAGACTATTATGCATATTATATTGATGTGAATATTGATATTGTAGCTCTTATGAATTTTTCAAAACACTCAACTAGTACCTATATTTCATTTTTTGTATGTATATATAATGAGAAATAAAATGTAGCCATTTTTATTTTTTTAAGTGTGGAAATCATCAAATGATTTCTCGCGATGTGGGTGGAGCGGAAGGGTATGTCAGACTTTTACTGACTAAAACCACACCTGTGCCCTTCAGTTGCCCTTTGCGTTCTAGGACTACGGGTTTCCTTTTCAGAAATTCTCCGCGGTCCTATCTAAATAAAATGTAGCTAAATTTGGCGCCGACATCGTTTGTTAGTTATTTTAGAACATATTTTTTTTTTGCCGTCAAGGTATATTATATATATACTACATATAAGTACAAGATTATATACAAAAACACTTAACTAATTAAAACTATTTAAATACATTAAAGGCTACTCCTAACTAAAATATGGCGACATAAAACTCCCCGATAATTAATTAGTACGAGTACTTTATAATCAAGATTTTAATAATTTGACTTTAAAACAAAGCTCCCAAAACAAATAGACTTGCTTAGAAGTGTGTTTGTTTTGTGCAACAATTATTAATCAAATTCTGACCTTCTGTCGATTTTGCAGTAGGTATGTGAACACTGAACAATACTAGTAGATAGAGATGAAGTGATATATGAGTAATTATTCGACGTGCCGATAGTTTACCCTATTAGGCACTCGAAGAAAAACACGAGAAAGCTCTCCCGTGTCTCTCGTAACTGAAAAGTTACTTTGAATTGGAAACCGTCGTCCAGTAAGTTTCAGTGAAACCGCCGTGGCAGCCACAAATCATTCCATTGCATAGATTGTGTCTACCTAGCGTTTAATAAACGAAATTGCTAACGTTGCTACGAGTAATAGCGTCTGATTTATGCGGGAAATGCATAATTACCTATACCTCTTACAATTCCGTTTATTGTCGGGTTGAAAATAGGGCTGTTAGAAAAAATATATTTGAAATAGATAAAAAGATAAATAATAAGTTATTAGGACGAATGGACGTATAGGTTTAAGAATGAATCAAATATTAATTATAATTAGAGGATCAGTTTGACCAGAGACGTGATATTAAAGATGTCTGCTACCTAAATAATACCTACCTATCGTAAATGGTTCAATTGACTGTCCTGAACTTGTCTCAAAATTTTCAATATGCACTAATCAGATAGGGCTGCGACAGCGACCACTTCTGAATGTACCTAGTGCAAACACTAATTATAGGCGTAATGCATTTTTTCTGAGAGCCAGTCGCAGTTTTAACAAGATTTCATGTGAACCCGGCATTGACCTATTTTGCACCAACGCGAGCACAGTTAGGAAGCTCTTAGCAAAGCTATGTTTTGAGCAACTAGCACCTATTTGCACTTGAAACATATATTATTATTGTTTGTTTAAATTTACTAACAGTTTATGGTATTGTGGGACCAACTTTGAAAATTTTTGTCATCTGCATTATGTGGAAGCTTGTAATTAGAAATTTAGTTTTTTACTATTGTCATTATGTTGTAATTAAGTGTGCTAAGCTTTCCTAAAATGTGAAAAAAAAATAACGGAACATATTATGTAAATACTATATACAGCATACCTAATATGAAAGATGGAAGACCAAATATTTCCAATTAACACATTAGATGTCTCCGTGCATTGATATGCATGTTCCAATAGGTAGATTCGCTTCACATAATGTTTTTGAAACTATATTACGAATTAAAATGTAGTGAATGATGTTAGTGTTTAAGTTTCTGTGAAATTGTTACTATTTTGGTGTACAATAAAGTTTATTATATTCTATTCTAAAATTTCTTATACATAAACAAGCATACTTATAATAGTTTTTACTTGGCAGTCGCAAGTTTTCATAAGTGATTTCAGATTAATCAGAAAATGTAACATTTCTTACAAAAATGTATTTTTTTACGAAACTTCAAAAGCCAAACTTAACTCTTGTGCAAACACGATTACTGTTAATGGCACAACATTTCAGCTACGATTCATTTAACCTTAGTTAGAGGTCTCTTTGAGCGATTATAACTTGGTTTATGACAAGGACAACTCCCCTATTGTTCACGTCTGGGAGGCTGGGCGAAATGTCATCGTAGGCAGAATACGCTGATCAAAGAGACCGATCTGCAAGCACTGTGGTCTGACACTCAACTGGCGTGTCTGTGTGTAGTTTATCTATCTAGTGACTGAGGAAAATGGCTAAGGAAATACACGTGTATCTTACTCAGGCTAGGTTACAGTTGGTGATACTATTAACACATATTTTCGGTCTTATTCATAAAAAAAAAATTGAACTGTTAGGCACTTGTTTTATATAGTGTAGTGCTAAAAGAGCACTTCGAACTTTGGTAAGAAAAAAAAAAGAAAACAAACACGTTTCGTGAAGAAAAACAAAAAAATAATATAATTGTTTCTCAATTTTCCGTGGGTTTTCACCCCTGGCTACTGACGGCTCTCTTTAGTGTTTAATTCTCAATTCGAATTGCTGTACAAAAAATTCCATTGAACTTCTATCAGTGCACACGAAAAAAGTAGTAGGCATGAGACTTCAATGTTAATTTTAAGGAAAAATTTTAAAAAGATATCAGAATACCTTTTACCACTCTATCTTACTCTACATAGGTATACAAGAAGCCCATTAAAAACATAAATATGATGAGAGCCAGTTCAAAATTATATTATGATGTAGTTGTCCATTTCACCGACAAAAGAGTTAAGATATGAGTGTCAAGTTCTATAGAAAACCCTGAAAATTTATAAGAATTTCAAACCTCAATATTTCACGTAGCTAGTTTTTTTAACAGCAAAACAAATGTTTAGAGGAATGCCTTACAATACATATACCTAAAAACAATAGCCAAACATAAAATGAGTTAAATGTTGAGGTTATAAGTACTTTTGGAGTGTTTATGTTAAGTACAATTGGTGTTAAGAAGGGATTAAAAGTAGCGCCAAATGGTTCGCGTTATATTTTACACACAGAGTCAGAGTCTGTCTTTCCTGTTAGCTACAACCTAGGGGTCTTTAAGTCACGAATGATTTACTATGTATAATGATTTACGGTTACTTCCAGGCAAGCATGCTCCAAAGTCAACCACATTATTGTTTGCCATCTGTTAAGATAGTGGTCAAGCACATGCCAATGAATAAAATAAAACGTGAAAGTTAAAATAGTCGTCGTACGTAACCCTCTCCATGCGAGTCCGACACGCACTTGGCCAATATTTGTCGTTAGGTGTATATTGTGTTGTTACTATGTGTCTGTTATGTAAACTGGTAACATATAATATCCATATTTAGGTTCTATTTTTACTTTATTTACATTGTTCTCACATGTAAACATGTAACAGATATATTTGTAATTATAAAACATGATTGATAAGAGTGTCCATGGAGTCTCTTGCACATTCTTCTCCATAGAGATCTACGGTTTGGAATGTGCAATTAGCATATTTTTTTCTGACTGCCTGTAAATGGTTTATTTGAAATAAAATGCTTTGAATCTGTGAATCTTGAATCTAACAAATAGTGAGACAAGATAGTCGAGTAAAACAATACAAATTCGACTTACATTTTTATATCGGTTTCGCTTGCCACGTCATCCGCGTCGCATCTCTATACCATAAAGCCACCTCTGTTATTCCTTCGCAAACTGTGAAGTGCATAGAATCAGGAACGGAAGTAATCAGTTTGTTTTTTGCCGCCAATAAACGACGTGATCACGATTTTGGTCGCTATAGTTTTCCGAGTCGGGAGAAACAGCATCCTATAAATCTACTGAACTGTGATTTGGGGATCAAAGGACATAGAAGTGTGTAGACCTTAAATTGCCAGATATAGAATGAACCAAGTTAAAAGGTCCACAGTGCCCACATCGAGTTTTAACAGCGATTTTAGGTTTTTAACTTTCTAATTAGCCTATTTCCAATTGTTGTGTTTGTCCTTGCATGTGGTTAAAACATTTTTTACAAAATTCTTATACACCACTAATTTTTTGTGTGTCGTACCGTGTACCGTGTCCTCGTGAGGGCGATCGGCGGCAGCGATCTCTCGCGCCGGGCCTTGGTACAGGCCATGGTCCGGAGCGAGGAGGAGTGGCAGGCGGTCGCCTCCTTCTGCGAAGCAGTAATGCTAGCAAAGGAGGCGGCCGATCGCGTGAGGCAACGGCAACGGTCCTCACGCCCCAACCGCCGCCGGGATTCCGATCCCGATTTCCGGCCACCGTAGGCGCGGGCTTGCAGACGGCGAGCAATGGGTGGCTCGCCGTCCGATCGTCCGGTAACCATCCGGACCGAGCCCAAGTCGTCGACGGCGCGTAGTGTTCCACGCGCGCCTCAAGGAGATGTCAGCAACCGTAGGGGCCCAACAGGGTCGAAGCCTACTGGGGCCATGGGTGATGCGAAAGTGACCCCCGGGGCCCTGGAAAAATAAAAAATGGCAAAGAAGGAACAGGAGTGGGTTTTTAGTCAGTAAAAGTCTGACACTATCTCACGCTCCGCCCAAGAGCGAGGGTTGTCATTAGATGATTTTCCCACCCGAAAAAAAAAAAAAAAGGTCAGAATATTCAAAATCAATATTTAGATGGTAATGCCATTGCATCATTTCTCGGTTACCTACTAACTTTTAATTTAATTTTTCTTCTGCGTAAACACTAGTATAGTTTACGTAGACAATTTGATTTTAATAATTCAAGGTTCAATTACTTTATCGTTCAAATATAATAAAGCTTCTCATAAATACTAAAGGTCTGAGGGCGTCGCATCTGAATACTATAGATGATAAGTTTGAGGTATAAACGCGAATACAAAGCAAGGCGATGGCCGATGCTTGCCGCTTTACGAGCGTGTTTGTTTCTCCAACTATTTTACCAAATTAACTTCATGTTTGAATGCTTTTGACAGACTCTAGTGTTTCGTGCAAAGTTTAATTAAATCATAATTAGTCTACCTACACACTGCTTTCATGAAGCAATATTTATCTAGCTTGGCTATAATTTTTTTCACACTTAAAAGTATTTTTTTTTTGCCAAAGCTTTTTCAATGAAATAGACCTTACTGTATAGTTTTGACGTAGGTATTTCTGTGTAGATTTTACCGCTATTTCTTTTAAATTAAAACGGAATGGGGTATTTAAAAAACTAAAATTGCTGTGATTGCGGGCACGAAACCTGCAATAATTTTTAAACTGAAGCTTAATATCATTCGTATATTTGTTAATCGTATTATAGATAGATATATCAACCCTTCTTTTATTGACGATCATAAAAAATCCAGCCGGTCGCGTGCTGTGAGGATTCAACAGGCAGTGAATATTGTCAGGGCCAGAATTTGTCGAAATCCCTTGAGGAAATAAAAAATCTTATTTCAAGAAATGATACGATATCCGCTGGAACGCATAGTAGCTATATCTGAAGAAATTTTGTTAATTTATACATTTACGTATCTCCAGTTGATATTTTAATGTATAAATTATAAATTCACGTATAATTTGTGTTTGCCTATCTGTTGTCTCTATGTTTACTATTCTCAGAATGTTTGTTACGTACATGTAATATGTTCTTACAGTTTATTCCCAACACAACGCAAGGTCGTGGGTGTGTTTTGTTCATAAATTAAATTTAATCCGTTATTATAGGAGATACTTATTCGTGTTCGATTCGTGTTTATCTTGTGGGCACTTTCGCTAACGTTTTGCCTGAAAGTCGATACAGTGAAGCAAGCGATGACGTCAATGTTGCTTTATGATTCAATCTGCTGTTAACTGAGCTCTCGCCCAGCTGAGTGCAGCCCGCTCTAAATATATCTTAACAATTTTACTTATGTACGTTTCATCTCTGACGCCGAATTTCCCGATGGCGCCTCTTTTACTGCCATTAGCACACCTTTTAGCCCTTATTGTTTACAGTGGTAGATTAATATATTATGAAACATCACATAAAGATTTTTTTGTAACCGATTTCAAAAATGGAGGAGGTTCTCATTCATCAATGTGTTTTATTTTTTAATGTTTGTTACCTCAACGAACCAAAAAAAATTTGCAAATTTGTTTTTTTTTATCTGATGCGATATTTATCAAAACTCTGTCCCGATGATGGGATTCATGAGGAAAGTTTGGTATTTCCATCAAGAAGTCAAGCACTTGCTTTGAGGAAGTACCTACTACTTGATGGAGTGGAACTGATAAAGAACATCACATATGGCTAATTATTATTATTATTATTATAAAAATGATACATTCAAACTGATCTGATGATGAAGCTGGAAGGTAGGCACGGGGACTCGCACAAAAACAACGTATCCCAGTCGTTTTTAGCAAAATGGAATTGTAATGAGTTGCGATTTGGCTATAAACGGAATATGCACACTATTTAGGTTTAGATGTGAGGTGCCACAACAAAAAGGAAAAATGGATAATGCAAGATAGTTGAGTGTCTTTTTCCTGGTATGTTTTCAAAACTGCTTAAAAGCTTTGTTATCACATCGTTACATAGATTCATGCTCATTATCATCGTTACCATGGGCTAATTAATAATAATTAGTGGTAGATGACAGTTACTATGGGCTTAATTAATAATAATTAGTGGTAGAGACTTCTATAAACAGAGGAAGTATAATATTACGCAGACACTATTGAGAGATGATTTCAGATTTAGACTTAATTATATTGACAAGTAGTTTACGGAGCAGGAATAAGGTACCTACTGTACCTAGTGATAGCAAAAAAGTATCGTGACCACCACCTAAGTGCGGTGAACATTGCTAATAGCAACAAAAACTAGGTGACAATGCTACTGGAAAATTGTAAATTATCATTTTAGAACAGCAATAAGCACACTTATTTCACATTCTCTGATTGCTGCTTTTTTTAACATAAACGCTCGAGGCTTGGCATTTCGTTAAATCTAAGTGCAATAGTAGAAAGTTTAGGTATTTTCATTCAAACTACGTGTTCTGTGTCGGTTTGTTTCCCGAACTGATCCTCTGAGTAACGAGTGTACACACCTGTCTAGCGTAGCGACGACACATATTATAAATGTGTATGGCGGTCTACTTATAAACTAACGGCTTGCCGTGGCCAGTAAATTACAAATGGTTGGCCGAGGGCTTATGGGAATGCAATCTGCTGATCAACATAAGATATTTATGTGTTTAACTGCGTCGTACTTGATATGACGGAGTTTTGTACGTAAATGTTTTCAGGCGTTTGGTGTTATTGGCAATACCCAATTATTTAAGAAAAGTCTACTATTTTGGCTGCGTAAGAATATTTTCTTTACGACTACTTTCCGATTTTTGAGATGTCATTATTGTTATCGTTGTCTAAATTATAGATGCTGATACGCGGGAAGTTATCGAGTTATACTCAAATCTTAAATCCCTACGGGGTTCTTATAGGTCACCAAAGTGCTCACTTCCGACAGTAGCTCTCGCTCCGGCTTTTCGCTTCGATAAGTAGGTACATAGATCCGTGTAGGTAGACCTTTGCCGAAGCAACAACTCTCCTTCTAATATATTTTATCCCAACGCTGTCAACTTTGGGATTTCTATGTCCTTGGTCGACTGCATCCATTTGTTTTGTTTAACCCTTTATCGCAAAGTAAAAACAGTTTCTGAAATATTTTTAAAAGGAACGGATCCTTTGGGGTCTGTGTAATTTAATACAGAACTTGTAAGTGATATCGACTATTTTAGTTGAATGAAAAGCTTTTTCAAGTTTCTACCCTACGTCAGGTAAAACCCACATTGTAGGAATATATAGCAGGCATGTTAGTAGGTCGCGCCGTCGTCATTCTATATTCGTCCTTGATCAATTATTTAGTGCCACGGCTGTCTATAACACGTGCCAATTACATAAATGAGTATCATTTGTATTTACTAATGTTGTTTTACGGTTATTTACTTTGCTTCTCTTCTCCCCTGTGGTGTTAACGTATAGCTCTCTAGTGCTGGGCTCGAATAGAGGCCATATTATGAATTCATCGGTTTAAAAAGAAATGGGAAACTTCCACGAGTATGTATCAATTTATCTTTTCTCATACCAAAATTATCGTCTCCTATACATGTAATAGGCACACTTACATTTATTCATAATAATATTAAGGATTCATAACAATACCAAGGAATGTTTCTACTGCCTTAAGAAAACAGGAAAAGTCTGGAAAATACTTGAATAATTTTTCACAAAGGTTATGCCTTTTTTTTTTTTTCGGTGGGAAAATCATCTTATGACATCCCCCGCCCTTGGGCGGGGCGGGAGATAGTGTCAGACTTTTACTGACTAAAAACCCACTCCTGTTCCTTCGTTGCCTTCGTCCCAGGACCCCGGGTTTCGCTTTCACACTACCCATGGCCCCAGTAGGCTTCGACCCTGCTGGGCCCCTACGATTTGCTGACATCTCCCTGAGGCGCGCGTGGAACAATACGCGCCGTCGACGACTTGGACTCGGTCCGGACGGTTACCGGACGGTCGGACGGCGGGCTACCCATTGCTCGCCGTCCGCAAGCCCGCACCTACGGTGGCCGGAAATCGGGATCGGAATCCCGGCGGCGATTTGGGCGTGAGGACCGTTGCCTCACGCGATCGGCCGCCTCCTTTGTTAGCATTACTGCTTCGCAGAAGGAAGCGACCGCCTGACACTCCTCCTCGCTACGGACCATGGCCTGTACCAAGGCCCGACGCGAGAGATCGCCGCCGCCGATCGCCCCCACGAGGATACGGCGTTGCTCTGCCCAAGCGGGGCACACCTCCACCGTATACTCCACCGTGTCCTCCGGGCGGTCCATACAGTGGCGACACCCGGGCGTCGCTTCCGCACGAATCCGGTGCAGGAACTTCCCGAACTTACCGTGTTCGGTGAGAACCTGCGTCATACGGTAGGTGAGGACGCCGTGAGGTCTTTCCAACCACGAAAGGTTATGCCTTGTGAAAAATTATTCAAGTATTTTCCGTAAACCGATTGACATTCAAAAACAAAGTTCGCGAGCTAATTCGTAAGAAGTTCGCAGTAGTATCATCACAGTGTTAATGTTGTATTGTCGATTTAGACCAATTGTTTAAGTATTTTAGTGTATGTATGTAATCTATATTTATAAAAGGAGAAACTGACTGACAGTCATATCAACGCAAAGCTGAAACTACTGGGACTAGGAACGCGAAATTTTGCATCCCTTTTCCTTTTATGACGTAGGCGAGCACTAAGAAAGGATTTTGCAAAATTGACCCACTAAGTTGGTGAAACGGGAGTCCAAAGTTTGTATCGAGAAACCTACTTTGACGCGGGCGAAGCCGCTGGCAGAAGCTAGTTTGAGTATATATTGTATAATTGTATTATATTTATTATATGGTTTATCAGTATATCTATTCTATGGTCTATTAGTAAATCTATTCTTGTATTCGCCTTTTTCTCTCTCTTTTATCGCACCTACTACTATTTTTCTCTGCATCACCCAAAGGTTGACTGGTAGAAAATGCCTAAGGCATTAAGTCCGCCTCTGTACTTTTGTGTGCATAAAGCGTACATAAGTACGTAACTACTTAGACAAAAATACATATACTTAAGTATTAGTAATAACTGTTTTTGTTTACAAATATATAGAAAAATATTCTTAGAATTATTATTTGATACTTGACAAAGAAAAACAAGCTTATCATTGACCATGATATTAGATTCATTCTGGGAAAAACCGACGCACTTGTTCGTGGAATCTAGAAAATTCGGATGATGTCCAATCACTATGTTCTATGATATCAAAGCTAATTAACGACCTCAGAATAATTTCAAAATAAATCCTCTCTTAAACCGTCTTTGAGATATCTTTTTGACATAATTTCGTCTGGTCTTAGTTAGTTTCATGCAATTTAGCCTCTGAATATTATACACCGTTTGTTCTTGTCACAAATAGATTATTGAATGAGAATCGACCCACACGCGGGCAGAATGAGGTGGGTATAATATCGCTTACTTTAAAAATAAAGTTGGAAAATGAATCTAGATCTATAAGTTAATTTTATTTATTGCCTAGGAAAATAAACAATGTGGGAGTTGTTCAATGTGAATTGTTTACAATATTTGCACTAAAGGTAATATATAAAAGTGACTTAAGTTTCCGTTTCACGGGTGTTAACAGTGTTGGTTGGCATACAAGATGTTAACGCTACAGGGTATATTTTCAATACACAACTTTAAGAATAAGTTATATTTCCTACCGCTTAAGCGCCTTACTGGCTCTTGAGAATTTTCCTTTTGTGTGTAAAGAATTAATCCCGTTACCATATACTTACGACCTTTTTACATTTATTCAACTATAAATAACTGTTGCTTGGATGACATGCTAATAAAATCAAAGGTATATTTTTGGGAAAAGTCAAAGTGTTTACTTTTCTGTTATAAATTGAAAGGTCACGATTTTTCTAGTAGTTTATCTTAAATGGGGTCTCTTGTCGTGGGCAAGCAAATCAGAAGTTTGGAGTGCTAACATTTGGAAATTACACAATAAAACTCAAACTCAAAGTCATGTATTTCACATAGACCTACATGCGTACTTATAAAACATCAGAAGCTAGCTCACGGTTCCAACTGGAACCGTCCAATTGGTCGTTTCCCATGGAGAAGAACCGGCAAGAAAGTCCATGGTTACTCGTTTAAAAAATGATTGTATTTACTATATTTCCATAGTACAATATTAATAGATATGAAAGGACAATGTATACCGGTCCTTTGTACTCAAAAGCACAATAAAAATTGTAATCCATGAATCCGCGGAGTCTACAGTGTAGTAAAATAAAAATAAACCTATCAATAAATGATAGATGACTATAATAATAAATTACTAGTGAAGTTGAGGTGGCTGTGTTTCAATGTCATAAGAATGTCAATGTCATAAAAAAAATTAATGGAGAAGAAAAAATTATCCTAATTATTCATGATTTTAATCATCACAAAGAGTGATATTCATTACCCATGTCACGTTGGCCCGTCATGACTATTATTAAAAAACACAAGTAGGCAATTGAAGAGAATATCAACGCCAACACGAATGTCGATAGCGTGACTGTCTACATCGAACTAGAATAGGATATTAGCCACTAATTTCTTGATAAACTTACGGAAAACGTGCTTCTGCCTTTTTCGGTAAATTAATCTTATTTTGTTTTAAGGTTATCTAATATTTAGACTTACTGTAAATGTTTTGACGTGGGTCAACGAGCGTTCTAAATAGGAGAAAAAATACGTAGATAGCTACCGTTATATTTTTTCTTATTGTACTAACATTCAATATAGGATAAGTAAACAATTATAAGACGTTGAGTTTTTGCTTAGTTTGTATTTAAATATAAAAGAAATCAAATAAAGCTTTATAAGATTTAGATTGATCAGCACTGGCGGCAGCGGCACGCATATGTAACCCAGACAAATGTTTGCCAGCATGCTCGAATAACTACATCCACGTCGATTAGGATTATTGACTTGAATCTGTGAAAGTATTGATTCATTCACGTTAAAGTGCCCCGGCTACGGCAAAAATAGTATCAGAGTTTTCCGCTTTGAAGGCTTGGAAAGGTCTCGTCACGAATTGAGACACAAGACAGGGCATAACGAGCCAGCAAACAGCCGATATAAACGAGTCAAACAACTTGTTTGCTCTCGACACATTGCCACGGCTGTTTAACACCATGTCCTTTCACTGTTTCAAACTCAGCTAACGAGCGAACTTGGACACTCACTGAATTCACAACGCCTATAGACGCGTTTCGTTTCAGATAGGAGCCGAATTTGTTCTAAAAGGGAATTAGAAAGGACAAGATCAGACCAATCATCAATTCAATAAAGCTGAAGTACTTGCCCCAGAGAACCTCAGGTTAGTTTAGGTCAGGTTAGGGGAGGCCAGTGTATTCTGGAAAAAAAAAACCTGATGCCCGTTACTGCACATAGCTGTGTAAAGAGGTATTCATCGAGCTTAACTGTGCCGAATTCAAGTCGCGCCAACACTCGAGCGTGTGTGTGTCCACCAGGATGTCCAGCGGTGGAAAACGTGTCAGTCGAAAATGTATTGCCGGCTCAACCATTGCCCGCTGCGAGCTGTTAAGTTTAGTTCAGCAGCTTCGGACACCTGACAGTTTTGTTGACCAAACAGGTCCCTCATAGAGGACCATCGATCGCACGACGCTCAGTAGTTTATCGAACGAGAACAAAACAATTTTATGAGGCACTATATCCAAATCCAACTCGTGTATCGTCGCCACGATTCTTGCCACTCCCAGCTCGGAAAACTGGACGGTCTCGTGGATGGTGTCCCCATCGGTCAGTAGTAGTAATCAGGGTGTCGTCTGTATTTTAAATAACATTTATTCTCTCTACTCTGCTACCACCGCCGGGGTAGTTGATCACTCCGCAATAATCTGCAAAACATGGTTCTGCGCATTGCGGAAGTGGTTCAGATTGCGCTGGAGAACTTTTAGGGCTGGAAAAGCGAGGTGTCCATTTCCTCCGCAGGAACCACACTTAGTGGTGATGGTGTCGATTCTTGCAATGTGATGGGGGCAAAGGAGAAGCCCCACCGAATATAATTAATTAAAATAACCACCTTTTTTGTGTTACAAAATGATTTATCATATTACGTTTTTCGTGTGTCACTTGCATGTTAATGAGTATTTATATTATGTACCTATATAAATTATCTATAATATGAATGAATTTCGTAGCTACCAGTTAAGGTTATATCATAGTCTGTCGCATTCGGGCTGATTGTGATACTGTTGTCATCTAATATTGTAACTCGATATATATTACTTACTTGTATTATGTCCGCTTTACTAAGGATCCTTCGTCATGCGTATATCAACTTAGTAAAAACATATTAGGTAATATATATTAGTTTAATATTATGTAACTGTGATGCTCCAGTTCACTTCTGAAGTTCCGGAAAACCGTGCATTGATCAACTCGGTGTCTCATTCATTGCTTGTCGCGCGGTTCTTCTCACACAATCATTCAAGTTTTCTTTCACTTTGAAACCCTTCTCATTTAAAAGCTTCCTTTTTCCGTCTATTTGATGTTTTCTGAAAAGCTAAAAGCACTCTGTTTGTTTTAGATTCCGTTCTCATTCGTGAGGTTAGAATTCGTTAATTAATACGGCCCTGAGAAAGTACCTACACCAATGATATTGAAGAATTCAAATTGGATCTGCCTTTGAACCCCTCACTCCCGCGAACATTTCAACTAGCACGTCATTTTGTGTTTACACTGTACACTAATCCAACCTCAATTGTGGAACGCGAGTTAACAATTTCATTCAGCTTCAGAGTATGAATACCATATCAAAAGCGCTCGTTAGATTCAAATTGTACCAACTCACTTAGCTTTGTTCAACACAAATTGATGGCCTTATCATAACAGAGTCGAGTACGATTGTAATCATAGAGGTATAAACGATATATACGAGATCCTGTCACTGTTTACAAAACAAACGATGGATGAAGCTACGAAAATTCACATTTAAACTTCACCGAGTCATATATCTTGTCTTTGTTTGCGTCAGTTAAGAGAGAAGACAGATTGGCGTCTTATATCCCTCGTCTCAAGTTTTTGTTGTTAAATTAAAGCCGCAGCGGTATCAAGATTGCACCGACTTTCTTTTACCAACGACGACGGTAGGTACAACCGTCCGATAAATAGTCCTCTATAAAACCAGCAACAAATAAACATTAAACATAGTTGAGTGGACCCATTGACGTACATAGGTCTCTGTTAACATTATCGAGTTAATCTCTCTTTTTTGTTGCGATTAATCGTCCTGGCCTACAATAACACCTATTAAATATGAATGCAAGTTGCCATTGATACAAAAACCCCTTTTAGGATTAAGCTACAGCGGGCTTTTGTTTACAGTCAAGTAGGTTCTAACAACGTTTGATCCAAAATAAATATTGAGTTTCTGTAGCCCGTGGCGGCGTGGCTCCTATTTACAATTAAGTACTAACAGTATCGCGAAACATTCATGGCTCGTTACAACTTTGCAAAGTACAGCTTGATGTAGCTATTTCATTCATGAACTGGTTCGCTTTGAATACTTTTCCTCATGAAAGATTGCTTATAAAATTAACCTAAATAATCATCGACTCATTTAAGTGTTTTAGTTATTTTGTCATAATACAGTTAGGTACCTTATCAGCTGGCCTATCGCCAGCTAAAAAAGACTTCCTTGAACGTCCTTTGGCTGATATGGCAGTGATGATGGAGTTATGAAATATAGCTCATTTATTAACGTCGCTAAAAATGATTCGTGACTCGTGACAGTGACAAAATACTGAGTATTGTCACATAACTTACAAAACATTTTTGATTTTTTGGGTTTGGAAGAAACATCTAAAAACCAGCATTTTATCGTAAAAATACACAAGGCGCACATTGGATGTGTGTAAAAAGCTTTCGAATAATACTTTTATTGCTTGGGACTGAAAATACAATTTGAGGCTGACAATTCTTGACGTTACGTCTTACGAGTACGTCTTTCATTTGTTTTTTTGTGGCACTTCTGAATGGTATACCTTTTTCAGAAATTCTATCCCGAGACGTATAAAAAATTTACTTTACCGATACAAACGAATGGGTTTTCGCCATTTGGTTTGTGAAATACGAGTAAATTTTATTCGGCTGCACTGAATTGAAAGTGAAAACGACGGTGTAGTTCGAGTATTCTAGAGTTATACATTATTTATTATCATTTTAATTCTAATATTGATTGTTTATTGGGCAATAACTTTGAATATTTATAACCTAACTACGGACATATATACCACCATATATACCATCGTTCCATATGTGGTTTCTTTAAAAAAAAATGTATATACAAATTCAAATATTAAATATCTACCCTAAAAATTATCTGCTGTTAAGAAAATCCGTGTGATACGCCCCTTCCGTGAATTCATTGTTATCAAAAATGATAAAAATAGGTAAAGTTTGAGTATGTATTTGATAATTTTCAAATCTAGTGGCATTATTGCTGTCATACGATTATTGTTATCAATGATGAATTCCTTTACTGGACAGGGAAAATATAAATAATAAATATGACTGTCGATATTTATTTTTGGGCTTCATATTATGAGGTGATGTGAGTACAATGTGAAGATCCATCGATTACATGAGTTTTGATTTTTAACATAGGGTAAGTGGTCCAGTTATGAACCATCTAAATTTCAAAGTCGTGTAAATTTTTTGTTTAACAATCTATGAAAAAGTAATTTTGCGCTTAACTAAAGAATTTATCTCAGTTCACTTCCATGATACCATTTTCAACATAACTATTCAGAACCATTTATTTATTCGTATTGTCATAGTCGCTTAACTATCTTCATGGTGATATCTATGTGAGCATGAAGTTCCGTTGGCCATTTCTGGTCTTCTTCATCAGTTCTACTTCATCAAATGTTACTTTTTGACTGTAAATGCTTAAGTTCTCGATGAAAATACTAAAATCACCATATGGTTGCCTATAATTATTGAGGAGTTCCCTTGATTCCTCATGGATCCCATCATCAGAACTGGATTCTGAAAAAAATGGGATCAATCGGAAAGCATATCCTCTAAGAGGAAAAAAAAATTTGCAAATCGGTCCACAGACGACGGAGTTCGGAGGTAACACACATTAAAAAAAAAAACAACCGATTTGATAACCTCCTCCTTTTTTTCGAAGTCGGTTAAAAATAGAGTCGTAGGATACTGAGCAATAGTGAAATAAATGAAAGTATTTATGTATTAATGTGACTACGTAAGAACCGTTAAGAAAAATAATAATAAAAGATCAAAACCATTGGGTTTGTTTTTAGAAATTTCACCACGACGTGTGTATCCTTAACAGCAAGTAGGAGTGAACTGGGCGGCGACGGAGGGGTACATATGCGTGTCTTTTGGTAGAATTAGTATGTAGTAGCAACGTCTCGTTTTTGTAATATGGCGGTGGTTCATTGAATCTGCCTGGCTCACAGTAGGACAAGTGACCCTACATACCGCTTGATGGATACCAGCCCGAAATACAATACAATGTACCTTTTAATGTTTTATATTTGTACCGGAACTTTGGCTTTCAGTAACGTGATGTAGAATGTAGTGCAGTTGCTGCCAATGCTTTATTCCAAATCATTTCTTTATGGTACCGAGAATTTTATTTTTCATTTTTGTTTTTATGTTCACTGCCTGTCAGCACTATATCTTTATTTTCCTCATATTATATTATTCTTTTAAACACATTATAAAATCAAGTCTTCTACCGCGTTTGTCATTGTACGCCATTTTCAATTATAAATAATAATAATGTTTATTTAGAAAAACTTAGACACTAGTTACAAAAAAAAATAACAGGTTAATTTAGGTCAGTATATGTGGTGTAGTCTGCTGTAGCCGAACTAGGCTGAGCCTGCATTTCGACTGTCAGCGCCAAACCCCTATGAGTATTATACATTACAATTGCCTGTAACATTAAATTTTTATCTTGTACAGAATTATTTTAACAATTTATAATATATTTACTTTACTCAATTATTTGAGAAAAGAAAATGAATATAAAAAATATAAAAAGAAAAGCAGTTTGTGCAGTGTTTGCATGCAGTGCTTCTTGTTTGTGTGAGATGGAAATGTACGTGTCTGGTGTGTAAGAGAATGTGTGTGGTGTAGTGTAGTGTTCTGTAGTGTGTTGCGGTGTGAGTTTTGAATTATGATGCAGGTTTAAATTTATATTACATGCATATTATTGTAGAGCAAATCCGAGAATTTCAAAGATATGTAACTCCCGTGTGAACCTGGGGCAGGTCGCTAGTTTTGTAATAAATTATTATTGCATAAATGAACTTTGAATATAAAGTTATAGTCATAACAACTGCTTTCTTAAATGCTAGATATATCAAACAAATGTTGGAGACTATTTTGTTTTTTGTTGTTGTAATTGAAAATATCTGTTATTGATAGTAGTAGGTAGACATTTTGATTAACTGATGAAATATTTGGATCGGTGTAGAAACTTAACGTTCGGAACGTCACCAGTTTTAAATGGAACATACTTACAAATGAAGAAAAAAATTTCTTGTTATCGTATTCAAATGCCGACAATGCCGTGTCCACTACTGAACACATCGTATTTAACTTTACTTAAGTATATCCACACGTATCGATTTATGAAATGAGGTTAGGGTGAAGCTATTACACTTATAACTTAAACGTATAATGATGTTTAGGCTTTTGCGTTTCCTTATAAGAACAATTGTTTGAAATATATTGTGTATCAACTCAGGTAAGTAAATCAATGTTTTGATCAACAAGGAAAACTTTATTACATATTCATTGAAGGCGAATAAATCAGAACAGTCAGGGTTGACTGATAAGGCCGCCACCCGAACCGTCCGTCGGCAATATGAGTGTACAGTGTTACAATATCTATACACGGTCAGATATAGGTAAACAAAATCTCTACCGCGTGTGGCCATTGGATTTGTCACTGACGACAGCCAGAAGGATTAGAAGTATTCGTATCAGTTTCACTGATTCAGTTCTGTCTCGCTCTTTACGTAACCTTTATAAAACACATGAATTACGTTCACAGATGTCCTGAGCCGGAGCAACCTGGTTAATGCAATATGCAATTTAATGACGTAATATGGAGAATGTTATTATTGCATTTATTGTAAAAGTAAAAAAAAAGTGTGATTAGAATATTACTATGTTTTAAAAAAATAAGATTCGGAGTGCAATTCGATAGTGTTACGTAAGGTTCACTAATATGCACCAAACCTATAATGATCAATTTTTAATTAACAACCAACGTTTCGTGTACTTATTTCATAAACAATTCATTACGTAAATGTTTAATTTTATAAACAGTCGCTTTATAAACATTACTTACAAAAGTTTATCGGGTATTTATTTTGTAAAGTAAATTATTTATAATTAAGTTTTGTTGTTATAATTATGAATTATGCTTGTCTAGTAAATAAGTTTTGGTTGGGGTTTTTGACGGGATCTTTTTGAGTTATGTTCAGTGATTGTTTTAATTACCCGCAAATTGATTCCTACTGGATATTGTGGTAAATTTTACCACAATATCCAGTTGGTTGTGTTTTTATTTTTATTTTAGTTGTGGTTTTATTTCTCAAATGTTTGCGCAACTGGACAATATGTGGAATCATTGTACAATTGGACTTGGGCTACAACTGTGAAATTAACCGGTTTGCTGCCTGGTTACTTATGTGACAGTTAAGGATAATAACTAGACTTTACATTCATGTACTAAATATTGGATTAATTGGGATAAACGACCAACTATTTATAAATAAATATAATCACATCACACTACATTTAAAGGCAAAAAGTGAGAGAGTTGTATATTTTTGTTACTTCTTCACGCTCGAACGGCTGAACGGATTTGGATGAAATTTAGTTAAACCTCTGTTCTCAAAATACATTTTTGAATACAAAAAAAATCACATGTTTTGCTTTTGGTTTGGATTCAAAGTCCTATAAGCCAATGTCTTCATATGAATAACTAATTCATTTACCATTATAATATGGATGTAACCATTCAAATTTTTATTTTGTAGTATTGATTACCTCAGCGAAGCTTACCGAGAATGCTGACTCGATACTTTGCTGCCAAAAACGGCAAAAACATTAGAATGTGTTGCATCTGCATAACATATTTATTACTGATTATGAGGTGGTATGGTCTAAAGACCTAAGCCAGCCCAAATGGAGAAAGGAAAAATATATTAAGTTGCGCGCGCTTATGAAAACAGATTCAATTTTTTACCGCCACATCACAAAAAAAAAACACTATTACTAGTTTTGCTGTTGAATAAGTAGTTAATTTTTCCCCACAAGTGTGTTAAAAAACGTCGTATGATACACGTGAATATTAGTGATTACCGTCCTCGGCTCCCTTAAGATCCTCGCCTTCGATTCGTCTAAAATGCCGCCTTAGCGATAATCATTTACATTACACACTTGTATCATAATATTATTATATTTATTGACAAAAATATTTCACTATATCTTTTTCTTGACTTTATTTTAAAATCTATGTTCAAACTTTAAAACATTTTAAACAAAATGTTTGCTGAATAAGACAAAACATTGAACTCATTTACACGAGAGGAAAATGTAATGAAACATGTATTGTACACACTGCAACATAATTTAAGAATCCGCTGTACAGACACTTGAACTGTCGATCTTGTTTCTCTCTTTCATAAAGACGAGACGAGATACATATTGTAAAATGTTCTGAGATCCGACACAACGGCTATAGTCTCACAAGGCACATATTTAATACTATTGTATAATAAATTCGAGCCTTTTTGTGTAGCGTGTAAGCTGAGAGCATCGCACTCCACGCATGTACAATCAGTGTCATAAATATGTAAACGCATCCAATATTTGAAAAACTCCGAGTACACAATGAGCTCGATAAAATGTGCATTTTCTATGTGCTCGAGACATTTCATATTGGATGTTATTTTATATTGAATCCGTTTACAAGAGGAAAGTTAACAAAACTTTTGTTTACATTCAAGGCAGAAAGTAAGAAAGTTTCAGCTTTATATTATATTGATAATTAGAAACTTGCAATTAGAGAGTAAAAACCGGAAAAGTGCGAGTTGGACTCGCGCACTGAGGGTTCCGTACAAACTCACCTAGGAAAACAGTTCAATTCCCGAATTTAGTTACGAAGATTTTTCCAAATCGTAAAAAAAAGTTTATTTTTGTCCCGTAGTCCTAGAATGGAAAGGGTAATTGAAAGACACAGGTGTGGTTTTAGTCAGTAAAAGTCTAACACGCCCTCCCGCTCCACCCAGAGCGTGAGAAGTAATTTGGATGATTTCCCACCTTAAAAAAAAAACTACATATTTACAGTTTTTAGATGTTTGCCTATATTTGTGCTATAAGATCTTGCTTCATGCCAAATTTAGGAGTCAACGGGAAGTACCCTATGAATTTTGATTCCCTTGAGAGTGTCGAAATACATGTTTTTTGCGATATAAACAGCTATATGATTTTTTTTCGTTAACTCAGAAGTTTTATTTTTTCGCAACTTCAAGGGACCGCAGACCTGAGATGATTTTAATTTCAACTCGATACTTCTATGTGTTGCCGAGACAAAGGTCTTGACAGACAGACAAATAGACGGACAGTAAAATGATCCTATAAGGGTTTCGTTTTTTCCTTTTGAGATACAGAACCCTAAAAACACTGGAAATTGCTATAAAATATTACATAATAAATCAAGGCACTTTGCACATTTTTTTTAATTAGAAGTGAGCAATTACACACAATTTCTCAAAGTGAAGTGCACACATTATGTTTGTACCTTCAGGAGCTGAAGTTAATATGTATTCGCGCTGCTCGCGTATAACACTATACATTAAATTTTCGTTACTATTCTTTATGATGCTAATGTTTTGAAGTAAAAATGTTGCGCTAAAACTCGGTACGCTTCTCGTAAACACACCGCTCTGCGTCACAATTTATCTTTATTTTCGCAACGCTGCCCAAAGCATGTTGCATGCTGTAATACGTTTTGAACTTCACGGTGTAAAATAAAAAAAGATAAACATCGCATTACTTTACATACTATTTACATATGTATGTTGTATGTGCGATGGTATCATAAAATTCCTTTATATTGTCATGTCTCTTCTTCGAGTACTATTTCACGCGATCCAAGAAAAGTTTTACTTATTCGTGATTTATGTTTATGCCAAAAATATTGTGATCGTAAATCCTGTTTGCTATTGGTGCGTGTGACTTTGATAGTTTATTCATTCAATATTACATTGAGAGCTTATTTTCTTTATTTAAATTCGAGGTGTTAGAAGAAAAGTTGCAGATATCTTAATACAAATACAGAATGAATAGAACATTTAGGAAACACCTGCGCCTATTACCTAGTAACAAAAAGTACATAAAAGTGTGTATGTAGTAGGTACCTATTGTACATATACAACTTAACTTAGACATCCAGACGGATTCAGAGAATGATAAATAAGGGTGTTGGCACATAGCATGTCACAAAAATAATTTTATGAAGACAAATTGATAGGATAAAATGTATCTCAGAATAAAGCCGTCTATAACGTATTGTAGGCGGGCACTGCGCGCTCGTAGCACACTGCGAGTTACGCCGTAGCATAGCGTAGCGAAAGATATATAATTATTTGATATATATTACTATCATTTATAATTGTATTATAAGTGATAGCAATATAGTAATAAGTGATAGTGAATGATATTTCTTTATTTTTAAGCTTTAGGTACACAAATATTTGTATATGTACATATATCATGTTTCCAGTATTGCTGCATATATTGTATACGAGGACTTCACTTATAACAACCTTTTTCTTTGTAGGGCTAAAAATAACTAAAAGCGTAGGAGGAATCGGAAGACAGCAGGTAATTACAATGTTATTTATGTATATAAAAGTGTGCTGGGCACGTCCATAGGTACTCACAGCTACCTGTATTTTGTATTCTCTGTGTAAGCTTTCATTCTCACGTCCTTCCATTTTCTAAGTAAAATGAGGTAGAAATCAGTGAGATGTATGCCTGTGCAACAAAGTGAACATAAGTCTGATGGAAACACGGGAGGTTTACTCGCCGACGTACTCACCCGCTTGCTAATGATGCGTTTTTTACGTCAGAACTAACTATCCAACGCCACATAAAGAAAGTGATATAATAATTACGCGCTGAAATCTTACCGCTTCCATTTACTTCTAAACTTACCTATGCATACCATTAACTTTACGGGAGAATAATTACCTAACATTGTTTATAATGCATAGGTAAGTATATGAAAACAAACTACAGGAAACTTTGCGTAGTTTCTGCATTATGTAAAGACGAATTAGTACGTACTGAATAACATTTATCCCATGGGCATGGAGATGGAGTATGTAGATAGAAAACCGTTTCTCAACGAAATATTTCTTTTGTTTTTAAAAATAATAAGGTGATATATATATTATTTTCTTACTTCAAAGGCGACACGTATCTCCGTGTATCCGATAACTGAACACAAACGAACGGCTTCGACACGCTCAAACAAATAAACGTGCACCTACAAACCTTTAAATGGTTCGTTTGTTTTCCCTGCATTCGTGAAAACATATAAAAACGAAGCTGACCCCGTTTTTTTAAAAAAATAACTTTTGTTTATGATGTAATTTATTTCAAAATAATAAAATTGTAGGTACGCTATTAATTTCCAGCTAATAAAATTATTATTATCAGGGTAAACATGATTTTACACTTTAGCGCGTTTGATAAAGTCGTATAATTATAACATTGTAAGCTAAGAAAGAAATGTAGCCACCTAGGCATGTATTATATAATGAACTTCTGGAAAAAAATAAAATAACATTTAACTGTTGGATAAATTAAGACTAAATCGGCTTCTCAAATCGAAAATGCGTGTTTAAATCAGTACTAACAACAAAATATTTTATGATCTAACAAATACAATATAACTAAGGCGAAACACATCAAAAGCTACAGGTTACAATGTTTATTAACATTAGCGTGTTAAAAATACATCAAACCACTTTTAGTGGTTGAAGTGGAAACGTCTCTGGTATCGTTGAATTTTATGAGGCAAAAAAGCAGGATGGAGTTAGTTACGGAAAAAAGGGGATCGAAAAATCAATAGCATGCTTATCGGCGACGTATGCAGTCACACTAAATAAGTCTGCGCGCTACACGCTGCTTAATTATTTTATTGGGGGGGAATATCCGACAGGCTGACTTACCTTCGACTACCAGACGACGTCTGTAAGCGAGTATTTTTTTTGTTCGTCCATTAGTATTCATCCATTCATTAGGTACGAGTTAAATTTTAATCGTGAACGTACTCGTAAAACTTTAGTTCGACACTTAGGTTTGCGCACTCCGATAATGATGGGAAGAAAATGAGGCAAAGTTTTCAGTTATTTGTTTGACTAAGTCAAAGCACTTCTGGAGAAGTCAGAGAAAGCCGCGTGACTAAACAGATTAATTAAAAGTTGTGCTACGCTCCGCTTGAAGCTGCGTCGTACCATACATTTGTTCATGTCTCATTGATCTGTGACGTACATAGATACGCGCCTACGTCACATCTTTACGTGTACTGAACCTAAATTAATTTATCGATTTTTTTTAAATTTCTTTTTCCTTACATCGAATTTGTTTCAGTTTTTTGTGTAACTATATTGTTATACTGTTTCGATATACAAAACACGAATAAATGAACAACACGTTACTCGGCAGATACCAATTTCGCCAATAACGGAATGTTTTTTCTTTTCTTTGATGTAAATACCATTCTCTTGTACCTATGAATGTGGAAATACAAAACAGAAATAGATATTTTGTTTCTTGAGTTGATTTAATCACTTTATCATATAATATTGTAAAGGAGAATTACTCCTTCGTGCTTCAACGGTTAAACGGATTTAGATGATATTTGCTACTATATTTTATCTTGGTAGTTTTTTTGAGTTCATTTAATTACTACATTTTAACTTTAACGCGATGGAAGCCGCTGGTAGATCCTAAATTAGTATAAATATGTAGTCAAACTTTGATATAATTGGCGGTATCGAGGAATAGTTTATTCAACAAATGATGATAATTGTTTACGTGCGGTTGCCAGCACACTAAACAGTCGCAAGTGCCTTCTTGCTCTTGGCTCACGTATCGTTTCCTTTGACTCTGTCTTGATCTAATTTCATCCGCTGTTTGCTGATAGTATGATCAATCATTCCTGTTAATCGGTACGTTTTACGAAGTTAGTACGTTCTATAATTTACTGTATTAGTGCAATCATATGTTTTACAGAAATGCTAGTCATTTTTTCTGTCGATATCGCTGCGCTGGGAAAATAAACACCTGACTTTTTTGAACAATATCTATAAATTTCACTGTAGAAGAATACGTGTGAAGTATAAAAAATGGTCAAACAAAGAAAGCTCTTTGTAACACTCGTAGTCTTGTGCACGGCTGTTGTACTTTTGGGTACTATACGTTGAGTTGTTTGTGCGAGCTTTTCATTTTCCATTCCATCGAGTAGCACGCGATGGCAGCGGTTGCACGAGACAGTCGACAGCCGACAACCGCGGTGCACACGAGTCTTTTGCTCATTTGTGAACACCGGCACAAAGCTGGGTCACACGAGCGAACATTGCCAACATAATACGTACACTCGAACTGCGATTCGCAACCCGCGATCCAATTTTGATATAGTCGAGCTTCATGTTGGCAATTATTAATCGATTTATAAAATCTCAATTTGATGCGTACGTTAGATAAGAGCGCTTCGAATTGAGACCTTACGTTAATGTGTAAATAATATAAGTACATATGTATAATAGCGATAATATTTTATTTTTTCATTAGAATCGAATCTTGTGGAATAAATACTCCTACACCGAGGTCCTTGCCGAGTGTTCTTCACCTCTTAGGAAGAAATATGAGGCTAGGGATATTAATCGTGTATTATTAGGTTCATCTAGTTTTACAAGTATAGCTTAGGTTAGGAAGTCCTCTCTCGGCCACGGCGAGCTCTTGCATCTGGATCTGGACTAGGCCATAGTACGGCGAGACGGTATGAAAAGCAGCCACCTAATGAGTGCGAAGGTGGTTAAAAGCGTGAGGAAGAGGCAATCTTTACGTCCCGGCCGCTGCAGGCCTCGTAACTCGCTGTCAGATAAAGACTAGGCTCGGATCAACGGCGCGTTGTGTTCCACGCGCACCTCAAAGAGCTGTCACGCCTGTCACTGTCAGCGTCAGCATAATTGACGAGGCCCGCTATGGCCAACTTTTGCGAGGGCTGTAGGACTGTTCGAAATAGTTAGTATGGCTCTGGCACGTAAAAGGTCCTTCAGTTACCTTTTACGTTCCAGAGCTGATAGAGGTGAGTTTTAGTCAGTAAAAGTCTGACACTCCGTCTCTCTTTACTCAGAAGAGCGGCAGTCCCCTCTGTCATTCATAGCTCTGTAACAGTTTGCTTGGCTTGACGTGCCATGATGTGCAAAACAGTGCATGCGTCCGACCCGGTTACAGTGCAAAACAAACATTGTTCTTAGATATTAACATAACCATAACAATCATGCCAAGCTACACTAAATTGGTTTCCACGTAATCAATAGGTAGCTACGTAGGAGTACAACATCTTGGTAGGCATTGCTTACAAAAACATTATCTTTATTTTATCCAAACAAAGCTGAAAGCCGAAGGCTAAAATATGTAGGCACCTTTGTAAATGTTTGCTAATCACAGTTTCATAATGAATTAGCTGTCCCCCGAGGCTTCATCGGCGTCTTTGGTCACTGCGCCGCTTCCGTGGCTCGTAGCGTGATGTTACACAGCTTATTTATACTATTTCTTATGTACCTGGCTATTCCATACAGAATTTATTTTTCTTTATTTGAGATTAACTCGTTTAAACAAACAAAAAATATCTTCCGCTTAACATTAATTTATAGACTAGGTTCTACAGGCGGCTTTTCTCGCATCTTACTTTACAACATTCTATGTGTGTTAATCCAAGATGTGGTCTATCTTAGCCTCAATGCAATATAGAGGAGAAAGCAAAAGGAACCACTTCTTTTATACTTTACTAGCATTCATTCTCAATCTAGATAAGGATTTAAGCACAAAACTGAAACAACAAATTTTGAACACATTGTATAAAATTTAACAATTTGTTCCTTGCATGAAAACAACGGTTGCTGAAAGGTTGCATTAAACTAAAACCCAATTAATGTTTACAGAAAATAATACGTAATCCTGTAAAAAACTCAACTTTATACGCTCATAAATAATCCAGTAGTGTTCGCTTACTCATAAAAAAGGTGCCGCCTCATCATCTCTCTATCATCTCAGTTTGACGCGAATAGCTTCCGATTTATCTTGACCTAACACATTCATATTGATCAACACATCCTCTTTCGTTTATCTCAATCCGTGATGTATAGACAGATAAGTCGTCTCCATTATCGTAATTTTGGCTATCACTATGTCGCCGATACGCCGATATCAAGTAGTCATTATCTTAATATCGTGCTATCATCATAAACGTGATTGTGTTGGGGATTAGCCAGAACATTTCATTGTTATAGGCTTCATACACAATGCTCGTAACGATTACTTAACCTTCAGATGAGCGGTCAGCGATCGATCAAATGTTGAAGAAGAACATCAATATTTAGAACGGTCTAAGTCTGGATTTGGAAAGGTTTTAATTGCAACGACACGGTATCACACTAATATTATAAAGGTCAAAGTATGTGTGTGTGTATATATTTATATATGTGTGTGTATGTATATATTTATGTATGTTACTACTTCGTGCTTATAATGCTGAACAGATTTGGACGTATCTTGGCACACTGGTAGACCATATCTTGGAATAGTATATAGGGTACTTTTTAAGTTCCCTTGGGATAACTTTCGTCATTTATATTGATAAAATACAAAAAAAAAACAAAATTCAAAAGTTTTTTATTTCACATAGGCCTACATGGGCACTTATAAAACATCAGAAGCAAGTGCAAGAGCAAAGTTCTGAATTGGAGAAGAACCGGCAAGAAATTCCATGGTTACTCTTTTAAAAATAATTGTTGTTCTTACAATATTTCCATATTACAGTGTAAGTACGAGTAGATAATATGTAAGGACAGTATATAGTTATATAAAGGTTTTTTAGCCCGATTGTAAAACAAACAGCCTTTATTTAGTATTTTTACAAGAACTTCCACTGCCCGCGACGCGGCGTCGATAAAACACTAGTTACTGATAAACTAATCAGACGTACAATGTATTATTGGAATCTAAATAAAACCATGTTCTGATTGTAGCTATTCACGTCTGTTTAATGCTTCTAGGTCAATTGTTATACACGGCAAGTCGGTATGTGACGCGATATCTGTATTTAGCTTCCCAGTGGAGTGTGATCTGTATCAGATCAAGATGCTAATACTCCCCATGCGAGGAATCTTAGCTTCAAGCGAATCAGGAAACCACTAATGTACTTAGTGATGTAAACTTGCAGACTACCTACCATGGACTAGGCTCCTACATGTGCTTAATTATGTTGTAATGAATTGATCAAGACAACTTCATCTACATTGAAAGTGCCAATTAATAGAATAACAGTACTGTAACGTCAATCTTTTAGCAATGTACGTAATACTTTGCCTGTTATTGTTTCCTTGGAATAATACGAAGTGTAGCAGCTGTCCAGCTGTTTTTCATCGCCCGCAGATGCAAATGACCCAAAAGGGATACACTTTGATGCCTTCTAATAAATTACTCAGTGGACTTTTATGTGCCTATTTTTTTTTGAGAATCTCCAAGAAAAGTTGTGTACCTATACAGACGCAGTTTAAAAAACTTTTCTATAAGACGTTGATATATTTATTTATTTATTATTATTTATTTATGAACACACAAACACTAGAGAAAAAACCTAAACAAGACAATAATAATTATGAGTCATAGAGATAATTAGATTTAAAAAAATTAAATTATGAATCCAAAAGGAAGCAGCAGTCAGCATGCAAAATGATGTAGGTCCTGTAAAGATTTATAAAGTGAATTGAGCCTCGTTAGAATATTACGAATAAATATTAAATTGAGAGATCATTAAAGATGAAACTGAATTCTGAATTCTGCTCCATTGCCGCTGATTTGATTACAACATCGTTGATTTTCTGTTTTAGTCAGGGGTACCATAAAGGAATAGCGGGATTTGTATTTGGGGCGTGTTCGAACAACAGATCAAAAGGTTACCTATCTAAACCTACGTAGTATTGTATATCGCCGTAACAAATATAAGGTATATAGTAAAGGAATGTATAGGTAAAGTTGGTTGGTTTTGACGACGTCTGGCATGCGGAGTTCGCAGGCGGCTGGCAGACAATAGTCGCCTTGTTGGTGATACAAAGGCATACCAGCCGCTTATATGTTTGCTCCACACTATTTGTTCATCTTAAACTATATTAGACCGCAGTCCACAGTACGATTGCTCGTTCGTAAGCATCTGAAAAATGTTAGAAAATAGTACAAAAGCTCGCCCGAATAAGAACAGCAGTTTATTAAATTCTTTATTTTATTTCCTGAACAAACAAACAGATAATAGTTACGTACTGTAGAATTCCTTCTCATTAATGTTTTAATGAAATATTGTTCAAACGGTTAATGGGGTTCTTGCCTTTTATTCCTATTTTTATTTAGATTTAGGTGAATTTATTGAATAAAGTTTGGCGTGCGAGAAAATACATACGCGTAAATGCATCCATCAATGTTTATAATGTGTAAACCGGGTATTCAAGGCAACTTTTGTTGATAAACTGTTCACAACGTGTTTATCACCAAGTTAACCGCAAACTCTGTTTCTGAAACTTGGCCGTCCACATTTGTCAGTTGTTGCTAGGATGTAGTTAATCTGATTATATAGTTTTAATTTCTACTCGATACCTCCACATGTTCCCGAGATAAAGGGTCTTGACAGGCAGACAGACACAAAGACGGACAACAGAGTGATCCAATAAGGGTTCCGATTTTTCCTTTTGAGTTACGGAACCTTAAAAAGACGAAAAGGTTGTGGGTTTGAAACTGTTTTATAAATAAAGTTACGTATTTCATGACCTTTGTGGATTTGATGGGTCTTTTCACAATTTCGGCCCAAAGTATTTTTTTAAAATCTTTATTTGAAGAATCCCAATATACATAATGCTGTTGATAGCGCTCTATGAGCATCGAAACCTGGTTTTTGTACTACACTACTTCCATGTTTAGTAGATATTTTGTCTTGCTCTCCATTGGAAGTGGGGAACATGTTTCTTAAACATTCACCTTTGTTTAAAAACAGCGTTTATTAACAAATGTTGCCTAATTATACCCGGCTTAACTTTTACATGTTTCAAAGGAAACGTGCAAAAACTAAACAAGCCAAGCCTAAACAAAGTTCATTAGTAAATGCTGAGCTAGTACAAGTACGTTTACTTGATCAAAGCCGTTATTACGGCTTCGGCTAATGTAATCGATTGCAGAGCCGTGTGTCGACGCATTTAGAGGCCCCATTGTCATTAGTGTGGCTGCTTTACGACACGTTCAATTGCACAATACTTCATTATTTAGAAAAGCTTAATCGAATGTGAATAAAAACTAAAATGGTGTATTGGTAGGTATGGGTATGACCTGAATATTTTTAGGGTATCTAAGGATTGTATCAGGCGGTGTTCTGCAGCTTCTGCATCCATGGGAAAAGTGTGGTCAGAATGGCCTTTTGGGCTGGGCAGGCGTGCCACAAAGTATGATCATGGTCATAGTTCAACTCGTGGTTCGACCGAAATTTGATTGACACCGGCCGTCAATCGATAATAGTGTATCTGTAACAGTGTACGAAGCTCTGTGAAAAACACGAATTATGCCGTGTTGCGCTATTTCAACGTGTCGGAAAAGAAGCCAAGTGTGTAGCGTAGCCCAAGAAGGAATTTCTTTTTACCGCTAAGTCTAAAAACTTGGAAAGAAGAAGCATTTTAAAAAATTTTGTAAATGTAATGAAGCATAGAGCAATTTGATTTAATAAGTTATAAATTGTTTGACATAAACGAACATGGCAATTGAGAGTTTCATAGGCTCACTCAAATGTGTCGCTGATGGCGGCGCGTGTGATGGATCATTCAATTCCCTTTAAAATGTTTGAGCTGTGCGGGCGTGATGAATGCGTCATGCTTGTGAACGGGCACTGTCAATTAAAACTGGTCATCTTTCAACGACAAGTGGCTTATTTCAATTTCTTTTATTACTTTGTTTTCATTATTTATTCACATTGTGCTCACAGAATAGAAGCCATAAGAGCTATGTAACCGAGATTTTTGTAACTCATAACATTTTTGTAACTAAAAGAGGGTCCATGGAGTTTCTTGCACGTTCTTCTCCATAGAGATCTACGCTTTGGAACGTGCAATTAGCATCACTTTTCTGCCTGGCCAATTTTTTGTCAATTTAAAAGTGCCTGTGGTTTTTTAAAATAAATGTCTTAATTTGATGATTTTTTTTTCAAATCTATTTATTTTTTATTTTTAGCAACCCATCGTATTGGTACACAGCCCGAAATTATAGCAATAACTAGTTTCAATTTTATCCGTTATTTTGAAATTTCATCGATATCAACGATCGACCTTTTAGTACCCAAAATTGCATTTTTGCATGTGTGACACAACCAGTAGCAAACTTGCGATCTAAGTGTGCGGTCTGTTGGTGTGCGTAATGCGCGTTCGTAAGTTTTTTGCCTGTTGTAGAGTTAAAAGGTGGGAGACAAGCGGCGACACTCGTTCTAGTACAAATCGGGAAGTATTTCCTTTCTAACCTCTTTCATCTGTTCTGTGGACCGGCCGGTGAATTTTCTTGCGTCCATAATGTTCAAATCTACACTTATTTAATATTATAAAGCTGAAGAGTTTGTTTGTTCATTTTACCGCGCTAATCTCAGCCCCCCTAGCGAAGTTACGATTGTTTCGTTTGCTTCGAACGCCTCGATTAGGCCACGCCTCCGATTCCTTCGTTCTGACCACGTGACTGAGCGTTGAGATGACGTCCTCAGGTCGCGAAAGCGACCGGCGGCCAAGCTGAACGCATGTCAGAGGGTCATGACTATCCGGATGGTGCGGAAATACCACACAGTTTCCCGTGAAGCGGCGAGCCTCCTTGATGCCCTGCCACCGTGGGATTTGGAGGCAACAGTCCTTGAACGCATGCACGATCTGCGCGTGGAGATGTAACGCCGGGTCAAAACTCTGCTGCCGCGCCAAATCACGGCATGGTGGACAGAGTTCTGGCGGGATCTCATGGTGGAATGGTAACAGTGACTGTCGCACGTCACAATTATGGCGGTAAGTCCCCTCTTTGAGGAGTGGCTGGAAAGACCTCACAGCGTCCTCACTTTCCGCATGACGCAGGTCCTCACCGTATATGGTAAGTTCCGGAGGTTCCTGCACCGGATTCGTGCGGAAAAAACGCCCGGGTGTCACCATTATGTGGACCGCCCAGAGGACACGGTAGAGGTGTGCTCCGCCTGGGCAGAGCATGTCGCCGTGTCCTTGTGGGGGCGATCGGCGGCAGCGATCTCTCGGGCCGGGCCTTGGTACAGGCTATGGTCCGGAGTGAGGAGGAGTGACAGGCGGTCACCTCCTTCTGCGAAGTAGTAACGCTAGCAAATAACGCGGCCACACGCGCGAGGGAACGGCCCCCATGCCGCAGCCTCCGGGATCCCGATCCCGATTTCCAGCCACCGTAGGCGCTGGCTTGCGGACGGCGAGCAATGGGAAGCTCGCCGTCCGAGCGTTCGGTAACTGTACGGACCGAGCCCAAGTTGTCGACGGCGCATACTGTACCACGCGCGCCTCAAGGAGATGTCATCAAAACCGTAGGGGCCCAGCAGGGTCGAAGCCTACTGGGGCCATGGGTGATGCGAAAGAGAACCCCGGGGACCTGGAACGAAGGCAAAGAAGGAACAGGAGTAGGTCAGTAAAAGTCTGACACGCCCTCAGAGGGTCATGAGATGTCATTAGATGATTTCCCACCTAAAAAAAAGGAGTAGAATTCCCTGCCAGAATCTGTTTTCTGATAGCTATAGCCTGGGGATCTATAAGTCAAGAGTGAAAAGGTTACTTTTATGACAACTTGCTGCTTCGTCGACCACGTCATAGCTCACTATCAGATGAGATAGTTATCAAGTACGAGCCCATCAATAATAAAAAACCGGGCAAGTCCGAGTCGGACTCGCGCAATGAGAGCTTCGTACAATTTACCTATGAAAACAGTTCAATTCCCATATTGAGTTACGAATATTTTTCCGGTTTTTTTTTTCATTTTTCCTTATATAAGTAATATATATATATATGTAGGTTTATATTATATTAAATATGTATGTATGTTTATTTTATGTATATATACATTTGATCCCTTGTTTTCTTATTATTCTTTCCTTTTTTTTATGCACCTGCCATGTTTTCTCTTAACTACCCTTGGTTAACTGGTAGAGAATGCCTAAGGCATTAAGTCCGCCTTTGTACCTTTATGTTGCATGAAGTTTTAATAAATAAATAAATAAATAGTTTTTTTTTTGTATCTGTCTACAGTTTTTAGATATTTTTCTATATTTGTGCTATGAGACCTTGTTTCATGCCAAATTGCAGGATTCTAGGTCAACGGGAAGTAACCTATCTTTTTTGTTCGGTAACTCAAAAGTCTGATTTTTTCACAACTTCAAGGGGCCGCCGACTTGAGTATATGGTTTTAATTTAAACTCGACACCTCCACGCATTCTCGAGATAAAGGGTCTTGACAGACAGACAGACAATCAGATGGACAACAAAGTGATCCTATAAGGGTTCCGTTTTTTCCTTTTGAGGTACGGATCCCTATAAAGTGACTGTGTGTGTGCTGCTCTTTAAAACATAGGTTCCATAGTTTTCCCAAAGGAAAGTTGGCTCAGAACTATTCCAGAATTGAGCAGTATGTGCAGTGTTGTTAATTTTATATTCAGTAAACCAAATAAAAGGTTTTTGACGCAGGTACGGTTAGACATCAAAATTTTAATTAGCCATGATCCGCTATTTACCTATTTAATGATTTATGTTTTATAAATCGGTCATTGCTAATTTACGAGTATGTATTGACTTATTGAAGCAAGCCGTGTAATTCTAATTACACGTAAAGTTACTGGATGACATTGAAGTTATAAAAAAAATACCTAATTTTTAATTCGACGACAATCATTGGTATCGCCCTAAAATTCTCTTCGTCATTTAATGTTATACCTGTGTGCTTATATGAACCTCGCGTGTTAGTCTTTGGACAAGTCCTACAAATGTTTAATCTATCTCATTTATAATTCAGCTTGAACCTCAAACTTTGTAGCCTACTGCGTAATTAACTTAAACGGGTATTTCGAATCAACAAAGCCTGAAACACGTTTTATAAAGAGACAGAATAGGCGGCAATTAGATACTTTCTTGTTGGCAGGTGTTATTATATTCTATATTCATAAGTTCCATTAAGCTCCTGTCACCTCCAACTAATTCTTGTAACAAAATGTACCAAAATATTACCTGCGTATTAAAGCTTTTGAAACATCGTATTTCCAAAGTACTTTAATACTTCTTAAGTAGCTCTTAATACTTTGGGGTGACAGAAAAAAAAAATTAATCCCGATTAAAGTCTTAGAATTTGATGTATGTGCTTGACTTATCAGAAAGTAGGAGGTAGTGTGACGCCTGTATTATTCATGCGCTAGCAGTGTCGGCCGCGGCACCACTGTACCCTGTACCAGTAAGGCTCGGCACAAACGGGCCACCGATCACAGCCACCGGTGGCTGGCGGCAACCACTTAACACAATTTTTCATGCATTTTGTATATACGCGCCGCACACGTGTAGCCGGTGGCCGCCACTAACTACAGAGGTGTCCGCGACTTTACCACTTGTGGTCGCTACGGGCCACACAAAACGCCGACACTCACCACTGTCGTCGCACTGCTCCACCCCCCGCGCAGTTAACCGCTAAACGTTCTATGTATTGCACGCGTCACCTTGCCATGCCACCATGCGCAAGCAAACTATCCGTGTTATTCAGTCCATCATAAGACTGAGTAGCAGGGAGTGGGTTATAAAATGTGGCAGCTTTCGAACACCGGTGTCGAGGCGGTAGCGCGCGGCAGAGACCGTGCTGTGGTCGGTGGCTCGTTTGCGCCGAGCCTTATTTAACTGCATACACGCCGCCTGACAGCACTTGACATCTGTTTGGGCTAGCGAATAGCGACCTCTACTCTGATTAATTTGCTGTCTAATATTTAGCTAGTAGATACTTTGTGGAGATGAGTTCAGACACTCGTTACTGAATCTCGACATTCCTGTAGACTTCTGCAAATATTCTATAACAGCTGTGTCGATTTTGTTGTAAAAAAACAATTCTGTCGAGTAGTTTTTTCCACCGTTTGAAGCTAACACAATGAGAAACTTCGTAAATATAAATACGATTGAATGTAACATGGCAGCACGCACGTGTGAATTTGTATGACATCTATCGACATTGTAGTTATTTTCTTTCCCAAGTGTAACAAAGTATTGTGCTATTTCAGGATTAAACTCGTTTCCCGTTTTATTAGATTCCTCTTTTAGTTTCCTTTTACATGCACTCAAATAGCCATATAACGGAAGTAAAGTAGTACTAAATAAAATTTAAATCGGGCTACAAGTAAGTTATTTTATTTACAGCTATTCAGGACAATGTGTCTATCCATAAACAACACGAGGTTTGAATATTAACTGAGTAATTACAAAGGAAACAGCTTTGTTCAATTGGTGCACGGCACACAATTGCACTGTTTCATCGCTACAATGGAGCGTTTCATAGAACATGAATAACCAACCTACAAAATTTTGCATCAACTCAAACAAGCGACTATTGAGATAAACACGGTTTGCGCAGGTTCCCTTACATTCCGTATTTACTTATTTTACTTTTGAAACACAAAACGTAATAATGATCCAGTAAATAAGTATTACATTGAATAATTAATTTTTTATTTACATGCAAATGGAAATGCAGATTTATGACGATGTAGTTATTTACGAAGAAATATTTATCTATACTTATATATAAAAGGCTTACTGATCACAGCTCAATCTATTGGACGGATTGCGCTGAAGTTTGGCACGCTTTTGGTAACCATCTTATTAGAATTTCCCCCCCCAATCCACCCCCTAAGGGGATAAAACAGGGTTCTAAAGGTTGTATAGAGAAGCATAGTTTCATTCGGGCGAAGCCGCTGGCAGAAGCTGGTCTGTCTTTATAGACAACTTCTTCCTTTTCTTCTTCCTTCTTTTCTTTATAGACATCTTCTTCCTTCTTTTCTTTATAGACGTCTTCTTCCTTTTCTTTTTCCTTATTTTCTTTATAGACAACTTTTCCTTTTTTTCTTCCTTCTTTTCTTTATAGACAAATTCCTCCTTTTCTTCTTTTCGTTTTCTTTGTACTTTTCTTCTTTTCTTTTTCTAGACTTTTTTTGCCTTTATAGGAAGTATTATATGGTCATGCGGAAGGTGAGGACGCCGTGAGGTCTTTCTAGCTACGCATCAAAGAGGGGACTTCTCGCCATGATTATGGCGTGCCCAGCACTGGGTCGCGACAGTCGCTCTCGCTATTTCGCCATGAGATCCCGCTGGAACTCTGCCCGCGAACTACCCACCGAAATCAAAAATTGGTAGTGGGGCAAGGTTTGCTAAACTGAAACGATACTCTTTCAGTACTAGTAGATTAACCACCAATTTTTTTAAACCATTAAACACCAATGTAGATTATGTAATGGGACAAACAATGCGAAGCTTTTAACCTGAAATTGTTAACCAATTTAATGTTATACAGGGTGTTTGGTGCATCGTGTGCCAAATTGAAATGGTCGACGGGAGGGGTCATCTGCTATCATTTCAGACCCCTAAAAACTTCTCATGCCCTGTGGATTTTTTTTCATCGACTTTTTATTGTTATATGAAAATATGACCCAAATTTTTCATTGAAATACAAATTAAAAAAAAAAATATAAGTCGTACACTCAGAATTTTAATTTTATTTAGATGTGTATTGTATAAGAGTACTTTTAAATTTAAAATTAGTGACATTAGCTATCTAGTTTTTTTTATTTACTTGTAAAATGTTGGACTTAAAGCTGTTCATGTTACAGCTGCTACAATACAAGCCCAACATCTGATTCGTATTTTAACAGTTGTTGTACGAAGTCGTGTTTCCTCCTTAATTGTATTGAAAGCCGTTTCAATGCGTTGCTTGCAAGTTAGTTTTATATGAATCATTCACAATTCTAGCGAATTTACACGGCTGTTGCGGTCAGCTGGACGAATTTTAATAATAAAATTATTTTTTGTTTTGTTGCGACGTTTCAATGCGTTGAACTAGTACCTCCCTAGTTTCCAACTATCATTACTGCACAACAACTGCTACAAATTTGTAAATTCGCTAGAATTCTGAATGATTCACATAAGACTAACTTGCAAACAACGCATTAAAACGGCTTTCAATACAATTAAGGAGGAAATACGACTTCGTACAACACCTGATGAAATACGAATCAGATGTTGGGCCTGCATTTACAAAAGAGGCCAACAATTTGCATAAAAATGCAATTTCTTTTTTTCTATTTCCCTCGAAAAGAGATATACGAGACAAATTTTACCTTGTAAAAGTGAGATAACATTTTTAATAGGTTTTTCAGGTATCATTTAAGCAAAAATATTTTTTAAATCATAATTTTGAATATTAGTTTTATGTGACTCGATTCACAATTCTAGCGTATTCACAAAGTTATAAAAAGATTTTTATGGCATGTGGCACATCACTAGCAAGAGGATAAACTAGAGAATTTTTGAGGAATTTGGGAGACTCCGGTCGCTTTACGTTTTTTTTATAGCCATGTAAATAGCTGTAACATGAACTAGCTTTAATTTAAGTCCAACACTTTAGAGTAAATTAAAAAAAAAACTAGATAGCTAATGTCACTAATTTTAAATTTAAAAGTACTCTAATACAATACACATCTAAATAAAATTATAATTCAGAGTCTACGAATTATATGTTTTTTTTAAATTTGTATTTGAATGAAAAATTTGGGTCTTATTTTCATAAAACAATAAAAAGTTGATAAAAAAATCCACAGGGCATGAGAAGTTTTTAGGGGTCTGAAATGATAGCAGATGACCCCTCCCGTCGACCATTTCAATTTGGCACACAATGCACCAAACACGCTGTATATGGGGTCAATTATTTCAAAGGGTCCAACAGCTCATACGTTAGCTCATTTTGGTCACGATTCTACTCATTACAGTAAAGCAACTGATACTCATACGGATACCTATTACTAATAATGATAAGCATATTCATTTAGTTATATGTGTATGCATATCTTTTATTCAAAATATTTTTTATCTATTATCCATTTGTTGTCAACTGAGACGTTTTTTTGGCGTAGTGGTTTCCGCGTTGTATTGTATCCAACCCTGTTGGTCTAGCGGTTAGTGGCCCTGGCTGCTACGCCGGAGGTCGAGGGTTCGATTCCTACCCAGGACAAATGTTTCTGTGATGAGTACAATCATTTGTTCTGTGTCTGGGTGTAATTTATTTATAATATGTAGCTCTGCTTAAATTGGGACTAGACGGCGTTGTGTGATAGTTGTGTAATATTATTATTTTTTTGCATTTATTTATCTCAGGATCTTGAGTCTATTTCATGACCTCAGGAGCTTTGGAAGGCGTACGTGGAGTAGAGACCAACTCGTAGAGGCCCGTTAGACACTTTTAATGAAACGTGGTATCAACCGACGATTATTGTTATTGACGATACTGTAAGCGTTATGCTAGTGCATCCAAGGACAACCCCCAGTTGGTGGGAAACTATTGCGACATATGGAAAACTAAAATATAGGGCTATGGTTTTGCGGAGTCTTACATGGACTGGTTACCAGAAACTATGTAAAGATTATGGCCCATTTCTGAACAATGTTATTAATTTCCACCATCCCGGAAGTACGGTCAAGATACCCTACCAGCACGTTACTGGATTATTTATCCTTCTCATTTGCTCTTGCGAATCTCCACTCAAGCCAGCCAATAAAGGCAAGTCAGAGATGAAGAACAAGAATTCTTCTCTTGTCTTGAATTTTCTTTGTTCAGTGATCTCGTGATTGGAGTAGAGGTTCGAGTAAAACTCTGATGCTGTTTTGATTATGATTTTGCGGTTTGTGATGATATTTTGGTTGCTTTGCAGACTGGGTATCCAAGGGAATTTAGAAAATAGAAGGGAATTTCTGGGGCTTTGATTATAATAGTGTACACTGTGGGGTAAACAAAAGTTAGCGGTCCACCGGCTGCACCCGTGTAGGTAATTTGCATATAGGAATAATATAACATAACAATGACCCGGTTTAGGAAGAGAATTATAAGAGTAAAAATCAATTTATTGCCAATTTCAAATGTGCCACTTAATTTTTTTAACTGCGTCGGTTCATATTATGCTATACTAATTTGATTATTTTTTTCACATGTCTACAGATATTTTGCGTACCTAATTACATTGCCGAGAAGTTGTAGTACAGGTGTACCTGTATCTAAGTACTTAAATTCCCTAATTAAACATTGAATGAATCACACAAAATTCCTTGAAAATCTAGACTAAGTAAGAGTGGTGACTAATATATTGATTTGAGTCGATAAAATAATATCTAATCTTAATTATCTGTCTGGTATTTTCCATCGAACAATACCGGTAAATATCACATGGTTTATCTGATACTAAATTTTGATAACAAAGTAAAAGATGCGCCTTCTTGAAAGTACCAACGACGTGACTACGCGTTTTAACAGTTTTTTTTTCTAATTGTAGTACAACTTCAACGCGTAGTCGTATTTTCGCATTCGTTTAGACAGATTAGCATAGTGTGATCAAAACAATGTAGGCATTGATGCAAATAAATATTGTCTAAATTAAATTATTGTACAAAACCGATGGAAACTGTTTCAAGTTTAATAGGAATGACAGCTATTTACTCTCTGATTAAAAATTAGGCTTGATTGCTTTTGTAAAGATTTTCGCATTTGTTTTATTTTTAATTACAGAATTCAACTGTTCTTTTAGAAAAAAACTTTCAGTCGGTTGGTATTTTGTTGCCAGTAGATTAAAAATGCTGATTGCGGTTTGATTCCACAGAACGTTAATCAACGGAGAAAGAATAAAATGTATTTATAAAATGTATTATATTTGAAATAATGCTAGATCTCGACTAGACCCTTTATTTGTATAATCATGCTGAAAATAATAAATATACTGCCAGCAACCAGTTTTGAGAACTTAAAAAAACAAAAACTCTTACAACCTTTTTAAACCAGTAGAGCTTTTTATTTTAACCTGCGTTACGTTTATATGAAATTAATTAATTAAACAAAGGGAAATTAAACATTTCATGGTTGAAGCGCTGCGGAAAATAACCATTTGACGGTGCAACCATGTGGAAAATGTTGGATATTATATCTACTAGTGGTACCCCGGTTTCGCACGGTTTTTTTTTGTTCTAATTAATTACATAAACCTTTCTCGTTTATTGTTCTTTATATTAATGAAAATGAAAACCGCATCAAAATCCGTTGCGTGAGATGTTTATTTTTGTATTCAATTTTACACTGTAAACAGTCGTGCTGGGAATGTAAATGTGGAACCTCGGAAAATCCGTAATAAGGTAAAGGAAATAAGAATCATTCACCCATCAAAATTCACGAATCTCATGACGCTTTCTTCTGAAAAGACTTTGTTGCTTGAATATTCATTTTTTATGTTCTTTATTTGTTTTTAAAGATGCTTCTTAACCAATATCAAAAACACTCAATTCGGTTTTTTGTATTTTTTGTATCTTCAAACGAAGTTTTCAAAAAGGTTACGGCTAGTTCCATGTTAAGGTTTACTTGTGAGGTAAATATTTATTATATTTGTACCTAGAATTGTTTATTAGCCCGATGATATCGATGTTTTTTTCGTGTCTTCTAACGCAAATATACATTTCAATATTTACTAACAACAAATCGGTATCTACAGCTACTTAGCTTAGGTTGTGAAACCTACCTAATCATGGCGGAAAGCTTGATGATTTTGTATACCTAATCAAAGCTATATCTACTCAATGTGTAATTTTTTCGTGCTTACTACATGTTTTAGTATGGTTTTCACGCATTCGGTTTGTGGGATATACCCATTTGACATTCCATTGTGAATTAAATAAAGACAGCTTAAAAGCCAATAAGGATTTATGTATTTACCTACAGGGAAAACTTTGAAAGAATTTCTATCTTTAAAAAACAAGAAATGATAATGTCAGTATTATTCCGTTTATTTATTTAACTATAGATTCATATATTTGTATTGTTGTTTGTGTATTGTAAATATGTAAATACATAGTACACCACGAACGTTTATCTGTCATAACCTGTGTATCTTTTCTCTTTTTCTCTCAAATCCATCCAAAGACTATCTGAAAAAAAAAAACACTTTTTCGATAAGACCGCTCATTGTTACACCCTATTAATTTTAAGCTACTACTGTAATTTTTTAAGGTGTACAATAAAAATGTTATCTCTATCCATTTAAATTACATTTTTAAATAAAAAAAAAAAATAATAAATAAAAAAGTAGGTACTGAAGCGGGTATCAATTAAATAAAAATAAGAAGGTACTCCAGTATACACTGTGGTGGGGACTTTACCGGACTTAATTATTACGTGTCATGCATAAAAAAGTATGTGTTGAATTAATCGTATGATAGCACGCGAGTAACAACCTATGTTTACCTTATAAAAGTGAAGTCTTTTATACAGCCATAATTATAAAATACTTTGGTTCGATATATTGGACGAATTAAAATAGAGTGATGCAAAGGGAATGTTTTAATGTAATTGCTTTCAATAGGTTTTCTGTGACGCCTTGTGACTCCGATCTCTTTTTTTGAACCATAATGATAATGGAATTGTTTTTAATTGCATTCTATTGCTGTCTATATTTTGAAAATCGATTGCAGTGTCATGTTATATCATTTCTCGTAACTACTGCTGATATAAATGTGTACAAAATGGTAGCAGCTACTTTTATCATCGTAGTATTCACACTCATTGCCATAGGGTGAAACTTCTTCGAAAACGATATCTCACAACTCCAAAAGTACTTCTGCAGTACGTTTCATTTTCACTGAATGGGAGCGTTCTTGTAACAGGAATTTCAAGTTTTCTCAGATGTCTCGTATTTTGTACGCAGACGGCCGACGCGCAAACATTCAATCATTTGAATTACTATAAACTTAGGTAAATACATAAAGCTGATACTTGGTTAAAGGTTTTTTATTGTTTGTGTAATAAGTTAGCTAGCAAAATATTGTCACATGTACATTTTTCATATTTATAGTTTTTTTTTTTTCGGTGGTAAAATCATCTTATGACATCCCCCGCCCTTGGGCGGAGCGGGAGATAGTGTCAGACTTTTACTGACTAAAAACCCGGAGTGGGTTTTTAGTCCTTCGTTGTTGTAGTGTTCCTTCGTTGCCTTTCGTACCAGGGCCGAGTCTTCCTTTCAGAATGAGACCCTTGGCCCCAGTAGGCTTCGACCCTGCTAGGCCCCTACAGTTGCTGACATCTCATTGAGCCGCGCGTGGAACAGCACGCGCCGTCGACGACTTGGGCTCGGTCCGGACGGTTACCGGACGGTCGGATGGCGAGCCACCCATTGCTCGCCGTCCGCAAGCCTGCGCCTACGATGGCCGGAAATCGGAATCGGGATCCGGAATCCCGGCGGCGATTGTGGCGTGAGGACCGTTGCCGTTGCCTCACGCGATCGGCCGCCTCCTTTGCTAGCATTACTGCTTCGCAGAAGGAGGCGACCGCCTGCCACTCCTCCTCGCTCCGGACCATGGCCTGTACCAAAGCCCGGCGCGAGATATCGCCGCCGCCGATCGCCCCCACGAGGATACGGCGTTGCTCTGCCCAAGCAGGGCACACCTCCACCGTGTGCTCCACCGTGTTCTCCGGGCGGTCCACACAATGATGGCACCCGGGCGTTTCTTCCGCATGAATCCGGTGCAGGAACCTCCCGAACTTACCATGTCCGGTGAGGACCTGCGTCATGCGGAAGGTAAGGACGCCGTGTTGCCTTTCCAGCCATTCCTCAAAGAGGGAACTTACCATAATTATGACGTACCCAGCACTGGGTTGCGATAGTCGCTGTCGCCATCATATTTAGATAGATATATTTATTTAGATACCAGGGTCAAAGATTGTATCAATATTTAAAACGAAGTTTTGAGTTCATTTTATTCACATTTTGTTTTTTTTTTTTTACATTTTATATCAGAAATTGTGATCTTGGCTATTAGTATAGACCATTATAGATATTCAAGGATATAAATTATCCTCTTTTAAACACTTAGGATGGTGAAATTCAATTTCGCATTAATTGTAGGTGTGCCAATATTTTATTAGGTGAGCGAGGTAGTAAATTATTCGATCAGCAATTGATGTAGATGTACTGTTTTCTGAGGGCAAGTTTGATTTGCACCTTTATAAAAATTATCTTCGTTGACTATAACGCAAACAGTTAGTGATCATAAACCATTTTCCATTTTCTAATTTTTTTTCGAACTCCGTCTTTTGTGCTTAGTCGAGCGAAAGCCATCAGTATTTGACTCGGGATTTACTCCGACCCTATCTCCGTTATCCTCCACCATCGTATATTACACTCATTATTTACGAACAAACGTCACAAAAAAAGACGAATACGTATATAAACGTTATATTAACCTTCTTCACGTAAGGAGTGAGTAATGAAAAACGGGAGTCGAATAAGTCGAATGAATTCTCCATATTAGTTCACTGTAGCATTTCCTACCATTTGTTTTTATTGAAAGCGACAAAGTTTCATAGGAAGTTCGCTAGTCATTTGCATTTTCTGCCTTCCACTAAACTTACGACGCGACGGTACCTACCCATAACGTCATTTTTATAAAACTTTCCGAGACTTTATTCGATTGTCAAAACCTTTTCTCGTTCGACAATGAGAGTTGATACTACCAATTTTGAATAGCTGTTGAAAGGAGTTTTTATAAATCTATACATATAATAAATATGTAGAAGTTTTTAGTTGTGCGCGCATCACGTAAAATGTACGAAATCAATATATATAACTTTTATACATTGAAATTGTATGTAACTTGATAATAGGTATTATAGGTATTTTTGTATGATTTCTACGGTAAAAAAACCTATTTACCTAGGCTTTGTTTTATCGCAATCGGTTGACTATATCAAATGACTACATTTATTGTCCGTCAGGCGGTACGTAGTAGACCTGCTTGAAAACGTCAAAATAAATATATGTCACGCAAATCTAGGTGCGAGACCCGGCTATACCTATCACTGATTCTGCTGACTTTAGCCGGGCAATAATATTGCAGGTACTGAATTTTATTATAACTGGCTGGTCAATAAATGAGAACCACAACTAAATAGTCCTATGAAAACTTTTACCGCGTGACCTGCAATCATTACCGGGGGTCTAGCAGCATCGGCCGCGCTGGTCAGCCAGCACTCGTCATAAGGAGTGGTGGTTTGCTTTTGATGAAATAATCTTTCAGAGGGCGGGAAAAGTAGAATAGTCATGCTCCTCGTGGATTAAGGGGCCATTGCCTTGGACGAGTTTAAATCCCTCACAACATTCAGGATTCTAATACATGACTCTAAATTTAGTCTAACCCTGGAATCCTTCATTATGGTCGGGATTCAATATGTCACCCGTGATATAATACAATGTTTTATCCCCTCGCTGCATAATCTACTATTCTTTTTTGCTTGGAAACTGTCACAAGCAGGCCGGGTTTAAGAATTATGCCCAGGAGACGACAAAGAGCAATAGGTTCGCCGCGAAAGATTGTTGAACAACAATACAGCTGTCCTCGGCCTGTGTAAAGTCAGCTACGTACAGTCCGTAAGCTCCTGAATTGCAAAGGTAAAATTAAATAGAACAATATAATATAAATACACGATCCCTGCCTATGAGCCTTTTACTTATCAACATTATTTTTCATACTGCGCAATTTTTCCTCAAGTTATTACTTTAAAAAGAAATATCTTGGGAAATACCTTCCTTTCAAAGAAACTGTGCGTCTGAAGTCTGCTATTATTTTATTTTATATTCATATGGAAAAGTTCTCGTATTATGAACACTTGTACACAAGGATTATTTATGCTGTGGTATGGTCTGGAATTTACTTATTAAATGTGTAAGAGATTTGTACAGTACACAGAGGTAACTACTCTATTTCAAAACAATCTGCCCCAACGGGACAGCTCGACAGGCATTCTGCATTTTAACAGTAAATTAATAGATACAGGTTAATTTGGAGACAATGTGTGATACCTAATTCATTTTACATTTAGCAGACTGGCTCCAGATTTTCCGAGAAAACTATTCATCTTCCCGGTAATTTTATGGCGGGGTGGTAACTAATAGTGAGGCCGAGAGGTATTTCGGACCTCCTGAGGCATTAAGTTACCAAGCCGTTACGTATGCACGCCTATGCATAATTACACGCATAAATAACATCACAGTAATCCCTAAGGGGTAAGCTAAGTAACTATTAGTGCAAACCACGATAAGGGGCAAGGCACTACATTACATAGTATCTCTGGTTCTATGGGTTAAGAAAATCTTAGTATGTTATGCTCGTATCTATAAAATATATCCATATGAGAGAAGATGTGAAGAATCCCTCACCGTTGACGTTAAACTCAGAGGTAGTGGATGGCGTTCACAAATTTACTTACCTTAGAAGTGTCCGAAAATGGAGGTAGTGAAGAGGACAAAGATTTACTGATCGCCAAAGCCCGAGTTACTTTTGCATAGCTAAGACCTGTTTGGCAGTCGCGGAAACTGATCCGAAGGATAAAATTCAAAATATTCTGGTCCAGTGCCAAATTCAAACAGCTCTACAGTTGCAGAAGGTGTTCACAAAAGACATCTCGCACCATATTTTATTCTTCGTCAACTGTTATCTCTATCTCATCGTATCTTTGGAATCTACGGGCCCGAATCAATATCTAACTTAACGTAGTACTGTTGAAGAAATGCCACTGAGCCTAATAGACCGCCAGATCAATCTTTGTAAGTGGAGAGGGATTGGTCACACGCTCCAAAGGAAATCAGATCACATACTTAAAGCATGCGTTGGATTGGAATCTTCAAGGGAAAATGAAGCCTGGCCGATCCCGTCAAACTTCGCGACAAACCGAATTGGCAGAAGCGATAAGCAAGAGAATGATGTGGAACGAGGTGAAGCGCGAAGTTAAGACCGTTCACGATGAAAAACTACTGTAGACACCCTCTACCCCATTTAGGGGTCATTGTCTACGCAAGCGTGGATGCGGCAGCAGCCGCACCTGATGTGTGGACGCGGCAGAAGATGTAGACCTTTTTGAATATATTCTTCTTTTTAAATATTGTGACAGTTGTAAAAAAATATGAAAAGACATTAACTAAAATACGTAAAAATACAAGAATTTGAACTTATTTATTGTAAACTAGTTCAGTAATAATATATTAATTCAAGGAAATCACCGCACCTACTAACTCAAAGTTTATAAACATTATACTTTAAAGAAAACTTATTACTTAAATAAAACGTTTTAGTAGCCGTTTCTAAAGCAAACTGAAACGAAGAAAACAAAATCAATCGAAGGCTATGTATAACATCGAAAACTGGTTAACATATAATATGACCGATCATATCTATATTATTTTTGAGGCAAGATTTTACGAGACCTATCTTAATAGATAGATTCCTTAAAGTAAACCCAAAGTAGTAAAATAAATAAAACGGAACCATTAAATACAAATGTTTATAATGGTTCTGTTCTATTGAACATAATCATGGGGTTGTACCACAAGAGGTCAGGGGTCTGATCAGTGGGAACCCTTTTAAAGGATCAATGTATCCTTTGGTCCACTGGATCGAATGAAGGTCCTTCCTTGGTCGCGCGGAATGCCAGCCCTCTCAACTGACACACACCTACTTAAAGTTTCCATTTAATGCTATTTTATTTATGAGAATCCAGCTGTGCTCTTCAGGGACAATTACTCCCCTAACTAAGTACTTATACGGACTAATTTCTTTAAATCCGATCGTTATTACTAGACGTGACTAGGATCAAGCAATTGAATGAATCTTTTCAGTCTGTTCACAATGTCAACGAGAAAAGAAAAAAAAATGTTAAAGCAGTCGTGAAAATGACTGGTTTCTGAGAGGCTTTTGTCATATCGTGTCTACTCCCACGATTAAGGGCGGACTAAAAAAAAATATTGCGGTGGGATTATTTGATTAGAATAAAACTGACACAAGACGCGATGCAAGTTGTAAGTGAAGTAACTTTTTTAAAAACCTTTATTGACCCATGTAGATATATGGGTCAATACGAAAATACAAAACACAAAGAAACCAATAAATACCTAATTTCGAAAAAAAAATTACGTACCTTTAATATAAAGTTTATTTGAACTCATAATTCCAAGTCAATCCAATAACACTTCAAAACAACCCGTTTTAAAAACAGCAATTTCATAGGCAAAGACAGTAGGCGACTTTTTGAAACCATTAGGTACTAACCCAAAAATATGATTTAATCTTACGTATTATTCAGACATATAATATACATTCTCCTATAAGTCACATGTTATAACAGAGATGAGAAACTAAACTAAAAGAAACAGTGCTGAACTAATAGTCTGATTTATGGAAAGTACGACTCTTACGAAGTTTCCGGTTCGTATTTATTTCTTTTATTTACAAAGAGATAGGTTACTGAACTTCCATAACTTCGTAGTTTGATTCAATACCGCTTTGACATATTTAGTTACTGCCTCGTTCCAATATTATTCTTACCTACTTGTTGCTGGATCTCTTTTGGTTTCTGGACTACTTCAGACACCGTAACATCTAGCAACAATTAAGTTGTGCAAATTCTTTGCCTTTTATTTGTGTTTTTAAGGTATCTTAATGACAAAAATCCTACCCGTTAGCCCGTTAGTAGTTCTGAGACAGTACCCGTAGGGTTAGTAAAATAATATTTTTATCATTCCCTAATGTGCTAATCAATTGTAACACATTAACAATAAATTAATTAATATAAAATAATATATTATTTTCGTTCCAATAATAATGGATGTTGGGAAGGGAAAAAAATGGTTGGAAAGGAAAGAAAGATGAATTATGGTCACAAACCAATTTTTATCAATATTTCACAAGGATCACGTTCGGTCGGTACGTTTAATATATTTTTCCGTGTCCCCTCCGGCAGGTTTTATCACGAGGGATAAGCGCGTAAAGTCACACATATTTCAACTTGACTAACACACGTCCGAGCGCCTGCTATAAAGTTTGCGGCATTATGCGCGCTGAACGTAACGATGTGAGCTTTGTGTGTTAGGCAATCAACTGAATGTAACGGGTTTCATTAGTGTACCTATGTATTATAGAATTCTTCAACTAGCGCCTTATAATTATGTATCGTATTTTGATACATTAACAAGAAACCCTTAAGTCTTTTTAAAATAGCTCAGTACCGAACACCAAGTTTCATTTGAATTTGAGAGTTTAAATATTTTAGGCACTTATCAACATGATATTGAAATTTGCCTAGACAATTACTGAAAGATTATAACTAACTGCTTAACTTATAACGAGCCTTATCTAAGTATAGGTACTTACAGTACAGCTAACACGTCTGCCCTTCTAGCCAAGTTACAACCGTTTCGTTTCGATTCTCTTTTCGTCGATCGCCTGGAGTCGGCTACGCTTCCAATTCGTTTGTTCTGACATCATCTCAACGCTCAGTCACGTGATCAGAACAAAGAAATAGGAGGCGTGGCCGACTCAAGGCGATCAACGAAAAGAGAATCGAAACGAAATGGTTGTAACTTGGCTAGGGGGCTGATATACGATAACGATTAGGTCCACAATGACTTAATCGCTATAGGTACAGCTACCGCTACCCGTAAGCGGATGTAACTATGGATTTTGTGGGTCGAATCCACATGTTCCTGTTCATTATTATAGGTGCAATACATTCAAGCCGTAGTGCTATTTACAGCTATCGATGTGTTATTAATTGTATAATTTATTAAATCTACAATATCATTATTATTGAAGAAACCTACCTATATCAAACCCTCATCAAGGATTTTGCTAGCACTTCCTGATTTATGTGTGTTTGTTATCTTTTACGGGAGAGATGTCTGATCGGATGTTGTGGACGATTAATGTTTAGATATATTTATTATAGGAACAGCCTACCAACTTTATAAATCCTTGATGACATTTAATGATAAACCTGGTATGAGTAGATATGTGCCTCACAATTAGTCGTTATTTTAACGGTCAGACGCAGACACTCTTTTGTGGCTTTATCCATTAACGTTCTGTTGTTATTTATTTAAAGCTTCATCATTTTATTTCACTGAAATTGTAAGCTTTTATGGTTTTAGATAGGTATGTTTTAGGACTCATGTTAAGTTTATTGTCAGACTGGCCAAAGCTCATGCTATTTTTATTATTTATGGATGAATGAATAAAAAAGAATATCAACAGGTTCCTGCTGGTATTGATCAAGCTATTTTTATTCACTGTGAATAAACCCTAAGTGTCTACATTTTCGCTGGGTATGACTACGTTTTACAGTTTTGCTATAAGATCCAAACCAAATAAATTAAATAAATACATTCTATTTGGGTAGTCTATTCATCGGGTATAGTAGCCACAACAAATAGTTATAAAATTACAAAAGGGTAAGAGTGTCCAGTAGATATTGGCAAAGTTCACCGAATTTGAGGTTTAGTTTTCCTTTGTTCTTTAAAAAGGTGATTTTTGCTTTGACGTAGAGTTAAAGCAAAAATCCCTTTTTAATGTAGCCGTCGACACAAGATTGATTTTGGATGTGATATCATTAGATTCAAATCCCTATTCAATTTAAACAGTACATGTGACGACGACTTTCCAATGCAATTCAAATTGAAAGACGTGGAGCACTCCGTATTGAGAACAATTCAGATTGAATGCCATTCGATAGGCATCACTCTGGCTACTGAATTGAGCCGACGCGAGAATTGATATAGCTATATACTACCTACGTATGATCTGTCGTACGTAAGTAGACCTAGATTCTCGAATACTATAAAGCTATACATTAGACCGACGCACACGTGTAACACACCTGATTTGTACGTATATCGACATCGCGTGGCGTGGCGTGGCGAGGATCAAGTGTAGCTCTACAAGTCTAGTTTCCAATTCCATATAAAATGTATGGAGACCGACGTGCCCAGATCGGCGTGTGTGGCACACGTGTGCGCAGTGTAGTAGAACTACACTGCGCTTTAAGCTTTTGATTTAGTTTGGCTTCATTTACATTATTATTATTTCTTTATTGTTAGGCAACTAAAACCCATAGATAAAAAAACATTACATTACATATTACAATCTTATAAACAAAATAAACTAATACATATTAAAAATATCACAAACAATAAACTATGATTATACACGTAACATCGGCATATTATGTTATATTATGACAAACAAACAGGTTTCGTGTAATCTTGCAATGCAATCTAATTGTACGTTGTTGTCTAAACCGCCATGGGGAGATACAATGGTGCTTTAGAATTTCCGCGGCGTTATCTCATCTCGCACCAATGCCCTTGGAACCGGTTTGCCCGTCTGCTGACATAGGAATGGAGCGCATTGTAAAGGTTGTTAGTCTGGTGTAAAACTTGCAATTTAGTTTCAGGGAGGGTTAAAATTTACAGAAGCTGTATAATATTCTTAGCAACAGCTAGCTACCTAAGGTTATTTGGTTAGATGAAATACTTACGCCGTTAGTTACCTTATTAGCCTATTACATAGCATCAGTGATGAAACGGTTGACTGACGATTCGGACACAATATGTTCGGACAGAGTTTCCGAATTAGCACATTTAAAACTTTTTTTATCTAACTGTAAAACATTTTCAATAAATTCGGTGGTGTCCGAATATATTGTGTCCAAATCGTCAGCAACTTGATGAAACTCTAAAAATGGAAGTGGCCATTTCACATAAATAAGACCACAAGACCTTAGTTGCGCTACAATCTAAGAATTCATCCTAAGTATATCTTGAAAAACAATGACATTGATTCAGATTTATTGATAATTAGTGGACGCGGATAAGTAATAAGCTAGATATGTCAACCCACACCACACGCGTTCAAAGTTTTGAAGGTTCATAAAATGTTGACACGGCAGAAGAATAAGACATTGTGGTGTATGAGATGTCAGTACCTGTCCATCAGCTTCCAAGTAGTAAATTACAGTTGAGCACACAGTTAACAATAACCGTTTGAATCTTGTGAAAACCAAAGTGGCATATTGTCGTAGAAACATAGTAAGTATATATATTTATTTACAAAAGAATACCTTTTACCTCTTCTTTGAGACCCCATAGCCTGTACACATTACATGTGAAACCGTGAAAAAAACCTATTATTTTGAAATCGTGTTATTTCAGCTTTCGCTTTGCCGTGCCCTCCGACTGTAATCCTACTTAGGTAGGAAAACCGATCCTTTTGATTCTTTATATGCCATGTTACTTGATCCGAGATTTGCAGTCCTACCTGCTTTTATTTTAACCTTCTCTCCGATTGGAATAGATTAAGGAATAAAAATTAAAAAGAAAATACAGCCGACTTTTTTATATTTTCCACTTTTTACTTATAGTAGGTACCCCATAGCCAAAAACATTAAATATTTTGCCAACAGCTGAACCTAAGTTCTAAACCCATAAACCAATAAAACCATTTGTAGTCAGAGTGCATTTCATGACAATTCCATTAAGCAGAAACACGGCTAGTATACTCGTATATTGTTTTATTACGATGTTCCCGAGCCTACCTTCCGGACTTATCATCAGATTAGTTCGATGGTACTATATAGCCAGAATGGCCAACCAAACAATTTTTTTAAATCTTTTTGAATGTGCATTCTAATTTTATCACAGTGGTAAATAAAAATGTGGTTTTACTAACAGAAGACCATTTTCTATAATCGGTGTACGATGTTTAGAGGTGGTGAAAGCGCGTTGCGGCGGGGTGCAGGCGAGGGCGGCGGGGCGGGCCCGCGACATGAGGAGCGCGCGCGCAGCCCGCCCCGGCCGCCATGCAGCGCCTGCGCACCACCTTCAAACGATCTCGTACGCCCACACCCGCCGACATGAAGACGCAGAGTAGCCTCGAGGTTCCCAAGCAGGTGAGGAACTCATATCATTTAACAACATGATTTTGCTAAGTTGTAGCAGATAGCCAAAGTATTCATTTAGTCGACAAGCATTAAAAAAGAGCCAATTGACACGTCAGTGAAGGTGTCGATTTATTGAACTTATTGACATCAGGAGGCCTTAGAAGTTCAATCAGAAGGGGATTCTTATATTCTTGCTAACTTGATGACTTGAATTAACCTTATTTAAATGACTGCATTAATACTGCATATCTAACAGAAGAATTACGGTAGGTCCGGTCCGCCTCGTTCGATGAGATCCAGCTGGAGGCAGTGCGTGGTTCCGGCGCAAGTGTCCTGCTGTCGGTCCCACAGCATGGCGGGCGCAGCCGCTCCTTCGACTCGGCCGGCTCTGACGACTCGGGGACCTATCTCGAGGTAAGTCTTGCAAACACAAATGGAAATATAAACGTAACATGACATTTCGTCTTGCCAGTATTAGGGATAGGTGTATTATTATTTTTATAATTATAATTTAATAGTACATACAGTCTAATTTGTATGCTGCATATCATGCTTTGGTAGGGTAAGACAGTTAATTCCCATATCATTCATTAATCACAACTAGTTCCCATGTCGTCCATTCATCTTAACTTTTCGGGGTGCTAGTAAAACCTAAATAAATTAAGAAATGATTGTGATACTGATGTATCTACTTCCAATTAAAATTCGGATTATAGAATTAGCGTTTCCATTACATCGTCCCTTCGAAAAACTCATTTTAAAATTTTGTATTGAAAAACAGTCGGATAAATTGGTTTTAAAAATTAACATTTCGGAAATATGGATTCTCAGAGCTCAATGTTAAAAATGATTGGAAGATTCAATTTTAAAACACTGATGTAAATTAAAATAATCATATCAGATTAATTAAAACTTTTCAGTGGTAGTAAAAATTTTCGCAAACGAAATGAATTTCTGGAATTCATTATTTTTCAAAATGATTCGAGCAGCCAAGCGCAAAGACTTATCAACGTCTTCCACTTTACTCCTGGTGAGGACTACAAAATTACGTCAACGGTAGCTTTGACGTCCATTTCTTAACGAGATGAATAGACTTTCATGAGTACCTAACTTGCATCAAGCAGTCTTTTGAGACAAATACGAATAGACTAGGTCCCTTCTTCATAATTGTCCGACCATAGACTAAGGCTCAACTTAGTTTACGGTGCGTTTTCTTGCTAATTTATTTACCGTAGTTTGTCCAGCACAAGTTGCAGCATGAGTGAGTTAATGGATTTAGTTGAACTTTGAAAAGGTTTCATTAAAAAACTCCATCTACCTACTCATTTACTGAGTGAATGGCACTTGAGTAGCTAAGTGCCATTCTGGAGAAAGTTGCGAATATTTTATTTTCTCCCCTTGTGATGTATATACACAATGTGGAGTTGTAGACAATAATAATTGTGATAAATCTAAGTTTATTTAAGGGGAAACATCTCTAAATAGATGTAGATATGTGTAGCGTGTTGCCGTATGAAAAAGCACGTTTAAAGGTTTAGAACAAAATTCATAATTGCGTTCATAATCATATTTTATTTGTGCCTTGTTGATTCCGCCGAGGTTTCAGTTCTGCGAAACGAACCTATTCCACTGGCAACTAACATATTCTGAGAGATTAACCTCATGAGTAGTATACGTATAAATTAAGTAGTTTACATTACTAACAAAGCAAAGCAAGGTTAATATTACCTGTGTCAGAGAGCATATTAAATCGTGCAAGAGATAAACATTTACATAACATTACCTACTATTATAGTTTCTATGTATTTTACCTCAAATATAAAGTGGTGTCATGTTGTGTGACAGGTCCCGCGCCTATGGTCACGCCGGCGCTCCGGGAAGGGCACGCCGCCGCCATGCGTGCACTGCCGCCACATGGAGACGTGGCTGGCGCGCCGCAGCGAGGAGCGCGTCACGCCCGAGCGCGCGCTCGCCTCTTCCTCGGCCGAGGACGAAGACGACGACGATGAGAGCGAGCAGGACGTGCCGCAGGTGCTGCTGGCGCCGCCGCCACTGCCACGTGCCTTTCTGCCGCCCACGTCGCCCGTGCACTCGCCGCCGCCCACCCCGGGTGCGCCGTCCTTTGAACTACAACCGCCAGTAGACGAACCACCTTTACTTCCACAACGAAGGCGTTCCATATCAAGACAAGAAGCTTTCTTCGTGGAGCCCACGGGCAGTTCGCTCGAAAATGTTCGTGCATCTGAAGAAGAAGCGGCTAACGCAGCTAATAAGGACTGCCTCGTTCATGATATCTACCTGGCAGTTCCTGAACTAAAACGTGATCGCGCCGCGTCTGTAGACTCGTGTTTTTCGAAAGTTTCCGGTGGTAGAGCTGAGGAGTTGAATGGTACCGGGAACTCGCTTACAGTTCCCGGAAGTGGACTTAGATCGAGGTCGGTGGATATAGTGTTGCCTACGGCTGAACAGTCGAGATACAAAGCCTTAGCGTTAACATCTGCTCAGCAAGTGACGACATCTTCAAATCAGCAAAAGCAAGAGCCTGTGTCGCAGACCGTTTCAACCACAGAATGCAGGTTAGTTGATTGCTAGTAATAACTCAGAATGAAGTGCATTAAATTATTATTTTACTGTTTCGTTTATTTTATTTATGTTTCATGACCTCATTAGTTTTTATCTTTATGAGAATTAAGGAAAGCGAGCGAACTATGCAGCGTTTCTACGTTTATGAAAGAATGGTATTATGAATTTATATGACTCATTTAATTAGCTGCAGTCCTGCAAAATGTTTTAATAACTCTTATATCTTATTTACGTGTAGCCAACATAATTGAGCTATAAATTGTTACATTTAATCTCGTAAAAAGATGTAAAAGGGTGTTGATTAAGACTTGGTTCGAGTGTAGCATAGCATACGCGTACGTTACGGTCGATTTATGGCAACACGTTCACTTTATCCTACAATGTACCCACAAGTGGGTTTATTTGGTGTCAGAGCCTCACGTTTCTATCACAAGTAAGTTATTTTACAACCTGTTAGTTGTTACATCTCCTCCCGTCTAAAAAGTAGTAAAATAATTGTTCAGATTGTTTTAAAATTAGTCTTTTGACTAGATTTTGTTACAATAGTTATTTGTTGTTTATATTGCTTACTAAGCACTCGCATCAAGTAATATATCTGAGGATCGATATCGTAATGAAACACATTTAATAAAAATAATAAATAAACATTGTTCAGTAGGTATGGCGCATTCGGCCATGCGTATAGATAATCTGGCGGACGATTTTGTTTATCTGCCGACAAATTGATTACATACGATCCACTAAACTGAAAGCTGTAATAAGTTATTGGCGATTCTGTTTTTATATCGTTACTATTATTTAGGACCATTATTGCTATATTTATTGCGTTATATAAAGCTAAGAGTGTTCTTTTATAATTTTAGCGAAATATTTTATGAGAATCTCTTGGAATTCAGATATTGTCTACACAATTAATTGATTCACACATTGATCCATACAAATGTGACAGTTACTCTGTCTGTCAGTTATGATTTCACAGTTAAACTAAGGAACTGATTTTGATTATATCCGTACGAAGTAAGCTTGAATACCTAGAAAGGATATAGGTTTTATTTATTTCTTCATCTTACTACATCTGTCTTTACAGGATTTTTAGCTTTCTAATATATCGAGTTAGAACCAATTCGCTTTTATGCCTGGTCGGGATACAACGAATGCCATTTTCGCTATACGCCAGCTGTGCGAGAAATACAGAGGTGCGCATAAAACTTGCACATTGTATTCGTTGACCTCGGAAAGGCATATGACCGTGTCCCTCGGGAGGTTTTGTGGTGGGCCCTTATGGAGAAAAGTGTACCTGGGAAGTATGTGCAGTTGATCCGAGCGATGTACAGTCGATGCAGTACCCAAGTCCAGTCCACAGTGGGCACCACTAGAAGCTTCAATGTGGCTGTCGGCTTACATCAAGGGTCGGCTCTCAGCCCTGACCTCTTCCTGATGATAATGGACGCTTTGACGTCGGACATTCAGGAAGAAGCTCCCTGGTGTATGCTGTTTACCGATGACATGGTGGTGGTTGCCGAGAGTGGTCTAGAGGTCCAGAACAGATTGGAGGTGTGGTTTCACAGACTGGAGAGTGTGGACCTGAAATTGAGTAGAACCAAAACAGAGTACTTGTTCTGCGTTTTCGGTGGTCTCTCTAATCCTGCGCCTTTGATCTGTGATCTGTTCCGGCTTTCGGTACCTCGCCACCTTGCTCCGTAGAATGAGTCGTAACACATCGGATTATCGCACGGAAACAAATTGCGATTGCCCACGGATACCTCTAAAGTTGAAGGGTAAAATTTACAAGTCCGTGATAAGACCTGTCATACTGTATGGTTCAGAATGTTGGTCTGTGAAAAACATGGATGAAAAAAGATTGCATGTATCGGAGATGAGAATGTTGAAAATGGATGTGTGTTTTGACGAGAATGGATAAAGCGAGAAAAGAGTATATTAGAGGAAGTTTGAAAGTGGCGCCAGTGACTGAAAAGTTGAAAGGACGAGGTAGTCAATACTACAATAACATTCTTTTTAAAAGAGTAACCATGGAGTTTCTTGCCGGTTTTTCTCCATAGGAAACGACCAATTTGGAACCGTGCACTAGCTTCTATGTGAAATAAAAATATTTTTGATTTTGATTGATTCGCCGCTCTATTTTTAATATGAATAATTCCGCATATTGACATTCTGTGTAGACACTTGAGATACAAAACTACATCAATTTTACATCACAATATCCACTAAAAATCAATGTTATCAGACATTAGACAAACAGCCACAGCATTTCACTCGAAAAAATCCCGCCAAAATCTTCAACTTCGGTTTGATTTGGAATTCTATAGTCAAATAAACTTTGAATTTATAAACATAATAACTTTATTAATTTATAAACACAATAAACTTTATATTTATGATTATAATAAACTTTATATTCCTTTTTCGAAATTAGTAATCATTTATTTCTATTACTTTTGTACTTTTTGTAATATCGCTAACCATTTTTATAGAAATGTAAGAAAACTCGTATTATGTGGATTTAGAACAGCTAAATAATGAGCTGTATATTTTTGTTTCAATAGCTTTCGTTTGGGTAATTTTACCTCACAAATAACCCTCAATCTCCGGGCGTTTACGGGATAAAAAATCCAAAACGAAAGCTATTTAATCCAATAAAACACAGTTATTTTGTTAGAAGGTAGTGGTAGGTACACTTAATTGATTTTGCGTACCTTTTGAAACACATTGTTTATCCGCTGGAAAACGTGTTTAAAAAAACGGAGATTTTTTTTTTGGTTATAAATATAGCGGTATTACAAAAAAAAAAACAAAATGATAAGTGATATATATAGAAAAAAAGAAGAAATATATCAAATAGATTTTAAACACTTCTATAAGTAATTTTCGTCAATTTAAACTAGTTGAGGCTGGTGTTTTCTAGCTGAGTACCCTGAGAAGAAATACCGAAACCCTGAGTTTGTTTCGGTATTCCTTCTCAAAGAAACAAATGAATAACAAATTTTGAAAAATAACGTAATTGCTATAAATGTAAAGTTTAACTCCAAGGCAATCCGAAAAAAAACACAGTTCAATGTTTGCATATTCAAATAACATTCACAGGTAAACCTAATAAAATGTGTTTAGTCACATAAGACATGATGATGAATATACCCACCATTCAACATGAATTATATCAGACTGACATATCAACGCTCAGCCGAAACTACTAGGATTGGGAGCCTGTAATTTTGCATAAAGCTTCAATTTATGACGTAGGCGAGCAATAAAAGAGAATTTTCCAAAATTCACCCCTTAAAGGGATGAAATGGGGGTCCAAAGTTAGTATGGACCTATTTTCACGTGGGCGAAGCCGCTGACAGAAGCTAGTGTACCTATGTACGGGTAATGTGAAGGCCGGAAGTTATTAAACAAAAAAATGAGATTCATAAATAACCTCGTCTGTAAAGTTTCTACCAAGAAATTAATAATGTCAGAAGCAGAAGAGCCATCTCTAGCATCGATCTTTCTTACCGCATCTTTAATTAGTTATAATATTTTTTCTAGATAGGTACCTACATCTTACTGACTGTCAAACCTCACAGATTAACTGTGAGGTTTGACATTTTACAGTATTATGAGGTAATATAATATATATGACGACGACATGGTGAAAGTCGCGGGAATGCGGTGGATGTTGGACGCACAGGATCAGTCGTAGTGGAGACGCTTGGGGGAGGCCTATGTCCAACAGTGGACGTCTTTCGGCTGAAATGATGATGATGATGATGATAACATATATTTCTTATTGAACTTTGTTGGGTACTAATAAAATTACATTACTTATCTGAATTGAATTCCGTAAGTACTAAGTCTTAAGTTGTTTAGAAGGGTTAAATTAATACCTAACTTACGATGTCTAAAAATCGGAGCCCATAGCCGCCATGTTCATCATAAACTACTTACCTACTCGTACACTTTACCGTCGAAATTAATAGGGTAAAACTCAAACCTGCATGTGCCATGAGGAAAATCAAACAAGTCATGTTTCTGGAAAACTTGTTTGTACCTACGTACAGATGGTTCAAATATGACATAGCAACAACTTAATAAGTATTAATTAAGTTCTTGCTATGTCATGGATATATTTTTTTAATTTGGTATTTTGAAAATGGAGAAAAAAGAACAATTCCACTAAAAAACATATCTCTAAGTAGGTTCATTAATAGGGGTGTTAGTCAAATATTTATTTATTTATATATTCTTTATTTTACACCAAGATATTGCCTTAAATTTAAAAAAAAACGCACAATTGGCGGCCTTATCGCTTTCCGCGACCTCTTCCTGGTGACCTGGATTGGATAGAGATTGCCTGGACATAAAATATGGGGTTGCACTTGGTGCATTACAAAACAAGCTAAACAATTGGTGAAAATACAAAGTACATACTTAAACCTAGAATAGATACATACATACTAAATATATAGAACAAGAAAACAAGTGACAAATACAATTAAAACATTATATGGACAAGTAATATTCTTTCACAAGTATTTGAATATATGAAGAATCACTTCATAATATTCAAACACTTGTTGAAAAAATATTTACAAAAAATATCGTATCCATCTTTCCTGCCTCAATATAATTCCACTTATTAGATTAGCACCACAGAATAAATAATAAATTGGAGACCGTACCGACCAGATTTAACGCGGTTTATTGAAAGAATTGTATGAACTACCTGTTAGAAATTATTAATGCAGACTTGTGAAGAATCAGCCATTACTGTGTTGACCTACTGAGAATACCAGAAATTATGGTTTAGAATCATTTTAATATTTTACACTTGGGAGCAAATAAATCGAGCCACTTCCTTTTTCACGCATTATGGTAATTATTTTTGGTATTAAGGAACGCATCGATTCGAAACATATATCGCCTAAAAGGGTATTTAATAACCTTTACAATGAGGGTAGTTAGTTGTCAAAATTTCATTTTTATTAAAGTTTAAAGGGTAGAATAAAATTATCGCATTTAATTTGCTTATGACATTTTTATTGTACTCTGTTAAGAAAAGATTAAATTTGAGGTTTTTGTTAATCATACCCATATTACTTGTTATTGTTGTCTTTATCTGTGTCTGTGTAATCAAAATAACCTGATAAAATGGATACTACACCGACGGAAGCTGCCCAAGTTGTAGCTTTACTTGAGGTTGGACACGGACAACGTGAAGTGGCACGCAGACTTCATTTGAGTCGTTCAAAGGTACAGCGGGTATACCGCAGGTATCTGGAGACTGGTGCTTTTGTTCGGCGACCTGGAACTGGCCGACCACGGGCAACAACAGAACGTGACGACCGCTTTATTGCAACCAATTCGTTGCGCGACCGTGGACTTAATGCTGTTCAGCTACAGCAAGCGTTACGTGACGTTCGAGGAGTCGCAATCAGTAGGTGGACAGTGAGACGAAGACTAAAAGAACGAAATTTAACATCACACAAACCAGCAACTGGCCCAAAATTGACTGTAGCTCATCGCCGATCTCGCTTGGAGTTTGCTCGAGAACACATTAATTGGACGTTAGAAGACTGGAGGTCAGTTTTGTTTTCTGACGAGTCAAGAATCTGTCTTTTTAGCAATGACGGGAGAAACCGAGTGTATAGACGTCCTGGTGAAAGATTTGCCCAATGTTGCATTCGAGAAACGGTGAGTTTTGGTGGTGGTTCTTGTATGGTGTGGGGAGGAATTTCTCTAGACGGAAAAACGGAACTTGTCTTCGTCGACCCCGCCAACGATGGCAGTGGTAGACGTGGATTAACAGCTGACCGATACATAACTGACATTCTTGAAAACCACGTAATGCCGTATGCTGGTTTTGTCGGAGAAAATTTCTTGTTTATGCATGACAATGCGAGACCTCATACCGCGCAGATCGTTACGGAATACTTGTCTGCGATCGGGATTCAACAAATGGTATGGCCAGCACGAAGTCCCGATTTGAACCCGATCGAACACCTATGGGACGAGCTAAAACGGAGAGTCCGAGCCAGGGTTCCCGCTGTTTCATCCATTCCCGAGCTTAAAGTCGCTGTGCTTGAAGAGTGGGAGAACATACCACAATATGTCATCGTAACGCTGATCAGATCGATGACTAATAGGCTACAAGAATGTATCAGGGCCCGGGGGGGGTAATACCAGTTATTAAGAATATTTTTTTTGCAATAATTTTGTTTTTTATTGTTTTTATGGACTGTTTTAGCCCTACTAAATTTTCTATCAAAATTACCATTTTTCTTGCAGAGCCAATAATTTATCATTCAATAAGGTTATTATTCAATAATTTACCCTCATTGTAAAGGTTATTAACTAAACTTTTAGGCGATATATAGTTCGAATTGATACGTTCCATATTACCAAAAATATTTACCATTTTACGTGAAAAAAGGTATTGGCTCGATTTATTTGCTCCCAAGTGTAGTAACAATAAGGAAAATGTTTATTGAATGGATTCAACAACCCATTTATAGATCATGACTGTGTGACATATACAATTTAAATTGTAAACATTCATATGAGTAGGTGCGCACCTATAAAGGTCACTTACCAATTGCGATCAAGAGTAACATCAATCTCATCTGATAAATGTATAATCGGCGCCGCTATAAGTGAACATACTCGGCAGCCGCAATGCAAATAGTTCACGACATTCCACAGATTCCACGGTTGAATAATGCGGCGCCGTAAACCTCTACTTATGATTATTGTATGTACCTCAAATACCTAGGCAACCGCGGGATTCTGGGACCACTATGTGAACAATATTTCTCCAAGTTGTTCCCGCATTTATTTTGCCAGATAGACGGTACTTTACCACTTGACAGCGGTACGAAGCGAGGAATATAAGGATGGTAGATTGTACACATTTTCACGGAAATCTTATTGTAGTGAATACACTTGAGTGATTCTGTTTGTTAGAAGGTTAACATTTACAACACACATGTAATTGGTAATATTTTGTGACCTTTATAGCTATCTACAAAACCATATTGTATGTGATAATTGGCTTCAACGGATATTCGTTCACTGTTTAGTCAGTACGTACTCTGGCACAACTATTAGTCTACAATGATAGAAATGTTACTTGAAAGCTACATAATGGGGTAAACAAATGCATTTTCTTCCCTGAAATTTTATTTTATAAAAGCTGACTATAGAGATGGCTCTACCTGCTGCGGTATAATTTAAGGTCAACGAGGAAACAAGCGTGTCTTCTTTGCATATGAAATTATATTTTCATATTAATGTTATTAACACATTCCATATTCACAACAATGCGTTGCGTGCTTTTTAACATGTAAAATGAAAATATTCTGGCGATTTTATTATGTTAAATCAGTTAATAACATTAACATTTCCAAGAGGAAGGAACATAAATTGAAACATTAAACATTCAGTTGTGCTTTGTTTATATTTGCTTAAAAACCTGCTTCAATTTCACAGCTCCTGAGCATAGCAGGTGTCAGAGAAAATTAATGCTAAGAAAATTATGGCCAAGTCGGAGATAAATATGCCTAGTAAAAGCTTTGAGTAATGAAAGTCACTGAAAACTTCAATCAAATGCAAACGAGATATATATAGCTAGGTATATACCTAGGTGGAGGGTGGATACCGACTTTGGAAATTTAAAAGGTATTCCGAAAATATTTTGCTTGCATAGACTTAGTTATTTTTGGCTAGTGACAGCCGGTATCCGGCTCAGTGTTTTATGTTTGTTCTTTGTCTCCTAGTTTCAAGGTTTTGTCAGATTTTTGTATTCACGTATAGCCATAAACAATATTGTCACTACTTGTAATTTACAGGCGAGATAATATATTGAATACTCTAATCGGTTTATTATTTTTTTTATGGTTCCATACACAGTATTTTTACATTTTTGGTTTCTATTGTACCATTAAACCATAATTGGTTTGTATTGGTACTCACATTCACATAACAACACTGCTTAATCAGTAATGCTAAACAAAGATGACAACTCAATTGCGATAATACACAAATTCAAATACTCATAAAAAAATTCATACACCATTGTGGGTAAAAAATAATTGCCCAAGTTATAGAAACGTAAACATCTATTAGTACGTGGACTTGTAGGTACATGAATAATGTGTACGTTACGTATCTACGGATTTAGAGGAAAGGCAGCATACTTGGAATATTTTATGATGATAATTATATGATATCTCTATAAATGTTAAGGTCATTATTGTGTTTATTACCATATATACCCAACGTCCACGATGTCGATGAGTTCTTAAAACATTTCATTGTCTTGACATTACTGCAGATGTTATATCTATATCTGAGATAACAAATTTAAATTTGGAAAAAAAAATGGCAGAAATGTAAACAATAAAAAAAAAAATTGATGTGTAAAAACTCATAGAAATACCTATATCGAGTTAAGTACCATAGTAGTTTATGGTTTTAGAATATATTTTTTTAAATAATTTTGGAATAAAAAATGTCACAGCGTTTCAAATTAGGATTTCAAAAATCGAGTGAAGTCAAGTAGTTATGATGGCAATCTTGATCCGTTCCAGAGGACGACTAGACGTCATTATTGAGTTGTCCCTGCCTACTGATAATTATTTTGGTTGTTTAATTTATAAACCCGAATCCCTAACTAGTGATTTAAGTGAACACCACATTATAATTTAGAATAGAATTTCAGGCATTATTGTATATTTTTAATTTTTATTATATAGAAATATAAGAAAAGAAAGAGATAACAGAGAGTAAACTGGTATGTTCTGTTGCCTCGGTTCGAGAAAAATAATTAGTGGGAAATGTTATTCACGTATATTAACTGAAACATTTTAATGTTCCCAGATTACCTACCAGGGGGGGAGGGATTTATGACAATTTGTTAGTGTCTATCAACGCCTAAGAGAGAAAAACGCCTCCAAAATAGTATTTTAAATAACTTGCACCTTAGTTCTGAACACAAATTCGGACATTTTTAGATCAATCAGTATTTTAAGTGGGTCCTACTTTTCAATTAATTTAATATATAAACTATTAAATTAATTTTATTTATTTTTCATTGTTTTAAAGTAATTTTTAATAGACCCGTTTCATGTTCGACTTCTGCCCGAAAAACAAAATGGTATTCCAAATATGTTGTATATCTTTTAATATGTAAGTAGTGTAAATCTTTTTACTAAACTTTTCAAAACATTTGTTTATTTTGATGCCTTCCTTCTTACCTGTGGGTCTTGCTTGTTCCTACATTATAGGTACCTACAACAAAAGAAGAACATAATACCCTATTACGATTTAATAGTTATTTGCAAGCACATTTTCCACACGTCCATCACGTGAGCAAACTACCGAACAGTGAGAATGAACCACGTCGTGGAAATAAAGTATTGTTTGACTACCCGCGAACCCTTTCACAATATTTGCTCATATTTTGTTCCACTGCTATTCTGATTACTTACCTTTACTTTTCATCCCTTCTTTGTGTATTCATTTTATATAAGTATGTAAGCTTCCATAAAAGCATGTTTTTAACATCCGACACAAAAATTGGGTTATATGTTTGAGCGCTATGTGTGTGTGTGACTGTGGCACCGTAGCTCTTAAACAGGTGAACTAATTCGGATACTTATTTTATTTGGTTTTATAGCGATACTTTTTAGACATGTTTGAACTAAATCGGTTCAGCCATTTGCAAGTTGATGGAGGAAGAAAGTAGGAATGAATAACCGAATATTCGCAAATATCAAATATATATCAGGTGAGATCGCAGTCAAGCACTAGTTTATATCAATAAAAAAATTGCCAATATATATTTTTTATAATAAAAAATACATTACAAAGCTGTAGGTGGAAGGTTTGGTTATATTACACACATCATTAATATGCATAGACATTGGCCATAGATGCATCAACATGCAAGCCATTAATAGATTAGTTACCAGTTTTTAGTTCATTACATCACTTTGATCTGCGTACCTACATTATACTAATCAAGGGGCTAGGGAAGCTCTTGTGGAGACTGTTATAATTAATACCTTGTAGGTGTATGAAGTTCTTACCAACAACGAAAACTATATCGCTTCCTCATCCTTACATCTATACGAATATTACAAAGACAGAAGATTTGTATGTTTGTATTTTTGTTAATAATGAATAAACTCAAAAACTACTAGAGCTACGAGTATTTTAAAAATTCATTCAATTGTAGAATGCTAATGTTATTACTTAGTGATATAGGCATATATTTTTTGCTTGTATGCGGGGGAAGAAACTGACAGAAGCAAGTATGTTATAAGACAAAGTCCCCTACCGCATCTATCTGTCTGTATTTTCACTATAAATGCAAGAAATACTGAACGGATTTTCATGAGGTTTTCTCTAATAGACAGAGTAATTCTTGAGGAAGGTTTAGATGTACTATATAGGGGTCTCTAGTTTATGCTTTAGGTTAAATTAAACTAGTTACAGTCTAATTTCAAAAGTGAAGTCTCTATCTAGCAATTGAAATTTCTCTGTAGAACCGTTCAATTTTCTACTAGTTACAAATAGACATGTTGATCATCAGTCCATCCACATAGCTCGGTGACTGGAAAATGTCCGTTTATTGTGCCAAGCTGTCACGTGAAAGCCCATTTTAAAACGTTTACGTAGTGAAGCATTGCTTGCAAAAGAGTTTCGTTTTAGCTTATTTATAGTATAGGTTTTTGAGTCGAGAATGTTTCTACCGCTAAGTACCTTTTCTTACGTAAAGAAGGAAATACCTACTGCTGATCACCGCCTACAAATGTTACATTTATTTGTTTTTATTTCTGTAAATCTAGTGTTCTTTTACATTTTTAACTATTCTTCAAAAAGGGAGGAGGATTTTTTTGTCGCCTTAGATTTTCGTCATTTATGAAACAATTTGAAAAAAAAAAATAATATCAAAAGACTATATTTCCATATTTGTCCCTTTTGTATCAAAATCTAATTCTGATGATGATGATTTTGAATTTTCTAACAACAAGACAAGTATTTGCATTCAGAAAGTATTTTGTACTTGATGAAGTTGAATTGACGAAAAAAAACACAGATGGCCAACGGAACAATACAAACACACAGATATCTCGATTATTATAGTTCCCTACGCGACTATGATAAAACAAATAGAACCATTTATCTGTTGAAAATGTTTGAAGCTAGAAGGTTGGCACTGGAACTTCGTAATAAAAAAAGATATTCTAGTCGTGTTTGGGTTTATTAGAATTTTCGTAAGATTCACTTTGCCTATAAGTTATCATGGAAGTGATCTGATGATGACACTGGTACATGGATAGACCATATATCCCAGGAGTACCTATGTTCCCTTGGGTTAAATATCTACTATCACGTGGACGAAGTCACTGGCAGCAGGTAGTTTTATATATATATATATAAGGAGAAACTGACTGACTGACTGACTGACATATCAACGCACAGCCGAAACTAGTGGGACTAAGAGCGTGAAAATTTGCACAGGGTTTTCTTTTGTGTCGTAGGCGAGCACTAAGAGAGGATTTTCTAAAATTCACCTTCTAAAGTGATGAAACGGGTGTCCAAAGGTTGTATGTAGAAACTAACTTTCATGCGACCGAAGCCGCTGGCAAAAGCTATTATAACATTACCATAACTAAAAAGTAAAAACAAAAACTTTTTACGAAAAAAAAAAACTGTTAGTTCAATATAGCTGTAATGTCGGAAGTCGGTGTAGCTGGTTTCGCTATTTAACCCCGATCGTGACGACTAAATCAGAGATATAAAAAAAAATCTTACAAAAAAAAATACAATCGACTTCAAAGTAAAAAAAAAACACTGAAAAGCGCAAATTTAGCTTTAATTTCGGAAGTCGGTGTTTCTATAATAGTTTTGTCTCTTCATTATTTAACAACGATTTCCGAAATTAAAGTTATTTTGCACTTTATAGTGTTTTTTTTTTTACTTTTAAGTTGGTTGTGTATTTTTTTGTAAAAAGTTTTTTATTTGACACTTTTTAGTTACGGTACCACCACTAAAAAGTACCCCTCAGCCAAACTTAAATACCTTATAGCCAGAGTGCATCTCATGACAATTCTAATAATCCCAAACACGGTTAGATTACATTAATTTGTTACAGAGTTCCGGTGCCTAACTTCAGGCTTCATCGTCAGATCAGTTCGATATATTCCCCTCTTCTTTCAGTCAGTCATCGACTACACGTTTAAACAAAGTAATTTTACTTGTTACGACGGTTCTGCTGTGATCCAATGAGGAGTTCAGTTCCATATCTTCGAAGTTCATAGATCATAGCAATATTTCTATGGGACCAACTCGGAAGCATAAACTTTCAATAAAAAAATAATAATTTCAAAATCGGTTCACAATTGACCGAGAAATAGGTGAACATACATAAAAAAAAAACATACATTCAGAACATAGAACCTCCTCCTTTTTGAAATCGGTTAAAAAGACTTAAATCTGTAAGTTTGTTTTAAAGAGTTTATTAACCCCTGAAAGTGACTGTAAGCTCAGTTTATACCACAAACTAATACGTACTGGATCTCTCGGCACGTGTATGATTTCACGGGATACAGCTAACCAATAATTACCCAAAAACTAGTAAATAGAGGACCGGCTACCCAGTTTAGTTTCAGAGGTAATTCAAGCCTCGCCCGTAATTTGTTTCCTAACATAGTTCGGTTTACTTAAGAGGAAACGTAAAGTTAGTTATGTACTTGTTTTATTCAAAATAAAATGGTCTATTAGGTACACACTTTTCCGTTGAAGAAAATCGACATTTCATTTGCCAAATTATTTACCAAGAGGATAAAGAAGTGACTTATGTCATGGGTATATCAAAACCCGAGTGTCGCAAAGGATTCTGGTGGTTAAACCCTTAAGTGCAGTGAGGGTATTAAGTGTTTAGCTAAGAATCCTGAGCGTAGCGAGGGAATCACGCTAGCCCAAGATGAAGGCATCTTTACCCCCGAGGAGCGTACCCTACTTTTTACATCTACTGTGAGAAAATCAAAAACCAGTAGTATCGGACCCATAGCATATAAAAAAAGTTAGAGTTACTGTTAGTTAGTTGACTTAGTAATGACAATAAGAAAGTTTACGAGTACATTAGACCAGTTGTGGAAAGACCAAATTGTTAAAGAAAAAAGGCTATTCTCACTAGAGACACGCGCCTGTTTTTAAATATTTGTGTTCTATTTTTTTTCAGGAGCGCTTGTAGGGCCAATTCGATTTTTTAATAAGCTGCTATTTTTGATTCCTCGATGTTAAAATTTATCATACTACTTATCTTTTATTTAGGGTCCTAAATTCAAATCACATTGTTGGCGAGAATGCTAACAGAAAAGTCATTTGTCTGAAGGCGCTGGTGACCGTAACGCTATCACTATCCTTACACACTGGAATACTATAAAATATCTCACTAATATTAATAAGGGGGAAAGTTTGTGAGTATGTATGTTTGTGTATTTGTAACTTCTTCATGCTCGAACGGCTGTGCGGTTTTACATTACTCGTATCTAGGATTTTTTTGTTCCGGGAGTAGGTATGTTCCTTTGGGACAATTTTCTTCTATCATGCAACTAGTACTAGTACCTTGATTAATCATATAATCTAAGAAGTTATAAGAGATCTACACTTGTGTAATCAAACGTGACTGGTCATTAATGATTAATCATTAGTCTCCATTTTAATTTAACGTAACATTCGTTCAACTTTCTAATTAATAGACTCTTAAAGACAATGAGTAAAAGCTTAAAAGGTATGGTAATTTGCCCGAATTGGAATTTAATGAAGTTTCTTGTTCAGAGTTATTTGATAAGACAAATTCTTAACAATTTCTAAAAGCTATGAAAATCCTCGAGGTCAGGTACTAGAAAACAATTTGTTGTGTAATTGCATTGTTTTTTTTTCTGCGAATTTATTTTATATCTGTACCTGTTAACAATATTACGCAGCCATGGTAGACAGACCGTGTACCTATTTTTTTATAAGAAGTTTCACTTAAACGTAACCAGTTGAAAGCAATGAAATTATAACACACTTTATTGTTGCTTGAGCATACCTGTAATATTTATAAATTATTGCAGCTGTAATTTATTTTTCAATTTTCAATGCGTTACTGCATGCACAGTGTCTCAAGACGAAAGTCTATGACCAGTGCGTGTTCCCAGTAAAACCTGAAACGTAGTCACTTACAACGGGTCTCATCAAAAAGTTTAAAGACACTCAAAGGGCAACAGAGGGTTTCCTTGCGTGATCAAGATTAAATTCGTTAAAAAAGGACCCATTTTGACATTTGAGAAAAACCCTAGAATGTTAACTTGGAACGAAACTGAAAGAAACAATAAAAAAATGTTTTGGGGCCCAGTGTAGTAGTAGCTATTTTAGTAGTAGCTACACTATATCGGACAATCCGCTAGGTAGTCAAAATACAAATGTCAAAACGTGCCTTTTATTTTTTGACAACTTTACCTGCCGACATAGCCCGAAGATTTGCTAAATTTTTGTGGCAGTGGGCAGGACACATTGCTCGTAGAACAGATGCTCGATGGGGCCAAAAGACGCTGCACTGGAAAATCGCCTACAAGGTGGACCGATGATCTGGTGAGGGTTGCGGGAATCTGATGGATGCGAGACGCACGTGACCGGTCGATGAGGCGACATTTGGTCGACGCTTTTGTCCAGCAGTCGGCCGAAATGACGATGTTGATGAATCAAAATGATAACTAAAATCAAGTATAGTATATGCATGTGTATATTTTATATGACTACCTATCTAATTACTTACTTAACAATTAGAATCATACCCTCAAACTGCATATTGGAATTAACGTAAATAGAAATTTAAATCGATTGACAGTGATGTCACAAACATAAATCGATGTTAAAATCACATTTCATAAAGAAATATATGATGAACAAAACTCACGTTTTCCTTTTCCAATGTAGTGGAGTGCAAGAGCATTTTCCCTTATTTATCTAATGCTCAGATCAGGATATAAACGTTACATAATGAAATAGAACATTTTACGTCATGTCTGGTTCGCCGCGGGCCACGTCACAGCGCTCCCCCTTTTCCTTACTAAAGAAAATAGCCATTCAAATTGTGGCTCTGAATCGTACACGGAGTTATTATTTTATTATTATACGCGGAATAAAAAACGGAACTGAATGGTTGCTTTGTTTTCATTCTTGTACCTACGTTTTGCTTAGCCTTAAAGTTAATATAGGTAGAGGAAAGTAACCAAATATGGAAAACCATTTTATTTTTGTGATGTAATTACATTAAAGTTATGCCATTGAAATCATTTGCTAAGCTTCAGTGGGCCCACATTTAGACAAATTATCGAAAAAACTTAGCTCTGCAGCATACGCTGTTAGACAAATTCGAAATTTAACTGATGTAGAGACTGCCCGTTTAGTTTATTTTAGCTATTTCCATAGTTTCATGACGTACGGTATTCTACTGTGGGGAAATGCCGCCGATATCCAGACAATTTTCGTTTTACAAAAAAGGGCTATTCGTTCGGTTTATAAATTAAGTCCCAGATACTCCCTCAGAGATAAATATAAAGATATTAATGTAATGACTGTACCTTCACAGTATATTTACGAGAATATTTTGTATGCACATAAAAATATAAACATGTTTAAAAAATACAGTGACGTTCATAATTTTAATACTAGGAACAAACACAAATTTGTGGTTCTTGCAACTAGGCTCAAAAAATAGGGGGCTCATTTAGATGCCAATGTATACACTTCTATAGTAAACTTCCTAGTCATGTTAAACAACTAGGTAAGTCTTAATAAAAATCAGTAAAGCGTAAACTTTGCCAAAAACCTTTTTACACTATAAAGGACTATGCTGAGGACGAAAAGGCTTGGGATTGATCTGCTCCAGTACGCACTACAACTGTTGTCTTATTATTATTATTTTTTTCTCTTTCTTTTGTTTTATTTTCAATTGAGCTTTTTATTGTTTTTTTGTTTTACAATCTGACATTGTAGATTATCTTAATTTTGCAATTTGACATTATTTTTATTATTTATTTTTCAATTAAGTTTTGCCATAAGTAAATATTTACTTTACTAAGTATAACATTTTGTAAACTATATATTTACTTTTATTATGGTGAACGTGAGGATTATGTTGATTGCTTTTTTTTCCTTTTCAGTAATTTTAACGTATGTATTTGAGTATTTTCTGCGGCCTACCCTAATGTCCTTTCTTTGGTATTGTTCGTCAAGTCGTTGAGCTCCTTAGTAGTCCTGAGTTGAGCTTTGCGAATACTGATAAATGCTTGCACTGACTGGACAGGTCCACTCAAATCTGTATGGTTCTTTCTTCAAAAGACCATCTCAGACAAATCTGCATGGTTCTCATGTAATTTGACCATTACATATTTACTGTATGGACTTTAAAAGAGACTTTAACCCTGAAAAAATTGACGTGTAAAAGTGTTTTATAAACCTATTTGCAGAATAAACATCATTTATTATTTAATTGGATTTACAATTTGGTACACGTTTACGCTTAATTTAGTAACAGTCTGGTTATGTTTATAATAATTTAAAGTATAAAATTTTGTCTTAAACAAAATCAGCAAAAAGGGATCTAATTATGGAATAGGTACCAAAAATGGAATACAGCAAATCTATATATAGAAATTCTGGCCCAATCTAAAACGGGTTGGAAGGCCCTTTTTATCTATTTTATATATCTCTATTTGCGAAAATCACAACTACCTAAAGCCCACACATAAGACAATTGATCAATGTCTCTTCTGAGCATCTTAAAAACTACCACAAAAAATATTTTCGCAGTGATAAAACTATCCTCTCTCATCATTCCATATTTGGTAACTTTCCTCTACCTATATTTACTTACATTTATTTATTTGGGCGAGCTTTAATTTATTTTTGAGAGAGTTTATCAGACTTTTACTGTCTAAAACTCACTTATGTCTTTAAGTTTCTATTTCCGTCCCTACCACCGTGACCGTGACCGTGGCCTTACCACGTTCAATCTTTCTAACGTCTCTAATACAGCCCTAGCAGCCTTCTGCCATACTGGGATAGGTACTTACACAAATGCAGACTATAAAATTAAACATATGTAGATGTATATTTACGTATAGTCCGGAATGCAAATTTTTAGACTTACCATATTTGTAGGTTTTGCAAATATTTGTTCCGTTTATAAATCGAACGCGAGGAACACAGCGCAGCAGCCAAATGCTAGAGTCCTGCACCGGCCGTGCCCTCGTATTAATATAATAGATTTCTGAGTCGGAAAAAATATCTTCAGGAAACAATCACGCAATAGTAAATTCTAATTTCGGGGAGTAATGGTGTTTTGCAATAAATTGAACAGAAGCTGTACTAGTTTGAAATGTCTTTATCTATTAAGTACGACGTTGTCGGGACACGTGAAGTTCAATCTAAGTTTGTTACATGTTCGCCACAAATCGCTATTCTAGGGATAGTGAAATAACTATTGCTTTCCTGATAAGTAAACTGTAGGGGCCCCGTTTTCTGAATTGAGAACTTAGTGTTAAGGACGTGTCAAACCGTGTTTGATAAATACTATCTTAAAATTATGCAAGTTAGAGCTGTTTTTTTCTTTAACATTCGATATACCATATTTACGATTGTTACCTACATACATATAAATGTACGTAGGTATTGAGAGCAGTGGTGGACGAGTGGTAACGGCCCCGACTTACGGATTGTAGGTCGCGGGTTCAAATCCAGTCAGGCGAATCACTATGTGTCATTTATTTAATCACCACTACTCTCAAAACAGTGAAGGAAAACATTGCGAGAAAACCGGTCTGTCTAAAACCAAAAATTCAAAGACATGTGACATCCTCCATCCATGACCGGCACTGGGCCCGCGCACTGGATTACGGCCCATTCCCTCTTCTAGAGAGTAAGTTTGAGTCCCAGCAGTGGGAACATTATAAGGCTGATATGGCTTATACTGCAAAGATCTAAACCTAGGTAGGCTCATAATACCTAAATCTCATAGATAAATAATGTCTTAATTATGATCTGACTTCTCTAAAACTGAAACTTTGCGGTGAGTCAAAACTTGAGAGTGTAATTAGTGTGGCTGAAACTGAGACTGCTCAAGGCTAAAAACCAAGACTGGTTCTTTATGTCTTCCGCGCTCGTGTTCTCTGCACTAGCTTACAGCGGTATAATAATTTAAGATACGCTGAGAGGATAAGTTTCCTTTTCACGATAAAACTACCACGAATAAAGAAAATGGTATGAAGTTGGGAAAAAAGAAAATGTGCAAAAGTTGGATAGAAATAATATAACCTATCTTTACATAGTGATGTAGGTAACCATATAATTAGCTAAATTAAAAACTCTCTTACTATTTTATTTTATTTCCTTAGTGGTCCTCCGACGCCAAGACGCTTAGATCATAATAAAACTACCTTGTTTATATTAAACTTTTATCATGTTAAATAATTTTTTACTTTTTAGCAGTTTATTTGTCGAGATCTTTTTCAATTTTAGTTTTGTATATGTTGTTCTTGGGCATTAAGCGTGAAAAGCATATATACATACAAGTTATAGCGTAAAATCTACAAGTCCGTGATAAAATATGTAATACTGTATGGATTAGACCAGAAAGATGGACGGGATAAAAAGGATTGCATGTAGCAGAGAGTAGAATGTTGAGATGGATGTGTGGAGTGACGTGAATGGATACTGCGAGAAATCAGTATATTGGAGGAAGATTGAAAGAGGCGCCACTGACTGAAAAGTTGAAAGAGAATCGTTTGTCTTGGTGTGGTCATGTGAATAGGAGGGATGAAACACGTATGGCGAAAAGAGTTTTGCGTATATATTCGGATAGATGGAGAGAGAGAGCAGAAGGCAAAAGAAAAATTACAATAAGATGATGTTTTTCAAACATTATTAGAACTCTATGGTCGACACGCACATAAAAGGGCCTACAACATTATCAAAATATAATATCTTATCTATTGAACGAGTGAAATTACTCTCACAAAATTAGTCTCATTTATATTTTCTGCTTCCATCATCAGAACCTGATTCCCATCAATTTATGTTTCATAAATTGAGACGATTTCAATGAGCCCAAACACGAGACCTGTAGCGTAGTTAAGTGAAGGAGTTGGATATCCTACAGTTAGGACAATTTACCAAGTTCTTGCAATATCATTGAAATAGCAGAATACCCAATTTCTAATTCAAACCTGTGATAGTTGCTGACATCCCTAACTCAATTAGAAAAAATCTATATAGTACTATCTATCTTTATATAGTTAAGTTGGTTTGTACCCAATTACTTATTATTAAAATTGAAAATCAAATATACGCAGTCTTCTTCGAAATTGGCCGATGAAATGAAGACTTTATGCAAATTATAAGTTTAGCATGATTTTATACTTTCAAATTTATTGTGAAGAGTACGAGTACGATCTTCATTAATAGTTACTGTTTTATTATTAAGAAACCAAACTGCCGACTGTAATAGAATATTTATAGTTAGTTTAAAGTGAATGCCAATGTAACAGCAAATGGCAATCAATAATTCAGAGGCGGTGGCTGATCATTACCGGTTCCCGGGTTCGAGTCCCGGCGGGCCGCAACGGTTAATACTATTACCTCTACAGATCAACGCGACGTCCACAATATTGATACCAATTTCAAGTAAAATTAAAGTTAGGAAAATGTCAGATAAGTTTAAAATCATGCATATAATTAACTTCCCAATTAAGCTTTTTTTTTTAGGTGGGTAAATCATCTAATGATAAATCTCTCGCTCTTGTGCGGGGCGGGACATAGTGTCAGAGTTTTTACTGACTAAAAACCTACTCCTGTTCCTTCGTTACCTTTCGTACGAGGGCCGAGTCTTCCTTTCAGAATCAGACCCTTGGCCCCGGTAGGCTTCGACCCTACTGGGCCCCTACAGTTGCTGACTCCCAATTAAGCCTGTGTTTGCTTTTGTACAATATTTTGTACTAAACAACAAATAACACAAAAATAAATCTTTTCGTGAAATCTGCATCTAAATTGGATATTATCATAATCATACAGCAACAATTCTAACATTTTAAATATTTGTTTATGGAAGAGTGGGCTCGTGGTGGATACATCTCGCTATCTCTTTTTCCGCGCGCAACTGAATATCGGTGACGTCACGTTGTAGTTTGTGTATCCTTTTCTGTTACTTGACTATTTCCCCTTTCACCAGACTTGGAAGGTTTCTCTCTTACTTTATTTTGAAAAGTTTTGGAAAATTCTTTCTGTTCGCAATTTTGGATAAAGCTACGTTATTCAAAAAAATATTTAAAATTACCGGGCAAGCGCGAGCCGGACTCGCGTACTGAGGGGTCTGTATAAACTTACCTATGTAAATAGTTCAATTCTCGAGTCTCGGAGTTTTTTCTTTTTTTTGACGTAAGAAAACTATAAATTTACAGTTTTCAGATTTATTCCTATACATGTGCCATGAGATTTGCTTCATGCTAAATTTCAGTCAACGACAAGGTCTTGATTTCCTAACAAATGTCAAAATATGCGCCTAGACGGAGCATAAACCGGCTGATCTTTAGATATTGCATTGATTTCGAAGTTCGAATTTTTTTCACTGCTTCTTGAAGTAGCCAAAAGCCAGTTCTTGAAGTTGACAAAAGTATATGAAATACGGGATTTAGGTGTTTTTGTCGATGATAGACTCAGCTTTAAGCCGCACATCAACGATATCGAAAAAAAATCGGCGCAAATGCTGGGCTTTGTAAAGCGAAACACAAGAGGCTTCCAATTGCCCAAGACAAGAATAGTGTTGTTCAACACTCTGGTACGTAGTCGTTTAGAATACGCCAGTGTCGCCTGGAACTCGCTCTACGCAGCTCATTCTTTAAGGATTGAACAAATACAAAGAGCTTTCACCAGACATCTTGCATTTATATCTAGAGATATTAGTCATCGCTGTCCCTATGAACAGCGCCTAGATTTTTTCAGAATAAAGACACTGCGTGACCGTCGCCGTTCGCGTGATCTAATATTCCTTTACAAAGTAGTTAATGGGTTTGTAAAATGCAGTGATCTAGTAGAGCGTATTCAGTATTCAGTCCCTTTAAAACTTCCCAGACATCCCATCTCTAGATTACTCCATATTCCTTTCCGTAAAACTAACCTTAGCCTCAACGCACCCTTGCTTCGAATGTGCAAAACCCACAATAGTTTTTAAAAACACCAGACACCGATTTACACGGTGTCTCACTCAACAAGTTTAGGAGAGCAGTCTCGGAGGTATGATATTGTACGTATATTCCAATCAATTGTTAATTTAAGCATAAATTTCAATATACTATCCTCTTTTTTTTGTAACGATTCATTTTAATTTTTTTTTGTCTACTTTCTACTTTTATTTTATTTTTATAATTGTATGTTTTTTTTCATTTTGTATGTTTAATTTTTGTGGTAATAATTTAATGGTGTAAGCTGTGCATACCTATAATGGGCATGCATACCAGATAATACGTTTTAATAATATTTTTCGCTAAAAATCATGTATGTAATGCTGTTGGTGTGCCAATAAATAAATAAGTAAATAAGTAGCGAACCTGAGTTTTTGATATTAATACAGTTTTATACCTCTACACTTTCTTAAGAAAATACCGGCCAACAGAGAACCTACAAGAAAAGGGTTCCGTTTTTGCCGACTTAGATAGGGAACCCCAAAAAATTAGTCTTGCAACCAATCTCGTTAATGTAACAGTATGAGCCTTAATTCTATTATTCCAATTAACGTAAAATACGATACATTTATACATTTATTTGGTGGGACGTAGGCGTCGGTAAACTGCTTTTGTAAATACACACATACACACATATATATATATATGTAGTTAGTTTCAGTGAGCTAATACATCACAATAGTAGGAACTCACGCGTTAAAGGTTCTTAAATATTTGCATGTCTTAATTAACGTGTTTCAGAATACTGAGATTTATACTCAACTCAATCAAATTAATTTACATTGTTGAAAGCTTAATTACGCGTATGTGAAAACTGAAAACTCTCTCTTAATACTGTGGAAATGCGGGTGAAGAGTCGCTTCTCATTCAGTTTTTAATGAGATACCTAGCTGTTTTTATTATGTCACTTTCATGAATTCCCTTCTGACGGACAGATCATTAATGAATGGGGACGCTTCATGTTTGGGGTTCTGCACAATCTCAACCTAGTTATATTGCAATTGTTCTATCTACTTATGCCGTAGGTGCATTGTTACAAGGTGATTTAGGGTATAAAAAGGTATCAAGTTGCAATTCAAAAAGTTTAAAATAAACTAACTAGCTTATAGTCGCGTCTTCACTCGCATGAAACCACCTTTCACCCCTCAAGCACCTATTTCCTAATATTAAATATAAAAAACAAGATATTTTGAACCCACTGCTTATGAACGTGCCGTGATCGGCTAACATTACGAGCGTTTTGTCTTACTAACCTGAGCATTTCATGCGACAAAGGTTAAGTGTTGAATTTCTAAACATCTGTTCTTATTCTTCGTCTATATCTTTATATACACAAAAACTTACAATTTGACAATTTATGTACAAAGGCGAGCTTAACTCAACAACGAGCTTAAAATAACACCTTTGGAAAAATTCAGCTGTCTAGGTTCCAGGGTTTAGGCTTGGTATTGATAAGCAGTGAATCAGGCCTTCTTTCTTTATATATGTCGTAGCCAGATCTTAGAAATTGATCACTTCAAAATATGGCCAAGTAAAACCGGCCAGAAAGTTTTAAATTTTAAGTTTGATGATATGTCAATCCTCGTTTGGCCTACTTTCTTTATTATCATAGAAATCCTACATACAGGCCAAACAAGGATTGACATATCATCAAACGTTAACGTTTAAACGATCTGGCCAGATTTAGTTGGTCATTTCCTAAAGTGATCAATTCTAAGATCTGGCCACGACATATTATGTATATAGATTAAAATTTCATTATAAAACAACGAAGCTATCTATTAACAAACCATCGACGTATCTATAGGATCACATTAGTTCATATTTAAGGTGTTTCCACCGCAGCTTGCCTATTAGCTGGCTTTCCTTTTATGTAGGATTTTACCTTCAAATAACACATCGGGTATTATAGCTGCCTATACGTATCGAGATATTTATAAACATGAAGTCGCATATAACCTCCGATACATGAAAATATACTTCAGTATAAACTAAAAATATGTGTCCTAATTTGTGAGAGAAGAGATGAGAGATGTTGGTTATTTGTAGCTAGGCATTATTTTCGCCTGACATAGACAAAAATAGAGTTCGTTATATTATAAACAGGCCATAAGAACTAGACAGTTTAGATTTCTGAGTATATTTGTTTTAGACGTATACCTAACTATGGTGAAAAGACATTAATAGGTTGTTGGAGTATTTCGCCGTTGACGATTCTCCAGTAGTTGTTGTAGGTTGTAAATAAAGCAACACCAAACCACTTAGTAACACGTTAAAATGTTTATTGGTAAATACAATAAAGTTATGTATAGAGCCGCACATATTTATTGCAAACATATAACCGCGTGACGGAGGTGTAGTTACGACTGAATTAAATTATTAAGTTTAATAAGCAAAACGTATTTTACTGTATGAAAATTATTGGCTCGTACATGGGTATTTAAAAAAATGTAATTCACAAAAACACTTGTAAAATATTTTTGCGTTCTTTTCGCTTTTCGTGTATTTTATTGAGTATTTACGGACTAAAAACGAGGGGTTGACAATCGTAAATTACAACGCCAAATTGATATTGATAAAGGATTTTTCAGATGTTTGACGTTTTATTGGACCCACGTCATACGTAGACATGACAAACAAAACGCATAGAGTGGCCTTCCGTATTGTACTCTAATAATATAATACTGGTTATAAACACTGGCTACGGTTTTCTGATTTCCTTTTGTTTTCCTAACTGAAAAATAATGCTTTACGGATTTTAAATAGTTAGTAATAATAAAGCGTATGAAGTAAATTAGTATCGAGCGCACCCACAGAATAGTATTTTGTAAGTTTGCCGTGTCTGATCGGAAATTGTGTTCCTCGTTCGACGGGGCTTTCATTAAAATAACAAATCAGTGAAAGCAGCAACTAGGAAACTCGATTAGTTAATGAAAAACATTAATTAACTGTGAATTGTTGAAAACAGTTCCGTGAAGGTATTATAAGTTAAAAGTAACGAACACTTCAATTAAACACACTATGGTATCCCGCGCAGATTAACTACATTGTTTATTGAGTTAAACTCAACACTGGCTGTGAGAAAACGATACTCGGTTGGTATTTAAGAGCGGCTGATAAAAGCCAAGACGGATGTGACAATGGTGTATTGTTGTGGTTTCTAGGGAGATGGAACTGGAAGGAAAATAATTTTGACGTAATGTTGAAAGATTTCTGCATGCAGACCAGGAAGCAAAATGCTATTATATTTTCTTTTCATTATCAGAGGGTGCAGTCATGTTTACACACGTATTCGTTACATTTAGGTCGTTTTTAATGAATACACTTCCGTTCAGGCTTCGGTGTAGTCTCACGCACGACCAATAGCGAAACATCACGGCTACATCAAAGGTTCGGGAACACATCATTTTGAATTATATAAAGAGCTTCAAATTGCGAAGAGCTTTTCTCATAATAGAGGAAATTATCAATATATTTTAAAAATATTATGTAATACTAAAATTTATTATTTATAGGAAAATATTTGGATGCTTCATCCACATATTCCTCTAGGTAGATTATATAACTCAATTTATGCATCAACGCTTACGCACTCACACACCATCCCACATATACTCACGGTTATATTATTATTTCTTATTAAGCCATTTATTTTGTTTCCTACCTGTTCTTGTGGTACCTGAATTTTTTTTTTGTGTAGTCTAACATTTGGTTCAAATCGCGGGTGAGTGGAAGACCTGAAATACAGGGTTGCCCTAGTTTAGGCTCCAGTCCACCCCTATATTCAACTAAAATATGCTAAAAACTGTAATACTTTGTGGTGGAAAATAAACAAAATTATTATTATTTATTATTATTATTATGCATGATATATAATATTATAAAGCTAAAGATTTTTTTGCCTGTTTGAATGCGCTAATCTCGGAAATATACAACTTCGCATTGATTAACAAAAAAATTTTAAATAGCCCATTTAACAAGAAAGGTTTTAGGCTATATAACACCGCACTAAGACCAATAGAAGCAGTAACCAAAGACGCTGTTGAAACTGCGGTTGAACAGTGGTAATCTATGTAATTGAAATGTTCAGTAATTTGAGTTTTGAAATCGATTTTATTAAAATTAAATTGCATTAAATTAATGCTCTGTTATTCTATTAAACTGAACAAAGTCAAACTAAATGCTGTAGGTATTTTCTAACAGCTTATTGTAATCATTTATTGTGCAGTACCTCAAAAAAATGTAATTTAATTACTGTTGGTAATAATTGAACGGTTAATTTCCCGGTTACTGTACCAGCGCAGCGGTCGGTACTAATTAAAACTTGTCTGTTGCTGTTTCTAGTAAGACGTCGGACATATCTTGTTAAATTTATGGCATATATAAATTAGCAGGTTGTGTGAACTGCTATATGGTGCCAACGTTAACGTAAATGTTCACGTTCGCGTTCTGCAGCGCCTGCGTCGTCCGCCTCGTCGTGCCAGCCTCCATTGTACATTCGCCCATTGTTCTGTAAATTGCGAAACATTTTAAGCCTTACTTTCAGATTTAAATAAAGCGGCTTTTATCATCGCTACATGAAGATACAATTATGAAAAGATTTATCAAATAGAATTCGAGTGGCTACTAAATAAGTTGAACAAAGGTCAAACTAGTTTACTAAAGCTGTGTCCTCACAGAGCCGACGTGAACCCTTATTGAATGCTACTCATCGGCCATCGAGTTGAATGGGGTTCTATACTTCTGAATAGATGCTGAGCATTGAATCAAATTAATAGGCTTGAAGTGGATACTTTACAGCTAAATCTTTAACAGTCCCATTCTCTTTAAGAATTAAGACACTTCAATTCATTTAAAGCAGTTTATTAAATATGATGAACGGTTCTTTTGATGCAAGCGAACTTTATTAAACTTTTCCAATTACAGTCAAAATTTTTATTGACTTGCTTTTTGTAGACCTGTGTAGTTTGATAGTATTTGGATTTTATTTATAAAATTGTCGCGTACTAGCGACCCAGCCCTTCTTCGCACAGGTGCAATTAATTTCCAGTGAAATTCCAAAAAATAATCTTTTATATAAACATTGTTCTGACAGTTACACAATTAGGACAAAAAAACACAACCAAATCGGTCGAGTCATTCTCAATTTGTGCTCCATCATACATAAGAAAGAAAGAAAGAAAGAAAAGAAAACACGTTTATTTGGCACACAGGTACACACAATAAGATAATAATTATAAAGAAACTTAAGTACTAAGTAACTTAAAAATATTAAATACTTAAACTTAAAAATACATGAACATTGTGTGTCTCACGGCTGCGCCTAATAGGTACACGTGGTAATTATTTTGATTTTGTATAGAAAAGACAAAACTAGCGGTCCCAAACTCCGGACAGATCGTCGTTCTGTCCGAACGTTATTAAAAAAATATGTTAGAACCCTATTACAGTGCCACCTTCAGCGTCCAATTGCGATTCTAAACTGCACAGTACAACAAAAACAAAAAAAAAATTGATCCAGCCGTTTTAGAGAAGTTTACCAAAAATACACACTTACATCAGAATTTTATATATAAAAATATAGACGGATAAAAGATAAGTAAAGACAATACGAAATAAAAACATGAAATCATATCCTTTTTTTATTGTATGTGTAACGATATGTTGTACTTATGTGTTAGACGTTGCGTCGTACAAACAAAGTGGTGGACGTTGACACGGTGCCGTGGCGCACGTGCAACTAAAATACACCACACTTTAGTTTGTACACACTTAGTTGATGAGCTCGGCTTGCATATTTAGAAGTTATAGTTGGTTTAACGATACTTAGCTTGTAGGTCGATAGTACTTGAGACATAAAGTCAGTCGAACATGTCTTTACTCGTTCATAGTAACGATTTGAAGTTTGGTAACGTCTTCATTTCATCGCGACTAGTAAGATTGATATGAATTACGACATCCCGCTTTTACAGACTAATACGAGCGGTTTTTCTAGACGTGCGGTTACCCGTACAAGCGGCACCAGACAAATAAAAAAAACATGTGCGAATACGACTCCATCATTCCATACCAAGAAATATTCGGCACAGTAAACAATGTCTAGAATGTAGCGATTTCTTCCGTGTTTATCTCGCGAACATTTTTATTGTGACCACTTAAAATAGACGTGTCACCCGAAGTGGTTGGTCACGCGCATATTTGTGGGCTATATATAGCTCTATCAGTTGGCAAATGTCCTGTGATCCCGGCGCTCGCGCACTCCACGCTAAATGTCGCATACTCTCGCGCCGCCGAGCTCCCGTTATTTATTTTTGGCTACCGACAACAAGATTGACGCGTAAATCTAACTACTATCGATTGCTCATACTAAATCTGTTAACAGAAGCGCTCCTCCGTTTACAATACTGATAAATATTCGCAGATCGTTGTCTACGTAGCATTTACGTCAGAGCGACGTCAGTTTTCCTTTCATATACGGAACTAGACGGACGTATGCAATCACATGCCCGGCCTTCAAGTGCCACTCAGCTTTGTAACCCTATTATGTTTGACAAAGGCTTAGTGTGGCCGAAGGCACATATGACGCAACGATGCGCGAATGTATCATATACTTAGCATAATTGTTTTAATGAACAGTTTTTCAATATTCCTATTAATGTGGGTTAATAACTGTTAAGATCAAATAGATGCTCACAATCGATGTAAAGTACAGTGCTCGGAATTGTACTTATTGTATCTTACAATTATTTAATTGCTGACGTCTTTTCCTCAAGGAATTTGGCAGACACAACAGAACACTATGCGCTACTATGCCTTACGCACTTCTTTAGCTTCGTCCGCGTTTACATATTATCTCGACACAGAGATGCTGGTTGAGTGAACTGCGTACCTGAACTTTAAGAGGGACATCACTAGTGAGATCAGGGTATTAAGTAGCTAGGTGTCCTAGGGCATCTTTTAACTGCGTGGGCTCTACTGATATCCGTTTTATTCAAATACATGTAAATTTCTTTCCTTAATTTATTCTAATTTTATAGATCAACATGTGTTTTGTTTTATTCTAAAATTTAAGTAATAAAATAAAAGTTTTAGTTTTATTTAACAAAAGTAACATTTTTCAATACAAGTGTATTTAAATAAACCTATAATATATATATATTTATTTAATACCTTTGAAAATAAATTTCATTAAAGCGAACGTGCAATAAATGCAAAACCGACATGCAGTATATACAGTCTATATAAAACACGTTTTTTCAGAAAATGTTTGTTTTACATTTTATTTGTTTGAATAATGCAAACTTTTGCATACGACTACGTAGCCTTACAACTGACTGTTGGCGGACGTAACTTTGGTATGTCAATAAAGTTTTATTTATTTTACATGAAAAATCATTGTGAAAACTGAATTCGTCTGAATTTCAGTAAAATAATAATCCTTTTGTTAAATGTGAATTGTTTATCTATATATAGGTATGTAAAATGAGAAACTGACTTATTAACATATTAACGCACAGCCAGTAATCAGTTACTGGGCCTAGGAACCTGTAATTTAAATGGCGAAATTCCAGTTAGAGCTTTTATAATGCCTTGGAACCGAGAACAAGAAAAATAATAGTCTTAGGGGAGTAATACAGCGTGTAGTTTGTAGTGGAAAACCAAGCCCAGCTTATTAATACTGAAAAATTCTCAACTACACTAATATAGCGTTTTAGTTTTACTTCGTTGGTGCAAGTATTCCTATCCCGTGATGGTACACTGGCGAACAAGTTGATCCCGCTTAACTGGAATAATTAAAACAAAACCCGAGGTTATTTTTAGGCGTATTTCCATTATGTACTATGTAAATTAATTATTATGAAACAATGAAAGCGACTATAGTTGGTACATGACGGCACGGGGAAGGGAGCCAATTAATGTTGTTGGTTGTACATACATCACCAATTCATCTGTTTGGACAAGTTTTTCGGAATGTTTTTACACGTTTGTAATTAATTTGGAAACGATCAATTTTATACAATTGTAAAGATGCCTAGAGGGTAAATTTATATTTTGTGCTGTTATATGTTGTCGATATGAAGTAACATTTAGATATAACTAAAATCAAGCTAATCCAAACTATCCATACTAATATTATAAATGTGAAAGTAAGTCTGTTCCTCTTCCACGGTTAAACTACTGAACCTGTTTTGATGAAATAAATTTGGTACACAGTAAGCTTGAAATTGGCTTCGACTTCCACATCGCGTCCGTAATAACCGACATTTACGTGGACGATGCAGCTAGTAAAAGCTAGTATAATATAAACCATGGCCTTCGATATTATCTAATAATGTGGGTACGATAAGCTCGCGCCCTAATTGATTATTCGTAAACTAATTGGCGTGGCTCAGTAAAAATCCCAATAAATACGCAACATTACGCGTTTGTAAGTTATCTACTTGTATAGTATAATGTTTGTCATTGTTATCATCATCATTTCAGCCGTAAGACGTCCACTGCTGGACATAGGCCTCCCCCAAGTGTTGCCACAATGAACGGTCCTGTGCGTCTCGCATCCATCGGATTCCTGCAACCCTTACCAGGTCATCGGCCCGCCTTGAAGGAGGCCTTCCAACGCTACGTCTTCCGGTACGTAGTCGCCATTCACAACGGCCATCCATTCTGCGGGCAATGTGCCCTACCCATTGCAATTTAAGTTTGGCGATTCTTCGTCCTATATCGGTAACTTTGGTTCTTCTGCGGATATCCTCATTCCTGATTTGATCACGCAAGGAATCTCCGAGCATAGCCCTTTCCATTGCCCTTTGGGTGGCTTTAAGTCTTCTGATGAGGGCCATTGTAAGCGACCACGTTTCGGAGCCATATGCCATCATATATGACTCTGAAGCCATATGTGATGACACACGTATGGCTGTCGAATCTCGAATATTTTTCAATATTGTTTGAAATGTAAAAAAATAAAAATGCCTGCCTCTATTTTTACATTCCATATTTCCTTGTTCACTTTTATTAAATATAACTGTGAGAACCTATATCCAGTAAAACGCGTTCCTTCAACTTTTGTGCATTTTTCTTATATTTCCCATCTCACGATTTTCAATTACGCAACGTGTATTGCTTCGTACAGGTTGTTTTCTTATAATTTCCCTTCCAATGATTTCAGTACCTTCGAACTTTATTTTCTTCAAGATGATGCTTTTGGTTTCGTTCGCTTAAATTTTCGATTAATTAGTCCGAAGGCCGCAGAATGCCTTGCTTCGTTAGCGCCAAGAAAAGTTTTCGTCCGGAATTTTTACTGACCCCTTTTCCTAAAATTATTCAATGCACAACCCTTCTCGATTACCTCAAATATTTTGTACATACAAGTGTACGGCTATAGCTATAGGCATGTCGCCATTTTCTTTGTTGTTTATTTGACGTCAGACTGTAATGTGGTGAAATAAAATGTTGTGAAGTGCTATTACGTGTTAACGGCGGTCCATCCCATCACGAAAACGACGTTTAAGAAGTAAGTAGCAGGCTAACAGTAAGCGCAGCAATGTAGCTAGTTTAACGTTTACGTGATACCTTTGTGTTTGTAGTTGTAGCTGCAGGCTAACTGATTAACCTGGCGAGTACCACCCACCATCTTATCAAATATTCTCTCTTGAGAGCCTTGTGCCTACTAATCCTTTACTTAAGCAATTTACTTTTTAGAAGCAATTTATATTTTTTCGTCTGGTATTTATTTACGTTTACTTTTAAATTGCGTACAATACGCAAAAAGTTAGATTGCCTTTTAAGTAGGGTACCTACTTCTTGAGATAATAGCTTACCTGTTATTTTTGTATACATGACTTCTGAACAACCAAACTGATTTGCTATTTAAATTACACTTTAAATAATGATTCAGATATACGTACACAGGATTTAATAACATTTTCATATGTGGCTCATATTTGTAAAATAGTATGTTTGATAATTCAGTGCCTAGAAACGATAAGATAAATGCGTTAATTGAAGCTCAGCTGAAATAGTTCATAATCTTCTTTACATTCTGTCTAGTTCTGAAAACTTCATGAAGGTAAGCTATGAGTTTCGAATTTTGAGCAAATTTCTTAATTTGCCTAAAATTACATTTTATCCAGTACCTGAGAACTTTGTCAGGCACTGAATAAAAGGTTTGTTAAAAAGGGCTCACAAAACAATTTCTTAATCAAAATGGACAGGTAAATACCATAGTTTTTGATAGCTACGCTAATGCTAAACATTTTCACTCCATCAACCTTCCAATATACTTTGATCAGATCATGGTTATAAATTTATGATAAAATATCGTTTAAAAAAACATTAGTCTCAATTTGGAGCAAGTTACGAGACGGCATGATAACACAGAATTCCTTTCTGGAATAGATACTTGACTTCTCCAATATCCGAATGATCGATCTCACTAATTAGTTCGTATGATTAATCTTAGTAACTCAGTTGTATGATCAGAAGATGCTAGGAAGTGACGGTTTATCGGCTGCGCACCACATCATCTGTATTAACATGGGTTTAATATTCAGTTGTGGTTGTAGGTAAACCTAACACAATTTAGAGACAATGGAATTGAGTTATTCTTTACCAAGTGCAAATGTTTACGTTTTATTATTAATGTTTTAGTGAATTAATATATGTAATAGTGACAATGAAAAAATTGGCTTACGATGCTTGTAGCAATTTTGCTGAAAACTGTCCTATTGTCACAAGTAAGAAATTACATTCGTTTTTATTATAATTATGTGTATGTGTGTTTTATTTTACTATAGGTTATTCCAGGCCTTAAGAGGAGCCCCCTTTACAGTCGTCCCAGGGACGTGTCTAGATAAAGCTGTACAGAGGGGTTACCAGGGTGTTTTAAGAGGTCATGGTACTCCCTCACGTGCTGATAGTGATCACACCACCCACACTACCTGATGGCATTCTTTTGAAGGTTTACCTCAAAACATAAAAGTTATTTCAACCCATTATGATAAATAGTAGAAGCCTCTCTTATAGCGCCTAACGCTTAGCCCCGCTAACATATAGCCTTTTCTTCCTGGGTCACAACCTAAGAAAAAGAAAGGTTTGAATATGGCTGCCTAGCCTACTCTTAACGTATTATATGCTCAGCTTTTTACACCTAGAATAATGTGCGTAATTTATGGCTCTTAACTTCTAACGACAAGTTCCAAAGACTGCATCAAATTAAATTCACACTTTTGTGAGAGTTAGCTGAAATCACAGAATTAGGTTAAAAAGTAGGCGCAAAGTTTTTTAATAACCACATTTTTCTCGCTTCGTTGCTGTTTGGGACTTTTACGTTAGATTTTTTTTCATGTTTTTATTTCGTAGATTTTAATTGAATAAGTTGGGGCGTATAGTACCATGTTGTGCGCGTGTTTTATAAATTAACATTTGTAATTATCACAATTTTAATAAAAGTCTTATCATATTCCAGATAAAAATTAATAAATAAAATTTCATAAATATGCTCAAAATTTTATTAAAAAAACCCAGGTTTACAAAAATCAATTCACCTTCCAAAATAGTTAATGTATGCAAATGAGTTGATGTAAGTTAGAGGCCATATCAATAGGTGAACATTCGCCAAGGTGACAGTCTGTCGAGAGGTGGTCTGTCTGATGCAGGCGTGACTCTGGAAGTGTTTCTATTTCGGCGCAAATGTCGCGTGAGTCGCGCTCGAGACGCGGCGGCACGGCCGGCCGGCGCCCGCGCATGCTACCATTCTCCTTAGTTCTCGCGTATGTTTCCCGTACGGAACACGTTTAACCTCATCAACAGACTGCGAGCGCCAATATTTTGCCTTCCTGTTGACCGTGACAATAATTGTGTGCTGAAAAATTCAGACGATCACGTGTTACAATGTGTGAATATGTGAAGTGACGCCGCGTAGTGTAGCGATCAACTGTATGACTTTATTTTTTGTTTTGTCCACTTAAAACTAGTTCTGTCAAATTTTGAGAAGGATTCAATACCAGTGCTTGATTATAGCATTTTTGATTACCAATTACCTCAATATATTTTTGTTTAAATTAAAACTCGTAATAATAGTCAAGCAACTATCGTGTTATTATGACATTATTACTTCGATTAAATATATTCCCATTGGAGGCCAGAAACCTCGTCGCCACATGACTCATGGCTTGTAGGTATTCATTCTGATGATTTGGAACATGGTCAGTCAAGTGTTAAAATGACATTTTTAAATTATTGAATGTAATGGTTACGACTACAAGGTTAATTCAATCATTTGAAGACATTCAAATTGCTAGAGTTAATTTTTTTTTGCCATTAGCTGCACAGATATGAACTGGTTCATCCATGACAATGATGAGGATTTAACTAAACGACTGTGAATAAAAGGATTTCATTCATTCCTTGTTTTTTTAGCTATAGATAAAGCGGAATATATGTCCGTACCCGTATTTATGTGTGATCACCGTTAATATATGCGTCGCCGATAGCGGTGTTTGTTCAGAGATAATGATGCCGCGAGCTGGTCGCGCGCGCTCCACGCTCACTCCGCACATTCTCTGCATACTTTGAACCACGTGCTCACCTGCCTGAGGTAACGAGTCCATAAAAACTTGTGACGTCATATCTCTACTATAGCATGTAGAGCGTGTTATCTGTGAATTTAATGGTGAAAAGTGTTAGTGACCAGTGTGTGGGGTGGGAAGAGCGTGTGCGTCGGTGCGCCGATATGTTGTTGCATGGTGGCGGGGCAGTGAGCGGGGCTGTACAACGGAGACGCTCAGGTCCCTGCGGAGTTCCATGCTGTCCTGGGGCAGGGCCAGGGGCTCCGCAGGCAGCAAGAAGCCGCTCGTCGGCCGCCCGCTGCCGGCGCCGGCGTCTAGTGGCGAGGAAGCCGGCAGCGACAGCGAAAATCAAGGCGCGATGCTCGCGGGCGCCTCCGCCCTGGCTCGAAGACGATACGCCATAAGAATCAAAAGGAAATCTAAAATTATCTACAGAGTTATCAGGTCTGTAAGAGTCTAATTTACCCACCATTTTGGTTACAAAAACTTACAAAGCTTATCAATAGTCACCACTGGAATCTTTTCGCTCTATCTTCGTCTTTGCGACCGGTACATAATACATATCAATAGTTTAATAAATAACCGGTCTGACCAGATAAAATGAAACGTGAATGATTCGTAAAACACTCAGTAGCTGTCCAATACGTCGCAAGATTCTATCAAGCACAGCAATAATAGCAAATGTATAAAGAATGGCCATTTCAATGCTTTTTGTAAATGCATCTACATTATTAAAAATACATACTTACATAGTAAATCTCCGTTATACTGGTAAAATAAACTGTTGCTTATTGAAAGCGTTTAAGCTTTCCCGATCACAATTAATCTGTTTATTAGGTTACGCTGACCAGAATCTCGGCCCAGCGTGCGGTCTATATTGTTAGAAGATTGAGGTCAATCAATGAATGTAGCCCACTTAACCCCTCACGTCTAGTATCTACCTGTCCAAATTACAGGCCATTTAAAGAGACAAAAGGATAAGCCTATTATTGAGAAAATTGAGTTATTAGCTCTATTCTCATTGCCAATACAGATGTTTATCTCAATGCTCTCTACCCGTACCTTAGTTAACACATGCTTGTTGTTCAACCGTCTGCTCTTCTCTTCGTCCGAATAATTATGATTAATCGAGCGACTTGTGCGTAGTGATGTAGATGGGCGATGTGAACAAAGAGAGACATCCGGCAAAAACTCAATTAGCATTCCAGCCACGTGTGCGGCTGCCGGAGTGCCGGAGTGCGGCCGCGCCGCGCCTCCCGGCTCGGCAACAGGTATGAAACGAGCGTCGGCCTATAACTCACTACAACACTGTATTTACATTTTTTACACCACTTCGAAAACGTCAAATTATGTCTTGTAAACCTAACCTAAAGTGAGTCATTATAAAGGAGTCTGCCCTATTCTTCCTATTACGACTCACTTTTTATTATGTTTATTTTTATTGTACTTTTGAGTACAATATTGACTGGTCTACACCGTCCTTACATAATATCTACTACTACTTTAATATAGAAATATTGTAAGAACAACATTTTTTTTTTAAAGAGTAACCATGGATGTTCTTGGCGGTTCTATCCATGGGAAAAGACAAGTTTGGAACCGTGCACTAGCTTCTGACGTCTTATAAATGCCCATGTAGGCCTATGTGAAAAAAAAACATTACAACTTTGTTTTTTTTTCTGAATTTATCATATCGTACTGTAATATCGAAGGATATCGCATGTGCCATTGCACTAATTAACTTACAGACTGCTAAGTACTTTTTATGGTTTATAGCGTTTGAATTTAATAGATAAAAAAAAGTTTGCTTTTTTTACGCAGATTGTTTGAACGGCTGTCAAGCTGCTAGGCGGATTGAAGCTTTAAAAACTGGGCAAGTGCGAAGCGGGCCGGCGCGCTGAGAGTTCAGAATGAACTTACTTAGGAAAACAGTTTAATTCCCGATTGTTACGAAGATTTTTGAATCGAAAAAAATATCTCGGCAATGCGTGGAGGTATCGAGTGGAAATTATGATATATCCACTCGATACCTCCACGCATTCATAACCATATACGGCCACTAACAAAAAATAAAGATACGACCGTTTATGTCGCAAAAAACGTATAATGCGACACTCTCAAGGGAACCAAAATTCATAGGGTACTTGCAGCAGAAGCAGAGCTTGTGTTATGAATACTAGACAACTGATAAACATACTTATCTATCTTCTATCTATTATACAAAAATGAATAGCTGTTCGTTAGTCTCACTAAAACTCAAAACGGCTGGACCGATTTGGCTAATTTGGACTTGAAATATTCGTAGTAGTCCAGGTAAGGTTTAAACGGTGAGAAAAACCGAATACAACGCCATCTCTAATTAAAATGTCATTATAAAATGAATTATGCTGTTCTGGTAAGGCCAGTAGATGGCGTTATCCTTACTATTAGACGGTACGAAGTTCGCCGGGTCAGCAAGCACTTAAATATTTCTAAATACTCGTACGTACAATTATTATAGATAAATTACACCCAGACACAGAACAATTGATCGTGCTTATAACACAAACACTTATCCTGGGTGGAAATCGAACCCACGACCTCTGGCATAGCAGTCAGAGCCACTAAACGCTAGACCAACAGGCCTGTCAGTAGTCAGTAATGGAAGTGGAATGGCTTTGCTTGAGTTTGAAAGTTACTAAATCAATAAGTTGACTGTCTGTAGGGCATTCCAGTTCAATCTATCATCTTGCTATCTATTAACAGATTCCATATTGTGCCTAGAAATTAACAAATGTTCCTCCGCCACAATTTACCTAAGTTGTTAACAAAGCCATTACTGCCGCTGATTGATCGTTAAGTACATAGTTTGATTACGGTTTAATGAAAATCCCAAGCGGCTTATCATTACATGCTTCCATCACCTATCGGTTACATTATACATCAAGGATATTGCTGGAGTGTGGTATCATGATATAAAATATTTAGTAAGTGGGTGAGAGTAAAGTGAACTTCAATCAAAGCGAGACGCGTCAGCTGCGGGACGTCCTCTAACGTGATGGAAAATTAAATTGTACTACCAATCGAGAGCTCGTCGTACGGTATTGAGCTGTTCGAACCGCTCCAGAGCCGAAATATCGAGTGACTCCCACTCCATGTTGTCTGTGCATAATTACTAATAGTTAATACCACCTGCTTTGCTTCACCTAAACTAATATCCATGTTCACGTTCTTGCGCACGTCTATCAGTCACGATGGGGGTACAGAGAAGGACATAGGGTAACTTTTATTCAAAAAAAGTACTATTCCTGAGGGAAAGAACAATGACTTTCGACGTTCACGATTGTTTTAAGACTCTAGATGGCGCTACGTATCGATTTATGAATTATACGAGTATTACTACAAACTTTGATGGTGTCTTAATTAAAAAAAATATATAATTAATACATACAAGTAGTACATTTTGTGTGTCGTATATGGAGTATGGAGTAGGAGTAGTAAGGCAGGCCCTTTTTTTTAACTCTTACACTTATTTATATATCATCTAAAGTGAATATTTAACTTAATGCTTCAGCCATATCTGAATTGATTGTCAAAATCAAAATAAAGCGAGAGGGACTGCGAGTTATAGGTAGTTTGACTATAAAAAATAGTCAGTATACAGTTTTTATAAATGCTTTGGTGAAGATTAACTTGTGTGACTTTTATACGAACAACAATATAAAGAGGTTCAGATATCTAAACCTCCCTCCCTTTAATTAATTAGAGCGCACACAGCTATAATATAATTCTATGGTAGAGTAAATGTTGTCGAACAATAATATTATTTCGTGAGTAAATACTGTTACGAGTCACAAAGAGGCATTAATAAGGAAAGTGGTTAGCATAGCTAAACTGAAGTAATAATGTTGTATTAAAATTAATATCGGGCGCAACAGATGGAGGTAGTGTGTTTCAGTGAATAGCGCGACACTGCCGCCCGGAAACCGCAGGCCGACGCGCGCGCCGCCACTAACGACACCATTGTGTGAACCCATAAAATACGCCAGCGTATGCACGCCGCTTTACTCGTACGTGCTTTAAATAATCGACTCCAACTTTCCGCTTTTCAGTAAAGCTTTAACCTCGTTACTAACCGGCCTTCGAAACGAATTCAAAGGGTATCATGGTTATTAGTTTAGATCTGAAATAAAATTAAGTAACAAAAACAAACTCCTGTTATTTTTGTACAGAATCAAATAGCCGTTTGCATAAAAGCCTTCAACTGACAGTTACTCCAGAAATATATACTTTCTGTTTAAAAATCTATTCCGAAAGCGTAGGCTGAGGGGCGAAAAGTTTTGACTCGCTAGTCAAGGTTGTCAAAACAAAAAATATTCTAATATTCTTCTCATTTCGTTTGCCTCGAGGTGTTATGAATTATATAATATATATTGTTACATAGTGTACAACAACTCGCAACTGGTTGTTTATGAACATGCCTTTCGTGTTATTCTATTGACTTATTTGAGTACAATATGCTCTTAAGAAAATATTTTCCACCACTTTAACTGACATCTCAGCGTTAGAAGCAATAGATTTTTACCTTCATACTCAAGTAACGCCTGAAAAAGTCTGACACATTTTTTTTCGTATTGATAGAATAAGCTTGAATAAACTGCTGTTTTATTTTTGCTTAGTTGCAGATACGAAGGTGGTACATATAAGTATATGTACATACACGTAGATTCACAAAAGCGTGAAAACTCGAGTCTAAAATGTGTGCGACCCATTTTTCTAGCAGAGACTGGAAACTTGAATTTTTTCCGTGCAATTTTCTTTGCAAATGTACACGTTACATGTTTGCTGTAAAAATAATAACATACTGTAATTAAGTTATAAGTAAAAATATAGACATGCTCTCGTGCTGCCTCAAGAAACTGCTTGTTTGGCCAATAAGATATAATTTAATTTATTATGAGAATCTGATGTGGACTTTACAATTTATTTATTTTTTACTTTTTTTTTCAATGTGTTTTAACATATGATGTCAGCTAGAAATATATGACTTGATTTTTACACGATGAAAATATTTTGTATTTGTATTCCTTCCGATTTTAATATTATAAATAATATAGTCCCGGTTTTAGGAATACATAATTCAGTCTTGTTAATTATTTTGATAGACTGATTAAATATCTACCGATTGCAGTAGGTATGTAGGATTTTGGGGTGGGGAAACAATTCATGTATCAGTCTTGTATTTAATTTTTTTGGGCACACGTTTACGAAATTGTACCGTAGACGTAGTAATCAATGATTGCCACCTTCTTTCCATTTTTACTTCTCATTTTCACACTCTTATCTCCTCATTCATAAAGCTGCGTTCCAATTCTTACATTCGTGTGACCAAACAATCATTTATGAGACGTTGGCAAAAGTGCATGACTTTTATTTACCCAATTTTAATACCAATGTAAATCTTACATGTAACTCTAGTAGTTACATACATTACATTATATACATTATCTATATTATTAATTAAAAAAATATAACAGAAGTTGATAACAGCATAATCGCCACTCAAGTTTCCGGGTCTAAAAATATTTTAACGATGTTATTTTATTCGCATCCTATGGCTACCGAGCTTTCCTCATTTTTCATAAACGTCCAGTTCTGGACATGGGTCTCCCAGTAACTAACGGTTTTCGAAAATGGATTGGTAATCACAGTGAGTGCTAAGTGCCGAATTTCATGATATATCATCTTATGCTCACTTATTGATATTGATCTACGACTGGAGAAGATACAAATGTGTCCAGTATTTTGCTGGAAGCAAATACTGGACGGGTGTTTATAGTTTTACTGACATTATCTATGTATATTATTATATTTATTTTCAGTTTACCTACTCCTACCAATTTTGAACTTTAGTTCATAAGGTCATCACTCATCGCCGTCAAAACTAGTCTAACGAACCCGAAAATAAACGTGACGAAAATTACAATGCCTTATAAACGTGTCACTTTTCGCTTATTATGACTTCAACATTGTCCCACATAATGTACTGTGCATTTAATACACTTAAGTTAGGACCGTAAGTGTATTAGAACCATAAAACACATACGTAACACATGATGCCTTGTAAAGGATCATAGGTTATCTTCCTTATTGCTTTCAAGTTTTCACGATGACAACGTACTTTTACGGACGCTGAAATAATATCCTTCAATGCCTTCCGTATTTATTTTCAGTAGTAGGTTCTTATGTAGGACATACTAAAAAAATTAAACAGCACTCTACTGTGCACTTACAGTCTAATTCATAAATGTACATTTTTAATTAGTAAGTAAATATAAATTAGTAAGTCGTAAGTTTGCTTTTTACAATGCCTTGTATCTCTTCAGTAATGTTGTACAAGTACTTGTAAATAAATAAATAAAATCTCTGCACAGTTAGCACCTAGTAAGCAATTACTAAAGTCAAAATATCTGTATTAAAATTCTGATCTCATGGTGACAAAAACTGTTTAACAAAAAGGTTCTAAAAACTGTCAAGCGATTTTTATTCGAGGAGTCTTATTCACTTCCTAAAGATCTTTGAACAGTTTGATGATAATTACGTACATAATGGATTCATTCAAATATAATATTATTTTATCAAAATTAAGTAAACACAAAAACAAACATAAGCTATTAGTGCATATAAAAATAGCACAAGCGAGTATTGTGGCGTGATGACGCGAAATGCTTTTAAAATAAAGCTTCCCATTTTGTTTGTTTCGATGCCATAAATGCCGCGGTAAGGTTTTAAAAGCGTCACCAACTTGTCACGCTGTTAATTTTATAACTGGCCATTAGTATTCACTTTATACTTTATGGATATTATACAGTTAATGTAATTCAGATATGAAAATAACAGCACGAAATTTTGATGAGTTTAATTCTTAACAATTTTTTTTGTCAATTTTTATCCGACTACAGCAAAGCTAAAGGAGAGTTATGATTTTGACAGGCTATGTATGTATGTGTGTATGTTCATCTGTTCCCTCACAGCTCCTAAACTACTTATCAGAACTCGACAAGTGAGATATCGTTAGAACCGTCGGCTACTTGATGTGTCACAAAACTCTATGACAATAAGTATTGTGTTAATAAAAAATAAATAAAGATAAATACGCCATGTTTAGTATCATTTGAAAGGGCTTCACTAGTACTAGTTAGTAGTAGTTGTGTGATGAGCACGACCATTTATTCTGTGTCTGGGTGTAATTTATCTATTTATGTATGTATTTAGAAATATATAAGTATGTTTATCAGTTGTCTAGTACCCATAACACAAGCTCTGCTTAGCTTGAGACTAGACAGCGTTGTGTGAATATCCTTTATTATATTTAAAAAAAAAAAGTAACACCCGCTAGTGGACAAAAAGATATGCGTTGCTTCACTTGTACTTATAAAAAATATCATCAAAATTCAATGTGACGCCCTCAAGGGGTTTTTTTTAAGTGGGAAAATCATCTAATGACAAATCCCGGTCTTGGGCCCCAGCCTTGGAGTAGCTTTTTGAGGGCACTCCGGTATCACCGGACGCCCAACTACCTCTGTCGTGTGGTCGAGGCGTACCTGTCGGACAGATATATTATCTACCCTGATCACCAGGGAGAGTGGGAAAGTCGAGGGATGTCGTGCGGTGTTCCGCAGGGATCGGTATTAGGGCCGCCCTTGTGGAACACCGAATACGACAACATGCTGCGCGGCAGCCTTGGAACACTCCGTGCCGTCGACGACTTACGCTCGGTTCAAACCAGACGGCTGGACGGCGAGCTCCCCTTTGCTAGTCGTTTACTAGCCTGTGCCTACAGTGGCCGTGAATTGCCCTGCGGCTCCCGTCGCCCGGTTCATTCCCTCACAATTGCGGCCATCTCTTTTACGAACATTACTGAGCACATTAAATCCTCATTTTCAGTTATTGTTTAAGCTTATGTAGTTCTAAACGCATTTTATTTTGAACCATTACTCTTGCTTATTAATCAAAGTAACGATACCGTCATTTCAGCACCGTTCCGTAGACGAGTCATTTCGGATCAGAGCAGCTGCGCCTGCCCTATAAACACCTCCCTACCACCTCGTAAAATACACTTAAATCGTCTAATTAATCTGGGTAAATTAATTAATTAAGACACGGCGCTGTACCTCCACTTTTTTAAACCACGAAGAGAATTTCTTTGTCATCTTAAATAAATAAGTTTCAAGAGTCGTTTCTTGCGCTAGGAATAATTGTTACGTTCTCTGAGACTGAATTAGGTTTAGTAAACAATAGGAAAGTCTGCAACAGCTCTATTTATAATGTTTGATGATGTTCCTTCAGATCTTTGTAAGTGCAAGGTTTTCTATAATTAGAACGTAATAATGTCTTAGGATGTATCACACATTTTTTTCTTGAAAACTACATTTATATTTACTTAGACGTAAATTTTTCAGCTTTAACCTTTTATGCTTATCATAAACCGTATCTTTCCCAGGTAAAATGAAAATTTACATGTATAAATTAAAATCTTTCTTTACAACGGTATATAAATAAAGCAGTATTTGTAACACTATTTTATTGACTAAGCGATCAATGAAATCAGAATACACAACCGCTAAATATTGATAGAATAGATTTTTGTCACATAAATCTCGGTCTTCTGGTTTCCTGTACGAAATCTTTGCTCATAATGTACTTTGTTACCGTATCCTGTAGTTTCTGGATGATTGCCCTAAAACTAATACAGGTAGGAGCTCGATCACAATGTAAATGGTTCGGAATACATCTCCATTATCCAGTAGCACTGTTCCTACTCACACAAGTCAGAATGCCTGCCGTACCTGAATAGTTTCTGGTTGATTTACTGAACTGGATTCGCCGAGTCTTACTTCATTAAGTTCGCGTAACAGTTTATTAGCAACGGTAAATGAACCGAAAAATAATCTAAATAATGGAAGTTTATTTTTATTTATTTTTGTTTCAATGTTTTCTTATTGAATACCTCTTATACCCCTTTTTTCATACTGTGTATAATTGTAACGTACAAATAAATAATATTAAGTCAGAACTTTAAGTTTAACGTCGTTATTTTCTAGTTTATCATGTCATATTTTCTCGTTGCAGGTAAGTCAAATTACCTAAATGGTTCAAGTAAGTTGCAGAATAAGTATGATAATGATTTTCAGTGAATCTACAACATTAGACACCGTGGTCATGGGGGATTTTAACGCGAAACTGGGCAAACGAGACGGTGATGAGCTGCATGTGGGCCAATTTGGATTTGGACGTTGGAACCACCGGGGACACCTACTGGCTGGTTTTATGAAGAAGAAGGGCCTCTATATGATGAACTTCTTCTTCAGAAAGAGGGAGCATAGGAAGTGGACTTGGAAAAGTCCTGACGGTGCAACTAGAAATTAGATTGACTTCATCCTGTCGACGAAGAAGCAAATATTCAATGATGTCTCTGTGATCAATGCGGTGTAAACTGTAATTTCATGCATGGTAAGAGGCACATTGAATATCAAGCATGAAAGGTCTCGACTGGTAAAGTCTACGATCCATTAAGCACAGACCCAGATCCAAAACTCCGAAAGCTTTCAGCTTGAACTCCACAATCGTTTCGAGTGCCTAGGGAGCACCGTGGACGAATACAATGATGGGTTCGTGGAAACTGTCTATACGGTTGGGTCTAAATTTTTAAGAGTCACCGTACTAATAAGAATAAAAGGTTCTCTGATCCGACCCTCGAGCTCATGAGGAAGAGGCGTGAGATGATTCTACAGACGATACGTGCAGATACCGGCAGCTCAATAGACAGATCTGGAAGTGCCTGAAACGCAACCTTCACCGCTTTAATACCATCAGGATTAAAGACACGATTGAGTGGAAGAAGGGCTCGCACAAGATCTGTCTATTGGACAGAGCCAGCTAACAAAACTGATGACCGACGATGGCAGAGTCATATCCGTCAAATCGGAGCTTCTGGGAGAGATCGAGGCCTTTTATGGATAATGGACAATGGGCAGAGCACATTGCACGCAGAACAGATGGCCGTTGGGGCTGAAAGGTACTGGAGTGGCGACCGCATACAGGAAGACGCAGCGTTGGAAAGCCACCCACAAGGTGGTGGACCGGTCGTTGTGGTGACGCTTGAGGGAGTCCTATGTCCAACAGTGGACGTATTTCGACTTGATGATTATGACGACATTAGATTCTGTAACTGAAATACTGGGTGTATTTCAGAAAAGAAAAGAAGTGTTAATTTATTCGAAAACAAATGACCCTATTATTCCTTACTAGGAATCTCATTTGCATTTCGAACTTTTTTAAAGTTATCAAAAGTTAAAACAAAATCTAAACTTTGTAAACATTATTTCCTTTTGCGAACAAAGTTTATAAAGATAAAGCGTTTCATTTATAATAATTCTGCGTACAAGTACAGTTGTGAAACTCGGTATTCTTTAGGTTCTAGTATTCTTAAAGTTAGCTTATTCATATTTAACGCTTCTTTTACCACTTTTCTGCAAAATTTCAAGTTGGCAATTATTTTATTCATTAACCTCAACATATACGGCCTCGCAATGTTGCATTTGCTCATTCATCTCTTTATATTTTTAATCGAAAAGCATAGAATTTCTCTACGTAGGCTTTAATAAATCGATCTCATAAAGTAACAAATGTCTCGGTAATAACTTGTGACGGGTTCAATATTGTGAGGCAGCCTTCAAATTTTGGTTAAATTAAAGTCGAGTCACGGTAATACTTCATGCTGGCATATTTTCATAACCAGGCTTCAAGAGCAGGTAAGTAAGGAGCTGAAATATTAAACAGAATTTAATAAACGTTGCACTCATATTGCACTTACCTAAGTGCTGCAGAAATGCTTCACAGTTTTTAGTTGCTGCATTTACAGAATGATAATATATTGACGATGGTGATATAAAAGTGAGTTAAATATATCGTAATCCATTTTTATTTTAATCTGCGTTGATATTGGAAAGTAATTAATAAATACGGCACGTTTCGATTTTAAATATCAGTCTTGCTCTATGGAAAACGTATAAATTATTAAGATGGCTAGCAGTTATAGGCCAGGATTATAATTATACACATTCAGCACTTTTTTTGAATAAAGAAAGATGATTAATAATTAAGTTTTAAATAGGTAGTTTTTTTTTTAATCTTGCCTCATACCTGGAATAACACATGTATCGTGAGTGCGTTCACAAACATAATATGTAACTTCACATACACCCAGACCCAAAACACCTATTTGTAGGCCTCGACCGCTATGCTAACCGTGCCGTCCTAGTAGTAGTAGTTAGATCTAGTATACTCATTAAAAACGTGTAATTTATCATGCTATATAAAACATGAGCTTGATAGGAAAGCTACCGAAGTGGGTTGTCTTTTATAATTATTTACTAGAAACATAACTTTCAAGGCCGACCAGATTATCTCGTTCCATACTTTGTGGGTGATTAACTCGATGTAACTTTGTACGAAATTCCTATCTGTTAAGATACAAACTTGTTATCTTATGTAATGTAGATGTTATCTTCCTATGTTATGCGAATTTATCAAATATGGAAAAGATGAGTTAAAATTTGTTATAGAGTTATAATATAGTTTAAATATAGTTTAAATATAGAGTTATAATCTCAAACTAAATTGCTGTTTTGATTTAAGCTCTTAACATTATTATCTACGTTGGCGAATAGATTCGAACACACCGTAAATTACTTGTATTTGGTTCGATTTAAATTTAATTTAGTGTTTGTAAATCCTGAATTAAATTTGCTTAAACAAATAAATAATTACACGGCTAAACAATAATTTTATACAACGGCATTGATTTTTCAGTTGCTTAATGGACAAGTGTTACCTAAAAATGTAAAATTGTAAGCCAGGCAGATATCTAGTAGAACTGTAGACTAGACTCTATCCTCTATTAGGATCACTCAAACGTTTTCTAAGAGGAAAGAAAACTAAACATTCATTTAGTTCGCCTGTGTATTAACTCTATTTTCAATGCGTTATATACCTTTTAACCTAACTTAAAGTTTTGGTTAGGTACTAAAATTAAACAAACTAGACACGCACGAATTAACCGTATTCAATTCATTTGGGAGGTACTCATCGTTTATTGATGTAGTACCTACTATAGTCGGAGGGGATAGGAGGTAGTATGTTTTTATGCACATAAATAAATAACTGGTATACGGCAATTGTCGATATTGTCGATTTTCGAGTTTCAGTACAGATTTAAAGCTGCTTGCAGATCTGATGAAAAAGTAGTACGAAATGAAATTGCAATCTTCAGTCGACATATCAGTGAACAGACTGATCGAATGATCTGCAAGTCAATGCAATGTGCCACTCCGTTTTAATATCAGAAGCTGATGTTTGTAACTCGCTAACAGATAAACTGATACGAAATACACATCATTCTCGGAAAGGTTCCAATTGGTGGAAACAATTCGTGAATTGTTTGTTTGTGTTTGGGCATAGGTAAGGTTTAAAGTTTTTTTTTTCCAATGACATCCCTCGGTCTTGGACGGAGCGCGCGGGCGTGTCAGACTTTGACTGACTAAAAACCCACTCCTGTTCCTTCTTTGCCTTCGTCTAGGGCCCCTACGGTTTGCTGACATCTCCTTGAGGCGCGCGTAGAACAGTACGCGCCGTCGACAACTTGGGCTCGGTCCGGAAGGTTACCGGACGGTCGGACGGCGAGCTACCCATTGCTCGCCGTCCGCAAGCCAGCACCTGTGGTGGCCGGAAATCGGAATCAGAATCCCGGTGGCTGGAACGCGAGGGCCACTGCCTCGCGCGTGCGGCCGCCTCCTTTGCTAGCATTACTGCTTCGCAGAATGAGGCGACCGCCTGCCACTCTCCGGACCATGGCCTGTATCAAGGCCCGGCGCGAAAGAAAGTTTAAGAGGGTAATTTTCCACTCGCCTATCGTCAATATGGTTTAAAAGCTTGTTGCTTCATCTAACGCAATCCAATGCGAGAGGCAATGTAAAAAAGAGAGAACGGTTGACATTCAGTAATTCCTTGATTTACTCGAATATTTCACAAATCTTGTTCCAGGAAATAACTGTTTTTTTTTTTAAGTTTTTCAGAAAAAAATGTCTTCATTCAGAATCTTGATTAAATGTGCAAGGATTTTGTTGGTGTATTTTTTATATTTTTAATATATGAATACATTATGGAGGACCAAAGTTCACGTAAAGTAGCCGATTTTCAGAGGACTTTACTTGATTAGTTTTACACAAATTTATGTTTTGATTTCTATAGAAGGCTAGATAATATCCACAATATATCCAAAATATCTAGAGTAATAACATCATATTCACGTAAGAGCGGTTGTAAACGTACCTCGAAAATGACGCTCTTAATATGTGGTTTTCTCATCGTCTTCCTGCCCTTGTCCACACCTAGCTGAAAACAGTTTCTACTTCAATTTTAATATCATATTATTATAAACTTTCATTAGAATTAAAAGTTTATAATAATATGATAGGTTATACGTGTGTAACCTTCAACGCGAAGATAAATGGATCTAGTTATGTCCCTACCTAACTTTATCGTAACACGTTTATAGATAGCGGGCTTTCGTAAACGAGATAGTACAGGGCTTACACTACGTTAGAAAAAGGTTCCAAATCCACCGAGTATAGTAAACCTTTATGTCGATACTTCATCGGATCCAAGTACTCTCGAAAGACAACGTTTCTTAGTCGATGGCGTCACACAAACGTTCATAAATATTACATTTAGCCAGAACTTCGGGCAGGTAATTTTTTAATCAATATCTTTCAATCAATTAAAACTCGTTTTCACAAAAGCTTCGGTTTTATTAAATATTTGTTTTAATATTAATTCTAAAGGATTTTGTCATTTATCAATTTCTAAAGAAGCTAATTTTGATTTAATAGTCAACAAAGAATCGGTTACAACGTCGGTTGTGCTTTGTTACAAATATATCAAAGGAAGGGTTCGTCTCGAGACGATTTTATTTCCAATAACTTATCTTTTATAATGACTTAAGCCACAACCAAGTTAGTGTTGTTAACAAAGAGTGCTATTAATCTCATAAATAACGTATTTGATCTCCGCGTTAGAAATGTAATTTTTCGATTCTGTTTTGGCTCCACAAATACGTATAAATAAGAGTAAAAAAGACTAAACAAACGATGCAGTTGATGTGAAGGATGATATGGTTCAAAAAGGAAATAAATAGTGAGATGACGTCTGACCTAAAGAAAGTATAAAAGGAAAGAACCGCCGAACTGACCCCAAAAATCAAAACTGGGTTGACAAGACCATGATGATGTGTTAAATATTGATGATGTCATATTCACAAAAATACATTAGGCAAACATAACAAACTGTAGGTGTAACATATTGTAGCTGTGCATAATATATGTTCTCAAAACTTTAATATCCGTTACCATAGAGCATAGAAGCACGCCGCCTGCTTGGCACGGTATTGTCAAAGCTAATACAAACCAAGCGTGTTATCGATCATTATATTCTTATAGAAACTGACAAAGATTAGTGTTATACTTTCTGTAGCTACGAATGTGTCTGTCAAAATCTGCGAATATCGCGCTTTTCGGAGGCACGAATATTATAACATATTAATGACGTATCCTAGTCCCTGCCCTGCTCTCCGAAGACCGATTCGTCATTGGACTGTTCGTCGACAGGACGATTTATTTATTTCCGTTGCCCCAGCAGAATCTTTCACCTATGGACGTTTTGCCTACAGGAACTTTCATCTGCGACACTTTCGCCGACAGGCCTTTTTAACTACCGGATGTTTGACCGACACGACGATAAGCCTATAACTCTTTTATATTATAATTAATAAACATTTCTACAGATTACTTAATCAAGTACAAGTAAGACACTAGTAGGTAATCACCAACTAGTGTCTTATAACATAATATGCGTTTTATTTTTAAGGTTCAATCATCTAACGTCTTTTCCCGCCCTAGGGCGGAGCGCGAGGGCGTGTCAGACTTTTACTGACTAAAACCACATCTATATCCCTTTAGTTTCCATTCGAAAAAGATTCGTACCTCGTGAAAGAACGTGCGTAGCTTCAAGCGTGACGATTTCTCACTGCATGTTAGCGATTTCAGATAACTACACCCGTTTCCGCACACCTGATAAAGAAGTTATTGAAAACGACACGAAATGATTGACTATTGTCATAGGTACTACGAAACTTTTGAATGGATCTGATTTCTTACTATGATTTAATTATGAATACAAAACTAGTAGATAATTCAATAATAGTTAACCTTCACATCTCAATTTTCTTCTTTCTTTTATATTCTATCTTTTATATTGCGACTCAGAGATATGAATAGTGAGTAACGAAAAACTTGACTGTATCCAAAAATCCGACCGCAAAAAACGACTAAAAGTTGGTGGAATTTATTTTAGTTCAATCATAGATCTGTCGCTTGATGGTTCCATCAGACTGGTTGTGTGCATCAAGTAAGTTATTTCGAACTCTTCACACGATTTTTGCGGTCGGGTTTTTTGACACTATCAACTTTTTATTTCCTACATTTTAGTGAAATTTAGGGCTTGTCCACACAGCAATATTTCACCGCGAGTTTTTTTTTTCGTTATTCTGTAACACATTAAATCTTATGAAGGTATCCGCACAGGCGATAAAAAAATCGCGCAATAAAAAAATCTGTGCTTTCATGCAGATTTGATTCGATGCGATGCGGAAATAAATCCGCGCGATTGTTTTGTGCAGTATAAGGTAATTATGATGGCTATATACGCACTGAGAAATAAAATTCGCGCATTTTGCTCAGTCCTGCAACGGCGGCGCTATGTAAAAATTTTGCTCAATTGTTCATTCTAGACGTGCATCTCAGCCGGGAACAGCATTGAACTGACAAAAATCGTACGAAATTTTATTCGCAGTGCGTAATTCTGATCGCGGAATATAATACGCAAGAATGAAAACCTCGCGGTAAAATATCGATAGATTCTGTATTGTACACCAATAATAAAACTACAATATAAACTTAAAATTAATAGGTTGTGACATCGCTGTACGGACAGGCCTTACTAAAACATAAAATTGGCATCAAAAATCGCCATTTTATTTTTTTATAATTTTGATATATCCAGTGTCACTCATACAACTAAGACAAATCTAGCGACACTTATCTCAAGTAAATTAATGCAAGAAGCCGTTTAGCGTCTAGGGCGTGTCAAAGAAATATACATACAGACACTTCTGGTGCAGACGGGTAAAAATGGTTGTGAAGATTCTTCCTTTACAAAATCCCAATCTAGTGAGCACGTGGCTTTTAGGTACCACTTCGACTTGGTCCATTTACAACAGACGTAGACGTACTTAACGAAATATATTGGGGTTCTTGATACACACGTGTGATATTTTGATGTTTTATTTTTAAAACGTTTCCCTACACTAAGAATTACTCCTGCACTGTGTGTGCGTTCACAAACATGTAAACTCCCATACACAACAAACAAAACACGTATCTGGCCTGAAACTCCATTCGCTAAAATTGTGAATAAATCACATAAGACTAACTTGCAAACAACGCATTGAAATGGCTTTCAATACAATAAGGGAGGAAATACGACTTCGTACAACAATTGTCGAAATACGAATCAGATGTTGGGCCGCATTTACAACAGAGGCCAACAATTTGGGCAGTATTTGTAAAAATTATGAAATAAATGTTAAAAATGCAATTTCATATTTTTTTTTTCTAGTAAAACCCACGAAAAGAGAGATACGGAACAGATTTTACCTTAAAAGAGTGAGATAACATTTTCAATAGGTTTTTCAGGTATCATTTAAGCAAAAATATTTTTTAAATCATAATTTTGAATATTAGTCTTATGTGACTCGATTCACAATTCTAGCGAATTCACAAAGTTATAAAAAGGTTTTTATGGCATGTGGCACATCACTAGCAAGAGGATAGATTAGAAAATTTTTGAGGAAGTTGAAAGACTCCGGTTGCGTTTGGTTTTTTATTATAGAAACTAGATAGCTACTGTCATCAATTTTAAATTTAAAAGTACTCTAATACAATACACATCTAAATAAAATTAAAAATCAGAGTCTACGACTTATATATTAAAAAAAAAATGTATTTGAATGAAGAATTTGGGTATTATTTTCATAAAACAATAAAAAGTCGATGAAAAGAAATCCACAGGGCATGAGAAGTTTTTAGGGGTCTGAAATGATAGCAAATGACCCCTCCCGTTGACCATTTCAATTTGGTACACGATGCACCAAACACCCTGTATAAACTCAAAAAACAAAAACAAAAATTGGTTCAAATCGACAAGCAGAGAAACATTAACGTTGTGATGATAATACTGCCAACTTCTTACAAATATGCTCGCGAACCTCAATCTTAATCGGTTTGTAACCATCTTGACCACTTGGGGGAGCGCATTCCACAGAAAAATAGCCTGAACAAAGAGAGTTCTATGATTATATAGTATTATGATCGTACAGCAGTTATATTTACAATGTACCCGCGATTTATAAAAAAATATGAATTTCTCCGCTTTTAAGCGTGATGAGAAATTAAAATGTTAACAGATTTTGAAATCCTGATCCTGATTACGAAATGATAACAATGTATAAATAAAATCAGATATTTTTTCAGTGTCGCGTGTTACACACACATTCTTGCATTGTGAGTCGTGATTCATACAGCATGACGTCTATTTCGATAAAGGTCATGTTGGCATCGATATGTCTATTGTAATCAATTATGACTATTTTTATTCATAAAAAAAACTACGCGTGTTTATCGTTGATGTCTTTAGTCTTTACACACATAATTATGAGGTTCGTTGTATGTCATTACTCCTTAGAATTTGATCCTTATCAACGGTATTATCAAATGGTGTAATGGTTCAATTACCTGCTAGGAGTAATGAATTTTCAAAAATACAATAATACAATTTCAGTCTTCATCAAAATCGTACCCGTTAGTCATTTGAGTATGTTTCGTTATTTCTTGTAGTTTCAGATTTGATCATCCACGCCTACTTAAAAAATCATTCTGTATATATAATACCGGCAATCTGTATAATTCAGGTATTCTATACATATAATACCTAGGCAATGTAAAGAATACCTGGGGCGTCCAGGCAATTTAAGAAATACTAGCTTTGCCCGCGACTTCGTCCGCGTCAAGTTCGTAAAAATGCGCAAACGCAACTGCTAATTTTGTTCTTGTGCTTGATACCAAAACCATCTAATTCATTTATTTACTTTCCAATAAAAGGGTTAAAGGCCAAAACGAAAATTGCCTCCAGTAAATATGTTATATACAATGTATTTCTTATGTCCAGATGTATTTGTTTTATTTTATTTATTTCGCTCGTCAACAATAAAATACACGTAAATATGAGATATCTACATAAAATAAACTTATGAAAATCAATTAACAGAAAGAGACATGCAGCCCCCCGCTCTGGGTAAAGCGAGAGTCAGGCTTTTACTGACTCAACTTCCTTTGCATTCCAGGGCCAAGGTAATTTTGGCACGCCACAATCGCGGCAGCAAAGCTCCTTTTGCAGGTCTTCATCGGACATAGGTGTTTCGAAAGGTATCTGTTTCGGATTCAGTGGAAAGAAACACTCGGGTGTCACCTTTGTACGAATCGCCCAGAGAACACAATGGAGTATACAGTGTAAATTTACCCCACTTGGGCGATTAGCGGCAGCAACCACTCGTGTGGACCACTTAAAGTGGGAGCAGAGCCGTCGTGGTTAATATTTATAACCACTCGGAAATAGGAGCCTTACCTGAACACTAACACATAAAAAAATGGTGACATTTAAAATTCTTCTAGCAATAAATAACATAGTTTAATTTTCTTACAAGTACTCACTTACTCAAGTCCTTCTAATCTAACCCGTCTGTGTTGGGTTACCCTAAAATTACGTCACCTAGTATAAAACACAAAGTATAAAATAAATAATATTTCATGCATTACCTACGTTTTACGTATTCTATACATTGCCTAGGTATTGTATAGAACACCGAATTTTACATATTGCCAGTAACATATATATTATGTTACTAAGTTAAACTACGGTAAATTTTAGGTTTTACTAATAAATCTTAAAATTTACCGACATGAAATGGTAATGGTGTACAATAAAGCATATAATAAATAAATGTAAGTATTAATAATTAAAAAGGGGGAATAATTTTTCAGATTTATACATTATGGTTAACAGATCGATTTTTTTAACTAGTCTGACATACATGGTAAATTTCGATAAATTTATCGACATTTACTGTGTATTTGAAGTAAATGTTGAGATTTACCAAAAGAATGGTCAGACTTTTACGATAACCAGTTGGTAAATCTTACATTTTACCTGTATATCTTAGGTTTTACCTGATTACTGGATTTACCCTAGTTCGGACTTTTACAGTAATATTATATGCCTATCTTTCTAGGGGTAAAAGTAAAAAACTAAAATCCGTCTACGACAAAAAAAACGACTGAAAAAGTATGAAACAACATTTTCAGGATGCTGAAATAAACAAGGTAACTGGAAAAACAAGAACAAAATAAAAAGAAAAGCCGCAGTCACACGTTGTATGTACCAACCGAAACACTTTAATGTTAACGTCGCTTTTTTTTTGTCGTAGTCGGGTTTTAGTTTTTTACTTATTTTTTATTTAAACAATTTTGGTGTTCATTTAACTGTTTCCGCCTTCACCGCGTCGAGGTACTCCCAGCTTATGTTATTATTTATATTTTTGCACGATGTTTTATCTGCTAGAAGGCGCCAGATTGAATACTGATGATATTTTTTTATAAGTACCGATGAAGCCCTTTCAAGTGATATCAGACAAGGTGTATTTATCTTAACATTTTTTTTAACACATGAGTTTTTGTCTGCTTGAGGGCGTCACTTTAAATTTGAGCAATATTTTGGGAATGTACTAAAAGTGAAGCCCTTTCAAATGATACTACACACGGCGTATTTAAATCCATTTTTATTATTTAACACATTACTTTTTGTCCGCTAGAGGGCGCCATATCGAGTTTTGTGACACGTCATGTAGCCTATGTTCAGCGGACAATTAAGACGGTTCTCATATGTCGAGTTCCGATAAGTATATTAGGAGCTTTGAGGGAACAGATGAACATACATTCATACATAGCCTGTCAAAATCATATATCACCCTCCTTTGGCTTTGCCGTAGTCGGGTATAAATAGGAACGGCTGTAGCTCTTTATTAGAAATATCAAAAGAAGTAGGTAAGTTTGTCAAAATGTACAGTTATTACCAGCTACAATATTTAGAGAGAGATGGGACTGACTTGTGATTAATATTCAGCAGATGGTTTTGAACTATAAATCCTTGCCTAACCAGGCTGAGACGATGTGTTTATTTATTTATAAAACAGTCCTACCCATTCTATGAAATAATACTAATTATTCATCATAAACATAGGTACACAGTAAGTCACAACACTATGAGACATGAGTAACGCACTTCAGAAAAGGAGATATAAAATGACGTATTAAGTGTTGACATACAATTCTAGTTTTATTATGAGCAGGTTATTGTTAAAGTAATACATAGTATTGTACGCCAATAAGTACGCATTCACATGGTACCTAAATACAATTTACTTATGGAGCAAAGCATTTTTATTACACGCATCAATCACGCTTAAAATATTTATCTAAACATTTGAACGAGCGTGTACCCCACTACTTACCTACTTAACTGTTTTTATAGAAAAGTTACATTATCATCCAAGTAAAGTTACTGAAAGATTGTGCGACAGTATGAAACTTGAATTGACAACAGAAGGTCTTAATATAAAGTTTAAATACAACGACGGTTAAAATAAGAACTGTCGTCTGATACGACATAGTCATAGGTGAGCGCGCGCGCCGAGCTAACACATGTCTCGCGAGATCACCGGCGCGTAAATATGACGCGATGACTACTTGAATCGCGAGAAGGATCTCCCCAGTACGTCACGAAAAAATGCTGAGCAGTGAATAGTAGTGGCTTAGTGGACGCGGCACGTTCAGTGAAGTGCATCGTGCAGGGGACGAGGACCGGTGCGCTCAGCTGTCGCGGCCGCGGGGCCCGCTGGAGCCGGCAGGCCTACAGTCTCCGTGGACGCGCTAATCGCTTAGTCACGGCGCATACCGCCTCACTCGCGCACAACATCTGTGATAAAATCGTACTTCACCTCCACTATTGTGATAAAATGAGATATTACATCAATAACCATGGGTTTTTTGGATGGTGTTTCGTTTTCTGTGTTCAAAAAGTGCCCTAACCTTAAGAGAAGATGGAAAGGACGAAGGTAAACAAAGAAATTCTACAGCGTGGCATATAGTCAATAAGGTGCATATGTACCAAGATAGGAAGATGTCAGGAGTGCATTGTAAACTCGTTGTTTGTCATTTGATGCAATTATTTAATTCGGACCATACGTAGCGATTACTTTAACAGAGTAATCGTATTGCGGAAGTACATAAATATCCATATACCTATTTGTGTTTCTATATATTTATAACGAATTAAACAAACACTACAATGTGTTACATCATTGCATTATACATAACATTAACAGTAAATCATTCCTGTTTACAGTTTATTTGAATATATTTTAAATTATGAGGGAATTGTTATTGTAAAACTAGCATTGTAACTGTTGTTTTTTTAATGAATACTATGTTAAAATGTATGAATTCCATTCGTCTAAACCAGAAATATTAAGTAAACTGAGAAACCGGCAGTTCGTTATCTGCGATAAGGTGTGTAAGGTAAGTAATCGCATCAGATCGGAACATACAACATCATACTTGATGAAGATAACTGTTTTCTGCAAATCTAGTACAATGTCTTCACGTGTCTGTGTTATTATTGAACATACTTAGATCGCGTTCATGTTCCGCGTCCTACATCGCGCTTAGCGTTACTGATGGAACTCTGTCCTTGATCACGGTAATTGCTGTAAAATAACAATTACCTACAATTAGTTAGCTACAAAATCCAGTAGCAGTATTGGACACAATAATATTGTTTTATTCTATAGCGTCATGATCAATCTAAAATATTTAGGCCATTAAACATGAATTTGATTCGTAATGTATTTTTAATGATACTGCTATCAGTTCGGGTGTTTTTTATAAATATTCTTATTTTATAGATACCTACATTTTGTGCCGGAAACTGTTTGAATTGCTAATGTAGCGTAGGTATGACAACATTGTCATCTATAGTCAGGTGATTCTGTTGACACAATATTGCAAGTACCTACTTAAGAACCGAGTGACTACAGCTTTCTGCTTCATCAAGCATGTCATCCTTGAACGACATCTTACTACAGTACCCAATCAACGTGTGACAATCAAATCAATTATTTTCGTTTACCTCGTTTACAACATTTCGGTTATGAAATGTCAGACATTGTAGCTTACAATAATGTAATGTAAATGATTTCTTTGTGATATAAATGATTTGTATCGATTTACTAACATGAACTTAAATAAATTATATTTGCCTATACTATTCCAGGTGTTACTTAATAATATTCAAGATCAATTAGTAATGCTAATGAGCAAATAATTGTAGACAACTGACAAAGAAAATGCAATTACGCAGATTAGTCTTTATTTTTATGTCATATATCATAGGGGATATTTTTTCTAAATTTAATTAGAACAATATTTCCTTATCTTTGTCATCGTAAAACAGATATCGTATTATCGCATTAGTAATAAACTGCCTTAATTTATTCTATCCGCAATTTGCCGCGGCACATATAAAGTTACATTTTGATCCCGTGTCTATGTTTTATTCAGGTACCTCACTACGTACCAGTATGACACTCGATTGTGCTGCGGAACCACGGCAGCGTTCCGTGACGCTGAAACGGATTGGTGACTTTGAACGACGAACTGAAATATTAACTTTAAAAACCCCTCTATAAAGCCCACAATCGTGTAAACGCTATAAAATAAAGACAATTAACAAAAAAAAGCTTTGTTGTAAGGGCTAAGTTAAATTGTTTCCAAGGGTCTTTGTCGGTTCGACCGGAACTTTCAAATTCTGCAGTCAATGATTTCGCGAACGGGCAATCAAATTTTTATATCCAGGTACCAGTTAAAAAATATCGGAAGTTATAATGATAGAACAGACGCCAAGGTTAATGGGTTAAAATAATCCAACGCAATCGGATAATTCTCTATCTATCTCTTTCCTTGTAAAGTAGCCATACGTATTTTCTAATATTCTTGATGACTTAACAATGACTTTACCTGAGGCTACTTTCCTGCAATTCTGCACACCCTCAATGATTCAACAGTCGTGACATTAGGTATATTTATACAGTCAATAAAGTTGTTGTAAAAACCCCACGCGTGTTTTAAGAATTAATAAACTCTCTGCAACATTGTTCTTGCTGGAAATAAATGATCTGCTTAAGCCCAGCACCTTTGGGTATGCAGACGACAGCACTGTTGCTAAGAGTTACATATTCACCGCGCAAGCTAGTGGTTCACAGATCCAGTCTCTCCGAAGGGCTATGGTCGAGCGCTTGAACTTGTCCTTGGAGGCAGTCTCTGAATGGGGCGATGCTAATTTGGTCAAGTTCAATGCTGCTAAAACCCAGGCGTGTCTATTTTACGCTAAAAGGAGCCAATTCAACCCTTTTTTTGCCGGGGTGGAAAATCCTCATGGATGTCCTTCGCCTGGGGCAGGCGAAGGGTTCTGTCAGACTCTTACTGACTAAAAACCACCTCGGCGTTCCCTCCCACACTTGGACCGGGGATCGTGGGAGCTGATACGCCATCCAAGATCCCCTGAAAGCCAATTCAGCCCTGCTCCAACTTTCCGGGGCGTAACCGTGCCTATAACCGACCATCTTGGTCTTCTTGGTGTTAAGCTGACGTCAACTCTCAACTTTGGGCCATACATCGAAGCAAAGGCTCAATTGGCAGCAAAACAGCTGGGAATCCTCGCGAAGGTCAGACAGTACTTCACGCCGGAACAGCTGCTCAAACTTTATCAAGCGCAAGTTCGATCGTGTATGGAGTACTGCTCTCATCTTTGGGATGGATCTGCCCGATACCAGCTTGTTGCACTTGAGGCAATTGAGAGGCGAGCCAGGAGGATCATTGGCAATGATGCACTCGTTGAGTCGAGGCTTCAAAGTCTTGAGCATCGACGCCGAGTCTCTAGCCTGTCGGTTTTCTACCGGTTGCATTTCGGAGAGTGTGCGTCGGAATTGCATAACCTAATTCCGCCTAGCCCGTTCCATCATCGGACCACCAGGCGTACGGCAATGCGTCACCGGTACATGGTGGACATCTCGCCCATACGCACGAAACGTTTTGGGAACACATTCATTGTGCGTACAGCTAAGGAGTGGAATTCCTTGCCGGAATCTGTGTTTCCTGATGGCTACAACCCGGGAATCTGTAAGTCAAGAGTGAATAGGTTACTTCTAGGTAAGCGCGCTCCATCGTCGACCGCATCGTCGCTTTCCATCAGGTGAGATAGCGGTCAAGCGCGAACCTATAAAGAATAAAAAAAAAACGAGTATGTAGGTATCTCTTACCTTCATAACTGTAGGATTGTTTATTAGAGTTACCGTGGCCCTGGGACCCAAAGGACTACTGAAGGCACATACATAGGTGAATTTGAGTCGGTAAACGTCTAACATTCCTTCAAATATCAGAAACGTTTATTTCAAATAGACCAATTACAGGCACCTTTCAAATGTCAAATGCCGTTCAGTCAAAAAAAAAAAGTGATGCTCAATTGCTCTCGCTCCACCCAGAGCGGGAGAAGTTATTTGATGATTTCTAACTTATTTAAAACGTACCTCTTACCTACCTATCTACAAGACGTGTTCTTTCTACGTTAGGTATGCTCGATATAGTGACGACTTTAATCAATCAAAAATCAAATAAAAAATCTAAATGCTCTTTTTATTTTATCTAAGCCTACATGGGCTCTTATAAAACTTCAGAAGCTAATGCTCGGTTCTAATTCGTCGTTTCTTATGGAGAAGAACGGGCAAGAAACTGTATGAATACTGTACTGTGTGTGTATGTGTGTACTATTTAAGAAAATATATAAATGATAATAACTAAGCATGTTATTGCGAATTTTTGCACAAGGAAAAAACAGTGCAATCCTGTTTCTAATGCGGTTTGAAGCCGTAATAAATGATCAAGTAAACATCGTTAAAATCCAAAGCCAACTTCTGGTCAGTGACCATTTATGTAAAGCATGGTAATCTTAGCAATGCTTACAGTGACTCCATTATTACAAAGTGTATAAGCTCCCTTTAATCTGCGTGCGTCAGACTATGACATCAGAATGAAAGACAAGTCTCAAATGGAAATAATCTACGTGATCACAATCACAAAGCTTAGCACGTAAATGTACCGACATTATTATTTAAATAGAACAAAAACAAACAAATTGAGAGAGGAATGAACAAGTACGAAATAATTCCAACTCGTACAGCATAATGTTCTTTTTTATCCAAAATTTAATTGGGATTCATTTTTCACCCTTTATAAATTTGAAAGGAACTCATTGCATTGTCACAGGTCAATGCCAAACCTCGAGTAATGGAGGATGTGTCATGCTCCATTTAAGTGGTGTCGACCATTCATGATTATATGGAAAGTTGACATTTTAAAACCACTCGATATGTTCCAAGAAAGGATTTTTGCATTGAGACATTCAATGGTTCAAGTCAAACAAGGTAGGATGACGAAAGCCTCAAGTCTTCTCGCTAAATTGAATGGAAAACAGCAATTAAGTCCAAGTGGACATCGCCCTAAAAGTCTTTAGAACAAAATTTTAAATTTGAACACGTACCTGTATATCTGCCCTACCATTTGAATCATCTGACCCAATTTCAATTTGTCCGATTTATCTGAATTATGACTATTAAAGAGAGGGACCCACCCTTTTCTAAAGATACCTCGAATTTGTTGAATTATCGAATGACCCGACAAATTCAATATCCTGTAAGTCTTTTATCTGGATATTCAGAGGCCACTCGTGAGGAGATCCATTTCGCATGGTCCCGTTACACATAGAATTTTAGAACTATTTTTAAAATGTTCTTCCTCTTGTTGATCGAAGTTTTTCCTGCAATCGTAATCCTAACTATAGTGCTAATCTCACTTAATATTATAAAGGCGAAAGTTTAGTGTATATGAATGTGTTTATCTTAGTTTCTGTTTCACGCTTAAATGGCTGACATTTGGATAAAACTGGGCCCACAGGTCTACTAGCTCCTGGAATAGGATTTGGGATTCTATTCTGAGAACATATTCCTTTGGGATAGTTATCGATTTTCACGCAGGCGAAGCCACTAGCGGAGGGGATTACCTAGTCCTATAATAATATATTTAGTACTAGATTAGTTGCCGCCGCTCGTATGAATTGAAAGTACTTCCCATTTTTATAAAATTATAGATTATAAATTACTCCAAGATATAAGCTATCCTAGTACTAAATTTCATCCAAATCCGTTCAGCGGTTTGAGCGTGAAGGAGTAATAAACATACCCACATACAAACTCTCACCTTTATAATATTAGGGTGATGCAAATGTGACTTTATTTGTCACGCTTTCACGCCTTAACGTCTGAATGAATTTGGGTGAACCTTGGCACACGGGTAGATTATATCCTGAAATAGGACATATGATATTTATCCCAAGAGTACATTCTCTCGGAATAATATCATAATTCGATTTTTACGCGAGTAAAGCCGCTGTCAAAAGCTAGGATGGATATAAATTTACATAATGACACAAACAAAACTCTCACAAATGACTACTAAAGACTTTGGAAACGGGGAAAATATTAACTTCTTTTTATAAAATGTGTATCAAATGTTTTTCGCTAAAGATTTTCCCTTATACTTTAACGTACAAGGAAAACATCAATTAAAAAAATAATAGCCACAAAAAATGCTCGACATCGGATATGACATCACGAGATCATTAAACAAACACACTATTTGTCCTTTTTTGTTGACAGTCGCCATTACTGACAGAACTGCAACACTCAAACTGTTCCGAATGTATGAGTCATGTATTTTATATAATATGTTACAGGCAATCTGTATAATCCGGTATTCTTTACAATACCTAGGAAATGTATAGAATACCTAAAATGTGTAGGTAGTGTATGAAATATTATTTATTTCATACTTTGCCTAAGTATTCTAGGCGGCTTTATAGATTGATAATGTACGAATTAGATTGACAGATTGATGTATCTGATCACAAAATATTTAGATATTTTGAAGTCCAGATTGCGATCCGCTGGTCACGGATCGCAATCGAGATTGACTGTGGACGGGCCGCCATACAATACCGAATGCGCAGCCGGTAATATGTGTAAAACGTGAGAGCAGGGAAGGAGGTGACGTAATTTTAGGGACTTTTAAGCAAATTACAATATGTTACTTATAGCCAGAGCAATTTTAAATTTTACGTTATAGTCCAGTGCCTGGGGGTTTTTACCTCGGTTTTTTAACTTGTGGATGAAATTTAAAATAAAAATGATTTCTGTAGCTAATCATATGTATATATACCTGGTTATAAAAACCTAACCTAACCTGTCCAAGTCGGGGTGCACTAAAATCACGCCAATTCTTTCATAGATCATGTTTCATTTTATAGGTGGGTTGGTTAACTTGATAAATTTAGACTAAAATTTATTTATTTTACACATTGTCGGTGGACCAGCAGGTACTCTATACAATCCCTAGGAATTGTATAAATTGCCTAGGTAAAGTATGTAATGGATAATAATATTCATAATATTTCATACATTGGCTGGACGCCCCAGGTATTAGAATAGAATAGAAAAGAATAAAACTTTATTGTACACCAAAATACATATAAATGGAGAAGCTGACTGACTGACATATCGACGCACAGCCGAAACTAATGGGACTAGGAGCGTGAAAATTTTCACAAGGTTTCCTTTTATGACGTAGGCGAGCACTAAGAGAGGATTCTCCAAAATTCATCCCGGGTGAAACGGGGTTCTAAAGTTTGTATAAAGTAACCCACTTCCACGCGGGCGAAGCCGCTGGCAGAAGCTAGTCATTTAGTTTTTTTTAGATTAATGAAAGACTCAACTGGTGCTCATACCTACTTGGTAAACTGTTTTAGTTACTGTTTTTTTTTTGCATCAAAATGTTATCATTCTTTTGTATTATGGTTTCCTGCAACTGCCTTATCGTCAAGCCAATTTTGCATACTGAATTAAAATCGATATAAAATTCTAAACATTTATTCATATTTACTTGAACTGGTACCTACAATAAGGAAAATGCATTTATGTTTTAGGGTTCCACCTAATGGGTAAAAACAGGACCCTATTGCTAAGACTTCACTGTCCATCTGTCTGTGACTAAGTTGTATCGCATCTAAGGACGCGTAGCATCATAGACGTGTTGGTTAACGTCGTGCCGTGTCGTGTCGTTGCCGCTTCGTCGAGAGTTTCATAGTTTTGTAAGCTGTGAGCAGGCGTAAACCAAGCGTATTTATTTATTTATTTAAACTTCATGTACAGTAGTGGTACAAAGGCGGACTTAATGCAACAAGGCATTCTCTACCAGTCAACCTTTGGGTTAAAAGAGACAACACTGTGGTAGGTGTGCACAATAAATAAATAACAGATATATCAAGTAGAATTTAGTATAATTAAATTAAGTTACTTACAATAATAAAATACATATAGGTACATAAAATAATAAATACATTATAAGTAGGAGAACTTAAAAAATAACAACTATGACGAACACCGAACTAAGGCTGAGAGGAATTCAAGTAGTAGTTTCGAATTTTACGCTTGAAGGAAATTTTACTTTCGGCTTTTTTGATGTCAAGGGGAAGCACATTCCAGAGTTTTATGTTAGAGACAACGTAAGAATTAGCCCTAAACCCAGCATGTTTTTGGATGCTCGAAGGTTGGAACTTATGAGAACTGCCCAATACTTTAAAATAATGATGAATACGCTTCTATGAAGCTATGTGTCTGTGGGCAGTAAGCCTAACTTTGACGGAGGCTTAATTTTGTAAAAAAAATATATTTGATCCTTATTTAAATCACTATATATAGAATTCGGAAGTCAGAAGACCATAGTATTTTGCCAAGTGATGGATTACTACCACTTAATACTTAAATGCACTATAAATTACCCTACTTTTCTCAGTATACGTTACACGGGATAATAAACCAGTGAGTGATACGGCGTGTTTACTCTTATTGTCGAAACAGCGTGACGACCCACATTGCACAGCGCACTCTGCTGGAGATCTGTATGTTTTACTGATACAGATGTTTGATTCTGTTTGTTTGTACATGTGCCATCTGTTGGAACTTCACTTTGTGAAACTAAAGTATTAATGTTAAGAATGTTTTTTACGGTAAGATTAGGAGTATATGTTTACACAGGAGGAACTAAAAATCTGTTAAGCAGAGATAAGCATAGGTGTTCGCAGCCGATAATGCGTAATATTAAAAACTAGCTTTTGCCCGCGACTTCGCCCGCGTACATAAAATATAACCTATGTCACTCAAGAATAAAGCAGCTTTCTATCGCTGAAAGAAAAATTACCTCCCACAAAAAAAAACTTTACCTCTTTATAATATGTAGATGAAATAAACATTTTTTTTTCAATCACAAGAGCCACATTTTAACCCTGAACCAACACTACGTACTTTCCTAATGAAAAAATCAATAACACCAGTAATCTAATCAAGTTCCTCAAAAAATTGAAATTGCGACCGTAACTCCACCGGCATCGATGAGCCGGAACTTGATTATAGAGATCAATCTATTTTAATCACAGGTCTATAATTTAATAAAATCGGTGTGTACTAAAAGCCCTAGCCTGTGGCCGTGGCTGCAAGCCGGTTGAGTCAAGACGCCTCTGCGCAGAACCGGTTCGCCCACACGTTGCTATTAGCACATAGTCCTCTGCAATGCCATTGACGGCAACTGTTATACAACGCTGAACGATGTTAATTTGTTATGTACGTTGAACTTCTACGTAAGTTTGTATTACATGTTAGCAAGTACAGTATAGTATTGTTTGTTGGACTATAATAATACATACAGAAATAACTTCCATGGACGTCACACTTGTTTTATTTACCGAAGAAATAGTATGGGGAGTCATGTACACGGAAACTTTTGGAAGAGTTGCCGTGGGCCAGAAACGAAAAGTGAAATACACTAGTGGGTTTTAGTAACTAAAAGTTTGATACCACCCTGGAACGGGAGAAGTCAGTCATGACTTCTCACCAAAAACCTGGAGATTTATAATATAGACTAAGTATCATACATCCGTATTCTGTCAATTATTTCATTTGAAGGGCTCGAAAGATTGAGCTTAATTTTTATAAGCGAATTTTATAAAGCAGCAACACTGCCTGCCTCTGAAATCAAAGCTTTAAATTCATTCTTGAATGTAACATATAAAAGTTATTAATGCTAAAAAAGAATGTCCATTTTTTATGCATATATCAAATTATACTTCAAGTCATTGGAAAACTATTCCAATAGTTATTTAAAAAAAAATAGGTAGAAGCCAGTTTGGAACATGTTTTTCTTAACTAGATTCACATCCGTGAACTAAAAGCCGATTTGTCGTATAGGCGGGTTCCATCCATGATGTAATTCAAGCAAGTCGATAAATGACAGAAAAATGAAATGTGATGATGTCAAATTGTTAATCAGGTCTTTTGTGTTTGTATGGAAATAAATATCCTCTCGCTCTGGGTAGAGCGAGACGGAGTGTCAATCTTTTACTGACTAAAATTCCATCCATGATGTAATTCAAGCAAGTCGATAAATGACAGAAAAATGAAATGTGATGATGTCAAATTGTTAATCAGGTCTTTTGTGTTTGTATGGAAATAAATATCCTCTCGCTCTGGGTAGAGCGAGACGGAGTGTCAATCTTCTACTGACTAAAATCCAATCGTGCCCCTCCAATTGCCTTATGCATTCCGCTTCACCCGGAAAGTTCAAAACGTTCGTAAAAGATTTTATTCAATGATTTCTGTTTAGCTGAATGTCACACAGCCATTCCAAATAAACACAGATGGAAATCAGGTTAAATTTATATTTTTACCTTAGTTAAACCAACTTGATCATCATTTAGTCATTCCTGTTCTAATTTAATAATAATTTAGGACTATAAATAGTTTTTGTCTGTTTCAAGCATTTTCTGGGCGTTCACCTTTACACTTAATTTTTTTACGTAGGTCAGATAACCTGAGTTAATAGAGATTAACTCTTCTTTCAGTATAATATTACTTATTAAAAATAAAACCATGACGCAGTAGATGCGCAAGTTTACATAATAAATAAAAGGTGTTGCTTTATCGTATTCACGCTAAGCTGCGGTCTTAGGGAAATGAGGGATAATCTTAGAATTAATGAGGGTTGACTGAAAGGCAAACGACGCCGCCGACGCTTTCGCAATGACAAGCTGTGTGGTTTGCAAATATTTTACATTTACCAAAAAGCTTTATGTTTGTTGACCTAAACAATTAAATGATCGACTTTTCCTGGAAAGTTATGAGAAAATAGGTACCTAATTAACTTTTATTTACTTGAAACAATCCATTTGGTTTGCAATAGAAAGCCGCTCAAGTAGCTAACGTATTAATTTATAAGCAAAAAACGTCTATGTTCCTACTCTACATATTATATTTCTATTTCCTCTTTCCCTTCTAAAAAAATATATGATGTAGTTACGGCGCCAGAACGGACAAATTTCCATCAAGATCCTTTTTCAAAGGGTTTATTAATTGGCCGGGGTTAACGTGTTATTTTTGTTGTAACAAAGGAGCCATTGTTTCTCAGTATTATTGTTGACGATCGAGGTCGCCGATTTAATTGCATGCAGCGTGGACAAAATAAATAGCCGTAGACATATAGCAGTACGTGATTAGCTGCATGCTTGGCGCTTGGTGACCGCTTTAATTGCCCGGCAGTTTGGTTTATTCATACACGTCTCGTTAGTGCAATGACTTGAAAGAGCAAACTACAGTTTTATACACGTTAACGAAGCTATGTCTGAAATCCTTGTGTGATCATGGAAAATTTATTAAAGGAAATTCATGCGCGAAGGTGAGACGGAATCAAAATCATCAAATATTACTGGTTATATACGAGATACAATAGAGCGGCTAACAAAAAAATGTCTTAGAAAAGCTGTCATTCTATGCCTCAATGACGCCATCTTTTTTTTTTTTTTTTAAGATGGGAAATCATCCAAATGACTTTTCGCGCTCTGGGTGGAGCGCGAGGGCGTGTCAGACTTTTACTGACTAAAACCACACCTGTATCCTTCAATTACCCTTTGCGTACTAGGACTACGGGTTGCCCTTTCGGAAATTCTCCGCGGTCCTAGCTAGCGGGCATCGGCCCCACTGGGCCCCTACGGTTTGCTGACATCTCTTTGAGGAGCGCGAGGATCACTACGCGCTGTTAACGACTGGGCTCGGTGCGGTTAATTACCGAACAGCCGGACGGCGAGCTACCCAGTGCTCGACGTCCGCAAGCCCGCGTCTACCGTGGCTGGTAGTCGGGGTCGGAATTACGTCGGCTAGGGCGTGAGGACCTTCGTTCCCTCACGCGTGCAGCCTCCTCCTTCGCTAACATTACTCCTTCGCAGAAGGAGGCGACCGCCTGCCATTCCTCCTCGCTCCGGACCATAGCCTGAACCAAGGCCCGACGTGAAAGGTCGCTGCCACCTATTGCTTCCACGAGGACACGGCGGTGCTCCGCCCAAGCGGGGCACACCTCCACTGTATGCTCCACCGTGTCCTCTGGGTGGTCCGCACAATGATGGCACCCGGGCGTTGCTTCCGCCTGAATCCGATGCAGGAACCTCCCGAACTTGCCATGTCCGGTGAGGACCTGCGTCATGCGGAAGGTGAGGACGCCGTGTTGACGCTCCAGCCACTCCTCAAAGAGGGGACGTACCGCCATAATTGTAGCGTGCCCAGCACTGGGTTGCGACAGTCGTCGTCGCCATTCCACCATGAGATCCCGCCGGAACTCTGTCCGCCATGCCGAGACTTGGCGCGGCAGCGGAGTTTCGCCCCGGCGTTGCATCTCCACGCGCAAAACGTGCATGCATGCAAGGACTCCACCCAACGACGAATTTCAGCATTCTGATAAAACTAGTATTTAGTACGCGATTTAGTATCTCCGAAAATCAACAATAAGTGACGAAGATATTATGAGTTTCTTTACAAAATGTTTTTTTTTATTTTTGACATTTTCTACGCCTGAATTATTTGACGACCAAAAAATATGTCCGGTAAAAAGTTGCAGTTACATTTCGTACAGGCGCTTTATTATTATTTATGTATTTTATTTATATTATTACATATTACTATGTTATTAATAAATATTGAGTAGTCCAGACAGGAAAATTATTATTGTACGTTTTACATATTTCAGATTTAAGTAAAAATTTAAAAAAAAAGGGTAAACATCATTAAAAAGTAGGATGTACAAGATTATTTATTAAACTTTATACAATATATTATAACGCGTTATAATGACGGGACCATGCTTGTACGCCAAAACCGTAACGAATTTCAGCATTCTGATAAAACTAGTATTTAGTCAGGTCACGTCATTATAACGCGTTATAATGACGGGACAGGAAGGGTACAAAATAGTACTAAAACGTACTAAATATACGTGGTAGAATCATTCGGATACAAGAGTTGGTCCCGCCATTATGAAGTTTATAAACAATTGGTTCTCCCTCCAGCCTACCCGACGTTTGGGCTGTCTGTCCTCTTTTTGAGGATGGGCTGGAGCAGTACCACGGTGTCCTCACCTTCCGCCTGACGCAGGTCCTCACCAGTCATGGCCAGTTCGAGACCATCCAGTTTCGGATTCAGGCGGAAGATATGCTCGGGTATCATTATTGCACGGACCGCTCGAAGGACACTCTAGAGCATACGGTAGAGGTATGCCCTGCTTGGACGGACCAACTACAGTGTCCTCTTGAAGCCGATCGGTGCTGCCCTGAGTCAGGCCATGGTCCAGAGCGAGGAGAATGGAAAGCGGTTACCTTCTGTGAAGCAGTAATGCTATCGAAGGAGAGGGCCACAACTATGAGGGGACGGACATCCTCACGGCCTAGCCGCCCCCTCAAGAGAAGTCCCGAGCGTTGGGAGTAGTAGGGCGATCCCTCACCTGCACGGGCTTGCGGACGACGAGCAATGGATAGAGGGTCTCCAGCCGTCCGGTAAGGCCGAAACGGCATATACTGTTTCACGCGTGCCTCAAGGGCCCTCAGTGTTACAGTGTCTCTTAAATGCAAATTGCAATTGAAGGAAACAGGTGGATTTTAGTCAATACAAGTCTGACACGCCCTCTGCCTAAGAGCACCTCTGCGCGAGTCATTTAATGATTTCCCATCTCAAAATTAACGCAGGGATATAGTCATACCGTGAATCGAAAAATTACACGTTAATTTCGCCAAGCGGGTTTATTATGTGAAGGTGCGACAGAAAAAGTTGCTCGTGGGGGCGCCCTTCCTTGTAGAGTATAAGTAGAGACTACTTCAATTGATTAGTTTTCTTTGCTAATTAGAAGAGTCGTTTTAATAATTACGATTTACATGTGTATGTAAGTAATTGTGGGAAGAGTGTAAAACGAATTTAGTTTGCTAAGGGCAAGCATACTCTAGCTGTGTAAAACGTATAGTTAGCGAAGGCCCCTGTAGTGTGTAGGTAGGTAATCTAGTGTGATAGGTACCTATAAATCAAACCAAGAAAAACTGTCAACATACACTTTAATACCAAAAATGCTACGGTTGAGGGTTCACAATCAATTTACCAGTTCGACAAAGTTACATTCTACGCACGGACATCCGTTTCGATATTGGCTGGCGTGCCCGCGGCCCTGAGTGACTGGCACCGACAGCATCGCCAACTGTTTGTGTTGGGTACCAGGTGCTCGCTGCTTACACACTCCAGGTGGAACTGTGACGCACACACACTGCACTTGATGCACGCACAGCCCTCCGTCGTATTGTTGCAGATCGCGCAGTCCATCTTTACTGATTTTACTGTGAACAAAAAGACGGTGATTATTAGTTCCATTTGCTTAGATGTTTACTTTAAACTTTACGCGACTATTGGCAGGGCGAGACAATAAAACGAGTTGCCCCGACCTTTTGTAGGTATAATAAAGGAAAAGGGTCCTTTAGACTAAGGAGGCCTTGTCTCATACTAGGGCAGGAAGACATTTCGTGAAAAGAAATTGACAATACTTACAATATTGTAATACACTATGATTATTTATAAATATTCCAGAATATTTATTCTGCTTTTTATTCGTTGTTAAAAACTATTTTAATTTTTTTATACGATTTTAAATATTGAGTGTCTTTAGTATGACTGACAAAATTCAACTGAAAAAACAGTCGCTGACAGTTTTCTTCTAATTTATTTTTATATTCTTTATTTAAAATTGAATAAAGTAGTTAAAATTGATTTCATAAATCTGATCAAATACGAACGCAAACTCATTGGTAAAACTGACTAAAACTGTATTGGTAGATTCGGATCTTGGGCCTGGGAATACAAACGACGACCTTATAAAAAGATATTACGTTACTATTTTTTATAAGCTTTTATACAACTTGCAATATACTTAATGTATTATTTAAGTACTCGTATTTTACATAGTAACTGTTTATCTACACAGGTAATCTTCGCGACAAGCTTTTATATCATATAAATGGTGTAATGACGTTATAAGTTGATAGTAAAAGTTTTAATTTAAAAGTTTATTTTATTATTTTTAGACCATCTAATGAAAGCTTGTTTTTAATAAGTTACATTATTTATATTTATATACACGAACGTCGCGAATAGGAATATTTATTTTTCTACAACTACCTTGGCGATATCTTTTTAAATTGTGGTTTATATAAAAAATAACAAACTAGCCTCTCTAAGCTTTTCCAACAGAATAATTCATTTACTATAAAAGAAAACCTCAATCAGGCTGGCCCACCTTGTTTTTTTCAATTTGTTCCTAAAACCTGAATCGACCAATTTAGAAAGCTTTTACAGAGATTTCGTTAAAATAGGAGCGTGATTTCTTATTGACTTAAGGTCAGAATCAGGAATACCTAACTAGCTTGTTTGTGTTTGTTTAGGGTAAAACAAACAACCTGTTGATTGCCTCATCTGTGCATCCTATATAGGCAGCTGTACTGTTAAATTATTTCTGTCGGCCACAAATTGGTCGTTTGTCCAATGTAATAGGCACCTACACTTTAATTATAAAACTTGTGATGATTTAAGTTAGAGAATTTGCAAAGCGACTTCTGTGAAAATGGTTTCACATACCGACTTTAGGAGGATTTCCAGCAGAACTTTTGCAAGCTATGCGATTATGATATATATAAAGATATTCTATCGATCATTTTAAATTTCAGTGGCTTTCGAAGATCATGTGCTGTCTCCAATGAGGGTTTCCTAAAATGATATCTACTAGGTGGCAGCACTGAAACGTTTATGTTAATGGCATTAGTTAAATTGACGGCGTCATATATACGGGTTCAAAAATAAAAGATTTCTCGGCTAAGTGGCGCCAACTGTTGGTGGCGCTTGGGAAGAGCAACGCCGTGTCCTCGTGGGGGCGATCGGCGGTGGCGATCTCTCGCGTCGGGCTTTGGTATAGGCCATGGTCCGGAACGACGAGGAGTGGTAGGCGGTCGCCTCCTTCTGCGAAGTAGTAATGCTAGCAAAGGAGGCGGCCGAACGCGTGAAGCAACCGTCCTCACGCCTCACCCGCCGCCGGGATCCCGTTCCCGATTTCCGGCCACCGTAGGCGTGGGCTTGCGGACGGCGAGCAATGGGTAGCTCGCCGTCCGACTGTCCAGTAACCGTACGGACCGAGCCCTAGTCATCGACGGCGCGCACTGTTCCACGTGCGCCTCAAGGAGATGTCAGCAACTGTAGGGGCCCAGCAGGGTCGAAGCCTACTGGGGCCAAGGGTCTGATTCTGAAAGGAAGACTCGGCCCTGGTACGAAAGGCAACGAAGGAACTGGTGTGGGTGTTTAGTCAGTAAAAGTCTGACACTATCTTTCGCTCCGCCCAAGGGCGCGGGATGTTATAAGATGATTGACCCAACAAAAAAAAAAACTAGTGGTGTGAAATTTCCAGAAAACCCTTATTAGTATCTTCACAGAATAAGAAATAGTGTATCGTCTACATTGGCTGTCCTCGATTCGAGTCCACAACTAAATCTGAGTACATAATTATGGATCCATCAATAATGTGCATGCGTCTGCTACACGATCGGCCATCGTCAATATTAGCTGCAGCGCTCATTTGCTAGATTAATCTTGTGATACGAGGCACTCTGACTATCACTATACGTTTATGGCTACTTAGCTGTTGAGTCAAAGCCTTCGTCCTTTATTATGTGGTGTTTCAGTTTAAACTATAACTAACTAGAGAAACATAAACTTACCAATAACTACAAAAGCTTTTGCATTTAACTTGTCGTTTAGTTTAACACTAATATATAGTCTGTGTAGGTCTAAAGTAGCTTTATTCAAGATACATACCTACGTCAGTTGATCAGAATTAAATAGGACACATTTCTCAACAAATGTAAGGTTCAGTTAAATATGATATTCTAAAAACCTTTTATCGATTTTGTTTTATTATGGTTGAGATGATATAATCAATATCCTTCTTCGATGAGAGAATATTATAAGAAAAAGAATTGATTGTTTCTGATACACCTACTGTCATCAATGTCATTTGATGACTGCTTCAAGAATTTTGTGGTGTCTCTTTCAGAAATGCCACTAATGAAGAGTTGAAGTTGAGTATACAAGATCCTTGGACTGCTTAATCAGCAATTTAAAGAAAAACAAACATTTATGATAAATTACCTACTCATTATTATAATAGCACGGTTACATAAATATGTGCTAAATATTGCGGCATTATCATAACATATGTTGATAAACAGCTGAGGCAGGTAATTCTCTTCACATTCACTTAGAACCCCTATATTTCAAGAGCAACAGCTGAACATTTCGCATTACAACGGCGAACAGACAAAGGGGTGGGACTCGGAGACTTGTCAATGAGTTCTCAAGGTGTACTCTCTCGTATTATTATAAAGTTTTCGCACCAACGCTTCGCACTTACACAGGTATTATTATCCAACACCTATTATAAATTTAAACCTTTTATGAATGTACATCTAAATATTAAAGGCCTCTAGAGCATTTCTGTCGCGTAGTGTAACGTTGTTAACGGCTTGGCTCCCAGCCAGAATGTACCTACTACTGAATTTTACTTTGCCCAAAAAGAATTATTTAGTTATGCAAATATGATTCTTTCTATAAAATATTGCACTTACTGTTATGTTTATAACAAATCCCAAGTACTTCTAAAAAAAAAAAAAATAAAGCAATATGACTACATCGTTACTATAGGTATGTAAAGTTGTTTTATTATTTATCTATTTCCATAAATTTTAATAAATCAAACGAGGAATTTCCATTTCTCTCTGTGGATGCAAATGAATTTAGTATATGGTATGCAATTATAAATGAAGATTAATAATTATTATCCACCTATAAAAATTATCAACGCGCAGCAGGAATAGGAATGCGAAGTTTTGTACAAAGCTTCCTTTTATGATGTAGGCAAGCCCTAAGATAGGATTTTAGGAAATTCAACTGTCTAGGGGGTTAAAGGGGGAGATATCGTTTGTATGAAAAATCTTATGCCTAAAGCCAACATCCTCGAAACTTGCCATTTCAAGAAAAACTACCCCAAGGTATATGAATATTTAGGCGCTGTTAAAGAATGTATGGAAGACCACTTTCCTGGGCATATGAAACTTGAAATTTGGCACAAATACTCACCTTAATAATAATAATCAAACATGGTCTTAGTTTTTCAATAGTACCATCAATAAACTTCCTTAAGAAAGTGTTAAGTTTTTTATGAAATAATCTTATTTCTTGTGTTAATAAACTTGATATGAATATAACAAAATTCACCCGAGCGAAGTCACGGAAAAAGTGCTAATAGTAGGGATAATTTGAACAACCTTTGACCAAATAAGTGTGCAAAATAATTTGTAGTAAAAAAAATATTGATACTCTTTATATAATTTGTCAAATATCTTATTATATTTAGTGTGTGGTCAAAACCAATAAAACTGAATTGTTTGGCAGTATTTCTTGATTTCTTCAAGTATATTCAGTGGCTGCTTTATTTCTAAATTGATCCCTCGTTTAGTTTTGTATCTCAAGCGTCTGCGCAACTGGACAATATATGGAATTCATTGCAACAGGCGCGATTACGGTAATATGGAGCTTAATTTTTTCATTTTGTGTAAACACAAAACGAAGTTTGCCGAGAAGGTTGACTTGATACATTTGCTGCCAAATACTACAAAAACATTAGAATATGTACATCCATATTCTAATGGTATACAAATTAACTATTCATACGAAGTCGTGGCTTAAAGGACTTAGTACCCATAACAAAACATAAAAAAAAACTCTTTTTTGGCGGGATTTCTTCGAGTGGAGTTCATTCAGTGTTTGTTTTAATTATTATTGTAAAACTTGGGTGTAGCATTGTATAAAATTTGGCGCTAAATCAAATTATAAATTTTAGTGTCGCTATATAATTTTATAATAAATTTTGTTCCGTATTTTAATAATTATTGTGTATTGTGCACAGAATTGTTACATATAATAGTTTATTGTTTGTTCTTTGTCATAAGTTTTATTGCACGAATCCAAACAATTTTATTCGCTCGTGTGATTTCTTATATTTAATCGCTTCGTTTTCTTTTTTTTATCCCAGAGAATGGCTCTAGCATAATCCTGACCTAGGAAATTAAAATGTTTGATGAACCTTGTCAATTTTTCTTTCAAGAACCTACTTTTGAAGGTGGAAGTGGAAATTTTATAAATTTTTTTGAAAGACAAAATAAAAATTTTGTTATTTGGCTCTCAGTAAAGGTGTGAACAAATATATCGTCATCATTGATTGAGTACTATATGACAATTCCTAACATGTTGGGTTTTGTTACAGACGGACAGGCGATGTCGGCGGCGCGCGGGTGCTGCGCTCGACGCCCGACTGGAGCGACAGCGCCATCAGTGGCGAACACCTGTGGTCGCCGACCTCGGTGTCTGGAGACTGCTGCTACGTTGGTGATGCTGAGTGCCAGGTACTATACACCCATTACTACCCGGTACTATACCCATACCCATGGGTACTATATACCCATTTTAAACTAAAACTACGTAACACCTTTATCATTAAGACGTAATGTATGCCTAAATAGAAGAATATTGTTCGATTTGTAACACTATTTTCGGTACTAAAAGTTGATAAAAAGCCGTTTGAGTTAGACTCACACACAAAGGGTTCCGTACTATAGTAATTTTATTTTATTTTTATCAATAAAATTGTTATTTTAGCGGCAATAAATTCTAATAAACAATCTGTAAAAAAAAAAATACAGTTTACGTATTATAGTTCATGAGATACAGCTCATTCAGCCAGTTGGACGAGTTAGAAGTTTACGTTGGTATATTCCCCATTATTTTTATTATTTGCCCAAAAAATCCAACAGTGCATTGATATGATGAGTAGATGTAGAAATGGTGACTGCAGGTCAGCCCTGGGTGAGATTTACAGATCAGAGAAGCAATGGCACAGATACGAGACAGATTTTCTTGGGTAGCTAAACGTTAAACTACGATTGTCGTGGTCAATAAGTTCAGAGGTGGCCATACATTGAGACTTGTCTGTACTTAGAACTCAAGGAGGAGGATTTATCAATCTAAACCGTAAAATAATTTTTTTCACAAACATCCCGAAAAGCTTTGCAAGTTGGTACCCTGTCATCTGACCCAACCTTTGAATACTGTCACTAAAATCCATTTGGATAGTAGTAGTTACTTCTAATAATATACCTACAGATATTTCTGGTTACAGTGAAAACGGACCTAAACCTGTAGTTAGTTAACAAGCTTCCACCTACGCGGTCAGTCTAGTCACATTGACACGTATAGACAAACATGTTTCTGTCTAAGACGCACTCTCTCATTCTCTTGAGGCGCCTCGTCTACGACAAAGCTATTGAGAACCCGATTAAATATAATGCACCTGCCATGTTAAATCTCCGCCACTATTGGTTTACTGGAAGAGAAAGCCCAACGCATTAAGTCCGCTTTTGTACGTTTGTTTTACTTGAAGTTTTAATAAATATGCGTAGAATTACTTTGGGTATACTGATAATCTAACTAGGCTTATATTTGAAAGCTTTTTTACCTGAACTCAATGTCTCATGGAAAAAGGAGTTTGCAATTAAAAGCGCGATGATTCTGATAATATTCCTTCTTGACGCTAATGGTAACGGTGTATTAGAATTCAGTACCCCTCAAAGACGGTTACCGTATTATAAGCATTCATTGGGTTGCTTAATAATTCTATAATTATATAAAATACTAAATCGAAATAGCTTGTTAATACTTATATTGGATACAGGATAAATTATAAGCAAAGCAAAAAGTAAAAATTAGTATTCATGAAAATTGCAATGGCCCACTATGAATTGTCTAACTAAAAATTCCATTATTTACTAATTAGCCTATAGATATATTGTCCAATTGCAAGGAAAAAACCTCCTCTTTTTTCCATACAAAAACTGGCTTGGTTCTTAGAAGTATTTTTTAAATGAAAAATTGTGCTCTTTCTACAGTTGTTTTGTATTGTTGTTTTACAATTATCAGAGCAACGTTCTTCAGCCTATAAACAGTCTATAATTATGGTGAGTTAATTATGTGCTTTAGAAAATGAAAGAACTCTTCCCGTCACAACCGTCGTAGCTAATCAAAAGAAAAAAGAACTAACTAGATCCTATTCATACATACCTATTTTTTTCGGTGTTTAATCTTTACAGCAGTACTGTAGTAATGACGGAGCCCTTTATACAGGGTGGATTTTGTGAGACTGGTCAAGATTCAAACATTTATTTGAAATAAACCATTTACAGGCACTTTTGAATGGTGAGAAGTCAGTCAGTCAGAAAAATTATGCTGGAGAATGAATACCAAAGTTGGACCAGCACTGAGCCAAGCTTTTATCTTCAATATAATGCTCCATTTATAATATGCTTGCTTGGATAGTTTGCGTTGAACACAAAATTAAAATTTCTTTTTGTTGAGTTCTAATGAGGCAGATATGTACCTTAAACTTTATACTTTAGGAAAACGTTCCTAGGAGACCATCTATAACTTTTTATGATATTCTGAAAGGTATTCACAGATTTTGGAAAATAAAATTGGAGGCGGCAATTTTTGTTTTATTTCTAACGATCTTTCATGTAGCGATCAAAATACTCGCTGGCACCATTTAAAGTATGAGTAAGTACTAGAAATAACAAAAATCTTCAAAAACTTTTCCCCATACATTTTGTTAAGGGAGTCAAATTCTACATTGGCTAAACTTTTTGTACTGGGTAGGGCTCACTGTAGTAAGTAAAAAGTTTCTTATTTCAAATATTAAATATCTTTACGTCATTCTTGTGAGAAAATTTTAGATTGTTAGTTAAAATTGATGACTTTTTTTGAAAAAACATATCTTCACAAAGCGAAGTTTTGGACTTTTTAAAAGTATAATTTGTTAATTTTGCAATTTCTAACAGTCGTACATTAAACGGTCCTATAGAGTCTTTTAATCCCTACATGAATTAGGAAAAATGTGCGATTGACACAATTTCGTTCTTTGTGTTAGAGCATTTTTTTTGCTAACTGTATTTGTTTTTCCAAAATCTGTGAATGCAGTTCAGAATAGGTATCATAAAAGTTATAGATGGTAGAAAAGTATTCTTGTAACTGTAATGGTTAAGGCTTGCCCTTACTAACCCGTCTCAAAATTCCACCCTGTATCTACTCGTATAAACACTAAACAGCCAGGTGTTTTTCCTATGGTAGCAAATTACAGCTCCAAATTATATACGCTTGAATTACCTTGATTATAAAATATAGTATACGTTTCCGGTTATTCATGATACCGTCTACAACATAATTTATGGTATGCCGACAAATAATAGTGCAGATTTAATAAAGGAGCGTTTATGTCAGGAAAGTAGATGCTGCATGCTACCCGGAACTTCCTGGTTTGAATCTATACAAAAATTTCAATATTCTTCTTGTATAAATATGTATACATGCATAAAAGGTTTAGGTGCGTATGTATAGGTAGTTTGCCCTTGGTATAAAAAAAAAAAAAAACAAAATTTTTACTCAGCTATAATGTACGTAATTTACAACGATAATAATGATCAAAGGTCGCAAACTCGCAATCATGCAAAATTAAGTCAACGATCCAGAATTTTCCAATCTTGCAATTCTCAGAGGACCATAAAGTTAATCTAGCGCACGTTGTAGGATTAAATGGGGAAAATGTTACTTATACAGTTTCTATCCCACTTTTATTTTAACTTGGGAACATGAACATTTTATACCTATGTCATAAATAAAATTAAATCCTGACATAACTTTACTTAACGATGCGAATATACTTTACTGCTGTACACGTTAAAGGCATTAGGGGCTTAATTTGACACCTTTTCTGAAAATAATACCTTACTTATTGTTCTCGGCGTTACTATAACACAATGTTCTATTAATGTGAAATTCGGACTAAAAGCTTTTGCAATATGAACAGCCACATTGTAAAGTAAAAAGCATTTTCTTTGAATGACATGCTCATATTGAATAACAAGGACACAATGAACCTAGTAAATCGCCCGACGAGCTGAGTGAAGTAAATTACCTGGCGATTTAATGAATTTTTTTGTAGAAAACATTCCGTCAAAAGAGATATTTATTTTTGTAATATTCTGTAACAGGGTTCTCGGACCTGTACAAGATATCTTTCGCTTTCATTATTCCATTATTTATTTTTCTCTTTTCTTTGCGAGGAACTTCTTTGTACCGCCATGAATAAAGGCATTCGTATGAAAAATCTATTGAAGTTTTCACCAAGATACAACAAGGAATCTTGCCTCGCGGCTTGTTTAAACAACAGTGGAAGAAATGTAATTTCCCCAACAACCATTAGCAAGTTTCCTGCCTATTATGTCGCAGGTCGGTTATAGTCGTATTTAAGATTAATGACCCGATGCCTCCATTTTGTTGTGGCGATGACCTGTCACAGTGGGTGCAACAAAAGGGTGTCTCGTGAGCCTCATGAAAGCAATCAATTCCCAATTATAACACCCTCGCCATTTACTTTGGGACTACATAAATACTTTGATGTACTCGTTCCAGCAGTTTGGTCACAAACTTCTTCAGAGTCAAGTAAAAGTTACCGTTTTTGTCCGTAGCATCCTGACCTATGTCCATAGTTACGGTACCTTAATCAAAGTTTATTCTTTGTCTCTCGTCGTATCTATTATATGAATCTCCGTGTGCCGATTCATTTTGCTGTGTGCTATTGATTGAATATTTCTTGGTCTACGGTTGTTTCACTTTAAACAACAAAACATAATTGCGCACTTTCATAAATTTTATCCGTTTGGTATGTTTCAACACTTCTATCATGGAACCAAACTTACGCCTTGGTGATTTGAATTTAACTCAAAAAGATTTGATCTTACAACTTTTTTCCTAATGTAGGTTTTATATTAGAAACTATTTATGTGCTTGTTGATTCACCTGTTATATACTTGTCTTTTTAACAAAATTCCAACTGCTTATCCCCTAGACACTTTTGATGAGTATATTTATTTTTGAGGAGCTTAAAAATTCAGGAGAGTTGCTGGACTTAAGGTCTCCAAGGGATTTACTCGGCAAACGTGCTCTGGTTACTAAAATCAGCTTGAAGTGAATTTGCGTGTTACAATGAAAACATTTTTATGCTGTAAAAGGAAAACTAGTGGACTGTTTAATATCATTAGACCACACAAAATTAGGCTCTAATTGTAGGACAACTCACTTAACAAGGTTAAGCAAAGTCTTAACAGACTGAACCCTGAAAGTACCTAAGTTAGTGCTGACTGCTTTTACTTAAGAAATTAACGCGCAACAATGTCTATAAAAACAAAATTTAACCTCAAGACTGATTTTTACAAATTAATGGTACAGTAAATGCAAAGCAAGAATCTCTATTTTATCTCAATAAATACTACATAATATATTCATATTAACTTCCAAAGTTACTCGTAAAACCATAACTCCACAGAAACACGGGTCCCGTATGAAATGTTCGGCGTGCAAGATCGTCGCGCATACAGCATGCATCGACATCCTGATGGATCGCGTGCAGTTCACGTGCAAGCCGACGTTCAGGGACGTGGGCGTGCGGCAGTACCGGGAGCAGACCATCACGCACCACCACTGGGTGCACCGTCGCTCCGAGAAGGGCAAGTGCAAGGCCTGTGGTAAGGTGAGGGCCGCAATCTATCTGTCGCTTACGTCATCGGTCAATGTTGTACTGTCATGTATGGAAATGGCTGTTCTTTTTAAGCGTGTTTTGTTTTTGTTTTTCTATAACCAGTTTCTTTTGGGCTGCTATTCGTTGAGTTGTTAATGTCACTTTATGTTATGTAGGGTGCAGTAGCCATAGCAGCCGCTGCTCAGACGTAGACTTAGCCAGATCTAAATGTTAGTAGCTTTAATAGGGCACAATAGGCGTAGTACCTATATGTGCATTCAAACATCATAAACGATGACAGGTAAAGTTTAGTACCTACATGTATTTATCGCCAAAATATGTAAAATGAACACATCACACAACATGTGTGTAATATATAGAAAATACATAAGTTACTGACTAAAACCTTTTGAGAACATGTGTATTAAAACTACATAGTTACCTACTTGTGAACAAAGTAGTTTTCAAGAGTATTTTGACTTAGGTATTATTTTGCGTTTGAAGGCTGTAAAAACTTTTAATGGCAATTTTTATGGGTTATCATTATTTTTTTATGGTCACATCATTTAGTATTCTAAATACAATGATGAATAATGGTCAACAAAACATGATATAAGTATGTCTTATATCATCTTCTTTAACAAATGGGTACATTACTAAAAACGTACATATTTTCTCTAAATAATATTTTTAAACAAGATTTTTTTCTTAAAAATACCTGGCAGTACTAAAACTGTAATGAATTAAATTTTGCAAAAAGCTTGATAGTAAAATGTAAAAGATTTGTGAGTACAATACAGAAAATCTTGCAATGTGAATTGTGAACGTACCACTACGTTCATAATACAAAGGAAAGATTTTTATTTTTGTTTTTAATGAATAAACTGAAAACTACTGCATCGATTTCATAAATTCTTTTACCAGTATAATGCTACTGAGCGAAACAGACTATTTTCTAATTTCAAGCAGGTGAAGCCACTGGCAAAAACTAGTTATTTTATAAAGCTTGACACACTGCGTTTGTGCACAAATCACACATACACAGTGCACTGTACTGTTAAGATGATAGATAGCCGTTTCCATGATGACAGTTTTGGTGAATTTGGTATTTGTTATTAACCTGTGTGATTATCTTATTGTGTTTTTATTGGTACCGTTTTTAGTTAGATGGCCAATCAATTCATTGTAGACATCATTTTTGTAGTGTTTTTTATTATTATTTATTTCACATCTCCACCAACTTCACAGAAAGTGTATCAGCGTGGCTTTATTTTCGGTCTTATGTGAGGTTCGTAATATTCCTAGAGATTGCAATTATAGTTTTATTTATAGAAATAATAAAATATCAAATATAGGCTCAAAAATTAAATGTATGAATTGCAGGTATTCTAGTAGGATGACAGAAGTTTGATGTGTATTCATTAAGCATTTGAGTCGAGTTTCGTTCTCATTTACAAGTCAAAATTTTATGAAAATACTTTTGGAACATCTACAAAAACAACAATCATAATTTCCTTATTGTTTCGTCCGTTGGAGGACATTACGTGCGTTGAATAATTTAAACTCGATCAGATTAGACGAGTTTCGCATGACTGCTACTCAAACGGAGGAAAAACGTTTCACTCAGGATTATTTTATTTACAAAGCTGTTGTTTTTATTTTACATTATATTTTGTAGGTATTTTTTTTTTATATTTTACTTTCCTTTGACTACTTTTCATCTCTCCCCATCCTTCAAGTTTTTAAAGATTTCTTTTGATGGTGAGTGTGTATTAAACTGAACATTTACTTATTACGTTTATATACGATTTATATAACAATTGCGCCCAATTACCTTTATGTAGTCATTCTTGTAAAAATCATTAATTTGAATACCGACTTTACTTTTCTGCGTCCTAAAAAAATCTTCCGGCCTCAAATTAAGACAAGACTTTCTGTTAGTATTGCAGTTAGTAGTCTTACGATATACACGATACTTTTTTAAAAATTGCCCCACATGTCGGATTAGTCCTGTATCGTGGGTGCATTCACAAACATACACAAGACACCCAGACTCAGAACAACTATCTGTAGGCCATACAAACATTTGTTCAGAACGGGAATCGAGTCCGCGACACACAGCGCAGCAGCCATTCGCTCAACCGCTGCGCCAACTGTGCCATCATTTTTATAATTACTAGATCGATGTAACAGATCGTGTCTGTAATAGAGATTATTCACATACGGATAGGCTTAGTGTAGATTAATTAACAGACTGATTAATACTTAATGGGGCTTGCTACAATTAAGTGAGCCAACTCGATCATCTACTCCAGCACGGATTCATTAATATGTATGGTGTGCTTCGAGTGGTCGAGATGTTGTCGTGCAATCACAATCTGGAAGTTAGTCGTCAGACAAAGCTATTACATTAAAAGTCCTTTCCTCCAGCCACTTAATTGACTCTTTAATTATTTAAGAAATCGATAAGTACCGTTGTGTACGACGGGCATTTAATGGGGAAAGTTTTCTTACTTAGTGGAGGTAGGTAGTACCTGCGTATTTTATTCCAGGCCCATTAACGGTCTAATCACACAGTAAAACGTGGGTAGTAACAAACAAACGTTTAAAGTCGTAACCTCGTATATTTTGCTAGATAATCGTCACGGATGAATCCTGCTTAAGCACTCGCCCACATTCTGCATCATAAAAACTAAGGTCTTGGTGAAGATTAAGTCGGTTAGCTTTTTAATTAAAATAAAAACTTTTTATCATGCTGGTTGCAGCTTTACGTGGGAGTAAACTGACTGCAGTGTAGCGCCGTGTCAGTCGCAAATGACAAACATACGGGCGGGCCACGCATGACCTAAGTGCTATATTCCCGTAGGAGTCACGTACCAAACTAGGAAAAAAATCGGTAACGGTACTGCAAAAATAAAAAGGTCACACTGACGGGTAAACTTTTTTCCCTGCCTGCTAGAGTTACAGAACGTCCGGCTTTAACCGGACGTGTTTTGAGTTTTACATCAGCTGAAAACATAAAGGACTTTCTTCTTTTAAAAAAATAAATAAATATACGAACAGCACTATGTTTGGGTTTGCGTTTATAAATACTTATATTTTTATGATTTATACATGGCCCTCATTTATATAACACAAGTATCAAATTAACTTAAAAACGTCTAGATCTTTAAATCGTTTGCAGTGATATTTGAGAATCTTCTAAAAGTAGCTATATCTGTCGAGTCTATTGGTCAAAGATCTAAGTATAACTCGCCTAAAGCGAAATACCTTTTTAACATATTTCGGCTACACCTTTGAGGTCGTATAATTTTTTGGTTATTTTTCGGTTGCTTGAATCCTGACATATCTTGGTCATCTATTGGCTTTTACTGCCACTTGACGCAAAGTAAAATTCCAAATAACTAGAGACTAGAGTTGTTCAGAGTAGAGTTCACGTTTTCAATTCGATTCTATTTGTCCTTGGGGTATGATCATAAAAAACATAATGTAAATGTACCTATCACACAGATTATCCATTAAAATGGCCCAGTGGGTGAACTACTTACCCCACAAGACACTATATCATTTGGGATCTAGTTTATCTATCTAGTTAGGTAATTTGTGACACTATTTAAGTACAGCAATTTTATCAAACGATAATGTGTTTCAATTAACGAAATCGGTTGATTAATTTTTAATATAAATATTATCGATTTACGAATAAATTTTAATGATCACCTCATAGATTTTATTTTCGCGGAAAATCCTCTTTATTGCTAGTCTCGTCGTCAATGTTTAATGGGCGTCACTAATAAATATTTTATGACATGACGTATAGTAGCTTTTCGGAGCGGGTATGAGCACGTGTTTAATGAAGTGTGTTTGACCGCGGTGCTTTACGGTTGGCGTCCCTCGCCTGGGCCACGCGGTTCTGTCAACTCAACTGATTTGCATCCATAAACATAGTGAATGGGCTGAGGTTTTTCTATCTTTTCGCTTTGAAGTGAATACGGGCAAAAAGGGTGAGAGATCAACCGATACTCCTACCGTGGTTGTCTTTTTCTAAAACTTTGATTGAGTCACAGTCAGTCGTCGCTTTGTACCTTTTTACTGAGTAGATATTTTATTCTGTGAAGGTAATGCTCAGTCCTTGCTTTACGTCTATGCATTTACATATGTATGTACCACGAATGTGGCCGACATCGCATGCGACACGTCACGAACTCGCATAAAACGCCGTGCTCAACGTGAAATTAAAACTTCATTTTTAATGATGTGTTACCATATCGTTTACATAGGTCTTGTATAGCAATTTTGTATAATACAGGACCTGCAACCCTGCCCGGTTTTCAACAAAAAACACTCATACAGGGTTATGTATTACATATTTGTTCTCATAACTTAACATAAATTTTGTTCGGATACTGTTAGTGTGTAGGTATGTCACAGTAAAAAGCAGTTTTAAGAGGGTCCTTCCCCAATCGTGTATCGTCAACGACGTAAGCATGGTTTAAAATTTTGTTGCTTCATCAAACACGATTTAACGTAATGTTTATTGAAGAGGCAATGCGAAAACAGAGAGATATTGCCTAAAAACCCTGTTGGCATTCAGTAGTTCCCTCATTTACTAGAATATTTCACAAAACTTGTTCCAGGAAATATGTGTTATTTTTAAAAACCTTAATAGTTTTTGAAAAAAAAATCCGAATCTTAATTAAATGTACAAGGCTTCGATAGTCATACTTTCTTTATTTTTTAATGTATGTATACATTATGATGGGCCAAAGTTCACACAAAATAGCAGATTATCGAAGGATTACTTTTACACAAATTTATTATTTGATTTCAATAAAAGCCTAGACAATATACTCAAGATATCTGTGTTGTCGAGATATCTAAAGAAAGATGTGTAATAATGTCATAATCACGTAAGAGCGGTTGTATGGAAATGTATCTCGAATTGGCCGCTACTTAACTAATAAAAAAAACAATCAAAAGTACTCTGCACATATTGACTGGTGAATTGTAGTTTTGCCTGAAAGGTTAAAAATATTTTTTAATAGATTTTTACGTTCAAAATTAAGTAGTTTTGATGACGCTTTTGGTCAAAACTTAGCTTTACTTTTAATCGCTAGAATTGGTCAAAAGTACGTTTGACCAGTTAAAACTAAAATAGATACCCTAATTAAGGTACTCTTTATTAAGGTACTTCTGACCAATTACTAACCTTTACTCAAGAACCTCAGAGAAAAGAAAAACGCATTTTAACCGAATAAGGGTTTTTACTGAAATCAATCAAAACTACTTTTGACACCAGCTTCATTAGCCAATAGTACTTTTTAGTTTTATCTCACTCAAAAGTGCTATAGTCGAGAGTCAGCAGTCATGAGGTCAAAAGTATTTTTGACTGATGTTACCAGTTAAAAGTTTTGACAGTAACATACACATGCCAATGTACAGCGACAGAATACGCTTTACGATGCGTGTAGGTATTATTACACGATTAAGCTTTTAGTTTGTAAAGCTGATGTTAGAGCGGATTAATTTGTAATTCACAAACATTAATGACAGGAATAGTTCTATCCAATAATGTAGATTTGTGTTAGTAATTTACATTTGTTATTACTAGATCCTCACACAGCATATAAATTGGTTTCAATATATCATTGGTATAATTTTACCCAACATTCATGTTTTAATTTATTCCGTTTTAATACTAACAGCTAATACCACTGGTATTTGTTTGAACTCGTATTTAAAATCATGTTCAAAGATATATGGTACAGTCAGTAAAAAAGCTTTGTGTGTATTCGTACGACCAATTGAAAAAAAAAACAGATAAATCCGTAAAAAAATATGATTCAATTAGCATTATATTACGATCACGTAAAAATATCAGAAAATAAATTTATTTTGATTAGGTTTAACTGAGCTGACTGTAACAAATTCATGTTGTTGGTATTATAATGGAACACATTCATATTTTAAATGTTTAGTTTGGTAGCAATAGTTATGTTGCTTTATGTGGCTTGTTTATTTTTGTGTGAATCACTTTATTCATCTGCATGTGTGTTGCATGGTTGTTTTGTTGTCACAGTCATTCCGGCGGAGCTGCTGTCGGTGGTGCATAACTACTCAAGACACTGTAGACAAGGCTATAGGAGTAGACAGTGGTGAAGTTGTGAATGTGCGTATACAATGTGTTGCCGACTGTTGCGGGCTAGTGGCCAGGGGCTCAGTACAGGAAGAAACTATGTTATTAAACCTACATTCCCGAAACAAACGGAAAATTACATCTCAGTTTAATAATTTAGAAAAATTGGGCATTATAATTTAGGCAGAAGTATATGTAACAATACATTTTTACCTATTTTATTTGACTTTCAGAGAAACAATTAATTTCAACTCAGCCGTCTGTCTGTATTTCAACTGAATTTCGGGTTCAAGAAGCTTACTCCGGTTTCTAAGTAACTTTGTATCTTTATATCAGACCTACTTATAACAAATGAATTTCGGGAATGTCGGTAATTAAAATCCAACCTGTATATTTATTTTATGTTGCTTACTTTTCATTTAGAAATCGTTGTAGCTAACCGGGGTGTATATTTAATTTGGTTAACATGAATTTGCTCTAATTTCATATTTTTCCGACAGTCGCTGCAGGCTAAACTATCATTTAGCTCGAAGGAAATCGTTGCCTTGACTTGTTCGTGGTGTAAAGACGCATACCACAACAAAGAAAGTTGTTTCAATCTCCAGCGGATAGGAGAGGAATGCTCATTAGGTACAGTATTAACGACCAAAACTTTTCTCATTGTATCGCTTAACACTTGAATAATTCAAATTTGCACAATCTTTTATTTCTTTCCATAGGATCGCAATATAATATAATAGTACCGCCAGCGTGGATCGTAAAATTGCCAAGAAGAGGTAGTTTTAAGTCATCACTAAGAAAATCGCCTAAGAAAAAAAGTGCTTCCAAGAAAAAAGGGAAAGATTCAAAGAATGAACAGAAAACGTTTGTGATTAAGCCAATTCCTACGGCAAGTGTGAGGCCAGTGTTAGTTTTTATAAATCCGAAGAGTGGAGGCAATCAGGGTGCCAAACTATTGCAGAAGTTCCAGTGGCTGCTGAACCCACGACAAGTTTTCGATCTTACGCAAGGTGGACCTGGACCTGGGTAAATATTAAGTTACCTTCCATCACTATTAAGTTTCTTGTTCTATGTTTTTTTCTATTCTGATGAGCAGTAGTGGCACAGTGGTATCGCTCCTGACTTACAAGTTGTATGTTGCGAGATCAAACCTATGTACTGTATGCACTGATCTCGGAACTGTCAAGCATCCTGAGGAAACTGGCATGTCCTAGAATCAAAATTTCGAAGACGTGTCATCCACCAGCACCTACTGGGCTCACGCGATGAATTGTAGCCGATTCCCTCTCCTAGAGAGGAGGCCTGAATCACAGCAGTTATTCAGACAGATTCTATGACTGATTTTGCTATATTCTTATGCTATACTATAGTTTCCGTATATGTTCATATTCATATTACGCGAAAATGCAGATGAACCGTAAAGGAGAATCTCGCTTCGATACCATGGCGACGGGCCGTCGCGAGTGGCATCTCCTTGGCTACGTTAGATAGGTACTTGCCATAAAATTTCATATTTCTTGTTTGGCGTCGAAGCTATGTCGCCGGTAGCCATGGCATTTTATTAAGATATCGTTCTTGCAAATAGAGTTAAAGTAATACATTCGTAAATAACATTAGTTTTTGGGGCCACAGTACTGGGTAGAGTTTTTGCAGAAATACTGGGATCGCTAAGAATAAGATATTCTTTGCGAAAAGGGAGCACTCTATAAACTACAGACCTGACAAAGTCAATAATAGTTTTGACCCATTAAAATGTTGAGGTCGATCTAGTCCGCTTGCATCATTCGCCTTGTTTAGTCTGAACAGGATGCTCTTGAAGATGTCGGACTATTTGGAGGTCACGTAGTGGCCCTCCTCGAAATCAGCTGAATATAAGCGCATGCTAAATCATAAAAAGAACTTACCCAAAAAAGTGGCATAGGATAATAGAATCTTAAAATATATGATTTAAGTTGCAATTTTCAATAACCTCTTTTTAGGGTTCCGTACCTCAAAAGGAAAAAAACGGAACCCTTATAGGATCACTTTTTTGTCCGTCTGTCGTTCTATCTGTCTGTCTATCTGTCTGTCAAGACCCTTTATCTCGAGAACGCGTGGAGGTATCGAGTTGAAATTACCATATACTCAGATCGGCGGTCCCTTGAAGCTGTGAAAAAAATAAACTTCTAGGTTATCGAAAAAACCGGGCTCAGGTTGTTGACGGCGTGTAGTGTTCCACGCGTGCCTCAAGGAGATGTCAGCGAAACCGTAGGGGCCCAGCAGGGTCGAAGCCTACTGGGGCCACGGGTAGTGGGAAAGCGAAGCCCGTGGCCCCGGGATGAAGGCAAAGAGGGAACAGGAGTGGGTTTTTGATTTTCCCACCTTAAAAAAAAAAAACCTAGTCCTGAAAATTTGCATAAAACAAGGTCTTATAGCACAGATATAGGAATAAATAAATAAAAAAACAGTAAATTTGTTGTTACGTCACAAAAAAAAAACATTTTTTGTGATTCGGAAAAATCTTTGAGACTGCATTCGGCTATTGAACTATTTACATAGGAAAGTTTGTACGGAACCCTCACTGCGCGAGAACAACTCGTTCTTGCACAGTTTTTTTTACTTCAATCTCTATACGTACACTACGTTAAGTGTGCGATGGGCTAGCTAACAAATACTAGCTATGTTAGCTAATATGCTTTTTATTTGGGCTTTAAGATTCGAATTTAGTATTAAACAACTGACCACTTTTACATCTAAGTATATAAAAATGATATATGACTCTTGATCAATCGTTCTGAAAAAAACATGATCACTTCCAGTATACATAAATACCTATCAAGATAGCTATTATAGAACGAAGTTATTATAGAACTCGATTCCTAACGGCCTCCCATATCAATGTTCCATCTTCATCAATCTTGACTGGCCTGTTGGTCTAGTGGTTAGTGGCCCTGACTGCTATGCCGGAGGTCGTGGGTTCGATTCCCACCCAGGACAAATGTTTGTGTGATGAGCACGATCATTTGTTCTGTGTCAGGGTGTAATTTATCTATAATATGTATGTATTTAGAAATATATAAGTATGTTTATCAGTGTCTAGTACTCATAACACAAGCTCTGCTTATCTTGGGACTAGACGGCGTTGTGTGATAGTTGTGGAATATTATTATTATCTCCAGAAGTGTTTGCTTCTCAAAAATAATATCGATATATTTCTTTTTATTTTTTTTATTTAGCCTATACCTTTCTACGGCTAGGCAAAGACCACTCCCAACTTCTTCAAAGTATACTTTTCTTGAACCACCTCGAACCAGCCCTTGCAGTTGATAGAATACGTGCGTAATGTTTTAACTTCTGCTTTTCGTTGGCTTTCATTTATCTTATTCGCCACTGCAAGGTGTAATAAAAACCAACATTATTGAATGTGTGCATTTTAATTAAAAAAAAAAAAAAAAATTCCACGACTATCACACAACACTGCCTAGTCCCAAGCTAAGCAGAGCTTGTGTTATGGATACTAGACAACTGATAAACATACTTATATATTTCTAAATACATACATATATAGATAAATTACACCCAGACACAGAACAAATGCTCGTGCTCATCACACAAACATTGTCCTGGGTGGGAATCGAACCCACGACCTCCGGCATAGCAGTCAGTGCCACTAACCACTAGACCAACAGGCCTGTCAAACACACATGTAGGACAATAAATACATAAATGTCAAATGACTAGTACAAGATCATTGTCTTTGTTCACAATTCACATAGAGACAACTTTTTTAATCAAGTATTGAACGATATATTAAGTGAAGTAATTTTACATCTTAGTCAGTATACCTATTACTCGCAGATTTAATTACTACAAAAACAATAGGTCGTCATTCATCGAACGTAAAATTCTATGGCTAGATAAATCATAATATATTTCATTTGAGATAAGCAGTACCTCTGTCTTCTTCTATCTATTTTTATAAATATCTACCTATGTAATTCTACATGTGGACATACAAAGTTTTACTAATTATTCAATTGCTTTTTCTCACTCAATAGAATTATTAAATGAATCGAATACCTACTCAAGGACAGCCAGTGACACAGATGTGTCATAATAAATTATTGGTACCTTTCTATTGCGATTTCCCACGGCTTATTAGAAGCCTCCCCCACGTCGTCTAACTGCGGGTCAGATCTAATAAGAACCATTGTTTATTGGTTTTGTCTAACTCATCCTATCTTTTTCATAAACTTCCACGTGTATTGTGTTTACTATATTTATTCAAAATTTATTTATATCAAAATGCTGTTAAATCATGGTTATGCTCATTATCCTCACAAAAATATCCACTTTCTACGCTTAATTAGAGTTTAATTATGATTTTCATCAATTTCTGGACTTGAATACATAGTTTAATTTCAGTTTGGAGCTGTTCCGCAAGGTGCCGAACCTGCGAGTGCTGGCGTGCGGCGGCGATGGCACGGTGGGCTGGGTGCTGAGCGTGCTCGACCGCATCGGCACGCGCCCGGCGGTCGGCGTGCTGCCCCTCGGCACTGGCAATGATCTGGCGCGCGCACTCGGATGGGGCGGCGTAAGTATCTTTTAGCTTTAAATATTATTAAAGCTGATTTGAAGAGGCGCAAGAAAAAGAGTTTTTAAAAAAATATGATGGAGGCCTTTATTCAGCGGAAGCACATTTTAGGCTAACAAAAAAACTTAAGAAAACAAAGGGAAAACACTTTGACAATGAGATGAAGTCCCTTACATTTTCACCGTGATAGGTGATAGGTATGGGCACTATTTTGCATAACACAAATTCCTTATTATTTCAGAACGTGTCTAATAGTCTTTAAATGTTTTTCCTTTTCATTAGAAGGCCATGCTCTACAAAAAAGGGTCGTGTATTTTATTTTGATCTGATAACAAATGGTCAAATCGTTTTTTAGAAAGAGACTGCCGGTAAGAGTAACTGACACAACACACTATAAAAATAAACTTTCCTTGACTCGAAGTGCTATATTAAACAGCCGCTTATTGTATAAAATGGTCTACGCACGGAAAGTTCTACGTAAATCAACCCCACGCGCCGTCAATGACGTCTGTTACGCATTCAATATCCCAATATTAGGAAATATTTCCCGTAAGGATTTTTCCGCTATATATAACACAAATACATTGATGTTCTTTATTTCGTTGAATAGTATAAATAAACTTACGGTCCCGACAGACGTTGTCGTGCCCGAAAGCTGGCTTATCGTCAGAAAAAAAAGTTGTGAACCCAATTGCAGCGCCACCTACCGGGTCCAATTGTATTTTCAAATCATCCAGCGACCCACTAAAATAAACACACAAAGTTACATCCAAATCGGTTAAGCCAATTAGGCAGAGTAAGCTGACAAACACACGTAGGTACAGAAGAATTATATGTATAAAGATATAATTATTTTAATTGGAATTGGATAGATAAACACCAAGCCTTTGACTTGCCTGCCAGGATTTTTAAAAAAAAACGGTTAAAATATAGCGGGAATCGCTATATTTTAGCATCTTTTTTTTTAAATTACACCTAATGAGTGTAGAGACACGACAGAGCGTATCATTATGACGTTATCGTTGTCCATGCCGCAGGGACGGGAGTGTCGTGCGTGAACAAGTTAAATAAATTCATTCGCACCCCGTGGGAAACGTCCAAATGCTTAACTGGGTATGACGTACGGTATTTAGTAAATATATAAATGGCCTGGCACAACTCACCTACAATTATTTTGTTTGCCAGTTGTTCCACGGTATTAAAACCATGGATTTAGCATTAAATTCAAAACAGTGGGATTTGTTAAACAATTTAACTGAACTTTGTCATATACGAATACTGGTTAAATAAATGAATGAATAAGTTAGATATTCAGGAAACTTAGTTTGCCGTACTAGGTAGATAGTTAATTTTTGATCCCGAGGTGGGTTCAATTTGCTTAAGTAGTTACTTGAAACTGAGCTTACTAAAGGAACCGCGGACTTTCTCAAAAGTTTAACAACGACACTTTCAGCTGATATAGTCTAGAGAGTTCAGGTCGTGTTTATTCTACCTTAACACAGAATTTCTCATATAATGCTGTAAAACGTTGGCGTCTGTACTCACTCTTATTTCTCATTTGAGACGCAGACTTAATATTTTACAACCGTGGGAAATTCTTGATGTAATGGGTACGTAGGACGCGTATAAAACAAATATGAAAAAAATACGTGAAATAAGAGAATACCTTTTCCGAAAGTGGTATTAAATTTAAAAACATTCAGCCGGAGGTGGACCCAAGCTAATCGAAAAAATTAAACCCGCTTATATTCCGGAAACCGCAATTAAGGGGCGCTAACTTATTATGCAAAATTTATTACACACACATTAATTTGTATGAGTGTGAAAAATCAAAAGAAAAAGGTAGACCTATGAATATGCAAATGCTATTATTACTCCTTGTCGCCTGATGTACGACAATATGTTTTTAACGAGCCCATAAACAAAGTTTATTACTTTGTTCATGAAAATTTTACTTGTCTCCAAAACGACAAACAAACTCCGCTCCGGCTTTGGATTTGCGTAATATTCTTTCATTGTTATGCTGCACGAATGTTCCGTCATTTTCACCCTCGTTGTGTTTATTTACCGATAATTATCAAACGACCGCGTAATTTCCCCTCAGAATACTCTTTTGCGTTGTGAAATATTCACTAAATATTGCTAAATGAACCTTTTGATGCAGACATTTAAATAAGTCGTTTCTTTTTCTTACCTCGGAATAAACTAATTCAAGAAATTATGATATGAAAATATTTCTTGTCTCAGTTTTCCTTAATAGGTAGTAATAATATAGCCTCTTGAACCAGGCTTATCGTATACTTACAAAAATACATTTTTTTCAACCGGGCTAGTAGTTCCAAGAAACTCTTCTATCTTATGATATTAGTAAGTATAGATAACAGTAAAAGCTACTGATTAAAAATCACAAAAAGCTGTACCTACCTACTAGCAACAGACTTTCGAAAATAAACTAATTAGGAGCAAAATGTGTAGCGTTTGCGACTTTGCGGTAAACAAGCTTGTACTTAAGTAAATCTCCTTATACAGCTGTGTGGAGGTAAGAAGTCCTACGCTTGGCTCACTGAGGCAACAAGACAACAAGGCTAACGCATCAGCTTTGTTCCGCAAACAAATAACAATATGGTAGAACCGGGTTATAAAGAGCTTCAACTACCCGTTACATTGTTATAAAATTACCCATAATAATATTAGGCATTACAGTTTTGTTACGCGGTTTAGCGTTCTACCCAGTTAACGTTTACCGGTTGGAAACAGTTCAGATTAGCGTAATATTCTCATTATAATTTAGGCAGGAAATTAAGGTCACGCTAATGAGATCAAAATGTTTAGTTGTTGAACATAAGGACATAATGTTATGTTATTAAATGAGGAGATACTAATAGTAACCGAAATGAAGGGAATATTCTGTTTATTGAATAAGGTAGGAATTTGCTCAACGGTGGTTGTAACTAGGTACTGTTTAACAAAGAAGCCTTTCATTTTCCTTTCTCACGGTAATTAAATACTGGTTTTACTACCACGTTCAGATATTTAACAAAATATCTGATACTGTAGCTGAATACTTGAAGCGGTAGATGATTTTAACCATAGTAATTGGAACCATTTAGTTTCAATTAATTTATCGCTTCAAGATTATGAGTGAAATAAAATTGTTAGTCAAGGGAAAATCTATTTTGCTTCCTCTCTTTACCTATAAATCTATGGGGTTTTTCTCGGCCTTGTCCTCAGACATGTCGGAAATTACGTAATTTCCTTTTTTGTAGCTAATTTCCTATTTTCTGTAACTAATTTCACCCTAAATCCAAATGTAGAAAAAATCCGATCAAGTACGAGTCGGACTCGCGCATCGAGGGTTCTGTACAAGCTTACCTAAGATATAAATGCATAGTTTGATTTTGGTAAGTAATGAAACTACCAAACATTCTCCTAACGAAAGTATAAACTATACTCAGAGACAAAATTAACTTCGTCGTTGGAGGACTGTTGTCTCCATTCATCGACATAGGTCGCGGTTAATTTATTTATTTATTAAAACTTCATGCAACACAATGGTACAAAGGTGGACTAAATGTCTTAGGCATTCTCTACCAGTCAACCTAGGGTAGTAAAGAGAAAACATGGCAAGTGCATCTGACCAATAATTTTATAATTAGGGTTCCGTACCTCAATAAGAAAAACGGAACCCTTATAGGATCACTTTGTTGTCCGTCTGTCTGTTTGTCTGTCAAGACCCCTTTATCTCTGGAATACGTAGAGGTATCGAATTGAAATTAAAACTATATATATACACCCTCTAGGAAATTAAAATTCATAGCGTACTTCCCGTTGACCTAGAATCCTGAAATTTGGTATGAAGCAAGGTAAATCAGAAAACTGTAAATTTGTAGATAAGCAAAAAAAAAATTGCGATTCAAAAATCTTCGTAACTCAATTCGTGAATTGAACCGTTTTCATAGGTAAGTTTGTACGGAACCCTCAGTGCGCGAGTCAGACTCGCACTTGCCCGGTTAATATCAGCTTGTTACCTCCACGAGTTCTTGAGAAAAAGTGGTCTTAACAGACAGATGACAAAGTGATCCTATAAGCTACAAGGTTTTCATTTTTGCCGACTGAGCTACGGAACCCTAAAAACAATTACTACTTTAAAAGGAACTTGTGATACCAGAAATATATCTTTTAAGAACTGAAAATTGAGTGCTATTTTCAGTTCTTAACAGACGAAGCCAACTTGAAACTTAAATTAAATTGAACAACCACCTAAATCTACAGTAGATAACACTGACGCCGGACTGTTCAGCAATTTATGGAACTAAATCGTTGTTTCAATGTTTTAAAACTATAGTACGTACCCTCAAAACGTATAACTTGTAGAGAAGGGCACAGATGGGTAATTACAAAGAGCATTCATATCAAGCTTTGACCAAAGTTTAAAATCAGTATTAAATTTGATACTGTGTTTAGGTGTACCTAGACTCGGTACATCTCATCCAAAATAATAATACCAACAAATTTCTGAACTGAAACGAAGTGGGCTGTATGAAACCACTTCAATTTAAAATTACATTTCGGACGCCATATATCAAAAAAAGTTACTACCACTGAGTTGTCCCTAATAAGCCATTTAAAAACGTAATGAAGCTACTAATGCATGTGTATAACCCTTCAGTTGCTGTGTGAAATATTGATTTAATGATGCGTTGGGACTTTGACCTAAAACACGAGGGGTTAGTCATGACTATTGTTTACCAATGTAAACGGTAACTTTTTGTACGTTTGTTACCCAAAGAAAACATTGTAAAGAACACATCAAAAGACAAACAAGGATATACTAAAGTTAATAGCTTAGCAACTAAGCGAGGCGAAATAAATTTTAAACCTTTACCGTGAAACATTGTATTTTTTCAACGTACCTATTGAATAAAGAAAAAAACACCGAGTACGCCGCTGGTTGCGTACATTCCCACGCAACTTTCGAGCGTCAGTGGAGCAAAATAGGTTACGTAGAGTTTGAAGTTCAAAATTGCTGTTTCACTCTCAATCTTTATTTGAATGCCATGCAAGTTTGTTCATTTATTTTCGACGACATAAGTAGGGGTATTTTTAGTCGAAACTGGTGCCCCAGCTGTATGATAATACGCATGTAGAAATTTGGTTAACAATTCCCTAAGTTCCATTTTTTTTGTTACCAGGGTTACGAAGACGAGCCAATATCGAAGATCTTAGCGAATATAGGGGAAAGTGACACCGTACTGCTGGACCGATGGGAACTGGGGGTGGTGCCGAACACGGCAGCCGCAGGAGAAGATACCAGCAACGCCAAGCCAGAATTACCTCTGAACGTCGTCAATAACTATTTCTCGTTTGGCGTCGATGCTCACATAGCCTTGGAGTTTCATGAAGCAAGAGGTAAGTCTGTATCTGATCTCCATAGCGCATAACAAAAATAACGTGTTTAAAAAATTGAACTCTTTTTCATTTTGAATACTTAGCTCACTTTTTAGATTTCATGGATGTTTTTTTGAAAGTCAATTAATTCTATCAATTATGTAGATATATTGATGTCTGATATTATAAAGTATCCAATCATCTTGGTTATCGATTGTTTGCTCATAATAGTTATAGCAGTTTATCTATGCATTATTTTGTCGTGAATCTCCGTCAGTCGCTTTCCCAGTATTAGCTCTCTTCCTAGCTTTTCACATTTCTTAGTATCCACTTTATCTTAACCTTGGGTGGTATATGCTCTTTCATGAATATGTATGTCTTATTAATCAATACTTATTTTCCAAAAAAAAAAAATATGATAAATTCGTCAACAGACTAAAAATTTTATATAAATAGTTCGTGTCCTTATCGTACTTTAACTGGCGATACCTTCTAGGAGAATCTTTATAAGATTTACTTATAAGCCTAACAAATCTATCTTTATTCATGATCGTTTTATACCTACATGAATAAATGCACAGCCTGCGTTTATATTTTCCATGTCAAAGTGTTATGCAAAAATAAACCCATTGACCCGTTTGCATTACCACAACTTAGTCATGCACGACTACATAACAAGATGTATAGTGTCACGCTATATTATAATGATACACTGCGTAATTCTTTTCACTAATCGCAACAAACACTAGCATAAACTATACCGTTTAAATTAATTAAATATAATCCTTCACAACCTGAAGTTGTACAAAGCGGAGCCAATTTAATAAACCGCTTTATTGTCGAGATAAATTTACCTAGAATGAAGACCGCAGTAGTACGCAAGACAATTTGGTATGCATGCATTTCAAATTCCATTTACACGTCGTTAAGCTGTCCCGAGCTTTCCTCTTATTCATAAAACTTTGCGAGAACTCATATTGTTCTGTTTGAATATTTCAATTGTTTGAAAGTTACCAACCGCAGACGTATTCTATATTGTATTGTATTAGTATATTGGCTAATAATTGTTGGACATTAATATTCTATTATTATTGGATTACATAACGTACTAAAACCACAACGGTCATCCTTATGATATCTTACATGTAAATTTATTGACTTCACGACATTGTTTTTATTTAATAACGTATTGTAAATCGAAATGCAGTTAGTTTGCATTATCCAATGGCGTGATAAACTTATAAGAAATATACTATTTCTTGGCAACGTTTCTATATGAATATAAAATTATTGAGTTGATTAATAATATTCCTTTCCAGTCGTGATTGGCTAATAGGTGGATCCGTGGATGATAGTCAAAACACACGTGTTTTGTTCACAGAGGCACACCCAGAGAAGTTCAACTCTCGAATAAGAAACAAGCTGTTCTACGGTACCGCCGGAGGAAAGGATCTCATGCAGCGCAAGTGGAAGGGTCTCGCCGAGTTCGTGACCATGGAGTGCGACGGCAAGGACCTCACGCCCGTGCTCCGCGAGCACAAAGTTCACGCCATCGTCTTCTTAAACATTCCAAGGTCAGACCTGCTTCATTTATTAAAGTGTATCCCTATTTGCTACAGGTGACGCCAAACGTCTACCGACTAAATAATATTTATATAAAAGAAATGTTGAGTCATTTACGAAAATGAAACCATGAAAATACTAAATTCTCAACGTGAAACTGCAGTTGCAATTTTGTGACAAATATACAGACGTTGTTGATTCAAGAATCAATAATGCTAAGATCATTTCATAATTTATTTATGCTTAGAAACTGTGAATGCTTTTGAGTCTAGTCAAAATACATTATGTTGGAAGATATTTACGTGTCTGTATTGTTTACAGTTACGGGGGTGGGACGCACCCTTGGAATAAGTCTGGGGGAGCCTTTGAGCCCTCCACTGAAGACGGCTTAATAGAAGTAGTCGGATTAACCACTTATCAATTGGTAAGTCGGTGGACGATCGATCATTGAAGTGTTTGAATTTGCGCAGGTATTACGTTCTACCCCGTCTTATCGCAGCCTGTGACACGATCAACAGCTTTAATATTCTAGTGCCTAAATCCACAAAATACTCAGAAATACGATATTGAATATTCGCAGTATGGATGTTTATTATTTATCCACAGGACCCTCAAGCCTTAGGCCCATCCAGTTGGCATAATCCTATTTGTCTTATATTGCAAGACCCACACGAAGAAACGGCTGATATTTGCCGCAGGAGCCAATGATTGCCTCATGTTTTAATATTGGCCATCGTTTTTGTGTCTCGATCGTAATAGGATTTATGGCCGTTGCTTTATTACATGAACACGTTTACCAATTAGTTTGTACAAACAATGTTACGAAATGGGGACATCCATCTCAAGTTCCGAATAAAAGTAGTACACGTTACTTGCCGCGTATTGTTCTGTTGTGTCCGAATTTTCTTTCATATTCTTGTAAAATATTGTATTAGAGATCCTCGTAATGTCGTAGAAAATATGAAAACTGAAAAATATGTTATGTGGAAATTCTGCATACACACAGCGAAATTAAGTAAAAATCTTTAAATTAGTAGCAAGTAAGTTACTCTTTCTAGATACAGGTTCAGAGATTATTATTATATAATATTTTAAGGTATCATGCATTTTTTTTTGTAACAACAAGGTGTTCTGAATTATAATTATGTTCCATGCCAGTTCTCATCTGTCCATGTTTAATTCAAATAATATGCTTATAGTGTCTCAAAATTAACGCAAGATTTGAATTAAATAGAAAATGGTTTTATTTATTTGGGGGTTGCCAACACTTTATTGCAAAAATGGTGGCAAATTCAAATCTTGCGTTATTTTTGGGACATCCTTTACTTTATAATTCAATAAAAAAATCACAATCTGAAAAATAAAAACAGTGTTTTCTATTTAATTCAAATCTAGCTTTAATTTTGGGATACCCTATACATTAGGTAACAGGATTTGTAGTTATGTATGGATATCCATTTTTCGTATCCGAGTTTTGTTCCTGTCAGAATCATTGACTTTGTTCAAATTGGAAATTACTGTTTGCGAGTAAAATGATAATTTGTAATGTGCAGCCGTTACTACAAGCGGGCGGTCACGGCACTTGCATCTGTCAATGCAAGACTGCGAAGATCGTGACCACGAAGGTCATCCCCATGCAAGTTGATGGAGAAGCATGTCGACTAGCGCCCTCTGTCATCACGCTTTCAAGGCTTAACCAAGCCACCATGCTCGCTAAGAAAAAACCTGGCAGGACCATCGCACCGTAAGTTTCGAATCAAATTTCAGACATTAAATTGATGTACTTTAAAATATTTTTACATCTACTAACAAGCGATTGGCATAGCAAGAAATTAAAATAAATGGCAACGTAAAATTATGTTGAATTTGGATATTCGACAGTGAGCGTTTGAGGCCGGGTACAGACTGCTGTAACGTAAAATGTTACCTCACATGAAAGAAGCATTTCATAAGTGTGGACTGCGCGCGCGCACTCATCTCGCATGTACAGCCAGGGGTCAAAAGTGCAGTTGCACTCTACTAATGCTAAAGTGACTAACATTTCTTTATAACTATCAATAGTTTATGAATTATTTAATTTGTAGCGTAGCATCTAAAGTATTTAATAAACGACTTATGGATCATTGAACGTCTACTATACAGAAATTATAGGCACTTTAGCATAGGTAAAGTGCAACTGCACTTTTGATCCCTCACTGTACCTACTCACATAGTTGAAACGCTCTGTTCGCACGCGTAGTGTGTACGGTTCGCGCGCGCAAGCGTCCACAACTCCACACTATGGGAATTCTGTTACAATGCGTTCCAAATAAGAATAGGATCGATTTTTACACCATGTTGTGACGTCATAGCTGTCAAATCGAAAAATTGGGTAGGGTGAGAAAAACAAGATTTTTTAAAAATAATATTTATTTACGCATCATGAACGAAAAAAGGTTTAATCAAAATCCTATTCTTCAATTTTGCTCATCTCGGCGTCACTGTGTGAAGTGTCTGAGTAGTGGCAAATGGAAGAAGAACGCAAATTGTTCCTATCAAGGAAAATAAGAAAGAAAATCGTTTTTTTTTACTAATTATGACTTAAAAAATATATTTAACTAATTTAGATTAAACAATAACGTTTTTACTTCACAAAGATTTAACTAAGACTCAGTAATACAAAGTAAATAAAAACCGATATTGATACGCAAATAAGTTTTCTGTGCAAACCGTACTTTTCAATCAACATTTGACAGATCGAGGTTATTGACTTTCCTATTCTTATTTGGAAAATATGGTACATTGCATGATATATTGCAACAATGTTTTCGGAAAATTCTTTAATTGCGTGTTACATTGCATTTTAAGTTACAGCAGTCTGTACTCGGCTTTATTGAACCATTTGGTTAATTCAGATTGACAAAAATCACACAAAAAAAAATCAATCTCTGAGACTAAGCACAGCAGTTTGGTGAATTGCATTCCTACTAGATACGTCAGAGTATCTGCAATTCGTAGAGCAGCTCGTCTGACCTTTGAAAACAAAGACACCCGATATTCTAAGATTAGATTGCTTGTTTTAACTTTTGAAGGTTCAATAGCCAGTCATGCTGCACTTGTATCGTTTTTATTAACGGTTGGAGTTGTTAACCTAAGCCTGAAACTGAACTGCAAGAGGAAATTATTAGTACCATATTACTTAAAAATATGATTGATATATTATAAAATATTCATTAATAGACCAGGTACTCTTTGAAAGCTTTCAAACAAATATAATTAAGTACTGACTTCATACATTATTCATTGGTTTACAAAGATGTTTATGTTATTTATTAAGTAGGAAAAGTGTTTTTAATACCTACACTTCTTTTTTCATTGGTTCACTATAGTTTACACTAGATCTTATATTACGTTTCTTAGGTAAATGTACTGTTACAGTCAAACAACAATGGACAAGCTCACCCTGACCGTGAATCTCATAACGATGGCAGATTACGAGCGGCATCATTACGACAAGGAACTGCTCGCTAAGACAGGTAACAAATATAATTATACACTACATTAATTAATTAAATCAACGTCCGACTTCGTAGCCTTAACAAAGTTAACTTTGAAAATGATGTTATTCAATCACACAACCCGAGATCTCGCTACTTAATGTAGTTAGAAACTTTTCGCTATTACGTTTGATCTTGATCAGTTTACCCGCCAGTTTACTTTTAACTTAAGACAAACCGATATTCAAGCTTCATTTCACCAGCACTGGAGAAGCTCTGCAGTGCTTTAAGTTCGGTTGCTTTAATTTCGCGTCGGTTGTTGGCGCGGAATTCGATACCTGTCTATTGTTTTCCTCAACTAGAATCAATCGCCGACTCGAGTTGAACAATTAAAACATATTTTATTTTGATACTGTAACCAAGTGTTGTATTTATTTCTTTTATAAGTTCCAGAACCGAATGACCAAAACGAAATAGTTTCCATTACATTTCAAACTATACAGGGTGTAAGGGGAACGCTTCCGAAGCCAGAACGTAGATTATATACAACCTATATGCAAACGGATGCCACTAACCTTTCGCTTTAAATTCATTATTTTCAAGACTTCATATTTCGCAAACACGCAATGGAAAGGGTACAAAACGTGAGGTCACTGACACGCAAGGCAACGTCGCGCCAACGCGCGTCGCGGGCGCCGAGCGCTCCGTACGGCCGCTGCCTCGAATCTTGCGGGCAGCGGGGCGGCGGCGGCGGCGGCGCGGAAGCGGCAGGATCTAATACGTCCCGCGCCGTTTCCGCGCCGCCGTCGCCGCCACCCGCTGTCCGCAAAATTCGAGCAGCGGCCGTACGGATTTCATACGGAATTTACAAAAACCACTTTCAAAATGCCTACCCCTACAACACTTCACAAAATTTTGGATTTTAATCGCATTCGTAGTTCACATTTAAGTTGACAGAAGCATTTTACGTACCTGTTTAAATCCTTTGCGACCTTATAAGGTTTGGCTCGAACTGAACGCTAGAGAAGCATTGCCACGGGCTTCTCCTAAACACATCAACATGTTGCCGTATTCACGAGCACTGTACACGTATGCGTCAGGCATTGTTAAAAAACACAAAAAATTAAACTAAAAAACAATAAAACAGCACTAAAAACGTAACAATAATAACTAAACACAAAACTAACAAAACAGTAACAAATACGATTCAATGGCTATGGATTGATTCACGCACGTTCGCTCACGAACCGAGTTGGAAAGGAACTAAATAATAAAAGTAACTAAATTACTAAAGAAGTACTATGAAGATCAAACATGCCGCCTGCACCTGCATTCGATGCCGCCCGACAAAAGTTACGCTCAACTACGTAGGTACTCAACTGCGTTAGTTTTCGCAAATGCGATCATTTATCAGTAAGAGTATAAGGAACAATTTCGTATGCAAGTATTTTTTTACTTTATTGGTTTGTGTATTTTTTGTGTGTATTTATTTGTAAACGCGATTTTGCTCCTTATTTAGGAAAGTCACGGATCAATTTCCTATGCTAGTATTTTTTCTTCCAACAGGGCTTTTGAATACACGATTGTACTTCTTATTTGTATGAAGTCATGGATCAATTTTCGATGCAGATAGAAAACACCTGAAAGTATTTCGAGCCCTGGTTTTAGCCTTGGTTTTTTAAGGTGGATGTTGGACGTACTTGGAAGCCCTGGTACTCGATTTTGCAAGTACGACCCATGTCTAGCCTATGTCCATCTCGCTTCCTCCTTCACCTCCGTACGTACGCGCACGTGGACTTGGGGTCGTCGGCCGCGCGGCCGTCGGAGAGCGCGCGCGTACTTTGAACTTGAGGTCACGCGCAAGCGTCAGCTGATACATTGCTTGTTAGAGTTGTAAAGAAAACAAATTGTGTTTAATTGCAAATAATGGTTTCATTTAACTGTTCTCAATGCACAGTGTACGAAAAATGCTGAAAAAAATAGGTAAAATAGTAAAAAAAAAAACAGATTTTTTGATGGTATCGTAACGAGAATCAGTAGCCCTATCATCTGTCTTCGTTTTCGGAAGCGTTTCCCTGACACCCTGTATAGCCTTTTCAACCGAGAGTACAAAAACGTTGGTATGCGCAAAATAAAACTTTTTTTTTTCTTTAAGAAAGAGTAAATGAGTTTTTGTTACATTTTGTTTTTCGGTCTTACCTTATTTGACGACAGTCGTAACGGTAATGAGTCCATTACCAACAATGGGCTCGTAAACGAACCCTACAAATTCGTAAAACTTTTCGCCTCATGTATCTATAATGACCAGTAATATAATTAATAACCAGACGAGGCCAACCTATTACTACTGCACTAGATATCTGATTCTCCAATAACAGGCCTTATCGCAAGTTGCAAATCAAGCGACAAACTTATCAACTGGAACCTATTTATGGACATTTTGACTGGCTTTTTAACACTGTCGGAGGGTGACTGTCTTTGCTCAGTGTGAACCCTACGTATGCCCTTGTCAGTACACGGCACAAAATATACCTAGATACCTACCTCATAAATCTTAATTAATGCACGTAATTATGTTAAAATATTGTCATACGTCCAACTTGAAATTTAACGAGTTCGTTCATAGCAACGTTACTTTTATAATTAACAAAAAGTTATTTAATAAATATGACGCATAAAATTAATAATTTAATTTTACTGCTTTTTGTAAACTTTGTGTGCTTTGACATTAGGCAGCCGAGACAGGTCGTTTTAAACTTGGAGCAAACACCTATGATTATTTTCTAAATGAGACTTTTGTTTTTATAAATTTTAAATGTTTGCGTTGTTTGCTAAATTAACCCATCTGATTAAACAAACACTGATCACAACATTTGGCCTCAAATTAATAGATTTTTATAGAGTAGCCAAATCTGATGTACCTATAGGTACATTTTATTTTGTCATCAAAATTTTCGATTTGAGGCTTAAACGAAATGCAAGCCATATATGAGAGAACCTAAAAGGAAATAGGTTAGTCTAATCCTATTAAATTCAAAAGTCGATCAGAATAAAAAGAAAGTCCTTGAGCGAGAGTGGCGGTACGTATGTACCTACTGCCACTTTGCCAAACTTCACTTTAGCACATCTAACTCCTGTATTGACAAACATTTAAAAGACTCATCGTAAACAGGAAAATGAAAAATGATGAATGATGATATGTGAAAAAGATGGATGAAAAAAGATTGCATGTAGCGGAGATGAGAATATTGAGGTGGATGTGTGGTGTGACGAGAATGGATAAAGTGAGAAATGAGTATATTACAGGGAGTTTGAAAGTGGAAAGTTGAAAGGAAATCGCTTGTCTTGCTATGGTCATGTGAAGAGGAGGGATGAAGCGCATAGTACGAAAAGAGTTCTGAGTATACATGTAGATGGATGGAGAGGGAGAGGGCGGCCAAAGAAAAGATGGATGGATTGTGTGAATAGTAATATGAAAGAAAAGGGAGTTACTGATAGTTTGACGGGTGACAAGACAGAATGGAAGAAAACAACATGTTGCTCTGACCCCAAGTAATAAGTGATAAGCATCGACTTATATTCTAGCGATAGACAAGCACGTTCATGGAAACTATTTGTCAAAATACTGAAAAGTTAAAACAAAAGTTCGCTGTAGCGCTAAATTGGCATTATGTCGTCTAACAAAACTATTAAAACATACAGCGCCTAGATAGCTTTTAGAGATACTTTTTTCACGACCAAAATGTCTCAAACGCCATGAATTTCGCGACACTTACGCGTTTCGTTCAACATAGTGTAATGACATGTTATCCATATAGATTTTTACACCGCAGAAGTGACACAGCTTTTTGCCTACAATTCATTACAATAACACTCTATTTCAAAATTTTATAATAGTCCTCGTTAGTGTAAATTCAAAAATCACGTTCTACTACTTTAATAAATAAGTGAATACAAAATCGCGTAAAATATTGAAACCCTTTATTGTAATCATCATTCTGAAGAATAGCTGTCCTGAGTGAATGAAGATCAGGACTGCGCCGCTAAATTATCTAGTAACAAAACAAACAACAAAGGTAAATTTATCTTTAAAATGTTTAACAATTCCAGTTAAAGATTCAGCTTTTTTTTGGAGATATTTATTTTTCTGCTGTATTTTTATACCTTTTTTTGCAGCTAGAACTGTTTTTTTTATCTTTTTCAACTTAAATATCATCAGCTTGAAAATGTGCAGAGCAGATAAACGAATATTTTGTAGAAAGCCACGTGTTTTCACTGCTATCCTCTTGAAGAATTTTTATCCATTCTTCCCTTTTCGGCTGACTAGTGTGAACAAATCTAGAATATAAATGAAGGACGAAATCTCAATATCAGTATTACAATATCACACATAAGACTACAAATTCAATTGAGCATAATGTATATTTGAATACTAATCTGCACGTGATATCTAGGTAGATACGTAATACCTAAGTGCTAACGAATGACAGAATGCTTACCTAACGACAAAACTTGCCGATGAAAACTGATACCCAATGATTTGCTGACATTTCATGCGAGTTTTTACAGTATCAAAAAACACACATCGTCATAATTTTTGAATTTGACGGTATTCATTGATATCATTTATACTAAAAAGAAATAACATTAAATACAATATTAAAAAAAAAAAAAAACAAACAGGGAATAAAACACCATGCAAGTCTGTGTTCACTAAACCAGTTGTAGGTAAAAATCGTTTTTGTGGGAGTGAACATCTGCATGTTTTAGTCTATGATTGTAAAATGGGAAGGATTTTTAATAAAATAATATGTTTTCTAACATACTATTACTACTTTACATTAGAAGCTATTACATTGCTTGGAAAACAAGTAATTTTACTTAAATTACTACAGAATTATTATTTACGTCCAGATTCAATTTAATTTGAATTTATAAGCGCCAATCTCACACTGCATGAACGTCAAAACTGTACTAATGTCATCAATATCAAGGTGCATAGAAGACACTGCACCTGAGTCGGTTGAAGTGAGTGTACGGCACGCGTAATCTAGTACGTAGTACATATATATCGATGGGGATAAGGTCAGGAAGAAGGAGATCGTAAACAGGAAAATACTCTTTTACGAGTTAAAACTCCTTAGATCTCGCAACTCTACCCCAAAAGACAATAAATACCTATAGAGCCGTTGGAAATATTATATAGGTACTTATGTACGAATATGTAATATACATAGTTTGTTTGATAGTCAAAGTTTTAATGTAAAATCTTATTGTTAAATCGTTGTTTCATGTAATTATATTTATAAAAGACGACTTATAATTTTTTAACTACTTTGTAAATAATTAATATCAAAGAATTAAACCATCATGTCAGTCTAGAAAACGTACCTACACACAGGCTGAATTATTAAAAATATATTATTTAAAAGTCAAATGAGTCGTTATAATTTTATTATTTATATTACCTACATTTAATAAAAATATTTTTTGGTGGCGGTCGAAATGTCCCGAAATAAATCTGATGGCCGATAAATTAATTTGTCTCGGGCACTGGTGAATGGACGTGGCGAATGTGGAATTTCAGAGAGAATTATTGTGTCAGATATTTTGTTAAATTTAATACTGAATGCGGCACTAAGTGACGGGCTCATTTCGTATTGACGATGGTTGGTAAGATAAGTTTGTTTTGTTTCAGCGGAGCAAGTCGGTACTTTAGACGTAAACCCTGCAGCCGACCTGGAGCAAATGCGCGGCCTCATTCAGGGCATGATCAAAGAATCTCAAGCATACTCGAACCTCACCGACTGGTGGTTTGTCGACTGTGAGTTTTACTCCCATTGCTTCCTTTTAGACGTTGTACTAGAAACTTTCACATTTATGTACCTGACATGTTGGAGAGGACAAGTCGTGTACCTTTTTATATATTTACCGTTCGGTCCTATAATATGCACATCGCACACAATTCAACTATGTATTTTTTGTTAAAAACACGTATAAAACTGGTGCAGGTAACTAAGGGGAACAAATGCTTATCTAACCTAAAGGTAGTAAAGTGTATTCAACATCTTCAAACTTAAAGAGGACGAAGGGCAAATATGCTCTCGTATCCCCATTATTTCTAGAGTATGTCAAGTCTATATCCCATGGTAGATCTACTTACAGCGTTTTCATTACATATTCATCGTACAAATATAGAATTACCCTTTTCATACAATCGAAAAGGTTATATTTACAAATTGTTGGTACGATTGAATGAATGAAATTCAGGCTTTATACTTACTTTGTAATCACTCGGAAAAAAATGTTTTATGTGTATGTATATGTTAACTCTTCAGTACGAAATTGAAATGTATTCAACTGTGTTACCTTACCTAATTATTCGGATTTTGGGCAAATATTTAAAGTACTTAGACAGCGTATATACTTATATATATATATTTTAATGATATAAACTAGTGCTTGACTGCGATCCCACCTGATGGTAAGCAGTGATGCAATCGCACTTATCTCGAATATTATTTAATACACAATAGATACGTATATATATATATATATATATATATGTATATTAAGGTACAAAAACGACTAACATCAATAAGATTATTAATTAAGAAATTTTGGGTAACTGTTGGTTTTCCCAAAGAAACAAATAAATAATCATCGTGAGTGACACAGCCAGCATAATTATTTCGGAAAGTTGCTTTCTATCTATAACTTAACTTAGTGAGTAAGTAATCATAAACTATCGACAGTAATCGTGAACCATTTTCTACCAGCCGTAACAGCGGAGCGGTTTTTCCGTATCGACAAGGCCCAGGAGAACTTGCATTACCCGGCGGACATAGGACACGACAACATCTATATTCTGGATGCGGCACCGCACACTCCGCACACGCCAGATACGGAGTCCACAGCACATCCTGATACCACAGCTACGGGCTCGCTGGAGCGCACGGCTGCTTCCGTGTCGCTCGACACCACCACCGGCCTCTCCGTGTCGCTCGACATCTCGCAGAGCGTCGACACGCCTAGTGCGGCCGTCTCGCTCGATGTGCCCGAGTCACATCCTTGGTGAGTTTCTTTGTTGACTACACCACCGCCACGGTTCGTTCGACATCAATACCGGCCTCCAATAATCCTGGCGCGGCCTCACTAGACGTTTTTAAGTCACATCTTTGGTGATTTCCTTGTAACGGTTGGTGTTAAACTAATGTTATGATGATGATGTGAGTGTCTCTTAATTTTTACAGATAGCGGCAAATGTCACTGTGCTTTAACAATTATACTGTAGGCGATTCACACCTCAAGAAAGTGGAATTCTTGTTACTGTTAATTTGACAAATTTTCATTCTGTTGTTTTAATATTAGAACCGGACGTCCATATCGCCAGATCTAACGGCGCCAGATTTTTGGGGCTTTTTGAAATCTCGCGTTTATCACAACAAACCACGGTCCTTGCAAGTCTTGAAAACCATCATAGAAGAAAAAATCCCAAATTCGGAAGCAGATGTTTTGCAAGCAATAAAACAGAATCCATTTTTTTCATTTCTAACAAAATTGGACCCAATTAATTATGACAATGACATTAAATTTGCACCACCCTGTTGTTATGCTGAGATGTCATTCTCCTGTTCGGTCTACTGGCCAGTGCCCATTGCAGTGGCCTTCTGTTTTTTTTCTTACTTGTACAAGTTTAGCAATTTGATCAAGGATATGTTCGAACTTATTACTGACATGGGACATTATTACTGTTAGTCTGCTTTAACAAAATCAGCGCAGCAGATATAGAAGAGACATAAGTGTCATAGTAGAAATAGTAAGTGGTAGCAATTCACAGACGTGAATGGAGCGCTGGATTGTACCATTTAATCTATACCATCGTGTGACGGCAAACGAAGCTCCAACTGGTTGGGAGCCGAGAGCTATTGCAATTAAACCACCACGTAAAATTCAACACTCCAAAACTAAACTGGAAAGCATGATACTTTAATATCAACATAGTAAAAATAATAACATTTTTAAGTTTTCAATTTTTATTATGCGTCATTAGAATTGATCAACCTCGACACAATAAGTCAGCTGTAAAGCCCTCATCAAAACTAATCCAATTGTATTTCAAAATCTTAATATTCTCTTAAAAGACTTACCGCGAAATACGCAAAAGCTACTTCTTAAATAAATATCTGATTTAGAATAAATCTGGATAATTTCACGCGTGGCTTGCGATCTCATCCAGCTTTTTGGTTGACTTCCTTTTACAAAATAAGGAGTCAAGGAAACTTTTGCATATACTCGTATCTCAGCTTTTCAATGATAGTATTTTTAGAACGTTGCTGAGGGCGTTACGGGAACTTACATGAGTGTTTCCTTAGAACAGTAGGTACAGCTCCATTTATAGAAGGTGCTTGTTATACTCGTATTGACTGTACCTGTTCGCATAGAATTATAACTATAGTTTTAATAACGAAACAGTGAATCGGGTCTCGGCAGTCCTGCGCGGTCATCAGAAGAGTTGCTATCACCTCAAACGCCACCGCCTAGTGCGGTGGGCACGGCTCCAACAACGCCGGTGTTGGTGCGGGCGCCGGCGCCGGCGCCGACTCCCGCGCCGGTGCCGCCTCCCGCGCCGGCGCCGGCGCCGCTAAGCCCGGTGGCGGTGCCGGCCGAGCCGCTGTCGCCGCCACTGTGCACAAGTCCACCCGCCAAAGACCACGAGCCCACCACCGACTCAATAGCGCGGTTCAAAACGTGAGTACGTTCACTTTTATCGTTTAACCACGTCGGTGTGTGTGCGCCTAGATTTTAGATGCAATGTGTTCATTTGCGCGCTTCTAAAACGCCGCCTTACTAAATCAAAAAGTTGTTACATAGTAGATGCGCACGTCCGTGCGGCTCTGGGGACGGGCCCTCTTTGGGACTCTAATAAGGATTAAGATGGCACTCGGTTCGACGAGCCATCTTTGTATCTAACCTTTAGCTGTAGTCACAGTTCGAGATTAGTTTAACAGCACTGTGTTACTAGTTATTAATAAAGTCTAGCATTTGAAAAATAACATAGCTAGAACGAAATATTTTATTAGAAACGTGTGCGTGTGTCAAATAGAAATTGCACAATTTACTTGGTCAAACTAGATAGTCTATGATGCGATCGCTATCGATCTAATAATGTGTGATCACTTTCTGTTAGGAGTATCGCACAAGTACAGGCATTGAAGCACGACGCACACTTGTTTGAAACTGAAATCTGCACTCTATCTCTTCTTTCTTCTATTGCATGCAGCATTCATGAAAAATTGTTTGGACTTGAGCAAGAAGTGTTTGGCTATAGGTGAGACTTTATATGGATAGTTTTAGCTATAGAGTAGTTTTAGTATTGTGACATCTACTGACTGCTTCGTATAAGGTAACTTCTAATCCTAATCAATAACTTTTAACTTCAATTTTTCTTCCTCTATGTAGTATTATCAAGTTTCCCATGATTCTAAGAAAACGCCAATCAACAAGTCTGTCAGGCTATTAAGAAGATTATTTATAAAGCAGTCGGTATTTAGGAAGGTTCTCAGTTCAAATTTTGTAAGGAGACTTTGAATATAGAATCAGCTAATCAGTATTTCAACTTAACTTACCTTACAGACCATCAAATCTAAGAAGTACCGTTTGACGTTTCGCATGTTTCAAAATGAAATAACTTTGTATAGGCGTAATTCACACTATTTTTATTTCATCACAAGCTATACAATTTTTAATCAATAAAGAATTAAAATCTTTTAAACAAAGCAAAATATATACAATAGATAGCTTTTTTTACTAGACTTCGTTTCAAAGTCACGTAATAAGTTCTTTTAACCATAGTGTTGCGTCTCTTCAAATTCACTAGCATACGAATAATCGTCAAATATGCCTAAATAATCGAACTTATTAATAACAAGCCGTTTTAAATCCAACCGTCTTTAAATCTATACTAATATTATAAAGAGGTAGAAGAAGATTGTCTTTTTATTTGTAGGAGGTAATCTCTGAAAGTACTGCCCCCTAGCCAAGTTACAACCGTTTCGTTTCGATTCTCTTTTCGTTGATCGCCTCGAGTAGGCCACGCCTCCGATTCCTTTATTCTGACGTCATCTCAACGCTCAGTCACGTGATCAGAACAAAGGAATAGGAGACGTGGCCGACTCGAGGCGATCAACGAATAGAGAATCGAAACGAAACGATTGTAACTTGGCTAGGGAGGCTGGTCCAATTGCTAAAATTTTTTCACTGATAGAAAGCTACTTTATTACTGAATCCGTAAGCAAAAGCTAGTAACATTTAAATCTGAAAACTGTAATCGATTAGTAAATACAAAGAAATGAAATCATCTCTTAAGAATCATACATTATAGTAAATGATCCCATCCTTATTCTTTAATCTGTCAAAACTGTCAAACGTACAAACCTACTTCTTAGATTTGATGGGCTGTAAGGTTGGCGAATTTTAATATTTAAGTAGGAACCCATTAAATACAGCATTTATAGCAGCTTGTACTTAGTAATTATTATCTAGACACAAATAACATTATTAGTAAGTATTATATCATTTACTGCTAACAAACGAAACCCTAGTTACTTTAATAAAGTTGTAAGCCTAATAATAATCATACACGAGAACATGATAAGTTTACGAGGCGTTGCTACCTATCTCGTTCCCCGAGTTTTGAACGCGTCAGTTAAGCCACAACTCCACCAGACTAACAAGACGTCTCATTTTATTTATCTTCTAAAACTTATTCAGTTTTTGCAGGACAAAGTAAAACTTTGACATTGTTTCAGAAATTTGTTGGAAAAAACATCTGACGCTCTGCTTAAAGCTGCCAAAGTCGGTGATCTGAGAATGGTGAGAAATATAATTCGCAGACATTTTCTTTTCATGTGATTTCCCTGATCAAATATACTTAACGAATTTTCATATATTCAATAAAGCCTTAAGTTCAATATGCCCAATGGCGCTTATTTTTTTATGAGTTATAAATTTTGTTTTCCTCTCTGTTGCACAAGGCAATCAATCGCAGCGTTTGCACTGCGATGCTCTCCAATAAATTAATGAAAAGCTTTTTATTAATTTATAAATTATTTACCGTTAGATACCTACGAGGGTGCTCCCTCGTAGGTATCTAACGGTAAATAATTTATCGTTGTATGCGATCGACAGTTGTAAATTTAACGACAATCATTGAATATGAAAGCATACTTTATGAATGGTTCAGATGAAAGACTTGCACGCGGCGGGCTACTCGCTGTTGTCGATCGACGCGAGCGGGCAGACGGCGCTGCACGTGGCGGCGCGCTACGGCAACAAGGAGATCGTGAAGTACCTGATCGCGTGCGCGCCCACCGCCATCCTCAACATGCGCGACAACGAGCGCGGCCAGACGGCGCTGCACAAGGCGGCGGCGCACAAGCGGCGCGCCGTGTGCTGCATGCTGGTGGCGGGCGGCGCCTCGCTCACGCGCCGCGACCACGCCGGCCTCACGCCGCGCCACCTCGCGCTGCGCGCTGAGGACCACGACCTCGCCGCCTATCTTGAGAGTCAGTATACTAATCAAATCAAATCAAACCACTTATTTCGAATTTGCAGCCACTTTTCAATTTTCAAGAAGTCAGTCATCAGAAAAATTATGCTAATTCTACATCCCAAAGCGTAGATCTCTATGGAGGAGATTGTGCAAGATACACCAAGGACACACTTTTAAATCATATTGTATATTACCTCATGCTTCCTTTAGAACTCATTTTCTACTATGATCGAACAAATACAGAATAACACAGATCTCTTAAAATTTTCAATTTTTAGAATTCACATCGAAAAGTAAAATTCGTTCAATGCTGTACTGAAAATTAATATGCAGCAATAAAAAAAAACTCGATGTCCTTTTTCAGGTCAGGAACATTTCCAATTAGTGTCTGAGGATTTGGAAACTGCCGTTTAAAAGTCGAATACGTTGACCACGTCCTCGGCACGAAAGAAAACTATCGAGCAAGTTCGCGCTACCAAACTGTAGTGATATAGTGATAACATGACTTAAGATATTGTTTGAAACACCAAAGTGATATTCAGATCTGGTGTAGGATTATAAAAACGTTTCATTATTAAAATAATCATATTGAAAGAATTATCATAATTATATTTTCGTCATAAATTATTATAATATATTCAGTTAATTTATTGAATTTAGTCACTGTAAATGTTACAGATAAATAAATCAATTTATAGCTTACGAAATATTTTAATTAAAAAATTACAATATTATGATAGAGCTTTTAAAATTTAATCCATTAAGGTAATCTATATCCAATTCTATTATTAACTTTACTGTAACATTTATAGTTGTAGTAATATATGAATTTAGAATAAACACTTATAAGGTGAATCTTTTCGCATTTTGTTTCAATTTCTCTCTTTTTTCTATTATAAGGAATGAGTGATTTCATAAACTATGAAACTGCTCTGAAGTAAAAGTGTGTGCCTTTCCCGTGTGTTGTACAAACAATAAGGCAACGGAATGTATCCTGCACTCAAATATGAATACAAAAATGAAAATCTACAACCTGAAATGGTATACTAAACACAGCTTTCATAACCTGTGAATGCAGTGGTTTGCTTGAGACTGAGCATGATTAATATGTGCAGCCTAAAGAAATCCCGGGCTGTAGTTTCTGAACGAGTTATTTGCAGGCTTCTTTTAATATTTTATCAGTCAAAATATAGCCAAAGGAAATAAATCCTTCGTGTTTTATGATAAAATATGAACAAGCGAACCTTTCATGTGAAATCTGTCTGATATCTGAACATGTAAGGCGCGAGAGACAAACATAAGAAGATAATGCAGAGGGATACATTCACGATGTCGACCTTTTGTGTTCTGTCAAAGAACCTTTCTAAGTACTTGTATATTTTAGAATAAATTTTACATCGCTTTCAGACGATTCGCCTTTCCAGATTTCCTTCTAAATTACTTCAATTATGAATCCATGGGACCTTAACTTACTCTTATTCTATGGAATGATAAGTCTTTGTGATAATGAGAAACTTTCCTATGCGATTTATTCATCTTATGAATGCCTCTGCGGACCCCAATGAGTACAGTTGTGATAGTACAATGTTTGTGTAATTTGTGTTGCCAGTCATTTATTTTACGTATTTTATATCAATGTGACTTCGTTATTTTGATAAAGCTATACTGTTTACTCGATGATTAGGCCTAAATACTTAAATATTGTTATGTATTATATTATTGTTTTTTGATGCAATATTTCTTGTATAAGTGTTCTAATATTCTTATTATAGTCTTCGGCAATAATAATTTTACGTCTAAGGCTAAATTTTATACTACTGAGTTGTACAATGCTGATATAATCAGTATTGTACTTATTATGATCTCAGTATTTGTATGTATCCGTATTACGGTGTAATGTTTATTTCTGTATGTCATAATAAGGAGCGGTAATGATTATAATGTAATATAGTTTTAAAATTGTTTGTTATCTCATACTACGTTAAATAAAGTTAAGTGCACTCACTTGTGAAATGTGTAGCTGGTAATGGTCGCGGCGGCGCTTTATCGCCTTGTCACCTGGTTGCCTGGTCGCCTGGTCATCTAGTCGCCTGGTCGCTAAGTTACCTGGTTGCCTGGTCGCCTGGTCATCTAGTCGCCTAGTCGCCTGGTCATCTAGTCGCCTGGTCGCTAAGTCACCTGGTTGCCTGGTCGCCTGGTCATCTGGTCGCCTGGTCGCTAAGTCACCTGGTTACCTGGTCGCCTGGTCATCTAGTCGTCTGATCGCTAAGTCACCTGTTAGCCTGTTCGCTAAGTGAACTGATAGCCTGCTCGCCTGGTCGCTATGTCACCTGGTAGCCTAGTCCCCTGGTTGCTAAGTGAACTGATAGCCTGCTCGCCTGGTCGCTATGTCACCTGGTAGCCTAGTCCCCTGGTTGCTAAGTCACCTGTTAGCCTGGTCGCCTAGTCGCTAAGTCACCTGGTAGCTTGGTCCCCTGGACGCTAAGTCACCTGGTAGCTTAGTCCCCTAGACGCTAAGTTATCTAGTAGCTTGGTCCCCTGGACGCTAAGTCACCTGTTGGCCTGGTCGCCTAGTCGCTAAGTCACCTGGTAGCCTGGTCGCTGGGTCGTATTTGTCACCGCCGCCCACCGCGCGTCCAATTGTTATTTATTACTTATCTCGTGTAACAATTTCCTGAATGATTTGTGCGTTTGTACGAGTTTGAATCGCTAAGTGTTGTTTATGTCTATTATGCCAATACCTCTACTAGTAGATGTACCTAATAGTTTAGTATTTATCGAATTTACTCGTACTACTCGCTGACAAGCGAACAATGAAAGACAAAGCTGTGAGAATTTTGGTCGTAATGTAAAAATGTAAGTTCATTTATATCGTAAGTGAAACGATATGCAACATTATACATAACACTGTTCTGTGAGTTTCTTAATTTGTGATTGTAGATAGACGTTTTTGATATTTAACATAATATTATGTAGAGAATTAACTATTTCCGTTGAAGAGTTGACTTCGAGTTTGTAACAATCGCGTCGCGAATCACGATCTCCGCTGTATCTACTCGTAGCATCGTAAGTGTGGTCCTCTGGAGCCGTCGACGCTCTTCAACAAAATTTGATAACGTTTAATTGATGTGACATTTAGTAGATAGTAAATTATAATCTACACATGTTACGTCTTAATATTAATATTTAAAAGTGAGATATTATAATATTAGAGCCTATATCTGTGGGCGCCAGTTTAATCTTTAAATCGTTAGTGATACTTTTCCTATGAGATATTATTATACTTAGTCTTGTACATACTGTAATGGAGGCCTTCATTCAAGTAGTAAATCGTGACACTACACGATTAGTAACTATATCTCATGACCAAGTTCTATCTAAGAAAGGAAAATGAATATCACTAGGCTAAAAATTTTGAGCTCTTACAAGAGCTGCTTTTGGATCGAATATTTACTAGATTTATGAGAGGAACCCACTATTGTAATACCTACCTGTGTTGCATATTTTTTCATTCTGAACCTTCATATGCCTTCGATGTATCGGTTGTATACAAGGCGTAACATTATTTCGAGAGTGTATTTTAACTGGAAATCATTTACACGATAAAGTCATCTTGGGAACAGTTTTTCTTCTTTATTTTACTCTTCTCCAATCATTTTTTCCAAGATCTTTAAGTAAAGAATTATTTTATTCTTTTCTTAAAGTTTTTCTTGGGAAGATGTTGTCAGTATTTCTTGATATTTTTTAAATAATTTTAATAGTTTTTTTCTAAATGTTGTTAAGGCCTTCAAAAAATAGCTGCATCCTTGTAATGTTATACCCTGTATAGACTTGCCCAACGACATAATTTGTACTGCGCTTTGCCTGCAGGCGTTGACGAATAGGTACCTACGTTGGCAAGCTATTAATTATGCGTAGGAGTATAAAACTCAAATACCGAGGCGTAAACCTGCTCGGCGCGTGGACTACATTAATTCGTAGAGAGAGACCCTTTCGTCGAGATTCTCTAATGCTGCCACTACACTTGGCGTATTTGAGCAAAGGTTCTTGTTATTTTGCTAATACAATATTAACTTTATTTCAAACATTATATGGTACATTTTGTATTACAAGTACACCAAAAATTTTGACAAATACGCCAAATTAAGTGCCTGCATAACAGGTTGTGTTGATACGAGTATACTGACTAGGTATCTGATAAAGATCTTTATTATTATAGCAAATATGTAAATGATAAATTATTGTACTATAATTAATTCCAGTATTTAATTGACAACTGATGTTTTTTTTTTTGAATTTTGAACTATTTTCCTAAGCACATACAGCATTCCATGCAAACTATACCTTTATATGTAATATGTTCTTAATCTTTTTCGTCTTTCACTATGTGATACTTTGTATTGTTATAATTCTGCAAAATGATTAACGAATTAAGAAAATATAATTATAAAAGATAATAATGAATGCATTAGATTTGGGGTTCCGCATTGAATATGTTTTGCATGTTTCATTTTTATTGAAAATAAAAAAAAAACTAATTAAAGTAATTTTCTTCATAATCATATCCTCAATTTATTTTCAATGTCTTATCCCATTATGTCTTCTATTTTCGACTCTCGTCAGCACAGTTTCAACACTGCAGTATTTTTGTAAATCATCAAAGATCAGTTTCCGACGTTTTACAATACTCCCTGGATCTCGATTAGGTTGACCCAGGCTGTTACAACGGACGAAAACCAAAAGATCCGCGATAAAGTAGGTCCCAAATATATTTAACTACAGTTTAATCATACTTTGTTCTTTAAATAACTTTTTCGCCATATTAAAGATACGGAACCCCTGGCAAGTGATGTAAATCGCATTTTCGAACTGTTTTGAGCATGTTATGTAAATAGAATGGACCCTCAGTGACCCTTTGCAGTGCTGTATCGCTGCGGTTGCGTCTTATTGCTAAATATGAATAATTTATTGTATCCTTCTGTCAGCCACTTATTTCCTATTTTATATTACAATAACAAACAAAATTATCTAAAATTACCAATCTAAACACCGTTCCACCGAGCACACGTGACGTGGTCTATTCAAATGTTCCTCTAACGTGTGTACTTATTAAGGTAAAGTGTATTTTAATCTAATAAACTATGGTATATAATGTAAAAGACACAATCTTGTATAAATTGGCAGCTGCGACATTTGAAGCGAGAATGTATTGTGGCACGAGATCAATAATGTATGTACTCACTGTGAGGTTAATTAAATGATTAATAGCTAATGTCGTTTCCTCCTAATTCTGCTCCCAAGTTTGCCAAGTCCCCTTCAATTTATATTTCACTTACGTACACATTAGATTGTTGTGGTATATAACTGTTTTGCCAAAGTTATAAATCTAATTGTCCCGAGATACAAGTTGGATGCCATAAATAATATTAGCACAGTATCTGATACGTGTGTTAGTACGAAAATATTAATACAATATTTGTACGCATGTAGCGTTCTAATATAAGTGTTCATTAAGAGTAGTACTATGGGGGTTATTGCTTCGACAACAATAAAACCTTTGGATTTTTGGTATTATTTTGAAGAAAAAATATTGATAGATATTATAAACTCCATCGCACGACGCGAACTACACGCCTCTGGAATCTCGTGCCGATAAGCTGCAATATCAGGCGCCGCCATCACGCCACCTCCTCGACCTTCCTCGCCGAGATCAAATGCATCGTGAGTCATCTCATATAAACTTAATCCGTATAAACTCTGCACCATCCCCCATACATACAAAATATGCATTAGCTCATAGCTGTGCGGAATTTGCTCAATATTTGAATTTAGTAAATTCAGATGTTGATTATTATCTTTTCCTTATTATCTCTAGATAATACTTCACTTCTTAAAAATTCTTTTTCAAACAAAATTCTGTCTACCTCGTAGTGATTACATACATTTGACACGGAAGTGCAATAAATATTAAATTATGAATGAATCCCTATACGAGTATATTACGTAAATGATAGCATTTTTCAAAATAGTTTACGAAGGAAAAGCGTATTGATCTATTTAAGTAGGTAGGTACTTTTACGGAATGTGTGTAACAGCACCATCTACTTATTCAATTACTCTGTAGTACCAAACTGGATATTATTATGTAAACTATTGAAAATTAAATGGTAATAAGTAAAACTAGAATTTTGAGAGCACTCATTTCAATGTAAGTATGTACATGATACTTATTTTTGCACTCAATAAAGTCACTATTTTAAATAAAATTATTAAAATCAAGTACACTGAAGAACAATAAATAAAGTACGACCTAATTTGAGTTTCATTTAATCCTCCAGTATCTAACCCAGGGACGGCGTACCTTTATTGGAGAATCTGCCACTACAAATGCCACCAAAAAATCTTGACTTTGTGATTTAATAGACATAAAATCGTAATGTCGTAATGTTTACAATTGTTTGTTTATTTAAATAAATAAATGAGATTGGATTTATTATTGCTATTCCAAATTACCTAGGTACCTGATAAACATCTTGCGCTGGCGTGCTCGAATTATATCCCCATGTGCCAGCATGGTACGCGTGCCATAGCCTCGCCATCTCTGGATGTCTCTGATCTAACCTAACTTATCTAGACGAATTTCACCGTAATTTATATTCTATTCATTGCGTTTAGGCCAACGAGTTGTAAACTCACGATATCTTTAGCCCATTCCTTTGTAAAGTTATATTAAGTTTAGAAGAATGGAGATGGCGAGGCCAGAAAGGCTACAGGCCATATAATTACCAAATAGTTTAATCTTAATTTTGAAAGGGTACAGCCAAGACTTCAAACAAAGTAGGTACCTGCGTAAATTAAACGAGGAAAATGTTGGTACAGTCATTCTAAATTCATTGGGCTCGCCACAAATGTGGCTGTGAGTCCCTTTGAGGAGTGGCTATTGAAGCGACACGACTTCCTCGCCTCCCTCATGATGCAGGCCCTTACCGAACATAGTAAGTTCAGGCGTTTCCTGTTTCGGATTCAGGCGGGAGAAACGCCTGGGTGTCACCATTTTATGGACCGCCCAGAGAATATGGTGGTAGGTGGAGGTATGCACCGCTTGGGCAGAACACCACCGTATCCTTGTGGAGGCGAATAGTGGCGGCAACCTCTCGCGCTGGGCCTAAGTTTAGGCTATGGCAGGGAACTAGAGAAAATTGGAAGCAGTCACCTTCTTCTACGAAGCAGTAATGCTAGTAAAGAAGATGCCCGCAAACATGAGGGAACGGGCATCGAGACGCCCCGGGTGAGAGATATCGGCAACCCCTCCCGCCCTGTCCCGGGGTCCTGGAGATCAAGATCAAAACAAGAATTGTCCTTTGAAGATTCTTTGATAAAAAAAAAAACATACTTCAAATTACCATAATAAACAAAAACGGAGTATTAATTACTTTGTTTTTGTTTATTACCAAATTACACCTGTTGCTCAAACTGAACGAGTGAACGCGTAGCACATCACTTTTCCGCTACGAAATCGTAGCTGCCTAACTTGCGTAGCTAGAATTGCTACGATTGCTACACCGTAGTAGCTATGCTACATCAGTGTTACTGCGTAGTAGTAATCTATACAATCCCTATTTGCTTAAATGCTCTTTTCTGAGGATATCACATCGCAATATTAATAAACTAGCTTCTGCCAGCGGCTGTAATAGTAGCTTTCTTCGTACAAACGTAGAACCCCGGTTTTATCCCCTTAGGGGGTGAATTTAAGAAAATCCTCTCTTAGTGCTTGCCCACGTTATAAAAGGAAGCCTTGTGCAAGATTTCATGCTCCTAGTCTCAGTAGTTTTGGCTGTGCGTTAATGTCAGTCTGACAGTTTCTCCGTATATATAGATTTATATATAAATTATTGTACAAAACTAGAGTCAAATCATAGTTGATACCAGTTTCGTTGCGAGTTTTTTATTCAGTTTTTTCACACGTTTTATTCCATTAAAAATGTTAAAGGATAGATATAGAAAAATAATTATTTACATTATTGCGTTAAGAATTAAGTCTACGTTGGCAATGGGACAAACTTCTGTAATCAAATAAACATTCTGCACGTTTCTGTATATTTGAGTATGTAAAAGAATTCAACAACCTTGGGTAATTTAAGACCCATCGGGACAAAGCCTTAAAGCCTTTTTCCTTGCTACTTTACATAACAGTGGTACTATTCAGAGGTGATAAAAACCTTCATATTGGAGCTGCACATTTCACCGTACTAACACTTGTCGAACTACTAGCTGACCCGGCAAACGTAATTCGGTCTTATAAATCATCAAGCAAAAAATTTGGGCAAGTGTGAGTCGGACTAGTGCTCTGAGGGTTCCGTACAAACTTACCTATGTAAACAGTTCAAATCCCGAATGGAGTCTCGAAGATTTTTTCGAATGGCAATTTTTTTTGGTGACGTAATAACCTGTTATCCTAATCCTTTACCTGTTGGGTCTAAATTTTTCAAGACTCACTGTACAAATACGAACAAGAAGCTGTCAGATCAAACTCTCGAGCTTATGAAGAAGAGACATGAGATGACTTTGCAGTGTTCAGATGATGCGTGCACATACCGGCAGCTCAATAAACGGATCTCAAAGTCTCTGAAACGTAACCTTCGCCGATTTAATACCGAGAGGATTAAGGATGCGATTGAGCGAAATAAGGGCTCTAAAGTATTTGCACGAGATCTGTTTATTGGGTAGAGCCAGCTGAAGACCGCCGATGGCAGTCATATCCGCCAAATCGGAGCTTCTGGGAGAGATCAAGGCTTTTCATTGACAGTTGTGCACGTCAATCTCCGAACCCACTGCAAATCTAGCAAACGACCCAACAGCTAGATTGACTCGACACTATACCGAAAATATCCCGGACGTCATCCTGTACGTGATTAGGATGGCTCTGAAGCAGTTGAAGAACAACAAGGCGTCGGGTGAGGACGGAATTACGGCCGAGCTCCTGAAGCCGGGTGGAAAACCGGTCCTAAAGGTCCTTCAGAAGTTGTTCAATTCCGTCATACTCCAAGAAAAAACGCCACAGGCATGGAGCAGAGGTGTGGTGGTACTCTTCTTTAAGAAGGGTGAAAATACCCTGCTTAAGAATTACAGGCCCATCTCACTTCTGAGCAATGTCTACAAGCTGTTTTCCAGAGTCATCACGAACCGTCTCGCGCGCAGGTTCGACGACTTCCAGCCTCCCGAACAAGCCGGATTTCGAAAAGGCTTCAGCACCGTGAGAGCCTTTGATTCGATCGAAAGCGATGGGCTGTACTGCAGTCTCTCCAATAGTGCCAGATTGACTATCGGAACATCGAAGTGCTGAAGTGTTTATACAAAAACGCCACCATGTCAGTCCGACTTCAGAACCAGACCTCGAAACCTATCCTCTTGCAGCGAGGTGTGAGGCAAGGAGACGTCATTTCTCCAAAACTGTTCACGGCCGCAATGGAGGATGTCTTCAAGGTTCTGGAGTGGAGAGAGCTAGGCACAAATGTCATGGCGAGTATATCACTCACCTTCGATTTACCGACGACATAGTAGTCATGGCTAAGACTGCGGAGGAGCTCAGTACAATGCTCGGTGACCTCAGTAAAGCTTCCGAAAGAGTGGAACATAAAATGAACATGGACAAAACCAAAGTCATGGTAAACATCCATGTAGCATCGACTCCTATCAAGATCGGAGACTCTACACTCGAGGTTGTAGACGACTTTTTTTTTTTTTTGTTGCCGGGGTGGAAAATCCTCATGGATGTACTTCGCCTGGGGCAGACGAAGGGGTCTGTCAGACTCTTACTGACTAAAAACCACCTCGGTGTTCCCTCCCACACTTGAAGACGACTACGTTTACCTGGAACAGACGGTCCAGTTGGGTTAAGTCTTACTTCGAGAAAGAGGTCAGTCGTCGAATCCGACTCGGCTGGGCCGCGTTCGGGAAGCTGCGCGGTGTCTTCTGGTCCAATATACCACAGTGTCTCAAGACGAAAGTCTATGACCAGTGCGTGTTGCCAATGATGATATATGGCTCCGAAACGTGGTCCGTGGCTCCGGTCCGTGGCTCCGAAACGTGGCCTCATCAGAAGACTTAAAGTCACTCAAAGGGCAATGGAAAGGGCTATTGCTCGGAGTTTCCTTGCGTGTTTCTGCATTTTGCATTGCATTCTGGGCAACGGGAAGTTCGCTATGAACTTTGACTTCCTCGAGAGTGTAGAAATATACGTTTTTTGAGACATAAACGGCCGTATCTTTTTTTTCGTTAACTTAGAAATTCTATTTTTTTCACAGCTTCAAGAGATTTCAAACTTGATTATATGGTTTTAATTTCTACTAAATACCTCCACGCGTTCCCGAGATAAAGGGTCTAGACAGACAGACAGATAGATAGACTGACGGACGGACAACAAAGTGATCCTATAAGAGTTCAGTTTTTTCCTTTTGAAGTACGAAACCCTAAAAATGTGGAGTGGGGGTATGAGGATTAAAAATATCCTACGACCTATGCTCAGACCTACCAAATTTTATATATTAGAAGATTTATAATTCAAGCGAAGAGAATTTCTAACTTAGCATGCCGACGAAGTTGTATCAGTTTGGGATTTAAACAACGTAACTGGAGCCCATTACGCTTTAGACGCTGAATATGTTTGTTCGGTAAGTTTGTTGCTCCTTAGTTCAGGTATTTTACATGATACGCCCTGAACCCAGTTGAATGGAAATTGATATTATGTTCACCTGATGAATCGTAGAGAACGCAATATTTATATCGCTTCGCTAGTTTTACAGGAAAAATGTATCGACTTTAATCATATTATAAATTGAAGGTACATATAGGTACATTTTTATAGCTACGTTTGACATTTCAAATCTCGCTTTCACGATATTCATATATTATGCGCCAGTTTTTCCTTTTTATTTTTCGGAATAGTTTTCTGAAATCCTGTTTGGTATTTTATGTCAACTATATCTCGTACAATATTTGAGTTTATTGCGTTTTTACTCCGGTAGGTTTATGAGCCAGTTATTAGATAAGGTTGACTATATCTGTGAACTTCGAATAAAGTGTACGTGTAAAGGTAGGCCGCTTACGTTAGACCAAGATACTTTATGTATCGACCCACCTGAACTTACGTATCCCCAACTAACTGTGAGACCGTGATGGTCCAGAAGGAGGCCGCTGAGCGAGATCGTGAAAGAGCCGATCCCACTCGGAGTAGAAAGCGTCGGGGAGGCAACCGCCCTGATGCTTAACACGCCAAAACCCTGCTTACACCATCCAATACAAGTGGGACTTTGGAACCACGGGCGCTCAGAGTGGGGACTCTGCTCGCCCATCAAGTGATTCCAGGGAAGACGGTGGCACAGTGATCACGTGCTGCCGTGCACAGTGAGGTTCAGGGGAGACCGTTATACAGTCTCTTCAGGGATGTGCCGGATCAGGCGCTGCACAGAGGGGGTTCCGGAATGGTCTTTTGAGAGGTAACGGGGCCCTTTCTACGTATTGATGGTGATCACCGAGGTAAAAATCCCACACCCTCTCCGGAATTATCCCCAAAGTCCGGGCGCCTTTTGAAGGTATCCCCTCGAAAACAAAACAAAAAATAGGCCGCTTACGTACAGGAAGTATACTTTGTTGCATACAATCTCATAAAACAACTGCTTAACCTTACAGAGAGATATTTAAAACAATTTTCTTGGTAGATACAACTTTTTAGGTATCATATGTAACTAGTTATTTTAGTTGTAAGTTTAATTCAGTCGCTTTTTTTAATCATGATCAAAAATTATGGGGCACAAACACTAAATTATTATATCTACTTCTAAAAAACAAAACCTTAGTTAAAGTACTACGTTGCGTTACGTTATAGACTCGTCAGATACTTAATGTGAGTGCGGTGCCTCTGTTTAAGACATGAGCCACGCGTTAGTGTCTCAAGTGCCCATACACCTACACTTTAAGGAGGATTTAATGAGTGGTACCGTTGGTGCGGTTAACGTAGCCACCTATCGGGCCCAAACAGTTTAACTAGTTCATCGTATCGAAAAAAAAAGATATGAGAGTGTACGTTGGATGTCTGTCAAGACTCTTTATCTTGGGAACACATGAACCTTCATGTGTTGAAATTAAAACTATATACTTAAGTCTGTTTTGAGAGCAGTGGTGATAAAATAAATTACACAAAGTAATGCGCCTGGCTGGGTTTGAACCCGCGACCTACAACTCGTAAGTCGGGGCCGTTACCACTCGGCCACCACTGCTCTCAAAACGGTGAAGGAAAACATCGTGAGGAAACCGGCATGTCCTAGAACCAAAAATTCAAAGACATGTGACATCCACCAACCCGCACTGGGCCCGCGTCTTGGATTACGGCCCATTCCCTCTCCTAGAGAGGAGGCCTGAGTCCCAACAGTGGGAACATTAAAAAAAGGCCGACTATGCTATGTACTCAAGTCTGCGGTCCCTTGAAGCAGTGAAAAAATCAAACTTTTGAGTTAACGAAAAAAAAAGATACGGCATTTTATGTCAAAAAACGTGTATTTTGTAGACCTGTATTATGTTCTGTTCTCCCAGAAGCTCCGGTTTGACTGATATGACTCTGCTATCGTCGGTTTTTAGTCTCGTGAGTTGGCACTACCTAATAGACAGATCTCGTGTAAATACTTCTAGATGAAAAGCATCACTTTCGACACACTCGCAGGCTACGCGACAGGCTTGTTGAATTTCTTCATGACAGCGGTATTAGAGGCAAATTACTAGACAGGTGTAAATATTAAATTAAAGTATCCATTTTTTTTTCGAAGACATGTGACATTCACCAACTCGCACTGGGCCCGCGTGGTGGATTACGGCCCATTCCCTCTCCTAGAGACGTGGCCTGAATCCCAGCAGTGGGAACATTAAAAGGCTGATTATGTTATCCATTTAAATATTTAGTTTCGCAGTACGTCGCGTATAATAGGTAATGATGAGTACTAGACTATAAATAAATTGGATTACATACTGTTTTGAAATAATGTCCAGCGAGGAGAAATAGTTTCACCATATAATCAAGTCTTGATAACATATAGGCGTAATAAGCGTAACATAATAATAATAATTATAATAATAATAGCCTTTAATAACAATCCAACATATCAGTACATATTTAACACATACATTTTTTTTTGTTCCTTTATTTATTATTAAAATTTACTTCAACTATCTGACACCGGTTTGTGAAGATTGTCTTGCTTTCCATCATAGGCCTCCCCTAGAGTTTGCCATAAAGTGCGGTTCTGTGCTTGTCTTCTCCATGTGATGCCTGCTATTCTTGTAACATCTTCCGTCCATCTACGACATTGTCTCCCTTTCATTCTTTTATGTAGCGTAACATAAGTAATAATCAAATAAATACCTACGCAAAACTTTTACTTTCCTAAGTACAGCAACATACATGGCAAGAGAACACTAAAATATAAATAATTTACCGACAACATTAATGGATATAATCTACATGTTACCTGCAATCTGTATAATTGAGGCATTCTATACAATACCTAGGCAATGTATAGAACACCTAAGACCTTCAGGCAATGTATGAAATATTATGAGTATTATGGTCCATTACATACTTTACCTAGGTAATGTATACCGTTCCTAGGGATTGTACAGAGTACCTGCTGGTTCACCGGTAATATGTAATATATATGCCCATATTTATCAATATTAACCAAACCACCTATTAAATTACGGACAAATGAAAAATTTTCTATTAGGTATTTAAAATCAATGGGTGTAAAAGACGAGAGCAGGGAAGGATTGACTTAATTTTAGAGCTCCCCGACACGTACAGGTTAGGTTTGAAGCTTCTGCCTAGCCTTCGTGGTTACTTTTTTTTATAACCACCTGGAAACACAAGCCTTACTTTAAGACCCGCGTACAGAAATAGCACCTGATTTCTTATACATAATAAAATTAACTTGAAATTAATAATTCTTCGGGCTTTAAATAACATCTGTAGCCTTCTAACATAACCTGTTTCGGGGTGCCCTAAAATTACATCACCTCTGATGTAAATGATACGCAGATTTCAACAAGACTGACTTTTATTATTACAGGTAGTTGAACATAATAAATAATTATAGTACCGACAACATGCACATATCATCATGCCTGTATTATCGCAATGTAATCTTTCCACTCGAAATCCAAGTCTGTTATACGTATTCAAAGATAGTACATTTAAGTCGGACCCTGTATCTAATTTAAATTCCTCCTTCCTGCCATTTTTAGATAATAATAAAGTTTCATTCCACTTAGCGTTCTTAGATTGGCTCAGCCTTTCCACCACAGAGATATAATACATTTCTTCTTCACTTACATCGGCCTCCTCCACTTGGTAAACACGCTTTTTCACACTAGGACACGCTTTTTTAAAGTCACTCGGCGACCCCTGCCGCTGCCGCGACCATTGCGTCGACGTTCGTTGTCCCGCTACTACATCCAGCCTTGGTATCTGCACAACCTCCTTCCCTACTCTCGTCTTTTACACAAATTACTGGCTGCGCATTTTGGTATTGTATAGACTACCTAGGCAAGTATAAAATAAATAATTTTTCATAGATTACCTACAGGTTTTAGGTATTCTGGTATTAGGTGGCCTAGGTATTAAATAGAATACCGGATATATACATATAATAAAACAGAAAGAGAAGCAAAAATGTAGATGTGTGCCTCACGGTTGCACCAAAATAGGTCCAGTTCAGCATGAATGTAAGACAACTAGTGACTGACGCTGGTTGATGTGTTTTTATTTTTTTGTGAGTTCTAATTTACAGAACTATAACTTAAAGTAATTAGAAACTATAGAACTCGTCTTTGTGCACCTAAAGTACTTTTAAACATTTTGCTTTTGGAAAAAAATGATCTGCTACCGGAATCATCATTTTTTCATTTGATATTTTTTCCAGGAAAAACACCAAAACTTTTTCTAAAAAGTATCCAGAACTCCAGAACTATGCTGCATGCGAATATAACTCTCATTTTTTATGCTCTGCTGGAAAATGATCTGCTAAGTTCACGGCTAGCACATTTTAGCACTCGCGAGGAAATTAATACCTATTTGGGTACTTCCCGTTGACCTAAAATCCTAAAAGGCAAGATGCAAGGTCTCATAGCACAAATACAGAACTAAAGACTGAAAACTGTAAATTTGAAGTTACGAAACAAAACATTTAAGTACTAAACTTTTTCTGAAACATCTTCGAGACTCAATTCTGCCCCCCTAGCCAAGTTACAATCGTATCGTTCGCGCCGAACGCCTCGAGTAGGCCACACCTCCGATTCCTTTGTTCTGACGTCATCTCAACGCTCAGTCACGTCGCCAGATCAAAGGAATCAGAGGCGTGGCCTACTCGAGGCGTTCGGGCGAACGAAACGATTGTAACTTGGCTGGGGGGGCTGGAATCGAACTATTTAAATAGGTAAAATATGGAACCTTCCTCAACCTAAAATTTAAAACAGCTGTTGATAAGACAAGAACAAACGGAATAACAAGAAAAAAGAAGTTTTTTTTTACATGCATTTGCAAAATCAATTCCTTGAGCTGTACACATCTCGTACTGAACAGTAGTAGAAATATCTTTGTTCATCATGACAGGAGTCCATTAGTTGCGAAGGCGGGAAGATGTGGAACAGTTCTCCTGAAGTCGTCGACTGTGCAGCAGAAGCTATATCCGATATCGATGCGGTCAGGTTGCCACCTGATCCAGTTGAACGCGCTGTTGTTGCGACAGCGGTCCGTGCAGAATTGACGCGCGCGAGCCTCGGCCAGCGTGTAATGAGGATTGTTGATACTTATAAACGCCGTGCCAATGCGCCGAGATGCATCGTACACCACCTGACAAATTAAAATTTCCTTTTGATTTTTGTTGAACTGCTTCATTGAATAAAAAAAAAATATACTTCAGAAGCCAGCCAACAAAGTATTTGATTAGACAAAATATCATTTAATTCTTTGTCTAATCAAATACTCTGTTAATTGATTTTGATTAGACAAAATATCACAAAACAACATAAAAATTCATATTTTACATGAATAATTTTCAAACAACTCTGATTTTCAACTTTCAAAATAGACTTGTCACCTATACATAAGGGTTAAGAATATACCTTGTAGAAGTAAAGCGGAACGGGGATCTGGTTGCTTTGCGGCACCAGGAAGATGTCAACGAAGCGGTTGTTCTGATCACGCAGCTGCGTCACGCCAAAGGTACCAGTGTAGATGACGGTGTTGTAGCCAGCAGCGGCGATACGAGCACGAAGATTCTGCAGCAATATACATAAATGTTGAAAATCACGCAAAAGAATTACATAGTAAACAGTTAACACTACAAAAAGTTAACCTGCTCCAGCGAGTTCCAGTTGCCAGCGTTGAAGGGCTGCCACTGAGGTGCAGCATTGATAAAGAAGAAAGTAGCGCGCTGACCAGTAGCGAAAACGTAGTCACTCTTCGCAGTAAGATGACCACGAGCCAAGAACTGGTGGTTTGTTATATATCTGTCTGCTAAAGCGGCTCCGACATATTGGGTGACGACGGTCTTCTGGTGAGCTTGAGTGTACATAGTGTTGACCGCAACACCAGGGAAGAAGTTCCCAGCTACAAATTATAAATAATACATCAGGTTTGGTTTTTAACGCTATAGTAAAGTTAAAACCATAAAGAGGACTTGGGAATGCAAGTATTATTACCTAACCAATTGGGTCTATCTACGCCAGTTTGGTGTACTGCATTTTCACGATTCTGATCATACCAGACGTACAGCACTTCCATACGGTTCTGGTTGAAGCAAGACCAATAGAGAGGATGGAAAACATTGTTGACGATGAAGCCCACTCTGAAAATAAAAATTGTTTTTAGATCAATGTGCGCACAAGTATGAGAGAGGGATGAGACCAACTCCAAACAGAAACTATTGTAGGTCTACTTGTACTACACACCGAATAACGAGGTTGTTATTCCAACAACGACTGGTAGTTCCCTGAGCTTCGTAGTTTGAGTGTGCAGAACAAGTCAGTTGACCGAAGGCTCCGTTCCCATGCAGCCAGCCGGAACCGGAAACGAGATTGTTGTTCACACATGTAGCCGTCTGAAATAATGTTAAAATATTTCAAATATTGACCAAGCATTATATTTAATGGTTGTTTAAGTATATGATACTCTGGATTTTTTTTTCTTCGGTAGGAGTGGGAAATCCTCATGGACGCCCAAGCCACAGACGAGCCAGTGTCAAACTCCTACTGACTAAAACCGCACTCCTACCTTACATTTAAACCACGGATATGACGTCCGTGTCCTTGTTTGGTAAATATACATTATTTGCTTCTGGGCAACTCCACGTGCAAGTGGCGTCACTCCAGAGCACCTTTCAGCGATCGCAATAAATCCCGTCAGAATTTCAGGGCTTAGAGGCCACCAGCCCGAATTTAGTTATATATTTGATAAACTGTTGCTCTCATAATTTGTTAATTTTAAAGTTAAATCAAGTAAATGTGTTCGATGTTTTATCCGGGCATGATGATCAGAGTTCGGAATTTAAGTAGAGTTATTCATGTACTTGCATCGAAATTTTGATATTAATATGGATCATCCCAGGATTTCTAATGAAAAATCCCGTGTGGCCAACAATATTACAAATAAATAATAATAAAAACCTCTAAGATAGATAAAACAAATAAAACAAAGATACATACAATTTTTCATTAAAAAATATTTCTGTACGTCAACTGAGGTGAGGTTAACAAATATATACATTTCCTCCTCGTCGTCATAAATGCAGGAAGAACTTTTTTCTGCTTTATTTCTAATAGGTACATAAAAAAAAAATCTGCTCTTTAAAATTAATCTCGGAATTTAAGGCATATCCACTTTATGCTTTCGCTGTATGAAATCACATGAATAAGTCTACCTAATTCCAACCTTTGATGATGATATATATTTTTTACGGCATTCGATTTCTAAACGATACATAGATGATTGTTGATCCATTTATAGTTAAACTAAAACATTAAAAACAGTTTTTCGTAATAACACGTTGGATCTTCAATATCTCCGAAATCAGAAAATTCCCAGATAGTGTCAGAAATAACAAATGACTAGCGCCGTGTAACAGAGTTATCTATGACGTAATGAATACTTACGTAAATATTTAATTATGAACTACAATAACGTAGCCAACCAAAATTATAATTGACGTTGAATCAGCAGGTTGACAAATCTTTTTAAATATGAGTCAAACTTACAGCGACATCTCTTGTGGCTGCAATATTCGGGTGTCGGATGGATCGTCCGGAGCCGGTGCACGCGATCACGACTTGTTCTCCGGTATTTAGCCGGATCTGGCCGGTGTTCCCGTTGGCAGCCAAGTACCTATTACCCCGGAGATAAACCGGCTGAGGTTGTCCAAGATCACCATTTATTCTGAATGTGCACCCTAAAAACAAGATTTAGATACACTTCCTTAACTTGTTCAAGAACAATATTGTGAACAATGAACATATAACTTCTCTAGCCAGCTAGACTTTAAATTGTGTTACAATAAATATTTGTAAAATAATAAATATTTACCGCTCCTGGGTCCAGCTTCAATGTTAGACGAATTAGCCATTTTGGATTGTTGAAGGGCCAACCAGGCATCGAGATAGTCTTCAAAATCATCTTCGCCGAGAACCAGAGCCAGCTGTCCAGGCTCCGGTATTTCAGTCGGCAACGCTGCCGCTGCAGCCAAGAGAGCTGCAAGCACTAACACTGGATGCATCTTTGCGGATGGCACAATCTGCACTACTGTTGTATAGAATAATGTTTACTGTTTTATATTAGTATGTCTATAATAATGGATTATCTTTGTTTATATCAAAGCCCATTTTGTAAATTTTATCAAAAGACTTAACCGATTAATATTTATTATCTTTTATGCCAAAAATATTTGTAGCTGTCGTTTCAAGTTCCGTAGGTATAACTCCATGAGCTAGGATAGATTTATATAATAAACTCTTCCTGTTATAAACTTTACGACTCAGATAGTCGCTGTCAGGCGTACTACTCCCGCCTCCATCACCGACACCATCTCAGTTAAACGGATAATTTGTATACGGGGCACTCCTCCACCGTAAGCTCCACCGTGTCCTCCGGGCGGTCCGCACAATGGCGACACTCCCAAACGTTTCTTCTGCCTGAATCCGGTACAGGAACCTCCCTAACTTACCATGTCCGGTGAGGATCTGTATCATGCAGAAGGTGAGGACGCCGTGACGCCTCTTTAGCCACTTCTTTTAGAGGGGACTTACCACATTGATTATGGCGTACCCAACTGACAGATAGTTGATGTTACAAGGAGTAACTTAGGCTACTTTTCATTTTCCCGCGGGAATTAATTCCCAGGTGGGAATATATCTTTGAAATATATAACATTTTTTTACACGATTGCCCCAAAAAAGGGGAGTAATGAAGTAAGTGCTAGTATTATATTTCCTATTGTATTTTTATTTAATACCATTTTGAAATCCTCACGATGAGCCCCTTAATTTGATACCCGTATGGCAGTATAAAAAAAATACTTTAACCCATTTAAAGTATAGCGTCTCACAGTCGTTATGTTGTTTTTTTTAACGTAACCTATCTAAGAACACTTGGATTTTTTTTTAATTCTTGATAGGGTCGCGCTTGACCGCTATCTCACCTGATTATGAAGACAAATCTAACGATATCTTAATTATAAGTATAAATCCGTTCAGTGGTTTGGAAGATTTGAGGTAATTAAGAATATTAAACACAAGATACGCGGGAAAAATATAACCCTTCTTGTAGTCGGGTAAAAAGAAAATAAAGTCTATTACTACTTGGTATTCGAATATTTTAAACCTTACCTAAGTCGAAAACAGCTGTTGATAAGAAGAGAACAAATGGAATAACAAGAAAAAGTAGTCTTTTTCTATTTAATATGTATTTGCTAAATTAAGTCCTCGAGCTGTACACGTCTCGTGCTGAACAGTAATGGAAATATCTATGCTCATCATGACAGGAGTCCATTAGTTGCAAAAGCTGGAAGATGTGGAATCGTTCTCCTGAAGTCGTCGACTGTGCAGCAGAAGCTATATCCGATATCGATGCGGTCAGGTTGCCACCTGATCCAGTTGAACGCGCTGTTGTTGCGACAGCGGTCCGTGCAGAATTGACGCGCGCGAGCCTCGGCCAGCGTGTAATGAGGATTGTTGATACTTATAAACGCCGTGCCAATGCGCCGAGATGCATCGTACACCACCTGACAAATTAAAATTTCCTTTTGATATTTGTTGAACTGCTTCGTGGAATAAAGAAATAAATTTTATACTTCAAAATCCAGCCAACAAAGTATTTAATTAGACAAAATATTATTTAATTCTTTGTCTAATCAAATACCCTGTTAAATAGACCAAAAATATCACAAAACAATATCTAAAATTCATAATTTACATGAATAATTTACAAACAACTAAAATTTTCAACTTCTAAAATAGACTTGTCACCTATATTTAAGGGTTAAGAATATACCTTGTAGAAGTAAAGTGGAACGGGGATCTGGTTGCTTTGCGGCACCAGGAAGATGTCGACGAAGCGATTGTTCTGATCACGCAGCTGCGTCACGCCAAAGGTACCAGTGTAGATGACGGTGTTGTAGCCAGCAGCGGAGATACGAGCACGAAGATTCTGCAGCAATATACATAAATGTTGAAAATCACGCAAAAGAATTAAATAGTAAACAGTTAACACTACAAAAAATTAACCTGCTCCAGCGAGTTCCAGTTGCCAGCGTTGAAGGGCTGCCACTGAGGAGCAGCATTGATAAAAAAGAAAGTAGCACGCTGACCGGTAGCGAAAACGTAGTCACTCTTCGCAGCAAGATGACCACGAGCCAAGAACTGGTGGTTTGTTATATATCTGTCTGCTAAAGTGGCTCCGACATATTGGGTGACGACGGTTCTCTGGTTTGCTTGAGTGTACATAGTGTTGACTGCAACACCAGGGAAGAAGTTTCCGGCTACAAATTATAAATAATATATCAGGTTTGGTTTTTAACGCTATAGTAAAGTTAAAACCACGAAGAGGACTTGGGAATGCAACTATTATTACCTAACCAATTAGGTCTATCTACACCAGTTTGGTGTACAGCATTCTCACGAGTCTGATCATACCAGACGTACAGCACTTCCATACGGTTCTGGTTGAAGCAAGACCAATAGAGAGGATGGAAAACATTGTTGACGATGAAGCCCACTCTGAAAATAAAAAATATTTTTAGATGAATGTGCGCACAATTAAGAGAGAGAGATGAGACCAGCTCCAAGTGATTAAGCTCTGCTTAGAAACTGTTGTAGGACTAGACCTACAACAATTTCTAAGCAGAGCTAATTAAGTACACTAGTGTACTACACACCGAATAACGAGGTTGTTATTCCAGCAACGACTGGTAGTTCCCTGAGCTTCGTAGTTTGAGTGTGCAGAACAAGTCAGTTGACCGAAGGCTCCGTTCCCATGCAGCCAGCCGGAACCAGAAACGAGATTGTTGTTCACGCATGTAGCCGTCTGAAATAATGTTAAAATATTTCAAAAATTGGTCAAGCATTGGTCAAGCAATCATTAAATATATTAATGATTGTTTGAGTATATGACACTCTGGCTTTTGAAGCATCGATGCAGTACTCAAACTGTTGCGCGCAGTTAATGTTTAAGTTAAATGTGTTCGTGATTTTTTATCCAGGCACAATGATATATTTTTTATGACATTCGATTTTTTAAACGATACGTATAATATTATTGATCCATTTACAGTTAAATTAAGATGTTAAAACGATTTTTCTTAATAACACATTGGATCTTCAATATATCCGAAACCAGGAAATTAACAGATAATGTAGGAAATAATAACAAGTCACTAGCGTCTTGTAACAGTCTATGGCAAAGTGAATTCTTGCGTTTATATTTAATTATGAACTAAAATAACCAAAAACAAATACAATTGACGTTGAATCAGCAGGTTAACTATTCTTTTTGGATACAAGTCAAACAGGCCAAGGTGAGACAGTACTTCACGCCGGAACAGCTGCTCAAACTTTATCAAGCGCAAGTTCGATCGTGTATGGAATACTGCTCTCATCTTTGGGATGGGTCTGCCAAATACCAGCTTGATGCTCTGAAGTCGATTGAGAGGCGAGCCAAGAGGACCATCGGTGATGATGCACTTCTCGAATCAAAACTCCAAAGCCTTGAGCATCGACGCCGAGTTGCTAGCCTGTCGGTTTTCTATCGATTACACTTCGGGGAGTGTGCGTTGGAATTGCACAATTTAATTCCACCAAGTCCGTTCCATCATCGGACCACTAGACGTACGGCGTTGCGCCATCGGTACATGGTGGACATCCCACCCATACGTACAAAGCGTTTTGGGAACACATTCATAATGCGTACAGCTAAGGAGTGGAATTCCCTGCCGGAGTCTGTGTTCCCTGATAGCTACAACCTAGGGGTCTTTAAGTCAAGAGTGAATAGGTTACTTCTAGGCAAGCGTGCTCCATCGTCCGCCACATCATCGCTTACCATCAGGTGAGATAGTGGTCAAACGCGAGCCTATCAATAATAAAAAATAAAAAATAAACTTACAGCGACATTTCTTGTGGCTGCAATATTCGGGTGTCGGATGGATCGTCCGGAGCCAGTGCACGCGATCACGACTTGTTCTCCGGTATTCAGCCGGATCTGGCCGGTGTTCCCGTTGGCAGCCAAGTACCTATTACCCCGGAGATAAACCGGCTGAGGTTGTCCAAGATCACCATTTATTCTGAATGTGCACCCTAAAGACAAGATTTAGTTACACTTCCTTAACTTGTTCAAGAACAATTGTGAACAATAAAGATATACCTTCTTTAGCTACAATAAATATTTACCGCTCCTGGGTCCAGCTTCAATGTTAGACGAATTAGCCATTTTGGATTGTTGAAGGGCCAACCAGGCATCGAGATAGTCTTCAAAATCATCTTCGCCGAGAACCAGAGCCAGCTGTCCAGGCTCCGGTATTTCAGTCGGCAACGCTGCCGCTGCAGCCAAGAGAGCTGCAAGCACTAACACTGGATGCATCTTTGAGAATGGCAGAACCTGCACTACTGATGCATAGGTTGATGTATTCTGTTTTATACCAATACGTCTATAATAACGGATTACCTTTGCTTATATCTAAGTCCATTTTGTCAATTTTATCAAACGAGACTTAATCGATTAATATTATTATTTTTATGCCAAAAATATCTGTAGCTGTCGTTTCAAGTTCCGTAGGTATAGTTCCATGAGTTATGATATATTTATTTAATAAACTCTTCTTCTCATAAAAGTTACGACTCAGATAGCCATCTGTCGGGCGTCAGCACTACTTCTGCCTCCATCACCGTTACTAATCCTAATATTATGCTTTTGATAAACGATAGAAACTTGTTTGAATAAAACTTGTATAATCCTGTATAATGTCTATAAATGCCTAACCCTACCTTAGCATGACCAGGCCCAATCCTGATTACAGCGAAGAACAGAAAAACAACTCATTCTCGTCATAGTATCAGTCGTTTAAATAGACGCATAACCCAACCCACCAGGTCATCGTTCCGCCTTGTGGGAGGCTTGTGGAAAGTTGTATTAGACATTATTTATGTATAAAAAAGGTGAGACCCAAAATACATCCGTAAGGAACTCTAAATTGAAAAGCATCATTACCACTTATCGAATATTTGAATGACATGGATAGAATTAAAATTCATCCAAAATTTATTTTTAATGCATTGCTGTAACGCCTATGCGAGTAGATTGTACATATTTTGTTACAAGATTTTTACAATGACCGTGTCAGATCGAAGTCTTGATTTCTGTATAGAGACTCAGAAGTCGAAAGCTAGACAAATTAAATTTTAACATGTGAACTGTTAAAACTATGAAGCAAGAACCATAAAACACAATATTTTGTTTATCCATCGAAATCTGTCATAGCTTTATAATGGGGTTTATGAAAATGGTCAAGTGCACTTTTCGCGAAATCATCGCTAATATAATTTCCTATCTCATAGACGAAGCAAGGGTCCGCCATTGCGAACAGTCTTGAGCTCCATTCACGTTTCGTCTCAGTCCAGGTTAAACCATTTTATTTTAATTAACAAAATAAATCAAAAGCTTTTGTTTATTATGAATCAATAGAAATGTACTCTTCCTACTAATATAATAAACGCGAAAGTTTGTATGTATGGATGTTTCACGCAAAAACCAATGAATGAATTTCGATGTAACTTTGTACACGGATAGACCATATCCTGGAATAGACCTTAGGATACTTTCTATCCCGGGAGTATGTTCCCTTGGGATAATTTACTACTATGACGCGGGCGAAGCCGCTGGTAGCAGTTAGTGGTACTTTATATAATTATCTAGATGATATTTACACATTAATTAGATAAGATATTGTGTGATTCCATTTGATATGTGACGTCACAAAATAATTCGTATGATTTACGTACTTCATCTACATATGATACGGCGAATATAAAAACTACGGTCAATTAACTCATACCTCCTTTTTTCCTGTTGGGGGTATATTTCTGAACAACCCAAATATATGGTTTTTTTCAGTTAAGTTAATTATACCGCGTAACTTAATTTACTTGGCCCGAGCGTTAAGGTTCATTGAAACTGAAATGATCTTAAACCGCCTGATAGAGATAATTTTAAAAGAATTAATAATAATAATATTCCACAACTTTCACACAACGCCATCTAGTCCCAAATCAAGCAGATCTTGTGCTATGTCTACTAGATAACTGATAAACATACTTATATATATCTGAATACATAAATATATAGATAAACTAGCTTCTGCCAGCGGCTTCGCCCGCATAAAAGTACATACTTGACTGGCCTGTTGGTCTAGTGGTTAGTAGCCCTGACTGCTATGCCAGAGGTCGTGGGTTCGATTCCCACCCAGGACAAATATTTGTGTAATGAGCACGATCATTTGTTCTGTGTCTGGGTGTAATTTATCTATATATGTATGTTTTTAGAAATATATAAGTATGTTTATCAGTTGTCTAGTACTCATAACACAAGCTCTGCTTAGCTTGGGTCTAGACGGCGTTGTGTGATAGTTGTGGAATATTATATTATTATATTAACTATAAAGTCGAAATGCCATTTAACATACAAAATTTGGACCCCAGTTTCATCCTATCAGGGGGGGTCTTCCCTCTTTTAGTGCTCGCCTACATCACAAAAGAAAACCTTATAAAAAAAAATTACGCTCCTAGTCCCAGTACTTTCGGCTGTGCGTTAATATGCCAGTCAGTCAGTTTCTCCTTTTATATACAACATTATTTTTTAGTATATGCAAAACCTGAATATAGTTTGTTAAGAATCAGTAACTGAATCGATTCCAATAATTTTTACACCATGTTATATTTTTTCCCAAAACGTCACAAATTGGACACTACCGACACTAAGTACAACATATGTCACGGCAGGTCATTGCGGGCATTAAGAGTCAGCGTACAGCTGGGTGCGGGAGCAAAACAACACCTCAGTCGCCTGGATGGCCCAATGATTTTTGCAGACAACCAGGTAACAACATAACAAGATTATAACTTTGTAATTTTTCATGATACATATTTTATGAAATTTTGTACATAGATTTTTTACATAAAGATACTAGGCACATGTTTCGGGTTTTGCATATACTAAAACTAATGTTGTATATAGATTACACCCAGACATACATACAGCATCATCATCATCATCATCATCATCATCATTTCAGCCGAAAGACGACAACAGTTGGACATAGGCCTCCCCCAAGCGTCTCCACAACGACCGATCCCGTGCGTCTTGCATACACCGCATATAATTGTACAATTAGTATTGTAGATTTTACTGTATTTAAAATTATACTCGTAGTTATCCGCCAGGAAGCTTGAAATTTGTTTTTTTTTTTTAATTCTGCAAAAAATCTTGATTTATATATCATTTGATCTGTTATGCAAATACAATAGCCTTTGTTTTAAATTTTAACTTGGATTCAGTATTCAACCGCGCCCTCTTGCTCGCAAACATAATATAGACATGCAGAAGGTGCAACATGTAGGCCAAACAATTGGTCGACGAGTTATCAAGATGTAAGTATATTTTGATAGAAATGAAGAAAGTTTCTCATTGCGACCGAGGGGGAATCACCTAAACCGCAGGTGAGGGTGTTCTAGAGCCGAGCGATACAGTGACAAATTTCCACGTCTATGAAACGATGTTTTTCAATACACTTAGGAATAAATAAATAAATGGGTGTTGACTAAAAATATAATCAAAAGTGGTGGGGGCGAGCTCGCTCACTTTCCGTACTGGTACGAAAAACAATGCGTGCCCAAAAGGGGTAGAAGGAGTTCGGGAGCGGGTTTTCGAGTAAGTGTATTGAAAATGATGCGTCGTCTTTAAGTATTTAGTATTGGGCTATGCCTTCACACACACAACGGGGCTAACTGTCGGGTAATAAATTGCAAGTTGAACGGAGCATAAGCTGATAGAACAAATCAAAGATTCTAAGATCTGTATCCTAAATAACCATAACAAAATCAGACGAAACAAAACAGTTTATAATATTTACATATTTTTATCAGTATATTTACAAGAAATAGTAGTATGTACAAGCAGTAAACGTTATGTCATCAAACTTATGTAAAGAGACCGTTGGTTACAAAGGCAGGTAGATGTGGAATAGTTCTTCTGAAGTCATCGACTGTGCAGCAGAAACTGTATCCGATGTCGATGCGATCAGGTTGCCAGTTGAGCCAGCTGAACGCGCTGTTGTTTCGACAGCGGTCCGTGCAGAACCTCAGGGCTTGTACCTCCGCCTGCGTGTAGTATGGATTGTTGATGCTCACGAACGCCGTGCCGAGGCGGCGAGATGCGTCGTACACGACCTGAAACAGAAAGATATTATTGTTACAAAAATATCAGTCTGTAACACTGGATGCTATCGGATAATAAGTAACTGATAAATAAAGCAGGATTAAGAATATTGGAATGAAATGTACAAAACAAGAAACCATAGCAGCTGAATAACATTCAAACATTGCCAACGGCTCATCAATTATGAGATTCAAGATCGCTATGCAAGGACTCTGCAAACTATGTATTTCTTTCCGTATTTCCTTCAAAATCGTGCTGTTTACGTTATTTTGTTAAATGAATAGTTGAGACTTTTTACCTTGTAGAAGTAAAGTGGAACTGGAAGCTGGTTACGTTCTGGTACCAGATAGATGTCGACGAGACGATTATTTTGATCACGCAGCTGTGTTACACCGAACGTACCAGTATAAATCACCGTGTTGTGCCCAACAGCGCCGATGCGAGCACGGAGATTCTGTATTTATATACATTAATGTCAAAAATATTGACCTGTCTCAGAGGACATTTAATGGTTAGTAAATTCTTGTACAAAAGCTCACCTGTTCCAGCCAGTTCCAGTTACCAGCGTTGAAGGGCTGCCACTGAGGAGCAGCATTAATGAAGTAGAAAGTAGCTCGCTGCCCGGTCGCGAATACGAAGTCACTCTTAGCGGCAAGGTGACCACGAGCCATGAACTGGTGGGTGGTAATATATCTGTCGGCTAATGTGGCACCGACATATTGGGTGACCACGGCTTTCTGATTAACTTGGGTGTACATGGTATTGACAGCAACTCCAGGGAAGAAGCTTCCAGCTACAACCAAAACATACAAAGTAAGTATTTCATACAGAATTTTACGGTATCGTCTGCTTTCATTTACTGATACACCCATAGCCACGTCGAACTGAGACTTACCTAGCCAATTAGGTCTGTCTACGCCAGATTGATGGACAGCATTTTCGGGATTTTGGTTATACCAGACGTATAGAACTTCCAGGCGGTTCTGGTCGAAGCAGGACCACAAAAGTGGGTAGAAGACATTGTTGACAATGAATCCGACACTGAAAAATCTTCGTAATTAGTTTGTATACAAAAAACCAAATCATACAACAAAACAAGTCGAGGGGTCGACTTTTAGAAATAGAATTAAAAACAAAACAAACCGAATAACGATGTTGTTATTGAAGCATCGAGTGGAAGTCGTTTGAGCCTCATGGTATGCATGTGTAGAGCAGGTCAGCTGACCGAAGGCCCCATTGCCATTCAACCAGCCGGCACCAGAGACAAGATTGTTGTTCACACATGTCGCTGTCTGCAAGAGAGGGTATAAAATGAATCATTTAGTACAGTATTTAGTAACAGAGTGTTCATTCTTCAAATGTCTTTGCTTATATTATCACTTACAGCGACGTCTCTAGTAGCTGCAATGTTTGGGTGCAGGATGGATCGTCCGGAGCCGGTGCAGGCGATCACAACTTGTTCGCCAGTGTTCAGCCGGATCTGGCCGGAGTTTCCGTGTGCGGTCAAGTACCTGTTACCCCCACGGAGATATACCGGTTGAGGCTGTCCAAGGTCTCCGTTAACATTCAGCGTACAACCTGATTACAAAATTTTCTTTTTATAAACTATGTTTTAGCATCAAGATTCTGACTGACTTTAGAATTGATTAGGACATTAAAAATACCGTTTCTGAGTTCCGCTTCAGCATTAGATGAATTAGCAGATTTGGATTGTTCAAGTTCCAGCCAGGCATCGAGGTAGTGTTCAAAATCATCTTCGCCGAGAACCAGAGCCAGCTGTCCAGGCTCCGGTATTTCAGTCGGCAACGCTACTGCTGCAACCAACAGGGCTGCAAGTACTAACACTGAACGCATCTTTGAGTATGGCACACCCTGCACTACTGAGTCGGATATTGGCGTCTATATTCATAATACTTATTGTAAATTTTATCAAACAGGCCTCAACCGATTATGTTTAATTATCGTTTTTCTCATGACGTTTCGTATAGTGGTTCTAATTTTGCAAGTTCCGTAGGTTTCAAGATAAGTCTTTAACTTATAATCTACAATATTATTGATAACTTATAATCTATAATATTATTGAGAAATCCCTGCTTATCGTGGGGTTGAGGACCCAGAAAGTTTCTCATCCTTTGTTATATACACAAATTGCATATTCAAGCGTGATAGTTCTTTGTTATAGTCAGTGCCATTAGTCACTGTCCTTCCTAGCTTTTTAAAATACTGTTTTTCCCCTATATTGGACAAGTGTACACTATTATGTCTCAATTCCTAACAATAAATTATTGGGTTATAAATCTCCTGTGTATTTTGTCCTTAATATGTACTAATATGTACAGTCTACTAGACACCAGTTTTACTACAAAAATCGCCTTTACTGGTACGATATTAGGGCGATATCGATATTTCTAATTATAACCACTGATGTGCGGTTGATACTGTCCACTGTGCTACACTTACCTTATTAAATGCACGCGCTGATTTCCGTATTAGCCCTAGAAAACATAAAAATAAGCTTGTTCTTAATGGATCTCTAAAACTATAATATTAATGGATTTCCATAATTACTTATACGATAAAATGAACAAATATCAGTTAGATAAGATATACGAAACAGTTGTTTAATGACGTCACAAAATAATCTTAGTATTTTGTAATTTTTTAATAATAAATTTCGTACTAAGATTATGATTTTTAGCACTAAACCTACATAAATAAGTTTCTCCAGGAAAAGTTATTATTAGAAAATTGGTTTCGACTATCTGTAATGTGCTTTTAATTCGTGTACTAAAATATAACAACAGTTCCATTTTAAATTTTATTTTTACATATTAAATCTCAAATCTTTATTGCAGACCGCAATATACAGGTGCTAAATATGAATAAATAGAAACAATTATGAAGCCTGTCGGGCAGATCAAAATGTAGTAGTTACAAGAGATGGACATCGCTTTTATAATTTTCCTTTCTAAGTACTACTTAAATTAATATTTCAAATATTCACTCAGTCAATTACACATTATTATTTTTACCTGTGTTCTACTTAATGTCGGAGATGTGCAGCTTGTGACCTTTTTTAAATATTTTTTGGGGAAAATTCTAATATGGTGTAAACATTATTAGATTCGATTTAGTTACTGATTCTGAACAAACTATATTCAGATTTCACACATACTAAAAATAATGTTGTATAAAGATGATATAGATGTTTTATTATGGATGTGATTGAAATTGAACTTGCTCGTTTTTGTCTGGCTTCCTATTGCCGACTGCAAACACACTCTAGCAAACTTGTATTATATACTTACTGATGAGTGTAAATCATATATAGACATTGATGGAATCGTGATATCTATCTTATCATTATTTTATATCGAACTAGCACTTTGCCAGCTACATTGTTTGCAAGTATGTTTTCATAAAAACTTTAACAGCTGCTAAACCGTACTTTGAGGGTACTTTTGAAATAGTAGTAATGACAGTCTTTATATTTCATTTTAAAGAGGTTACCACACGGTTGCAAACTAGCGTTCCCACCAAGGTGACCCTTGTTTATGTGTTTGGTTTATGTTGCGGCTACATGGATGTAAACCACGCGCCAACACGTTCGGTGGTTGGGAAAATGCGCCTCCCAACCAAGGGTATTGAAGGTCATGGATTACAACTACTGTCTATAATTTGCATTGAAACTAGCAAAGTCACCTTGGTTGGGATGATGGTTTGCAACCTTCTCGTAACCCCGTCAGAATTTGTGCCGATTTTTAAGTTTATTAACCTAAGGAATAAGATTCTCCAATTTATAACAATGGTTTAACACTATTCAAATCGTTTACCCCGTTTTGAAAACCGAATAATGCAAACCTTACTTTTACTTGAGTTACTATTTTTGCTAAGTCTCAAGTATGCTTAAGATTTTGCATACCAATGAAATTTCCCTCTTTTAACCCCCTTAAAAGTCAAATTTAAAAAAAATCCTTCTTAGTGTTCGTCTATATTACAAAAGGAAGCCTTGTGCTAAATTCACATTCCTAGACGCAGTTGTTTCGGCTATGCGCTGGTATTTCAGTTATACTTATACATTAGGATTCAATGACATCATTATAGTTTACAAATTGCTTTATTTAATATTCAATTCAAAAAAAAAAAATTAATATACCATTTGACAATTAAACAAGACGTCAAACGTCATTAAATAACCCACCCCTGATCGCTTCCGGTGCAAAGGTACCCATAACACGCATCGCATTACCTCGCGATGATTGCATAAATGTAGTATCGTCAATTTGGTTTCAATTGACTGGTAATTGAGTAGAGTGCACACTTTTCATGTTCTATGAGTTTTGACCTAACCAAAGCACCCTTATGACTCTAGGGGATACAGCAGCAGACTAAGGTGAAGACTATCATAATAATCATAATAATCATAATCATTTATTTTGCTTATAAAACATAGGTATTACAGAGGGTGGTATAAATGTATAGTGCGCTATGTTTTGCCAAATATTGGCATACAAACTTATAGTACCATGCATCATGTCAGCATGCATCATAACAAATATTTAAAATCATAATATAAGTAATGCCAAACAATTAAAAACAGTACATTCAAAAAAAAAATATTGAAACAGAATGTCAAAACAAAATAATTGAAATGTCACAGAAATTAAATAGTAAGTCAAAAATTAAATAGAATGTCAAAATATTAAATACAATGTCAAAAAATTAAACACAATGTCAAAAAAATTAAATACAAAGTCAAAAATTAGATCCAATGTCAAAAAAAAAACTTAAATAGAATGTCAAGAAATTAAATTGGTTCTTAAAAGAATTAAACAGAATGTCAAAAAATTAAATACAATGTCAAAAAATAAATAAATAGAATATCAAAAAATAAAAATTACAAACTTTATATGTCAACAAAATTATTAATGTAACCGTGTAGGCGAACCAGTCAAACAATTGTGTCATTAAGAAATTCGGTGACACTGTAGTATGCTTTTTGAGCTAGAAATATCTTTAACTTAGTTTTTAATGCATTGTTACTTAACAGTTTCCACTCTTTCGGCAACTTGTTAACTATAGTTGGAGCCATACACATGATATTCCTACGCATAAAAGCCGTTTTTGCACTTGGTGTGTAGAGTTTGGTATTATCGCGTCTATTTCGTGAAATTTTTTCTTCCAAGCGAGGAATCCGCGAAGGGTTTGATCTAACAAACATGGTGACTTCTAGAATGTATAAGCAAGGGAGTGTAAGTATTTTATATTGTTTAAAATAAGGCTTGCAGCTATCTACTGTTTTAAGTCCGAACATGAATTTAATGCATCTTTTTTGGGCTTTAAATGTAATTTCATTGTCTGTGGAGTTTCCCCAAAAGATAATGCCGTATCTCAATTGTCCTGCCACTAGACCGTGATATGCCGTAATTAAGGCTTCTATACTATACTAGCCATCTATCATCTATATATAATTTATCTGCTAAAACAGAAGCCTATTGCATACAGGGGAAAGGGAACTTTTCTTACAGGGCAGAAAGATTGATCTCACTGTCTAAATAGATTGAAATAACAACAATTGTACTCTTTAAACCTGTTTACGAGATAAGATACCATCAGATAACTCCTCCTAGTCTGAGTGAAGTGATCAGACTTTTATTGACAAAAATCCACCTGTGTTCCTTCAGTTGCCCTTTGCTGGGTCACGGCAACTCTTTCGAACAAAGCCGCAGCTCGTCCTTTTTTAAGGCTAACGTCCTTTTATTGAAGAAAATAAACTTCTTTAAGACGTGGGTGAGGCTAATTTTTAATATAAATATTAATACGGTAGATATTGCCAAAACATAATCACATAATCCTTTTTGCCTTTCCGTCTCAAACTTACAAGACTACCTATAGCTGTTTTAATATTGAGTATTCACGAAATGCGGTTTTGTGCGTGACCAACCAGTGCGAGATATCATGCTATCCATCACCATTATTGACATTATCGAAATAAATAGCATGTTTTGACAAAAATGAAATGATTAGCGCACTTTACTTGTAAGCCTTTTTTAAATCACCATTTTATCACGATGTGTATGAATGGGGATCGTAATAAGCGGTCAAATAAAATAAAATTTGATCGGATCATATGTGCTCGTAGCAGGTGACCAAGTTTTTTTTATATTTTGTAATAATTACTGAAACCAATCATTTTCCATATTATTAAGTAACTATACGAAGTTTTTACGATAATAACTTAAAATTGTGGACCTAACTTAAACGGAAAATTATTTATTTGCTATGAATTTAGCAGAATTTAAAGTATCAATTAAAATAAGATCGTGGAATATGTATTAGGTACGTTATTACTGTGTTTCAGAGCTATACATACTGCCCAAAATAAGACATGCAAAATTTAAATGTACAGTCACAGGTCAAAAGTGGACGACGAGCAATGGGAGCCCGAGTTATCGACGGCGCATAGTGTTCAACGTGCGCCTCAAAGAGATCTTATCAAAACATTAACGGCCCAGTTAGGCCGAAGCCTAATGGGGCCATGGTTTGTCCAAAAGGGGTCCCTGGGACGCAAGGCAAAGAAGGAACATAGGAGTGGATTTTAGTCCGTAAAAGTCTGACACGCCCTCCGTCCTAGAGCGGGAGAAGTCTTTCGATGATATCCCACCTAAAAGAGCCTTTAGCGTTGGTAAAATACAACTGCATTTTTGACTTCTGACTGTGCCTATAGAGGTTGATCTAGAAAAGGTGGATGGATTGTGTGAAGAGTGATATGAAAGAAAAGGAAGTTACTGATAGCATGACGGGTGACAGAACAGAATGGAAGAAAAATCGTGTTGCGCCGACCCCAAATAACATGGGACAAGGCCAGGAAGATTATGATGACTGTACCTATAGAAGTTACTCAATCTCAATCAAATCACATCCGTATGTAAATGAATACTTACTACTGCTACCCATTCCCTCTCGCTCCGGAGTATGGCCTGAACCAGAGCTTGATGCAAGATGCAATAGGTTAGCGGCGCCAATCCATGAGGCCACGGCGGTGCTTCACCCAAGCCGGGCACTTCTCCACCATATACTCCACCCGGACGTTTCGTCTGCCTGAATCCGGTGAAGTGACCTCCCCAACTTACCATGTCCGGTCAGTATCTGCGTCATACGGAACGTGAGTACGCCTGATGCCTCTCCAGCCAATCCTCAAAAAGGGAACTTACCGCCGAGATTGTGGTGTATCCAGGATTTAGGGGTACGTATCAAAATCCCGAAAGTTCATAATACCTATGATTGAAATACCGACGTCCAAAACACCGAAATTCAAAATACCGAAAGTTTTAAATGCCGATAGTCGTTATATCGAAACACAAAATACCGATGTTCAAATGCCCGAAAGGACGAAATCCCGAATGGACGAAATACCGATGGATGAAATCCCAAAGAGCAGCGACGTAGCGAGTGAAGCGATCTCGGGACCTTAAGGCACTCCGACACGGACAGGTTAGGTTAGAAGGGTGTGGCGGAGTCTAGTGAGCGAGCGAAGCGAGCGAACACAGACTCCGCCACACCCTTCGTGGTTATTTTTTTTGTAAACCCTAGAGCCCCTAACCTGGTTTACAAAAAATCGTTTTTCTCGGAAACGGTGGCAATTTCGGGATTTTATACTTCGGGATTTTAAACTTCGGGATTTTAAACTTCGGGATTTTAAACTTTCGGGCAAATGAACTTTCGGGATTTAAAACTTTCGACCAAACAACCATTCGGCGTTTCAATTATCGGGATTTCGTCTATCGGTATTTTAAAATTCGGTCTATTAAAATTCGGGATTTTGATACGTACCCGGATTTAGACCCATGCGTTCGGTTTATTTGATCCTCGAGCTTCTACATTTATATGAATAGAAGTAAAGAATAAAAATTAAAGACATGAATTACAATAATAAGTATACCTACGCCAAACAAATTGACCATAGTCCAATATAAAATAAATCTAACTAAAATTCATAGTCGTCAAAAACAATAGCCAAAGTACAATTAAATGAAATCAAAATATATAAAAACGAAGGTAGCCAAAGTTGTTACCAATACTTCACATTGAGACGTGACAATACTCAGGTGGCGTGCGAAACGCCCAACAATGCAAGCGTGGCTTCAGTAGAACCGTGCTCCATTGTCAAGAGCTTCTTTTATTTAAGTATTGTTTCAAGTCCTCGCTTAGAAGTCGTCGTTAAGAATCTAAGACCGTCGAAGTCGGATATAACGTGAATCCTTACAACACAAGGGTCTGAGTCGTGTTCTGTCAAGAGGATACGGTGTCCTCTTCTGTTTAGATTCTAAAGAAAAGAAAAATAAATAACTGTTTGCCTTTCTTAGTTAACTTGAATAATAAAAAACTGATTGCTAACGCAGCCATTAACACACCAACCGAGTTTGTCATCAAAATGTTCTATCCCGGAGCCGCCGGGATTTGTCGAAAGAATTACAGCCAATCTGTAAAGGAACACACATGGGGTTTAGTCAGTAAAAATGTGACGGTCCCTTTCTCTCTATAAAGACTAAGAAAAGTTATTTGATGATTTCGTTCCACACAAAAAGACATGTTCTCTTGTAATTTTTAGTAAAACCGTATTTTTAATCGACTTTAAAAAGAAGGAGGATCTATGTTCGGTTAAATATATTTTTTTTATTATTATTATTATTTATATTCACCGATTTCTCGGTCAATCGTGGATCAATTTTGTTTTTTTTTTTATTCAAATTCAAATTCAAATTCAAAGCATTTATTTCAAATAAACCATTTACAGGCACTTTTGAAATGTCAAGAAGTCAGTCAGTCAGAAAAAATGATGCTAATTGCACATTCCAAAGCGTAGATCTCTATGGAGAAGAATGTGCAAGAAACTCCATGGACACTCTTTTCAATCGTGTTTTGCAATTACAAATATGTCTGATAGATTATTCTTCCAAGCTAGTCCCACAGAAATATTGTTATGATCTGATGATGAACTTCAAAGATATATAACGGAACTCCTCAAAGGATCACAGCAGAACTGTCGTAACAAATAAAGTTTGTTTATATGACTCGTGTAGTCGACGACTGACTGACAGAAGAGGAACCGACTTGAATGTAAAAAAAAGCACTAAAAACTGCAAAATAACTTTAATTTCGGAAGTCGGTGTTAAATAACGAGGAGACATAGCTATTATAAAAACACCGACTTCCTTGTATTTTATTTGTTGTAAAAAGTTTTACTCTTATTTAGGCAATATAATGCATACGTAATATTATTAATGCGAAAGTAACTTTGTCTATCTGCTACGCTTTCACAGTTGAACTACTGGTCCGATTTCGACGAAATTTAAAAAAGGTAGGTCCTCAAGGTAGGACATATGCTACTTTTTATTCAGCTTCGACTTTGGCTTCCCGTCCGCAATAACCAACATTCATGCAGAAGAAGTCGCAAGATAAAAGTAGTTCATATATATTTGAATACAGTTTACGTATTGTCTTTTATTCAGTTGTGTAATTTTATATAATATTAAATTAACATATCTAATTTATTACAGTATACCGCAGGCTACTCTCTTTTTTATTTTAAGCTACCAGTCCATGAAAATGTTGTCTGGTAGATATCACTGTCGTAATATGACCACCATTAAACTCATACATACGTTTAATTTCACGATATCTAATATTCCCTTTCAAGACTAAGTAGTACTAGCTATCCACTACTACTCGTATATATCACCTCATTCGAAAAAAGAAACAGATTAGTAAAATTACATTTATGACGACATTCAAAGCAAAGAATTCCCTATTAATGCTGCAAGTACATAAAACATAATTGAACAGAAGTATTAACTATATTTTATTGAATAACCTACATAAGTGTTGGCCAGACTTATATGGATCGTTTGTTCAAAATATGAACAGAATTTGTTCAGTAGTTTTTGCGTCAATCGAAAACATCGCTCCACGTTTATAATGTTTGTAATATCTATATAATAGGGGTTAAAGAATGAAATTGCCGTTTTGTACTGAAAAAATTAAATTTGTTTTAATTGAACATACTTATTTAATCAAAATAATTACCTTTATTATTCATACATTGCTGCTATCTAATAGGAAGGTCAATTTTGCCTTTTCGATAGAACTCTGGTGATCTAGTTTCGACAAACTATGTGAAAGCATTTTGTACTGCCTCCTGAGAAGAAAACTTTTTATCACGTAGAAAATTATCCAAATCACGAAAAATATTGTAGTCCGGAGCAAGGTCTGGCGAATACAGAGGGTGACGAATAGTTTTTAATTGCAGTTTCTGTAGAGTTAAAACGGTTTCTCGTGCTGTATGAGGTCTCGCGTTATCATGGATCAATAATGGTGAAGATCGATTCATGAGTCGGGGCCGTTTAACTGCTAGTTTTGCTATCATTGTTCGGAGTTCGACACAGTAGCTCTGCCGTAAAAATTAACTCGAATTTTCGAATTATTACTTTCTTGTAAAAGCTGAAAAAAAAAAAAACTGAATGTCGATAATCGAATGTTGCACATTTTTAAAAGAAGAACTGCATAGGTAGATACCATGTAAAAATTCGAAGCAAGTCGAAGTACCTATTACAATAAAACGGCAATTTCATACTTTAACCCCTATTAAATAAAAATAAATAGCTGTTCGTTAGTCCAGGGAAGGTTTAAACGGTGAGAAAACACGGAAAATCTTACGAAAAAAAAATCGAATACAACGCCATCGCTAATTAAAAACTATATTTTAATTATATTAAATAATAGTACATTATGATATAAGTGTGTAATGTTAGTGATTACCGTCGAGGCGGTATTTAGACCCGAGCCGGGCGAGGGTCTTAAGAGAGCCAAGAACGGTAATCATTAATTACTCACGTGTGTCATACGACGTTTTACAATACACTTGTGAAGAAAACAACAGTAAAAATAGTAAAATTTTCTGTGACATGGCGGTAAAAATCTGTTTTCATAACGCGCGCATCATTTATTTTATTTATCCTTAGAGGAAGGCTAAGGTATTTTGATCATACTGCCTAGTCTTACGTTTATGCACCGTTTGTTTTCTTGCGTGAAAAGTTTTACGATAATGTCTTTCGTAGTGTCAATAGTATACGTATGTAACATTTTAATGATTTTGTATTATTTAATTTTATTTTATTAAGTAATACAGCCACTGAACTTACTGGAATAAAAAAAACACGCCAAAATCCGCGCGCATCTGAAAATGGCGGCCAAATACAAAAAAAAATAAAAAAAATTTAAGGTACGATTTATTTACTAAATGTTTTTTTATTAAATAAATCGATTGTACAAGATAAATTTGTCCATTTTAACTTGTAAATTGGATGAAATATTATAAGTTAGTAAGACACTAATTTATATAGGTACTATTGAACGGGAATTTAATTGGAATTCAAAATTTGTTTTGCGAATAAAGAGGTTGAACAAAAAGGTTTTAACTACATTATAGCACTAGTGCATAATGGTAATCAAAATATCACAGGTTGGTAACGAGTGCCATTATATACCTAAGTGCAGTGCAATAAGAGTCACTTTCTGAGCAAGTGTGTTGTAAAATATATTATGCTGTTATGATAATACCAGTACATGGCGTTATCCTTTGACAGTAGCTAACTAACACAACATTCATTGACTATTTGGCAGTGCGAAGTTCGCCGGGTCAGCTAGTGATGTATAAATAATATGTAGTTACATTGATAAATTTCGCGAATAGTTTGTCTAGCTTAATTACTTGCCAAAACAAATATAATATCAATTCGGAATGACTTTCGTGATTTGTTATTAATGAAAATCGGGCATTAGTCGAGCGAAGGAATTGATCTATGTTCTCCCATTTATTTTAATGTTATTTAGAAGAAAAAAATGTAATAATAATGTGATTGAGCCTATTGATGGGTAAAGAAAAATATAGGTTCAATTAAGTGATTATTTAAAATGCAGTTCGTATTATTTTTTAAATAAAAAGAAATTCTTCTTTCAGTAAGTCGGTCTAGCTACAGTATTAAAGACATATTAACAGTATTTTCCCTCCATATGGCAAAGTTGTGGGTCGCCCTGTATACACAAATAACAATAAATAATTAATGACACATTTATTTCGCTCCACGATTGCATTAGTTAGAGGTTCAGCACGCATTATTTCTTCTCTTCGTCACTAAACACGAACACGTTGTGTGGTAATGCTTAACCTCTGAAAGATATGAAACAGCTCTTGGGCCACGCGTCAACTATATATTTGAATGAATCTTGTGCGTACCTACCAAGTGTACGAACAGCCGGACCCATGAGTTTCAATTCCAAACAGGAGGTTGTTATATTTCTGCCGCTTGATGTTCTCCGTGGCCGCAATGATAGGGCCAGCAGAACACGATAAGCTAAGAAGATGGTAAGCAAGAGTATTCACGCAAGTAGGCCTGAAAATAATAACAAGCCATCCGATCTTTTACCGTCGTTGCATGGAGTTGTAATATTCAGCTGGATATATGTATATATTATACATCCCTACAATGACAAAAGCTTGTCAGACGGCGCGAATCGCTATGCGACCCGCGCTTCAGCTGCATAACTGTACGTAGTGACCAAGGCTGAAAAAAGTGGTAAAAAATAAAAACGTGGCATTTTATCATCCTCAATATTAATCTAAATATAACAGCATTGCAAGATATTGGAAATACCCAACATGTAGGTAATCTAATTGATTAATAATCACTTCTTTATTAAAAGTAAATCTACGATTATCGTTTCAGATACAAACATTTATTACTGTATTGTTTGTTATTGTTAATACCTACCCAATGTAATTAGTTTCACGTCACACGTGACGTTCACGTTCACGCCCAGACAAGTTCACGAAGTTGTCTCGGCGTGGACCTCGTAAAACCAGATATCAAATATCAATACGATAATTAGTAATCAGTAATTTTTATGATACAAAATCATCAAAAATTACTTCTTCTCTTTCTTACTGTAATGGGTGCCTATCTAATTGTTGCTATGCTATCCAGTATCTAAGATGGCCCTACCACGAGCGCCTACCTACTCTTAACACGATTCATTTTACGACCTAAACTGAACTGCCCCCCTAACCAAGTTACAACCTTGAGTAACTGCTATCGGTTAAGTTGGTTGAAACCATAGACGAACCGAACTAATTCTTTTTAGAGTTCCGTACCTCAAAAGGAAAAAACGGAACCCTTATAGTATCACTTTATTGTCGTTCCGTCTGTCTGTCAAAACCCTTTATCTCGGAAACGCGTGGAGGTATCGATCAATCTCAGGGAAATCTAAATTCATAGAGTATTTCCCGTTGACCCAGAATCCTGAAATTTGGCATACAGCAAGGTCTTATAGCACAAGTATAGGAATAAATCTAAAAACTGTAAATTTGTTAATACGTCACTTTTTTTTTGCGATTCGGAAAAATCTTTCGAGACTCTATTCCGGAATTGAACTATTTGCACAGGTAAATTTGTACGGAACCCACAGGGTGCGAGTCCGAATCACACTTGCCCAGTTTTTTTATTTAGGTTTTACGAGTCATCATTTGAGCCAACCATATAGGCCGGCCTTGGTACAGGCCATGGTTCGCAGCGAGAAGGAGTGGCAGGCGGTTGCCTCCTTCTGCGAAGCAGTAATGCTAGCAAAGGAAGCGGCCGATCGCGTGAGGCAACGGTGCTCACGCCCCAACCGCCGCCGGGATCCCAATCCCGATTTCCGGCCACCGTAGGCGCGGGCTAGCGGACGGCGTGCAATGGCTGGCTCGCCGTCCGATCGTCCGGTAACCGTCCGGACCGAGCCCAAATCGTCGACGGCGCGTATTGTTCCACGCGCGCTTCAAGGAGATGTCAGCAACCGTAGGGGCCCAGCAGGGTCGAAGCCTACTGGGGCCATGGGTGATGCGAAAGAGATCCCCGGGGCCCTGGAAAAAAAAATGGCAAAGAAGGAACAGGAGTGGGTTTTTAGTCAGTAAAAGTCTGACACTATCTCGCGCTCCGCCCAAGAGCGCGGGATGTCCTGAGATGATTTTCCCAACCGAAAAAAAAAAACATATAATTCAATAAACAATATGATATAGTTGTTAAGCATAAGCACAAACAGCCTTATAATGTTCCCACTGCTGGGACTCAGGTCTCCTCTCTAGGAGAGGGAATGAGCCGTAATCCACCACGCGGGTCCAGTGTGGATTGGTGGATGTCACATTTCTTTGAATTTTTGATTCTAGGATATGCCGGTTTCGATGTTTTCCTTCACATTATTTTGTGAGCAGCGGTGATGAAAATAAATTACACAAAGTAATGCGCCTGGCTGGGTTTAAACCCGCGACCTAGTAGCATACCTAGCAGTTGTTAGAGCTCCAATATAAATAGGCTAAATTAAAAATCCCTTCGTTTTTTTTTACACGAGCGGCGCGGCCGCGGCGGTCAGAGTCTAAAGTCATCAATCCACCTGTCAAACTGCGGTTATGGAGCTATTCTTTGGAGATTAGTCGTAAACTTTTCCTTTCTGAGCAGTTTTTATAAGTTTACCATGTAGCTGTTGCTTTGTTTTTGTTTAGTTTGGAAAAAAATGCTACGTTAACGATATCCTCACAGGACGTTGTCTTGGAACTTGAAACAATCATGGAATTGTTTGTGTAAAAAAATAAGAGTGTATATAAGGTAGGTATATTCATTTAAATTCGTCGAATTCATTTAAAACACTGCACTACTTAGACTTAAGTACACAGCATGATTCAATTAGCCAGAAGCAGTCGAAAGAACAGGAGAAATCGATTACTGAGCATGATACGCACGTGAAAACCAATCTACTTTAATCCGTGCACATAGCTGTATTAGTGACAGAATAAGTATATTAACTAAAGATAAAAATTAATAACATAAATAATTACTTGATAACAATCTGTCAAAAATATATCGTTTTCTTAGTAGATAGTCTGGATGGGTGTGTGCGCTACACAATTCTTAGTTGTCAGTAAGAAAGAACATAATACGAAAGGTAAATCAATTCTGAATCATCGAATACATTTAAACAAAATACCTATAAATCTTTAATCTACAGCAAACTAAGAAGCCATGTGTAAGTATTCTCAAGCAAAAATATATGAACATCTGAACTTTTTTTAATGTGGGAAATCATCCAGTGACTTCTCCCGCTCTGGGTGGAGCGAAAAGGCGTGTTAGCTTTTGACTGACTAAACCAACACCTGTGTTCTTTAGTTGCCCTTTGCGTTCTAAGACTTTTGAGAAAATGTCCGCGGCCCTAGCGGACCTTGCTGGGCTCCTACGGTTTACTTACATCTCTTTGAGGAGCGCGTGGAATAGTACAGTTGGATAGGAACGGCAAGACAAATTTTAATGACGTTCTGACGGCTCACGGGCACTCTGACGCACGCGATTCATACAAACGTACGAGAATCGTATAATTAGTGCGAGTGTCGTAACAGTTCTATATCAGCAACACACCCACGCTCCAATCGAGGCATAATTCACATGTTGCGCATTTCAGGATTATCCAGCGCTGTGGCTGCAGGCTAATCTTTCGGAAAGGCTAAATAAACTATCATCGATACTAATTCGATACAGATCCGGAACTCACACATATATATAAACTTTATGTAAATCATTTTTGTATTATTCTCATCAAGTTTTTTTACATACCTACCCACTATATTTTGTAATATTTCTTAAAAAATATATTAAATAATTATTATTATTATAATTAGGCTTGATTCTGTCTTTCTCAAAATGACAATCCATTATAAACGCAATCATCTGACGTTTGAAAATATATTAATGGTTAGCGTTGAAACATAAGCTCCCGATCAGATTACATGCTAGTTAATCTCCGAAATCACCAATATTATTGCTTAAGTCTGCCTTAGTTTCGAAACTGAAATGAGCTGCCCTGCACTATATTGTGAAAATGTACCTTTTGAAAAGCAACAATGATTCTATCAGTCTGAGAATGAATAGTACAGGAGTGAACGTGTTCGGTGAGCAAAATGCAAAGAGTACGAAGGTAATAATACCTTCCTGTTAACTTTATATGTTGCTATTGTGTGCTCAAGCTTATTGTATAATAATGCTGTAAGCGGGACCTCTATAGAATAGTAACTTTCTAGTAAATGAAATAGTAAAGATATTTTCAATTTTATTTTATTTTGTTCTTTTTTACAATCGCTACATACTATTCACAAACTTATAAAATACTTACCTAAGTTAAAATAATCTAAAATGTGCGTCGAAAACTGTGCCCATAAGACTAGTGGCATCGCAACGCTGTAAGGCAATGCTTATCCTCTATCAAGTTAAACACCTGCCCTTGAGTCACGCGAAATGTCAACAAGGCGTTTAGAGAGGAGGTCTTTATACAATTTGTGAGCACTCGAACCTTACGATCCAAGAATTTCAAACCCAAACGACTCGAAAATACAAAAGTTTTAGGGTTCCATAGTGATAACTATAAACTGTTGAGTTTCCTAAAATAAATAAATAACAAGGAACCGTCATAGTTTCTAACTGCTCACGCCCCACCATTCGTCCTACAACGTGCAGTATAGAACAATCGAGGTACGTGCATCTTCCGCCGGACAATAGTTCTAGGTACTATATGACATAGCTCGTTGGAGAGTTCAATACAGTTAAACTTGTTGTTGCATATACCACATAGCATCATAACCATGATCAATGAACGTCTAGAATCCAAGCTCAATATTTTGTAATGCTTTAGCAAATCTGTATAGGATATTTTTGTACGCGAACACTTGTAGTGTGTGGCACGAAGAAACCTTTTCTGTAACATTTCTATGGCATTCTTATATTTCTCATAAAAGGGACGCCGCCGCGTATTTCAACTGGGAACGGATTAGAGTTTTGCATATAAAGAGAAAAGTAGAAGATTTCTTGAATTCCCTGCATGACCGCATGACAAAACCGTATGGTTTTGTCATGCGGTATCTGTAAGGCATCTGTAAGGCTTTGTTAATTCTGTTGTCGAAATGGGTATCCAAATGTAATTTGCAGTCTAGTAATACGCCAAGATCACGTATGCACTCAGTTTTATTTAATTTTATGTCGTTCAGGGTTTACTGGTAATTAATAGTTTTTTTTATTTTTTTAATAGATATAAGATAATATTTAGGAAGACTTATATAAAATTTATTATTAAGACAATACTGCGAAAACCTCATTATATCCTCTTGTAGTAGCAAGCAATCTTAAAAGGCCTTATAGATTTTAATATCATCAGAGTACATCAGGAATTTAGAATTGACTATGCAGGATCTTATGTCGTTTATAAATAATATAAAAATTGATTAGATGGATGTGTGGTGTGACGAGAATGGATAAAGTGAGAAATGAGTATATTAGGGGAAGTTTGAAAGTGGCACCAGTGACTGAAAAATTGAAAGGGAATCGTTTGTCTTGGTATGGTCATGTGAAGAGGAGGGATGAAACGCATGTTACTAAAAGAGTTATGAGTTTACATGTGGATGGATGGAGAGGGAGAGGGAGACCAAAGAAAAGATGGATGGATTGTGTGAAGAGTGATATGAAAGAAAAGGAAGTTAGTGATAGCATGACGAATGACAAGGCAGAATGGAAGAAAAAAACATGTTGCGCCGACCCCAAATAACACGGGACAAGGGCAGGAAGATGATGATGATGAAATAATATAAAAATTAATGGGCCTAAGACGAAGATCCCTGAGGCACACCTGACTCGACAACTACATAATTAGACTCGAACCCATTGACGACAACATTTGAGTTCAAAGAGAAAATTTATGTTGCAAACTATCTAAGTAAATTACCTCTTATTGTTATAGTATATTGAAGGCAATTTTATCGAGAAATAATTTGTGGCCCACCTTGTCAAAAGCCTTCTGAAAATCAGTGTACACAGCATCAACTCGCGTGCGCATGTCTATGTTTTCAAACAGAAATTGGGTGAAGTATGTCCGCGGCTTAGCTGTCCCTTGAAAGCTGTAATTTTGCATACATGACCATAACGACAAACCAGTAAAATAAAATCTTACAATAAAAAATTAAGCCGCTTCCTCTAGACGTACATAAAGTAGGGATGAATTATTTTTTTCTATTCTACCCCGTAGTGTGGAATAACGTTGGAAATTGTATGTCTTTCAAAACATTGAGAGAAGCCTCTAATCTTAATACTTCCCTTGTGAAGTCGAATTTTATAACTCCTTCTTCTGTTGCCATCGTCTTATGTGGGTCTTGTTTTAAACGTTATTGGCCATTTAACCGTTAACTCAACCAATATTTTCATAGTAATAAACATAGCCCCCTTTAAGTTCGCATGTACTACGGAACCCTAAAATGGACATGGTCCGACTCGAATATGGCAGCCTTTTAATAGGTAAGCTGAGCTCGAACTTTGACAGCGTAATTATAGTGGCTATATTGGTAAAGCTACAGCTGTCAAATTTGGTGGGTGCACTTATTCTTAATTGACCGTGGAACAATCCACAAATAATTCAGAAAGAAGAGAAATAATTATAGTGAAATGTAACGATAATACTTCTTCACCATTTTTTTTTTAATGTTCATAGCATTTAAGCACGCCTCACTTCTATAGGTTCACAAACACAGAAACGATCACCTTAGATTTTTCAAAGATGGAAAAAAAATGCACGGCAATACTTAATTTTATCCTCGTGGGGGATCGGATCATAATCCCCCTTAGAGTGGGAAAAGTCATTGGAGGATTTCTTATGAAAAAGGAGTACAAGAATTAAAGAACACATTGTAAAGCATTTGGGCAAGCAGGAAGACATTTGTGCTTAGTACGAAATTCAGAAACGTGATCATACTTACACAAACTAAATATAAACCTGACACGGAAATTTTGAAGTCGCTAAAGCTCATCCAATTGATATTCAAATGAAGGGTTCAGGATTGGGAGAAGCGATGGGAATAAAATAGTAAGTCATCACAAGGGGTTCGCTGCAGCAAACCACTTGCGACTGTCCTCCTGCTGATGCTTCGTCCAGGAATGAGTGCAATCGATATAAATACTGAACTTCTTCATAGTATGACTTAGTCGAAGGATGGTGTCATTGAAAACAACCTAGGGAAGTGTTAACAATAAAAAAAACTAGGCAAGTGCGAATCGGACTCGTGCACTGAGGGTTCCGTACAAACTTGCTTATTTTACATAAGTAGTTCAATTCCCGAATGGAGTCTTGAAGATTTTTCCTAATCATATTTTTTTTTGTGATGTAAAACAAATTTACTATCCAGATTTATTCCTATACTTGTGCTATAAAATCTTGTTTTATGCCAAATTTCAGGATTTTGGGTCAACGGAAGTACCCTATGAATTTTGATTTCCTTGAGAGTGTCGAATTACACGTTTTTAGCGACATAAACTTTTTTCTTCTTTTTTTTTTTTCGTTAACTTAAAAGTTTGTTTTTTTTTCACAGTTTCAAGCGACCGCAGACTTGAGTATATGGTTTTAATTTCAACTCGATACATCCACGCGTTCCCGAGATAAAGGGTCTTGATAGACAGACAACAAAGTGGTCCTTTAAGGGAGAGGTACGGTACCCTAAAAATAGTGAAGATATCACTTACTGGCAGCACGCTTAGTTTTAATTAGAGCGATTTTTCCTAGTACTACCGGTGAACGACACACCAAGCTCCGGTTACTCTGAGACATTCTCCGGCTTAGCGATCATCAGCACCGGTTGCGTGATCTCATTGGGGTCGGCAAAGCTTGATATTAGGTACTATGTAAATTCCACTCAAGCTTATTTCAGTCTTTGTCGTAAATGTTATATTTCAAGTTCTCTTAATTATAATGATTTGCTATTGTACAGCAGGAAGGCATCCAGTCAGTTCACTTTTAAGATAATGGCACGTGAACAGATTTGGAAGAAGTTGGTAGAAACACACAAACATCATAGCGTTGATTTGTTGGATAAGGAATCCAAAATAATTTTAGTTATTTTTATATATTCATATAAGTATGTATTTATTACTGTATTAGTTTTCTAGTTGTATGTTTACCATTAAGTTGCACCTATTATGTTTCTGCCCCACCCTAATGTCGACTGGTAGAAAATGCCCATAGCATTAAGCCGTTAGCCTACTGCTCTCAGTCTAGCATTGTGTTACATGAAATCTGTCCCGCGACGCAGTAGCGGCAAACCAGAACACTACAAAAGAAATTGATAAGTTTCGATATGTATCATTAATATGCCTATAAATATACATAATTAGTTAGTTTATATTTTAAATGAAGATATTAAAAAATTGCGGTTTTTATTTTGAGTACCGTAACTGCAACTTTTTTGAAATCATATGGATCGTCGGGTGGCAGTGGCGTAGCGTAGTAAGGGCGGGAGGGGCATCCTGCCTCGAGCGGCAGTCGAGTAGCAAATTTCACAGTAAATAAAATTATCATCATCATTCCGACCGAAAGACGTCCACGGTTGGACATAGGCCATATGATCCGCCCTGGGCGGCGAAAACCCACACTACGCCACTGTCGTGTGGAATAGAATACGGGCAAGCGGGTCTCTTGATTGTGTACATCACGATTCATCAAAATCAATCAGTGAGGAAGCTGGGATATTCCTGATTACTTTCCCAGTACTTTGAACAGAGAATATAAAAGTAATTTTAGGGAAGTCGAGCCTTCCCATACGGATGGGAAGGTTTGCTTGACCCCAAGCTCGGTCGTCCATGTTCACATTTACTCGTATAGTTGACGTACAATATTTTTTTCTAAAAGGTGAGGGTGTGTTCGCACAAACAAAAACCCAAAAAGGAAATAAGTATGTTATTTTAAGGTCGAAACAACAGAAACGAATAAGTTGATAAACGAATGCATGTTAGTTTGGAGCAATCTTTCCGATTTTTCAAAAATCGGAAATGCGAAATCAATAAAATCCTCAATACCCATAAAATAATAAAAGATTAAATTACCTTTGATCAAACCGCAATATCGCCATCAAATTAAAATTAGGTTATGAATAAAATGCGCTATTCCTATCTATGCCTACCAATTCGCTAATCTGATAGTTTCCGGTCAGCAAATGTGTTACCCCACTTTCAGTATTTCCAACCTCACCTCACACCGTCCCAATACGCAATATTTTAACATCGATGGCAATGGCTGACCAAACAGTGATCATTTTATATTTCACTGATTTTAATCAACTTAATTGTTAGTCATACAATTAGTAAATTGAGCTCACTTTAAACAATATATAATGAATTGATTCGCAATTTGCCCATTTATTTTTGGTATTATTACTGTGGCTCTTCTATAGACGTGCAATGTTAAATAGTTTGGTTATGTTTAAAAATACGTTGTAAATACAAATCCAAGAAGCAATAATCTAACATTAAGGAAGCGGAATGCCAGGCCAAGTCATTTTAGAGGTTGGGCGGTTTCCTATGACGACCGAGACACAAAGATTACCATTATCTGTACCTTGTTTTCATATATGACTAAGCAACGTAATCACTCAACAAAGAAGTCGCTTTAGTACCCTGTATTAAACAAATATTAGCATAATTACCTACTTAACTTGAAAAATTCAACAAAGTATTCCCTGCGCTAATAACAAATCTATAATAGCTAAAGTTTTATTTGTTTGCACACCAACACTAATAAATCAAGTTTGGGTGCGACGCGACGCCATTTGAAAGTTCCACACGAGTTTGTTTGATGTTCCAGCAAACTGTACTCGTAGTAATGTGTACCCATAAAATGAGTATGTCACATGAATTAAACGGCCACAACAACTAACTGGATATTTAGAAGTACACGAAAAATAAATTTTAAATATGAAACTCCACTTAAATTTAATCATTTTATAAAGTTATCTAATAGTACTGGGAAATTGTGCAAATTGGAAAAACGTGCAGTACCTATTCAAAAAAGTGAACGGTACTAAGCTCTTGAATAAAGTAATGGAAAGCCCCAGTCGATGGCTCGAACGAATTAACGCTAAATGCCTGCAACCAGCTCTTTGTAGTTTTTCAAAATCACAGGTCACTTATAGGTCAAATTGCAATGTTTATTTAGAGCCACACTCTAAACTGGGCGATACATTTATTGCTGAATATATTGATGACATTGATTAATAGCTACCCCAGACAAGAGTTTGTAAACTGTGTAGTTAGGTAAACTATTCGGGTTATATTAATACGGGTGCTTATCTCACAGTATCACAAAGTTATATAATAAAGGAGATCTGGCTCCGTCATCATAGCTCGTTTACATGGGTCGCCGGACGGCCCAGTACTTTTAAATGGTATTATTAAACTTATGCCAGAGCAGTTCCCAACTACTATGAATGAATAAAACCATCCGGCGATAAGCTTAATTGGTAACCCAATCCAATTAAACTATTTCACAGCAAGTAGCCAATGTTATTTTAATACATTATTTAACTGTCATGATACGTTCTCGGTTTTAATTATTTCACTTACATATGTATAATAATAGGTCTTTACCTATGAAATTGCTGTTTTTTGCTTTGAAGTGACCTGATCTTCGATCTTTGGATTGACTTGGAATTATAAGTTCAAATAAACTTTATATTATAGGTAAGTTATTATTTCTTTTCGAAATTAGTTATTTATTGGTTTCTTTGTATTTTGTATATTCTGTAATATCGCAGTACTTATAACCATTTTTGTATGAAATGTAAGAAGGCTCGCATTGTTTTGTAATATGAGCTCTACCGTGGAAACAATGTGTCTTAAAGCCATATGCAATATTGACGATGTATACGGACTTAAAACTGCTAATGAATGGGATGTCTATTTTTGAGTTTCGTTTTCACTTTCACGTGGGAAATTTTATCTCACGAATAACTTTTCATGTCATGGCTACAAGACAAAATTTCCAAAACGAAAGCTATTACACTAAGAACACAGAGTTCTTTTGTTAGAAGAAAGTCGTAGGTAGGTATAACTACGTCTTTGACATTGCTTGCCCTTTGAAATGCATAGTTTCTACGTTGGAACTCTTAATATGAAAACCCTTTTTTTATTAGCTTTCATGTGTTTTTTTTATCAGCTTTATAAAAACACAAAGAAAGCAATGAATACCTAATTTCGAAAAAAAGAATAACGTACCTTTAATATAAAGTTTATTTGAACTTATAATTCCAAGTCAATCCAAAGATACACACAACACTACAAACACAACACTTCAAAGCAACCCGTTTTAAAAAACGGCAATTTCATAGGTAAACACCTATTATTTAATCTGTACCTTATTACCTAATTCAGTATAGTAGGCATATTTGTTAATCAGAATAGTTGAAAACCTGTGAGTGTTAGAGTCCAATCAATCGAAACTTATTAAAATAAACAGAATAATAATATTATATAGATATCTATCTCACAATTCTAAAACTAAGTGAAAATGGAGGCATATTTTTTTAGTTATCTTTACTAAAAAGGTACAACAAAGCCGAATATATGTAAAAGCGTATATTCATGTACATAAGGTAGTAATTTGAGAAAGGTCATTGAATTAATAATATTCAGGGTAAGGGTCGGGACCAGGGACTGCTTCTATTAGGACAGGGCTATACAAAGCACGCTAAGGCTTATATTTGTGCGGTGCGCGATGCGACGCGTGAAGAACTAATAAATATAAGAATTTATCCTTGAATAATATTTTTAAAATAAAAGTTATACTTCTGCAACCCCTCATCTATTGCCCCGGTATTGTATTTAGTTTAGATAGCCCTTTATTAGGACCGCTATACAACGCGCACGCGGATACCGCGGGATGAGAGAAAATTAGCTCGCTCGGTTCATTTACAGTGGGTAACTGGGCAAACGCTATGCTGCCATGTAGTTTTATGAAACTTGGATTTTCTGCACACCTACGCAGAAAAATCTTGAACTTGTGTTGGTTGGTTTCTACAATGGTTTTTATACTTTTAATAGTTTACTCGACAAACGTCGTTCTGTTAAAATCGATTAAAACTTATATACAGCTTACACATTATTGTTAGCTGTCAATTATTAACGCCTAACCTGAATAATGACCGCTAGGAATAGCTTGAATGTAATAAAAAAATGTTGTTGAATGTTTTTTAATAATTTTAAATTTTTTCTTCATAAGAACATTCTTAACACTTCAAAAACATCTTTCTCTAGACAATTTGAAAAAACACATATCTTGTGGAAAGGTTCCTAATGAAACAAATCATAAATTCGTGTAAAAATAAGCCAGTAAAGACCTCAGAAAAACTGCTATTTTGCGTGAACTTTGGCCCCTCACAATGTACTCATAAATTAAAAAGTAAAGGAAACTATAGGAACCTTGCACATTTAATCGAAATTCAGAGTTCTGGTTTAAAAAGAAAACACATTTTTCCTGAAACAGATTTTGTGAAATATTCGAGTGAATGACGGAAATACCAAAGGCCAACAGAGCGTTCAGGTCTTTCTCCCTTTTTTCGCGTTGTCTTTATCAAACACTGCGTTGGATGAACAAACAAGCTTTTAAAGTATGCCCAGTCTAACGATAGATGGATTGAATTCGGGGTTTTTATCCACATGGATACGCCAACCCAGACCGATAGATGGATAGAGAAGAGAACTCTTAAACCATTTACAGGCACTTTTGTGCTGTCAAAGAATTGTTTTGTCAGAAAGATGAAGTATCACGTTCCAAATGGTTGACGTCAATAAAGAAGAACATTCAAGATACTTCATGGATATTTATCAAGGGGCACGACAGTGACCCCGCCAAGCCGAGCGCAAAAAAAGCACTACCGTACCATCCTTTACTGGAACCATTTCGCCGCATTTTCAGGCCCCTATTTGAGAACCTCGGGATAAGACCAGAACGCAGAAATTTTCGTCATCCAGTGAGCTATATTCACATACTTAAAATCTAAAATTCCAAATCTGTAGGTCATTTAGTTCCGAAGCTAAGCAAAATCAAAGTTTCGCATTTATGACATCACTCATGATCATCAGAATAGAACTAGTACTTCCCATAAAATCAGAGAGCTGAAATTTGGTACAGAGTTAGGGTTTAATGGCCACATAAAGGGAAAACTATAAAAACTAGGATAATCGAAGATCTGGAGTACCTGGTGACCCTGATTAGAAAACACAAGAGCCCAACCAAACTATTAGAGATCGACATACCGCCTTTACAAAAAATATTCATCTTGGTGGGCCGCTTCATTTGATGTCAAAAATTGAAGGCCTGAAGTATCTGATGAAGAACCCTCAGCTGGTCTCAGCTGTATTAGAGATATGGTAATGCCCCCTTCTACTATTGGTACATAAAAAAATCGACTATCATTGCAAAAATCAATATGCCCACGTTTCTACAAAAAGAAGTGAAATCCCACCAAAAACATTCTATAAAAAACTAGCCAAGTCTCAATGGAGCTGCTTGTTTATCTCTATAATGTTGTGTGACTTGGCCGTCATACAACATTAACTATAATAATAAAGAAATCGCAGTAAGGAACCTTACACTTGGCACGCTTTGTCTAGATTTAAATACTTTTTAGAGATAAACAAGCAGCTCCATTGAGACTTGGCTACTTTTTTACAGAATGTTTTTGGTGGGATTCATATTACGTCGTACGTAAGTAACTCATTCGTTGTTGCGAGTTACGTAGTATTTGTTTATAACATCGAAAGTTGTGAAAGTCGTTTATACATAAGTCAAACTTATAACATAAACCAGTTATTAAATCCAGCTAGTCGCCCGTAATGTTTATAGGATCAAGGGACATCCAGCGTATAATGAGCCATAAACTAGTATCGAGGTCATTTTACTGGATTAAATCCATCCCGCTGACCACTGAGTAAGGCTGTATACAATGTATCTGATATTTTGCTCGTAATGCTGCTACTTTGAACCCTTTAAATACGGATCTAGGCTGGAAAAGTGATTTTATTTTGGATTACAAATAAAAATAATTGGTATTTTCATAGAATTTTTATAACAATTCTATAAACGATAAGATGTAATAATCAATGTAAATGTCAATATTTAATCTAGAGAAGTAAAAAAGTTTTGTTGGACAACAAAAATTCATTACAGTCAAAATGCGATTACAGTCATTGAGTGAGTGATAACCCCTCAGGTTATTAAATCACGATTAAATGGGTAACTGAATTAATTTTATTTCAAACTTTTTTTTGAGGTTAGAAATCATCCAATGACTTATCACGTACTAGGGTGGAGCGAGAGGTCGTCAGACTTTTACTGACTACAACCCAGCTGTGTCCTTCGGTTGCCGTTTGCGTTCCAGAGCCAGGTAACTCTTCCAAAAATTCCCGCGGCCTTAGCGGGCATTGGCTCTACTTAGCCCCTACACTTTGCTGATTACTACTACTGACTACGCATGGATGACGACTCAGCCTCGGTCCTTACAGGACAGCCGGACGGCGAGCTACTCATTGTTCGTTGCCCGCAAGCCTGCATTGAGAATCGACTCCCAGCGTCCGGGGCGTCTCCTGTGGCGGCGACTGACGCGTAACGATGTCCGTTCAGCATTACTTCGCAGCAGGAGGTGGCCACTTCCTATTCCCTCTCGCAACGGATCCTAGTCTGAACCAGGGCCGAGCGTGAAAGGTCGCTACCACCGATTGCCTCCACAAAGTTTTACTCACAATTAAAATTATCACAAATAAAAAAGTCACTAAAAAAAAAAGTGAACTTGTGTAGACCTTAAAGCCTCAGATACATTAAAGACCAAACTTCCCCCAACATGACGCGCAACGCTCAATCTACGTGACGCTGCAACGTTGCCCAGTTTCCCGCAACTAGCCCCCTCAATCACTAGAACGCATTCACGTGACGCAGGACATGCTATTGAACAATTTGACAGCGTTGCGCGCCATGTTAGGGGATATTTTGTCTCCTAATAGATTGTTGTTGACATAACAAAATGTGTTACCATTCTGTTATTAACGAAAGTTGCATCTTTATGCAGTTGATGCTTACATTGCAAATTAACATTACAACCACATACAACATATTACTTACTTACATTTTAAAATTATTTTACTAAAATTACTAACTTTAGGCAGACGTGAGTCATCGACAACTATATCATCGCTTACCATCTGGTGAGACAATGATCAAAATCGAGTCTATCAATGAAATAAACTTATTATTCCAAAAAAATGGATTCCTGTAGGCGTCGGGAGTGAAACCGCGAGGAAAACGTATTTTATTAAAGTAATGTATTGATTTTGTTGACAGGAAAACAATGACAGAAATGAAAACTAATAATCGATTTTATAGATAATAGGAAACTATTACAGTAATTTCATACCTACATTTAAGTTTTAATATCAGCCCAATCTAAAAATGTTTGCGATAGTAAATTTAATGCCATCGACTGATTTGGCGGGATTAGTAATAATTAGGATGATCGTAATATTTTTATCGTATTTCGCTCGATTAGTTACACACTTACTTTAAAGACTAATCATTTCATATAATTTTACCTGACCTATAAAATACTACAATACTCAATTTAAAGTTTCGTAGCACAAAAATCGCGTAGCACCGTAGCAGAAAAGCTGCTGTGAAAGCGTAGCGACCGCGTAGAAGGCCTACATCAGTACTTACGAACTAGGAGTGCTACGAAAGCGGCGCGTAGCACTTATTCATTGCCAATTTCATGTGCACATACCTATTGAACAGACTATTATTTTCCTATTGTGTTCCAAGAAATGTTATTGGCCACTGGTAAAAAATAAACCCAATTATTTGAATAGCTTGTCGTGCATTAGGTACTACAATATTTTTTCTGTGTTGGCAACTGTTATAACCAGTGTACTTCTAGTTTTCAGACATTTATCATGTAAACATGTATTTTACGAGCCTATCTGCTACTGTACACTGGAACTAATTATGGTATTTTACTAGTTTAATTACTACTACCCTACCTAATTATAATAATTTCTGGAAATCCTGATAAAAAAGTATTAGCGTGGATTTATAAAAACCAATTTTCTAAACCATTAGCCCCGACAGCAGATAGATACTTATTTATAAAGGTTTTATTAGGTATTTATTTAAGGATTATTACTGATAATATATGTCATTTTAGAAGAACGCCAAAAACAAAAGCTTATCTTTATTCGTGGTATATTTATTCCTAAGGCCGCGTACCCACTTTGTCGTGACGACAGTTAATCAAGTAGTTATATTTAAGACTTATAAATTTAAATTGAGGTGTTCACATATAGAACGACACGATTAATTGTCGTCTACGACCTTTTTTACGGTGACAGCAGATTGTCATACGGTCGTAAAACGACAAAAATCATCAAAACTTAACCGTGACGTAATGCATGTGTCTTTGTTACAATTATATGTCGTAGCCACGACAAACAGAGATTATAATGGGAACAGCTAGATACGATAGTCTTCCGACGATAAATTAACCGTTACGACATAGTGGGTACGCGGCCTAACAAGTAATTTTGTCGTACTTTTTCTTTCTTGCTATCCGACTCTCACTCGGTTAACCGTTGCGCGTCTACGCGGGCGAGAGTTTTATGTTATGTGGTGGTAGTTAAATTAGTTTTACGGCTAAATCCCCGGTGTAATGGAAGATTCAAATGAATGTTTTACTGTTTTGCCTTTCGCTTGGTCTGTGCAATAATAAATCTTTCTTATGTGTGTGCGTTTCTTTCAACAACTTTCTAACCTACACATAAGTCTGTCAGGGTGCATTGTTTAGGGCTGTGGGTTTGTTCGAAAGAGTTACCATGGCCCTGGAACGCAAAGAACAACTGAAGGAACTCAGGTAGGTTTAGTCAGTAAAAGCCTTACACTCCCTGTAGTGCCACTCAGAGTGGACGGACTCGCTCTTAACCGGTTTTTTATGTGGAAAATCATCCACTATATAAAAAAAACCGATCAAGTGGAATTCGGACTCGTTCGACGATTCTAGGTCAACGGGAAGTACCCTATAGGTTGTGATTTTCCAGCGAGTGTCAAAATATGCGCCTAATCCGAGCATAAACCGCCTTATCTTTAGATTACGTTGACATAGAAGTTTAATATTTTCAGTACTACTTGGAGCAGCAAACTTGAGTATTTGTAATTTCAACTTCATACCTCCATGCGTTTCCAAGAAAAAGGGTATCAAAGGGAACAGACGGGCAAAAAAGTGATCATATAAGGGTTCCGTTTTTGCTGACTCAGGTACGGAACCCTAAAAAGGGGTGTGGCAGTGTCATGGAGACGGTCGGTGTCTGTGTGTGTCATAAATAATACGCGTACGTAATGGGTGATATTTTCTATATAAAAACACTATTTTATACTCTATAACGCAATCGGTGTAGTATACAGTCTAGAGTCGATATAGAAGCGATTTCATCATCCACTTGCGTGTTTACAACTGCCCTGCTGCAGATGTACTGGCACCATCGTTGATCCGCTCGGCCGCATTCTTTTTTGTTGGTGTTTTATTGGTAACATTCGATTGCTTTTGAGGCGTATGTATACGAATACGATTTTTGTATTTGTATTTGGTTTTTCTACGCGTATGAGTCGACATTATATATTTTAACACCATCAATTCTGTAAAAAATAAAAAAATCATAACTTCATATAAATGAATCTAATATTCTTAGATTAATTTTGTACATATGTAATAGAGAATCTAAACAATAAATTAATAGTTAATTCTACTCAAAATGACCAGCCTTAGCCGAAACGTAAGCCTTCAAGCGTTACAGTGCGTATTCATTGAAAAGTTGTACACTGCTAATCGTATAGAATTTTTTAACGACTTCTCTAACACAGACCGCAATATGTAGTCCACGGGATTGAAGCCAAGCCAGGGTAGTGCGTGTCTTATGGCTTTATGGCAGCACCCGGCGAAAAGGCGCGCACTAGTCTTCACTCCGTGATAGGACACTCACCGCCAAACGATTACTGATGCCGCATGATGACTACGCAGGACTCTGCTGACCACTTGAGAAGCTTCTTTGGAGTTACGAACATACTTATCATTTTGCATCTTGTAATGTTCTTCGATTTGTGATAATATTCTCATCTGTAAAAAATAATATCCCTGTATTTTCCATCAATGTAACGAACAAGCAAACGTTTTGATCTTTCCACTCTTTTCGATTTAAGCGATTCGTTTTCGGTGTGCCCCGTACATCGCTGATACCAAGTTTCAGGTCTTCTTTGATGATACGCGATAAGGTTCTAGCGGGATTTTTTTATTTCCTCTAGGGATTTTTACGAATTCTGGCCCTCACAGCATTCACTACCTGTTGAGTACTCATAACACGCAGCCGGACTGATCTTATATGATCGTCAACAGAAGAAGTGTAGGTGTATTTATGGCACTATAAACAAACAAATGAAAAGACCTCAATATTGTTGCAATCTTCACTTAACGTACCGATTCTTTGATGCTTTAACTATCCTGTGGTGTAACTAAATTTAAAATGGATATGATAGATAAGTAGTGGTAACACCAAACTGTATCCCCCGTTTTTTTCATCATTCGTTTGTTTAATTACTTCCCACTATGGAAGCAATTTTAGAGACGTATTCAAAATAGCAGTGTACTGTTCTCCTAATCTAAGGTTTCTCGAAATAAAAGAAATTATCAACACGCCATAAATTAAACTCGAGTCGAGTGATGTGATTGCCATTGGTTGTTAAAAATCCATTCAGCCACAGCAAGTAACGCGAGTTCAAGGAATTGTCACATTAATTTTCAGATTATTTTTTTTCCAACAACTGTGGAAGGTTTATAATTATGTATACGTTTACATAAACTTATCTACATATAAAAGTAACTCAGTGTTTTGTCAAGTCATTAAAACCGGTTTAAGCAGGTGCGGGTCGCTAGGTACTTATGTCCTAAATTCGCCTTAATCCATTATAGGTATAGTAGTACCTGATAAAGGAATCATGTTCCTAACATCTGTCTGTGCAAATACAGAAACCTACATCTATAGACTTGAGTATAGAGGAGTCCATTGTTAGGAATGCTTTGTAATGTCTCTTACTGTTTGCTTACCTATTAGCAGTGAAGATCTACTTAATAATATACCTATGTATTAATACCTATTACGACTATGTAATACACAGCGAAAGCTATAAATAAACGATGAAGGTAACCATATCAAATTTTTAACGTTATTTAAAGACATACTGTATGTATGACACATTGACGCTCAACAGCTAGACGTAGGCAAAGGGTATGGTCCACCATTCATAGAAACTTTGGCCACGGTATATCAACAGTGGACATATATTAAGACAACTTCAATTCATTGTTTATGTAATAGTAAACCTGTTACAACTATTACAGGTTTATCTAAAAGTTGGGGGAAATCAGTTAAATCAGTTTTAATTTTTATATTGCTAGAGTCAAAATGGCGGCTGTAGCACAGCAAAATAAACAAACATTTATTTATTCAATTGGTTAATCATTTTCTTCGTCGTTTAAAATTAGAACAACGTCTAAAAACATTATGTATGTGACTTCTAAGTATCAGCATAGTTATTCATCAACAAGTATCATTCAACATCAACATCTGTAGTATTTTATTTACATATTTTTATTTTTGTTACTAAGTATTGGTACAAATTAAATAGTTCTTACCTGCCGTGGATAAACCCATTCTTGTTCTAATTATTCATATAATAAATGATGTTAAAAAAAATGATGTTCTGATCGATTATTAAAATGAAAATTCTATGCAATTTTTATTTTTATTATTCCGCCTAAAGGACTTTGTATCCATGGTCAAGAAATAATTGAAAAAAATACTTCAAAATGGTTGCAGGAACCAAGGAAACACTGAATAAATGAATATACTTATTGTTTAATATTATTTTTCCGAACTTTAACTGACGTGATATTACTTTAATAATTATTTCTAGTAATTATTAAGATTTTTAGTAAAAATAATAATCTCGTCCACGGCATTGAAAACTTCTGGCCGTATCTGGTCCAGCCCCTTTAATTTCTTAGCAAAGGAGGTGGTCGCACGCGCGAAGCAATGGCCCTCGCGCCCCAGCCGCCGAGTTTCCGATCCTGATTTCCGGCCACTGTAGGCGCGGGCTTACAGACGGCGAGGAATGGGTAGCTCATCGTCCGACCGTCCGGTAACCGTCCGGACCGAGCCCAAATCGTCGTTGGCGCGTAGTGTTTCACGCGCGCCTCAAGGAGATGTCAGCAACCGTAGGGTTTCAACAGGGTCGAAGCCTACTGGGGCCATGGGTGATGCGAAAGAGATCCTGGGGCCCTGGAATAATGCAAAGAAGGAACAAGAGTAGGTTTTTAGTCAGTAAAAGTCTGACACGCCCTCGCGCTCCGCCCAAGAGCGAGGAATGTCATTAGATGATTTTCCCACCCAAAAAAAGACCAGTAGCATGCTACTTTATCATTGACTGACATAGGCTATGTATGTACTTTCACGCGGGTGAAGCCGAGGGCGCTAGTAATAAATAAATAAGGTCACGTCGCGTCACATTTCGGAAATATTTGTATGTATGTCTCAAACATTTTCAAATTTTTGGCACTCGTTATCGCTGTCAGAATAACAATCTGCTGATTGCTATGTGAGTACTATTTTATCATAGACCACTTTATCGTAAAAGCTATTGAGCAATAAAACACAGCCGCTAGAGGGTTGCCAGTAACACTTGGTACACAAAGAAAACTTTTGCTTGTTTGTTGAGGATTCACACAATCATAGCTTATCCGCTTATTTTCAAACTTTTACAATCGACTTCAGCTTATAGTGGCCTATCTACATAGATGACATCGATATTGCGAAGATATGATGAAATAAAACTAATTTGCTATAAGTATAACGTATTTTTTGTATTCTTGTGTAGCTTATATTCAATTCTAAACATAATCGAAATAGTATGCGCTGTCCTTGAAATTCATAATTTTATTGCAAAAAGTAGGTATAGATATAATGAGCAGGGGACTGACCATGAAGTATTAACATGTCAACCATGCGAGCGAGAAAGAGAGATGGAGCCATACATCCTATACCTTTAACAGTTCAGTTTATTTCGCATTAAAAGCTCGTGGTAGCACAGTTGTTTAAAAAAAATAACTTGGTAACCGACACCTACTTTTTTTTAATTGATATAAACCAGTGCTAGACTGCGCACCCACCTGATGGTATGCTGTGATGCAATCATTGATGGTGAGGCGTGTTAGTTTATTAAGAGCCTATTCACTCTAGCCTTGAAGACACCTAAATTATAGTTGGACAGGAAGACCGCAGCAGGCAATTTAAATTTGATTAATATTACAATCAAATAAAATGATTGACTTATGTAATAGATATGCAATTTAAGTGTTACCTATTCACTAACATTACACTAATTTTTTACAGATTCTAGCAATCGTCAATGAGTTTTAATCAATTTTAAATTAATGAAATTATGAGGGACTATCAGTTAGGTTTAATACTTGTTTTAATCATTCTACTCTTTGAAGGCTTAGATCACAATCAAATTGGCTTCTCACTAAAGAAGAAAAAAAATATTTTAATATGTTTATCAGTCACCCTGACCATGAGCAGAAACTCGTCTAGGCAAAATACAAGTACTGGTGCCATGTGCAAGAGGTAATCACCGCAGAAATTGCACCCTGAGGTCAGTTCGAGCAGGTAGTCAGTGGACGATATAAGTGCCCATCCTACCTGATATTTTACTTGGTTCCGTCGATGCTTTTATCAGTAAACCAACTTGTACTTCCCGAAACATCGAAGCATACCTGCATCAGCTAATACAATACTTAGATTGACATCAAACAAACTTCTACGCCGTTATCTTCATCTGGGTACCAGAGAAACTTCATTGATTGCACCATTTACTAAGACGAAGGGTCTCATTAAACTTGGGTAATTATTTATCTTCAAAACTCTGTAGCTATAGAAGTTCGAGATCAATTTCGTGTACGTGATAGGTGAGCTACTTTTGAAGTCTCGACGACATTGTTGCCCTAAGGTAATCTTAAGTAATTGGTACATATTACACAAAGTTTACATATAACCGATTTTGTTACATTAATATTTTAGAACTTCGGTTATGGTCTCAAATATTAACTTTGTTTTAAGTAGGTAACATGCAAAATAATGACGGAAAATACTTCAGCTGAAAAACGCTATTAGATATGCTGCTATTACCTTTAAATTAGATGGATACATATTTTAAAGTATTTCGTAAATTTGTTGAGGTATACTTATTACTAGATACTTCTAAATACTTATTATGATTCATAAGAAGGCCTGTCGGCTTGACAGCCGTCTTCAGTCTAATACAAAGACTAGGTACCGACGAGCAATGGGTAGCTCGCCGTCCAGCCATTCAGTAACTGTCCGGACCAAACCCGAGTCGTCGACGGCGCGTAGTGCTCCACGCGCGCCTCAAAGAGATGCTAGCATAACCTTAGGGGCCAAAAACTATTGGGACCATGTTGGCTACCGAAAGGGGAACCCGGGGTCCTAGAACGCTAGGCAAAGAACAAAATAAGGAGTAGTTTTAGTCAGTAAAAGTCTAACACGCCCTCTCGCCCCGCCATAGAGCGCGAGAAGTCATTGGATGATTTGCAAAACCAACCAACCTATAGTGAATCTAATCTGACAATATTCTTTATTTTAAAACTCGAATTATTTTTTATTCATAATATGCGATGAGTTCTACACCATCTAAAGAGGTCCTGATAAACGAGAATCTACAGTACCTACCTACTCATCTACGTGCCGTGCATCTTACCACGATACAATATTTTTTACAATGCGTAGCACATTTCCAGGACAAGACTTTCCATTCCGACCCGACATGATGCTACGATGCGACTGGTTAATGTGTTTTGACCCTTAGGTGTGGTTGAATCTTGAACATTTTTTTTTTATTAATGATAGGCTCGCGTTTGACCACCATCTCACATGATGGTAAGCGATGATTTGTGGTCGACGATGGAGCACGCTTGCCTAGAAGTAACCTATTTACTCTTGACTTAAAGAACCCTAAGTTGTAGCTATCAGGAAACACAGACTCCAGCAAGGAATTATTACAGGTAGAAGATTTCTATTACACATGATATACCGCCGAGACCTCGACCCCGACAACCAGCCACGGTCGAGCAATGGGTAGCTTGCCGTCCGGCCGTTCGGTAATCGACCACTCCACCAAGAGCGGAAGAAGTCATTAGATGATTTTACACCTTAAAAAAAAAGAAAACATGACATAAAAAATATACCATTATCAAAATCAACCCAACATACTGTTTTGTTTTTTGCATACTGTTTTGCAAAACTGTTAGTGTTACAAGTGATAAACAATACCTTTACAAAAAAAAGACGGGTTGCACTCCGGGAGTGCCGGCAGAAGTGAAAACTTGATTATTAACGTTGAGCATGTTTGATATTTTGGAATGGTTAGGGAATAATTTTGCACCAATTGCTTTATCAGTACTTTTATACTTGGTTGACGGCTTCGTGAAGGGTCTGTTTACACCCGTTAAGCAGTACGATAGACTCGATCGAAACCTAACCTTAATTATAAAATTATATTAATGAATAAATGAAAATTAATTAAACCTAACCTAACCTGAATAATAAAATTATATTAATTAAAAATTAAAACTTATTAAATTTTCATCTAGTATATTTATAAAGTACTCACTCATTTTCTTTCGCTATTTCTTCATCACTTTTATCATTAATAGATGCACTTTGTTCAATTTCCATATTTTAAGCACTTTACATTCACGAATTTTACGAATACACAACAATGTGATCACTACACAGACGGTCGAGCCATCAGCTGTCACCATCCATGGATGCGCGTGGCACGCTGTAACATACACGAACATTCGCACAAGCGCCCTGCGCTGCCTAAACGAAACAGTAGGCCCAGGCATACATTTTCGCCGCGCCGTAGAGAGGGGATAGCTGTCTACTCTCCATCCGTCTTACGCTTTTTCGATCAGGTCACGTGTCCTGACGCGAGTTTAAGATTTTATACCCATTACAGAAAAAGTGCTCAACGCCGCTAAAGAAGTTTTCACTTCAAAAGGATTTTGAATATTCTTAAATGCATAGTTATAGAAGTCAAAAAATATTTACTATCATTAACATTGTTATTCAAGTTAATAAGGTTCCACTCTACAAACTCATAATGAGACGAAAATCCATTTCATAACATCGATTGTTTTTAACCGACATCAAAAAGTAGGAGGTACTCCATTGACGCTCTAATGAAGTAATGAGTAGTATAAAACTATGTTAAATTATTATAAAGTCTTTGATTACTAAAATATCTGTATTGTAATGTATTTGGCTTGCCTACTGTGACGTATGCGCTCAAGACGAACGTTCCTATACCTATAAATGACACTACAATTACCATACAATTACAATATTAATTAAGATTTTTACCGACCCACCACGTCGCCAGGTAAAAAACACTGTGTGTGTGCACAGTGTTTTTTTTTAAAAAAAAACACTGTTTTAAGCAAGTATACTTCTGTGGTATTGTTTGAAAGAGTTACCGTGGCCCTGAAACGGAAAGGACAAAGGAACACAGGTAGGTTTTAGTCTGTAAGAGTCTAACAATCCGTCTCACACTATCCAGAGCGGAAGTTATGATCGATGATTTTCCGCTGAAAATAAAGATTATGTATCTAATTTTAGATTATAAAGGGGAAGTAGTGTGACGTACCTACTAATAAAGGGCAAGAGACGTAATACACGTGCGCTTGACAGCAAAAGCATATTATCCATTTAACTGTCGGCCCCCGGCCGGAGCAAACGTATTACGTGCTTGGTGAAGCCCGTATATGACTTTTATTTATCAACCTAGCAGCAAACGAGGACGCCACACGTGGCGACGAAACCTCAAGTAAGTCGAAAAAATAGCTGCTAGACAAAAAAAGAGCAAGATAAAGAACTCACATGCACACAAAAAAAAACTTCATGATTTTATAGGACTGTCGATTAATTGGTATATTTTCCTCTTTATCTAATTACAAAAACATAAACAAACAAATGACTTAACATCACAAATAACAACATTAATAACAAAATTATACGCTATACGTATTTCCACTGTGTGGAACGCCCGGAGGAGATTTTAGTTGATTTAAATGGTTAATTTTAATTATATTATTATTATTATTTCAATTCTAATTATTTTAATTTTAATTATGTTATCATTATTTCAATTTTAATTATGTTATTATTATTTCAATGTTAATTATTTTAATTTTAATGTATATATTATTATATAAATACTTTTTTTAAAAGTTACCTACCTTTAAAAAATTGTTTACAATAAATTTGGGAGGGCGCTGGCTCCTGACATACAGGCCCGCCTAGTTCGGGAGTCAGAGGCTTCATAAATTATCCCATCATTATTATGTCAATAAAGAATTATTATTATTATTATTGTACGAACAGAAACCTGAGAATACCCCAGACCAATGATAAGAGACCAAAAACCTTTTCCGGAAAGATTTTTGTTTTTCTTAGAGTTAAAATGCTTCTTGTACATAACATTTTTATTTAATTATATAGATAAAATCTATCATTCCTACATATTTTAGTAGGAACTAATACATCCCGCAGTCATTAGATAATAATACCTTTAGATAGCCCTATTTAGCATTGGTACTTATTTTTTTCACTGATAATTCAGACTTCTGTGACGCTTTTTCAGCGAGAAATCGGCGATGATGATTTTTTCACCATTTCAATTACGCGGCTATGGGTTTTTAGTCTTACAGCTCCTTAAATATAATTATTGTTTACTTTAGTAACACAGTCTACAGTCTACCGTACGCCTGTGGTGTTACTTTCTTCGTGAGGCAGTATGGACTCCTATCAAAACAAGCTAAGGAGCTCCTTGCCTAGGATCTCAACTGAGGCAACTGCGTCACTAGTGCTACTTCGACTCTCGTGCGGAATTCGTATTAGGTACTAGGTAGATGTTCAGTGTGGCCGATTCGCTGTAAATAATAGGTGCATAACATTACGATAACGTAACATTGCAGTTTTCTAAATGTAGATACTTACATTATCTATGTAGACACATTTAATTTCACAAAGATTATAAAGGCGAAAGTTTGTGTGTGTATGTTTGTTTATTAAATACTTTACACGCTCGAACAGCTGAACGATTTCGATGAAATTTGATACACGGGTAGACCATGTCCTGGAATACCATATAGGTTTTATCCCGCGAGTATGTTCCCTTGGGAAAATTTTCTACTATCACGCGGGTGAAGCCACTGATACGCAGCAGCTAGTTGAAGTATATTTTTCATTACTCATACTCTGAAAGTACTTAGGTCTAAAGTTGCCTGAAGAGCGGATTGAAAGTAATACTTTCATCCCTAGGGAGAATGGCTTTCAACTGACAGCTGAAAAATTATTTAAAAAAAAACTAGTTCTATCTTCACATTTCTATGGAACCATGGTCCAACTTTATAGACAGCCAGTCAATTACAGAACGATGTAAAATTGAATTAAGTAAAGATATAAGTATTAAATAAAGAATATATTTTTTAAATGACTAATTTTATTCAAATAAGTATTTTTTTAAATACTTTATTTAAAAAAAATATTTTCGTGCGTTAGTTTCTGAAAAAATAACGCCAGAATAGCAGGCCGGCCACAGAAAACAAATCAAAGTGGCGGGAAAGTGGCGATCCGGCACTCCGATCTTTCGAGTTCGAGTTAGAGATTTGTACTAAAGCATTTTTTGATATAAGACGGTTTATGTTGTGTAGCGACATCTATGGCGCCACATAAGAACCAAAAGAAATTCAAAAACCTGCATCGCGGTCATTCGTGGTATTAGAGTTATCCGCGCGATTAGTGTTCAACAGCCCAAAATCAACTATCAGAGCAGTTTCCTGGACCAGTTTGATATTCGTCTGGTCGTCGATCCTCTCTTCTAGGCGTGTGTAACTCTTTACTAAACCGACACACTTTTCCGTAACATTTTAGTGCTCCAAAAGATAGGAACCTTCAAAGATTGGGATATTCTTACAGTCAGGCAATCTTTTATCCTTCAAACAGTGCTTAAACTTTCGAATTACTCTTTACTTTAGACAATGGGAGTGCGAACGCCGGCGTTCGCTTTCTCATTGTCTTTCTATTTGGGTGACCAGCAGTCTTTTTAAAATTCAAATTAAAACGTAAATAGTGTAAATATACTCGTAATTGATTACCTGAACTAAAAACATCTGCTTAATAATATTCTTAAATCAAAATTAAATTAAATAAAACTATTAGTTTATATGACGCAATGTAACAGATCACGATTCCTATCAGTCAATGTCTATGTTTGTATCTTTTGCGCGTTGTTCCAAATGATACATATCATCTAACATTTCTCTATCTCAGTGTGATTATGACGCGATGAAACAGATCACGATTCATTTGAACCTATGTTCCAAATGTTCCGTTTGTATCTTTTGAGCTGATGTTCCAAATATTTGAAATGGTACATATCACTGTTCCGGAACATTTCAGTGTTTCAAATGCAAATGTTCCAATCGCAAAGAAGACACACTTTGCCTACGCCTAGTTTCTTCAACGGAATTTATGCGGGATTTTATACCTGTTCCGCATAACCCTAAGTAAGTATTTTTCTAATAATTTATTCTCCAACATAAAATAAAATAATTCTCTCAAAAAAACACTTACATTAGTATTTTAACTGTACTTCTGTTGAACAAATTATTCTGTGGTTCGACTCTATTACGCCTCCTGAACCTCTTTCAGCCCCCTCCCTTCCCGTCACGTTGATTTGACAGCCACTGATAAAGCTTAGCGCGTTCCATTCCGTAAATCAAAAGTGCAGTCCATGATGTTAGCAACATCTCTTTTGCACTCATGATTGCCCATGATTTTTATCACATGCAAAGAATGGCGCATGCTATACATAGAATTATATCAATTTGAGTTTGAAAAATGTGTAGAAAAATTAATGAAGCGAAAGAATAATTTTTCCGTTCCAAAATCCTTATTTTTGTGAGTTAAGCCGGTGTTATTAGGTTAATTGATTACATATTTAATTGGAAATAGTCATTTGGTGAAGTTCTAGTAAGAGAGATTCAGCCATGGCCGATGAACCAAAGCCTGTTAAGGAAGATGATTTGAAACAATTAAAAGAAAGGATGAACTTAATCGTCAGCGCAGATCCAGCACAATACCACAATGAGTACTCACTACGGAGATACCTAAGGGCGTTTAAAACAGTTGACAATGCTTTTCAGGTAGGCACAAAGTACTTTTTCTTTTCGGTTTGAATGTACCTATGTCAGTGGTGTTTTCAGTTAGACTGGCTCCTCTCAGTAAAGCAGAAGTGGCTATAACAATGCTTGTTTCTAGAATTAGCCTCGATCTACATTTTAGATACCTGTAAACGACCTACAAGAGCTAAAAGCCTCAACTAAGAAACAGAGTTTCATAATCTTGATCATATCATACCAGTCCTAATAAGTACATAAACTTTCTATATTTCAGGCTATAATAAAAACAAACAAATGGAGAGTTGAGTATGGTGTAGTAGAGTTATGTGAAAACAAAGAGATTATAGAAAAGTATTCCAACAAGGCAAGGGTATTGAGGCACAGGGACATTACCGGCCGGCCTATTATATACATTCCAGCAAAGAACCACAGTTCCAGTGACAGAAATATTGACGATTTGACTAAATTCATAGTCTACTGTTTGGTAATATTCATTTGTATATCCTGATTGTGATTAGAAATACTAAAGTAACCAGCATGACCAGTGCTAAGAATGATATAGGTATTTTACCAATATTGATTTCCAAACAGAAATGATAGCAATAATATTTGACTTTATAAAGTATCTGAAAAGAATTAAATAATTGAGCGCTATTTACTCTAAAATGTTTACATATTTACAGGAGGATGCCAGTAAGAAGTGTTTTGAAGAAGTGGTAGATAACCTATGCATAGTTTTTGACTTGAATGGCTTCACACTGTCTTGCATGGATTACCAAGTATTAAAGAACTTGATCTGGTTGCTCAGTCGGCATTACCCGGAAAGGCTTGGTGTTTGTCTTGTCACAAATGCTCCGGCTTTCTTTTCTGGATGCTGGGCTGTTATAAAGGGATGGTAAGATAATTTATCAGTGTATGCTTCGGCTTAGCAAGATGAAAAGTATTATCTTTAGAAATGACAACCTTAGATAATATCCTGTAAGGATAGTTTGGCAATCAACCTATCTTTTTCACTACTATGTTAGCCTTCATAGTGTATGTTTTTTAGAACCCTGGGCTGTTATTGTTGTTGGCTGGGCTTATTGTTTTTGGATTCCAAAATTATATCATACTACTTAAGTCTTAATGTATCGCAATAAAATTTCTTGTTTTTTAACCTTTTCAATACAATTAGAGACATAATAGAAAGACAATGAGAGAGTGAATTCACTTGGGGCTTAATGAATTAATATCTTTTCTTAATATCGCAGCATATGCTGAGTGAGGGACCTTTTTGGCCTTGCACAGATTTTAAAGTTATTTTTTCATACTTAATTCTAATGTATCCTAATTTTACTGTATATGTGAGGTATGAATAAACATTTTTTTCTTTTCTTCTTTAATAATCTATGTTTTTCAGGCTTGATGAAAACACTGCCAGTAAGGTTATATTCATGAACTCTGAGATGGACCTGTGCCAATACTTGATACCAGATATACTTCCTGATGACATGTGAACCTAAGAAACATTACAGAGACAAAGGCAAAGATTTACCGGTATGGATGTCTAGTATTAAGATATATCTTATCCATAAATGTATATACATATATATTATGTGTCCCTTATATAAACTATTAATTATTACCACCAAGAATAGAGATTTTTTTTGTTAGAGTTAAGTAACTACATTTCATAGTAGTAGAAACCAAATGTATTCTAATTTTTTTTTATATTTATTTACAGTTTAATTATGGTAGTTATGTTAATGTATATTATTTTAACAATGCGTTCCTTAAAATCGAATACTAAAATTAAAAAGCAAAAATTAAAATAGTAATAATTATTATGTGGCTGAATGAGAGATGAGCCAACTATGATGTGCTTTGGCGACAGCAAACTTTTGGCGGAGTTGCAGGGTAGCAAGAAAGAACTAGTAAAATCAATAAAAAATGTTATTTATAAAAAAAAAATAACCATGTGTTTAGTTTAAACACTGATTAGCAGGTTCTTCTTTCAAAATTTTCTATGAAGATTTTGAATTTAGAAACTGCTAATCAGTATTAAAACTAAAAATTATGGTTAATGAGTTTTATACATATAATAATGTCATGGTGGACATCCAGGGACCATTCATTTATTACGTAAGACGATTTAGGGGGGAAGGGGGTCGACCATAGTGTTACCAGGTCCAATTGGATAAAAATTGGGACAGATAGTAAAACAAATCGGGATTCATTGTTTTAGATTGGGACAAGTTTTTTTTGAGGTGGGAAATCATCCAATGACTTCTTCCGCTTTAAGGAACGCGAACGCAAGGGCGTGTCAGGCTTTACTGACTAAAACCCAGACTTCTTCAGTCGCCCTTTGCGTTCCAGGGCCATGGTCACTGTTTCAATCGTTCCCACAGCCCTAGCAGGCATTGGCCCTACTGGGCTCCTTCAGTTTTGCTGGTATCTTATCCATTTGCTCTCGACACCCGGGACCTCTTCTTCGGGGACAACTGGGACGTGAGTGTGTCCGTTCCTTCACGGTTGCGGTCAACTCCTTCGTGATTACAGTCAAATCCTTCGCGGGAAGAGGCGTCCGCTTCCCATGCCCTCTCGCTCCGAGGCATGACTAAAACCAGGGCCCGGCGCGTGAGCGAGCCGCCGCCAAAAGCCTCCACGAAAACACGGCGGTGCTGCGCCCAAGCAGGGCACACTTCCACCGTAAGATCCATCGTGTAAATAAATGAAAAAGAAAAAAATAATAATTTATGAATGATTACCGCTGTTTTAACAGTTTAAATATTTTTATATTGAAATTGTATTGTTGGTTACATTTTACTGCATATGGGCCATTCAAGTATTACGTAAGCAATGGGGTGCGAGGGTCTTAGCTTTGCTTATTTTTGATGACATGGGGAGAGAGGGGTTAAATTTGCAAAAAATCTGCTTACGTAATATTTGAACTGCTTTATATGGTTTTACGAAGACCGATTAATTGAGTCACAGATTACTTATAATTTATGGATTGAATAGAGAAGAAGGTATTATACTCGCGTTTAACGGACGAATACTACGCAGCTCTGAGCGAGAGAGAGATAACAAGGCAATGATGCGCCGTGTGGCATTTTGTACGGACTTGACTTATTTATGCAAATGCGATACAGGTTAGGTAATTTATTGTAATAATAATGGCTTTAATGATTTTTTTGATATAACATTTAGACGAGACGCGTCCCCATGGCAACGTCACTGCGCCTCCCGCTTGTGCACTAGATGTTACTTGTTAGCGTAAAGGACACACTTTTAAAGGTTCCTAAAAATTTTTACTTTTCAAAATAAACATCCCAACCAAACGTATACTCACTTTTTCCTTTAGATTCTTACGTAATAAATATTAAACAGGCGGGAGGGATCGGCCTATTCTTATTTTTTTCTTATTTAGGGGGGAGGGGATCAACTAGTAGTGAAAATCGTCTTACGCAAAAAATGAATGGCCCCTTGTGGACCCATATGAACAAAACGTTTTGGAACATTCATTATGTGTACAGCTAAGTAGTAAAATTCCGTACCAGAAGTTTTCTGATGGCTACTACATGGGTGGTTTTAATTTTGACTTAAATAGGATACTTCTAGGCTAACTTGCTCCATCGTAGACCATATCGTCCCTTACCATCAGATGAGTGAAATGGTGATCAAACAAGAGCCTATCAATAAATAAATAAATTGATAAAAAAAAAAAGAACAAAATCAAATATTCTAGGGATTCGTGCCCCCCTTTTAGGTGGAATATAAACGTAACTGGCAAGATGGGGTTCTATCCACCTCTTATATACAGGTTTGATGTTATAAGAAACTAATTTCGCCCCGAAATTTTGCCATATAGAGTGTGCTTATTTAAATTATAATAATTTATTTATAATAACTAGTCCTCCTTTAATACTAAATAGCTTCGATTCTGGGCCACTTATGCGTTATGATTTTGTTCTTGATCCTTAATCTAGTACATTATTGATCGAAGCTAAATAGGTTCAACCTGTTTACTGTTATTTCCCCAATTAATTTCATAATAGGAATACTTATCATTTAATGCTTAGTTTGTTAACTTAGATCATAAAACATTAACACCAAAAAGTCAATTAATCATTGTAAATGAGGTTCGTTTTATAAGTTTTCCAAATATTTGAATATTATTGAATTGTTATACTTCAGATTACATTTAATTTAAATTAACGCCTGCCTTTGAGTTTATTCTAGTTTTGTTTAATTAGTTTAATGTTGATAGGTTTTATCACATTTTCACATTGAACCAGTTCTGTGGACATTCTTGTTAATTGTACTAACCGACTTGCCTTTAAGTATATCAATAATTTAGTTATTTGATTTAAAAACAAACATTTAATGAAAGTCAAAATTTAAAAGGAACACTAACACAATATTGACACTGAGTTATAGTTAAATAAAAATCCTGAAAATATTACAGGGTCTCTTGTTGTTAATGTTGTTCTTATGTTTAATGGATTCTTTATATGTATTAGTTTTAAATGTGTAGCTTAGTAAGGTGTAGGGTAGGGTGGGGCTCATAGATCCAATTTGACTATTACTAATCATAGTTGGGAAAACCAAACCATTACATCACAACACATATCGACGGTTGAAAGGCTAATTGATCTAAGCGACATTTTTTATAAATAAAATTGAAACCTGACTCAAACGACGGAGAAAAATTTGCTGATTCCGAATATGTAACGTGTTAACTCAATATTGGAAAAAATGTCGTTTAGATCAATTAGCCTTTCAACCGTCGATATAAAACAAACAATTGATAACATATACTAATAAAATATGTTCATACATCGTAAACTAAATACCATTGCTCGAAACCAAAAAGATTATCAACAAAAGAAAAATACTTACTAAAAATTTTGACACGCGGCCGAGTGTCTGCTGACGACGTCGCCCGATTTTCGGCGATGACGCGTTACACCCCCCGTGCCCGCTTCTTTACGTTCGTATCTTTAAAAACGACGATACGTCACTTGTTTTTGAGAGACCTTTTTACCCGCTACCCTACCTACATGTCTCGTATGATACTGCCAAGGTCATAACTAGGTAATAAAACAATTATAGAATCTAACTGTAGTGTATTCAACTGGCGCTGAAGTAATATACTTCAGCGCCAGTTGAATACACTACATGCTAAATGCATTATGTTTTAGATCAAGCATAGCAACGTAGGTATTATAAATCTTTTCAACAACAACCAATTTTAAACAATATGAATTATGTTATATATTATATTTGCAAACCTTTTGCTTGAAGCACACACAATATAAATGCATGTGTGCGTACGCGAGGCACACGACTTCAATGTTCCATTTAGGTCATAAATCTAAGCTCTCTATTTGCATAAACAGCTTATACTAGTCGTGATCAAAGCTCAGGATGTCGACCTTTACGTATGGAAGGTGGAAGTATCAGTGAGCTTTCGCCTCCAAACTAGTTTGCATCCACTCAAAACATTCCATTCCGTAATATCGCCGTACCTGTGTAAAAACTTAAATTAATTATTAAAATAATGTTTGTTTAGTTAATATTGATTTCTGTGGAAATTTTACAATTTAGTACCTGTTGAATGCCATTGTATCTTATTCAATTTTAATGAAGTATCTTTGTTATGTACCTATGTACTTATTTGTTAAGTTACATTTTGATGTATCTATGTATTATAATAAATAAATGATCATCTAACTAAATGATTTTCTATATAAATACACATACACGGTCCTAGACATCCACGGTACAGAACCAAGGTCGCCGACATAGCCCGAAGAATCGCCAAACTTAAGTGGCAGTGGGCAGGGCACATTGCTCGTAGAACGGATGGCCGATGGGGCCGAAAGGTTCTAGAGTGGCGACCGCGCACCGGAAGACGCAGCGTTGGAAGGCCTCCCACAAGGTGGACCGACGACCTGGTGAGGGTCGCGGGAGTGCGGTGGATGCGAGAAGCACAGGGTCATTGTGGCGACGCTTGGGGGAGGCCTATGTCCAACAGTGGACGTCTTTCGGCTGAAATGATGATGATGACACATACATGTTAAATGGAGTAAAAATCATAGAATAGGTAGTTCGAGAGGAGCGGAATAAGGACTCCAAAGTGTTTGCAAGATTTCTTTTGGGCAGAGCCAGCTCACGGAACTGAAGATCGAAGACGGCAGAGTCATATCCGTCAAATCGGAGCTTCTGGGGGAGATCGAGGCGTACTATGGACAGTTGTACACGTTAATCACCAAACCCGCTGCGAATCTAGCAAACGACCCAAGAGCTAGATTGACCCGACACTGTACTAAAGATATCCCTGTTGTCAGCCTGTACGTAATTAGGACGACAGAAACAGCTTAAAAAATATCGGGTGGAGGTGGAGTGTGTCGGTGCACACGGCCGTTGGTTTTAACGTGAAATACCTATATCAGCGAGCCGCTTTTAGTGTTAAAGATTGAAAGAAAAACAGATTGACTTCGTTCTAAATATTTTATTACAACTGAATAGGTTAGTACAAATAACATTCCATTTAATATTTGACAAGCGACGGCAGTAGTAAAGGTCCACGCGTCTGCGTCGCGTCGTTTACTGAACGTGCCTTCGCATCTTTAGGGGCCAACGACGCTGCGTTAGCGGGCGCAAGCGCGGGCACCCGTAGCGGAAACCGGATAATTACCTGCGCAGTGTCGCTAGTTTAACTTTAACGGTGTACATGTAGTCGTGTCGATGAAGAACTTTAATCTGTAAAACAGGCGAGGAGCGCGACTGCTCGCGCGGCGAGCCGCGACGGAGCACTTTTGTATGGGACCGCGCGGGCGACCGCGTAACTCAGCGTCGGCCCTAAGACGCTCCCGAAACCGCCTCGCTCGCTCGGCGCTGAACATTAGGGTACCTGTGCTTGGCTCATAACCCCCTCTTTCCGACGATGTCGTGTTTTATATTTCCGGCTATCACTTGCGCAGTCTGAGGCCGACATACTGATTTTTAGGGTTCCAAATCTCAAAAGAAAAAAACGGAGCCCTTATAGGATCACTTTATTTTCCGTCTGTCTGTCAAGGCCCTTTATCTCGGGAACGCGTAGAGGTATCGAGTTGAAATTTAAACCAAATACTCACGTCTGCGGTCTCTTGAAGCTGTGAAAAAAATAAAAACAAACTTATAAGAACGAAAAACAAAGATGGACGTTTAAGACGCAAAAAACGTACTATATAATATGTCGATACTCTCAAGGTAATCAAAATTCATAGGGTACTTCCCGTTGACCTAGAATCCTAAAATTTAGCATAAAGTGAGGTCTTATAGCATAGGTATAGGAATAAATCTTAAAACAGTAAATTTGTTGGTTCGTCCCAAAAAATAAAAACTTTTTGCGATTTGAAAAAATCTTCTAAACTCCATTCGGGAATTGAAGTATTTACATTAGGTAAGTTTGTACGGAACCCTTAGTGCGCGAATCCGACTTGCATTTGACCAGTTTTTTTTACATGTATTGGTTATTTTTAACTACAAATATCGTCCAAGTCACATTCAATATAATTTAAATCGATTGGTGTAAATGAACTCTACAAATGTCCGAAAGAATCACCGCGTTATCACGCGTGTGGTCGTGAGTTATCGTACATATATAAAAATGAATAGCTGTTTGTTAGTTTCGCTAAAACTCGAGAACGGTTGGACCGATTTGGCTAATTTTGGTCTTGAAATATTTGGGAAAGTTTAAACGGTGAGAAAAGATGGAAAACTTACGAAAAAAAAACGAATACAACGCCATCTCTAATAGAAATGTCATTATAAAATGAATTATGCTGTTCTGGTAATGCCAGTAGATGGCGTCATCCTTACTATTAGCATAGTTTAGATAAGATATGGAACAGTACGGAAACTATCTACAAATATTCGAAACGGCACACTCACACAAACATACGCATCCATGAGACTCCTAAGCGTTTCTCGCGGTCCTGTCAGTAGCGAATGCCCCTTAGGAGTCTCGTCGATGCGTATGTTTGTGTGAGTCAATGAGCCGTTTCAAACATTTGTAGGTAGTTTCCTCCTCGCTCCGGACCATGGCCTGTACCAAAGCCCGGCGCGAGACATCGCCGCCGCCGATCTCCCCCACGAGGACACGGCGTTGCTCTGCCCAAGCGGGGCACACCTCCACCGGGTGCTTCACCGTGTCCTCCGGGTGGTCCACACAATGGTGACACCCGGGCGTTTCTTCCGCACGAATCCGAACCGGATGAACGAACTTACCATGTCCGGTGAGGACCTGCGTCATGCGGATGGCAAGGACGCCGTGAGGTCTGCCCAACCACGCCTCAAAGAGGGGACTTACCGCCACAATTATGGCGACCATTATAATGATGGGGGCCACTGTGACCTGTATAACCGTTTGTAACTGTTGTAGTTTACCATGAAATAATAAGTTATTGTCATTGAATTATAATTATTATCTTTAAATTCAAATTCAATTAAATTTTTAAATATTTTTTTTAAACAAAATCATACAAAAACAAAACATTTAAAAATATAAAAAATAGTACCCCACCGGTATCGGGAATAGGGTCCAAGCTACCGGCGGTCAGGGCTCCAGAGAAAGGAACCTCCTAACAATGCGAGCCGTGTCCAAGAGTACCGCTTTCTGAATCAAGCCCTTGATCCAGCCGCCTAACGCGAGCCTCCTAAGGTGTTGGTCGAGGCTCATGGCTATTAAGCCATTGCCCGACACGACTATCGGCACAATGTTCGCCGAGTCCACATCCCACATGTCGACAACTTCGCGAGCCAAGTCAATATACTTGATTTGCTTATCTTTCTCGGCTTTCACGAGGTTCTCGTCATGCGGGACGGATATGTCAACAATCATTGCACGCCTCTCGCTTCGGTTCACCACCACTATATCAGGCTTATTGGCTACAATAGTCCTGTCAGTGATGATGGACCGATCCCAGTACAAAGTGATATGACCATTATCAAGAACTGGGTCGGGCTCATACCTGTAGTACGGCACTTCCGATTCCACAAGAGAGTATTTCAAAGCAAGTTGCTGATGGATAATCCTGACTACAAGGTTGTGTCTATGCAAGTACTCTCCGTTAGCTAGACGAGAACAACCAGAGATAATGTGACGAATTGTTTCTCCCGGACGGTGACATGCCCGACAGATGTCAACCGTGCCGTCCTTCACAATAAATCTCCGGTAGTTATTCGTCATGATAACTTCGTCCATAATTGCACAGACAAAACCTTCGGTTTCCCAAAAGAAGTCACCGGAACGCAGCCAGGCTACGGACGCCAATTGGTCTACATCGGGCCTGTGAAGGGCCCGGAAAAAGCGTCCGTGAAGTTCCTTGCTCTGCCATACTTCCCTGCGATCATTAGTGTCAAGCACAACCGGTTTTGCGCCAGTTCTCATTAGCCAGGGCGAGCGGGGTGAGTCCCTTGTCCACTGCCACTACATCTCGATGCATACCCACGTCGGCAGCTAGGAAATATTCCCTGAGACTGCATACCTCACGGTTGTGTAGGGTCTTAGCATTTAAAAAACCTCGACCCCCACACTTCCGCGGGATATACAATCTCATCACCGACGATCGTGGGTGATGCATTCGGTATGCAGTCAGCAGTATGCGGACTCTCCTATCCAGGGCGTCAAGTTCCGTTGGAGTCCATTTGAGTACGCCGAAAGAGTACATCAATACCGGCATGACCAGTGACGGATTAACCCTTAATCAAATTAAGCAATTGCCTAGGGCATCACGTCTCGGGGGGCACCAGAAGAAGAACAAAAAAAAAACCGTCCTTACACCGTGACATGAGAGTGCGACGTGATGCCCATCACGTCTCACTCTCATGTCACCAAAAACCACACCAAAAAAAGTTTCTAGGACTAATTTGAAAATTCGCGGGTTTTAAGTAGACATAGAGTCCGACCTAGAGTCATAACCACGCTCCCGCTTGCCCACTTGCTGTTACTGCCTGCTAGTGCATTCGACGATTCAAATGCACCGGAATTGCGATCAGCCAATCACAAACCACCCCTACCCCGCGGCCCCCCGCAAATCTGTGTCAGTCAAATGTTTTGCTTTTTGAGTAATTGTGCCAGCCGGCTTCTATGCATACGTAATAATAGGGGTTAAAGTATGAAATTGCCGTTTTATTATAATAGGTACTTCGAATTGACATAAAACTGATAAAACCTTCATGGTTTGAGATTTTTGAATGAAACTTTTTTCACATAGTACACACATAGTATCTATGAAATTCTTCTTTTAAAAAAAAACATTTTACAAAAAAAAAAATAACCGACTACCGAAAACAACTTTAATTCCGGAAGTCGGTGTTTCTCGGTATTTTTTGTTTCTTATTTAACACCGACTTCCGAAATGAATATATATGTTTTTCCGACGCGGAACTAACGCGGAAGAAACAGCTCGCAATATCAATGTTGCGTTTGGAGAGGGGACTGCTAATGAACGCACCGTGCGATTTTGATTTAAACGCTTCTGTTGACCACCGATCCGGACAGATGTAACAGTTTCCTCACCACTCGGAACTTCAGATCACTGTCTGGTGAAGTCTGTATCGTCCTTCTCCCCACCTGACTGCAACTCACGCGGTGAACGGCGAATGTGGCGTTACAGGTCAGCAGATTGGGATGAGATGCGGCATTTCTTTGCATCTTATTCTTGGCAGCAGGTCTGCTTCTCTTCTGAGAGTCCGTCGAGCTGTGCGGATGCTATATCCGATGTGATACGTCAAGCTATGGAGTTTTTCATCCCTTATAGAGACGTACCCATCGGAGGCTCAGCTCACCCATGGTTCAACGCCGATTGCGTTCAAACTGAAGAGCGTAAGCATTCGGCGTTTCTCGCCTGGGTCGATGCTCGTGACCGCAAAGCTCCGGATTTGAGCTCAAAGAAGAGGGCTTTCAACCGTGCTGCCAAGTCCTACAAAAAAGCCTGAAGAAGGCTCGGTTCGACCGAATTTGGCACAAAGTTCTCTACACAGCCGTCCGGAAGCAGAGCATTCTGGTCCTTGGCAAGTCGGTCGAAGCGAACTTCTGTAGGTCCACATTGCCTCCGCTGGTTAAACCTGATGGAAGACTGGCTCACTCGGCGAGAGAGAAAGCAGGTCTCTTTGCATCCCTCTTCGCCCATAATTCTCGTCTTTATACTAGCAGTGGTACTCCTCCGACTCTACCTCACTGCAACACCTCGATGCCTGAGGTTCGCATAAGAAATAAAGAAGTTTTGAGAGCGTCTAGACGTGAATAAAGCTAGTGGACCAGATGGTATACCAGCAATAGTTCTCAAGGCATGTGCGCCCGAGTTGTCTCCTGTATTGACGCGCTTGTACCGCCTCTCATTTATGGCTGGTATAGTGCCCAAGTCCTGGAAGCTTGCCAACTTGCAACCCGTGCCCAAAAAGGGCAGTCGTACCGATCCTGCCAACTATCGGCCGATTTCAATAACCTCCATACTGTGCAAGATTATGGAGCGTGTATTGGACTAGAGTGAATAGGCTCTTAATAAATTAGTGCGCCTCACCGTCAATGATTGCATCACTGCTTACCATCAGGTAGGATCGCTGTCAAGCACTCGTTTATATCAATTAAAAAAAAAAAGACTTGTTGGTTGTTATTGACTTGATATTGGCTATTGTTGACTTGCTGTTGGTTGTAATAATAGACTTGTTGTTGGCTGTTGTTAAGCTTCTTGTTTGGTTGAAAGCTATAATCTCAAGAACTAGCCTTAATTTGAGCAAGGCTGTAGGCTATATAACCTCACGCTACAACCCAATAACCGGAAGCAGAGCAGTAACCAAAGAGGCGGGTGAAACCGCAGGGACAGCTTCTTCACAAAATGTTTGTTGTTTATGAATGCTACTAAGTAGGTACCTACTAATTAGCTATCCAACGGCAGTTTTGAACGTCAATCGTTTTCTTTTAGGCACTGCAGGACACACCTGCCCCTCTAGCCAAATTACAAGTTTCGTTTCGATTCTCTTCGTTGATCTCCTCGATTCAGCCAAGCCTCGTAACTCTTTGTTCCGACCACGTGACTGAGCGTTGAAATGTCGTCAGAAAAAAGTAATGCTAATTGTTTTGTTGCTTTATTCTTATTCTTAGCAATATATGATTTTGATCTTGACTTAGGCCAATTGTTACCCTTACCTGTAAAATGCTGTACACAGAAGCTGTTGGTTTTACCTTAATAAAAAAAAAGTAATCGAAAGCGTGGAGTACTCGTGGCGATCGACACAAAGCGCACACGCCCTCTCGCTTTACTCTAGACCTCAAGAAAAAAAAAAGCTAGGTTCGTCAGTAGACAAACGGGGGGGGGGGGGTGTGTTTATAAAACAGTTTACAGTACAAGCAAACATCTTTCTAAAATAAAGATAACAACGGTTATTTAAATAAAAATACACCTTTTTAATAATTATTTTACTTGACTTAATAGTTTTACAAAACAGTTATACAAACACTCGCTGTACAAATGTGTAGCGAAATTTATTTGAATGCAGATTCTATGTATAGAGCGACATGTACTACAGGCAGTTTCTTAAATGGAAGAATGGAATAGGGTTATATAATTATTGAGAATACCCTATTTTACGATAAATTCATTAGGTTCACTACAGTACTCCTAATCCATTCTCCCAGTTAAAAGTCCATTTAACCTCCATTTAATGTACTGTTTCCTAATTGTGGAATATTACATTAATAGTTTTTTGTAAAATTTAAAACTACAGGTAGTCTTCTTTTCTTCATAATTCCTATTATAGAATACTTACTAAAAAATTAAGATTTATCACAAAAAATACATTTACTTATTATAACTTAATGGAATTAAAATACCATTTTGTAAAAATGTTTCATAAATACTGGTACTCGAATTTCACGCCCATTTTAATTGAATTACAAACCAGAAAAAGAACCTAAAATTATTATTTATTGAGAATTTTTATTCAGTCATAAATGCCTAAAATTAATAAGGGTTTATACATAATTGGCACATTTTCTTAGTGTTACCACACCATTTCAGTATATTTATCCCATGTCAAGTAAATTGTAACACAACATGCAGCGGACATAGATATCCAAGTCTCATTTCAATAAATATATATCTACAAATCGTTATGTAACTATTCATTGCTATGTTGTAGTTACATTTACTCAATTACCTTTATTCCCTTTTGTTAATTTTGATTTAAAAAATTTACAATAAAATGTTTAGACGGTTTTTTTAATTCTCTTAATGACTAGTACTTTTAAAAGGAATGTACAAAAAATATATTCAATCAATATTGGAATGATTTTGTGGCGATTACGAGACAAAACAACAGTGAGCGAAACAGTGAGTTATTGGGAAAATAGGTTACACATGTATTGAAAACGCGCCGTGTATAGGAACATGCGAGGAAAGGATATTCAGATTAACGTGATGTGCGAACTAAACATCGACGGCATTGTACAAAGTATAACGTCGCTGTGTATGTACCGACTAGTATATTAAATAGCTACAGTATTATATTTACAATAAAACTACCATGGATAATGATATGAGGATGTAAAAATGAGTTTTTATCTAATTATAGCCGAAATCATAACTAAGGTACACATAAACGGCTTAAAGGTAACAGAAAACTAATAAATGATTGAACTTGTCTTTTTGCATGTTTACATTACATTGCATCAGTATTATATGTACGTTTGCTACGTATAAAGAAAAAGTTTATTATTTTGAATCAAGCGGTCTTCGTAAGGACAATAGATAAGTTCTACCTGTATTCTTTACCTTCTTTGTTACTCTCCTTAGAAAGACGACTCGAAGCTACTAAAGATTACTTTTTATTGAAACCCTAAAGTGGCAGTGGACGGCACCTACGATTACTCGCGCGGTATACGGGTATAATATGTCAATTCCTATTGTGAGATCAATTCCGTGTCGTAGATTTGAGTTATTGTCGGAATTCGATGTCTGCTTCTGATCGCCCTCACCGTGAGGTCGTGTATATGAAACGTTGACGTCATCTATAAACCTTGGTGTATACAACTACTGTTGTTCACGAGTGGGAGCTTCCAAATACGCGAGTAACGCAGCCGAAATCACAAAATAAACATCGAAAATTTGAATCGTCCAAATGGGGCGCTCGCGGTAACGTCGCCACTCTCACTGCGGTCCACGAGACGACTTGTCGTGCACAGGGATGGCGTGTCGTTCAGTGGCGATGTGTCGGACGCAACTCAAACGCGGCTCAAGCTACTGAGAGGTCCTCCGCTCGGAGACTTGGTGGTGGGCGGCGCGGGCCGCAGCAGCTGCAGCAGCAGGCGCAGTCAATCGGCCAGCACCGAGTGCGCGATCACGCCGAGCTCCTCCTTCAGCACGCGGAACGACGGCCGCTCCTCCGGCAAGCGTCGCCAGCACAACCGCATCACCTGACACCGACAGAACACCTTAGCGATCTCGTCTACATCGGAACCCTTATCATAATCATATACCAACTGTTATGTTGAATATTTACTCCGCCGTCGGTTAGGAGACATTTCATTACGACAATTAATAGAAAGTAAGAATTTAAAATAAAGGCAAGAGGATGGTAATGAAAAAGAACAGCATCACGATACTCACATTGTATATTTCGTTGAGACAACCTTTGGGTTTCTCGAGCAACATACCCCGCTGAACCATGTCCGCTACTTCCGAGTTCTTCATCCGACCGTACGGTACTTTTCCACAAGTAAATACCTCCCACATTAGCACACCTGAAAAAATTAACAGGTTATATTAGGTACAAGTTATTCTGATTAACTACTTCACACAGATGGCATTAGCTAAATGGGTATGGTTAGTTTTATTTGTTTATTTCATTATTAAGCTTTTGAACAATAAGTAAGCTAAAACATTATAGTAGGTCTAGTTCCGTTTTAAATTGCTTATCTAACAAGATTTTTTTTCTTCCATATACAACCAGCTTCGCTACATAAATTTAAATAGAATGGGCTGTTGGAAGAAAGAAGGGATAGTACTGGTAACTAACTAACCGAAGGCCCAAACATCTGATTTGGATGAAAAGCGCGTATAGTTGAGCACTTCAGGCGGCGCCCACTTGATAGGGAACTTGGTGCCGCCCGAACTTGTGTACTGATCGTCCAACACGTACCGCGCCAGCCCGAAGTCTGCCACCTGCAATTATTGATGTTCATGAAAACATAAACATTGTTATACTAATTAGATAAAATTGGTTTCAATGACAAATATTTAACCTTCCTTCAGCAAATTACAATGAACTAGAAATGATGGTAAAAAGTTGCTGGCGCTAATAGTGTTGTAGTGTTACAACCATAAGCTATATTTGTATATGAATTAAAAAAAAAAAAAACAAATAAAACGTACCTTTACAACATTCTCGTCCCCAACTAAACAATTTCTTGCGGCTAAATCTCGATGAATATAATTATGTCTTTCTAAATATGCCATTCCTTTGCAAACCTGGAACAAAGATTTTTCGTTTACGAGGTGTCCTTAGGCAATTAACCCGATCGCTAAGCGAAGCCGCGCGATTGGAATAAACAATTGATCCTCTATTGCGGTGGCTTGCGTAACCAAGACCACATGGGTGCGGTGCGGCGATAAGCGAAGCGAAACCCATGCATCAGTTGGTTTGATATTTTCGCGCGAACTCTTGCCGTAATGGCGAATTCACTCACACGTAGGATAAAACCGCCACGTCGCCTTTTTTTCGCGTGAACCGCATCAGATCGCATTCACGTTGAATGGCACCATGTAAGGCACCGCTTTAGTATAAAATGTTTTATCATTGTATGCATTGATATAAAAAAAACCCAAGATACACATTCAGCGTCTCAAAAACGTTCGCAAAAAGTGCGCTCATTTCAAATAGTCTCTCGTCGCCAGCATCACTGCACGCTCGTTAAATATGCCGAAGTGTTCGTTGAAAAAAATGGTAGTCCGTTGGAGCAAGGTCTGGTGAATACGGAGGGTGACGAATGTTTTCTAATTGCAGTTCCTGTAGAGTTAAAACGGTTTCTCGTGCTGTATGACGGTCTTGCGTTATCATGGAGCAATAATGCTAGTTTTTCTATCATTGTTCGGAGTTCGGCACAGTAGACATCTGCCGTTATTGCTTGTCTATTTCGGAGAAAGCTAAAGTGAATAACACCATGCTGAGACCACCAAACAGTTACCATTCCCTTTTTATTGGTAAGCTTTGCTTTAGAACACTGTTGCGGCGTTTGACCTGGGGTCAGCCATTGCATTTTTCGCTTACGGTTATCGTAAAGAATGCACTTTTCATCACATGTCACAATTCGATCCAATATTCCTTCATTTCTGTATCGATTCAACAAGGCAACACAAGTTTCAACACGCGTTTCTTTTTGCAAATCAGTCAATGATGAGGCACCCATTTTTTTATTTTTTTTATTTTATTGATTTGACGCAAATGAATCAATATTGTTGGTAAGGTAACGTTAAACCATGCCGCTAATTCCTGGGTAGTTTGGCTCGAATCGGCTTCCACCATCTCTTTCAATTCATTGTTATTCACCTGTGGGGGCGGTCTTCCACGTGGTTCGTTCTTCAAATCAAAATTTCCACCACGAAAGCGTTTAAACCAAAATAGCACGGTGCGTTCATTAGCAGCCCCTCTCCAAATGCAACATTGATATTGCGAGCTGTTTCTGCCGCGTTAGTACCGCGTCAGTAATCGTATTCAAAAATCACTCGTATTTTCGAAGTATCCATCTTTCTTGTTTAAGCCGATTAAAAAAAACAACTGAAAGTCGATAATCGAATGTTGCACTTTTTTTAAAAGAACTTCATAGGTACCATGTGTAAAAAGTCACTCAAAAATCTCAAACCATGAAGGTTCTATGTCAATTCGAAGGTACCTATTACAATAAAACAGCAATTTTATTTTATGTTATAAAAAGTAGGCACCTATTTCACATTTTTCAAAAACTCAACTCCTAAACCTATATATAGCAAGAGCGGCCTGTTCAAACGTGCATAACGGGCATAATAAAAGAGACTCTCGGTACATCTTATGTGAGTGACTTAAGGTGCGTTTTGATTGGTTACGAGGCGAGCGCGATTACTCCCTAGTAGGCAAATATAATCAAAGCCACGTCCGTAGCGTGCAATGTAAATATCAACATTAGTATCGTTGTTAGTAGGTTTACATTAGCATGTTTTCATTCGAAGAGTGAAAGAAGGATGGTCAATTTGGACTAGGAAAAAAAAATGTTGTTACCGAAATGAGACTGTCATCATAACATAATATATTATTGATGTAATTATCGGATGGCATTAGTTTATTTTTAAAAGCAGGATGAAAATAGATATTCATTTTTTTTAAATAATTATTTTTGTTTATTAAAATGCTTCATAATATCTTATTTACGAGCACATCTGTAATGTTAACATTCTTAGAGAAGTCCAAACTTTTTCTAAAGTCGATATCGATTTAATTTCTAAATTGAAATTAAATCTAAGGTTATATTTCTTTATTATTTATATATATTAGGTCTTTACCTATGAAATTGGAGATTTGTATGATAAATTTAAAATATAAAAATTTTGGTATTTTTTTTATTTCAGCTAATCAAAGTACTGGCCCAAATTATCTATACAATTTTGCCATTTTGATGGCAGTTTGTTTATCCCTTTACTGTAGAAGTCTGCCGGTGTTGAATTTTTTCCCACTTAAAAAATTGTCTAAATTTTGAAAAAAGTAGAAATCTGTTGGGGCAAGGTCCGGTGAGTACGGTGGGTGACGGAGAGCTTCCAGCTGTAACTCTTGTAGCTTTGCGATGGTCTGTCGTGAAGTGTGAGCTCGCGCGTTGTCGTGGAGAAGCAATGGGGAAGAGCGATTGACTAGTCTTGGTTGTTGAATTGCGAGCTTTTCCATCATTGTTTGCAATTCTTGGCAATAGACATCTGCCGTCACTGTTGTGCCATTCGGTAAGAAGCTGTGATGTACAAGTCCGGCACTGGTCCACCAGACAGTCACCATCATCTTCCTATGAGTAATCTTTTTTTTAGCGCACTGATTAGGTGCTGTACCCGGGTCCACCCACTGAGACGAACGCTTACGGTTGTCGTACAGGATCCACTTTTCATCGCAGGTAACAATTCGATTAAGAATTCCCTCGTTTCTATGCCGATTCAGTAGTGCTATGCATGCTTCGACACGTAAATCTCGCTGTCGGTCGCTTAGTTCGTGTGGCACCCACTTATCTAGCTTTTTTATCTTTCCGATTTGACGCAAGTGCTTCAATGTTGTTTTGTCACTAACTCCAAGGCCCGCAGCAAGCTCAGCCGTAGATTGAGATGGATCCGCTTCCACTATCGCCTTCAATTCGTCGTTGTCGACAATAGTTACCGGCCGACCGCGAGGCTCGTTCTTCAACTCAAAATTTCCAGATTTAAAACGATTGAACCAATAATGGACTGTGTTTATGCAAGCAGTGTTATGCCCGTACACGTCGTTAATGTTTTGTGTTGTTTGCGCAGCGGTATTTCCACGTAGGAACTCATATTCGAAAATTGTACGAATTTTCAGTTTATCCATAGCGCCAAAAACTACCACAATGTCATAAAAACAAAAAACTATCTAAAAACAAATGACTGAAATCGAAATTAAATTAACATGTCTTTCGAATAAAATTTATTTGAATTTCGAATTGCGCGCCAATCCACAGATAATTAATTCTGAAAATGCTGGTTATAGAATCTCCAATTACATAGGTAAAGACCTATTATATATAGATGTAGGATGGATAAAAGGAACGTACGAATGATGTGTGAAACGAAGCGTAAAAGTGTGGGAAGGAGAAAAAGGAAGTGTATGAAAGGGACAGTAAAAAAGATGGCGAGGATGGCGACTTTTGAACGATAAGGAGAGGGCGTATTAATTTTTAAGGGATTTTATTTAAAGTTTATTTAAATAAAAAATAAGAAGTAGTGAAGGCTATTTGTTTCTCTGCACGGCCGCGATCCACTAACACTACATAGATTAAGTAAATAATAAAATTATAAACAGTTGACGTTTATAATTTTGTTATTTACTTAATCTAAGACAAGACACTAACAGATTTTTTGTTTATTGTTTTTTAATTGAATTGTCATAAATTTAAAAAAATATTAGGCATGTTAGGAGAATGACCATTGTTCTTTCTGTTCTTGTACTATTACTTATTCTGTGGTATAACTATAACAACTTGCGTAGCATTTCAGAGTGTTTGGTGACAGTTTCGAGTGTTACTTTTGTTCGAGACTGTGCATCTTGGGTTTTTTAATACATCAATGATTTTATGGTATTTATCAGTGAATCACTTGTACCTAACTGACTTACAATTTGGGACTGATTGTTGTAATTATTTAAGTCATGTTATGTACTTTATGTTCTGTTCTTTAGTCTCACTAAAATATGTTTTGTTCGCTCTAATACAGAGACGGTTTCAAAGAAAGAAAAAAAATAGGAAAAACTCATAAAAACAATTTAAAAATGAATATGATAATTTTGTTTAGAAATCGCCTTTTAAAGGATGTACTAATTTACTGGAGCGGATTCGCTGGCAACAGTTAGTTGTTATAATTATCTGTTCTATCTTGTGTGAATTCAAATCAAAAGTATGTTAATTCATTCAAAGTCAGTACTTGTCAAGTAATTTGCGAAATGATCTTACTTGTATGCACATATCGAGTAACACGGAGGGCCCGAGCTGGTCGGGGGAGGTTCTTCGCAGATAGTTGAACAGAGAGCCGTGCCGCATGTACTCCGTCACGATGTAGATCGGTCGGTGCTTCGAGCACACTCCGTATAGTTGTACCAGGTTCTGATGCTGGAGTTTGCTGAAATAGGTTATTAGTAAGGTTAGATTTGTACTGGGCACTATCATAATTATTTATGATGAAGTTATAGTATTTTATCATGTTACTCGATACCAAAACAAATGGTGGCCACTTAATTCCCGTCACTGCCGTGTATGACTAACTGTTACTAACTAAAAGCATCAAAGATCTGGTTTATATAAAGTTTTAATGCCATAATCATTTCTTCGCAGAGATAAAGGTCGGAGCTATACATGGATGTCAGTGCCATCCCATTTTAGCAACAGAATAATGTTCTAGTGCATTCGTACTTCATAATACTGGTTATTACATCAAAAATATGTCCTTTCAACTTTCAAGTGAACACCAGTGGTTCACTTAAGAAAAAGCCAGGCATTTAATTGAACTAAATAGTTCATTCCCTCGCAACTTTAATGTTTTTTTTCTTTTTTAATTTATGAACATTCGAAAGAATAATCAAGTGTATACTCACGTCATAACCTTGGCTTCATCAATAAAGTCATCTTCAGACATAGTGCCCTCCTTCATCATCTTGACGGCAGTGTCGATGCGCCCGCGCCACTTTCCTCGCCGCACTACTCCGAACTGTCCTGCGCCCAACTCTTCCAGTAACACCAGTTCCGATGGATCTATCTCCCATTTATCTGTAAGTAAATGGAATTTCGGACTTTTTTACCAGTCTGTTCAAATAATGTGAGGTTTAGTTGTACTATGCGAAACAAATAAGTATAGGATCGTCTTAGTAACATTTTGTGACGTCATTGTAACATTTTGTGACGTCATTGTTGTCAAATCGAATCAGTCAGGATAAGTAAAACAATATATATTTTTAATTAAATGATTTTAATCAAGTTAAATAAGTTTTATCAAAAAACTAGTTTTTCAATTCCGCTCATCTCTACATCACTGTGTGAAGTGTCTAAGTATCGGCGAATTGAAGAAGCTAAATTGTTAACAGCAATAAAAACTAAGAAAGCGTTTTTTTTTTAAACTCGTTATTACCTAAATAATATATTTAGCATTTTTATTTCACTTACATTTAACTAAAACTCGGTTTAACAAAGTTAAAATACTTATTTGCATAAGCAAATAAGTTTCTTGGCAAACCGTACTTTTCAAGCAATATGTGTCAGGTCATTGACGTTCCTATTATTATTTGAATTGTAATAAGTCTTAATGACTTTTCAATTCTGTCTTTTTGATTTCACTGAGTTTTTTACTTCAGTATCTCTAACACATTACTAACACACATTTTTGGGCAGTTTTGTTAATAATTGAATGGTGACTAATACTACCTGATTTGGTCATAGGTGACCGGAAAATTAGTTTAAATGGGATATGTAAGACTTCAAATATTGAACCCGTTATATATCTCGTTACTATAATCAAGTAAACTACTACTCACTGAACTAAAACAGAATTTAATTAAAAAGATCTACGAAAAAATGGCACGGTAACCGAAAGGCGTAGCGCTATTCAAACCACAATCGGATATGATTGAAACTCTATAATTGATAGCCCTTATGGTAAAAAATAAAATTAATTCGAAGATAAATATTTATATATTAACAAAATTTGTCTTGTTTCGCATTAAAAAGATAATGCCAGTTCACATTAACTTTTTCGATGCGGAACGACGATAATTGCCTCATTAAATTACAGTGGGGGCTGGCTATACACAATTACATAACATGAACGTAGTATGTCAATCTCTAGTTGTTGTCAAATTACTTAAAGTATGACGTATTTTTCTGTTAATATCGGTTTTGTACAATTGGATTGCGTGCTTCTACAGTAACTAGTAAGACGTATCGGTTACCTATATGCTTGCTAACGTAGGAAACTGACGATTGCATTTTGCACAAACGGAAAAAAACTCTTTTATTATTATTTATTTTTTTAATATACCTGGTTCCCGCAGTTATTCTTCCCACATTGACGCCATAAATGATCATTATTTCCTTACGGCATACAATAGAAGTAGTACTATAAACAATGATTTGACTACTATCAAAAATATACGTGAATTAATCATTTCAACTCAAGCGGCGGAAATATAATAACCTTGTTGGCAGTTATATTTTCGAGCCGTTTGGGGTTAAAACTATCATCGTGGGGTGCTCATCGGAGCTCACAAATTGTTTAAAGACCTTGTTGTCTAGCTTTTTCCTTGGACAGATGATATTAAGCATTACCATACAGCGAGGTTCCGCCGGTCTTTTGGAAACATTACCAGCGGTACGGAGATTTTCGACGCCATACTTAGATTTTTATTAATATTAAATCGTTTATTTTTTATTTTACTGTAACTTTATATTTATAAATTATCGTTAGTTGAAGTCTTTTTTAAATAATAATAATAATAACTTTATTTCGGGTGGAGCATATAGCCATAGACAACTTAACATAGTACAAATTTTATTTTATTTGCCATGACTGGCCACACCTTTGCAAGACATGACCCAATAATTTTGAAAGGAACAGTCGAAACGTACAGCAATTGCGTTCAGAATGCCGTTGCTACTATTCCGTATACGGGCCAGCAGGGAATCTGCTTTTTTGCGCATGATGGCCTGAAAACCATGAGTGCGCGCGTCAGCAAACATCCAAGAGGCGCTGCACCGCCATGGCAGACCGTAGTGCGCAAGGCTCTGTAGGCTCGCTGGGTATGACTCACCCACAGGCCGCTTGAATAGAAGGACTGGCAAAATGATTTAAATAGCGTTAGTTTCACTTCTCTCGTGCATCGCGCGAACCTGAGGGTGAGTATATTTTGCTCATCACCAGAGCTCTGCGCTCCCGCTCAATATATTTATCGTCCCTAAGGTCACTAGTCACACTAAGACCTAGGTATTTAAAAGTAAATAAATAAATGTATATACCTACAGGATGTTTGGTGCATCATGTATCAAATTGAAATGGTCGACGAAAGGGGTCATCTGCTATCCTTTCAGATCCCTAAACACTTCTCATGCCCTGTGGATTTTTTTTCATCGACTTTTTATTGTTTTATGAAAATAAGGCCCAAATTTTTCATTCAAATACAAATTTAAAAAAAAAGGGTAGACTCTGAATTTTAATTTTATTTAGATGTGTTTGCCTTAAAGTGTTGTGTTCTACGATTTCATTCGTGTTAATCCTGTGCTCGTGAGAAAATTATAGACTATGTTACTCCTAAAACGACATGCTTTCAACAAAAAAAGGACTGCCTTTTTTACTATGTAATATTCCTCTGTTAGGGACTTTATTCGACAGGTACCTACTATCTGACCATTGAAAAACTTAAAATCTTGCTGTCCATCGAATAAAGACTATCTGGTTGTTCTTCTTCTTCTTTTCGATTCGATGGTAAACTCGTCAAACTGTTGTTTATCTGAGGATTGAAAAATCGGCCCTAAGGGCCGATAATAACTTTTGAGCCCGTGCTTTATATGACGTTAAATCTAGGTATTTAAAAAGGCAAATAATAAGCTATCATATGACATAAATCTGCATTTTGGGTATTGTGGCTGGGGACTGGGGAATAGCTCTATACTAATATGGGCATTATTCTTTGTTGATTAAAAAAAAATATCTTGTGATAAAATAAAAATAGATTCATAATTTCGGCTTATTCCTTGAGGGCCCCGATCCCCGAGAGCCCCGTACCAGAGGCACCAAGGTAATTCCAAGGTTTCACGGAAAAGGAAGCAGAAATTGTGTTAACTCACACAATTATTTTGGATATACAAACACATTTTGTCGTGAAAAGTCAAACGGTACTTCTTAGATTTGATGGCCTTTAAAATTAAAAACCCAGAAATACTTTCACGGCGTTTGGTACGACTAAATTGAACTAAAGTATTTGCTAACTGCCACCGCGTTATTTTGTAAAATGATTGTAAGTACCTACACTTACTATTATTTATTAAACATTGTTTAGAAGGAGCAGTTCATGTATAGAAGAGGACATTTGGGGATGAACTGCTTGCGTCCGTAGGATGTACTTAGTTTCTAACTACCCTACACGTGTCCCCTGGGTAATGCTAAACGAGCAGTAAATGCGGTAGTAAGCTATATCATCGGCTGCCGGCTTAAAAGTTACCACCCACAAGACAAAGCCATGTCGCCAAGCGATCCGTCGTGTTCCGGCGTGATGTATGGTGAAGCCGTATGGTGGAAGATGGGTCTGAGCAGTTGTGTTGCGACGTATACCGGGTATGATGCGCCAGCTGTTGTTGTGTCGGACGTTTGATCGTGGAGGGTAACGGGATCCGAAGCACGGTGCTCCGCTGGCCGACCGTAGGTAGTTGAGGGCCTAAATAGTGTGCCAGACACACAGGAAAGGCTGCCACGCCAACTGCGGAAAATCCACGGGTGGCCCCATCGTGCCGATTGGCGACCGGGCGAAAAGACCCAATGGCGATCCCTGGGGGCGGTACGGCGTCCTCGCAGTCTCCAAATCAACTCTCCATTGGCGCAGCAACTCTGGTTGTGTTGTTGTATTTAACATCGCATCACCTCGCTCAACTGCCATCTCTCATCTCTCTCCTATTCACTCCACAAATGAAAGGTAAAAAGAAAGGCGTTTCAAGAGCTCCTCTCAAATATTAGAGGGCTGCACACTTCAATCTCGATGCGGTCCACCACCATTTTGGAGACTGACAAGCCACACTTGCTTTTCTTAATGGAGATCCAAATTAGATGTCCTCAACTACCTGGGATACTCACTGGAGCATCATTTCCTGCAGCGTGCCTGGGTCTATGTGTACATCCGTAATGACATCTGCTGCCAGCGCCTCCATCACCTTGAAGACCCTGATTTCTCTACGCTATGGCTGTTGGTAGACACTGGTATGGACAAATTTGTTTATGCCTGTGTCTACCGATCGCACAGCGGTAATCAGGAGACGCCTCGGTTTTTTGACCACCTCAGTGAGGCCGCTGATAAGGCTCTGCATCGGTACCCTGATGCGCAGCTCATCGCTCTGGGGGACTTTAACGCCTGCCACTAAGACTGGTTTTTCACATACCAGAGGACCGACCACGCTGGGAGAAAAGCGCGAAACTTTGCAGTATCGATGGGCCTTTCCCAGCTGGTCAAGCAAGCGACTAAGGTGCCTGATGTAGTTGGTCATACTGCCAATTGCCACCGATTCGGACAGATTTAACAGTTTCCTCACCACTTGGAACTTCAGATCAGTCTTGTGAAGTCTGTTTCATCCTTCTCCCCACCTGACGGCGACTCAAGAGGTAAACGGCGAATATGGCGTTACAGGTCAGCAGATTGGGATGATATGCGGCACTTCTTTGCGTCTTATCCTTGGCAGCAGGTCTGCTAAGTCCGTCGAGCAGTGCGGATGCTATATCCGATGTGATACGTCAAGCTATGGAGTTTTTCATCCCTTATAGTGACGTACCCATCGGAGGCTCAGCTCACCCATGGTTCAACGCTGATTGCGTTCAAGCTGAAGAGCGTAAGCATTCGGTGTTTCTCACCTAGGTTGACGCTTGGGACCGCAAAGCTCCGGATCTGAGCTCAAAGAAGAGAGTTATCAATCTTGCTGCCGAGTCCGATACAAAAAGGCACTAAAGAATCTCTCCTCTCCTCATAAACTCCATACTCTGCAAGATTATGGAGCGTGTGTTGAACTCGCGCCTCATGGAATACCTGGAAGGTGATCTTCTTAGTAACTGACAGTACGGGTTTTTCCACAATCGGTCTACTGGAGAACTACTAGTGTATACCACCCACATGTGGAGCGAGGCCCTCAAGAAGAATGGAGAAACGATTGCTGTCTCCTTAGACGTCTTGAATACTTTCGACAGGGTATGGCACGCCAGCCTTTTGAGTAAGTTCCAGCGTACGGCATTTTCCCTGGTCTGATTAACTGGGTTTTAAAAGACTTCCTGAGTGAACGATCTCTCCGAGTTTTTGTCGATGGATGCGAATCAGAGCCCATGACGACTAATTCCTCAGGGGTCAGTTTTCTCTGCAACTTTTTTCCTGCTGCATATTAACGATCTGCTGATGCCCGGTATCTATGAGTATGCAGATGATAGCACAGTTGTAGAGAGATACTTGCCAGGTGCTCGGGCTAGTAGAGAACTAATCTGGTCCGAACGAGAGGCTATGGTAGAGCGTACGGATGTCTCACTTCAGGCAGTCTCCAAGTGAGGCAAAACCAATCTGATAGGATTCAACGCCGCCAAAACACAAACGTGTCTGTTCACCGCCAAAAGAAGCCCGTTCACCTTGGCTCCTGCTTTTTAGAATGTATCCATGGAATGCACCGACCGCCTTCAGCTCTTGGGAGTTGAAATTTCCTCAGACCTCAATTTCGGGCGTTTCATTGAATCCAAAGCCAAGGTACCTGCTGCAAAACTAGGCGTTCTTGCAAAGGTCCGACGCTACTTCACACCGGGACAGCTTCTAATCTTATACAAAACACAGGTCCGATTGTGGGTTGTAGTACTGCAGTCATATATGGGCTGGTGCTGCAAAATGCCATCTAGCTTTGGAATCTGTGGAAAGGCGTGCAAGGAGGCTAATTGGGGATCCAGATTTGGTTAAGTCCAATCTAAAAAGTCTCGAACACAGGCGCAGGGTAGCCAGCCTATCAGTATTTTACAGGTTGCATTTTGGAGAGTGCGCGGGAATTGTATGACTTGATTTCGCCATCTCCTTTCTACCATCGGACCACCCGACGTACGGCAAATAGTGGATATTTGCCGTACGTCGTTGAAACTTCAACGGTCCGGACTAAGCGTTTCGCTTCGCCGTTTATACCGCGTACATCGAAGGACTGGAATAATTTGCCTGCTGCGGTCTTCCCGTCCAACTATAATTTAGGTGTCTTCAAGGCTAGAGTGAATAGGCTCTTAATAAACTAGTGCGCCTCACCATCAATGATTGCACCACAGCTTACCATCAGGTGGGATCGTAGTCAAGCACTGGTTTATACCAATTAAAAAAAAATTAGAATCAATAATGAATTAGGTAATGGGTTCCATTTATTTTTAATTAGAACCGATAAATTTGCAGAATAAAAACCTACGGCGGTTTTAACTATTCTATTTACCAAAATAGAACTATTCAGAGAAAAATATGTAACTATTATAATATATGACTCCTATCCTCAAGGAAAAGATTCTTAGGTTATTTTTAAATGAATTACAAATTCGCTATTTATACGAGTCTAACGTAGAAAGTACAAAGCAATAACAGGGTTTTATTTTAAATCATATGATATAGGATCTTAGTGGTGATGAAAGGAGTGGAATAGGGCAAAATAACTTATTTTTCATTGTTTTACTTAATGACATGCTAGAATAATATCTTCTTTATTTTGTATTATTTTACAAATATTTCCACGCCATTGTTCAAAGCAAGGACGATCTAAATATTTTTATTATAACATCTCTTGCATGCTGACAATTTGTGATGTATGAATTGTACTGATGTTTGAACAAATAAACCATTATTTTATTCGATTTTAATAAATAAGTTTACTTTGTTTATTGTATCGTTGGGAATGGTGTGCTATATTTTGGTTAACCTTTTCACGAACAAGAACTGTCAAGAACTGTCAAACTGCAGGGGCGCCATAAACAAAATGGTGGCGGGAATATGACTTCTTACAAATAAAAACGAAAAAAAAAAATATTGAGGGTAGAGACTATAAAATATAATGCGTTCAATTTATAGGAAATTTATCCAAGAACGTAAGTAATCAAACTTGTTCATACAAAATTAATAGGAAAATAATACTACAAGCTTTAGTCCCTCGAACAAGCGCATTGACAAGGATGCAACTAAACTGCGGCGGATTTATGAGATCTTTATTTATTATTTGACGTTTATGAAATGCCACAGGCAATCGACCACAATCTATTTGCACCTTCAGAAAAGACAGAAAGTAAATCCCAGCATTAGTAGTACCGCCAACCAATGTAGTTAATAATGGTTAGAGAAATGATAATGACGATGTGTGCGACTAACCGTACTGACCATGTGACAGTCCAGCAGTGGGCGGGGCTGGCCGGTCGCATGGCGTCGTCTTCAGGCGCGAGCACAGCCCGCCGCTGTTGTGCTTGTGGTAGTTGATGAGCTCAGGTATACTCGCACAGCAGTGCTTATCCGATAGATAGTATTCGCTGCGTCTGTTTTGCTTTATGTGGTAGTGCTTCGTTTGTTGCTGTTGCCTACTTGACAAAAAAAGTAATATAAAACATTCAAAAATTTAGACTAATTTGAACCCTCTGCAATTCGCAGTGGATAAGTGTTATTCAATTCAGAGCTAAATAATTTAAACGAAAAAATCAAGGTAGCCACATATTATAGAATACAGTTATGTCAATTTAATCTTTAAAACAAACCCTTCATAAGGTTTTCGGGTAAATTTTGACTCATTTTAGGTTTTTTTTTTTCATCAAATAAGTGTTTTACAAGTGTGATATTTTACGACTTTTAATGAATCGCTTTTATATGCGTATTATTGAAATTAGTTTCATAAAAATGTTTTTATTTTTCTAGATACAAACTGTTTCACTGTAACGGTCTGAATATCAGAATTGAATCTGTTAGAATCTGTCAGAATTGAACTCGAGTAATAAAAACCACACAGAACCCTGATTGTCATTTAAGTCGTTTATGTGTCGTGTAACTTTTTGAATGAAACCTAAAGGGAATCCCAGTAGAATATTACCACCAGATGTAGTAGCAACGAAGGGAACGCTAATATCCGTTATGTTTTGCTTTTCTCAAAGACAATATTGTTTGTGTCCTAAGTCCCCAAAAAAATAAGTCAGTCTATCTTCTTATCACATTGCATCCCAGTTTAGAAATAAGTGATAACGCAGATAAAACCTGTGATAATTTTAGACTATAGTAAATGTAAAGGGGCGTGTATCCACTAGAAAAAGCTGTATCCTGTTACACTTGCAAAGTAAGTCTTACTTTAGTAAGACTTGGTTGACCTCAAATAGTATAAATTAGTAACATAATTCACTTATGCTAATTATAACTGGAAGGTAGGATACTAGGCGTAAACCCTGTGATCTTTCAGTTGCCTTTTGCGTTCCAGGGCTTCCCTCGCTCTTGGGCGGGGCGGAAGATAGTGTCAGACTTTTACTGACTAAAAACCCACTCTTGTTCCTTCTTTGCCTATCTATCTATCTATTCTTATATATCTTTTCTTTTCTTTTTTTTTCATATAAACCAGTGCTTGATTGCGATCCCACCTGATGGTCAAACATTGATGGTGAGGCGCACTAGTTATCTATCTATATCTATCTCTTTCGCATCACCCGTGGCCCCAGTAGGCTTCGACCCTGCTGGGCCCCTACGGTTGCTACCATCTCCTTGAGGCGCGCGTGTAACAGTACGCGCCGTTTGCGTTCCAGGGCTGCGGTAACTCTTTCTAACAATTCTGCAACTAGTTATTCAACTCTACACCCAAATATTGGGGAATGACATCACCACTGACTGACTACTCATTTTTTGGTAGAGAAATGGCTTAACGACAATTTTACTGTGCATTATAATGTTAAATACTTTTTTTTTACTTGCCACATTTTGCTAGTTTTTGTTTTTGGATAAACACTAAGTAAACCAGGACTTTATAATTAGTTTAATTCTGGAATCGCTAACTCGCCTAGAGCAAGTGTGTTCTTACCTAAAATTTATCTGTTCGATATGAGAACAGACCAGACCCTGCATAAGGTAAGGACGGTATAAACTGACTTAAAATGATATAAAGAAATCCTAACACAGCTTCAAACCTCACGGTATTTCATACACACTGGCAAGTTCTTATTCTTGAAAATGAGTAAACTGATTTTTAAGGCCTAAAAAGTTAGTTACGAACATTTTCGAAAAAAATTCATAGACGGTGAGAGTAATGCTAAAGAGAAAAATCACTCTCTACAACATTTTTTTTTTTGGAAAACTTCATTAGCTAACTTTTTAGAGGTACCGTGTGTACCAAGTTTCAATAAAAACGATTAATACATTTTCGAGAATATGGACTTGCCAGTTTTTATGAAATATCGTGAGGTATAATCGCTTTTAAGAGCATTCACTCGAAATTACGCGCTATTTGGCCAAAAAACCATGATTTTCAAACCCGTTTATATACATTAAAGATTTATTGTACAAACATGTGACTTACCAATAACATTGAGAAATAGTCTTGTCTAAATAGTTAAGTAGGATTTTATTACAATTAATAGCACGCTTGTGAACTATATTCTCAGTAAATAGATTATTTTTTTTTTTTTTTTAGAGTCAATTTCGAAGCTTGACAACTTCTACAGTTCTAATAGCATTAATAAACAAAAAATACAGAACAGTAACTAGAGTCCTTAACAGAATAGTTATAGAAAAAGATTCATTGATTTAGTTTACTAATTAAGAAAATTAAAATAAAAACATTGTCAAATTATTATTAAGTAATTATGGGTAAATAAAATGATCATTTGCACTGATTTAACTTAATTTTATCATTATAATAATAGTTTATTCTAGTAGAAGAAAATTTGTTTCAGAACTTACTATGTAAAATTTAAATTAAAATAGCTTTGTAAATTTTTATTAAATATCACAAATCTCGGCGCGCGAGCGTGATGATGAATATTGTTGGGCGACTGAATTTGCGACGCTCGTGCAATATTAATGGTCCTTTTTAAATATTTGTTAAAAATTGATAAAGCTATTTTAATTCAAATTTAATATATTAAGTTCTGAAACACATGTTCTTCTATTAGAATAAGCTATTATTATAATGATAAAATTAAGTTAAATCACTGCAAATGATCATTTTATTTTTTTTTTATTTCTTAATAATTTGACAATGTTTTTAGTTTAATTTTCTAAATTAGTAAACTAAATCAATGAATCTTTTTCTATAACTTTTTTGTTAAGGATTCTAGTTACTGTTCTGTATTTTTTGTTTATTAATTCTATTAGAACTGTAGAAGTTGTCAAGCTTCGAAATTGACTCTGAAAGTATAATTAAAAAAACTCTATTTACATATGTGTATTTAGTTCACAAGCGTACTATTAATTTAGATAAAATCCTACTTTACTATTAAGACAAGAATATTTTCTAATGTTATTGGTAAATAACATGTTTGTACAATAAATCATTAATGGATATAAACGGGTTTGAAAATCATGGTTTTTGACCAAATAGCGCGTAATTTCGAGTAAACGCTCTTAAGATAAAGAAGAAAAATGTAGACACATTTTTTTTGTCAAAAATACATCCCTATGACTTGAGGGTCGATTCGTCTTATTTTAGATATATGTATCTACTAGCTTGTGCCCGCGGCTTCGCTCGCTAAATGTAGGTTTCTCCATACAAACTTTGGACCCCCGCTTCATCCCCCTAAGCACTGAATTTTGAAAAATCCTTTCTTAGTGCTCGCCTACGTTATAAAAGGAAACCTCGTGCAAAATTTCACGCTCCCAATACCAGTAGTTTCGGCTGTGCGTTGATATGTCAGTCAGTCAGTTTCCCCTTTTATATATATATATATAGATTAAGGATACTTACACTTTGGTATATAAGGAGAGCGTGTACATGCCCTTGGTGGAGGAGTTGCGGACCACGAAGCATCCCTCTTTATCCTCCTGCTTTAGAAGAGATTCCGCACGCTGTCGCGACATCTCTCCGACGTACCACCTGAATAAAAGTATTGTAAATAGACTTAACATAGCACACAACTTTAAAGAAATACGGGTGTCACTTCCTGGGAATTCTTGCACGTTTTTGTATTATATGTTAATAAAAAAATGATTTATCCTGCTTCCTGAGTACGAAAGGCTATGGACTGTCGAAAGGCAAGAAGCCTTTGTTCAGTAGAGATATCGTAATATGATAATTTCATAGCATAATTAATTATAAAGATTATTTGAAAATCGACTATCATGTCACATACGTCTTGTTACCTCTCAGCTTGGGTGTATTACGTGGCGCATTAAATTTATCAACCAAAATTCCATTATCAGATACTGTTTATAAGGAAACTCAATACATTTTAGGTACTACCACTCAGTTTAGTGAAACATTTAATTTATGTAAAACTTAACAGCCAAGTTTTTCTCAATTTTGTCAATGACGACAAATACGCGCATCGAATAAGTAGATATTCTAAACCTTGAGAATTGTTAACGTTTTACAAACCACAAGATAATCATTCAAATATATCCTCTTCAATGTTTATTTCGATTACAATAATTTTACAAGTCACTCATTTAAATAAAAGCGTTTTCTAGTTTTCTGCATAAACAAAATAACCGTCCTTTTTAGTCGTTTTTTTTTAACTTGCTATAATTCTAATGTACAACGTAATATGTTCTATCTATACTAATATCATAAAGAGGATGGATTTGTTTTATTTGTACTGAATAAACTGAAAAACGAATGGATCAATTTTCACCCCTATTCACCCCTTTAAAGGATTAATTTCCAAAAAACCCCTTGTTATAAAAGGAATCTTTAATTTGAATGAAAATGGAAGAATTAATTGTATTGCAGAACCTTTAAGTTTAGAAATATGCGGAACAGGGTGTTCCCACACACCTCCGATGAAAAGGAATGATCCTCTGACAAGACGGATGAATGTCCTGTTCTCTATTTATGTTACGATTGCAAAATCTTTTCCTAACTGGTGAGTGTCTCAAGTAAGGTTACTAAAAGTACCTAATTCAACACTAAAATAAAACTATCACTGGTTATGACCGATTATAGTGTGACCAACACGTGGATTTTCACTGAAGACATAGTAGTGACTGGACTTTCGACTGGACGAACGAGATAAATTTCGTTACTAATAGCGGAAACGATATCCGGTCAGGTTTGAACAGGCCTTTCTATGAGCGTTTGTATCTATAAATAAAAATTGCACTTATTTGAGTAATTTTTATTGTGTCCGTAATTGTCGGAAGATTTGTGTGAAAATTACAAGAAATTAAAACAAGAATTGCCCCAGAGTGAAGCCGGGGCGGGCAGTTAGTTGCTAGATAAAATAATTGATTTCAATTAGAGAATCCCCCTCTCAGTAGATCCCCTTTCAGTCTCGCTGGATGTGAGCTCTTGTTAAAAGGTATATAATTCGCCATTGGATTTGACTTAGCGAATGATACACCGCTCGCAATTACGCAGTTTTAACTTGTAATCATTGTCACGAAACGAGGTAACATATGAATGATTTTTAATGTCAATTAAATTGATAAATCCCAGTTTTATTTCTATCTAGGAGATCATCATCTGAAATATCCTCATATTGACGCAATGTCCCGTTTTTCAAAAGCTGTTTTGTTTCCCTATGTACTTTCCATATAAAGTGACTATACTGATTTATCGTCAAATGGCCTATGTAATGTGGTTGTGGTTATTATTCTAAATTATACGTCAAATAAATTACTAATACTCACTCATATTTCTGCAATCCTATTGTTTCTTTTTCCTTAACATAATTACTAGGAATGTAACCCACCAACCTGGAAATGCATTAAAGTATACGTGTCAAAGTAGGTACTCTTTAATACTTAAATATGGTATAATATATCTATAAATTAATATATTTTTACCCATTCTCGTCTTTCACTTTCCACCAATGATCTTGAGAGTCGTCTATGACTTCATATTCGGCGCCCTAGAACATAAATTATTAAAATTTTATTATTGTTATATTTATTATCCTCATAACCACTACTCGTGCTATTATCCATTCAAATAAATAATAATATAAATTTAAGTTTTAGCGATTCCTAAATACTTTCCTATAAAATTAACTCGTATATTATGTTTTAGGGATTGGCAAAAGAGCAGACAAACACCTTTTGCAATTTGAAAACCCACCCAAAACAATGGTTACATTTTTTGCATACAAAATTCAACTGCCTCGTAAATGGATGCGATTATACAAAAATAGACATTTTTAATATTCCTATAGAGCCAAACTAATAAAAAAAAGGTCATTGGATAATTGCCTCCTCGGTGTTTTTTTGTGCACTACACCCACGGATTATACCAAAATCTCACTGTACTTTGTTCTTGATTAATTGTGTCAATTAACAACAGTTGATTTCCATTCTAGTCACTATAGTGAAAACATAATGATTCATTTGAAAATGCCCATCTTTTGACATTAATATACTCCTACAATAAGACAAGTAGCCGTGTCACCATAATAGTAAAAACTCATTTATAAAGTGTATTGTGTAGGTACTGTAATTCTATGAATTAAGCTCACCTTTTCCAAGGAGAGATCTCCACTTTCAATAGCTTTGAATGGATATAGGGCTACCACTACTTTGGTTCTCTGCTTCTCCTGTAAATAATATTCACATTTTTATAATATTGTTTTAAGTTGAAAAAGAATGACTAGGCATGCTTTAATTAGGGCATGGCTTAATATTCCAATGTTGGAGGTGATTATTCAGAAAAGCTTGACCATTAACCATTCATTGAGACTAAGTAATTTTGAAATCAGTCTTGTTTATCATTCCTTAAAACTTTTACAATGGAATCAACTTTATTTTTTTATTTTAACTACTGTATCAATCAACAATAATGAAACAGCAATAGATTTCCCTAAAAATCGCTCAGATATTTAGTGATTTTTGGAATTTGATTGCTAGAAATATTTTTTGTTTTATTTTTCTATTTTATATATATTTACCTGTGCATTTGGAATGTAAAGCCATATACAAAATTGGGTAGCCCATACAAAAATAAAATACGAATGATATATTAATTATTAAGGGCCAAAATTCAGCAGTGGGCTAATATATAGGAAGAAAAAAAAGAAAAAAAAACCTTGAGTACTTACAGCAGCATTTTGTGTTACCTTTGGCTTGGCGGAAGGTGTGCCTGGAGGAGCGCCGCCTCCTCCCGGCATCGTGACGGCCGCCGTGACGGCTAAATCAACGAATTACACATTATAAACTATATTTTTTTAAAGTGACCCTATTATACATAATCTAAGGATGATAAACGTTCACAAAATTAAAATTAAACATTTGGTTGTTAACGTTTTCTGATAGTCGTTGAATTATATAAAAATACAATAAATCATCAATAATTTTTGAGTGAATATGTGCAATGGAAAACATGACCTTATCCAGAAATCTAACTGTTAATAAAGATGATCACTTGCTCTTTTGTTTCTATTGGGTACACGAAACTACAAATTTTAACGATCGTAGAGTATTTTTTTTCAATGTATTTGTTGAATTATTTTTCAATACGATTGATATTTTCTCTATTTAAAATGTCAAGCATACAACACGACAATCAGGTGAATGCGGATAACACCTCCAAAATCAATAGCCAGTTTTCCTTTACAAGAAATCTTGTTTAAGTGCCGTAAAACTACTCATTATGCTAAGGTCAAATGTTACCATGCTAACAATGCAGATTTTTGGTAAATATCAACATCATAATATTGTGGACAGACTTAAATGCCATACAGATTAAACAGGTGAAATTACACAAAAATAAATCAGTCTACAATTTATGTAAGCTGTTAAGGTTAGACTGTGGTTCTTGTTAGAAAGTACGATAACCTTAAAAGAGAAAGAGATGGTTCAATGTTTCAATTTGACATATCAACAGTCAATCGAACTCAATAACAAACCCATTTCAGAACTAATTTCTTATAGCTAAAGCACTAAGTTAGAGACCTATATCCATGGCACATTGAGCACTATCCTCAAACACTTGGTATCAAAACACTGCACAGTATCACTTCTGCAGGCATTACACAAACGCATTACATTACACCTGACCAAGACAAGAAAGTGAGTGCAACAAGACCAGTGAACGCAACCGATGGCGACGAGGCCAAATAAATAGAGGTCAGACGAATTGTACCGTACCCTCTAGAGCCGGGAGGAACGAGGCTAGGGAAAGACATGGTATTTTTGACTTCTTCTTAGTCACCATTGGTTCGTCTTCGGGTTTACTCGGCAACATGGGAACGGGACTTTGAGACCGGACTTCCGCGCGCGACACCTCGCTCCGACTGCCACAAACGTGTCCAAGCAGCGCGGCGAAGGTAAGGCGCGAGACATAACGGTGTGGCCGATACGGCACGTAAAACGTGATTGAGACAACTTTAATTTGTTATAACTCTTTAAAAGGTACCAATTAGTAATTAAATTATTGAGTGAAACCAATAGCTTATACGTGCTGTTTCGTATGTCATCCATTCTTTAGATACTATCTGTGTATTTATACTAACTACTCATTTGAAAACAATTAAAGGTATAATAAAATTTAGAAGTAGGTAAGTACATACATTTCGAACCACAACAAAAGAATCCATTGAAACTGGTACAAACAACAAAAGTTTTTTTTTTATTACCTACTGATACTATGTATATGCGATGCAAGTAGAAAATTATCCCACGGTAATTTACTCCCGAGATAAAAAGTGTAAATATTCTATTCCAGGACATAGTCTACCCATGTGCCAAATTTTAATCCAAATACATTCAGCCGTTTGAACGTGCCAGAGCAGGAAACATATATATATATATATATATATACAAACTTTTGCCTATATAATATTAAATGTGCTATAAAAAAAAATCCCAACGATGCGCCATACCAATATCACATTCTAAAGTCGCAACAAATAAAATATTTCCCTCCTATATTGTGTTATAACTTCACGCCACAATAGTAATAATACCCGAAATTATAATATCAAGACCCTGCTTACAATGGCCCATGGCGAACAAGGCTTTATAATTGTCGAGACGAGGGCTCAAAGATGGTCGCGCTCGGCCTACATTCACCATTCGATGCGCGAGCGCAAGCGGTGCGCGTTCTCCCTTTCACTTGCTGGCCTCTTCATACGTGGAAAGGAGACAAGTAATTTATACGTACGTCATTAACGGCAATTGACTCGCTCGGAGATTATACCATCTTCAACAGAAGCCTCGCGATTGCAATGGCCAACTCTTTTTTGTAGTGTTATCTCGAATAATCAAAATAGTAAGTATGTACTGTTTATGTAATTTTATGATGTGTCTATGTTTTTATAGTTTGTTTTTTATAAGTGGATATGTTGTTGTAATATATTATAGCATATTATATTACTTAAAGTATGAGTATGAAGTTTTTTATTTATTTTGTAGATCAAATAGAGAAGTGTACAAAACCTAAAATTTTAATAACTACAGTTTAAAGTTGGTGAGGAACAGGAAAACCGTAAAGTATGTAGCCGAAAAGTATTTAATTGTTGACAGAACTGGGTGGACCAGGTGAATTACTAAACGCTTTGGCTTAAGAGTTGACTTTCTTGTCAGAGTCTGTGTTTCCTGATAACTATAACCTGAGATTCTTTAAAGTCGGGGGTGAATAGGATACTACTAGACAAGCGCGCTCCATCGTTGACCTCGTTATCGCTTACCATCAGGTTAGTTAGCAGTCAAACGCAAGTTTACCAATAAAAGAAAAAAAATGCATACTCACGTGGTAGGTCGTTAGACAGTCGATTATCCTGAGGCGGTACGAGCAGGTCAAGGTCAGACTCGATGACGGTCCAGAGGTCTGCGGCCGCACACCCGGGGGCGGCGCGTCTCTCAGCGTCACAGCAGCTCCAGCGCCGCGCAGACCACGCGCCGGGGTGGTACTTGCTTCGACGACCAGTAATTGTGCACACTGTAACCCATCAAGTCTTAACACTACAGAAATATTTATTCGCCTGACCTGTATGATTATATAGGTGACCTGACTTAAAGATTTTGTTATGCCAAAATTAAGTGGAAAGAGGGCAGGACACACTGCTCGCAGAACAGATGGTTGATGGGGACGAATGATACTGGAGTGGCGACCACGTACCAGAAGACGCAGGGTTGGAAGGTTTCCCACAAGGTGGACCTATGACCTGGTGAGGGTCGAGGACCATCGGATTGATGGATACGAGACGCAAAAGACCGGTCATTATGGCGACACTTGGATGAGGCCTATGTCCAACAGTGGACATCTTTCTGCTGTAATGATGATGATAAGGTCCCTATTTTACCCATACATACACTACACTAGACAAGACAATCTTTAGATGTGAGGACCATCTATATCCTCCTTTTTAATAAACGCGGAGTAAAATAGTGCTAAACTTAAACCTCGAAACATCTGAAGATCGTAGTCGTACTAGTTCAAAAAGGAGTAAATCATATTTTCCCTACATATATGCATACATAACTTGACAAAGGCCTAACTTCTCAAATACAGGCGGTGTACAATAGATAGATTCGATGTACGTAGAGCGTACTAAGTTAACAATACAGATTGTCAGGTACAGAGTTTACCTACGTCAGACGTAATAACCGACATTATGTAACGGTGGGTGGGTACGTACCCGATCTGATTGTGTGGATCCACTGCAGGCGTTCCGTACGGTCACCGGCGACGAGGTAAAGTGTGTAGTCTGTGTTTTGTTCCGAGTACCCCACCTGACCGTATACACGTGAGTAAGTTTTTTACATACATAATGTTAATGAGTTTTTACTGACATAAGTTTACAAATACAGGTGGGTGATTCTTTGAAGCCGAGAGTGTCTCATTCTTCTAGTCTAGGTTTTATCTTTACAATTTGATATTTTTATTTGCATATTAGTTTACCCCGATCACTAAATGTATCAAAAGCACTAATTTGCGCCCAGTGGCTTACGACACAAAATAGATAGGTACGAAAACTAGGCCAGATGAATGAGACATTCTCTCAGTTTCAAAGAATCAACCAGGTACACTTTGTTAAGACATAACATCGTAAAATATACCTCGTGTACGGATATGTTACTATTTGATATATTATTACCTGAAAGGGAAATCTATAAACGGGGCTCTTCTCACCGTCACCCTCGGGTATGTGCTTGCTCAGCTCGCCCAACTGCGCCTGCTCCACAGTATGGATCGCGCCCGTTTCGATGCGCCCGCGCTCCTTCCGTCTCTATCACACACGACACATATACCATTTTACAATCAATTTGAAACGTATTTTCAGCAATAGAACTAAACAATCGACAGCCTTCCTTTCGTCATACACCTCAATAGAATATTTTAATAAAATTTTAAGAACCAAGGAAGTTGCCCATTCAACGATTTAACGCACAACACGCTAGCTCACCTTAACACACACGGTATGAGCGTCTTACCACAAGCAGTAACGTCCTGACGTCAACTAGTCATTAAACCGAGGCCATATTCGATTGTTTACAGTGTATAAATGACCGCGACTAGAACACACGCTACGAATATGAATAACATAATTAGTTATAATTAAGCTTCGAGTTGTAGATGCGTTTCTTGCGAGCTATCCGGAAACAGGCGCTGGCGGTTGGACTGTTTTAGTAATTAAAAGCATGAGTTTGCAAAGAACAAATATTTAAGCGAATTTAGTCTTCGAAAATAAAATGTTATCTTGTCATGATTGAAGATATTCAAGTCAAGCACTGGTTTATATCAAAAAATAAGAAAGATTACGAAAAAACTTAGGAAATCGATCAAGTAAAAAAACTAACAGGTTAGTATGGTAGAGTTCATGTTAAGCGCGTAGGTTCTAGTCGAGAAGGGACCGGCCGGTTGAAAAACTATAATTCGAACTTAAAATGTCTACCAAGATCAAACCGAACTTTAAACTCAGACAAATCAGCAGCAACCTAACTATAGACACAATGACGTTACTAAATGCAATCCGAAGAAAATGAAAAACTTAATTTTTCCGAATCGCAAATAAGGATTTTTTTAAATTAATTTTACATTTTTTTAGTTTTTTTCCTATACTTGTGCTATGAGACCTTGCTTCATGCCAAATTTCAGGATTCTAGGTCAACGGAAAGTACCTTATAAATTTTGATTTTCTTGAGAAGTTCGAAATATACGTTTTTGCGATATAAACGGCCGTATCTTATTTTTGGTTAACTCAAAAGTTTCATTTTTTTACAGCTTCAAGGAACCGCAGACCTGAGTATTATAGTTTTAATTTCAACTCGATACCTCCACGCGTTCCCGAGATAAAGGGTCTTGACAGACAGACACGGACAACAAAGTGATCCTATAAGGGTTCCGTTTTTTCCTTTTGATATACGGAACCCTAAAAATAATTATCCTCAAAATCTGGAAAAACTACTAATTCATTCTCATGTTGAACCAACCTCACCTCAGGATATCGAAAATACCATATTTATGAATACAGTAAGGAGATCATGTTAATCTAAGCTTCAAAAGCTCCAAAAATATTTAAAATCCAATTAAACCTGCACAAAAGAAGTAGTTCACGCTACAGTTCGCACTAATTGAATACTGGTCGGAACTGAAAGCTCGGATATTTTTCAGAGCCAAGCTCCAATTTCGCTGATGCGTGAAAATTTCCATATTCACTGGCACTTCTCACTTAAATTCGATATTTTCATGCAACTAGGCTTCAGAAAATGAAAATGTATAGCTCTATAACAAACTTAAAGTAGGTATTGTAGCTGTAATCGTCCTTTACCATTAAGGAAGGAAAAGAAATGATCAACAACTTAACAGTTTCGAATAGTTTACATTATACAACTTTTACGTAAATATTGTTGGAAGTACGTACGTTAGTAAGTATGGATAACGAAGCGTATATATGTAGATACATTAGTGTGTTGGCTAGCAAACCACGATAAGAGCAACGACTGGGCTGGCGTCATGCCAACCGGCTAGCGAGCAGCCCTCTCTAAGTAACACACTACACCAATTACCGACATCACAACCTGTCCCGGAACACTTACTTAACTTTATTTACGCAAAAGCTTTCGTAAATATTTTGCTGTTCTAGCGAAATACTTTTAACCTCTCGTCTCTGCCACTACCTTTAAATTGAGCTGACCTTTGTGAGAAGTATAAATTCTGACTTCATAATCGAATATCCCGTTAGTTAAATTGATGCGAGAAACGAGTTCATCAGTACAAATGCAGATTTTCTATCGAATTTGCCTCACGCCAGATGACTTGATCTAATAACATCCTGAAAGCGCACAACGGCTGAACACCGGGTTGCGTAATGAATCAAATCACTGAGTTGATTTCCTGCGGGGGAATATACAGCTCCGCGTACAGGAACACCTGACAAACCAATCTCCGATATTAGCAATTGGTGCGAATGATCTCTTGCTCTCTGTATTATGATATTTCATAATATCAATGTATTTAGATTCATTTTAGGTTTCATTTAATAAATTAATTGCTTCAATCAAGTTGTTTGCATCGTGTTGATTATGATTAAGTATGTTAGTCTCATTGTGCATAGTTAATTCATTAGTGGTTAATAATGTGCACTGTGCCGAGATAATCAACAGATTAAATGGACAGATTCTTTAGCGTGGGAACTAGGAAGGCGTTGTTGGATACCGTCAGTCAGGAATATTTTTGTGTTTCCTTTCCGATCATTTGCAGGTCTTATCATTGAATATCTTTTTAGTCTGGTTTCCGCACTGTGGACCATTGTGTGTGGGTCATGGCGGCCTTCATTGATGATTGATGCGTCTTTTCAGTTTGCTCAGGGCGTCTATGAGCGGATTCGGTGCAGGCAATAGTTTATTTTTATTCAGCATCATCATGATACTAGCTTGAAACTAGATCTGTCTTTGTAAATCGACTTTTAATAAAATTGGTCGAACCACGTAGGCAATATCAACTTTGTCTAAAAAAACCTAGACGTTTTGGACTATTATTTTATGTAATTTTGAGCTCTATAAAACATTCAAAGCAGTAAAAAAGATTCTTTGAAGTGAACTGAAACAACACAGTACAGAAGAGCGACGCGGTTTGAGTCGGTAGAGTGAACCTTTTTCAAACAATTAGCGGGCGTCGGAGGGCTCTCCATTAAAATTGCTCACATAACGAGGGACCACACGCGGCATGACGGCACATACATTACTGCCAAGTGCGAGGGGTTGACGCTACTCGCCGTGGGGACCGAGGAGTGATTGCCAAGTCTATTTAAGCGCGGAAGGGCTACGACACACTTTTTGTTTATTTTACTGCACTTTTCGAGCTTTCTGTTGCTGTGCAAAGTTTAATACATCAAGGAATGTCAGTGAATTCTCTTTGCTTTCTTTGCATTTGGTTGAGCGAACTTTGGATTTAGAACACTATTTTGGTCTTTAGAGAGTTTTGACATTTGGTTTCCTACTGGATTATATCGATACTATGATGTACTTTCCAGGTATTTAAGGAAATTCTATTAGCCTAGGTAACACTAACAAGTTAGAACTATTCGTTTCGGATAAATTGTGTAAGTAATTTACGATTTTTGCCAAAATAGATCAACTGCTTACTTGCTGCAATAGATTACAAGGGTTTCATAATTTAAAATTTATTAACAATTAGATAAAAAATACCTATAATGTTTGCTTATTCCTGAAAAGCTTCACGGTGCAAAAAACTTTTTGATAAAATAAGTGCACTTTTTTATATGTGTGAAGAAATTTTACTTTTTTTAACATATTTACCGTCTAATAAAGTGTATTTTATTTTTATGTACCGTGTCTTTTTGGAAGTGTACCTATTTTAAATAAAGAAATATGAACATTATAGTTGAGTGTTTCTAATCACTTAACTATGCTTTAGAAGTTTAATGCATGAATTTTAGAAATAGCAATAAATTAAAATATGTTTGCTTAAAAATTATCACAATCCAATTAATTTAACAAACAGTTAAATAGGCACCTTGGTCATTTCGCACAGTTATTTTAAAAATTAAGACAGTTATTCGTACCCCCAGAAGTCTACTCAAAATAAATCACACATAAAATGTAGCATCATTGGATATCATCTATTTAATGGTAATCAGCAACCAACTTATAGTATAAACGTCAAACGGCTATAATAAATAAATGAATACTTAAGTTCCAGCAAATGGCTGGAGAAACTGATCACGGTAATTGAAATTGCCATCAGACGCCGCTATCGAACATCGCTTGGTCACAGAAAACATTAAATATTGAAACTCAAAAGCAAAAACGTCATGTATCAAAATACCAAGAGGTAATTATTTAATCAGGAATAAAAACGCCGATTTAGGATGTGTCAAAAAGTGGTTTTTGCGTAGGTTGAAACTGAAAAAGGAATGCGCACGTATTTGGCCACCGGTTCGATGTCTCAATAACACCAAAAATAGAGATATTGGTAACACTATGAGATGAGAACCGTGAATGTAACATAATTAAAGAGTTATTTTAAGTGAGGAATGTATGTGTGATTGAGATGTAAGAAATTGGTATTTTACCAGCGGTGGTCGGGGTGCGGTGCGGGCCGACGGCGGACGGTGTTGCGGAACTGCCGCGGCCGCCGCCTCGCGGCGCCGCGTCGCGCCGGACGACAGACACACCCATCTCGCGCATGCGCTCCCACCCCACACATTCACCCTACGTCCTCCAGCTTTCATTTAAAACATCGAACAAAACTAACATCACCTGCGCGTTCTACAGCTTTACTATTCTAAAATGCAATTTAGTTTTTTTAAATATATTTTACTAGCTGCTGGCAACGGCTTCGCCCGCGCGATAGTAGAAAATTATCCCAAGGGAACATATACCCGCGCTAAAAAAGTATCCTATGTGTTATTCCAGGACATGGTCTACCCTGTACTAAGTTTCATCGAAATCCATTCAATAGTCAAACATCCATACATAGATACAAACTTTTGCGTTTATACATATTAGGATTGTTAGACGAGTTTCCAATGTCAATATTATTCATATGTATTTTGATCAATGACTTTTCACATAACCACTAATGAAACGGCAGAGTGCAAGTAGGTACGAAATTAGGCCTTTTCAGATAATTATTTTACGATACACTAAAGCTTTGATGAACAAGCTATCTGATCGTATTCAGTGCAAAAGCGACGTGACTTTCACGCACGAGTTAGTTGTCCGTCACTTAGAGCTGTAATGTGGTAGGAGACAACTCAACCACTATAATCGCGATATGCAACGTGATTGAAGTTCGATAGGATCGCTAAAATGTCTCTAGAAGTCTTATAGAAAAGGAGCTAAGCTATTTTTGGCATTTTGACACCCCACCATTGCCCACCGTGTTCGGTTGGATAGCATTTACTCATAATGCGTATAATGTCCCCATTTCTAGTACCTACGTCGGCCGAGAAGGAAAGAGATGGCCGGGAAGATATCTACAAATAAAAATCAAATTTACAAAAATAGTTCCTGGGACCCTCCCCAGGAACTCTCGGAACGGCTGGAACGATTTTGACGGGACTTTCACTGACTTACAAGGAGCAACTTAGGCTACTTTAATTTTTTTTTACAATTACAAAAAATCAACATAAATATTTAAAAAAATATTTCCCGGGTAGGGTATCTCGGAAACGGTTGAACAAAATTTGACGGGACTTTCATTGAGCTAATGTTATAATAAGTAACGTAAGCTACTTTTTTTTATATTCCCACAAAGACGGAACTTATTTTCCCGTGGGGGGCTCCAAAACAGCAAGACCGATTTTGATGGGACTTTCACTAATGTTACAAGGAGTACTGTGGGTACTTTTCATTATCCCGCGGGAATGGGATTTCAAACTACGGGATAAGTCTTTGAAACGAATTTAACGGGACGTTCATCGGGACATAGCTAATGTTAAAATGAGTAAGTAGCTAATTTTTGCTAAAAGCAACTTTTTATATTCTCTCAGGGACGCGACATACATAGTTCCCGGGGGATCTCCGAAAGGGGTAAAATAATATTGATGAGACTTTCACTGACGGACAGTGATGTTACAAAAACTAACTTAGGCTACTTTTTAGGGTTCCGTAGCCAAATGGCAAAAAACGGAACCCTTATCGATTCTTCATGTGTCTGTCTGTCCGTCCGTATGTCACAGCCACTTTTTTCCGAAACTATAAGAGCTATACTGTTGAAACTTGGTAAGTAGATGTATTCTGTGAACCGCATTAAGATTTTCACAAAAAATAGAAAAAAACAATAATTTTTTCGGGGTTCCCCATACTTAGAACTGAAACTTTTTTTTTCATCAATCCCATACGTGTGGGGTATCTATGGATAGGTCTTCAAAAATGATATTGAGGTTTCTACAACCATTTTTTTATATACTGAATAGTTTGCGCGAGAGACACTTCCAAAAAAAGTGTCCCCCCCCTCCGTAACTTGTAAAATATGAGAATGATAAAACTAAAAAAATATATATGATGTACATTACTTTATAAACTTCTACCGAAAATTGGTTTGAACGAGATCTAGTAAATAGTTTTTTTTTAATACGATAAATCGTAAACCGCAATTTACCTTTTAAGTTTGTACGGAACCCTCAGTGCGCGAGTCCGACTCGCACTTGCCCAGTTTTTATTTTCCTGTGCTGTGGGAACAGGATTTTTAACTACGGAATACGTCTCCCAAATAGTTAAACTAAATTTGACGGGACTTTCCCTGAAATATACTTAAATAATATTATGGTTAGTGTAACTTAAGCTATTAATTATAATATGTTATATATATATATTTTCTCTTGGAAACGGGACTAAATTCCCAAGGGACGGGGGGAGGAGGACTTAGCCGTTTATGTGAAAGTAAGTAAATTAAATAAATTAAATCTTTACGGAATTAATCGCAAGCACATATTTATTAGTTATCTACATTTGTACAGTTTTACGAACTAGAAGCGGACGAAGTCGCGGGTAACTGCTAGTAATAAAGAAGGTAAGGTATGTTGTGATTGTAGAAACCAGTCAATAGACACTAAACTGAGAGTGGATATTGCCCTATTTCGAAAAACTGTCCTGCTATCTATCTAAGTTCGCTTAACATAACATTTACATTTTAACATTTTTTTTCCTTGTTACACTTAAACATCGTACATTCCAATAGGAATATAGGTAAAATACCGTCACCTTCGATATTAGTTTTACAATTTAGTACAAATACGCTGAATACGGTCGCAGGATCTTTTCTCTCAATATATTTAACTGAATTTAGTTATTCGATTACGAGTATTGACTAAATTTAATTTAAAATATAAGGGAAAAACGGTGACTAATAGTCTGATAAACTATTAGTCACCTACCTATCCAAATTCCAACTAGGGCTAGACCTCCGAAATTCCGGTTTTACAAAATTTGGAATTCTGACTTATTTCAGTATCGTTTGTAATACCGGAATTGGTGAGATCAAAACTGACATTTCAATATCGAAAAAAAAATAAGTAAGTTATTATTTTGTCACGTAAGTAAGAGAAGAATGAACAATTATGATTTAGACGGTCAGAGTGGAAATGGCAGTTTTCGAAAACGGCAGCGACAAAGGACAATATCTTACTAAATGCTTCCGATTTTTAAACACAATACCGCCTACTAGTGTCGAAGCTAAACGCGCTTTTTCAGCAGTTTCGAATGTCTGTAATCCTGCAAGAAGTTCTTTAAAGGACGACAGCTTGAACGCACTGACTTTTTTTGAAATTTTACTAACAACTAATGTGGTTTAAATACATCAATATCTTATTACAATTAAAGTTCTGACTAGCTATGTCAGTTTTTTTTTCTACAATACTAGCCCTTCATTTTGATAATATCAGTTAATCAATAAATATACCATTTTGTATAAAAGTTTTGTAGGGAGCCTCGAACTCCGGAAAAAATAGGGACTGGCTATGTAATCGTAATTTTGTTCGATTCGATTATATAAAAAAGACATATTTTAGTCCGGAAATCCGGAACTAAATTGAAATATATAAACATAAATATATAAATATAGAAACCCAATTCTGGAATTGAAAGATAGTCCGATATTCAAGACCTAATGCCAACCTCACCTGCACACGCCTTATTACGGCGGCAGACAACCAGCTGCCGTGTTGCTCCCACCACTCGTCACTCTCTCACTCGGTTGCGTCACTCGTCACCCGAAGGATCAAGCAGTTCAACTATTGTGGCAAAGTTGGTCCAACAGATGGATCAAGTTACTCCAACTATCTCTAACGGTATGACATAATGAAGCTGCACAATAGATGGTTTTACAAAAGTAGCTGTCCTCTCTGGAGAAATACTCACTATAAAAGACATTGACCCGAGAATACGTCTTGTTATAGTTAATGTAGAATGTTGGGAGATATAAAAAAGATGAAAAAAATATCTGGGCAAGTGCGAGTCGGACTCGCGCACTGAGGGTTCCGTACAAAGTTACCTATGTAAATAGTTCAATTCCTAAATGGAGTCTCGAAGATTTTTCTGAATGGCCAATAAAGTTGTTTTTTGTGATGTAACAAAAAACTTGCTGTTTTCAAATTTATTCCTATAAGTGTGCTATAAGACCTTGCTTTATGCCAAATTTCAGGATTCTGGGTCAACGGGAAGTACCCTATGAATTTTGATTTCCTTGAGAATGTCGAAATATACGTTTTTTGCGACATAAACGGCCGAATCTTTTTTCATAAAATTAGAAGTTTGATTTTTTCACAGCTTCAAGGGACCACAAACCGGAGTATATAGTTTTAATTTCAACTCGATGCCTTTACGCGTTCCCGAGATAAAAGGTCTTGACAGACAGACAGACGGACAACAAAGTGATCCTATAAGGGTTCCGTTTTCCTTTTAAGGTACGCTAGTGGTTGGTAAAACTTTTTCATATAACAAACAAGGTTTACAGGAAGGTATTTCACAATTTAATTCCGCTAAGCCCATTTCATCATCGGACCACTAGACGTACAATACGGCCGATGTATTTTGGCGAGCCCGAACTTTGCGCAGAAGGCTGCGCACGAACGTTTTTTAGGAACAAAATGGTAGCATGAAGCGACGTGCGCGGGGCGGAGGTTTAGGCTAGAGATTGACTCTATGTAAACACAATCGACCCTGTATTCAATCAAATATCGCAATCGATTTTTGTCGATTTGGAATTTATTCATGTTTTGTTTTTATGAGATATTGAACGAAATAGATTTACAAACATAGTGAATGTTGTCGTTAGTAAACGAGATTTCGACTTTAATGAAAAAAAAACTAATAAAATTTTATTTTCTTGGTTGAATAATTTAAATAAAACATGTCTTTATTTAAATATCAGTTATTTATAAACAACTACTAGAATAACGATTGTTTGAGAATATGTTAAATATATTATTTGAATATATTTTTAATATAATATAAATATATTTTTATAAATTAATTTAAATCGATTTGAAAAAAAAAATATTAAACAATACCCTCAGACACGCGTATTGGACATCTCTTTCCGGTAACTTCGTAAAGCTTCGTACTTATTCGGCAATGTTCGGTACGCACTAATATGTCTCTCTCACACGTTAGCATTGGTGTTATTTTCGTGTCGTTGTCTCTGTCTTGAGCACAGGCGGTGACAAAAGTTTTCGTTGGTTGTTATTATTATATTGTTAAGTTTTTTGTGCAGTGTTAGGTTTGTTTCTTTAATTTATAAGTTATTTTTGTAGCTTTCTGTCTCAAAGTGTTTTAATATTTGTTTTATTTGTTCTGGGTCCCTGTATTAGTAAATTTTTATTCGTAATTTGGATTAAAAAAAATAATTTCAATAACAGTTTTTTTACGAGTGTACATGCGCTAAAGTTCGCAGAGCCTATGTTCAGGCTCGTCAACTTACGTTGGCCGTATTGTACGGCGGCGTTCTGCCACTGCCACCGCTACATCCCGCTCATACGTACAGAATGTTTTGGAATCACATATATTCTGCGTACAGCTAAGGAGTAAAATTCACTGCCAGTGTCTGTGTTTCCTAATAACTACAACCTAGGGGTCTTTAAGTCAAGACAGGAAAGATTAATTCTAGGTAAGAGTGCTCCATCGTCGATAACATCATCGCTTATTGTCAGGTAAGACAGTAGTCAAACACATAACAATCAATAAAAAAAAAACTGGGTAAGTGCGAGTCGGACTCGCGCACTTAGGGTTACGTACAAACTTACCTATGAAACCAGTTCAATTCCCGAATTAAGTTCCGAAGATTTTTCCGAATTTCAAGTTTTTTTTGTGGCGTAACTAACAGTTTTTAGATTTTTCCCTATACTTGTGCTATAAGACCTTGCTTCATGCCAAATTTCAGGATTCTAGGTCAACGGGAAGTACCCTATGAATTTTGATTCCCTTGAGAGTGTCGAAATATACCTTTTTTGCAACATAAACGGCCGTATCTTTTTTTTCGTTAACTCAGAAGTTTGATTTTTTCACAGCTTCAAGGGACCGTAGACCTAAGTATATGGTTTAAATTTCAACTAGATGCCTCCACGCGTTCCCGAGATAAAGGGTCTTGACAGACAGGCAGACGGACGGACGGACAACAACGTGATCCTATAAGGGTTCCGTTTTTCCCTTTGAGGTACGGAACCCTAAAAAACACGCTTTCAGAAGAAAGGAGCCCGTTTGCTAACTATCCTTGAGAATAAACTTAAGCTAAGCCTTTTAGTGTGAACGGTCACAGATAGGATAGAGCATAGAAGTGATTAATGGAGAACAGAAAAACTTAATAACTTGTAGATACAGACGTAAACTAAACTTACCCTATGGCAAAGCGGATATTCACAAAAAGTATCGTGAAATCTTCAAGGCTGTTTTATGTTACTCAGATATCTTATGGTTGCCCCTTGTTTTAAGCTTGGGTTTTTCTCCAATAAACGCCTTGAAGGCTCCTCGTGACTTCTTGGAAATTAAATTTTTCCAATGTTTAACCGTTTATCGCAAGGGCACTAACATTTATCCACGACTTCCACAAATGATATTGCCATGGCCATTGGAACTCGTCAAGTTTCAGAGACAGTCAGACTGTCCATCTTAATATATGATCAAAATAAAGGTAACTGTAAAATGAAAATAGGGTTGGACTGACCACGTCTGTCGTATGTCTGATGAGCTGTAGGCCAAAGTTAGTACGCAGTGGCCCCCTGATACAGCGACGCAACGCCGCAGTAGACCACGAAGGGAATGGCGGGACGAGCTATTCAAAATGAAATTAAAAACTATTAGTGGATAAAGCCACCCAGATTGTTGAGCAAATAATGGTGTAGAAAGGAAAACTACCTTATAATTACCTAGCATAAGGTGTGAAATTAAAACAGCTAGAGTTAGCTAAACTGCCTTATCCCGTAAATTGTGATCGTCTTTATGTGGTCAAAAAAACTTACGTCTAAAGTGAAAACTCTGGACTAGTAACAACGTGGCTTGCTGCGAACCCGTGGCTTGAAGGTGCCATTCGAACCTCGAGTGCAGGCTGCGAATGCAGGTAGCACACGCATGACACGCAGCCGTTGCCTGCATCCGCAGCCGGGAGTGATTCCGAGGCTGGCTGCACGTGCTGCCAGTCGCAAATCTACGATTCAATCCAATATGAGCGCTATTGGCTCTGAGTAGCGATTATTTCGAACTTGTCTAAACAGGTTGCGTCACACTTGTGGCTGCAGCACTACTGGTCTGCGATCGGCTGCGGCAGCACTCGCAGCCGAAGCTCGGCAGCACGTGCGGCCGCACAAAAATCCATACTATCCATACATAGAAAACCAGTCGCTGCAACCGCAGCCAGCAACCGAGGTTCGAATGGCACCTTTACTCTACGTGGAGAGTTACTTCAGGAGTTTTCGGAATTTAGAGAGAATATATTTTGTGTTTATCATACAAATAATATTTAATGGGCCGTTTATACCAAAAGCAATCATGCCGGTTTTTTTTTTTGTATGACTTCTCGAAATGTACTAATCATGCCAGGCAGAAAAAAAATCGTAAAATTGTGTCAATTAAATAAATATTGTAATATGCTGTATCAAAAGTTTTCACAAAAATTAAGATAACAGCGTAACTTGGGCATTGTGTCTAAATACGGCATCAAAAAACCACGGAGACACCCCGGCTGCGGCCGCCGCTTGAAACGGTCAACACTTTCCAGACTGGCCTGTTGGTTTAGTGGTTAATCACCCTGACCGCTATGCCAGAGGTCGTGGGTTTGATTCCCACCCCGGACAAATGTTTGTGTGATGAGCACGATCATTTGTTCTGTGTCCAGGTGTAATTTATCTATAATATGTATGTATTTAGAAGTATATAAGTATGTTTATTAGTTGTCTAGTACTCATAACACAAGCGCTGCTTAGCTTGGGACTAGACGGCGTTGTGTGAAAATTATAAAAAAAAACAAACAAAACAAATAAAAACATACAAATTAAGCGTGGCAATGAGTTTCGCAGTCTAGTTTCTGACAAAACACTATTTCGGGAAGCCGTTAAAATCCAGTTGAGCAGTTTAATGCTCACTTAGCATACATTTGAGTTGCAGTCTTGTTAACACTAGATTAATGTAATTTGTAATTTTCCGAACTTTTTAACGACGGACTAACGGTTCTTAATTTTTTACCGTAGTCTTAAGTTGAAATTTATTTTATTAAAGCTCAATGTCGAGATTTATATATAGATCTCGATTAATTCAATTAAATAGGGACATAACAGCCATAAAAGCCTGGTTCGATAGGTTTGGTGTTGCAGTAAACCCAAATAAATGACAGGCTATCATCATTGGGAGTCCTCGAAGCATCGCTTAAGTGTACAGTGCAACATTGCCACCAGTTTCTTTCGACGCGGTACGATTTAGCACCGATGTAAAGTATCAGCTTGCGCATCGATAGTACCTTGAACTGGCATACTCAAGTGGCTAGTGTTGGTCAGAATATTACAGAAACGTTGCGGGCTTTGTTTCGGTTGAAGAACCTGCTACCGTCGAGTACGAAGACAACAGACCTTGATTTTTCCTATCATCGATTATGGTGACATGCTACTATGACCTGAATGCAGATCTTCTCAACAAGCTTTATCGTCTTCTAAATTACTGCATTCGATTTATTTTCAATCTACGTAAATATGATCATGTTTCAGCGCATCGGTCGCTTCTAAAGTGGTTACCCATGCGTCAGCGCAGAGAGCAAAGGGCGGTCACTACCTTATTTTAATTTTTTTTATTCTCCTAATTCCCCTAGTTATTTAGCCCCTCGCTTCACTCAATAAATTTGCGCCAACCACAATAGAAATCTGCGATCATCACATAACCGCCTACTTCAATGTCCCACTCATCGTACTGACTTTCTTCACTGTTCTTTCTTTGTTCAGGCTATTTCTTTGCGGAATGCGCTCCCCCAGGAGATTAGGATGGCAAAAAACCGATTAACATTCAAAACCAAAGTGCGCGAGCTAATTCGTAAGAAGTTGGCAGTAGTATCATCACAGCGTTAATATTTTCCAATTGTCGATTTGAACCAATTGTTTGACTTTATTAGTGGAGATATAATTATGTAGTTTATTAATTTGTGTATACATATATAATTGTATTTTATTTATGGTTTATTTGTATATCTATTTTTATATCTATGCGCCTTTTCTCTTTTTTTTATTGCACATATCATTATTTATCTCTGCATCTCCCTAAGGTTGACTGGTAGAAAATGCCTAAGGCATATTAAGTCTGCCACTGTACTTTAGTGCATAAAGTTTTTAATAAATAAGTAAATAAAACGCGATGAAATTGGGTAATTACTTGTATGTATAAAGCTTCCTAACGTTTCAATAATATTTTGTTGCTCACATAAGCCGCGCAGGCGTCGTCAACATCGTCAATGTTTTTTGCTCTAAGCTTAAGAATAGTTTGGCGGGATACAAAACCCGAGTGTTTCTGAATGAACCAGCAATTAGGCTGTGAATCATATCTTGCGCTTGGTGTTGATGTCCAATTATTCCACTTGGCTGCCTACCTGTGCACTAGAATTCTTTTGTTATTACAAACAAACAACTAAGCTTCCAATTTTTTGTTTATCTGAAAACAGATTAGATTTTTAAGACGTTTTTAAGATTAATGCACGGTGGATTTTGATTTAGTATTGTAGTTAAACATTAGTATTTGGTAAAACATAGTGCTGTATTTGGAACTTTTATCGGAGTGTTTTTTCTAGTTGGCGCGCCCATTTTAGCGCATATCCGAAACTATACTATACTTCTATACTAATATTATAAAGCTGAAGTTTCTTTGGACCCGGTAATCTCAGAAACTACTGGTTTGAATTGAAAAATTGGTGTCGGATAGATATCGAGGAAGGTTAAGGTATATAACATCACGCTACGACCAATAGTAATGAGGCAGAAACCAAAGACGCGAGAGAAACCACAGAGGACAGATAGTCTAATATACTAGCGTTGAATTATGCAATGTCCGATAACACAATTTTCCTCACTACCAATTAAAACATACAGTGCTTTTTGTTGTATCTCTAAACAGTGTCGCTAATACGGATCAAATTCTGGGAAGGTAGCATTCTTCTTTGCGCGCCGATGGGAAATGTGGTTTTCTTTTTAGTACCTACTTTTTTGTTTAGTACACTTTAAAGCTAATTTAACCTTCTGCAGACACAGTTATTAGGTCCTCAAGTGTATAAGACCATCAAGGGATTAAATAAGGTTTCCATTTATATGGTCAACTAATAAAAGAAGTTTTGGTCATCACCAAAATGTATTTTTCCAGCACATAAAGTGAATAAACTGCATTTTGTGGTCAGGAAAATAACCAAAAATGATCAGCTAGTAGTATGATATTGGGTTGCCTTAAAATCAATGTGATAGGAAATTGCACATATCTACAGCAATTTTAGTCATATAGAAGTTTACATATTTAGATTTCTTGCACAAACATACAAAACCAGACTAAATGAACAGGATTCTAAAATCTGTCTGCAGTTTTTTTGTTTTTTTTTTTTATTAGTGTTTGGCTTGCGTTTGACCATTTGACCGTTTTAAAGAAACCTAACAGGGAATAGCAGGGATACATTCACTCACTTTGAACCCTGACCTTTCTGAGTCAGTGTGCCTTAAATTCCCTCAAGATATCAATTAATATTGGAATTACATAATCTTTTCTTTTTTTATTTCTGGGAATAAATGATTGAATTTAATTATTATTGTTTATATTAATTGTTTAATTTTGTTTCTTATGCACATTGTATAAGAAGCATTTAAAAAATACGCAAAAGCAAGCAAATCACATTTAAGACACCATCATCTCTAGTTATTACAATATTGAAAGCTAGCGAGGCAATGTTTTTTTTTTTCATTCTTTTTTTTTTTTAAAGGATTTTCAAACACTAATCTTCTTTCTTAGCAGTATGAAGGAATACAAAAAAATTTGCTGCCTTACAATTAGGTTTGACTAATATGCCATTAAAAACTCCTACATAGACTTAAAAGAATGTTTAAATGCAATTTTACAGAATACAACATATTGATATTCTGAGGAAAAAATTATTTGACAGACAAGTTAGACAGATAAGTCATTGAAGGGTAAGTCAGTGTAATCTTTTTTTAAACTACTAATAATTAATAGTCAGTATCCATGCAACTATACTCCATTTGTTTAGGTAAGTAACTAAACATTAAATAAACAATCTTGATATGTCATTTTATTTTAAAAAATCATATAAGACATACAAAGATTATTTAAATTTAGTTAATTACCAAACATCGGTATAGGTAGATACCAAATTGTAAACATTTTTAGACAACTTTTAGATAAAAGACATATCAAGATTGTTTACATTTAGTTAATTACTTAAACAGACAAAATATAGCAACTGAAAAATTTAATTTTGCTAACTACATTATTTTCATTAGATTTCTATGAAACGAGGAATAAAATCAACAGTAGTCTCACTAATTTGGCACTATTAAAAACTAGTGGGATGATTAAATAACTGGATTGTATAGAGTAATTCATCACAATAATATTATAGAGGCAAAAGTTTATGAGTGTGAGTGTATGACTGAACGGATTTCAATGAAACGTTATCCAGGGAGTAGGCTCTCTTGAGATAATTTTCTAGTATCACACATTTTACTTTATTTATTATTAGCTCCCTGCTGGCAACAGCTGGTAATAAATAAAATAAAGCATTTCAAATATATATACTTGAATATATTTTTCATTTAACAGACATTGTTTTTATAACAATGACATATCTTCCAATTAACCAATTAAATTAACTAACTAACCCTTTATTGGCTTTTTTTGGCAGTTTGTCTTTATTTAAAATATTTTTTTTACATCTTTCACTGGTGTGAACAATGACAGCAATAATAATAATAGAGTGCAAATGCAGAGAGAGAATAGGATGAATTGAGGAAGACATGGGTGAAGGGTGACAAATTATTGGCTGTTGTGACTACCGAAGCGCCAGATTAGTGAGACTCTACCATGTGTTCTCAGTGCCACCTATTTTTTAAACCATCACATTCAATGACCATACTAACTGCCTCGAGAATACTACAAATTACTTACCTTACTTTTTAAGAAATATCCTTAGCGGCACAAAAATTAAAAAAATATTGAATAAAAATTAATTAAATCTAAACTATTAGACAAGCCTTTTGATAATTAAGTAATTTTAAGCAAGCAAGACATAATAAAAATTATACTGACAAATTATAAAAAAGTTCTAGGCTCAGTCATTGAGTTCTAGGGAATCAATAGTTAACATTACAGTTGATTGTTAAGAAAAATACTATCATACATCATTAGTTTGGCAATACAAATAGACAAATAAAATTTACCTCGCCATCTGTATCATAGTAAATAAGCGCTCGGCGAGTCAAGACCAGCCACCGTTCCTTGTAGTTGACCGGTGTAAATAGCTTTTTATTTTGTGACCTCTTCACCATAAACGTTTGCAGTATTACTTCATCATCATCCTTTCCAGCCATTTTAAACCTGAAGCATAACAGATACACTTACATTTTGGAATTAACACCACAGAAACACCGGTGAGACCACATAAAAAACACGTAAAACCGTACATACCTTCAAACATCCAAATCCATCACAAAAAGATGAGTATCAGCAAAGAACAGAAATTGATTTTGACGATTTTTTTTTTAAGGTATAATTTACATTAACTGGTTCGTCAGCAATACACAACACTATCAAATCGAACAAAAACTACATCCCTTTTGTATTTTCACTTTTTCAGGCTAAAAATATTGTCCCTAAACCGAAGCACGAAGAATGAAATGAAATGAGTAATGAATGAATGATTGAATGATATTATTTTGACATGACATAGATTTGACAGCCCGACAGAATGACAACATGTACTCTTTTTTGTATGTTTTTGTTTTTATGATCTGGGTAACTGAGGCCTATAAGTACAGCACTGTAAGTACTTTTTTGGTGACTTTGAAACAGTTTTCAGGATAATCTACCATTTTCTAGTAACCCTAAAAGGGTTGAGGTGGTGATAGTTTAATTTACATTCGTACCTCACGTACCTCATATTAATTTACATTAAAAAAAGGTATAAAATTAGTGTAGTTTTAAGTTTATAAGTTTTTATGCGCATCTCTCTGTTTCTCACACTGCTGGGGTAGAATAAAAATAGCATCCGTTATACCCCGACCAAGCATAAAACCGAATTGGTTCTGTGAAATTTCACTCTCTTCTCTCAACCGCCTCTCAATAACTTTCTCCCAGGCTTTCATAGTATGTGACATTAGCTGTTTTCCTCCATAATTGTTGCACTCAAGCACATCAACTTTGTATTTAAAGATGGGCACCAAAGAACTGTTGCACCAATCATCAGGTAAGCCTTCTTCCTGCAACAACTTATTGAAGAACAAAGTTAACTGTGTCCATCCATCCATCCACCCGCAATAACTTCCACACTTTAACTGGTATTCCATCTGGACCAATGGCTTTACCATTCTTTTTATTCTGACATCATCCATAACCATTCTCACTAACCCTAAATTCACTGGTTTACTCTCTAAAGTCCCACTTCAATTATTTTCCTCAATCATCAGTCTTTCAAAATAGTCCTTCCACCTCTCTTTGATTTTTTCATCATCCGATAGGACCATTCCAGCTTCATTCTTTACATATCTTACCTGACGAACATCCCTCGTCTTTCTCTCTCTTGTTCTAGAAAACTGGTACACCTCTTTTTGGCCTGCAGGACTGTCCAGTGTATCGTACAGTTTGTCCTGAATTTTTGCACTCTTTTTTCAGACTACCATTTCCCGCTTCCTTGAATTTTCTTTTCTTTTCTTTCAACTCATTCTGAATTTCTATCGATTACCACCATATATCCCTATCTATTGTGCCTTTTACTCTTGTCTCTCCCAAAATATCTTTCGCTGCATGCCTAGTACACTCCTCCATCTCATTTCAGCTTTCATTAATTTATACTTCGATCATTCATGTCTGCCATCTCTATCATTTTGTCCACCACTCGCTCTCTGAACTTCTTCGCTTAATCATTCTTTTCTAACATATGCCATTTTATTTTGGGGGAGGACGTTTTTTGTTTTTGTTACATTTTATTTTGACTACTGATTCCATAACCAGGAGTCGGTGCTGTGAGACTAGATCTTCTGCTGGCAGCACATTGCAGTCTTTGACGTGCTTTATGTTGTTGCGCCCAGTGACGGATTAACCCTTAATCAAATTAAGCAATTGCCTAGGGCATCACGTCTGGGGGGGCACCAGAAGAAGCACAAAAAAATCCGTCCTTAGGACATACCAAAACAAGTTTCTAGGACTAATTTGAAAATTAGCGCGTTTTAAGTTGACATAGAGTCCGACCTAGAGTTATTACCCCGCTCCCGCTTGCCCACTCGCTGTCCGCTAGTGCATTCGGCAATTCGATTGCACCGGAATTGCGATCAGCCAATCACAAACCCCTTCCCCGCAGGCCCCCCCGCCTGGCGCCCTGTAAATCTGTGTAAATAGTAGTATAAAGTAATTGTGCCAGCCAGCTTCTATGCATACCTAATAATAGGGGTCAAAGAATGAAATTGCCGTTTTATTATAATATGTACTTCGAATTGACTTAGAACCTTCATGGATTGAGATTTTTGTGTGAAACTTTTTTCACATGGTACCTATGAAGTTCTTCTTTTAAAAATGTGCAACATTCGATTATCGACTTCCAGTTGTTTTTTTTTTATTCAACTTGGACAAGAAAGAAGAATACTTCGGAAATTCGACAAATTTTTGAATACGAGTTCCGACGCGGAACTAACGCGGCAGAAACAGCTCGCAATATCAATGTTGCGTTTGAAGAGGGGACTGCTTATGAACGCACCGTGAGATTTTGGTTTAAACGCTTTCGTGATGGAAACTTTGATTTGGAGAACGAACCACGTGGAAGACCGCCCACACAGGTGAATACCAATGAATTGAAAGAGATGGTGGAAGCCGATCCGAGCCAAAATAGCCAGGAATTAGCGGCATGGTTTAAAGTTAACTTACCAACAATATTGACTCATTTGCGTCAAATCAATAAAATAAAAAATATGATACATGGGAGCCTCATGATTTGACTGATCTGCAGAAAGAAACGCGTGTTGAAACTTGTGTTGCCTTGTTGAATCGATACAGAAATTAAGGAATATTGGATCGAATTGTGACATGAGATAAAAAGTGGATTCTTTACGATAACCGTAAGCGAAAAATGCAATGGCTGACCCCAGGTCAAACACCGCAATAGTGTCTTAAAGCATGGTGTTATTCACTATAGCTTTCTCCGATCAGGGGGAACTATTGGCTAACTTTTTCAATAACAGTTGACAACTAGCATTCGATGCACACTAAAATTAGTTGTCAACTGACAATTTCATAAAATTGGTATTACGTATCACACAAGTGACTAACAAACTACGGTGGAAATGACTATTGTGACCACTCAAAAATTTTATAGACTATTATACAGCTTCAAAAGCTTACACAATCGCAATTTTAAAAGTATCGATACAATAATATCTGTCAAAACGTTTTGCGGTGGCTATCAAAGGCACAAGTGGCTAATGACGTCACTGCAGTAGGTCACTGAAGATAGGCAATACGAAACTAGCTGTTTGACAGTTCAATGATGCACATTGTTAAGAAGTGATCATCACTTGAACTGTCAACAGAGTTACGCAATAGCCCCGCTGGTCAAATAACGGCAGATGTCTACTGTGCCGAACTCCGAACAATGATAGCAAAACTAGCAGTGAAACAACCCCGACTCATGAATCGATCTTCACCATTATTGCTCCATGATAACTCGATACGACCTCATACAGCACGTGAAACCGTTTTAACTCTACAGGAACTGCAATTAGAAACCATTCGTCACCCTCCGTTTACTAAAAAAATGGTAGTCCGTTTGAGCAAGGTCTGGCGAACTATTATTATGTTAGCGATATTTTTCGTGATTTAGTCAATTTTCTACGTGATAAAATGTTTTCTTTTCAGGCGGCAGTACAAAATACTTTCACACAGATTGTCGAATCTAGATCACCAGAGTTCATAAATCACCTTCCTATTAGATGGCAGCAATGTATAGATAATAATGGTAATTATTTTGATTAAATAAATATGCTAAATTAAAAAAAAATTATCACCAATTTTCCAGTACAAATCGGCAATTTCATACTTTAACCCCTAATAAATAAATTATGCTTTGGTTTCTATTGTTGTCGCACCTACTCCACTTCTACGGTACGTTACATCTCATCATCTTATTTTACAAAAAAACTAATGTTTTTAGGCGGTAAAGGTTTAAAGACCGATTCTAGTTGACATACGGATAGGGGGGCCCACAGGCGTTGATTGCTTAGGGCATCAAGTAATCTTAATCCGTCACTGGTGGCGCCTAACTAAAAAGTAATCGATTTGCGTCCTGTGGTGACCGCTTTTCTGCCCTGATCTGCGGGGCTATTGCGTAACTCTGTTGACAGTTCAAGTGATGATCACTTGTTAACAATGTGCATCATTGATCTGTCAAACAGCTAGTCTCGTATTGCCTATCTTCAGTGACCAACTGCAGTGACGTCATAAGCCACTGGTGCCTTTGATAGCCACCGCAAAACATTTTGACAGATATTATTGTATCGATACTTTTAAAATTGCAATTGTGTAAGCTTTTGAAGCTGTATAATAGTCTATAAAATTTTAGAGTGGTCACAATAGGCACCGTAAATTTATATAATTTACCACATTTCCACCGTAGTTTGTTAGTCACTTGTGTGATACGTAATACCAATTTTATGAAATTGTCAGTTGACAACTAAGTTTAACGTGCAACGAATGCTAGTTGTCAACTGTTATTGGAAAAGTTAGCCAATAGCCCCCCAGGTGTTCCTCACTTTTTCGAAACCAAGTGTTGGTTACTGTCAGGTCAAAGGCGGTAGCAGATTGCAGCAACGTCTCGAAACCTGCGAAACCCCTTCCCTTGGTATTTACTTCATGCCCCTTCCTCATGTACAGGGATGGTCATTAAAGCAGTATCAAAATCCACCCAAAACTTCTGTTTCATTATTTCATCACATCCTACTTGTAGTGCATATACACTGACTACATTCAACATCACATTCTTTAACATGACTTTCAATTATAAAAATCTCTCATGAATCCTTTGTACTTCCATCACGCTTTTTTTTCAATTTACTATCTAGCACTATTCCTACGCCAGTTTTTTTTTTCCATCACTTCCCTCGCTTTTTATCCAACTTCAAAAAAAAGGAGGAGGTTATCAATTCGGTTGTATTTTTTTAATGTAACAAACTCAGAACTCCGTCGTTTATGGACCGATTTGAAATGTTTTTTTTTCTCTTAGCTTCCAGATTGGTCTAATTTTTTTCAAAATACAGTTCTAATGATGGGATTCATGAGGAATCGAGGGAACTCCTCAAATATAGTGTTTTTTAACAAACGTATAGTGATTTTGGTATTTTCATCGAGAACTTAAGCATTTACAGTCAAAAAGTAACATTTTATGAAATGGAACTGATGAAAAAAACTAGAAAAAGCTAACGGAACTTCATACTCACATAGATATCACAATGAAGATCGTTAAGGGCCTATGGCAATAAAAATAAATAAATAGTTCTGAATAGTTATGTTGAAAATGGTATTATTGAAGTGAACTGGAAGTGAAGTGGAAGGTAGGCACTGAAACTCCGTAATTAGTCAACGTAACCTAGCCGTGTTTGGGCTTATTAGAATTGTCATGATCTGATGATGGAGCCGGAAGGTGGAAGGTAGACACAGAAACTTCATATTAAATCAATGTAACCTAGCAGTGTTTGGTCATGAGAAATATGCATTCTGGTTCCTATTTCAGTGTATCATAACTTAAAAGTTGGTTATAAAAGAAGAAGAATAAATATAGCATGCTTGTAGGACTGCAAGCATGCTATATTTATTTGTCTTCTTTTCAATACATCCGCTAACTCTCTGGCCCTTCTAGTCATGGTCCCGACATTCCAACCTGCATACCCTAATCTCATTTCGCGAGCTAGCTTATTACGTTGCTCCCACTCATGATGGTGCTACAACATTGGTCCATTTCTCACAGGAGCCGGGTGCTGCCCCTGCGCGTCGCCAGTGGGGTACGCCTAAGCCCTATCGCGCATTCTATTATTAACATACATGTTGAAAGCGATTTGGCAACTGTTCTATAGTCGGCCGCCAGCCTGACACCAACCCTCCTTGGGAATGCTATTCTATTGTTGGTGGTTTAGGTACCACCATGCGTTGAACTTCGTTGCTTCATATAACGCACGGTCTCAAAATGTCCCTTAGTCGCCTTTTACGACGCCCACGGAATGTAATGGGATGGTGCTACTCTTTACTCCCGTCCGGACACCATATGGTACATTATTTATTTTATTATACATTACATGAAAAAAAAAACAGGTGATACTGGCTTTAAATGCTAGTATCCCAAAATCATTCAAATTAAAAAAAAGGTTAAACTGTCAACATAAAAACCCTGCGTTCCGAAAGCAACAAAAGAGATAATATCTTAAATCCGACCAACGCGCAACGTCACAATTACGCGCAACTTAAATTTTGTGACTTAAATTTGGTCGAATTCGCAATAAAAGTAATTAGAGTCCATTTCACGAAAGAAGTCCCGCGGACAACTGTGGAACTAAATTTGACAGATGGGGAGATCGGCCATGTTGTCGTTTGTCGATGTTATCAAGGTACGTTTGTTGTGGTAGATATTTTGTGAGTTTATTAATGGATTAGTGCGTTATAAGGTTTATTTACGATGCCAAAAGTTGTGAAAAGTGCAGGTCGAGAAATGATATTAAAGGTGAAGGAGTTCTGTGAAGCGGAACACAAGAATCGCGGTGTTTTAATACCAATGAGCAATGTTCGCAAAAGAGTCGCCGCCATGACAGGTAAATTTTGGGGCTGCATACAGATTTTTTCCCGATTGATTTACAGATTGGAATTAAGTTTTTTGTTTTTTTAATGCACGATTTTTATTAAGGAAAATTTGAAAAGGAATTAACACAACACAACAAAAATTTGTAAAGTTATATTCAACAATAATGTAATTAAATACGAAAATAATCTACGTTTGAATTTTTTTTTTATTGTTCATTTTATTGCAGGTGTTTCAGAGAAAACTGTAACGAGAGTTATAAAAGAAGGCGCAACAGCGGCGAGTACTTCTAAAGTTATCGTCACCCCAGGGAAGAGTCGCCCGCATCCTAAAAAATTCGACTTGGATGGATTTGATTTGTGCGCTATACGGCAAAAAATTCACAGTTTTTATGTTGTGAAGAAGGAATTACCTACATTGATTAAATTACGTGCAGCTTTGAGAGAAGACATAAATTATCAAGGAAGCATCACAACATTGCGAATCCGATTCTGTTTCTATTCACTCTTCTGACAGTGATCATAGTATGACCGATCATAATTATTCAATAAAAATTTGAATAAAAGTTTTAAATGTTATTTTATTTTTCTAATTTAAAGTTGGTCGAACATCTCCATTATATATTTTAGAAATTACAGGAAGATTTATTTTTCACTAATCTGACCTTAGCAGTATGGACATCAAATGGTACCTATTATATTAAAAATACATTCTATTAAAAACATTTTTTTTCTTATCTAACTATTCGAGTAGGTACCTAGTTAATAAAATGAAAGTAAATTAATTATAAATTATTTCCCCTGATTTCCCCATATTTAACCGTGGCAACATTATGTCGCGCGAATACAGCGCTGCGTCCGCGGGACTTCTTTCGTGAAATGGACTTTATCACTTTTATCGCAATTCGGAACTCTGTGCTGTCAACTGACAAGTGACAGTGTATCCCTCTTTAATCTGTGTGACAGTGATCAGATTTGTGAATTTGTTTTGTGTGCAGCAAACCTGCAATTTAAACGGCAAAATAATTGAGTTGCACAAAAATAAACAAAGCAATAACTTTTAATATATTGCTCATAGTAAAGCATTTGCCTCACTCGCTTTGTTTATTAACTTGCAACCATGTCTTCCGAAACTGCACAAGTCAGTTCACTACCATTGCCCCCCATGCAATATATAAATTTCTACACCGATGAAAATGTACGAAGAAATAGAGCACCTCTAGCACCGCGACCTATTCACGATTCATATTCGATGTTTGGGCATACTTTCAATGCAGATGATACAATAATCAGGTCACTGGAAAGCCAGGTAAGTAATAATCTATTGTTGTGCAACAAATTATAGAATAATTAATAAGTAAATGTAATTAAAATTAATTTTATGCTTCTAGGGTTTTCGGCGACTGTACCCTATGCATTTTGAAAGGAGAAGAGAACTGAAGAAACTGAACCATTCTTTACTGGTCAACTTTTTAGATCTATTAGATTTGTTGGTCCATTGTCCTGACTCTCCTAAAAGAGCAGAAAAAGTTGAGGATCTCAGTTTATTATTCATACACATACATCATTTGTTGAATGAATTTAGACCCCATCAAGCTAGGGAAACTTTGAGAGTAATGATGGAATTGCAGAAGCGCCAACGTGTTGAAACTGCCACACGGTAATGTAACTTTTTCAACTCTAATATCACAGAGACAAAATTTGTGAACTTGTTTATAGGAAGTAATAAGACAGATTTTAAAAAATTCTTTCACCAATAGAAAACTCCATTATTCCTGATTGACATCTGTATTGTGATAAATAATATTTTTATGCTCAAAAATGTTGAACACCCCATATGTGATGTGTAATTAGATTAGAGTTAACTCTATGATGTCATCAGGGTAGATACTCTAGTCTCGCATTTTTTAATGCATCCTGTGTGGGAATCGAACCCACAAAGGTTTACCCTCCTCAGAGTTAGAATTAGTTGGGTAAACTCTAGGGTAGCTACTAGAGTTACAAAAGAACGGCCCTGGGTTGCAACTCAAAACATTTATGAACGGTTGGAGTAGCAACTCTACTTCTTATATCTCTACTGGTTATATTTGGTAAGTTGGCATGGTTCAGCTAGTTATTTATTAAATTGCTACACAAGTACTAGCCATTTTAGCTTAAAATGTCTTCCTTCTATCTATATTTGTCTCTAAGTTGGTTACCATTTGAAAGCATAATTCTACTTGGCCCTGTAACAGCTTTTACAAGCAATAACACTACATTTGGCAAGTTATGTTTAGGCCCTATTTAATGGGGAGACTATTGCTAGAAACAAGACACATTTGTACTCAGACCTTTTGTTATTCCTGAAGGAAAAACTCAACAGGTCAGGCTACAATGTAACAAAGCATGTTTTTGTGACTACTAGATTTAATTCAGTTATTATAGTTCACCTGGGTAAATCTGAAAAAAAATTTAGTAAGGTAGCGTTAGATTATAGACTATCCTACCACTTAGGGCCTGGAACTTTAAAAAAAAATGTACATAGTCGTCAGACAAATTATATGTGCAGTTGTAAAATGATCAGATTTAATCTAAATAAGATTATTACAATCTCTTTAACACTATAGAATAAGTAAACATTTAATTCAATCAATGTACTGTAGGCAAGTTTGTTTATTAACTCAACTGTTCTTCTTTCTTCTTATTTTTTGAGCTAATAAATCGTCAAATGACTTCTCCTGCCTGGGTGGAGTGTGTTAGACTTTTACTAACTAAAACCCACCTTTATCTTTCAGTGGCCCTTTGTGTTCTAGGACCACAGTATCTTTCGAAAATTTCTGTGGCGCTGGCTCAACCATATTGATGCAATTAACCTTTTGAATATCGTAATTAGAGGCACAATTGAAAGACAATGAGAGAGTGAATGCTGGCATTTGCTTGGAGTTAATGAATTAAACAGATTATTTATTTATTTATTATGTTCTTTATTGTACACCACATCTATACAAAAATAAAGACAAAAATTATTTAAAAAGGGTCTTATTGCACAGGGCATTTTCTTACAGACAATCTTTGGATAGAAAGAAAGGAGATAGATTTAGGGTTCTCAGTGCACATCAGAAATAATACTTACTAATAAGACATAATAACACAAATACATTATCATAACATTTTATTTTTTAGGTTCAAGAAACATTTGGACAAAGTTCAAGATATATTGCAGAGTGCCATGCAAAGTTTACCAGACCAGAATGAATTAGAAGCCAATTTCAAGGTCCCTGTTGAAATACTTGAACACATGGATTGCAATACTAGTGATGTGTCAAATCCAGATCCATGCTATGAGCTAGATCGGATTATGTGTAATGTTGTTGATAATATGAGATAAATTTCTATGTTAATAATATGTCGATGTAACTATTTTCTTAATTCCTAGTAGGTAATAGTATCTTGTTTTATTGAGTTCTAGTAAGCAGAATCTTTAGCATATCTTTTTTCCCATATTGTCAATAAGTAATGTACAGTGAACCTTTAGAAGTGCTTGGGTACCTTAACGCCTATTTTCCCTTGCACGTTAAAGTTCAAGTTTTACAAAATTAAACTAGATGGCGTTGGTTTCTTCACAGCTAAGTAGCGACCAAAGGCAATCTCACAAAGTATAAACTTGACTTTTAGTTCAACAAATAATAGACACTTGCGTCATCATTGTCGTCAACAACTGATTGTAGTTCATAATTTCATCATTCAAACTAGAGTCATGTTGACCTAGTGGTTTAGCATGTGCAGATAGATGCGTAAATCAATGAGCCGTGAGTTCAAATCTCACGTAGTACTCACACTTTTTGTAAGTTATGAATGATAAACTAAAGAAATTGGTAGGAATATTATATCAAAGTTAACAAGTGGATATTTATTTGTAATATAATATTCAAGTGGGTAGTTACTCAGCAAGACGAAAAAAATGCTGGTAAACAGGCTCATCAAACAAAAAAGCACTATTAAAAAAATAATATGTTTATTTCTTATTCAAATTTAACAATCACCGTTTATTAATCACCGAATAAGATTATAATATTATATATAATTTCTTATTGAGGCCATAGCTTAAGTATTCTTTTCCAATATTGGAAAGAGGATTGAAGCTTATGTAACCTTAACAAAAACAAATAAAAGTCCAGATAATTTTATCACAAAGATCAAAAAGATTAAATGTAGGCTAAAAACTATAAAATTGCACAACAACATATCAAGTGTTCATAACTTTTTTAATGTATTAATTACGGATATTAAGTTAAACACACATAACAAGGTCTCCAGTTAATACAGAGAATAAGTACTGAGTGAATAATATTAAATCAGTAATATAATTATTTATTATCTTGTAGCCACAAACAAAACCGTCCGTGTTCACTGGACTTAAAAGTTTTTTCATGAGTAAACATGATATTACTCTAATCAAAGTTTATGTGATCCAAAGCAAACTGCAATCTTGCCCTTTTATGGTTTTCTGTAAGCAAGCCTCCGACGGACAGTGCCAACGCTTGTGTCAAATAAACTAGCATAGTGGTTCGTCGACAGATGTCCGTTTGCTTCGTATACTCCCTTATCATGGTTTGACACTGCAATATGTTTATTAGTTTTAGTCTGCCAGCTTTTTGATGGTGTTTTAAAGAACCCTCTTCTTCAAATCGTCATATCCATAGAACAACTTTTTTTCTCTGCAACAATAAAACATAAATATATAATACCCAAAAATGATTATTATATAGGAGTTTTTTGTTATATAAAAGAGTTAAAAAAACTACTTACATTTACACTGGTCTCTCTGGCGTCTTCTGACTAGTTTTTACCTTGATTATGCTTAGCAATTATTGGAGCTCTTTTTACTAAATCTATATAACAATGCATATTTACTCATTTTGGTAAAATAAGTAGACAATACACCTGGTTAAAAAAAAAAATATAACGAAAGGCGCTGGGACGAGATAATCGAAATTAACTTGGCAAACAAACAATTGAGCTTAGTCATAATTTGGTCTAAGTATCATTTATACTCCATACTACCTACTAGTTATTATTTATAAATCCTTATTCAACCTACCCTCTCAAGTTTGAAAACTAACACATAGATAATCAAATATTTATAAATTGATATTCAATTTTAATATCTTCATCTCTTTAACTTAAATTATAAATTATTTAAATATTTAAAGAAACAGAAAGTACTACAAAAATAAGCATTAATTAAGCACAGCGACGCCATCTATTAACAGTATAATGTAATGTTATCAACAGCAACATTTCAATCTGGTTTTACGCTAGATGGCGTCATTTCTCGCTTCACACGATTTTTGTTCTGTATTTACTATGGACTTTTGCATCTTTAGTGTACCTACATCAAAATTGCTCTCATGATTTGATTTTACTTCTAGATTAAAGTATTATAATAATCAAATCTTATTTTAGTATATTACCAAAATATAGTCTTACTACAACATACTTTAGCTGGTACAACATACCTACTAGTAGTCGTCGTTTTTTTTTTACATCTGATTTATGAGTCAATACGAAGAATTGTAGAGAAATTGTTGCTATATCCAGGGGCGCCAACTCCGTGTGTGCTCGGGGACTCGAGCAGCCATGAGAAATAAACAGTGGGTGCAGAGCACCCCTGAGAATAGATATCAAGAAACAGATCAGTAATCGCCTTTTAGGGATGGGCGCTTTTTCATTACCTGCCGACCCGTTTAGCGCAGTGGTTTAGAGCGCCGGTTGAGACGCAAGGGTCGCGGGAACGATTCCCGCACCAACACAAATGTTTATTGATGAAACAGATATTTGTGTCTTGGTCTGGGTGTTTGTGGTACCTTCGTTGATCCTGGTTTCCATGGTGTAAGGAAAACCTTAGTTTGGGACCATGTCAATTTATTTGATGTTATCTCAATTTATTATTTTTAACGATGCGTGCAACGGATGCCAGTTACTGATGCTGGTATCAGTTATCAAAATGTTGATCAGTATTCATTTCTCTTCTCACACTTCGCCACTTTTTCGAGTCCATCAAATAAGCATGAGCACACATGTTGTTTTTTAAAAGCCGGCGCCCCTGGTAGGTATCAATACTATATAAACTCCCTTTGTTTATGTACTTAACTAAATGTAAACAATTATGACGTCTTTTATCTAAAAATGTTTACAATTAGTTATTTACCTAAATCGATGTTAAGTAAATAACCAAAATTTAAATAATCTTTTTCTTTTTCACTAAAGACAATATCAAGATTCTTTACGTTTAGTTTGGTACCTAATTAAACAAATGGAGTATACCTAATATTTTAAAGTAATTTGTATTTTAATTTTTAATAAATCAATTAAAAAACAAGGCGCTGCTTTTTTTTTTTTTTTTTTAATACATTATGTTAAAAGTGTGTAATGTTAGTGATTACCGTCGAGGCGGTATATAGACTCGAGCCGTGGCGAGGGTCTTAAGAAAGCCAATAACGGTAATCATTAATTACTCATGTGTTTCATACGACGTTTTTCAATACACTTGTGAAGAAAACAACAGTAAAACTAGTAAAATTTTCTGTGACATGGCGGTAAAAATCTGTTTTCAAACGCGCGCATCTTTTTTTTTATTTACCCCTAGAGGAAGGCTAAGGTATTTTGATCATACTGCCTAATCTTACGTTTATGTTTTCTTGCGTGTAAAGTTTTTATGAAAATGTCTTTCGTAGTGACAATAGAATACGGATGTAACATTTTCTAATGATTTTGCAATATTTAATTAATACAGCCACTGAACTTCACTGGAATAAAAAAACCGCGTGCATCATGGCAGCCATAGACAACAAAAAAATAAAAACAAATTTTATTTGAATGTACGATTTATTTACTAAATGTTTTTTTGATTCATAAAGTTTATTTTAGGGGAAAGCGCGGGAAATTTCGGTCGGACCGGGTGTATTTTTTCGCGGCAAATTTTTTATATTTAAATTTAATTATAAAATTGGTTCAGTTAAGGTTTTTATGTAAATATATTTTCTATTTTGTGTAAATAATATAATATTTGTATAGATTTTTGCTGTTTATAGGTAAGTTTTTGTAAATATTTTTATTATAGTACAAGACGAATCCCGGGTCGTATGAACGACCCGCCTATAATAGATGTGGGGGATTTAGGCCCTGGCTTAAGTCCCCCAGTAAGTAACTATATTACAATTTCCACGAAAGCAGATGTGAGTGGTATGGACACCGATGGGTCTGTAGCCACTGCAAGTGACGCGTCAACCTCCGGAAAAGTTAGTGCTTCCCGTAAGAGGCGCTCACATAAACATAAAAGTATATGCAAACATTGCAATAAAATAAAAAGAAGTAGACAGGGGATGATCCCTGAGGGAACATCCTCTGTTAACACTGATTGCATGTGTACTTCCAGCATAGAACCTATCCTTAAACTTAATCATCCATCAGTCCCACAATTTCTACCGGCTGAAACTTCTACTCATCAAACCTCACAGTCAGATCCGGAACCTGCAATCAAACAAACCGATCAAAAAGTTGGTGTAGGTAGGAAGGAGTACCAGGGTTCTGATACAGGGCCTTACATAGTCCATGTCCAGCGAATTACAATTACAGAAAACAGTGGCACCATTCTGCATCCTATTGCTTTTGGTAATTTTCTTAAAACAAATAAATTTCAAAATATTGTTCCTGGTAGTGTAAAAAGAATTGGCAGAAATAAATGTGTAGTTGCTTTCACAAACCCTTTGGCTGCTAACTCATTTTTAAGTAGTAATCTTTTAACTGTTAATAAATTTAAAGCCTTTTTACCCACATTTAATGTCACTCGTATGGGCTTGGTAAGAGGGGTCCCATCAGAATGGAGTGAGGAAGAAATAAAAGAGAATATAACAACTCCCATAGGCACTGGTGTAGTACTGAAAATTAGGCGCCTTAATTACAAAGTCATGGTGAATGGGTCACCTACTTGGAAACCGTCTCAAACTGTTGTTATAACATTTGATGGTCAAGCTCTGCCTAAACGCATATATATATGTTATAATGCACTATCTGTAGAGACATATGTGTATCCAACAATTCAATGTTTTCGCTGCTGTCGCTATGGTCACACAAAAATTCAATGCCGTTCAGCTGCCCCTAGGTGTTTCAAATGTGCACAAAATCACTTGGGTGAAAGTTGTGTGGTAGAGGAAGATTCTGCATCATGTGTGAATTGCTCTGGGTTGCATTATGCAACAAATAAGACTTGCCCTGAATTTCAGAGGCAAAAAAACATCAAACATACAATGGCTCACTCGTGTGTTTCATATGCAGAGGCAAGCAAGGCACATCCAGCCGCCTCAAAATCTTATGCAAACATTCTTAGTACAGGTACAGCTGATTTTCACAACAAAACTAATTACTTCAGTTCACAACCAAAAACATCAACTTCTTCATCACACAAAAAGACTGTCTTTCTTAAACCCCGAACTCCCCCCAAGTCAGCACAGGGTTATGACAGAGCAGCTCATAACGCCCTTGTTAGGGACCTTCAACCCCCATCTTTAGCGAATGGGTGTGCTTTGCCTAAGGAAGCTGATATGAAACTGCAACAGAACGAGAATGAGCAAGTTGTTGATGTTATTATAAACCTAATTAAAATGTTATTATGTAAAAATATATCTTTTGAACCGTACGACGTGGAGCGTTTAAGTAGTTTGTTACTAAATAAAAACCTAAAAGATGGACACAATAGTTCAATGGAACTGCCGATCAGTAATACCTAAAAAAACTGACCTATTTTACTTAATAAATAAATTTAAACCAAATATTGTAGCATTATCTGAAACCTGGATTAAAAGTAACCAAATATTTGGTATTCCAGGTTATGTTTGCGTACGCAATGACAGACCTGACGGATATGGCGGAGTGGCCATATTGATTAAAAATAATACCCCATTCTCACGTGTTTCTCTCCTTCCATGTTCTGATATTGATATTGTTGGGGTAATTGTTGGTAATATTACGTATATTTCCACTTACATTCCTGTTGCTAATATCAATGCCCTACAAGAACTTAGCAATATGTTGTCATCCCTTCGTAGACCATTCTTAGTAATGGGCGATTTTAACTGTCACCATCAATGTTGGGGAAGTGGTGAAACAAAAAGGGAGGGGATTCGTTTGTTAGAAATGATAGACGACCACAATTTATGTATTCTAAACACTGGCGAGCCTACTCGTAGAACTAATGTAGGTGAGAGTGCTAGTGCTGTAGATTTAACTATATGCTCCCCTAGCTTGGCTTCATCCTTAACTTGGTCCTGCTTCTCTTCTTCTACCTTTGGAAGTGACCACTTTCCTTTGATAATTACTTCCTCAGAAAAGTCCATTACAATACCGAAAAGACTCCCTAGACTAAAGTATAGACTTGGAAGCGCAGACTGGGATAAATTTAAAAAGCTTGTTGATGCTAAAGTGGCTGAGCTCCCGCAAATTACTCAGGGTGGAGAAAACGATTGCTCTAAGGCTTTAGCGCTGTGCATAGTAAAAGTAGCAGATCAAGTATTCCCTTTAAAAAAAAAATCTTCTGATAAAATTCCTATGCCACCATGGTGGGACTCATCGTGTTCCGATGCAGTTAGAAAGCGAAAAGATGCCGAGAAAAAATATGGTGAGAACATGTCAGCTGAAAATTTAGACAACCTTAGAGATATTATTAATGATACACGGATTTTTCTCAGAGATAAGAAACTTCAGGGATGGAGGTCATTTTGTATGTCTTTATCGCCTAGTACATGCCCGTCAGAAGTTTGGCGCAGTATTAAAAAATTTAGAAAAGCCTTCAGTGATACTGCTCCTTTCACACAATTACCTCCATCTCTTATTAATAGTTTTCTTGACAAGTTAGCTCCAGCATCAGCTCCAGAGTATGATCAAGTTTACCCAAATTTTCCTCCGTTAAGTATTGGTGATAGTTCATCTTTGAACTCTCCTTTTTCAATGTACGAATTGAAAGGGGTAATAACGAGCTTAAAAGACTCAGCACCAGGAGAAGATGGTATTCCGTATTCATTCTTCTCACATTGTAGTGATAATGCATTATCATACTATTTACAAATAATTAACTCTGTTATGGTTTCTGGAAATATTCCAGAATCCTGGCGTTCCCAAGAAATATTACCGATCCTCAAACCAAATAAAAATTCAAATGATATTCTATCATACCGGCCTATTGCGCTATCATCTGTTCTTACTAAAATTGCAGAACATTTAGTTAAAAATCGTTTAGAGTGGTATATAGAAAACAAGCAATTACTAGCAGGCAGCCAGTTTGGGTTCCGTAAAGGTAAAAGCACAACTGACAGTTTAAGTGTGTTTACCACTGACCTTCACATAGCCTTTTCCAAGAACGAGTCAGTTGTTGGCGCATTTCTAGATATAACAGGCGCGTATGATAATGTACTTATATCTGTCCTTAAACAAAAGCTGATTAATTTAAACGTCCCCACTCTGCTTATAAGGTTTATAATAAATTTGTTATCAGTTCGATTTGTTTCTCTATTTTCTGGTGACAAAAAAATAACGAGGACAGTGTTCAGGGGCCTTCCACAGGGATCAGTATTGTCACCTTTGCTTTACAATATTTATTCATATGATTTAGAATCATCTCTAAAAAAATCTGCTGATGTTTTACAATATGCTGATGACCTTTTAATTTATACTACTCACAATAACATCTCGGATGCATGTAACGCGTTGACCGTCTCCCTAAGTCTTTTGCAGCAATGGTTACAAGTTAATGGGTTAAGTCTTTCGGTAGAAAAAAGTGCTGTTGTAGTTTTTTCAAGGAAACGTAACATTCCTCCCCCAATCGTTACCTATGACAACATTACGCTTCCTGTGAAAAATCATTTTAAATTTTTAGGATTAGTCTTAGATAAAAAACTTTCTGGCAAACAACACTTTGACTTTGTGGTTGAAAAATGCGAACGTCAACTGAACATTATGCGATGTCTTTCCGGAGTATGGTGGGGGGCACATCCTTTTAGTCTTAAACTGTTGTATAATGCAATAATCCGAAGCATACTTGATTACGGAACATTCTTCCTTCAAGATGGTAACAGAAAGGGTCTTAAGAAGTTAGATAGCATACAGTCTAAGGCTCTTAGAATCATTTCTGGAGCCATGAAGTCAAGCCCGTTAAATGCCTTACAGGTAGAAGTAGGAGAACCTCCACTTCACCTGAGAAGACAATATTTATCTGACCGATTTTTATTTAAATCGATGCAGTTTTCCAATCATTTGCTTCATTCAAAATTATTAAAACTTGACAAACTCGTACAAATTTCATCCTATTGGCGGCACAAAGATATTCCGTGTTTAGTTAAAAGTCTCAGAAAGTTTAATTCTATATCATCAAGTGTACATAGTTCACCTACTCTTCCTTTATTTGAATGCGAAACATTTGAACCTTTACTAGTCTCTCCGGTAGTACATTATGATCTCGGCATAGAAAAAAGTGATGTAGGGGCTAACATAAAGTTTAATGCAGCTGTTGGTGAAAATTTTATGTACTGTCATTACATCTTTACGGATTCATCAAAGACCCAAAATAGTTGTGTGGGAGTTGGTATATTTCATTCTCAGTACAAAATTGTTCAAATGGTAAAACTTCCTCCTGAAACGTCGGTTTTCACTGGAGAATGCTTCGGTTTGTTCAAGGCATTAGAGTATGTTTTGATCGCGAAACTTCAAAATGTTCTAATATTATGCGACTCTAAAAGTGCGTTACAAACCATAGAAAAATTTACATTTAAAATGAAACCCTTTTACCCCATTGTATTTGATATTAGAAAACAGTTGCACAAATGTATACTGAAAAACTACATGGTACAGTTTGCTTGGATTCCAAGTCACTCCGGAATCCAAGGGAACGAAAAAGCTGATCAATTAGCCAAACAAGCAATTCAGAATGGTGACATGTTTCCTTATAAAAGCTTCTGCCATGATCTTGTCAGCCTCCCTAAAGATTATCTGCGGCATACTTGGGATCTTCTTTGGAGTGAAAGCTCTCAAGTAAAGGGCAAGGTATATGCCTCAATTCAGCCTACGGTTCCAGTCAAACCATGGTTTTTTAAAATAAAATGCTCTAAGCCTATTGCAAGCATGATAATTCGCATGCGGCTTGGCCACGTTTGTACTCCTTTCCACCTTGCTAAGTTGCATATTGTGGACAGTAATGTTTGTGAGTGTGGTGATGATGTCGGTACTTTAGATCACATATTCTTCTCCTGTCCCCGTCATGATCGTTCATCCTTCCTCCGTTCTCTTGTTTCCTATAATGTTCCCCTTCCTACTTGTGTTTCTTGTTTAATAATGAAACCTATTAAATATTTTAACGTGATATCTGCATTCTTGTTAAAAAATGATATAAAAATTTAGTTAGTATATTTATTATCTATATCCTTTTTTATCCTATGAAAATAAAACATTACCTTTCCTGAACCTTACAAAATTCCTGATTCTCCGATATTTTCCTTAAAAATATTTCCCTACCTTTTACTACCTGAAATTGGCACAAAGATACAACTAGTGCCACACTACAAAAAAAAAAAAAAAAAAAAAAATGTTTTTTATTATATAAATCGTTTGAACAAGTTAAATTTGTCCCTTTTAACTTGTAAAGTGGATGAAATAAGTAAGTAAGACACTAATTTATATACTATTGAACGGACGGAACGGAAAAAGGTTTTAACTACATTATAGCACTAGTGCGTAATGGTAATCAAAATGTCACAGTTTGGTAACGAGTGCCATTATATACCTAAGTGCAGTGCAATAAGAGTCACTTTCTGAGCAAGTGTGTTGAAAAATTCTTTTACCAGTAGTAGAATGCTACTTTATTGCCGAGTCATATTTTTTATTTCCAAGCGGCCGGGTGAAGTCGCTAGCAGAAGCTATTTTATACTCCAAAACCATTCAACCATTTGAGTGTGAAGGATTTTGTGTGTGGGATAATTTTTTGACAATGATTTTAAAAGTAGACTAGTGGTTAGTGGACGTCTCAAAACATCCCTCTGTGGTCTGTGCTCAAAACAGTCTTGTCGCAGACAAGCCTGCGGTGTCGTAGTCAATTCTGTCTAAGACTTGAGACAGTCTTGTCTCAAGTGTGCGCAGGCCCTAAGAGCCACTTGATCCACGCCACGCGACGTCGTCATTCTACTTACAAATCAGGCGTGTTACTTCTTAATGCTCTAACGGATTCGATGAAACTTAGTGGACGGGTAGACCATGTCCTAGAATAACACAGGACACTATACGGAGGACGTTTCCTTGAGAAAATTTAGTACATTTTTTTTTTTAAATACTGATAGACTTGCGCTTGACTAATGTCACCTGATGGTATAAGTCACATAATATACCATCAGGTGACATCTTTATAGAAAAGGAGAAACTGACTGACTGACATATAACGAACAGCCGAAACTAGAAATATTAAAATTTGCACAAGTCTTCCTTTTATGACATAGGCAAGCACTAAGAGAATTTTCCAAAATTCGGCCCCTAGGCCCCATATGGATGAAACAGGTGTCCAGTTTTAATGGAGAAACCTAGGTACGTTCAGGCGGGTGAAACCACTGGCAGAAACTAGTCACTTAATATAAGTGATGATGTGGTCGATGCAAGTATGCTAGCCGGCTAGAAGAAACCTATTTTCAGTATATTACTAAGTATCTACTCTGTGTAACCTATTCACTCTTAGATGCTTTTGCAGTAAGGGCCTGGCCGCCTTATCTAGATGAGGGCACCTACGAACAACTTATTTTTGTCTGTCGCACTTGCATACTAAGCCGTAACTTTATCTGAGAAACAAAAGTTGCTAGTGTGCGCCATCTCTAATCATTTTAAATATTTTGTGTGCAAAGTTTGACTGGCCTTTTTGTCTAGTGGTTAGTGGCCCTGACTGCTATTGCGGAGGTCGTGGGTTAGATTCCTACCCAGGACAAATGTTTGTGTGATGAGCATGATCATTTGTTGTGTTTGGGTGTAATTTATCTATATGTATTTAGAAATATATATAGGTAAGTATGTTTATCAGTTATCTAGTACTCATAACACAAGCTCTGCTGAGCTTGGGGCTAGACGGCGTTGTGTGATAGTTGTGGAATATTATTATTATAGTTAATGGTCATATTTAATTTTGTAAATAAAACAATACTTTTATTAAAATTTGTTTTATTCCTGAAGTAAATTCCATACCTAAGTATTCTGTAATTAAAAATCATCGCAGGAGTCCTCTTGGTCATCAGAAAGAAGTTCAACAAAAATCTGGAATAAGAGTCAATACGAAGAATTGTAGAGAACTTGTTAATTTCCTGCAGCTTGCTGGCTCTGTATAAAAGATAAATACTTACAATAGATACTTACGGTATCACGGTGTTTCCACTCGCGATAAAATGTAGAGATAACTCTTGGACGACTATAATTCTAAATTAATTCTAATACTTACAAAGTGACGACGCGTTTATAACTAATCAGTTGCTTTTGTAAGACACGACTTCTAAATTAATAATTAAGTCTTACGAACAATGCTACTCTAGTAACTTACCATGCTGCACAACTACTCGAACATGTTAAGAGTGGATGCTGGAAAAGTATATTGAAGATGAAAAATAAAATGTGGACTGCTGCACCTAATACAATACAAATAACCCATGCAATCATATTAAAAAGGACATTACTGTAGACGAAAATCAACCCACACCATATCTACAGTCGGACTAAAATCTTATTCTTACAAAATCAATGTAAACTGCAATTTCTTCACTATCTGCATTATGAATGGGATCTAGGGATAAATAAAATCGGTGGAACTAAACGACAACCTAACTAAACCATAACAAAGAGACACCAGGCAGATCAATGACACACTGCAGCCTATGGGTACATTCCCTGTTCAAATGCGTTGCGTGAGCAAATTGTTGATTCTTGTTGTTTCTGCTATTGCAACACTTGGAAGATTAATAAATTCTTGAGTTTTTTTTTTAAACACCTTAGGAGCAAAGTATTTTACTCTACTCTAATTATTTTGAATTAAGATCAATGTCATTATTAATGAATGTCTCGGAAACTACATGTTTAGTAGTTATTACGCCTTCGGTAGGGCGCTCCATTGTTTCTGAAGTCGCGTCTACCATATCCCCCTCGTCCACCCCGCCCTCCAGAGTTATTCCCAGTGAACCTTCCATTGTTATTCAATCTTGAGCTGTATTTGCCAGAGGGTGGTGTGTACATTTTGATATTCCTATCGCCACTTCGGGATCTTTTCTCAGGAGATTCTTTGTTGTGTTCATTATCAAATGTGATAGGGCGGTGTCGTTTGTGTACTGGTGATTGCTTCTTATCATCAGAGACAGCAGATTGTTTGTCCTAAAAAGAAAATTCAACATCAATTAGGTTTGAAATGTAAAACTACAAATGAAAAGTTGGTATGCTTTTACATCAACATAATAATAAATGAGATACATACCTCTTTTTCAGTTTTCTTGGATTGGAATGACAATTGAACTTTACTTTTGAAGCTGGGTGGCGTGCGGAACAAATCTCTAATTAAAGTGTTGATATTAGATGTTGTTTTGAGAGCAGCTAGCTTCAACTTGTCTTCTTCTGAGTTAGCACCTTCTTTTTGGCCCTGTAAATTAAAATGTGTTTAGTGCAAGTCTAATAGAGAAATAAACTTTTCTTTAATGTATTTTTAATTCTAATACATACTTGTGTCACTTCTTTTAATTTCTTTATGTATCCTTGTGTAAGTCTTGCAGTATATTGTAAACGCAGACGTAAAGCTTTAATTTTTGTGGCATCTGCAGTTAGAGCTTCTGGTGCTTTACGACACAGTGAGTGTAGTGCAAACAGTGCACACTCTACGTGAGAAAATTGAAGTGATGGTGTTGTCTTCGACTCTTCTGTCTTCTCTTCAGATTTTTCACCCTCAGTTACTTCACCTTCAATTGGTGCTTCTGGCAAGTATTTCTACAACAAATAAAATAATAATCAATAAGAAATGAAGAATTAAAATAAATGGAAGCCTTAAAAGCATCTTTCATGGTTTCAACCTACCATTAGTAACGCATACACAGCATCAATTTTTTGCTGAGGGTTTTCTAGTTCTCCACAATGTTCAGTGATCTCTGCAAATATCTTCAAAAGTTCCAGTTTTGAGTCTGCTCCTCCTTCTGGTGTAGCTAGGTTGTCCCAACCTTGAAGCACATGATCACAGAAGAAGTTGACGAATTGGGTGGAGTCAACTTGAGCCTGTGAACATAAAAATTGTTATGCATATGTTAGACATTTATTGTTCATTTTCATTGTATTTTTAATTTAACCTGTTATCTGCCTATTTCAAATTTATTCGACAAACACTCTCGCATGTTTTTTCGACAGAGTTACATAACCAAATACTCCATCACATACATGACCAAATACTCCATCTCAAAGTCTTCAGTCATCTACAGGAATTGAAGACCTAGAAGAAATGGAGTACCTAGTCACAAACACACGACTCTGGCGAATACGACACGAAAACACTCTTAGGACCAATCCGATCTACATGGTTAAAGGGTTACTTATTTTTGTTTTTTACTAAGATAATGATTGATTACGCAAAATTAAATTTTGATGTCATTCATTTGAAAAAATTCATCGTTTAGAATATTGTATTCTAAACAATGAATTTTTTCAATACATTGCAAGTTTTATTACAATCCTATGGAGTTTACAATGATCCCAAGACACATACATACAATAGCATCTACTTTGAACAACAAAAAGTGCATATTTTAAGTAAACTTGATAGTATTCGCAATTCTTAGAAAAAAGAAAACCTTGAAGATAGCAGTTCTATATTACCTCAACTAACATCTTAAAAATGGTATACTTATTAGCTGTGGTAACTGGATAAATTAGTTTGAATTGAAGTTTTAGTGCTTGCTTGAGTACATCTTAGTTAGATCAGAAGGTTATGGTGTAATTAGGTGCTTATCTGATAAATATTGTAAATTTACTTACAGAGAACAATGGCAATGCATGTTGTGAGCACTGTATAACTCGGTCCACATATTCAGGATCTTCCGGGTGCCAGTCTTCTGGTGTGAATGCAAGAGCAGCAACAATTTGTACCAGTTCCTTTTTACCTGCTGGTGTCTTCCCTAACTTAGACCATGTTAACAACTCCATTATATGCTCAAACTCCTCAGCCACTACATCCTGCAGCTGAAAACAATACAACTTTGTAGTAAATGTTTGGATTTGAATGGTACATTGTAATTTCTAATTTTGAACTGATTTCTTCTTAGACAGTTAGATCTTACCTCCAAAAGTTTCTTGCATTCAGCAATAATCAATTCTTCAGGCTCTTTAGTAATGACTTCTCTTCCCAGTTGTTTCACTTTAGATGCCAAAAACTTAATGCATCTCTCTCTAACAATCTCATTAGTAACTTCACTGTCTGCATTCTGATGTATTTGTGAGAACATTCCCGTAAGTGCGCCTTTGGGGTCTATCTTCAAGATAGTTAATAAAGAGTTAGAGACTACATTTATTTCAGTAGTGTCATCTGACTGTAATAGCTGAGCTAAAATATCTGCAATTCTTTGAGTGTGCTCTTTGTGATCTTTGCACAATGTTGGCAAGTCCTTGATAGCTTGTTTACGGATCTGTAAAAAACACCACATGGAAATATAATATTTGAAGTCGCGGAAATGCCCAAGCAAATTTAGGTCATATCAGATGTAAAATGAAATTACTTAACATTTTTATGTGTAATAAAAAGATAAACACTTACAGCAACGTCATCATCTTCACATAAGTCGAATTGAGCTTCAATGGCTTGATCAGCTAATGTAGGAAAGCTGTTGAAAAATTTCGCAATAAACTGTGACGCCAGGCGTTTTTCCTTGTCGGATCCCTTGACAGCGGCTAGTATTTCCAAGTATTCCTTTTCGTGCTACAATATAAAGACAATTGTGATTGATGCAAAGCATTCGATTAAGTTTACAGGGGGCGAAGAATAATTTTGGGGCGGAAAAATTAGGTTACCTTAGAAATGTCATCTTTGGCGTCGGCTAACACACCATAATTTTGATAAAGTTTTTCAATATTATCTGCTGACATATTTGCTTTTTAAGAGATCACTTTGTATAAATTTTACTATAAATGACTTTTCAAACAACTTTGCACTCGATTACACTAAAAATCTGTAAATACCACGAGACGAGAACGAAACACCTCCGCGTACATTCACGGTCACGACACGACTGAGCACGACTGCACACGACGAACTCAACGAACTGAATGACTGAATGTCAATGGTGGAACTAGGGATGGCGATCTGAGATCGATTAATCGAAGAACCGATTTTTCGAGCAGAAAATATCGATTTTTTAAATCGATATGAAGTACTGTGTCGATTCACTGAATCGATATATCACCCTTGAAAATCGACATTCGATTTTTTCTGTTTTGGTATAAACCATACAATTATTTGTATTTAGTTAAATGTGCCTGAATTATAAGTGCTGCCGGTTAAAGAGTTAACTACTCATAAACTCGCGAGATGGCTGTATGTTTAGTATCCTTTACTCGCCTCTTTAATAAAAAAGTTCGACAATCACTTCCACAAAATAATAGTGAGGAAGTCGACGCAATAGAAAGCACTGATAAGGATATGAAAAACGGAATATGGGATTTTCATAAGTTGCTTGTGAAAAAGCAACTCTCTTTATGCAATGCACTTGCACAGGAAAATCAAGGCTTAAATGAAGAATTCAAACATTATTTATCGCAGGCAGTTGTGCACCTGAAGTATGATCCTGTACTTTACTGGCAAGAACAAAAGAGCTTCATTTATCATCACGTTCACCCAATCGCCATGATGTATATGAGTATCGTTGGATCATCCGTTCCTTGTGAGCGCCTGTTTTCAATTGCTGGAAACATCGCAAGTGATGAGCGTAACCGCTTGGATCCCAAAAGGCTTGACAGACTGTTGTTTTTAAAAAGTTTAGATATTGAGCATTGGGAACTATAGTTCCCAGTTATAATTCCCAATGCTTAATATTTAAACTTTTAACTCTTACCTTATTTTTTACTTTTTTGCAATCAATAAAAACATTCAGTATATAAATACTTATTTTTTTTTATAGTTGATCTTATAGTTTGATACGGTAATAAAAATAATTGTTATTTTTGAATTCCCTGATTTTATTGATAAGATATCGTTAATTGCAATATTAATCTTGTTTTTAGTAAAATTGATACAAATTTACATTGTAAACTCAAACTTGAAAAAAAGATCGATTTTTTAAGAATCGATTTTGTAGACCTTGATATTTTCGTGAATCGATTCATTAGACTACGATTCGAATCGATTTAAAAATCGATCTTTTTCGTAAAGAATCGCCATCCCTAGGTGGAACTGAATGAACCGAATAATGAACTACAGAATTGACAACACGCACAGGCAAGTAGGCAACGTAACGAACACAGAATCCAGTACTGCCAACTTAAATTTTGGAAAAACGTAGAATTGACCGGAAAATTATTTAGAATTAGTAGGTAAAAAAATTTGAAGTTTGTAGTTCTATGTACTACAAACCTATTGACCAATTAGCGTAAACAATTAATTACAGAATTGACAGCATGCAAAGGCAACGTATTGAACACAGAATCCAGTGCTGCCAACTTAAATTTTCGAAAAACCTAGAATTGACCGGACTTTGTGCAGAATTAGTAAAAATTGTAGAATAATAATGTTGCGCTTGCTCAATCTCTTTTGCTACCCGTCCTTGCTTATGCTGATGGCTTTATATATAAACTTAAGCGACTACAAAATTTTTGTATTAGGTTCACATTCAATTTACGCATATAAATCATGTTTCAGAGTTCCGTGTTAAATTCAAGTGGTTGCTAATTCGACTTCGCCGGAATGCTCATATTCTTTCCCTCGTGTCTATTGTTCTATTTTCCCCTTTCATTCCTCTTTATCTTAAGAAACGGTCTGAATTTCTTTATGATCACACACGAAATTTCTTAGGTCATGAGATAACTTGAGACTCAAAATGCCGATGCATTCCACTACATTCCTTGATAAGTCTATTATTGCCCAGGCCACTCGTCTGTGGAATGCATTGCCAGTGTCAATAAAATGCGCGTTCCTATATTTAAAAGATTTGTGAAGGAATATTACTTGTCCCTGTAATTATGTTATGTTACGTTTTTAGCTATATTAATTAAAGTCATCACTTGTTTCTTAGTCATATTTAGTATGTATGTATTTATGTATCTATTTTAGTGTTAATTATGTACTCCGTTTTTTTCAAAATATTTTCAAGTGCAACTCCATTTTGTGTCCAGACAATCTCGGTACATTCGGGAAAAGATCAAAGAATGTGTTAATAAGGCTGCCAATTGTGTATTTTAAGTATAAGGCTTAAACTATACTATCTATTATCTTGGTATACAATAAAGCTCTTCTTGGTATTCCTAATCATTTTCAGTTAATTGCTAGCCTCATAATCACATTTGGTAATGACACTCATATCTTAATGATTAATTGGGGAAGAAGCCTACATACCTAAGGTACTTAACATTATTAGTATATTTTATACTTGCAATTTTTGCATCCCGACCTATTAGTTTATTTTTGGTTTTTTTATAATTGTTCGATAATTGTAGAAATGTTCCGTTTGTATCTTGTGAGCCGATGTTTCAAATGTTCCGTTTGTATTTTTTGAGCCGATGTTCCAAATGTTCCAAATGATGCATATCATTGTTTCGGAACATTTCAGTGATTCAGATGCAAAAATTCCAATCTTAAAGATGACACACTTTTCCCACGCCTAATAGAAAGACAATGAGAGAGAGAGAGAGCTAAGCATTGTCCGAATTCTCGGAAATACACATTAACAAACACTATTCATTAAACCTCCAGGGAACGTTTTCACTCGCTCATTGTCTTATTATTGTATTTCTAATTACGGTACTCGAAAGGTATGGTATCGCATGTTTTACTTAATTACATTGTAGATTTACAATAAAATAAAGAGCGGGTAATATCATATACAGTGGTGGTAATATAATTAAGAACGATTTGTAGGACCAGACATTAAAAAAAAAAAACAGTGTTATATGTACGTTCCTTCTCAAAAGTAATGAATTATGTTATGAAATAACTACACGGATAAAGTAATCGGGTTAAGAGTAAATGTTAAAATCACTTACTATTACTTACATTTTTATCTTAATAACTTACAAATTTAATTTATTATAGACAGTTAAAATTTCAAATAGTAATAAAGCTGGACAAATAATTAAGAACGATTCTTAAACTGCTCGAAAGTTGTTTCAGTAGATACCTAGATTTAAAAAAAAACATGAAATAATTGCAATTTAATACATTTTATTCTAAGTTAATAGTTTGTAGTATGTCTTCGGCTTTTGATGACTGCCTTACACCGGCGAGGCACTGACTCTATCAATTTTTAACATTTTTCAAGCGAAATAGAGCGTTATTCTTCTGAAAAAACGTTGTATAAATTCACTTAAGTTACCACACCGTCGATTTGAAACCTTTTTCTTAACTTCGGACCAAAAAAGCATTATGGGATTTAAATCTGGACTGTTTGGTGGCCATTGAAAGACAGAACCTGATTGAGTTGTGAGGAATTCTTCAACCGTGCGTGCAGTGTGCTTGGGATCATTGTCGTGTTGAAATGTCCAAATAATCGGTAAAACGTCTTCAGCACATGGTCACATTGTTTCTTCCAGTATGTTTTTTGTATTGGAATTGATCCATGTTTCCTTCTATCAATCTAACAGGTCCAACACCATGACCAGAGAAGCACCCCCAAATTTTCACATTTCCACTACCATGCTTAAATGTCACTTTTGTATACTAGGGGTCAAATGCTCTATTGGGAGGGCGCCGAACATATCGTTTCCCATCAGGACATACTCTGTTAATTTTTGTCTCGTCAGAGAAAAGAACATTTTCCCACTGTTTTACTGTCCAGCCTTCATACCACCTAGCAAATTTATGCAAGCCAGGCTTGTCTATGACACTGTTTCAACATGGGAAGGTACCCATGTCTTACTATCCTTCCGTTCAACTTAGCTTCCACCAAACGCCTTCGGATAGTATGCGGAGATCGCTGAAGAGTGGTTTTCACCAAAATATTTTTTCTCAATTCGTTAGAACCCTTAGAAGGGTATTGTTTTGCCTAACGTACAATATTTCTATCGTCTCGCCGAGATGAATTTCTCTCTTTAGGTACACGTGGAATATTTGAAGTTGTTTGATACGTGTTAAAATGCTTCACAGCGTGGAATATCATCGTTTTCGAACACTGCAGGTTGGCTACCTTTTTATATGACCAATAATTATCACGAAGTTTTGTTATCTTTTCCCTTGTAGATTCATCGCAACTTTTATTTTCTCCCATTGTTTTTATGTGAAATAATCAACTTCTTGACTTTTACAGCACTAAATAGCGCCAAAATTACGCGAATAATGCTGCCGCGCTTATGATAATTACAGTAAGTCGCAATTTTGGTCGATGTTGAGTTAAGTATATATTTGAAATGTAGAGATTGAGATCTACATTTCTGTATATTTAACTCAATATTGACCAAAGTGACTTACTGTAATCATCATAAGCGCGGCAGAATGGCTTAGTAACAGAGTGTTCTCTATTTAAATTTGAATAAAAAAATAAACTATCCAGCGTTCTTAATTATGTGATGTGTGCAATAATATGTTAAGGTTTAATGTAAAACATTTATCTATATATTATTGAATTAATCATGTTATAACCGTGTGTTACGACAATATGGAACAATTTTGCGACACCGAGAGAGATACAAAAAGACATGCAAAAAGTGTAATTCTCGTAAGTTTGAAAAAAGTTTATTTTGAAATAGTCGTTCTTAATTATATGACCACTACTGTATATCAACAGTGAGTCGTGAGGCACACAATGTCATTGTTTTAATGTATATAATTAAATACTGTAACTTTTACATTTAAAATAATGCATTTTAAAGTGATGTGATCAAGTTTGAGTAGTATAACTCAAATCCTAAAATAAAATTAAGCATAAAATGAGAGATGAAGAAGGGAAAACTGAATGAAGAAAGAACAAATTTTTATGATATAGTAATTATTAGGCGCAGTGATTGAACAATTAATTGACTGCTTCATTGTGTGTTGCGGGTTCGATTTTTGCACTGAAAAATTATTTATATGACCAGCAGATAGTTCTGGGTTTGGGTATCATATGAATAATTGTTTGTGAACGCACCCTAGCTTTAGGAGTAATCCTAGTTTGGGGCAAGGCTATTTTTAAAAAGAAATGAAAGTAATTCTTCATTGCTTTTTTTATTTTTTGAAATATATGATAAAAGTACACAGATTCAGGGATTGAAGTTCTTAACGTAGAACGTAGAAAGGCCTAAAGTACGTAGACCTATGCATACATACAGAGAGTTGACAACACTGGCCGAGTTAGTTTGTCTATGATCAAGGATAAAATTTATTGTCTATGATACAGAACGAGAATGAAAAGAATGACACAAACTCTCGGTGTTACCATTTTATCATCAATCTAATAATAAGACAAAGACAATCTAGATGAACGTGTCAGATAAAACGTTATATAAAGTTTTTGTCAGACCTAAAGTGGTTTGCAGACGATCTAATTGTAAACCACTGTTACCGAAATTACTATTACTACTTGTTCAAAGTGCCATAGGCGCATGCGATAGCATATCTAGACTAGACTCCATTTAGGACATCAGCTCAATCTCTTTTGCTACCCGTCCTTGCTTATGCTGATGGCTTTATATATAAACTTAAGCGACTTCAAAATTTTTGTATTAGGTTCATATTCAATTTACGCATATAGATCATGTTTCAGAGTTCCGTGTTAAATTCAAGTGGTTGCTAATTCGACTTCGCCGGAATGCTCATATTCTTTCCCTCTTGTCTATTGTTCTATTTTCCCCTTTCATTCCTTTTTATCTTAAGAAACGGTCCGAATTTCTTTATGATCACACACGAAATTTCTTAGGTCATGAGATAACTTGAGACTCAAAATGCCGATGCATTCCACTACATTCCTTGATAAGTCTATTATTGCCCAGGCCACTCGTCTGTGGAATGCATTGCCAGTGTCAATAAAATGCGCGTTCCTATATTTAAAAGATTTGTGAAGGAATATTACTTGTCCCTGTAATTATGTTATGTTACGTTTTTAGCTATATTAATTAAAGTCATCACTTGTTTTCTTAGTCATATTTAGTATGTACGTATTTATGTATCTATTTTAGTGTTAATTATGTACTCCGTTTTTTTCAAAATAGTTTAACTAGTTTTGAAATGCACCAAGTGCAACTCCATTTTGTGTCCAGACAATCTCGGTACATTCGGGAAAAGATCAAAGAATGTGTTAATAAGGCCGCCAATTGTGTATTTTAAGTATAAGGCTTAAACTATACTATCTATTATCTTGGTATACAATAAAGCTCTTCTTGGTATTCCTAATCACTTTTAGTTAATTGCTGGCCTCAAAATCACATTTGGTAATGACACTCATATCTTAATGATTAATTGGGGAAGAAGCCTACATACCTAAGGTATTTATTTATTTATTTATTTTAGGACAACCAACAAAGCATACATGCTTAAGATTCAGTATTCTTACATTATATAGTGTAGCCTTAATTAAAGGCTGCCACGGCATGCAATAAACATAAAAGGAGTTATGAACTAACGTATCTATTCACATTTTATTCAACGTTAAGCCAAACAATAAAAAATAAATATGGCAACAAAAACAAATTCTGAATATTTGAACATATACAAATTATAAATATTCATTTATTTACTTATTTATTTATTTATGAGTATTTTGTCCCTTTCACTCACATAAAGTACGTGAAAGGGACAAAATTCTCTTTTCACTCTAGTGATAATGCTTTATGCAAGACAGACTTGAATTTACGCAACGAGTAAGACAAATCAACATCTTCACTGGGTGAGCATGACAGGCGACCAAATTTAACATGCATCCTGTTAACAGTGGAAAAATGACCCAGATTGGTTTTGAAACTCTTAGCGCGAAGCAACTGATATCTAGATATACGAGCCATTTTGTAAGGCACATTTATGTTAATTTGACTAAGTAACCCTGGGCAATCAATGTGAGTGTTTATTATTTTGTAAAGGAACAGATGATGATTATGTACTTAACATTATTAGTATATTTTATACTTGCAATTTTTGCATCCCGACCTATTAGTTTATTTTTGGTTTTTTATAATTGTTCGATAATTGTAGAAATGTTCCGTTGGTATCTTGTGAGCCGATGTTTCAAATGTTCCGTTTGTATTTTTTGAGCCGATGTTCCAAATGATGCATATCATTGTTTCGGAACATTTCAGTGATTCAGATGCAAAAATTCCAATCTTAAAGATGACACACTTTTCCCACGCCTAATAGAAAGACAATGAGAGAGAGAGAGAGCTAAGCATTGTCCGAATTCTCGGAAATACACATTAACAAACACTATTCATTAAACCTCAAGGGAACGTTTTCACTCGCTCATTGTCTTATTATTGTGTTTCTAATTACGGTACTCGAAAGGTATGGTATCGCATGTTTTACTTAATTACATTGTAGATTTACAATAAAATAAAGAGCGGGTAATATCATATACAGTGGTGGTAATATAATTAAGAACGATTTGTAGGACCAGACATTAAAAAAAAAAACAGTGTTATATGTACTTTTACGTTCCTTCTCAAAAGTAATTAATTATGTTATGAAATAACTACACGGATAGAGTAATCGGGTTAAGAATAAATGTTAAAATCACTTACTATTACTTACATTTTTATCTTAATAACTTACAAATTTAATTTATTATAGACAGTTACAATTTCAAATAGTAATAAAGCTGGACAAATAATTAAGAACGATTCTTAAACTGCTCGAGAGTTGTTTCAGTAGATATCTAGATTTAAAAAAAATCATTAAATAATTGCAATTTAATACATTTTATTCTAAGTTAATAGTTTGTAGCGTGTCTTCGGCTTTTGATGACTGCCTTACACCGGCGAGGCACTGACTCTATCAATTTTTAACATTTTTCAAGAGAAATAGAGCGTTATTCTTCTGAAAAAACGTTGTATAAATTCACTTAATTTACCACACCGTCGATTTGAAACCTTTTTCTTAACTTCGCGCCAAAGATGCATTATGGGATTTAAATCTGGACTGTTTGGTGGCCATTGAAAGACAGAACCTGATTGTGAGGAATTCTTCAACCGTGCGTGCAGTGTGCTTGGGATCATTGTCGTGTTGAAATGTCCAAATAATCGGTAAAACGTCTTCAGCACATGGTCACATTGTTTCTTCCAGTATGTTTTTTGTATTGGAATTGATCCATGTTTCCTTCTATCAATCTAACAGGTCCAACACCATGACCAGAGAAGCACCCCCAAATTTTCACATTTCCACTACCATGCTTAAATGTCACTTTTGTATACTAGGGGTCAAATGCTCTATTGGGAGGGCGCCGAACATATCGTTTCCCATCAGGACATACTCTGTTAATTTTTGTCTCGTCAGAGAAAAGAACATTTTCCCACTGTTTTACTGTCCAGCCTTCATACCACCTAGCAAATTTATGCAAGCCAGGCTTGTCTATGACACTGTTTCAACATGGGAAGGTACCCATGTCTTACTATCCTTCCGTTCAACTTAGCTTCCACCAAACGCCTTCGGATAGTATGCGGAGATCGCTGAAGAGTGGTTTTCACCAAAATATTTTTTCTCAATTCGTTAGAACCCTTAGAAGGGTATTGTTTTGCCTAACGTACGATATTTCTATCGTCTCGCCGAGATGAATTTCTCTCTTTAGGTACACGTGGAATATTTGAAGTTGTTTGATACGTGTTAAAATGCTTCACAGCGTGGAATATCATCGTTTTCGAACACTGCAGGTTGGCTACCTTTTTATATGACCAATAATTATCACGAAGTTTTGTTATCTTTTCCCTTGTAGATTCATCGCAACTTTTATTTTCTCCCATTGTTTTTATGTGAAATAATCAACTTCTTGACTTTTACAGCACTAAATAGCGCCAAAATTACGCGAATAATGCTGCCGCGCTTATGATAATTACAGTAAGTCGCAATTTTGGTCGATGTTGAGTTAAGTATATATTTGAAATGTAGAGATTGAGATCTACATTTCTGTATATTTAACTCAATATTGACCAAAGTGACTTACTGTAATCATCATAAGCGCGGCAGAATGGCTTAGTAACAGAGTGTTCTCTATTTAAATTTGAATAAAAAAATAAACTATCCAGCGTTCTTAATTATGTGATGTGTGCAATAATATGTTAAGGTTTAATGTAAAACGTTTATCTATATATTATTGAATTAATCATGTTATAACTGTGTGCTACGACAATATGGAACAATTTTGCGACACCGAGAGAGATACAAAAAGACATGCAAAAAGTGTAATTCTCGTAAGTTTGAAAAAAAGCTTATTTTCAAATAGTCGTTCTTAATTATATGACCACTACTGTATATCAACAGTGAGTCGTGAGGCACACAATGTCATTGTTTTAATGTATATAATTAAATACTGTAACTTTTACATTTAAAATAATGCATTTTAAAGTGATGTGATCAAGTTTGAGTAGTATAACTCAAATCCTAAAATAAAATTAAGCATAAAATGAGAGATGAAGAAGGGAAAACTGAATGAAGAAAGAACAAATTTTTATGATATAGTAATTAGGCGCAGTGATTGAACAATTAATTGACTGCTTCATTGTGTGTTGCGGGTTCGATTTTTGCACTGAAAAATTATTTATATGACCAGCAGATAGTTCTGGGTTTGGGTATCATGTAAATAATTGTTTGTGAACGCACCCTAGCTTTAGGAGTAATCCTAGTTTGGGGCAAGGCTATTTTTAAAAAGAAATGAAAGTAATTCTTCTTTGCTTTTTTTTATTTTTTGAAATATATGATAAAAGTACACAGATTCAGGGATTGAAGTTCTTAACGTAGAACGTAGAAAGGCCTAAAGTACGTAGACCTATGCATACATACATAGAGTTGGCAACACTTGCCAAGTTAGTTTGTCTATGATCAAGGATAAAATTTATTGTCTATGATACAGAATGAGAATGAAAAGAATGACACAAACTCTCGGTGTTACCATTTTATCATCAATCTAATAATAAGACAAAGACAATCTAGATGAACGTGTCAGATAAAACGTTATATAAAGTTTTTGTCAGACCTAAAGTGGTTTGCAGACGATCTAATTGTAAACCACTGTTACCGAAATTACTATTACTACTTGTTCAAAGTGCCATAGGCGCATGCGATAGCATATCTAGACTAGACTCCATCTAGGACATCAGGAACTAATCATTTGCCGCCATATTAACGTTTATTTTAGGTGTCAGGAAAATGTGTTGTGTTCTGTTTAAATAACCGTCATTATTATACCTAAAGTGATTAAATGAGCTAGCAGAGATATTATAATCTTGAAAGTCAAACGTGCTTGTTAAAAAGGAATAAGTATCGGGTGACCATAACAATAAAATACCTCTACATATTCGTACAATACGGCCGACGTAACTTGACGGCCCTGAACATAGGCTCTGCGAACTTTAGCGCATGTACACTCGTAAAAAAAACTGTTATTGCCATTAATTTTTTTAAACCAAATTACGAATAAAAATTTACTAATACAGGGACCAAGTGCAAATAAAATAAATATTAAAACACTTTGGAGACAGAAAGCTACAAAAATAACTTATGAATTAAAGAAACAAACCTAACACTACACAAAAAACTTAACAATTTGTTAATAACAACCAACGAAAACTTTTGTCACCGCCTGTGCTTAAGACAGAGACAGGGATACGAAAATAACACCAATGCTAACGTGTGAGTGAGACATATTACTGCGTACCGAACAATACCGAATAAGTACGAAGCTTTACGAAGTTACCGAAGAGAGATGTCCAATACGCGTGTCTGATGATGTTGTTTAATCGATTTTTTTTTCAAATCGATTTAAATTAAGATAAAAAAATATATTTATATTCAATTTTCTATGGAGGTTTAAAATATTCTCAAACAATCGTTATTCTAATAGTTGTTTATAAATAACTGATGTTTAACAAAATCATGTCTTTCAACCAAGAAAATAAAATTTTATTCGTTTTTTTTTTCATTATAGTCATATTTTACAATTATTTTAACATTTTTAATCTTATTTGCCACTATTTTATTTCCGCTGTTTTTTTAAAGCACGTTCTAAAACAGTCAATGTTGAAACTAGAATTAATTATTTAAAGGTTAAATGCCAGTTTTATCTGCTGCTATAAGTACTCAGGTACTCTTATTTTTGTTCAGATACAATAATAAACTTAAAATACAATAATTTATTTATAAAAAAATAATAATTTTATATTTTACAAATATTTTCTATTTATAACGCATTTCCGAACGTGTTTTTCTTTGTGGTCGAATTTCAAAATCGGAATGAACTTCGAAATGGCATGTTTCTCACTCGCTTTTTTATAAGGGCGAGAAAGAGACAGAGTACAGTGCAGTTCGAGTGTTTCGAATAGTACGGCTAAAAAAAAAGCAGTAAAACCTATTTGTTTGAGCTGCTGTGGTGAAAAAATAATACCAAATCTGCAACCGAATTTTATTTTATTATTGGAAACCTATGAACATAAATAAACAAAGCCCATACAAAAGGAGATCTCCATCCAAGAGTGCATTATAAAAGATAACATTCAAGTCGATAACTGTTAGACAAAAGTGCAATTATACGAATTCATAAAAAAGTACAAACGGAACCCACAGTATGAAATTTTAGAACAATTGAAAAGAAAAGAAAACAAAAAGCATTGAAAAGATCTAGACCCCCTGGGCAGTTAAAAAGAGATGCATTGCAGTGAATAATGTTGATCAAGCTCCTAGCGAAATAGCCTCAATTACTAAAGCGGCAAATAACACTGTAACGCCAGAACAATGGCTGAATTAGGCGTGTGTAACTCTTTACTGAACCGACTCACTGTCCCAAAACATTTTAGTGTTCCGAAAAATTGAAACATCAGTAATGTTTTAAATGCATCATTGAAACGATTGGAACACTGAAACACTCTTTACTTTAAGTGACCAGCAGTCTTTTTAAAATTCAAATTATATTGTAAATAGCGTACATATAATTAATGACCTGCCCCTCTAGCCAAGTTACAACCATTTCGTTTCGATTCTCTTTTCGTCGATCGTCTCGAGTAGGCCACGCCTCCGATTCCTTTATTCCTCCGTCATCTCAACGCTCAGTCACGTGGACAGAACAAAGGAATAGAAGGCGTGGCCGATCGGCTTTAAATTAGTCTCAAATCAAAATTTAATTAAATAAAACTTTTAGTGTAAGTATATGACGCAACTTAACAGATCACGATTCATATCAGTCAGTGTCTGTATCTATTAGCACATAAAATCCAGAAGGGTCGAAGTGCTTTGGCCTAGGGCCAGCCCCATAAAAAGATAAGATAAGATCTTGTGAGCCGATGTTTCAAATGATCCATTTGTATCTTTTGAGTCGATGCTCCAAATGTTCCATTTGTATCTTGTGAGTCTATGTTTCAAATGTTCCGTTTGTATCTTTTGAGCTGTTGTTCCAAATGTTCCGTTTGTATCTTGTGAGCCGATGTTTCAAATGTTCCGTTTGTATCTTTTGAGCCGATGTTCCAAATGCTCCAAATGATACTTACATATCACTGATTCGGAACATCTCAGTGATTCAGATGCAAATGTTCCAATCGCAAAGATGACACACTTTTCCCACGCCTAGACTGAATGTATGTCATAAATTGCAGTTCATAAATTGCATGGTTATACAACACTAATAAGCATCATTATATATAGATACATTATAATAGATACTTGTAAATGGAAAATTTCCCAACACTGTGTCGGGGATCATACAGGAGAGATTAAACATGGTTGAAAGGTGGTGTAAACGCAACCACCTATCTATCAACCCAAGCAAAACGGTGATCATCCCGTTTACCAGAAGGAGGGACCTAACAACAATGGGTGCCATAAAGCTCTACGACACCGTACTAGAGTTGTCCACAGAAGTAAAATATCTAGGAGTAATTCTAGACAGCAAACTCACGTGGAAAAGCCATGCCGAAGCGACAGCAAACAAGGCTCTAAGAGTATTTGGCATGTGTCGCTCTGCTTATGGGAAGACATGGGGCCTTAGACCCCAGGTTATCAAATGGATATACACCATGATGGTGAAACCGCTGATCACATACGGGAGCATCGTATGGTGGACCAGAACCAAGCTGGCAACTTGCAGACAGGCCCTAAGCAAAGTACAGCGGACTGCCTGCATGGCCATTACAGGAGCATTTAGAACCACGCCAACTGCGGCGATGGAAACGATGCTCAATCTCACCCCTTTACACATTGAAGTGGAACTAGAGGCGAGGAGGGCCATTCATAGGCTTAAAAGTATGGGACACTGGACGAACTCCGGATGCAAAACCAACCATACAAACACAAGACCAAATAGGGAACTTGACTGGATGATGGATATGGGATGTGACAAAATACATACCATTCAAAATCTCAAAAAGGAGTTTAAGATATACATTCCGAGTAGGGAGGAATGGAAAGGTGGGATGAAACCCCACAAAGGGAAGAACCAGGTATGGTACACGGATGGTTCTAAAATGAACACCGGTACAGGAGCAGGGGTACATAGTGACAACTGCAATCTCAGCCTAAGTTTGGGCAAACTGGCGACGGTATTCCAAGCAGAAACCTATGCTATAATCGCATGTGCGCAGGAAATACTAGACAGAGGCACCGAAGGGGACACTGTCTACATTTTAAGCGACAGCCAAGCAACACTTAAGGCACTCACGTGCAATAGAGTGGACTCTGGGCTCGTACTAAACTGTATTAAAATACTTAATCGGCTAGGAAGGCGCAACAAGGTCAGATTGATCTGGGTGCCAGGTCACACAGGAGTAGAAGGCAATGAAAGAGCCGACACTCTAGCGAGAAAAGGATCCGAGACACCCTTACAAGGACCGGAACCTTTCATAGGACTCTCACCAAGGGTCATCAACCAAGCATTGAAAAGGGCTGCGTTAGAAATACACAGCACACACTGGCGCAACACAACAGGCCAAAAGCATGCAAAGCTATTTCTTAATGACATAGATAAGGCCTGGACCCAAAAATTATGGAGGTACAGCAGAACACAGCTCCGAATAATCACAGGAGCCTTCACGGGGCATTATGCCACCAACAAACAGCTCTACAACATGGGACTAGCAAGCGACCCGACTTGCAGGATCTGTGGAGAGGCAGAGGAGAATATGCTACACTTACTGTGCGACTGTGCAGCACTAGGCTCCAAAAGACTAGAGTATCTGGGCCAACCATTTCCTAGGCCAGAGGACTATAGGCTCAGCCCCATCAAGGCCATACTGGGACTCATGACGAAGGTGCACGGAAGGCTGGGGTTTGAGTAGAAGGGAGGGGGACTAGCACAAAAGATCCTGAAGGGTCGAAGTGCTCTGGTTTTTAAGGCCAGCCCCACACAAGATAAGATAAGATAAGCATCATTATAATAACACATTCGCATGAGTGGCGAGCAAAATGGGGCGAACACGCATATGTGTATACTGGGCACTATTTCGTCGAACGATGATTCGAATGGCGAGGCGACTGGTAAGGCCAATGGTAACCATGTGTAACAAACTCGACATGAGTGAGGCATTGATTGCGGCGATGTACAACATTTGTGGAGTCAGTGACATATTTGAATGACGATTTTTTAAAATGATGTTTACCAGGTGCCTTGCACGTTTTTAACGTTCAGCGCTCCGATTGGCCGACTTTAGGTTCTTAGCCAAACACGATAAACGTTTCGGTCGCGATTAATGTTCGATCGTGAATGTTACAAGGCAGCCCGCGAAATTCAAATTTCCGAAAGTTTTTAGCATCTTGCAGGTTCATGTTAGATTCTATGTTCCATAAAATATGATTTACAATCGTAAAAGCAATACAACCCTCTCAGTTCAACTAACCCTATTGAATGTAATTTTCATGCGACCAGCCAACCCGGCATTACATTTTCACCGTTTTTCACGCGATTTCTTCGCCGTTATTATGACGTTATTACACATTTTTCATTCCATATTTTGGAAACACAGATATCTTGTGGATATTATTTAGGCTTCTATTGAAATCAATTTATAAATTTATGTAAAACTAATCCCTCTAAAGACCTCTGAAAATCTGCTATTTGGCATGTACCTACCCTTCATAATGTACTCAAAAATTGATAACGTCAAACAATATAGAATCCTTGCAAATTTAATCAAGATTCTGAATAACGAAATTTTTTCCAAAAACTTCTACAGTTTAAAAAAAGCATGTACCTACATATTTCCTGGAAAAAGTTTTGTGAAATATTCGGGTAAATGACGCTATTACCGAGTGCCAGCAGAGCTGAGAGAGATGTAGCGACATCTATAGCGTCACATAAGAACTAATCCTGCATCGCGCAATTAAAGTTCTCCGCGCGATTGGAACATCAGCCCGAAATCATCTAACGGGCAGTTTCCCACCAGACATATAACACCCATCTGATCGGAGGATCCTGCCTTTTCAACGGAGGTTTGCGGGACTTTATGTCCCACATACCTCTAAACTGATACTATTTGTCTGTTCTCGTATTGCCTTTTTATTAAACATTGCGTTGGATTGCGTTGGATGAACCGGCAAGCTTTTAAACCATGCTCAGGTTGACGATAGACGAGTGGGGAAGGGCCCTCTTAAAAGTGTCTGATGAACTGAGAGGGTTGTTGTGTGTAATGAATTTTACAAAAATTTGAAAAGGTTCAAGTATGATTTCTTGAGAAGTTCAACATTTGTTAGGTACTACCTGTACATGTTTATTTAATGAGAATATGTACCTAATTATCTAAATTATTCTCTTTTTTTCAGGAATTGGTTTTCTCTTCCATAATTTAGAATTTTATTTAATTCAATAAAAACACTTAACTAATTATAACTATATATAAATACCTACACTAAAGGCAAAAACTACTACGCATCGCTGTCGACTGGAAGTGCTTAATCTCTGACAAAATCTATATATATAAAAGCCAAGTACCACTCAGTGCTTAATCACGAAATCTCAGAAACTAACACCTACAATCTTAAAATTTGGCAGGTTCCTTATAGGCTGTAGACATCCGCTATAAAGAACGGATTTTCCAAAATTCACACCCTAAGGAGATGAAACGGGGGTCCAAAGTTTGTATAGAGAAACCGACTATCACGCGGGCGAAGCCGATGGCAGAAGCTAGTGTTTTATATAAATGATGGAGTTCTGGTAAAAAAAAAACAACTGAATTGAGAACCTTCTCCTTTTTTTGGAGTCGGATAAAAATATGGACCATTTTGTATTTTTGTCGCAATTCTAAGAAATCAGATTTTGTATTTTATTACTGCATTTCGGAGGCGTGTCACTGAACAGTGTCAGTTTTATAATACAATCCGAAGCAGGCATTCCTTCTGCTTTTGGTATGACGCCATCACGCGTAGTATGATCTATCGGTATTTGGCAGAGGTGAGGATGAAACGACGCGACACTCTGCCTATTACGCGCTATTAATTATACTTGTAAAGAGTTGAAAAAAAAAAAAAATTGGAACACGTAGGTATTTTGATTATTAGACATATTATATACATAAGTATATGATAAGCTCTGGCACCTTAATACCCAAAGCAATGTGCTACCATTTCTGATCTCGCTTCACTCAGTCTTGTAGACTTGAGACTTTTTTTTTAAGAAAATGTTGCCCTATAGTAGCAATCAAGCACTCAAGCACCTATGACTGCTTATACAAACATGTGAACTCACATAAACAAAACACACAGGCCAGGAATAACTATCAGCCTTTCAAATATTTGTTCCTTGTGGAAATCGAACCCGCGACACGCAGCGTAGCAGCCAATTGCTCAACCACAGCACCACAATGTTAAACTTAAATGTTACTTAACTATTTCTGAATTATTTTTTTATTCAATAAAAATGTAAATCTTCCCTATCCGAGCTAAGTTCAACTATATAAACAACCTTTTAAAAATGCTTCGATAAACTCCCATTATTAGAACCTATTGGTTGTATATTTAACTCTGCAGCCCCCCTTTAGTAGGTACTAAAACCCTGCACTGGTCATACAATTACTAAAATTAAAAATATTGTAGGTTCCAAAGATTTGCTCTAAAAAATAATTGAAGACTACCTACCTACCTATGCCTAACACAGATGTCTCTACCTGTGCTTGGAAAAATATTAATAACGGCGTACGTTTTTCTAAAGTTTTTTTTAGAATATTAGTACGAAGAAGCGCCTAATAATTTAGAAAGGCAACAGTTCTTTTTACTACAGCGTCTTATTTAAATCGTGCAGGCGTTCACAATTATGGGTCACCCACCCCAGATCTGTTGACGTAGAATCGACTTAGATATTTGAAATTATTAATGAAAAACAAAAAAGACAATATATTATTAATCAAGTAGCACATCCCTACCTACAAAAGAACGAGAAACACGTGTATCTGACCCAGCTATTACTATATTAGTAAATATTGTGTTGAGGGTGACGTTTTATAAACTATTTACCAAACATCATTATACTCGTAATAAGTCGATGAACGCCTGCAAGAGTTGCTCAAGACGCTCGCTGTAGTAAAAATAACTGTTGCCTTTCTAAATTACTAGGCACATTTGTACGAAAAATATTAATAAAACCTATATTTTTTTACCTAATGTATGTACGAAGCTCCAACTAAAATTCGTGAAAGTAGCAATTAGTAACCAATTATTGATACAACAAACTTTAGAAATTCTGCGTCCTTCATGCTGAACACGGAGGCCATCATCCATCCTGACGTCAGAATGGCTGGTCAAAAAAATATTCATATTTCTCTGATATGTAACAATTATTGAAGACATGTAGCAAATATAAGCAATTGGGTAGCAATTCTTGAATATACTTTCAGAGCCGCTTGCCATAGTCAACTAGCCATTCTGACGCAAACGGTTCCATGCAAACTTTAATCGCCATTTATTTATTTATTAATTCATCAGTTCAAACAACGGATGTACTACACACAAGTAAATGATTAATACATTAGTGCACACCCTCTATTATAAGAGGTCACAGCATGATTTGGAGTTTATACAAAAAACTAAACTAAAGGACTACATTTTTGAAAATTCTCTTTTAGTGCTCGCCTATGTCATAAAAGGAATGCTTGTGTAAAACACGCTCTTAGGCTTTGTAGTTTCGTCTGTGCGTTTGATAATATGACAGTCTGAAAAGAAAAACTGTCTCATTTTATGTATGAAGTAATCCATACAACACATTTATGTCTTAATGTGGTTTCATCAGCTAGAGAGAGAGAGCTTAGAACGCGACGTACTTACCTTTTTGTCAATGCCACCACGCGTCATGGCTCTTTTTTAAATTCCACGTCGCGAATTTCACGATGTAGCTGTTATAAGGAGCCACAGTGCTGTGAGCAATTTTTCCGCTCATTTAGCGTTTTCGGTTTTTGAGCGTAACAAACTACTTAGTAGGTACGTATAAAGTGTAATGGTTCAAAAAGGCGATTGTCTCAAATTCTTTATTCAAATATAAATAAATATTATACACCTAATATTAGTGAAGGGGTATCGTTTTAGGTAGGAAGCTAGGTAGAGTACCTACGATACGCGTACCTAAGTATTTATTTTGTTGATTTGGGAAATTGGAAATTATTTGACGATTTCCCAAACCTGCCGCTCTAGGTGGAGCGAGACGAAGTGTCAGACTTTTTATGAACTAAATGTGTTCTTTCAGTTGCCCTTTGCGTTCCAAGGCCACGGTAACTCTTTCGAATAATCGCGCAGCAGGTAGTAGAGTACCTGGTTATTTATTTGGAGTGTTAATCAGTCAATTAATCATGGCATAGCATAAGCATAATCAGCCTTTTTAATGTTTCCACTGCTGGGACTCAGGCTTCCTCTCTCTAGGAGAGCGAATGGGCCGTAATCCACCAGACGGCCCAGTGCGTATTGGTGAATGTCACATGTCTTCAAATTTTTGGATCTAGGACATGCCGGTTTCCTCATGATGTTTTCCTTCACCGTTTTGAGAGCAGTGGTGATGAAATAATTTACACAAAGTAATGCGCCTGGCTTGGTTTGAGCGGGTTCAAACCCTAGACCAACAACTTGTAAGTCGGGGCCGTTACCACTCGGCCACCACTGCTCTCAAATCAATGAATTAATCAATCCCACGTCAATTAATCAATTCGACTGGCCTGTTGGTCTAGTGGTTAGTGACCCTGACTGCTATGCCGGAGGTCGTGGGTTCGATTCCCACCCAGGACAAATGTTTGTGTGATGAGCACGATCATTTGTTCTGTGTCTGGGTGTAATTTATCTATATATGTATGTATTTAGAAATATATAAGTATGTTTATCAGTTGTCTTGTACCCATAACACAAGCACTGCTTAGCTTGGGACTAGACGGCGTTGTGTGATAGTTGTGGAATATTATTATTATTATATTAATTGAGCTTAAATACATTTGGAGCTTTGTAGGTAGGTAAGTGTTTAATAAACTTTTTCTCTGTTTTTCCGAGGTAAAAAAGTTCTTTTATTTTAATTAATAAACTTTGTACCTACTTATTTTTATTCCGAACTAATAGTAAAAAGAGGTGAAATTCCGTCCTTCTCCATCCATACCGTACACATTTACATTATTATTGATAAAATGATAACTCTCCTTAATACCAAGACAAACGACTTTCCTTCAACTTTTCTGATACTATAGCGTCATTTTTAAACTCTCTGCAATGTAAGTACCTAGACATGTTTTTAGTTTCGCTTCATCTAAACTTTTTTAATCCGTCTTTTTGACAGCCCAACATTCTGATCCATACAGTCTTACGGATTTGTAGATTATCTCCTTTAACTTAAGAGGTCGGGTCGCAGGTTGTTCCAGTAACATGTCGCTATTATGCTTATATATTACGAACCTTCAAGTCAATTAGATTTATCAAAAATTATTAGACACGTAGGTATTTTATTTTTATTAAAGAAATAAAAAATTGGCGAAGATAAAATGCATCAAAATCCAGAAGTGGCGGTTTGTTACCTACATCACTTCTAGGTAGGCGTGACGTCACGGGAAATTTCAACACACGGTATCATGTTCATTTTTTATTTACGTAAAAAAAAATTACTCACCCGTTATTTTTTGGTAAGCTAACTACCGGACCAAATAGGTATTTTTTTTTATACTCTACATCATAGGTACTACCCACCCTATTTCGATCCATACTGAGTGTTGTGTATGAATTAGATTGGTGGAGTACTCTATGAATGTGTTTTTTGATATAGTAAAAGTCGAAACTACGGTAAATCCTAAGAATTGCCGGCAAAAACTAAGATTAATCTCCTATCTGTATTAATTGTTTTAATTTTTAAGTGTTTGTGTGTACATAAATAAATAAATAAATGAATAAATATGAATAAATTAATGTCAATGCACTGCCTAATGACCATCTGTTCTGCGAGCAATGTGCCCTGTCCGCTGTTTGGCGATTCTTCGGGCTGTGTCGGTAACCTTAGTTCTCCTGCGGATATCTTCATTAGTTGTCTACATGAGTTAGGTTTTGTTTCTGAGACAAATCCTAAGATTTAGCAAGTCTCACTTGCTAGAAAAAGTTCAAAAAAATATTATCATAGAACTGTTTGAACTTTCACAAGTCAATCTTAGGTTTTACCGGAAAATCTTGGTATTAACCGTTGATCGTACTTTTACAGTAACATATCGCTTAAAAAATGTTACTCAACATAATTATATTATACCTAACCTAACAAAGGAATCATTACATCAATCATTCGAATTCAGTTTCAGTAATTAGTACTGAATATTTTTTTAAAATTACATAATTTAAAAGTTTAGCTTAATTTATTTTTGTATGTTCTTTGTAATAATTATGATTTTTAACAACACAGACTTTGTATATAATGTACCTACATATAGGTAGAGTGAGGTCACAGGTATCTAAATAAGTAAGTACCTAAAAGAAGGCCTCTACAAAACCTTGATTACGAAATAAATAAACAATAATTATTAGGTATATAATATACAACACTTTTAGATAGGTAGTTGTTTTTAAGGGACCATTTGTATTGAAAAGGCCCTAAAAATACAGATTGCAATGGAATTAACAATATATAGTTGGACAATAATGCACTAAACACTGTCATATAACAAAGAGTTTTTCGATACACCTACTCGAAAAGCCGCTCCTATTCTTGGCACGCTTTTCCGTACTTATGCGAAAATGTGCGCCAGGTTACCCCCGTCACAATTTATTACATTTATCGTATCAGGTTGGCCGCTAAGCACGAGTTGCCGATCAAACTCCGTTTATTTATTTTCAAAACATTTTTTTCATAACATGCTCTTATCCCAGCCGCTTTTAGGCACATAATTTGCTGTTTTCCGCACTAGCATGGAAAAGTGCGTGAACTCGCCACGCCATAATTTATTATACCTATTTTTATTGTATCAGGCTGGGCGCTAAGCGAGGGTCCACGAGTGTATTAAAAAATGTACTATTTTGTTCCATACGAATTCAGAATTTAAATATGTTAGTTTAACCGGCATGTCATATCCTACTTATTGTTAAAATTTAATTTAATTCAAGATAAGACAACAATATGGTCCACTTTGTTAGTAAAATATCTTAAAATTTGTGTTAGTATTACATAAACAAAAAAATAATAAAAACATACAGTGAAGTGTGAATCCGAGGCAAGATGTGCAGAGAACGATATGGCAAGAAGCAAACTATCTGACCATTCTTTCCACATAGTGCCTCAGAATAGGGGAGTAAGGACTCTCAACCACTGTTTTCAGGATGCTATTGCCACTCACCCGCGTTCTGTGCATCAGTGATGCGACTTTCTTACGAATCACTGCATGGAAGCCGTCAGTTCGATTCTGGGCAAACATTTCCGATGCACTACAGAAACGGGGCGGTTTCGACAGCATCCTAAAAACATTGTTGTATTGGATACGCAGGACATCCAGCGATCTTTTGGTGTAGCTAACCCACAGTCTCCCCGCAACAGACCCTGACAATACGCCTTGAACAGGGTGACTTTGACTTGGTCCGTACAACGAGAGAATCTACGGATCAACATGTTACCTTGAACCGCCAGTGCCCTACGCTCCCTTTCAATGTCTACATTATCTTTAAGGTCGTCGGTAAGTATATGCCCCAAGTATTTAAATTGGTAGGCTTTATTTATTCTTATACTATTTAACAAGAAACTAGGTTCATGATTAGGGCACTTACCGGCGGCCTTAAAGACCATGTATTCGCATTTGCGTACGTTGTACACAAGGCCGTGCGAGGCAGCATACTTTTCGCAGACCTTCAGCATTTCTCTGATAGATCCTTCGGTCGGACCCAGCAGCACCATGTCGTCTGCGTAACCAATACTATTGATACTGACACCATCAACCCGGCAGCTGACACGCAATCTGCTGAGCTCGACTATGAGATCATTAACATACAGGTTGAAGAGCCGTGGAGACGTCAACCCCTCCTGCCTCACACCGCACTCCAACCTATCCGGCTCTGAGAACGCTCCAGCCCACTTTATATTACCAATAGTAGGTATGGGAGGAGGCCTGAGTCCCAGCAGTGGGAACATTAAAAGGTTGATTATGCTATATGCTATGCGTATATGCTTTAAATTATATCCGGATTGGTCGAAACTGCGGCCCTGGAACGCAAAGGGCAACTAATCTTTAGTTTCCTTTTGGGCACAGATTGGTTTTAGCCAGTAAAATTTTGACACTTGAACACTGGAACGAGAGGTTCCACCCAGAGCGTGAAAAGTTTTTTGACGTTATCATACCCAAAACAATCCTTTAAATTTTAATGATATAGGTATGTATGTGATGTATCTATAGTGTTCTCAACAACTCTTTGGCTTAGGAGTTACAGTGAACCCACTCTGCAGAGGTTACATGGTGTATGTATGTAGACAGCAGCTCATCTGGGTGGCTGGATAAAGTGCAGAGTTTTTCGGTAATACTATAGTTACACACTGTCAGAAAGTTAGTGACACCGGTTAGTAACAGCCTTTCTTGCGGAGCTGTCTCTATTAGGGAGTATCTGTCAGAAGCTTTGACTGCGTGAATGTTAGTTAATGCGAGCACGAAGTTGCAAGTCGAAACCAGTTAAAAAATACCCTGTACCCTTCCTGGAAGTTAAAGCTTACTGCGTATCTATCAAAATCGGTTCAGTACTTTAACCATGAAAACGTAACAAACAGACTTTAAGTTACTTTCACGTTAATTATTATTAATGGATTATAATCCCGTAAAGCGGCTTCTCCCGGAATTTATAAAGATGGTTTAGTGTTAAAAAGTTTTTCAATATGAACTTAAAAAAATAAAAAAATTAAATAGCTTTATTGCATATCGTATTGGCTTAAATTGCATGTAGAGTCTCCATTTAGGCATAGATACCTGTAGATGAAGGCTCCGCTCTTCCCTTACATTATAAATATTCAACTAGGCAGATGACAAAAAGGAAACATTCAAATAATAAACGATCAATTGTATATGTGCGTGAGTGTATTTGGGTGTGTGTGTGAACTTAATATTATTTTCTACATATAAGTGTGTTATAGTTTTGGAATCATCTCCCCTACCCTAGATAAACTCTACTATTAAGAATGAGTACGACTTACCGCCTAATTATTTGTTTTTCTAAAATTCATGTAGCCTATGTCGCTGAGCTTGTCAAAAATGTGTGTGTTAGTACATATTTTGTTAAAATACATTCAGCCGTCAGCGCATGCCAAAGAATTACACTTTCATACACGCTAATGTCATAGTCAGAGTTATAACTATTCTGACTACGACTGCATAGTTATCTTCTTCCTTATCGATATCACTTTTGACAAAGTGGTCGTGGTCATCACTTCAGATGTTGGTGGCAAGCTTCACAACATGCCGCCACTCCTCTATGATGGCCGCCTTCCAGTTATATCTACCATAATTTTCCTTAAAAACTAGCTAGTCAGATTTTTTTAAAATGAATGGTTTATCTTCATTGACTGGCCTGTTCACGATCCTGGCACTATCATTTGTACTGTGTTTGGGTGTAATTTATCTATTATATGTGTGTGTGTTTAAAATTATATAAGTATGTTTATCAGTTGTCTAGTACTCATAACACGAGCTCTGCTTAGCTTGGGACTAGACAGCGTCGTGTGATAGTTGTGGAATATTATTATTATTATATTATGTGTTTTATGTTGTTCCATATCGATCACTGACCAATCAAATGAATCAGAAAATCTTAACTATTATTATAACTCTACAATTAGAATTTACTTGAAAAAGAAATGTGCTCCTTAAAAATAATGCCTACGAAATTAAAATCGTTTGCTACGAGACTACGAGATTGCTACGCGGCTACGAAATGATTTTTGCTTTTGATTAGGAATATTATGGTTAAAATTTTGACTAAATTATTCAAGTCTATTTTTATTTGTGAATTTGTGTTTTGGAAATTCAATTTGTAATGTTCTTTTAAAATAAAGGACAATTAAAATAGGAAGTATTAAGAATTAAGTAATTTCAGCTTCTAAGAGGTCTTTACTGAATTTGAAAAAAATAGTGTATTTGATTTTATTTAGTCTTCACAGAAATGGTATCGAGATATGTAGATAGGTATACCTATTTCAGAAATTCCCATAGATACCTACCTAACAATGGATACACGGACTTACCTACCTGCTTGTTTTCTATACAATGCGGCACCTTTTTAGAAATATTTTTATTCATTCATTCAGGGTGATAAGAAAACAATAGGACTACAGTAACTAAGTATTGTTCTTTCGCCTTTGAAAAGACCGCCGCCGTCGGCGTGGTAACATTAAGGGTACCTAAATATTGCAAAATTAACATGTGTTAAAAATGAATGCTTATGGATTACAATTACCTACTTGAAACAAAGCATGTTGGTAGGGTCTGAAGATAATGGTACCGAATTGTTAACTAATACTTACTTAAATATCTATTCAAGATAGCCGAATTTCCTGGAATAGATTTTCGTTCATGTATTCTTAATAAGATTGTATCGCCTTTGTATTGATCGGATTTGTTTGTATTTTAAAAGCATTTAAATTTAGATGAGTAAGTAAGTAGGTACTATGGCACGTACAGTAGGTACCTGTGTAGCCCCTATTTCCTAATTAGATTATGGATAACCCATTGGTTCCTAATGAAAATAAATTTCAATAAAAAAAAGCTGAGTAAATACCTATGGAATATTTACTGAAACCAAGAAATAAAGAGGAAGCTCTTTTTGGGTAGTTACAATTTTATTATACCTAGCAAAGATAGATGAGGTGACTTCTTGTTAATAAAACTGTTTAATTGCGAAAAACAAAAAAAAATGGTTTGCTTTAAGATATTTCTCACAAGAGGCGCATTTCATTATGGCAGTGTTCATTATTTTTGTAGTAATTAGACAAATGAAACGCGAGTGCGGCGGAGTGCGGCGGAGTGCGGCCGGCGGGCGCCGGGCGGCCGCCGGGGCGGGCCGCGGCCGCGCGTGGCCACCGACACCGCTCATTGGCCGTCGCAGACACCGCCCTCCGGCTCCGTTGTCGCCCCTACTGTTTTCTTACACCGCCGGCCTCGCTTACCTCCTCCGTGTCGCTCAGTCGCGTTCGCTTCGTCGCGTGTGCTGTATCGATCTCGTGCCGGCACCTGTTAGCAGAGCGGTGGTGTTGTGACAGCGAGTGTATGTGCAATGCTGGGACGGTGATCGAAGCATGGTGAATTACGTAAATCCGCTCGCCATGTACCAAGGCAAGGGCGGGCAATACGGCAGCGGCTGGTATGGTTGGCAGCACCAAAACTTTGAGGAGCAACAGTGGTGTGCGTGGAACGGTGCGCCCGCGGGAGGAGAATGGGCGCCAGATCCTCATCACTTCCCGAAGCGCGAGCCCGGGGAGCGCGAGGTGGCGGACATGCCGTCACCGGCGCGCGGCGACCTGGCTAGCCCCAGCGAAGGCTCCCCAGGCTCCCGGCCCGCGCAGCCGCCAGCGCCGCCGCGTTCTCCCTATGAATGGATGAAGAAACCGAACTACCAGACACAGCCCAATCCAGGTTTTTATCTTTTTCATTTTTATCAACGCAAAAGGTAATGTTGGATGCATTTTGTTATTGTGGTGGACACACCTTCATACACCTATCAAACGTAAACAGATTGTTTTTGTGGAAATACCCACCAATTAGTGCAATTCAGATTTTTATTATGTTTAGGGTTTCTTCGCAGAGGTTAATTAAATGATAAGAAACCTATATTAATAAATGATTATTGGTTAGACTTAAGACTTACCTATGGACTTAGTCATATTGTTAGGTGTCAATAATTCAGCATGTTATGGCCGTCATAATGAATGATACATGGTATAGTCATTTCATACATTTTTGTGACATATAACGTACCTAAATCAAAAAGGCTTAGGTATAGGCGTAGGCTATGTTTATTATTATTTTAAAACAGATTTTAGGTACTCAAAGTTGTTATATTTCAATCTTTTTACAGTAAATAAATCCCGTCGTTGGATTATAACAGTGAATATATACTATACCTAGCGTATACATTGAATTCACTGATAACGATAAGGACTAAAAGAAAATTATTGATTTCCACTCTGTGCCTGTCGCATTGCAATGAATTGATTCATTATCTAAATAATGACTACCGAAATCATAATTTTGTTTGTTATTTTATTGTTTCTATAGAACGTAAGTTAATGTTGGCAATAGGGCCGGTTAGCACTCAGTAATATGCTATGTAAGGGTCTGAGTAACCCTTTTTAGTGTTCCGTACATTAATGATAAAAACGGGACTCTATTACTATTATAGTGACATCTATGGCGTCACAACTACCACTCCGCTGTCCGTCTGTCTGTCACCAGGCTGTATCTCATGAACCGTGACAGGTAGACAATTAGAATTTTCACAGATGATGTATTTCTGTCGCTGCTATAATAACAAATACTAAAAACAGAATAAAATAGATATTTAGGTGGGGCTCCCATAGTAGAAAAGTGTTTTTTTTGCCGTTTTTTGCTACTTACGGTACTGAACCTTTCGTGCACGAGTCCGACTCCGGTTTATTTTACTTCTCCCTTTCTGGGTGGCGCGAGAGAAAGTGTCAGATATTTACCGATTAAAAGCCCACAGTGTTCCATCAGTTGTAATTTACGGGGGCTACAATAACTTTTTAGAACAAGCAAAATCCTGAGTAACCACTCTCATTTCGCCGTTATTTTTACCTTAGGTTTTTTTGCCAAATTATCTGTTGCTAGGTAATCTGCAAGAGTAGCTTACGCATTACGCATCGGATAATCGGTGACGTAAGTTTAAATCGCTTGCTTCGATTCGAGCTCTACAATTGCTTTCCTAATGAAAAAGGCTTTGTTACCTGGTTTGGCAGCAGATACCTTACCTGTACCTTCTCCAATCAGAGCGGCACATGTTATTTAAAGATTTTAAACCGTTTAAATACCTCATGGTTTTGAATCTTTAAGTTGTAAGTGTTTTTTAATCGATTTAGGGCGAGTTCCTGAATTGAGTATTTTGAGTTAAGTATGTCTCAAACCATACTTAGATGCCAAATTTTGACAGGTTTGCAGGCTAAAGTAGAGTTTGAGAAATACTCAATTTCAAATGCTTAAATCAGAAATCGGCGGTTAAACTAGTGCTTACCTGCGATACCACCTGATGGTAAGCAGTGATGCGATCGTTGATAGTGAGGCGCACTAGTTTATTAAGAGCATATTCACTCTAGCCTTAAAGACACCTAAAGTATAATCGAATGGGACACGCCTGAGACTTTTCACTGATTGTTTCTCAGTACAGTAGTAAAAAAAAATAATCCTATATTCTTTTATCACAGTTTAAGGCGGCCAATGATCATAAAATGTTTAACTATTTAAAAGCCCCACAAAGATGTAAAGATTGTAGTTTGATGGCCCACTAACTAGGTAATGATGTTATTGTTTTATTATTAGAGCTTCAAAAAACTAAGAAAACTAGCTAATGTATTAGATTTAGATTTTCATGCAAAAATAAGCAAAAGTGTTGTTTGTTTTGTTAAATTATATTCGTAAATTTTGTACATATATAGGTATACTGTAACGTGCATGCGTGAATTTATATGTATATGTGTGTGTGCATTTTGTGTATACCTAGGTGTACTGTACTGTCTGTGTTATAGGAGTAAGTTATAACAAAGATTCAAAGATTTAAAGTATTTTAAAAGCAAAAAAACATTTGCAGGCACTTTTGAAATGTCAAGATGTCAGTCGGTCAGAAAAAATTATGCTATTTGCGCACTCCAAAGCGTAGATATCTATGGAGAAGAATGTGCAAGAAATTACACGGACACTCTTTTCAATCAGTTTATGTATTACAAATATCTCGGTTACATGTTCCTTGTCGCTACTATCATGTGACAAAAACTAAATATAGATATTAAAATATTAAAATAGCAACTGGCAGCTAAGAGATGACCAGTCTCAACTGACAGCACCCGTTCACGGACATAACGCGAATAATATGATAACATTCTTACCAAATACTTTTAATTTTAAAGACACAACTAAAATAAATTAAAAAATGATCATTTTTTTTAAATTATTTGATATAAACCAGTGCTTGACTGCGATCCCACCTGATGGTAAGCAGTGATGCAATCATTGATGGTGAGGCGCACTAGTTTATTAAGAGCCTATTCACTCTAGCCTTGAAGGCACCTAAATTATAGTTGGACGGGAAGACCGCAGCAGGCAAATTGTTCCAGTCCCTCAATGTACGCAGTATAAACGGCGAAGCGAATCGCTTAGTCCGGACCGTTGGTGTTTCAACAACGTAAGGGTGGATACTCGCCGTACGTCGGGTTGTCCGATGGTAGAAAGGAGATGGCGGAATCAAGTCATGCAATTCCCGCGCACACTCTCCAAAATGCAACCTGTAAAATACCGATAGGCTGGCTACCCTGCGCCTGTGCTCGAGGCTTTGTAGATTGGACTTAACCAAATCTGATCCCCAATTAGCCTCTTCGCACGCCTTTCCACTGAGTCCAAAGCTGCAGCACCAGCCCATATGTGACTGCAGTACTCCACACACTATCGGACCTGTGCTTTGTATAAAATTAGAAGCTGTCCCGGTGTGAAGTACCGCCGGACTTTTGCGAGAACGCCTAGTTTTCTAGCAGCTACCTTGACTTTGGACTCAATGAACCGCCCGAAATTGAGGTCTGAAGAAATTTCGACTCACAAGAGCTGAAGGCGGTCGGTGCACTCCAGGGATACATTCAGAAAAGCAGGAGCCGAGGTGAACGGGCTCCTTTTGGCGGTGAACAGACACGCTTGTGTTTTGGCGGCGTTGAATTCTACCAGATTACCATATACCAGATACTTTTAAATCTAATTAGGTTTTGTTGCCGAAAATTAAGTCCGATTTAAAATATTTTATGGGGATTTGAGTATTACTTACTTATTATTTTTATCAATAAATATTAGCTCCTACATACTTATTCTAATCGGGTGATGATAAGTTAACTCCAAACTTTTGTTTTAGGATATTTGTATGACTTCCTCGAAGATCCATTTCCATGAACAGAAAATATCTAAGACATTAATTCTGCCTCTGTACCTTTATGTGCATAAAGTATTAAATAAATAAATATTAAAAGCTGTATTGAAAATATGACAACGCATGCCAGTTATACCATATTTATGAGGTAAATAAATGCGAAAAAAAATATTTATTTTAAAGTTATATTTCATACTAAAATTATTTAAAGATATATTATATTATATTATTCATAAATCAGAAAGTAAATAATAAAACAAAAGAAAAAATCTTACAAAAAAGTCAAAGGTGTTAAATATGCAGACAATAGGTAAACAACGTTAAAACAGTATTTTTTATGCAGTTGCCTTATTGACTATTATAATTTTGCAAACAGCTATCTTCTGCAGTTTGCATTTTAAAATTTACTATAAAACTGCAGTATATTCTGACCAATATGTTGTATAATTATTTATTTTTTTCAGCCATTTGAATAACTAAATATAAAACAGTCAATGGCACACTAAATGTCAAACAGACACTAAATAAAAACATGTTGACATGTTATATCCATAAAACACTTTTAATAAATTTTATTAAGCGTCAATAAGATAAAAAATGTAAAAGAATGAAGTTTAAAATCAAAGTGCATAACTGGTTTAGCTGGTGCTGAGAATATTTAAGTGTTTTGAGGAAAGTCACAGAGGGCAAAAAGGATAATTTAACTATCATTGATTGATTCTTTTGCGTGTTATGGTAAGTCATGTTAGGCTATAGTTTAATGACTTTCGCTACTCATTTGAAAGTATTAAGGCCTAGATACATTAGGAGACAAAATGTCCCGGACGAGCAACATGTCAAATCGCCCAACAACATAAGTGTCACGTGAATGCACCGTAAAATTAAAGGAGGCTGGACAATGTAACAGCGTCACGTAAATTGAGCGTTGCGTGTCATGTTTTTTTTTGTATCTATTCTACCGCAGACATCCGCGCTATTTTTTACAGTGTTATTTGTTTATAAAATTTTTGCAATGGCATTATGTCGTGTCCTCATCTTAACATTAACTTAAAAACTACGCGAGTCCACCTCAGACTCATATTTTTGTATTTCTTTTTTGTCATCTTTTTTTATTTTTATTTAGGTAGTTGTTAAGTTAGTAATTTATTTATACAAATAACTTTTACTTATAATGCGCGTCATGTTGGAGGACATTAGTGTACACACCTAGTGTATCTGAGGCTTGAAATCAGATAATGCTTAAACATTCTTTGTTTATATTATCTTTGAAAGATGTTAATTGTCGCAAAAATCGTCACATCAACCGTTGTGAAAAAAGGGGTGTTCAATAATACTCAAATATTTTTACAATAAAACGTTATAATATTAATAAAAGGAAGACCGAGCCTTAAGTAGCAATTAAACATGAAAATATTAATTAATCGGATTATTTTTATTATATAACTGCTGTTTTATTAGTACAGAACAATTTCTCTCAAGAATATTAACAACAATAACATAATATTTCAAACCTGTTAAGAGGCTTTCACCCAGTTCAAGACGCCAAGATATTTATATTTTTATTAAGATTATTTTTTTAATAGATTCAACTTTCTGTATGTTTTTGCTGATAATAAGCCTGATGAAGTTTTCCCTTCCCTTTTAAGCATAATCAGTTAACTTACTTATAATGTTCCCACTGCTGGGACTCAGGCTTCCTCTCTAGAAGAGGGAATGGGCCGTAATCCACCACGCGGGCCCAGTTTGGTGGATGTCACATATCTTCGCTTTTTGTTTCCTCACAATGTTTTCCTTCACCGTTTTGTGAGCGGTGATGATGAAATATATTACACAAAGTAATGCTCCTGGCTGGGTTTCAACCCGCGACCAACTACCACTGGGCCACTACTGTTCAACACAAAGTTATCTATTTTGCGGGTTGAATTGAATTATAGAATAGTGTCTTACATTTCAAAATAATTATTAGTTACTACCCTACCTTACCCTTGGTTACCTTTGTACCTTTATGAGAGACATAAATAAAAAATATATTTCATACTGGTAGAAGTATCCTATTTTAGTCTATCACGCGCCTACGCTACGTAGACGTCGCTACGCGGCGTAGCAGCTGTAGCCAAAGCATAAGCGTTACGTTTCGTAGAAGCGTCGTAGGCGTCGCCTTAACGCTACATTTTCGTTACAATATTACTACATTTCGTTACAATACAATTTAATATTATGATTATAATAGGAAAGTATAGGCTTAATTTAAAAAAAAACTTAATTGAAAGTATCATCATAATGGATTAATGATTCATTTCCTAATTATCTTCTGTACTTTTGTTGAGAGTAATGTAAAAAAAAAAACTCAACCAAAAAAAAAAAACCACTACCACCAGTAAAAAAATACTCTACTTTTAGACAGTTAAGACCTAGATGTATATTGTGGAAGCCTAGCTCTGGTAGGCCTTTGGTCCTGTATGTGTATTTGAAGGAAAACTAATTGTTGGTGTCGCAGCAATAATTTATATTTCTTTCAGCTCCTCCACCACCTGCTCGATAAGGCCCTTTTATGTCATAAAACTATCAACTAAAGTAAGTCATTCTGTCCTTAGTGATTTAATTTAGTATGGTTGTTCCCTAAGGAATAATGAGATATGAATTTGGAATGTCAAAAACCATTATTTTGAAGAAAAAAAAACACAATAACTGAATTAAAATGTACGTGCTTCAAACAAAAATCAAATTGGCCATTAACAAAAAAAAGTGGTTAATGATGTCAAGTCTCTAAAAACTATGTAATGAAAGAGCGGGAGTGTCTTAGAGTAGTGAATTTTGTTTGTTTCAAAATTCAAAACATGTCGAGTGATAGTATGCCCGAGAGTTAATTATATAAATCCCTCACTAGCGTTCGGGATTAAAACTTAGCAACCTTCGTTTCGTCACAGAATAAGTAATTTTCGTTTGGAATTCAGTATGCCGCCCACGACTTAAAAACACTGCTTTATCCCCTAGTCATGCCTCCTTCTGCGAAGCAGTAATGCTAGCAAAGGAGGCGGCCGATCGCGTGAGGCAACGGCAACGGTCCTCACGCCCCAACCGCCGCCGGGATTCCGATCTCGATTTCCGGCCACCGTAGGCGCGGGCTTGCGGACGGCGAGCAATGGGTGGCTCGCCGTCCGATCGTCCGGTAACCATCCAGACCGAGCCCAAGTCGTCGACGGCGCGTAGTGTTCCACGCGCGCCTCAAGGAGATGTCAGCAACCGTAGGGGCCCAACAGGGTCGAAGCCTACTGGGGCCATGGGTGATGCGAAAGTGACCCCCGGGGCCCCGGAAAAATAAAAATGGCAAAGAAGGAACAGGAGTGGGTTTTTAGTCAGTAAAAGTCTGACACTATCTCCCGCTCCGCCCAAGAGCGGGGGTTGTCATTAGATGATTTTCCCACCCGAAAAAAAAAAAAAAAACCCCTAGTCATATAATCTACCTCATACGGTTTTTAACAAAGGTCAATGTGGTTCAAGAGGCAGATTTAGGCAGCAAACTTCATTGAGATTTTCTTTAAATTTGCTGGAATATGACGATGATTGTTGAAGAAGCCAGCAAAAATCATACTTCGCAGTCGGCCTTTTTTCGGTAGCGTGTGCACCGCACAAATCAGTAGATTTTTATGAAAACGAAACTTGCCATATAAATAAATACTTTTAAAAATATATCTATGAAATGATTTTATAGGGTAATGATTTACGTACATAGGTATATCCTTATAAATTAAATGAGACAACTAAAATAACGTACTACTAAGATACGGAATGTTATTTCATCAATATCCGTTTGATCAGTTTGATAAAAATGGATTGAAACGTTTAGCTTTAAACGTAACATTGAAAATTATAGTCAATTGGACGCCTTGCATTCAAACGAATCGCAACAAGATAGAACTAGTGCAGTGGTTAAGCAATTGTCTGGTGCGCTGCATGTCGCAGGTTTGATTCCCGCACGGAACACATATTTGTATGACCTACAGATCTGTGTGTCTGAGTGTTTTGTGTATGTGAGTTTACATGTTTGTGAACTCATCCACGATACAGCAGTTACTTCTAGTTTGGAGCACGATTATAAAAAATATTTTAATGAACGTAGCTACACTAAAATACAAGTTGCACTAAAAGACAGCCTCCATTCTCACGCAACACCCCCAGAGCGATATGAAATGTAAATAGAGTCTTTCATTTAAAAGTTCAAAAGTTATTATTTCTGATAAATGAGGCAAATATAATATTTGGTCCTACCAAGGATCTTGTATACCCTACTACACACTATCATATTTACACAGTGGAATGGCAAAAGCGTGGGTACACACTAATACATTTGCTTCTGTGGCCTAAAAACACTCCTACTTGCGTCGTAGTCTGATGATGGGATTCATGTGAATGCATTTTTTTTAAGTTGTTTTATTTTTCACTTTTTAAGCTGATACCCAACAGCTCCACATCTCACCTCTCAATAGTTCCAAAGACCCTTTATCCAGCTTCATATCAGATCAGTTCGATGGTGCCATTTTCGTACAGAACCATTTTCTTAAAAGCTTTGTCATAGTCCTTATTGAAATCCGTTAAATACTTATGGTGATACTGTGGTCCACCTGTGGTCTTCATCAGTTCCATTTCACCAAATAATACATTCTAATTGCAAGTGCTCCACTTTTCGATAAAAATACCAAAATCGCTACATGTATTTGAGGAGTAGTCTTAATTTCTCATGGATTCAATCATCATACTTGAATTTTGATTAAAGTGAGTCCCATCTGAAAGTTTTTTACCAATTAAGAAAAAATACGACGTAACAAACTTAAAAAAAAATTGAGAAGTGCCTTCTATTTTGAAGTCTGTTATAAATGAATGTCAAGCAAGAACCTTTGCTGGCATTCATAAAAAAAATATCATAAAATATATGGCATGTGATCTTAAAAAGAGCTGTCAAATCCCAGCTTTAAAATAGAAGGATTGGCAGTTGACTTCACACTCACTTCAACATAATTTCCACGGTGAGATGTTTGCGGAGTGGACACGCTGATTCTGATAATCAGATTTACCAATAAAGTCTCGTTTATGTGAAAGATCTACGTATTTTTAATATTACGTTAAAACGTACATAACGACGACTTCCTCCTCAAAAGGAAAAAACGGAACCTTTGTTCACTTTGTTGTCCGTTTGTCTGTCTGTCTATCTAGACCTCGGGAATGCGTGAAGGTATCGAGTTGAAATTAAAACCATATACTCAAGTCTGCGGTCCCATGAAGCAGTTTTAAAATCAAGTTTCTGAGATAATGAAAAAAACAGCTACGCCGTTTATGTCGCAAAAAAAGGTATATTTCAACACTCTTAAGGGAATGAAAATTCATAGAGTACTTGTTGTTCATTCGGAAAAATCTTCGTAACTCAATTTGGGAATTAAATTGTTTTCATATGTAAGTTTGTACAGAACCCTCAGTGCGTTTGTCTGAATCGCACTTTCTTCGGTTTTTTTTTTAAATCTTTATTTAAAGAGTTTTTCGCTAGTAGAAAAATCTAATTTTTAATGAAGTCCGTAACTAACGAAACAATAAGATACGAGATAGTGTCATGGCGTGCGAATGCAAGTCATGCAACGTGTTTCCGTATGTACGGAGTGATGCATCGCTGTGGGCTAGGCAGCTAGTATAATCGTATTGTAACAACAAATAGCAGCTTTGTGTCAGTAGGAAGTTATATAAAACATCACGTTCTGGCTATTTAATAAATGTTTGTTTACAACAATTCGGTTAAGCTTTTAGAATAAAACTAACTTAACAACAAAAATCAGTAAGCTACTGCTTTTTGCAGTAAGTTTTTGCAGATTTGCTCCGTGATTTAAGTCAAAGCGTTTTTTTGAGGAGGGAAATTATCTAATGACTTCTCGTGCTCTAAGATGGAGTGGGAGGGCGTGTCAGAGTTGCCGTCTAAAACCACACCTATGTTCCTTCAGTTGCTCTTTTTGGGTTTTTTTTTTCAGAAATATTCCTGTGACCCTAGCAGGTATTGGCTCTATTGGACTTTCATTACTGCTTCGCAGAAGGATCCAATCGCGCACCATTCCCTCTTGCTCTGAATCTTGGCAAGTTTTTGTGATGGGTTGAAAAATATAGCGACATTGGACCAAATCATTTAACATGAAAATACCCTAACAGATTACAATGGTAGAAAAATGATGATTTGATCGATCGAGAGATATGATTAATTGAAATTTGATGTTGAAGAAGACATGAGCGTCTACCGTAATTTGAGGGCAGGAGGGTGATGGGATTGATAGATCAAGGTAGAGTTTTTTAATTTAATTTATACTGTATATAAATACTAGCTTTAGCCCGCGATGGCACTTGCGTTGTATTAGAATTTAAAGATTCACTAATAGTATAGGTTGGTACCTACTTTATATTTTTTTAATAACTCTTAATTGCATGTAGTGGAGATGAGAATGTTGAGATGGTGTGGGAAATAAGTATACTAGAGGAAGTTTTAAAGTGGCGCCAGTGACTGAAAAGTTTAAAAGGAATCGTTTGTCTTGGTATGGCCATGTGAAGAGGAGGGAAGAAACGCACGTTCTCTACTAAAAAAGTTATGAGTATACACGTGAATAGATGGAGAGGGAGGAGGCCAAAGACAAGATGAATGGATTGTGTTAAAGTGATATGAGTCAGCGTGACATGACAGGGTAGAATGGAAGAAAAAATGTGTTGCGCCGACCCCAAATAAAACGGGACAAGGGCAGGAAGATGATGATGATGATGTATCTCACTTGATGGTAAGCTAGCTGACTAACTATCGCATTTATAATACTAGTGAAGGTATACCAAGTGTAGGTTACTTGCTGAAGTATTTCATCTATATATATAAAAATGAATAGCTGTTCGTTAGTCTCGCTAAAACTCAAGAACGGCTGGACTGATTTGACTAATTTCGGCCTTAAAAGATTCGTATCACTAATCTTTTAAGGCACAGGTCCAAGTTTAAACGGTGATAAAATATAAAAAAAAAACGAATACAACGCCATCTCTAATTAAAATGTCATTATAAAATGAATTATGCTGTTCTGGTAATGCCAGTAGATGGCGTGATCCTTACTATTAGGCGGTATGAAGTTCGCTGGGTCAGCTAGTTTCGCATAAAGTAACAACTATTGCTTAGAAGTCTACTACTGGTATTTGACATCTGATTTGTTCGTCAGACATTCATCCCCATCACTTATTACACATAAAAATCATTAAACAAAACAATGTTATAATGATATCAGTGTGCGTGCCAGGAGCACGTATACCTACGTTGATAAAAATGACTTGATACTTCATAAAATTATTAGTATCTTAGTAGTTGTTTGCACCAAGGTATCTTTTTTTTGTTGGTGGGAATATCATCCAATGACATCCCCCGCTCTGGGCGGAGCGTAAGGGCTTGTCAGACTTTTACTGACTAAAAACCCACTCCTGTTCTTTCGTTGTCTTTCAAACCAGGGCCGAGTCTTTCAGAAGGAGACCTTTGGGCCCAGTACGCTTCGATCCTGCTCGGCCCCTACAGTTTGCTGACATCTCCTTGAAGCGCGCGTGGAACAGTACGCGCCGTCGTCGACTAGAGCTCGGTCCGAGCGGTTACCGGACGATCGTACAGCGAGCTACCCATTGCTCGCCGTTCGCAAGCCCACATCCTTCATTGGGAATTATTTAAAACCCTAATCCAAATAAATATCAGCTTTTCCCGATTCAAAAAAGCCCTGTTTTTTTTAGGTTTCGTACATGTTTGTACGTGTATTTACGTACATTACGATTTGGGAGAATTTAGAATTTTCTCTATGCTCGGAATTTCCTTGATCGGATCAGGAATGAAGATATCCGCAGTAGAACCAAGGTATAGGCCGACATAGCCCGAAGAATCGCCAAACTTAAGTGGAAGTGGGCAGGGCACATTGCTCGTAGAACGAATGGTCGATGGGGCAGAAAGGTTCTAGAGTGGCGACCGTGCACCGGAAAACGCAACGTTGGAAGGCCTCCCATAAGGTGGACCGATGACCTGGTGAGAGTCGCGGGAATACGGTGGATGCGAGACGCACAGGACCGTTCGTTGTGCCGACACTTGGGGAGGCCTATGTCCAACAGTAGATGACCTTCGGCTGAAATTATGATGATGATGATAAATACTAGAATGCCTTATTAACAGCGGTCAGTTGCTTCACTCGTGTGAAAGTAGTAAATTATACTAAGAATAGTGATAGATACACTCATGTAAAATCCTATGTCCCACACTACAAACAGACTCACATAAGGACAAACATACATACATAACTTTCGCCTTTATAACATTACTGTAATTTTATTTTTATTTCATAGTTACCTTTTTCTTGTGGTTTTACTTCTATGACATTGCACAGCAATCTTAGATTTTTTTCGGGTTAATAATAATTTATATAATATAATAGTAATAGATACTCTGGGAATCTTTAAAAATGGAGATTCTCAGAGATTTCCTACTACAATCAAACATAATAATAATCATCAGCCTTTTAATGTTCCTACTGCTGGGACTCAGGCCTCCTTTCTCTAGGAGACGGAATGGGCCATAATCCACCACGCGGACCCAGTACGGATTGGTGAATGTCACATGTCTTTGAATTTTTGGTTCTAGGACATGCCGGTTTCCTCACGGTTTCCCTTCACCGTTTTGAGAGCAGTGGTGATGAAATAAATTACACAAAGTAATGCGTCTAGCTGGGTTTGAACCCACGACCTACAACTCGTAAGTCGGGGCCGGTACTACTCGGCCACCACTGCTCTCAATCAAACAAACATTAAATCTGTTCATAATATTAGTTTAGATTATCCAACCAAAACTTACGGTCAACATCAATCGTCAAAAACTACATTTATAATTATATCGAGGCTTTTCCGGAAGAATACCCATATACCTGCAGACGTTTTATGCATAAAAATATGGCAAGTGATCATAGCAAATATTGTAAAATTCCATCAAATAAATTATGTAACGTGTGCGGATGTTATGTAGTGATAAATCTAAAAAAAAAACTGGTAGACATAAAAACAGCTTACGGTTCCTATTTTGAATTTAAGATTAGAGATCTTGAAAAGTCGTGGACACCTGAAAAGTGTTATATTTTTTGTTACATGGGACTTTCGAAGTGGATGAATGGTAAACAATTGAAAATGCCTTTTTTAGTTCCTATATAGTGGCGAGAACCTTCCAATCATGTAAAGGATTACTACTTTTGCAACGATAAGTGTCTCTAGGTACTCATAGAAGGATAAACATTAAATAAAATATTCAAATTTGTCATCAAAATCACGCTGAAAGAAATTTTTATAGGTCCGCACAAAAGAAAATTGCTAAGTATAATATAATATAATATAATTTAATATAATATTCCACAACTAACACACAACGCCGCCTAGTCCCAAGCTAAGCAGAGCTTGTGTTATGGGTACTAGACAACTGATAAACATACTTATATATTTTTAAATACATACATATTATAGATAAATTACACCCAGACACAGAACAAAGGATCGTGCTCATCACACAACCATTTGTCCCGGGTGGGAATCGAACCCACGATCTCCGGCATAGCAGTCAGGGCCACTTACCACTAGACCAACAGGTTTGTCAAGATAAATTGTCAGGATGAATTGTTTACATAAATATTAAATACAAAAAACCACAAGCGTGAAAATGTTTTGTTGCAGTCATCAAAGGCTTTCTAGGCAATAAAAAGTCAGAACTCTATCAACTTTAAGTAAATTAACTGCATCAGTCGTGCTAAAACTTTTAATGCAGAGTGTTGCTCAAAACCTAATTTTAAACTCTCCTTTAGACATTTTTGAACAAGATGAACAAGGAGAGAGGTTCCATCAAGATTTACGAACAATAGAAATAAGATACCAAGCACGGTGGGATTCAGCTATGATGGTAGATTTTTGTTGGTTCCTTGAAAATGTAGATTCAACATTGATCAAAAACAAAAAAAAATGACTAACCATGTTAGACCTGATACTTTTAGCACAATACTATGTACCAGTGGAAAATTCAACATCAATGCCATGGGCACGCCATAATTATGGCGGTAAGTCCCCTCTTTGAGGCGTGGTTGGAAAGACCTCACGGCGTCCTCACCTTCCGCATGACGCAGGTTCTCACCGAACACGGTAAGTTCGGGAAGTTCCTGCACCGGATTCGTGTACGCCCGGGTGTCACCACTGTGTGGACCGCCCGGAGGACACGGTGGAGCATACGGTGGAGGTGTGCCCCGCTTGGCAGAGCAACGCCGTGTCCTCGTGAGGGCGATCGTTGGCGGCGATCTCTCGCGTCGGGCCTTGGTACAGGCCATGGTCCGGAGCGAGGAGGAGTGGCAGGCGGTTGCTTCCTTCTTTGAAGCAGTAATGCTAGCAAAGGAGGCGGCCGATCGCGTGAGGCAACGGTCCTCACGCCCCAACCGCTGCCGGGATTCCGATCCCGATTTCCGGTCACCGTAGGCGCGGACTTGCGGACGGCGAGCAATGGGTAGCCCGCCGTCCGACCGTCCGGTAACCGTCCGGACCGAGCCGAAGTCGTCGACGGCGCGTATTGTTCCACGCGCGCCTCAGGGATATGTCAGAAAATCGTAGGCGCCCAGCAGGGTCGAAGCCTACTGGGGTCATGGGTAGTGTGAAAACGAAACCCGGGCCCTGGGACGAAGGCAACGAAGGAACAGGAGTGGGTTTTAAGTCAGTAAAAGTCGGACACTATCTCCCGCTGCCATAATGAAAAAATGGAAAATCCGGTGGGTAAATAAAAGATTATTTACCCACCGGATTTTCCATTTTTTGGAAAAAAGAAACATCAATGCGGTTAAAATTTTTAATGCTTTTAATTTATATAAACTGTTTAAACGATTTTTTGTTCTTTTTTGTTCCTTCTTTATGTGTCACTGTATTTGTAAATTTAGACCTGTTACAGTAAATTCATTTTCAGTTTCTAGTTATGTTAGGCAATTGTAATTAGAAACAAGAAAACTTTTGACAGTTGTTTAAAAAAGTTTAAAATTTGTTCCCTTGTGTTATTTTACGTTCACACTAATTGATTTGCAAGCGAGTATATAGAAAAAAGGAAGAACACATAGCTTTAGCATAAAAAATGAATGGCATATGATGTTTAGGGCAAATACAAAAATCCTCAATAGAAAATCATCACGATGTTAATACTTTCAATGCATTTTCTTGTGTATCATATTTAATTTATTTCATAAAACAATTTATTTATTTATTAAATACTTTATATATATACGCATAAACGTACAGCGGCGGACTTAATGCTTAATTTTCATTGTGTTTGATTTTTGTTGTACATTAATTAATTCATAATATCCTTATATAATACATAGTAAATTTCAAACAGTAAATTGACACTAAGTAAATCAAGAGCAATAATTACGAACAATTAATCAATAAATAATAGTCAATATTCAATAAAAAATTAATTAAAGTAACATGATAAATATGAATTGAATATTAAAAATGAATTGAGAGCAGTGGTGGCTTAGTGGTAACGGCCCCGACTTACGAGTTGTAGGTCGCGGGTTCAAACCCAGCCAGGCGCATTACTTTGTGTAATTTATTTCATCACCACTGCTCTCAAAACGGTGAAGGAAAACATAGTGAGGAAACCGGCATGTCCTAGAACCAAAAATTCAAAGACATGTGACATCCACCAACCCGCACTGGGCCCGCGTGGTGGATTACGGCCCATTCCCTCTCCTAGAGAGGAGGCCTGAGTCCCAATAGTGGGAACATTAAAAGACCGACTATGCTATGATAAATATGATGTCAAAAAATCATATTAAGAATATAGGAAAATTCTACTGTGACACATGTCGCCCTCCGACATGTGTCACAGTAGAATTTTCTAATTCATTGCGATTTTTTCTTAGTTTCGATTCTGCCTATCATTGGTATTGTGAAGTAAGTGTGGTAAATCATCTAATGACATCTCCCGCCGGGAGGGCGTGCAGACTTTTACTGACTAAATCCCACTCGTTTGTTCCTTGTACACGCTGTCTTTGACATCGACGCAAAAATGAATACCACGAATCCAGTACATGATTCTGGACCCCCCAGTGTTGGAAATTTTCGTCGGCTTTTTCCTAATAAAAAAAATATCTGTAAGAACTTTTTTAAATTAAAACTGTTTATATTTTTAATAAAAAAATAAATTTAATTAAAAATTAAAAAATCATCGAGGTAGATAAAATCGTTACTCTAATCAACCCCGATGTCATACTGTATGGATCAGAATGTTGGGCTGTGAAAAAGACGGATGAAAAAAGATTGCACGTAGCGGAGATGAGAATGTTAAGATGGATGTGTGCTGTGACGAGAATGGATAAAGTGAGAAATGAGTATATTAGGGGATGTTTGAAAGTGGCGCCAGTGACTAAAAAGTTGAAAGGGAATCGTTTGTCTTGGTATGGTCATGTGAAGAGGAGGGATGAAACGCATGTTACTAAAAGAGTTATGAGTTTACATGTGGATGGATGGAGAGGGAGAGGGAGACCAAAGAAAATATGGATGGATGGATGGTGTGAAGAGTGATATGAAAGAAAAGGAAGTTAGTGATAGTATGACGAGTGACAGGGCAGAATGGAAGAAGAAAACGTGTTGCGCCGACCCCAAATAACACGGGACAAGGGCAGGAAGATGATGACGATGAATCAACCCCGATGCCATTTTTAATTTTAAAAGTAATTCATTCATTTCTTTCACTTAAAATGTTAGAATGATTATTAAACGATTTTAGATTAAATATAATAAACAGTTTAGATTAAAAAAACTAAAAATTAAAAAAAAAAATAGTAAAAAACCGACGAAAAATTCCACCACTAGAGGGGTCCAGAATCATATACTAGATCCATGGTATTCGTTTGTGCGTCGATGTCAAAGACACCCTGGTTATGATTGTCTAGATCTAGGTTTATCTGATTGTCGATTTTATTGGTACCTATCAATTTAGTTACCAGAGACCTGTTACGGTATTTTTATAATCGCTGCAGTTAAGACATCGGATTGTATAGCTTTTCCTATACACTTCTTTACAATGATTTTGCCAATTTGAGAGACCTTAAATCAAACGTCATTTTAATCATTCTTTGTCTATTTGGCGTAAATTCTCACGCTTGTCTGTTTTAACTCCGCCCTTTAATTTGTATTAATTAAAGTAAGAGCTATAGCAAGTGTTAACACTATATGTCCTTTCTGGGTAGCACTTGGTCCAATCTCTAGACATCTATGGTCAATGCCCTTTTAAACAGCACGATTGACGCAATGTTTGAGCGATTGGCGCAGTGTTGAACGATTGGCTGCTACGCTGCGAGTAATGATTACCGCACGGGACAAATATTAGTATTCGGGTAGTCTACGTCTTGTGTAGAAGTAATTTCAACCGTGTAAAAAAAAATATGCTTTGCCGTTAAAATGTTAATAGTCCATTAATTTACCACATTAGCTAACAATTTATCTTTCTAACATTGACATCATCGACGCTGACGGTTCGAAAACTTGACGAACCCTAGAAAAGGAATAAGACTGCATACAAATTCACTTTCAATCCATTTTCAAATCATCAAAACTTTTATATCAATTTAATGTACCTAGATTCCGCGTGTAGTGAGACTTTAATGGTTGCGACAATTTTATGTCTGTAGGAATTTATGAAATATTGTAGTTTTTGTCCAAGCGTTTTTGGTTCATAGTTACGAGTATCTTAAGCCAATGATTTAAATAGTAACCAATTGTTGAAGAACGCTAAAATCGATACATATAAAAGCGAAATACCACACACACACTGATTAATCACGAAATCTCAGAAACTATAACGCCTACAAACTTAAAATTTGGCAGGTAGGTTCCTTATAGGGTGAAGAAATCCGCTAAGATTGATATTTACGAAATTACGATTATATAGAGATTTTACGAAACTCCACCCCTAAGAGTGTAAAACGGGGGTTGGAAGTTTGTATGGAGAACCCTACTTTTACGCGGGCGAAGCCGCTGGCAGAAGCTAGTGTTTTATATGTTCTTTCTTGTCGTTACTTGGTCAAGCTATCAATTTATTGAACAACATATTTGGCTATTTTTACAAGTTTTTATTTAATTTCACCTGTCCCGATGATTGTCTGTAGACAAATCTTTCAAATTAAATTTGATCCACTTACCGATTACCAATTGAGCTGAAATTTTGCATAAATGTATAAATCAGATGACAATGAAAAATTACTATAACATGGATCAGATCATTAGGTACTATAAGATAGACCTATCGTGTTTGAGCTTTTTAGAATGATCTTGATGAGTATTAACTATAGGTACCGCGCTATAAAAGCTAGCTATGAAAAAAATATTTTCATTGAAAACTTGTTAACTATTAGTTGACTTAGTTTAGTTGTTGAACGTATCAAAACACTTGCCTTTTCTTCCGTGTCGATCTGACTCAAATTTGTCCGACCAATTAAAAAAAAATTTTTTTTAAACCTCTGATTTTTTATTTCAGTTAATAAATATAACAGCTAGGCATATCTTAAACCTCTAATTCAAATGGGCAACATTATACTGTACATTTTATCCTTGTCACCCTTCCTTCGCGTAATTTTATCAAGTCGTAACAATTATCACTGGGCATAAAATTAGATGTGTTATTTTGCGTTTACTAGAATGGTTGTGTGTTAACGCGTGCCTTGGGAGCGAGTGCATGGAGCGAGCAATTAATCCCGGTCACAGCGCGAAATCCCGGGCCCCGGCTCCCGGCGACAATCACCGACAACGGCGCCCCCGGGACCCAACTGAACAAGTTAAATCTTTGCCAACTCGCTCTTCGCGACCGCTCTGTCGCAATTCGATATTGTACGTACCTATTGCCAAGTGCACTGAGCCAAAAAGAGACTTTTGAGTTTTCAGTTCTCTTCGACAATAAAATGTTCCTGTGTATTTTAAAATGCTTTAGACATATTTTGTGTCATATTTTTAACTAGCAAACATAAAGAGAGTGAAACTAAACTTCGTGTCGAAATTGACCATACAAAACTAAAAAGTGAAGGTGAATTTTACGCGAATTTTAAGCAATCATTGTTACATTTGTGTTACGTTACATCAATACAATTACAATGTCAAGTTTACACATGTAATACGTGTTTATATTGCGGTTGTGTCCACAGCATCCTTCTCGACCGGCTTTCTGTGTACAAAACCTTCTGCCTTTATTTACTTTCGACCCATGTTTGCATAAACCTGGGGACATTCGAAGAAATAAATCTCTATTTGTCTACATTCACCAATCCCAAGTCTCGACGGGAGATTATGTCGACATTTCACGGTTGGAAAGATAAATATATCGAAGTTGACAAATGACTTTTGGGACACAAAGCATGAATGGGTGTTGTGAAATTATTTCGGATGGTGTTGAAGGCTCTCTCTTATTTATGCGGTGGCCACACGACAGGGAGCTTGCAAAAAATCAGGAGCGGACAGTAGGCGTGGATTATAAGTCATTATTTTTTTATTTTGTAAATGATGTGACGTTTGGGCGTTCTGCCGGATGCCAATTCTCTTTTCAAAAGTCTTCTTTCATGCTGAGCGAGACGAAAACAGTTTGTATTGAACGAGTTCATCACATGTCATGCTGTTACGTGTATTGTTTTGTCTGACGTCTATCATCGATCACGCAGATTCGGTCATTTGCGTAGATGATTTAAGCTTTTTTGTGTATGTTTGGTTAGGTATGTATTTGTTATGTTTTGACGTCTTAAGTAGGTAATAAACAAATGAAGATTAATTGGGTAATGGATGACGAAGTGAGTTTACTTACTTGACACTCAAACTTGCTTTTCCTTTGTTTCCTTGGCCCTTAATAGTTTAAACTTTCTTGAAAAACTTGTTTAGCTACAAGTTTTTCTCTACCATAATATCTCCAACATGTAATTCCAACTTCCATTTATTCCGTTGCACCTGGTGGCGTCGTTGTTTATCGGCTAAAGGCATGTCGACTTTATCGTGCCCTAAATGGAAGTAAAACAGGATATAAAGTTGTTCCGAGCCGCTTTATGGTCCGCCCTCTGCGAGCCCTTCCACACAAACACCGACTCCTCCCGCGGGAGGGTACAGGATCACGGAGAACATTATAATTCACCCTCGTTTTATACATACATTTACTGAAACAACATAGCCAGCTAAAAAATTGTGATAAAACCACAAATCTCCGAAATCAGATCTACGAGCTATTAAATCCGCATCGCTCATCTCGAGTTGAAGTATCTCAATAAAATATTTGGTAGTTAGTATCGGCGTGATAGCCGATAGCGGCCGCGCCCTCGTCCATCAAAAACGCATTACAGGCGTTCACAAGAAGGTAACCGCGATATGACAAGCGTTTGAGTCAACATGTTCAAAGACACCGCTATCGGTACCGAGTCGCGATTATCGCGTGTTAACTGAAAGTGGGATTTCGGCAGGCCGACAAAGCCATGGACGGTGCTGATAACTCCCGATTAATGGTTTTCAATTCACAATTAAACCCGAGTACGTGTTCGACAAGCAATCGGTAATGTACGATAATTTATACACAGGTAATCTTGTAAATCAATTAAATGCGTCATCATTTTATGTTCTAGACTAGAAAATGGCAAAAGAAAAAAAAAAATTATGATGCTTTGGGCCACGCCCGCCGCTACTGAAGTTTTATAACGTATCTAATATTTGTACCTACATATATCCTCCTTTAACCAAGACACATGATTTCTCATTTTCTAATTTAGGTATAATACGATTAAAAATACCATATAGTACTTACCTTGTATCACGCTTTATTTTCATTAAGTAAACCAATTAAATCTATAAAAAATGCAGTTATACTTACATAAATATGTACGATTGTATTTTAGAGGATTTAACAATGGAGAAAAACAATTTGGATACATTTGCCGATTAATCACGAATTATACTTTAAAACTGCGATATTACGTTAGTTCGTATTTGGTTTATCTTCGAGCAAATGGGCAATTCGCCTTATCATAATTACCATTATTGTAATAGTAATAAGTTGTATACTATAATAATTAATAAACACATTCAAATACCTTTATAGTGTAGGTACAATAATTGTGTTCAACTGAAGTGATTTACTGTGGGAAAATTAAATTAAAGTAATGGCCGATTAGATACAAAACAAATATATGATATTTTTAGTAATTATTTAACTTAGTAAGTATATCCAATTTTTTTTTTATATCCGACTTTAATTATGTTGAAAATATTTTACGTATATTTACTTAAATCACCGTTGTTGTCTATCTCTTAGAGCATTATTCATAAAGTAATTCATACTTATTAGGTATACAACATAGGCACTAAGGCTGAAGCCATCGTTTTGCATTCTTATTGACTAATACGCTAAAGCTGTCGTTGTTAGGACCCCAACCCCGTCTAAGTTCCCCCTTTTATCTGTCAGTCGGGCTATCTGAGTGCCTGTGCACCTATTTGTCCACGATAACCGCCGACTAAACAGAATTCGCCGCCGCCCTCCGACGCGCCCGCCCGCAGTGTTTGCCCACCACAAACAACCAAGTATTTTTTTGGTTAAATCTTACCATGATAATACACCTATTTACTTTATTAGTTGCACCATAAATTTAGTAATTTTAACATTGAGGTTTAAGTAGTGGGGCTGTATAAAGCATTCAATCATTCAAACTAAACCGCAGACAAATATTTTTGTGGTAAAATATAGTTTTTCTAGAAGATTTTTGTAGGTAAATTCTTAGAGAGATTTTTATAATGTCAATAATATTTAAAGTAAAACAATAGAAGTAAACGACAACAATACGATAATAAGGGTGACCTTCAATATCACTTATCTATCAGAGTAGAGACGTTGCAAATAAATAAACAAACTTAAATACAAATATTCACACATGAACCTAAGTGCAGGCTAAAAAAGTAGGTCGACTCAATTGAAAATGCGGCGAAAAATTGCCGCAGCACTTAGCGCCTGCTATCAGACGCCGCATCGAAGCATCGCCTATGGATGGAACGCATCTCTGTTTGTCTTACCACTTATCAGCCATCCCCTTTTGTTTGCACCCCTAACCGGAAATTTATTTAAGTTATAATTTTCTGTCATTCGAGCACTCTAAAGAGTTATCTTGTTCTTGTAGTAGGCTTCGAAAACATGTCTCCGTGTTGTCTTTGACCCCTCGTGGTAAAGACAATATTATCGCTTTTATTATGTTATAAATATTGTAGAGTCTTGTCGGCTTGTATATTGTACCACGATTTACTGCAGTTCAAATTTTAAGGTTAGTTACCTGTTCCTTGTTATTGTTTACTGCATAGCGAATAGCGGTAAATCGTAGCCGGTGGGGAATTCTTGCTTCGTACTTACATATTTGATGAGAGCTCGATGAAAGTTGAAAACGGTAACGGTTTTGCCTTAGCTTTTCTTGTACATACAATGCGTACATCTATCTGACTATCATCTTTAAAGTGCCGATTTATTTCTAATGCGTTTCAAGTTCAATATTTTAATGTAAAATGTACTACACATATACTTAATTATAACAATTAGATATATTCTGAATGTTACGTAAAGTGTCTAATTCCACAGTGATTCTCTCGCGAGTGACAAACATAATTTATGAAGTTCTTAATACCGAGATAAGGAATATTTACACACTCCGAGTAGGTACACAAGCAGACACCTCACCTCTGTCTTAGTGTTATGTACATAGATATACGTATCTTGGTAATTTTACTCGTTGAGACATCTACACTGCAGATAAAAATTGTAAACAAAATTTACATTTTCGACACTACGAAAAATCCCACAGAATTCCCCATTCCATACAGATTTAATGTGTAATCTGTGAGTCCACATTAGTGTTGTAAAGTTCAAACGTAAATATCACTCAACAATCCTTAATGATAGTGGGTTTTGGAGTTTCGAATACTCTTTATGTACTAAAACACACATAGATACCATGTGGCCTTGTGATTATTGCGCAACTCAACTTTTGAGCTTATTTATATGTAGGTAGGCATATGAGTATATCTCACATATTTCAAAATATTTTATATCTTTTCAATTAACAACAGCATCATCACTTCGAGCATCTCCTGCAATACAAATCATAAATTACCTTATAGTTTCTGATTTCATTACTAATTTATCTTTCGCAGTATTTGCTTTGGTCTTGTGCAAATATGAAATCGCATACCCGACTTTATCTTATAATTCCTTGGTACAATTTATCATTTCTGAAACAATAACGTTTCAATATATCTACAATCTCGTCTGTGTATAACATCAAAACCATTTAATAATATTCATCTAAATTGAAGAATTGGTTGATCGAACCTGAACGCGATTCTGGACCCGAGATCGCTGAAAAGCATCTGAAAATAAAAATTAGAGACATGATACTTTACTCAGATTTAAGACAGTATTACCCATGTATACGATATACGATTATACGAGTATGTAATAGCAGGTTTAGAAAATACTAAAAAAAACGAAGAGTTTATTGGGAATCAATAAATTAGTCTGCATTGCTGTCAGGCAAGAGTAGCTCAATTACCTTTTTACCATACCTGAAAATGGTCGATCAATGACATTTTTTTATAGTTCTTGTTCGAAGTATAAGAACCATGAGTATTTTTTGATATCATAGGGGCATTGGGCTTGCCAGCCGTCGTCGCAAGGTGTGGTCCCGGCTTGATCCGTGGTAAGCCGCGCGCGCTCGGCGTCCCTTGATCCCGCCGCTCGGCTTTACCTTATCGAGCCCCGGGGATTTGTGCCCTCAGCCCTCACAACTCTCCCTACATTACGCTGCTACGTTCCGCGGCTGCGTGACTCGTTACGAGAATATAAAAGACTTCTCATAGAAGCAAATCGAGAAATTATGTTATACTAAACTTGTTGTTGGGGTGAAACGACATTTGCCTATACTAAACATTTTGGAAATTACCGTTCTCGTAGCTAATTTGATTTAAAAGGTCCAGTAATAAAAAATAATTATCTAATGGCAGCTTCAGGATAAAGTATATAAATAAAAAGTAATTTCGCAACAGCAGCCGTGAACTGGATCCGGCCTTTTTCGAAATGTGGGTGTTACTATCAACCCCTTACAGTGATATATGTAGGCTTTTTGTTTTGAAACAACATTGCAATAAAAAGATTCTGAGGAGAAGACTATATAATATTTAATAGAAGATGACATTGTTGCAGGTAAAACGCGCACAAAGGACAAGTACCGCGTCGTGTACAGCGATCACCAACGTCTTGAGCTGGAAAAGGAGTTTCACTACAGCCGGTACATCACCATCCGACGCAAGGCCGAGCTCGCTGTCAGCCTTGGACTCTCTGAGCGACAGGTAATTGAAGTAAACACACCTTTATTACAAGATTTACCTCAAGTGAATAGGTTAATGCAGACACCAGTTATGTCCAACCCACGTTCTAGTAATCTTCATAAATTATGTGGAGGTTAGACTGGAGTTTAAACTGCATGCGGAATTTAAAAATAGCAGCTTTGTATAATTTTAACAAGCTTAAGTACATAGACACTGAATACACGATTACTTTTAAACAAAAATAAAAAGATTATACATATATCACAATTTGCTTAACTAAGTACCAAGGTTTGAAAATATAAAATCTCTACGAGTAAGCGTATAATTCCAATAGAATAGATATCTATCTATACTTCTATATGGTCCCCAAGTCACAGGCTTCAAACCTAGTTTGGGGACCAGGAGATAATACTTCATGCAAACTTTATTGTATCCCATTACTGAACCTTTGTGAGCCATTTATTGAAATAAATTTATTATTATTATTTTATTAACATTATAAAGAAGAAGGATTTTGTTTGTAATAAATAAACGCCAAAAAATACTGGACTGACACAAACATTTTTTTTTCACTAGTAGGACGCTACTTCATCGCTGATTGACATAGGCATATATTTTCTCCTTGCACGCAGGTGCTGCAAGTCTTATATAAAATGAAGAACAATTTTTCAGGGTTCCGTACCTCAAAAGAAAAAAGAAAATGTTTTATCCATGGAATAGATAAATAAAGTTATATCTCATTTCGCTGTCTTTCTCTCAAGTTTTTCTTAGGAATGTGTGAAGGTATAAAGTTGGAATTAATATTAAATATGTAGGCCTTCTAGGCTCCACGGAGTATAATAAAAAAATTGCTTCTTTAAATGATCGAAACATAAAAAACAGACCATTTATGCCGCATATTTTAGCACAGAATAGAATTATGAAATTTGACAAGGTCCCACCACCTTAATTTGTAGAAATTTTACATTTTTAATGCGATTACACTATTGCAATTGGAGAATTTAGCGTTTATTTTAATGTAAGAGAAAAAAAAACTACAATCTACGGAACTACACTATGCGTATCCCGACACGCACTTTGCTAGTTTTACAAAACAGGCTGACTATAGGCATATAATATGCTGATCATCATTCCTTTGCATTTCATAATAAAATAAAAATTGTGCAATTTGATAACGAATGACTTTAAGAATATTAAGTAAACTAGGAGTTTAAAATTGACGACTAAAGAATGAAATACTTAAATAAGACTTTTGAGCCCACTAAATTTTTTTCTTTGTTACAGGTAAAAATATGGTTCCAAAATCGACGCGCTAAAGAGCGCAAGCAAGTGAAGAAACGCGAAGAAGTGGTGATGAAGGAGAAGGGGGATCACGCATCACTACAGCACGCGCAACTGCACCACGCCACGATGCTACACCACCAGCAGATGATGAACGGTATGATGCATCACCACCACTACCACCAGGGCGTGCTGCAAGGAGTACCAGAGCCACTGGTGCCCGGCGTGCCTCCAGTGCCGCTACTGTGACCACACCAGCAACATTACTGTGATCACAGTGACAACTTCGCGTAGTGACTTTAGCCGGCGGTCCGGAACACCGTCGCTCCTTAACGAACAATTTCCCCGACAGGGCGCTACAGTGCATCTAAAATATACGATAAAATGTGATAAATTCAGTGCAATTCTGTAGTGATGCGTGTCGGTTTTTAACAGCATAGTATAAACTTTAAATTTAATACTCCTGGGTACTACACGGTTAGTTACCTAACGGCTGTAAGCGAAGACACTTAACCAACTTCCTGGATTTATGGCGTTTTCATTAATAAGACACTTGCCACTTACGTTAAGTCCTCTTGTAAAATCTACCATTAATGAAGTAGCCATAGCACCAGCAAAAGTCTACCTACGTTATGTTTTAGTCCATATTCTAGTTAACTAAGTGTTCACGCCTTATAGCTATTTTAGTACCTTTTTCTTTTAAACGGTACATAGTAGTGTATTGAATTTTGTCACTTGAATGTAAATATAGAATAACTATATTTTTATATTATTATTACAATTAAGTATTATTAAATTGATTATTTTTAACGGTTTATTTATTTCTCAATGCTGCAAGTGCCTTTCCAGTGATTTAAATTAGGTAGCTTGTATAAGTAGAGAACTATTGTTTGAAGAGTTGAATTTAAATATTGATTTCATTGTTTGTATATTTTTTCCAACATAGATAACGATGCAAAATCATTTCATAACTTGAGTTAAGTAATTTTACTTTCATTGCGAATCTCATAAGTACGAGTTTTACGTACGGCAGTGAAATATCTATTAAATTGCAAGATAATGATCATCATTGCATTTGTGGCCTTGAGAAGTAGGTGCAAATAGTTTTTACGTTGAATGAGATTATTCTTAGTTTTAATTGTTCTGTAAATAATAGCTTCATTTCTAGAATAATTTATTCTTATGCCAATTTCTATAGCATAACACGGTAAATAAATATCACTCAATACACAAACGACAATGTCTTGAGAATGTCATAATATTTGTAGGGGTAAATCAATATGGAAGGGTTTGATTATAATTTTGACATAAATAGTAAGATTACGATTGAGTTGATTTGTTAAATGCTGAGTAACGACATTTTATTTATTGATTGATACTTGGCCAGTCCGAGGAAGCAACGTGATCGTTTATCGTTTTGTTTTGTGGTAACAGTTAATGTATAATATTGTGGTGCTAACAATATTCAATTTACATTTTGTATTGTATCTTTGTATTTCCTTGTTGGACCTCAGTACATTGTGTGACGTATTAAATTGGTACCTATTGTGCTTGTATTAAAGGTTGATGTTTGAAAATCGTTTGTGGACACAGGATTTGTTAGAATTTACGAAGCACTATCACGAAACACATTTGATAAACTAAATAAATTCATGTTAATCTATACTGTTGTATCTTTTTCCTGATCTGGGTTTGCATTTACTACAATGATGTGTGAGTTTGAATAATTGCGATTAGTCTCGCGATGTTCCGGCGCACGATTTACAAAAGCGCAATTTGCTTTGTTTTAAAAAACGGACCTCACGTAAGAGATACTTACCGACGCCAACGGTCCAAACATAAAGCGTGCCTATTGTACTACCTATGTAGTACAATAGGCACGCTTTTCTTCCCGTACTGAAATTGAAGCATTACAAATCCTGAAGCTCAATATTTACAATTACCCTTTTTTTGAGGTGGAAAATCATCAAATGACCTTTCCTGTTCTAGGGTACCTATAGTGAGAGGGCGTGTCAAACTTTTACTGACTAAAACCCACTTGTATCCTTCAGTTTCTCTTTGCGTACCAGGACCACAGTAACTCTTTTAAAAGTCCTCAAAAAATCTAACAATCTTTTGTTAAATCATGAACATAATCTAAGAACCAGTCAAGATCAATAAATTCACATGATTTATGTTAAACCTGCAGCCGTTAAGGTAATTTAAGCAGTACGTGGTGAGCCGCTGTTTTTTTTTTCAGTGTAAAATATAGCATTGACTTTTTGAGCTTAATTGAACACGACAAGAATCCATTTTCTTGAAGGGTACTAACCGTTAGTACCGACTGTTATTATGAGTTGCCTGGTTGATGGCGATAAACCCGCTCCTGCACATGCCTTGAGCATAACTGACGAAATATCGACGCTATTATGAAGGCGAAAGTTTGTGAGTGTGTGTCTGTATGTTTGTTACTTTTTGGGGCTCGCACGGCTTAACGGATTTAGATGAAATTTGGTTCACGGGTAAACCATGTCTTAGAATAGCATATACGAGTAGATTGCTTTTTATTTATGGAGTACGCTCCCTTGGGATCCTTTTCTACTATCACCCGGGAAAAGTATATACAGATCTAATACCGTTGCTATTAACATATTTTCAAATTGTCGATGTTTTTCCTGAAAAGGCTTGGTATATGTGTGTCTAAACCCATGCTTAATGCTAGGTTACTTCAGGGGCGACTTACTACTCCCTAGAAAGAGCGTGTGTGAAGTACTGCAAGGCTTTTTTCTGACCTAAACTTACTTCACTTTCATTTTCAATCAGTCAACATAGAAACATGAATGGAACATTCAAGTGCTGTCACTTGTTATTTGAGTGTAACGGAAGTGTGTAGCCTCACTTAGATAAACGCTTACTTTTAAATTAGACCCATAATACTGACTTAACATCACAGTCAATATTGAGAATTATTGGGCGCAATAGGGCTGTACCGATAGAAAATCATCTTTCCATTCATCATCATTTCAGCCGAAAGACGTCCACTGTTGGACATAGGCCTCCCCCAAGCATCGCCACAATGACCGATCCTGTGCCTCTCGCATCCACCGCACTCCCGCGACCCTCTCCAGGTCGTCGGTCCACGTTGTGTATACACGTAATACATTTTTCTTTAAATTAATAGCTATGAATCATTTGCCAAGTTAAAATATAATTTTACTGAAAATGAATTCTTGCTCAATAGTAAACTAAAATTGTAATGTACTCACAAATCTTAGTTTAGTTTTAATGTAGTAGGTAGGTAGTAGATATTACATTGGTATTCATTTTGCTTTTGATATCGTTTGGTGAAGTTCAAGTAAGGCGAGTCAGGGTGACATCATTTTAAAGGCCATTCTTGAATCAATAAAACTACACTTGTGATCACTTAAAATAAGCCAATGACCGCTGTGAGTGGCCAATTAAATGCATATTTCCAGAGCTTCATCATTTAGTCCCTAAGTGACAATATAGTTGATTAGGTGCGAGTAAACTAAGTAACGAGTACCTAAAACATTGACAGAAAGATGTTGAATTTTCTCTGTTACTCTATATGCTTTCTATATGGTAGATATAATATTATATGAGTTTTTTTTTTCGGTGGCGTCAACCCTAAACCTTGGAGCATGTGCGGTAGGAATGTGAATGCGCTAAACGTTGAGTAAACGAATGCTTATTGGGGGCATTTCAAGAGCAGATCAAAGATGCCGACGCCTGGGATCTTACCGCCTACTGACCGCCCCGCACTTCCGACTGACCAAGCTAGGAATAGCGGGCATTCCAATGCTTCTTTAATTAATACATTTTATAAACAGGGGCTGGTTTTAAATTGAGGACAGGAGGAAACAAATAATTAAAATTTTAGGTTACATAGTTTAGGATTGTTTGTATTACGTGTTACAGATAATGTGTTATTTTTCCTAGCCATTACTGTCCCATTGCTGGATAAAGGCCTCCCCTAAGTCCTTCCAAACAAATTTCCTCCCGCACCGTCGGAAACTAGTCCTCGTGGTGCGCGTCTAGATCATCTCACCGACTCTTTCTTCTTCAAATTAATTTTTCGTTACAAATACGGTCGCGCACGCTTCCTCATAATTACATCCCTACGGTTAATTCTTTCAGAAAAATATTTCCATTTGATATTTTTCGTTAGTGTTTTTAAAATATTTATTTCAAACATATTAAAACAACTTTTTAATGAGTATGTTTGGTATAAATAACGGAACTGTAGAAGGTGATGAAAAAAAATTCATTTAAATTCAAATTCGTTCTTAAAAGATTTAACTTTTTTTAAAGAACAATAGTTCCATTGGGCTAGAGCTCAACCTTTAGAAATATGAATATTACCTGCTCACTGCCCCAATTCACGGACATACAGATTACCTTAGCAAAATTTAAAACAATGGTACCAAGTATCGGAATCACTGACAGATATTCTTTTTACACCTTCAGGGCTATTATTTTTTTTAATAATCCTTTCTAACATTCATCGAGCAGATGTTTCGGAAAGACTTTTCAAAAATTAACTTTTATTTGGTCTTTACCATTTACGTAGGAACCGATAGCCTTCTACTCCCATCTTTGGTAACGCCTACAACTTTTACAAAAAAACATTATTTCAAATAAACCTTTTCCAGGCAGTTCATTCAGCAAGTTACCAAATTGACTACCTATGTAAGCACACTCCTTCATACTTTTGTAATAGTTTTAGAAGAGTGTGGTCTCTACGTAAGATTGTACGATGTAGAAGTCGTAAACTTACTGAAAATTCAGTCGACTTGAGAACCTCCTTCTTTTTGGAAGTCGGTTAAAAAGTAGACCAAATCACTTCTTTTTTTCAAAAATATTTTCTTCGATACTAAATGTGGCCTTGGAATACCTAGTATGGCAGCAAGCAACGCTTCACCTGTCCACAATTCGCCTCGTTGACCTCGGTATCCGCAAAATTTCAAGAAGAAGTTTATGCACTGTGAACAAAAGTTTGAGCATATAACACAAAAGTTTTGTGATCCAGAATTGATTAAGTGCAATCTACAAAGCCTGGTGCAGGTAGCCAGCCTTTCGATATTTTACAGAATACATTTTGGAGACTGTGCGCGGGAATTACATGAGTTGATTCCGCCACCACCTTTTTACAATCGGACTATCCGACGTACGGCGGGTGTCTACCCTTACGCTTTTAACACCTATACGGTCCGGACTAAGCGTTTCGCTTTGACGTTTATACGGTATAAACGTTTATAAGTTCCATTCCTTCGGTGTACGCGGTATAAATTATACCACGTACCTACACCGAAGGAATGGAACTATTTGTCTACTGCGGTCTTCCCTTCCGATTGTAATTTAGGTGTCTTCAAGGCTACAGTGAATAGGCCCTAAACTGTTTGCTGCGCCACCGGGAGTGCGCACACGACGAGCCGCTGCAGCGCCCACAGCAAGAGCAATTACACTGCTTAACTCTTTGCTCACTCAGCACATAGATCTGGATATCTTCCATGTCAAGCCGTACCAAATTTGTAAATATATATATTCGTTTTTAAGTTTTTTGTAGTTTTTTGATAGATTTTAGAATATAAGTGTTTTGGTCCTGCACTGTGAACTTATATTTTTAAATAAATAAATAAATTAGTGCGCTTCACAATTGACGATTGTATCACTGCTTACCATCAGGTGGGTGGGATCGCAGACAAATACTAGTTTCTATCATTAAAAAAAACAGGTACAAAGACGGAGTTATCGCTTTAGGTATTCCAACCTTGGGTGGAGCTACACTATTGCAATGGCAGACTTGAGGCCCTGACGATATGACGTGCCGTGGATAGGCATCTGGTGGAGTCGTTTCTGGCAAACTTTTAGTTCTTTATAATAAAACGTCCCGATGGTTTATTTTATGGAACTAAATTTTTTACTGTTTTATTACTTTTCTAAAGCTACATAGATCATACTAATATTACGAGTACCAAGGCGAAAAGTAGTACGTACGCATAGATATTTGTTACTCCTTCACGCTAAAAAGACTGACTGAAATTTATTTGGATGAAATTTAGTACCAAGAAAGCTTTTTCTAGAATAAACACAAAATTTATAAAGGTGGAAAAAATTAATTTCACGCAGGCGGAGCAGTTGGCGGCAGCTAATATTTTATTATAAGTTAGTTAGATTTTGTAAATAATTCAGTTGCAATAAAATCACTTTGTCCAAATTAGGTAAATATTATACGTAACAACCGTTGTTGTTTATTAAATACTATCCGTATTTAATAAACAACAACTTGATTGATCAATTGGCTCTAAAATAAATGCCTCCTGGTTTGTTTTTTGCTACTTTAACACAACTTAAAATAGATACTTATTTTGGTAAATAATAATCCATACCTACTTATAATTTGAAAGTAACTCTCTCTGTATATTACGCTTTGATTTTGATAAAATTTGGAACGAAGTAAGCTTGAATCTTAAGGAAGTACATCTACTTTTTATCTACTATTTACCTGGCTTTGGCTTCTTGTCCGCAATAACCGACATTCACCCGAAAGAAATGGTTTCGAAAAATCATCTTGTATAATTAACTGTAGTCTTTTTTAAGTTGGGAAATCATCCAATGACTTCTCGCCCTCTGGGTGGCGGGTATCAGACTTTTACTAACTAAAATCACACCTGTGTCCTTCAGTTTCATTTTGCGTTCTAAGACCATGGGTTTCTTTTTCAGAAAATCCCCGCAGCCCTAACGAGCCTCGGCCCTTATTACTAACTGTAGTAAGTACCATTCAATGATGACTAATTGATGATCAAAACCACAACCAAATTTATTGTACAATTTATGGTATAAGATGGAATGGTATAAGATTTTCGAAAGATATAAATGACCATTTAAAGTCCACTTAGTTATCTAGATGATGGCGTTCAGACGGTTTACAGTAACTGTAAGGAAAAGGAACTAACTACAGAAATAAGGAAAGAAAAACGAGTAAAGTAATAAATGTAGACTCGCAACGCTTAGCTACTGCTGATATTTACATCGTAGTTAAGCGCGTAGCAACAAGAAAGCGTTCACATTTTAATAATCTTCTTCTTCTATACAACATTATTTTTAGTTTATGAAAAACCTGAATATAGTTTGTTCAGAATCAGCAGCCGAATCGATTACAATAATTTTTACACCATGTTATATTTTTCCCAAAACTATTTACAAAAGATCACAAGTTGGACACTACCGACACTACGTACAACACAGGTTACGGCAGGTCATAGCAGGCATTAGGCGCCAGCGCACAGCCGGGTGCGGAAGCAAAACAACCGCCCCGTGACCAACCGGTTAACTTATTAAGCTTATAACTTTGCGATTATTCATGAAACAGTTATGAAATTTAGAACATAGATTCTTTACATAAAAATACTAGACATCGGATCGGATGATGCATATACTAAAACTAATGTTGTATTATTTTATATAAGTATAATAAATATAATTTTGCCTTACCGAGCTTTCTTTCGTATTTTATTTATTTTATTCTAAGGGTTTGGCCTTAGAATTGATATCCATATTATGGAGATGCAAGAATTGAAAAGAATGAGATGGAATTTTGATACAAGTGGAGAAAGTTTGTCGTTGCAACCGTGGCGGAATTAGGCGAGTATGTTAGAGCCAAGTGCTGCAGTGTTTCCACGTTATATATGAAACGATATGTATGAAGCACCCAGCCTGAAACGATAAATACAATAAATTGTGGCGGAGCGAGCTGCGGAAAAGTGTCCGCACTAGTGCGATAAGCAGTAAATTGCCTGCCTAAAAGCAGTAGGGACTCAGTAAAGCACACAGCACTAGTTCGCATTCTTCAGGAATCCGCCATATTTGATTTAAAATGACGTCACTTTGCTAACCATGCATTAATTGTCATCCAAACTGAACATGTTTGCAAAATTTCAGCTTAATCGGTTAGATTAAATTTAAAAAAAACACACATACTCGTACATACAAAGATTGCAAGTTAAATAAACTTGTAATAAAAATCAATGGCTGTTCGTTAGTCTCGCTAAGATTCATAAAGAGCTTGACAGATTTGATATTTTTTTTTGTTTTATTCGCTCTGTACAGGGGTGGTTGAAAAACATGAAAAACCTATAAATACAGATGAAATTCAAAAGTTACAATTGTATGGGAATCGCCTCTTAATTTTAATGATACTTCATTCTATTTGAAATATTTATTTACAGTGTAATCTTTTTAAACCCAAAGGTTGACTGGTAGAGAGTGCCTAGTTGCTTTAAGTGCGCCTTTATACATAAAGTTTAAATAAATAAAAGTGAAAAGTATTAATTTCACAAAGACAGAGTCGCGGGCGGCAGCTAGTTTAGACAAGAAACCAGGAATATGGAAAGTCCTGGTTTCTTGAGCAATTAACCAAATCACTGATATTTTGGAAATTATATTTTTATTTATGGTTGTCTTTGTAATGCCTAGCAGAGCACGAAGCAATAGGAAGATTTTCAGGCAACATGTTTCCTTTTTTCTTAATTATTTTGGAGTTATCTTGAGATTAAAACCTTTTATATATAATTATTTAATTCATATGGGATCATTACATCGAAATCAGTTACTTGAAAAAACATAACCCTTCTTGCAGTCCCGTAAAAATAAGTTATTGCAAGGGTTGTCTATAAAAATAATTACAATTCCTTTCATCCTGTAAGTATGTACAGGATCGTTTTTTTTTTACGTAGGAAATCATTAAATAATTTTTCCCAGTCTCAGTCAGGAGGCAAGAGGGAGTATCAAATTTTAAGTAATTAATGCCCACCTGTGTTCTTTCAGTTACCAGTGAACAATGCTGCAGCCTTGATAGGGTACGTACTTCCTTACAATTAGGTAATAGGGGTTAAAGTATGAAATTGCCAGTTTTTAAAACGGGTTGCTTTGAAGTGTTATATTTTTGGATTGACTTTGAATTATAAGTTCAAATAAACTTTATATTAAATGTAGATACGTTATTCTTTTACGAAATTAGGTGTTTATTGGATTCTTTGTGTTTTGTATTGTCTTTTTCTTTTTACTTTAAAGCAACCCGTTTTAAAAACGGCAATTTAATATTACACAGATGTACTTGAAGCCACACACGTCCTACCATTAAGTTTATTTAAAAAAAAGAACGTTGCCTCACTAGTATTTTATTTATTAGATATCGTGGGTGCGTTCACAAATATATGAAGTCACATATACAAGATACCCATACCTGGAACAACTATCTGTAAGCCACACAAAGATTTGTTTTGTATGGCAATCGAACCCGCGACACGCAGCACACAGCCAATCGTTCAACCACTGCGCCAACCGTGCCGTCAAACTGTACTTAATTAGACTTTTATTTTGTAGGTTATATAATTATTGTATTTATTCTGTATTTTTTAAAATGAATAGGCCTATCTTTGTAGTGTCACAAAAGTCGGTTTCCTTTCTTGGAGTTTTGTTTTTAGGGCTCCGTACCTCAAAAGGAAAAAACGGAACCCTTATAGGATCACTTTGTGGTCCGTCCATCTGTCTGTCAAGACCCTTTATCTCGAGAACGCGTGGAGGTATCGAGTTGAAATTTAAAACCATATACTTAGATCTGCAGTCTCTTGAAGCTGTGAAAAAAATCAAACTACTGAGTTAACGAAAAAAAAAGAAACCGCCGTTTATATCGCAAAAAAAAAACGTATATTTCGACACTCTCGAAGAATTAAAATCTATAGTGTACTTCCCGTTTGCCTAGAATCCTAAAATTGGCCTTAAAACAAGGTCTCATAGCACAAATATAGGAAAAAAAACTGAAAACTGTAAATTTGTAGCTACGCTACGTCACAAGCAAAAACTTATTTTGCAATTTAGGAATTGAACTGTTTTCATAGTTAAGCTTATACGGAACCCTCAGTGAGCGAGTCCGACTTGCACTTGCCCAGTTTTTTTTGTATCAAGCTTACCATAAACTTCTTTACATAGTACTTCTATACGTCTCTAATCAATTACTAGTATCTACTTTTGTACCCTTGTTTTCCTAAAAATATTTTCTTTTTATTTATGCACCTGCCATGTTGTCTTTTCACCACCCTAGATTGACTGGAAGAGAATGCCCAGAGCATTAAGTGGACGTACGCCCTTATATCTTTGTGTTGCATGAAGTTTTAATAAATAAATATAACAAAATCCGTTTCTGTCCGTTATTGCACTAACTAATTCTAAGTCACGAAACGTCTAAAAGAAAAAAACCGTAAAAGTCGAAATTTATCCCAAGGTTCTTCCAGGACAAAAGTGTGGTCTACGTAAGTGCCAAATTTCATTCGAATCCATTCAGCCGATAAGACTTGAAGAAGTAATAGATATGAAGACAGAGTTACTGTCGATGAATTGAAAATATTCTAATACATTTGTAAAGGCGCAAGTTTGTAAGTATGTATGTGTATATGTTTGTTATTCCTTCGCGCTTTTAAGGCTGATCGGATTCGTATTTTTGGGTATACGGAATAAGAGTTCGCTCCGATATGAGGGTTATTATGTTAAACTCTGACGAAGCGAAATGCTTAAAAGTCGACAGCCCTAACATTTTCCCAGCTATCAATTAGTAGACGAAGCCCATCTCGACATGGTGGATTATAAAGTCGGTTGTAGAGTTTTTCTCCCACCCGACGAAGATCCTGATGATCCCCTTGCTTACCCTCCGTCACTCCAGACGAGGTGGAAGATATCAGCCTCAAAAAGCCCCTGGCTCTGACTGTATCACCAAAAAGGTGTTCAAACTTATCTCCGTCAAAGTTATAATTCAATGGAGCGATATTCGAGTTAGCAGTCTCATCTCCTCATTCGATTCAACAAGGTGTCCCACAGAGCTTTCTGCTATCTCCTCTAGTCTTCACGCTGCTTAGTCATTCAGGTACTATAGATACCAGTCACGACCCTGAAGCTGTCGTTTGGAATCTTCCGCAAACATTTTGGGCAAGTGGTTCTGGAAATGGAGGTGAGGAGAAACGAGGTTTGCCCTGAAAGAGCTAGGCGGTTCTCTACTCGAAACCGCGGAAAAGACACGCTTGCCTTGTCTTCTCATAGGCAACGCCTCCTCACTTCCGTAGGAAGCAGACACTCTAGAAATATTATATCCGCAAAATCCTGGAAGTGCTATACGAACGCTCCCGCTCCGAAAGTGTATGCCTAAGAAGACAAATCTTAGATATCTAAGATTCGTTGTCCTAGGCATACACTTATTTCACACCCGATGAAGCTATTATCCTGTTCCAATAGAGTCATAGGGAAACAGCGAACTATGCTTCGTAAACCCGGACACGTAGTCCCCGTCAATGTCCGCCTCTCGCGTCCCTTGCTCAAGCCAGCCCGCACCACTGCGCGTGTAGTCTTTAAACTCGTCCCGAAATAATCAATGTTTAAATCTAGCCCTTAATCTAGCCTTGCTGTCCCTAAATCAAGACCCTGAACTGAGGTCCGTTTCCCGCTAGACATGAAGTCGCTTAATTTATATTTTTTTAAAGTGCTGGGCTTTAATTATTATTAATGTCACAGGTAGGTCCGGTTAAGCTGATGACCATCTCTTACATTGGTCAACCTGCAAAAAATCGCTTATTTTAAAAAAGGTATAAGAGTACCAGCAGACGTTGAGCATAACGAACTGAGTCACAGATATATCTGAGTATACATGTATGAGAATGTTTATAACATGAGTGTGTTCTAGTGCCCGACCACCGCGACGTACAGTGTTCTCCATACAGAGGCCGTTCTTCAAACAGAGCCTCACGTGTTTGCGCTCACCCTGTGTTGTTTGCCCTTTGACAGCAATCTCACAGGTCGTTAACACGTCACACCTAACTGAACTGACGTGAGCCTAGAGCCTCTAATCATTGCATTAAATCATCACACACATCATTAAACTATACAAACAGAGACTACATACCGGAAATACTCAAAGAACAACATCCATGCGTGTCAGATTCAACAGTCTCTCCGAATGTAGACTCATAAATTAGTAATAACCTTCACGCAAAAATTACAAGACTCGCAGCTCGTTACTATTTTAATTGCTCAACGGATCAACAATGCAATTTGATTTCCTTGTATAACATTATAGAAAAATATCACATAAAACTTTGTGAATAACACGTAAGTAGATAAATAATCAGTTGTTATCGTGTGCATTACATTTAACTAGGTGGGTTTAATCCACTTGATTTGATATCTTGATAATGTCTGGATTATCGGCGAACATGAAAGCGCCTAAATTAATTTTTAATCCAGCTTTCCCTCGGTGACTTGGCCATATCTTGTCGACGTAGGCACACAAGTCGTTGATAGGAATCGTACGATATCAAGCGTACCGCTGCGCGCCGCGCCGCCCGCGAGTACCAGTGTCGCGCATCGCTGCCATAAACTACAACGTAGACATGTTCATTAATTAAAAATCTAAAACAGCTTTATGGTACCCGTATTTTCTTCATTAGCCACACCAAACAGTGTAGAACTGAAATTGAAACAATAATAAATCAGAAACAAAGAAATGTCCGATAATTTTATCATTCTGTCATTCTAAGCTAATTATTATGCTAATGAAAATGACGATAACAAAATAAAAGTATACAATGAGTAGATAGAAATAATATATAATATATTAAGATTTATGTTAAGGGCTGGCTATGTATCAGTCTTTACAAGTTCAGATTTAGAACCTGATATAGGCATTTTAGCCTTTAATATGAAAGCAAGTGCATAGATTAATTATGTACCGACAAAAATTTTTAATGACTTTTGGATATCAGTATTACTGATATAAATAGTGATATATTACATGCAAACTTCCCGTTCGATATAATTACATTCTTAGTACCTACCTACCTACTGCTTAGTACGTTGGGCCTGAATAGTGTCAGTGGTTACTGAAAAGTTGTGTGCAACTTTTTTGCTTTGGCAAGGGATGAGAGTAGATTAAAGATATTTGTTAGACTGGAACATGTAGTGGGTCACCACTGAGATGACCGAGTCTATAAATACATAATGTAATATAGTATGTATGTTGCGAGAGGAGGAATTGGGGTAAGCAGAAACATTTGAACATTATAGCAACCAAAACGCTATAGCTTTCTTATGAGGGGCGGGCGGTCTGACCCAACAGTCTATAGGTACTTTTGTATTTTTGTTTGTATCTAATGAATAAACTCAAAAACTCCAGGACCGATTTTAAAAATTCTTTCACCTGAGGAATGCTACTTTATCACAGAGTACCATAGGCTATACAGGTATATTTTCTACTATCGCACGGGCGAAGCCACTGGCAGTAACTGGTGAAAAAATATTTTTGAGACACAGTGATTTTTTTTAATCGTATTGATATATAATGTTTTAGTATAATAAACAGCAACGTTTTGCCGGTCATGTTTTTGGAAAACAATTGTAATTTAACTTAGTATGTTTATTATATTATCATTATAAGAATCCGTAAATTGAAAAAAAAAAGTGTTTATATGCATCTTTTTGTGTAGTTATTTTTTGTTACAAAAACGTTAAAAAGCTTTTTTTTCAATTCAGTGAATAGTTCAGCAACTTTTTCATTCAGATGTGTAACTGACTCCATACCATTGATCAACTTGTATCAACATCATTATATTATTTTTGACTATTTATTTATTTTTATATATTTTTTTCAAGTTACACAAGTGTATCTGCCATGCCAAATGTCGTATACTATTAACCACTATTTCAATATTCAGCCCGCTTTATTTATTTTTCACATTTTCCTTCCACGATCTATTTTATTTTTATTTTTAGGTGGGAAAATCATCTAATGACAAATCCCGGTCTTGGGCGGAGCGGGAGATAGTGTTAGACTTTTACTGACTGAAAACCCCCAGTGCCCCGGGTTTCGTTCCACGATCGTTGGGGATTATGGTTTAAATAATATTTATTTTTTATTTTTGGTAGGGTCACGTCTGATCACTATCTCACCTGATGCTGGGCGATGAATATGGTCTACGATGAAGCCTTGGAATAACCTATTCACTCTTAATTAAAGACTAGGTTGTAGCAAGTACGAATATAAAGAAACACAGACTTCAGCAAGGAATTCCACTTCTTAGCTGTACACACAATGAATGTTTTCTAAAAGGTTTTGTGCGTATGGGTGGGATATCTGCCATGTACCGGTTTCGCATCGCCGTACTCTGTCTGGTGGTCGGAACTTAGGATTTATATAACTTAGTTGATAATCATGGAACTTAGTTGGGCTGGGGGAAATTATATTGTGCAATAAATATACACACTCCCTGAAATATAAACGATAGAAAATCGACAGGCTTGCTACTCGGCGTTGATGCTTAAGACTTTAGAGTTTTGACTCGACGAGCACTCGTCGAGTCATCATCGTCCATGATCTTATTGGCTCGGTTCACAATCGACTTAAGCGCATAAAGCTGACCTTTGGTACGTCCATCCCTACGATGAGAGCAGCCCCCCTAGCTAAGTTACAACCGTTTCGTTTCGATTCTCTTTTCGTCGAATGCCTCGAGTCGGCCACGGCTCCGATTCCTTTGTTCTGACGTCATCTCAACGCTCAGTCACGTGGTTAGAACAAATGAATAGGAGGCATGGCCGACTTGAGGCGATCGACGAAAAGAGAATCGAAACGAAACGGTTGCAACTTGGCTAGGGGAGGAGTACTCCATACACGATCGAACTTGCGCTTTATAAAGATTGAGCAGCTGTTCCGGCGTGTCTCGTCTTTATTTTAAACTTATATCCTTAAAGCAGACACTTTTTTTACGTAGGAAATTATCAAATGACTTTTATCGCTTTAAGTGAAGCGAAATCGAGTGTTAGACTTTTACTGATTCAAAGATTCAAAGCATTTTATTTCAAATAAACCATTTACAGGCACTTTTCTAATGTCAAGAAGTCAGTCAGTCAGAAAAAAAAATGATGCTAATTGCACATTCCAAAGCGTATATCTCTATGGAGAAAACGTGCAAGAAACTCAATGGACACTCCTTTCAATCATGTTATGTATTACAAATATCTCGGTTACATATGGGAACAATGTAAATAAAATAAAAACTAAATATAGACATTAAAATATCAACTGGCAGCTAGGAGATGACCAGTCTCAACTGACAGCAGCACATGAGGATTGAAGACCTAAACGAGATGGAGTAACCAGGCGCAAACACACGACCCTGGTGAATAGGACGCAGAAACACTCGTCGGACCAATCCGACGCGAGCGGTTAAAGGGTTCGCTTTAACCGATCCTTCAGTTGCCCTTTGCAAGAGCTATGATAACTCTTTCGAACCATCCTGTAGCCATAGGTTATACTGAAAGTATAAAATTGAAAAATAATGTTAAAATATTCCAAAGATCAAAGAACTTGATATTAAAGTCACCTTAGCAACTCGGATTACGTCGTCATTACCTATAAGTTGCCAAACAATGAAACAATAGATATCTTTTGTTTGCGTTATCTTCTAAATAACACGTATTATTTTATCTTTTTCCAAAGGTATTTAAGCTTAATACCCAATTGAGTTAAGAGAGTTAGAATAGAAAACTAGAATATGGGTACTTTCTGCGGGATAGTTGTAGGTCTACGAAATTAATAGATCTATGACTGGTTGACTTTAAGGTTTCAATCAGTTTTCATTATTTTTTTAAATGTTCACGTGATGAGAAATTGAGTGATGCGTACTTGAAACATATAAAATTTCGCTCGTAATAAACTGGCCTTTTGTCCTTCCTAGGCCTAAATGATGAAAAAAACAATAAAAAGTGAAATTTTAAGCATTGACAAAGTAATTACTGTCTAACCGACTTTGGTATGAATTGATCAATATACTGATTGTCCTGCAGTCCTGCAGGTCCTGCAGTCTGACTGACATAGTGGCGTTTTCGTACAAACACTTCAACACCTCGATGTACCGATAGTCAATCTGGCACCGTTGGAGAGACTGCAGCACAGCCCAAGTCTCGATCGAATCAAAGGCTTTCTCGTAGTCCACAAACGCTAAGCAGAGAGGCAGATTATACTCCTCGGTCTTCTGTATAACCTGCCGCAGCGTATGTATGTGGTCTACGGTGCTGAAGCCTTTTCGGAATCCGGCTTGTTCCAGAGGCTGGAAGTCGTCGAACCTGAGTGCGAGACGGTTCGTGATGAAAAACAGCTCTCAACAAATGGCTCAGAAGTGAGATGGGCCTATAATTCTTGAGCAGGGCCTTGTCGCCCTGTGTATTTATATGTACCTTCGCTCCATGCCTGTGGTGTTTTTCCCTCGAATATGGCCGTTGGGGCCGAAAAGTTCTGGAGTGGCGACCGCGTACCGCAAGACGCAGTGTTGGAAGGCCCCCTACAAGGTGGACGGATGACCTGGTGAAGGCGGGAACAGGACCGTTTATTGTGGCGACATTTGGGGAGGCCTATGTCCAACAGTGGACGTCTATCAGCTGAAATGATATGATGATGACTGATTGTTTTGTGACTGAAGCTTGTTTTTATAAATTCAACGATTGCGATTACATTTCCTGTTCTTATTTATTTAGAATAACTTCAAGTTCAAAAAGGGTGTCCCAGAAGAAGCTCACTTTGTAGATGCATAAAAACTAACAAATATAAATACGCGTTAAATTATAAAATTAAAAACTGAAGACATGGAAAAAATATTTTTTGAAAACAACATTATTCAAATTTCGTCCTTCACGGCTCTGAGATCTTTCAAAGCGATCTCTAACATACATGAAACAGCGCCTCAGAAGTTGAGTAGAAATGTTGTTGATTTCTTTTCGAATGTTTTCCTTCAATTCAGATATTGGTTGATGGATTATTGTTGTAAGAGTAGGTTCTTCAGATAACCCCAGAGGAAAAAATCGGTAGGTGTTAGATAGTGATCAAATTAAATACGGATACTAGCCAACGATGCAGGAGATAAAATATTACCTGTAGTGCACAAGTGTGTGCGCAAGCTCCAGTGTACATTTTTTTCCCTCACTCTTATAGTCTGATCGGACGGTCATCCAATACGACCAGATAGAAATCAGCCTCAGGACCATCGGTTTACCGTGCTCTACGTGCCGTATATCACTACTATTTGTTGGCGTACGTTTTACCAAATCTTAACTCCGGTCTATAACTAAGAATTTCCTAATAGATTCAATGTAAAAGCTGGGCATCGAACCTAGGTTCCTACGTTCATCATCATCAGCATTTCAACCGAATGACGTCCAATTTCTGACATAGGCCTCCCCCAAATGTCGCCATAATGACCCACGTTCAGCTGTCGCATTTGCGATTGTGACATGAAGTATGTATTTTCAAACTTAATTATGTTTAATATCTGTTAAATAAACAGATTGTTGTTAAAAATTAAACATTATTTTAAAATAAATTCGTCGGTTTTTCACAAACAGAATAGATAATGTAATGCGTTGGGTTTGCTACTTTCGCCCATCAAGTTTTCCTTGAAAAGTTGAGACATCTGCAATTCACACTGAATATTAAATGAAGCGCTGTAGGCAGCTTTGCATTGTAATGATATTCATAAAATTTGAAGTCGTATATAGCTGAATAAAAAACAAGCTAAATATCACTAACTTGTAGTTTTGGAAACTAACATAAGCAGAGGAGGACATGACATTAAACTTCATATGGTCATATGTCTTGCGACTTTTATTTTCTTTTAAAAGTTGTTATCCATTAAATAAATTTATATAAAAATGTTTTACCTGCATTCGTAACAATATGTTTATTCCTTCAATTTAATTTATAAATAGATGAGCCTGAGACCCTTTTTGATGTGTTTACTGATAGTTTCTTAAAATCTTTTTCTTTTTAAATACAATGTAAAAGTTTTTACATGGGCGTAGTAATGTGTAAACATGTACATTTCAAACAACACTTTACGGAGCGATTAAATTAATTTGTAGATACAATTTAATTTATCAAAATATGTTCATTAATATCGCCGTCCGTACAAGACCAGATTTTATTTGAGGTACCTACCTAATACGGGTCACTTTTGAAGTGGCATCGGTTATTTAGGTTTTTAATAACACCAGGCATGAATATGTGATGCGATTTGACGCGGACCAAGATTTATATTTATAGCACTTTTAATTTACGATGGGTTATAAAACGTCGAAACTCCGACGATCGATAGCTGTGTAGGTGCCCCTGCCTACCTGACGATTGCGTCGTTATATCAAATAAATACAGGTCTCTAACACGTAAAAATGTATTCATTTTATATATTTTAAATTCGTTTTAATGTCGTTTGGGGATCAATATAAATTATTATTAAAGTAACAAATTTTGAAAAGAATTTTTGACTTTTTTGCTCTTATGTCAAGTAGAAGTAATTATAAGGTAGTTGCATCATTAAATCATTAATTACTCGCCTAAATTCATCAATTTATTTAGGTAATAATCATAGTTGGTATAAAAGACATTATTAGGTATCAATAATTGTGTTTGTCGCACCATATTGGTTACAATGATAAAGGACGCTTGACGCGTTTTAACGATTAAACTTTACAGTTTTGTTCCGAGAATTGTTTCAGTATATCTAGATATTTCAGGCACTTACGTATCTACATATATAGATAACATTGTTAACTTTACGTTACATTACCTAAATCGTGAAACAATAACGAAAGTTATAAAGTTACGTAAATTCTTTTCTTTATATTTTTATTGGCGTATTTTGTTTACTTTGCCTACCTGAAAATTACAGCAATCGCTAAATTCAGGTTGAAATTAAGTAATAGATACCTACTGAATCATCTTGTCGGCGAAAGTAGGAAAGAAACTTATTGATTTCGACTTCTGTGAATTACCTATTTCATCAATTCGCACCTTTATACCAATACCGTCACTAAACGAAATTTTTCAAAAATACTGTTTTTAATACAATCTGTAAAGTTAGCACTCAGCAAACAGATGGCGTTAAAAATAGATTATTTGAAAAATTTCGTTTAGTGACGGTATTGGTTTAAAGGTGCGAATTATTAAACAAACTTCAATTATAATAGGTATTCTTTTAAGTTTCCTAATTAATTATTGTTCATGTTCTAACATGTTTCATCGTCTTCAGTTCTCATTAAATATAAATTCAAAAGTATTTAAAATCTCACTAATACGGCAAGGTACCGTAATTTTTAACGGTTCATTTTAAACTATTGTTGCAATTAAGCTTAATGGTTAAACGGCCATAAACAATGTCGGGACTTTAGAAAAAAGTATTGGCCAAAACTGCGCACGAATTTCAGCACGTGATCGTTTGCAAAAACTAAGGAGGCGGGCGGCAACTCAAAGGGGAATCATCCTAAGGGCTCCAAGTCAAAATATGTACAAATGCTGACCATAATGGGCAAAACAACAAAAAATGGATATCTTATTTAACAATAAGCGGGCCTGCGTTTCGTGCGGAGCTGCCCTGAACAATGGTGAGTTTTATGAGGCCATAAAAGAGGAGTCTTTGTCCACGATTCGGTCAATAAACGTAGCTGAGCGGAGCCGGGCTGCGCGCCCATACACACATAATTGTTTAGTTGAAATTCAAATTGATCTCACGGAAAATCTAAGCTGCCTATTCCTACTCTATATTATTCAAAGCATTATATGATCCGAGTTATTTATTGAACTTCACACATTCCAAACCAAATGTCTAATGTGAGGGTATTACTCATAGGTATATAACCATTAGAATCACGATGTGTTAAAAAACATGATTAAAGTTTTAGAGACTTCATGTAAAGAAAATTTATCATGTCTGCTATTTGGTTCAAGCACTTTGTTATTTTTGTAGTTTTTAAGTAGGTAATTCATTGCTACACTGATATGATCTACCTACAAAACAATAGTTGTATTTTTGTAAAACAATTAGGTATTGATCTATTTTTCTGTTTTTTTTTTTCAGGGTTACTTGAAGTATAAGATATAGAGTATAGAGTTTTGTAGTAATGTGAATTTAAAATGAGATTGTATATGTGAATGTCAAATGCACGGCCTACATCCTTAGTTTTTATAAGTGCTATTATACACAACGTAAAAACTAAGAATGCCTATGGGTGCAGTAATAAACAAAGAAATATGAAGCACCTATTTCGGAAAATTAACGCAGGATTTTCCAGCGCGGCAAACTTAATTTTCCTCATTGCACCCGGCCAGCCCCTAAAACGTCGCGTCAAGAGCTCATAATTTTGGATTCATCGGCAAACTGTACTTTTACCGCTAACGGTTTGATGAGAGACGAGAGAGATGACAAATATATCATGTTCGCATGAATTTAGTTTAGTCATCATCCCTAGCCTTTTCCCAACTAAGTTGCTTTGGGTCGGGTTCCAGTTTAACCGTCTAGATAGCCGGTGGGCATCTATGTAAAACACGGATGAATACTCGAATTCGTGGAGCGACGGTATGTCAGAAAAGTCAAAGTCAAAGTCAAAAGTTTTTATTTCACATAGGCCTACATGGGCATATAATATAAGACGTCAGAAGCTAGAGCATAACTCAGTTATCTACTGGGCAACACGATACGCCTTGGATAGGCTGATGGTCAGACTTTCTGGCGTTTGACTATCTGTAAAGCCTGTGTTACGAGTATTTTCTTCAAAAGTATGTAAGAAAACACTACGGCGGCGTAACGCCAAAAAATAGCGGAGTAGTTTTGAATTTCAACCGTTTGATACAAATTTACCACAAACCAAATGCATCCAAAGTTTTAGTAACACAGAAGAATGGAAGACATTACAAGCAAAACAAAACAATTACTGAAAAAAGTGAGCCGGAGACTGAACAAAGCCGGCTACCTGCATTACCCGCTTCACCGTCTAGGATTATTGTGCACCATTTGTAAAGTTACTTCGAGCCCTATTGTCTCAAAGCTGCGAACTAGGCGAAAATCCCTTACAAAGTAAAAAACCTATTGTATTAATTTCTACAAAGCTAGCCGCCACAATACAGTGTGGAGGAGTCGGAGCGTTATCAACAATAGAATAGATAATTTAATTAGTTGTTATGTACATTCAGGTGAAATAATCTATTTAGCGAGCGTTCGTAGAAGCTGGAATACGGCAGGGTTTGCTGTTTGTAAGTGAGACTAATTGTCTGCAAACAAATGCTTAGGAGATAAGATGGAAGGATTGAGCAATATTAGGTAAGTACACATGCTCAGTTCTGACTTTTGAAGAATTGAATATTATTACTATTATTATATTGTAATAAATCAATGGAAATTAGGAACTCAATGGTTTCTTTAATACTGTGTTTAGTTCTGCTATTACTTTTTATTTTTAAAAAGTATGACTTGACCTGAAGACAATCTGAACCCAAACAAACCTGGAACAAACCTGAAGAAGGGTTACGGCCCTTGAACGCAAAGAGCAACTGAATTTTTTGATGCCCTGTGAGTTCTTTTTTTACCCGTTTGTACATATTATTATTTTCAGGTTGTCTAAATACTTATTAAGTTTTAATTTCTTAGACACAATATATTGAAGTCGGATAATTTCTTTCTTTGCATAAACACAATTTAAATTTTCAATAAATAGTAACACAAAGGGAGTGTCAGTAAAAGTCTGACACTAAAGAGGAAGTATGAGCACAGAGCTCAAAGCTAGAGAAATTATTTCATGAATTACATTTTTATTTTACATTCGATTAAAACAAAGAAATTTTGTTACAACTTTAGTAATGTTGTTTCTTTTGTATTTTGATTATTTTATTTGCTTTTTTATTTGCTTATCTGACTTACCTAGGTTATGGAAAACCATACAGTGGTATTTCCTGTACCTACGCTATTTTTTCTTTTATCTTTAGATTTCAATTGCATACATTGGAAGAACGGAGTCACCTAACACAAGCATCTTCTTGTTCTCCAAATCATGTAATTGAAATAAACATTTTTATCTTTATTCTTTTCTTTTACTTACCTACTTGCAACTAAATTACGTATATATTCAGCAGTAGGCATGGCGTCCTACGTGAGATGATTGTACCATAAATTACAGTTTATTGTTCTCATTCATAATAACCTTACGATTATACTTTATAACGCATGATAAAATATACATCATTGATTTTCATCATGAATACTTTAGCCATTTTGATGCTCCCAACACGACGGCTAAGGACTGGTGGTACCCATATACGTGCACTTTACAATCGAACGTACAGATTCGTATACAAGTACATAGTTACGTCAGGAAAGGAAACCAGTTAAATTTTAATAAGAGCAGCGATTATGCGCCATAAAAAGCTGTAAATATGTAGTTAGCTGGGTTCCCTGACGGAGGGCAATTTGCGGCGCTCCGCCCCTCGTGAGCCAACTACCAGTATCAATGCCTATAATTGCAAATAATAAGTAAGCCCTTACAGTACAGGTATGCATAGATAAACTTATATAACTTAAACGCCAGTCGCTTTGAGAAAATCATTGGGTAAGTTTTCAGGCGATCATATCGTAAAAATTTGTAGTCCAGAAACTTTCAACCGTATAAAACTGAAAAGTTAAAGACGTTATTGGCAATAAGTATTCTGTTGGGTGGTAGAAGACGCTGGTATCTGGTATAAATCCTCAAAAGGCAATACCAGCTAATTTGAGGCATAACTAGGGGACGTAACATGTCGTGTTTAAATGTCAATCGTGTGAACGAGAAAGAAGGATGGAGCTATACACTCTATATAGCTCCATCCTTTTAACAATTCAGTTTAGGTCGTAAAATGGATTGCGTTAAGAGCTCATGGTGGCACTGCAGCTCTTTGATCAATATTCTTTGATGGTGGCCATCATCGTTACTCGATGTCAAATCCCTAAAGTCTGATGAACATAGTCTCCCCAAGGATCTAACTGGATTCAGAAAATGGATAAGTAATCTACTGGTATTCAGTTACATCTAGTTAGAATGGAAGCCGCGTCTAAGATGGGAAAAGGCTAGGGTAATGACGAGTTAACCAACCAAGTGGAGAGTGCTTAGTTGATGCATCACCTTCACTGTTAACAACTGCAACACCAAAGTTAGCTCATGTGGTTATACAATTAAGTTGTGCATTAGGATTGTTGGAAAGAGTTACCGGCAACTGAAGGAACACATGTGAGTTTTAGTCAGTAAAAGTCTGACACTCCCTCTTGTTCCACACAGAGCGGGAGAAGTATAAAAACATTATCTGTCACTGTGTCCGTAGATTAACAGGATTGTGTATGAACAGTGAAAATTGTTGTTGTTGTGAACAATTTTTTCTAAATAAGGCACGGTTATGTTGGAAACTTATGAATTTGGATGCGATTTGTCGTACTATATGTACAAAACGTTTTTTACGTAATATATCAAGAAATTATGATCTAATGAAAATTGAAATCAAAAGCCACGGTTAAGGTTTTAGGCAATGGTAAAAGTACGCACAAAACAAAGCATTTTGTAAAGTATTTTTATTAATAAGCTATATTTTATCTCTTAATAAAGTCATGGCGTGGAAGGTACGGAAACGTTTGTCTTCCATACAAGACCGTGGCGCTCAAAACGTTAATTAGGGGAGAGAAAACTTATTCCTGCGAAAAACGCGAACCGTCGCTTACGATGTTCTTCCTAAAAAGGGACGACGTTTATATATTTTCCGGAAATCACTACGGACCTTCTTGGTACCATGACAAAATGAAAGAATTTACGCGTCGTGAAAGAGATATAACAACACAAAGTGAATTGTTTTAAATGTAGCATTTTTTTTCATGACTTGTATAATAAGTTTTAATATCCATTGTTGTTGTTATATTTATGTGTTCCACGTTCATTAAAATTAAAAACATTTCACTAATAACATGTGTATCTTCACGCGATGTATGTAAGTACATTAATCGAGACTAACTTTGTTGCATTTATATAATAACAGCACATGCGTAACATAATAAGCAGGAAACAGTTACTTTCTACATCTCTTTACCCAACTATGGCAAATTAAAAAGGAAAGATTTATGATATTAGCACTCTATGTATGCTTGTGGGTACGAACGTTCCACCGTAGCGAACTACTGAACCGATTTTGATGTAGGTACCTATGAAGTATCAGTTGCTTAATTTTGATGGTCCTGGTGGCATATTTAATTAGAATAAAATCAATATGGCGGATGTAACATCAAAAAATGAGAAGTAGCAATTTTTTTTAATTGCTTTCTGAACGAGTTGGATAAACAACAAAGTTGTGTTTTTTTTTTTTGCTTAATTTAATTTTCTACAAACGTGATTATTCATCATGTGTGTATATTAAATATGTTTTGCAAATAAACCTGTTTTCTTTCTTTCGATCTATGAAGGAGGAGACAATTCTCAGTTCAAATATATAAATAATACAGTATAAAAATATAACAAGTCCTATTTTTTTTTACTTTAGTTTTATTGCGTTTATGAATCTTGAAAAAAATCGTAGCTTTTATTCGTACCTACTCTGATTTTAAGTTTAATTTTGTGTTACTTCAGCTTATTCAATCTTTATTACCATGTGGTAGGGAACTAATTTATTGAAGCTCAGATAAGTCGTGATACTAATATTGTTAATGAAGCAACCGACTAGACGGTCACGTAAGAACAGCTGTAGGTAGTACATCCTACATTTTATCATGCAACATTGTATTCATGCAACTTAGAAATACTGGTCTAGGTACTATTCCTAATGACCTCTCACCTCTTAGTGCGGTAACTGATCATCACATATTCCTTAGACTTCAGTAAACTTAGAACTGCGAACAGCATATTTTATAGAGAAGATTGTTTTTTAATACTTGACATTACTATGTTTACCGAAATCGTTGACACGTTCAACTTCGCCCCGAGAATCCTTTTTGTAAATATTTAGGCAGGCATGTTCAAATGTTTATATTGACGTTTTTGAAAACCGCTCCAGTCTAATTACTACGCCAAGAATATTACGATGACTTATCCAATAAATCATTATTACATTACTTTCTGAAAAGTCAATATTTATCTAGGAATCGGGTACACTTCAAAACAGTAATTACTATCAACATGGCCACTCGGGAAGGAGGGTCATAATACCTACTCCAAGTTTATCGTTACATAAACACGCACACGGACTCGTATGATATAATATATCAGCGCTGTCCACGTGAACGCTGATATATAGAGGGTGATATTAGAGCGAGCGGCCAACAAACAATAAGGTGTGATAAGCAGATTCGGCGGCGCTTTTCATGTGTCGCCTTTGTCCGAGTTTAATCCGCCGCCGAGGCGCGCCGCCCCGTCAAGCGCGCACGCACCTCGTATCGCCCCGCCTACGCGCTGCGACCCGTAGGCCGTGCCACAGAGTACCCGTACGTAGGCTAGGCTTCTCCACATTTTTATACAAGCTCGAGTCCTTCTCTATACGAAATCGTTTTGTCAAACTCCTACTGATTTTGACCAAAGAAACAGTTGATTTCGGGGTGAAACATCTCGTAGATGTGCGTAATTGTATTTAAAATGAATAGAATTATATTGTTCTGGGTAAAAAACAAAAACCAAAATGTGTAATAAATAAAACCTATCTATGAAGTGAAAGAATAGAAGATACACAGAAGCTGTGTTATGTAATTTCCTTCAATTAAGTTTTACTTACAACGATATTGTTTTACGACAAGTATAATTAGCTTTATGGTGCTGCAATTATGCACAAATATCGATACCTATCTATCTTAACAAAAAACGCGATATTTACTATTGTATAATTTCACACAAAAAAAGCACCTTTTGAATACGTTGCAGAGTTACGTTAGGTATAAGTATTTTGTTGATTTTGTTAAGCTGCTGAAAACTATAAGGTTGAAACCAGCACAAACACACATTTTGCTTTTTTGCACTGAGATACATAAACTTATTTTAAAAAGTGAGTATCACCCTAGTCTAGTCCAGCCGCCGGGATTCCGACTCTGATTGCCAGCCACCGTAGACGTGGGCCTGCGGATGGCGAGCAATGGGTAGCTCGCCGTCTGGCCGTCCGGACCTAGCCTGAGTGGTCGACGGCATCTCGACTGACTCAAGGAGATGTCAGCAAAATCTTAGGGGCCCAGCAGGGTCCACGCCTACGAGGGCCATGGGTTCGCTTATGAAAGGAAAACCCGGGTTCCTGGAACGCAAGGCAAAGAAGGAACATAGGAGTGGGTTTTAGTCAGTAAATGTCTGAGACGCTCTCGCGCTCCACCCTAGTGTGGGAGAAGTCATTGGATGTTCACCCACAAAAAAAAAACCCTAGTCTTACCATTTTTGTTTTTGAATGGAAATCATCAGATATTTTTTTCCACCCTGGATGAAACGGTTTTAGTCAGTAAAAGTCTGACACTCCCTGTGTCAGACGTTCCAGGGCCGCGGTTAGCGCTGACAGGTATCGGTTCTAGCGGGCCCAGTCACACATGCTGACATCTTTTTGAGGCGCGCTTTGAACACAACGCGCGCCGTCAACCCAGGCCTGGTCCTTATCGAACGGTGAGCTACCCATTGCACGCCATCTTAAAACCTGCGTCTACGGCGGCTAAAAAGCGCCCTGCAACTCCCGACGCTCAGTGCGTCTCCTTCGGCTGCCAGAGCGTGAAGATTACCTCCCTCACGCTTTCTGCCATCTCCTTGTCTCGCATTACTATATGATAATAATAATACATGTTTGTACTCGTCTAGCTAACAGTGAATAGGCTTAGCCATGAAGCCAGGATTATACATCAGCAACTTGCTTTGTATCGATCGATCCATTATCACTCACAGGACTATTGCAGCCAATTACCCTGATATAGTCTAGGTGGTGAACCGAAACGAGAGGCGTGCAACGATTGTTGACCATTCCATTCCGCATTACGAGAACCTCGTGAAAGCCAAGAAAGATAAATGAATCAAGTATGCCTGCTGCGGTCATCCCGTCCAATTATAATTTAGGTGTCTTCAAGGCTAGAGTGGATAGACTCTTAATAAACTAGTCCGCCTTACCATCAGGTGGGATCGGAATTAAGCAGTAGTTTAAATCAATTAAAATATATATATATTAATTTGGCTCACAAGGTTGTTGACATGTGGGATGTGGAATCGGAGATCATTGCACCGATAGTCGTGTTGGCCCATGGCTTTACAGCCACGACTCTCAACCAACACCGTAGGAGACTCGCGTTAGGCTACTGGATCAAGAGCTTCATTCAGACAGCGGTATTCCTGTACACGGCTCGTATAGTTAGAAGGTTTCTTTCTCTGGAGCACTGCCCAACGCGCGCCAGTGACTTGGAAAATGGACCCTGTTCTAGATACCGGTGGGACACTATTTTTATATTTTTAAATGCCTTTTTTTTCGTTTAAATATTTAAAAATATAATTTATATGTATATGTTAATGAATACGAAACGAAATATAGCATGTGCTCCATACCATCGCGTGGATAAGGGCCGGGCGTGAGACGTCACAACCGCTGATCGCCTCCACGAGGATACGCCGGTGCTCCACCTAAGCGGGCAGACCTCCACCGTGTCCGCTAGGTGCGGTGCTATGTAACACCAGAGCTTTTTTTTCTCCCAATCCGGAACAGCAACTTCCCGAAACAACCGTGTCCGCTGGGGACCAGCATCAGGGGAAAAGTGAGGACGCCGCGTTGGCGCTTTCCTAACCACTCCTCAAAGAAGTACTTATCGCCATGATTGTGGCGTGCCCAACTGGATCAAATTTTTGTGCTTATCTGTCTGTCATGACTTTTCACCTTTCATAAAAATCTTATCTTCCCGAATGAAATTTCGAGATGCTGATGATGGTGGTGGCATTTCCTTTACATTTAAATGTATTGGACCCGATATGACGATCTTAAAATAATTGATTGCTCTAAAACTATGCCATGAACAAATTAAACTACTGCTGCAGTTCCAGAAATTTATAATTGACGACCAGTTATACCAGTTCTTACATAATACTGGAAAAAATTCAAACTTAATGTTGGTGGAACATTCAATCAAAAGCAACTACAAGCCTATTCGTAATAAATTACTTACGAATCTTGCTCTATTACTTACCTACTGCGCGACATTTTTATGTCACGTCAAAGTTTTACTTTATTATATTGCTACATTAATTTTGTAACTTCGACTCGTAAATGTACGTACTAAAGTATTTATATATTTGGTCATTTTCATAAAGCTTTTATTGGGGTTTAATTAGCGGCGGTATGTGAATGCGACCGACCAACTCGGCATAGATACGTTGAGACAAGTCATGTGTGTCAAGGCGGAACTCTGTTTACGGTGTTTACCTCGAGCTAATCGGGCAATCGAGCACAATATTGAGTCGCTAAATCCCAATATAGTTCGTCATTCACCAATTTCACGGCTCGTAATTAGCTACGACACGGCGCGCCGCTGATTGTTCTACAACTAGACAAGTTTGACGAACAATGATTGGTGCGTTTAGTGTGCGTACGGCAGTCCATAAAAAGAGGTGACGCCGTTTTGTTCCGAGCTGCCTTTTTATTGTGCACTGTATAAATTTATGGAATCATCATCGAGTTGTATGGACTCCTCTATTCGTTCGCAGCGTGGGTCCATAACCATTACGGATTGTATTTTGATACACATTTATTTACACTTGTTAACGTACCGTGGACACGAGACTTTCAGTGGAACTTGTTTTAGATTGCTGCAGTTAATTCATCCTTATGATGTGTTACAATCAACTAGGATTGTTGTATTGTGGTTACTATAAACGGAAGACATATGGCAATGTTTTAATGGTTATTATATTGTCAGAAATAAAAATATTTTTAGTAAGTGTTACATAGATATGAATAAGCAGCATCATTTCACACGTTAGGTACCTATTTGACATAATTATTATTGGGAAAATAATAATTATATAATAATAATTAATTAATCCCTAGCAACATGCTTTGAAAGACAAACTTGTGTATCCTGAGGTAGGTACCATAGCATTGGGAAGTTAGTCGATCGGATGAATCGTCGACATCACCATCTCACATGATGAGAACCTGGTGAAAACCGAGAAAAAGAAGGAAATTGAAATATCTCAACTTAGCATATGAGGTTGTCGAAATGTGGAATGCAGTGGACTCGGCTGTAAATGTGCTAATTATCGCCAACGGCCTGGTGGCCAAAAGCCTCGACGACCACCTATCGAAGCAACCCTTGCGTGGTTCGATTAATGGGCTGAAACAGAAGGTAGTTACTATCTTCTTCACTTCTGTAGTAGATACTCATCGATATGGCTCGCATTTTGAGATGGTCCCTGTTTCTGGAGCCAACCACAGGCAGAGATGTGAAAAATAATTTAGTAAAAGTATTTAAATACAAAATGCAAATGCATAGTTGCTAGCACTATTTCAAATAGAAATACAAAATAGTTTTGAATAAAAGTATTTAAATACAAAATGCAAAATACGTATTTTTAAAATAGGTTTTGAAAATAAAATACATTGTTAAGCATAACCTTTTATTTATTGAACTGATTTTAAAACTAGTATTTGTTCAAAGAGTTCATCTTTCATGTTCCGCCTATAGGGCCTCATAATCATTCCACCAAATGAAAATAGTCGTTCTACAGGGGCAGAACTCGGTAAGCAGGTATTATATTTAAGGAAGAGTTTTTTTACAGTAGGATACCTGTTCAAGGATTCTAAGGTATTGTCTTCATCTTTTAAATATTGTAGTGTTTCCAGATCTATTGTAGTTGTATTAACATTATCACTGGCTGCTGAAGAATCAGAGTCTATTGAATGAATGTTTTTTTTTTCTGGCTCGCACGGGCCGCAATGTTGGCATTATTCTTTGATCAATGAAGTACAATGTACTTTTTTAATCTGAGGCATTATTGTTCTAGTTGACAAATGACAATGACAACACTACGATCACAATCAGTGCGTTCATAAATAAGGAAATCATGGATTAAAGAATGAAAAATTGTAAAAATGAATTAAAAATGCAACTAAACTATTTTGTATTTTATAAATACTAAATATTTACATAGAGTATTTCAAATAAAATACAAAATACATTTAGAAAAAAAGTATTTCAAATATAAAATAAAAATGGGTATTTTGCATTTTGTATTTGCATTTGAAATATTTGTATTTCAAATAATTTACATCTCTGACCACAGGTAGTTTTAGATCCTGCTTAAGACAACTGCGGAACATTGTTTTTTACATTTAGTTTTGATTATAATTTATTTTTTTGAGAAGTGTTATAAAATTTAATTTAATATTTATAGAAGGATAAAAAATAAACGAAATAATAATAGTAGTCTACAAAATATTCCGAAGGAGTTTAGGTACAATAATTGGCATAGCCCGTAGCCTGCTATGTGAATTCAGCATAGGGCGTCAACGACGCTACGCAGCTACGGACGGGCAAGAATCGTTAGAATTATATTAAAAGTTAAACTTTCTTATTGGCATCAAATTGCAAAATCTGCACTAATATTATACAACTGAAGATTTGTTTGTTTGAACGCACTAATCTCAGGAACAATTATTTTAGTATGGTATAACAACAGCAACAACAATCATTAACAATTATTTTAGTATCGAGGAAGGATTTAGGTATATACGACCCCTACGACCCCTAGAATGGAACAGCAACCAATGCGGGTGAAACCGCGGGGGATACTTGGTATTATCATAATGGGCCTGCGCCATCTCTGACGTGATATTTGTATCCTTAGTAGGGAAAGCAGACGTGGTAGACGTAGGATAGAATTTTATTGACTGAAACCTACCCGTGTTGCTTCAGTAGCCATTTGCGTTCCAGGGCCGCGGTAATTCTTACGAATAATCCCTCAGATGATATTTGAACCTAGTATTTGCAAGTTATGGGTTGGGTATGGTATTAGATGAAAAGGTAATCTAAAAATTAACCCAGTTTGGATCACTTAGTTGTCGAAAACGCTAAGGGCTGGCGTGGTTAGCATAATAATAAGCATAATAAGCCTTTTAATATTCCCACTGCTGGGCTCAGGCCTCCTCTCTAAGAGAGAGAATGGGCCGTAATCCACCATGCGGGCCCAGTGCGGGTTGGTGAATGTCACATGTCTTCGAAGTTTTGGTTCTAGGACATGCCGGTTTCCTCACGATGTTTGAACCAAGTCGAGAAGTCGGGGCCGTCACCACTCAGCCACCACTGCTCCGCTGCACCACTGCTGGAGTGGTTACAAGTAGTTTAAAGCTAAACTCAGCTAGATTTGTTCTCGATCGGGTAGAAATCGCAACCTGTACACCTTCATCATTCGTCTCGTATAAATCCTAGACGGTGCAGGTAGTTGTACAGGACGGACAGCAAAGCAGGCGACGCATGTTCTGTGAAGGGGCTCCAAAACTGGGTAAGGTGAATTGCTGAAACCCCACGATTTCTGAAACTGTCGGTCGTGAAAAACCTGATATAAGTATCTATCAAAAATATTCAAACGAAGCTGAACTGACGACTATGCTGATATTCTAAGTGTATTTAAACTCTAAAATAAATAGTTAATTTCAAAGTAGATGGGGCAGCGACTAACAATAAGGAACAGGATCTCTACTGCACATTTTTGAACTTACAACAGAAAGACATCAGAGGAAGTTTGAGATAAAACTGTACGTGGTTTACCAATCTGGGAGAAATCTTTGATCATGTGAGTACTTACATATTTTTTTTAAAATAAATATAAACCAGTGCTTGATTGCGATCCCACCTGATGTTGGTAAGCCCTGCCTGATAGTACCTGATGGTGCTGGTACCTGATGGTGGTATTTTTATTAAAAACCGGCGCATTGAACTTCCCAAAAGAAGAAAGTTCAAAGAACCACTGACTACAATCAATGGTTCATTGAATATAAATTATGCACTAGTTTCGAACAAGTAGGTTGTTCATTGCCTAACGTGTGGTGACCAGGTTGGCAAGATACAATTATCAATATATATTAGTTAGGTAAGTAACAGTGTTATGTACATACTTTAGAAACATAATAATATTTATGTTTCTTACATAACAAAGAATGAGCCAGCCTTCTGGTTATGTAGTATTGATCAGCCTGTGAGAAATTTCTTTGAACAGGAGACGCGCACTCGTACCCAAGCGTCTCGACCCCAAACGGCTAAAAATTGTAATTACTAATAAGGGTAGCAGTATGATTGTATATAAATATGACTGTATGTAAGGTATAGTCTGCCCCGTTTGAGGGTCTCAGCAGCCACAGTGGCCACACCAGCACAGCCCGCTGAACTTGGAACATAGGATGGCGCTAGAGTGTCGACAGAGAAATTAAATTAATTAAAATCATTCGTAGACTTTTTAAGTGTAATCATGCTGAACTACTACAATGTACAAAATTATGAATTGTAAGCCCAACAATAACTGTGCGCTTAACCGTCGTAAATAAATATTTTCGTAGGAGGACAATTATTTCGTTGGCACACGGCAGCTGTATATAAGAGACATATGTTCGTATAGTATAGCCGCGGCCAAGGGCTCGTTATTTTCTGGTCAATTGCCGCTTTACGGCGCCCGCGCATCCTCGCTTCCAATTACTGCCCAGCCGCCAACGCTATAAAACTGACTTCTACACTAAACCAGCTTAAGCACCAATTAGCACCATACCACATCCAATCTACACCCTTAAGAAATAAAGCACAATTCTGAACAACAGCGCCGGGATGTACGGTATACGTAAACACGCCAGATGCAAATTATGCTTAGGTAAAACGTGTTTGTTGTCCGTCCCGAGTTTTATTTTTTACAATTATATCGGCTTGGTTACTTGGAAATGCATTCACGAGAAATCGGAGAGGGTTTCGTGATGTTTAATAGGCTTAGATTAGAAGTTAAAAGCCGGGCCGTGGGCAGAGGGGCCATTAAATGGTTCTCAGGACACGGGCACATGACTTAGCTCTCATTAGGTGAAGACTCAGTGGAGAGCAAAAAAACACGTACCCATATAATCTTTATATAACTCAGGCCTACTTTATTTACTTTAAGAGTCGTGAGATCTCAACAATGGAGTGCAATGAATTGTCTTGTCTGTCTCATGCCTTCCAAGAATAATGATAGCGTGTGAGTGAGCCTGGACGCCCCTTCCAGGTTTTCTTAATAGATCTTTTATGAAATAAAAGCTCCAGGCAATTAGTGCTGAAAACTGAAACAGTTTTACAGTATCGCAACGTGCACGGCTTTTGCCGATAACTGAATTTAATTAGGGAGTAATAAACTTAGGTAGTTTTGCAAGAGCAATTAAGATGAAATGCCGACAAAGGGCTTCGGTGCTTTGAAGTCGCCGACGACGGCGTACAGCATCCGCTTTCTCCTGTAGATAAGGCCGGATGTGACGTGGCCTTGCGCCTCACTCCGACGGGACCGGGACATGGCTTTTCACGATTACTTGATACATTCCTTAGTTAGGATAAAAAAATGCTTCACTTAAAAGTTTGTACAATGGATAAATAAGTGCATGAGTCATCTAATGAAAGTTACGGACCGGTCACTAGGTTTATCTTAACACTTTGACTCTGTTTACTAGCGACGACGCGACGCGACGATTACCAACATAAAAGCTAATTAGCAGCAAATATAAGTGTTTTATTTATTTACCTTCTGATTCATACTTCTGTGCATATTCCATGCTACTGAATTCGTACGGGATTTATGAGTGAGGTAGTTTGGATTCGCTATCAGTTTTACGGCGCATTAAATTATGCAGTTTAAGCTACATGCACTTTTCAAGCAGAAGTTCGTCGTACAAGGAGGGAAGCAGTCGAAAGTGGGGGAGGAGGAAGGGCGGGAGTGGTGGGGGCGTTCGGAGCGGGCCAATAAAGGCGCGCAGTAAATCCACGTAATTTAGAGCGGTCGTAAATTAAAGTTCCGCTATAAAGCCGGCCGCGTACCTGCCGCGCCCGCGCCGCGTACCCGCCGACCCCGCCGCACCGCGCCGCCGCCGCGTCACGCACCGGCCGCGCCGCCTGCGCTCGTAAATCAGCCGCCGTGTGAACTCCGCACATGTCCGAGGCTCCGACCGAGTCCTGCCTCCACAAATAAATTAACATTCTACTATCGTTACATAACGACCTCACTAAGTATTAGACCTACTAGCAGCACACACATTTATTGCGTATTTTGATGGCTGTCAAAATTATGCGGGCTAATGGCGTTGCGATCCAAGGTCTAATATTGGTAAAACTGAACTTATTTTTTTTGTACATCGTGTACTGGCTCAAGCAAAATATTGCTTGAGTGTAGGATTCCAAACTGAATCGATGTTAATTTATACCCACCTATGTAATGACAGTTGGTTTTCAGATAAAAATTAGGACGTTTTCATTTCAAACCAAGCGTTAAACCGGCCGCATAATCTAAAAAAATCGCTAAAGAAGTACTTACATTTTTCTTTGTTCAGCTTGCGTCCACACACTAGCAAATGGATTTTATGTACAAATTAGGTTTTAAAGTGGCTTATGTGATGATGAGACATCATGTAGGAATGTATTAAATGCAATGTGTAAATTAGAGCAATGCATATTATTTTGTAAAACTTTCATAATATACTAGAATGGCAGCATTTTTATTCCTTGTAGATTTAAGACAAGGAAAATTAAAGGTCATCGCTATTGCTACGCTTTTATGACCAAAGTTTTTCTTATGTGTACATGTGAATAATGTCGCTTCTAGATTTGACCCCTTTTTAACCAACTTCAAAAAGGAGGAGGTTCTATGTTCGGTTACATGTATGTTTTTTTTTATGTATATTCACCGATTTCTCGGTCAATTGTGGACATATTAAATTTTTTTTTTTTTGATTGAATTGTTATGCTTCTGAGTTGGTCCCATAGAAATATTGTTATGATCTGATCATGAACTTGAAGATATGGAACAGAACTCCTCATAGGATCACAGCAGAACCGTCGTAACAAGTAAAATTGCTTTGTTTATACGTGTAGTCGATGACTGACTGAAAGTAAAGGTTGGAATATATCGAACTGATCTGATGATGAAGCCTGAAGTTAGGCACCGGAACTCTGTAATAAATTAATGTAATCTAAACGTGTTTGAGATTATTAGAATTGTCATGAGATGCACTCTGGCTATAAAGTATTTAAGTTTGGCTGAGGGGTACTTTTTAGTGGTGGTAGGTACCATAACTAAAAAGTGTAAAATAAAAAACTTAAAAAAAAAAAAACTGAAAAGTGCAAAATAACTTTAATTTCGGAAGTCGGTGTTAAATAACGAAGGACCAAACTAATATAGAAACACCGACTTCCGAAATTAAAGTTATTTTGCACTTTTCAGTGTTTTTTTTTTCACTTTTAAGTCGGTGGTATTTTTTTTTGTAAAAAGTTTTTTATTAATTGTACTTATTTCAGCCCATTCATGTAAATGTTATGAAATAAGATATTTCTTTTCCTGGCCGCTGCGTTTATTGCTCCACTTTTTAAACCACTTCAAATGCTCGAAATTTTGGAAAATAAACTAACTAAACTTTGATTTCCAGAAAAATTGTAAACTAGTTATTGACAGCGACTTCGCCTGCGTGGTAGTTCAATTATCCCACGGAAACATAACAAATCTTATGTGCTATTCCAGAACATGGTCTACCGGTGTACCAAGTTTCATCGAAATCCGTGTAGATGTTCGATAGTGAAGAAGTAAAAAATATACATAGATACTCACGCAGAAATGCACTCGCTTTATAATATTGTAGTCTGGTTAGATATACTTAAGATTTACTGACGCTATATATTTTTTTACCATTTGAAATTCGATAAAACGAGACAATTGTGTGCGATACTAATGACTTGGAGTCCGTTACGTGAGGCTATACTATGTATATATCTACTCATATACCTATATATATGTCTGCTGTGTTATATAAGGAAGATTACAGTAAAACAAAGGTATACGTGGCTTTACACTTGTTCATATATAAGAATAGAATAGAAAGGCGCTTGCTTAGGTAGGTATAAGAACCCGACCAAGTATAAATCCACATCGTTATCTCCGTTATCAATGATCTACGTAGCTATGAGTTAAGCGTTTTATTATCTAGATAAAGACATTCTTCACGATTATCTGTCAATGTTATAAACGCTAGGAAAACTTTAATAACTGTAGGTGAACAGGGTCATTTCTATACGGATTTAGTGAGTCGTTACAATACCCCTGTTGGTATAGACCCCATGAGGCCGTGACGGAGCGGACATCACTTTACGATTACTCACATAAAGGAACACATTATCTGTTTTATCTTACCTTTAAGTTCCCAACAAAAAGATAAAGGTCCTAAGTTTACCCGTCGCGTGTAAATAAATTATCCGAAGTATTGTGCAGGGCGCGCTGGGATTGTCTAAAGTAAACTTGGGATAGGTATATTGTGGTCCCGATCGTCGCAGTAAATCACTCACGTCTCCATCACGTGTTACGTAAAAGGGTTTTATAGTGGGACTTGCATCCATGAAGAGATAACACACATTCAAATGTCACTAGGTAATCATTATATGGCTGTTCCGTACAATGTAAATAAACTGAGCTAATGTCATCAAAAGCATGATCTAATTGTGATTTTTGATGTTTACTTAATAAGCGATAATTTTATTGCATTTTACTTAAGACAATAGTGTATCACGGAAGAGATTAGTTGAGTTTAAAAGCGTAGTAGTTGTGTCTTGAGAATGATCTCGGTAAAAATCCCTTGCCTTACGTTTTTATCTTAAGCATGTAGGGTTATGTGTGCTAAAATCTTGGGTCGAACTATCGTCACATGGGCACATAAGTGTACGGACGCAGGTACTTATGGCGGTGTGCGTGGCCGTGGCGTCACCGCGCGGTGCAGCGCTCGCGTTCGTGCGGAGCTTTGTTATCTGCGATCTGGCCCCGCCCCGCGCCGGCGGCGCGCACAGCCTGACGCGGACAACATGGCGGCCGCCGGCCCGCAATCCCGTGACAGTGAGTAGTTAGGCACAAAAGGATCACTCCACATAAGGAGTGAAAACTAGGGCACGTATTCGTATGTATGGTGATGTTGAAGTATGTCAAATAAATACCAGTCGCCAGTACAGTTTGAACTTATTGGATGTGAAGGTGTGATTTTGAGTGCGGATGTTTCCGATTGCTGTATTAATTAGGCCTTCTTGTACTATCTACACCGTGGCCCCGAGTCCCGCACGCCGGACTGCCGCCACTCGCATTTATGGTCCTAATGAAAACCACTTTAATTAATTCACAGCAATCACATGCGCCATGCACGCCGCAGCTTTTATGTTTATTGTTTCCATATCATTTTAAAGCACCACATTTTGATTTCTCAAGAGTGTCACCGTCATAATGTTTTGTTTGCTGAATGACTGCTGTGTTTATTAACAGTAAGTATTATTACGATTGTACAATTGTTATTAGGTACGTAAGTTTTCACTTAATATTATTAGAATCATGTTAATAGCGCGGCTGTTTTCATAATTACTTTAATTGCGTGCGGCATAAGACCCTCCTACTTTTTCCGCCTGTATGAAGGTATAGTTACGCAGATAGAATCTCATCATCACGTAACGCCATAATTATTATCGTGCTTAAGTCGGTTAATAATTATTCTACATTATTTTTAATATCTAATGCTAAGACAACACGCCATGTTGCATGTTATTACATTTTATGTACAGGCCAGGCGGACCAATGAGTAGCTGGCTAGATCTTCTTCGGTTCTGGTCGTCGGTCGTAGATTAGGTAAACATAAACTATCACCAATAATAATGTGATTCGTTCTCTCCACTCAAAAAATAAATCTAGTTGAAGCGCTAATAGTAGTTTTACAACTCAAAATATATTTAATATTGATTAATAGTTGACTAGGCTGCGCGCTGCTACTATGAAAGGCTACATTAATGTAGCCTTGAACAGTAGAAGCGCGCAGCTAACAACGAGTTTTTGACTAACACTGCTTCAGAAGGCAAGTCACGACACGATACAATACAATACAAAAAGTGAATCTGCCTTTAAACCTGCAACGCTACGTCTACGAGCTGAGACATTACATCTTGGATCTACATAATGCATCGCGTCTATGCGCTGCGTTTGTTCAACGAACTGCTAAACCGCAAATATGAACAGACTATTACGCTGCGTCTACGAAATACTACGCTGCATTTACAAACAGATTGATATGCAGCGTCTACGAACTGCTACACTGCGTCGTAAGAGCTGCCTGTTGCGTTTTACGATATCTTACACTGCGTCTACTAAATGCTATCATGCATTTACGAGCTGCTACGTCGCATCTACAATCTGGTGACTGGTACGCTGTTCCTACGAACTGTTCAGCTCCGTAGCAAAATACTTCACTGTGTCTATGAAATACTACGCAGCGTCTACGAACTTCTACGTCGGGTCTACAATCTGCTACGCTGTGGCTAAGTACGACTGTGCTGCGTCTTCGATCTACTATGCTGCGTCTAAAACTGCTGCCCTGCGTCTACATACTGGTACACTGAGTCTACGAACTGCTAAACTGCCTTACAATCGGTTATCTTTTACTGTCACTGTTACATAATTGCAACTTTTTCATTAAGGTATGTCGAACAATCATATCTGAATAACAGTTCGTCATACCCTATAATTATCGCTTTCGCTTGCCATCGCTCCTCGCAGTTGATTCGGGCCCGTCGACTGAGTTCTGCACAATCGCTCTTTGAAAAAAAAAGGGAGAGAAAATAGCTCACAAATCAAAAATAAGCATCTGATATTCTAAACATTTGTACTCTAATTTATACAACTCGCTAACCATATTTTTGTTACGATAATGATTAGCGGGTACACTGATGATTAGTGTACCGCCGCGAGTTGACATTTTACTTGTAGAACCGCTGCGAAAATATTGCAGTGTGGTGACACGTACGAGTATAAAGAGTTGTTATAGAATCAAGTGGCGATGATATCGCAGCAACGACACTAGCTCATGAAAGACCACCTTCACGAGTAGTAGTATCTTATGTAGTAGTCCTATCTTATGAAGGAAGTTACGGTTGGACTGAAAGCTGATCTCAATATAGTTGGAAATAGTTGGGCAGATTGATTAACTTCTACAGGTACAGTCAGAAGTCAAAAATGCTGTTGTATTTTGCCAACGCTAAAGGCTCATTTAGGTGGGAAATAATCCAATGAGTTCTCTCGCTGTAGGGTGGAGCGGGAGGCTGAGTCAGACTTTTACTGAATATAACCCAATTCTATGTTCCTTCTTTGCCTTGCCTTCCAGGAAACCGTTGTTCCCTTTCGGACAACCCATGATATAGGTAATTGAGTTTCACTTCTAAGAGTGACATGAGACTGACTCTTTCATGTCATAGATGACCCTTTTTAAAAAGAAATTCGTAAGCGACAGTTTGCATTTTTTGCAGGAATGGGTTTTCTCTTCCATCATTAAAATTTTGTGTTTATGATAATATCATTCTAAAAAAATACAACTTATTATTCATTTAGCTAGGTACTGATTTAATAGAATAGCTGTTATTAGCATATTTTTGTAAATATTTTTGATTATAGAAGAAAAAAATTATCGCTTATTTCTTCCTGAAAAGGCTCGATTTATGTATAAAGTATTTCATTTTTGATACGGTACCTATACATATATAGTTACTTTGTTTTCCATTAGAATGCGGATGTAACAGATTCTCATGTTTTTGAAGTAAGTATTTGGCAGCAAATATATCGAATTAGCCTTCTCGACAAGCTTCAGCTTCAAACAAGAGGTAATCAGTAAATACTATAATGACATTCTCATCGGTAAAATGGAGCTGAGATAGAGCATGAAATGAGAATGTTTCAATTATCCCACTTATTATCCAGAAAACTACACCATTTGTACATCACAATAAACATTGCATAGCATAAGCATATTCAGCTTTTATATCGTTCCCACTGCTGGGACTCAAGTCTCTTCCCTAGGAGAGGGAATGGGTCGTAATCCACCACGCAGACCTAGTGCGGGTTGGTAGATGTCATGTCTTAAAATTTTTGGTTTTAGGACATCCCGGTTTCCTCGCGATGATTTTCTTCACCGTTTTGAGAGCAGTGGTGATAAAATAAATTACACAAAATAATGTCTGACTGGGTTTGAACTCGCGACCCACAACTGTCAAGTCGGGATTGTTATCACTGAGCCAACACTGCTCCAAATCACAATAACTACTAGGAATCAATTTGTGAATAATTAAAAAAACAGCTACTGGACTTTACTCGCAATAATCTCGCCAAAAACTCAACTATCTATTTTAATTACTTATTTCTTATTCAAAACTATGTTACCTAGCTATAACACCAGGATTATTTCCTAATAGGTAATAATGAACAATATAATAGTAGGCATTTAAGTTTTCACTCTACGCTACTACGGTATTTACTATCTGCACGAATATTTTTATAATCCATTCGTGATTAATTAGACTCAATCGTGAGCTCAATCAACTATTCTAAACTCTTTTAGAAACTTGAAATTATAAATTAAAGTATTAAATATAGGTACTTATAGCAATTACTTGATTACGTACGATTATTAAAAAGCAGGTCTTTCTAGTATTAGATATTATATACTTAAGTACTTTCTTACTTATTTTCTCGGTTTTTCTCGTGAATAATTGGATTTACTTCGTTATAAATATTAATTCTGATGTGTGATACAACGATTCGCATTGCATTGAGAAAATATAATTAAACAACCGGCAGCCGGATCAAATTTCAAATTGCTATCAGAACGGGACGCATTCATATTTTGTAGGGTGACCACGATCGTGTACACATACCGGAATTTTATAAAACTCAGATACCTTTTTTATACCTAATAAAGTTTCTACGACATCGTTAAATTCATCACAATATTAAGACGTAGTTATTATAAAACTAATAAACCTGAATCCAAATAAAAAATTTTCAAGGAAAGATAAAATACACTAGACCGAAGTTCTTGGGTTTTTAATAACTAATAGAATATTTTTGTTATAGAACCCTGTCATTATCTACCTACTTTAAAAAATCTTGAAATACCTAAGAGTTTCCTACATTCCCGACCCAAATTAATGAAAAATGCCGCATTATACCAAAAACACGTCCCGACAAAAAATAAATCAAGGAAATCGTAGTCAGGGTTGTAATGGTGTGCGGGTTGTGAGACAAGACATCTCCCTGGCGGCTATTTGTCGCGGGCGACAGCGCGGCAGCTCTCCCCTAGGCGTCGTTAAAGCACCGCGCGTCAACGCCACTTCCCTGATTTATTCGGCTATATTCGCGCATTTTCGCGCTTATTCGCCTCTAGCCACATTTATTCGAGCTCCCACAACTGACACATAAATGTCGCTTTTGTTTCTCTTTACGAAACGATTTAGATCCTCTGTACGCTCGGGGACGATACGCTGAGTAACTAAACCTTGAACCTTTAGTGACTTGTGAGAATATGTTAGTCACTTGGAGTCAGGTCGAGGCAGTTGGTGTTAGCGTATTTTTTAAAGGTACCTATCGTATTTTTATAAACGAAAGATTGATTAAGTAGTATGACGGCAAAAAGGTATAGCACCTACCTACAGTATGCAAAAAGATGACATGATATAATCCTAAGGAGAATGATGATCATAAAATGGACAAGACTTACGACACTTGTCATAGACATAGGCACCCGAGTGTCGCCACATTGACCGGCCCTGTACGTCTCGCATCCAGCGGATTCCTGCGACCTTCATCAACACAGCGTCTTCCGATAATTATAAGCTGTAATTGTCTACAACTTCGACTAGTATTTCTGATCTTGATGGAAGTGGATATTAAAAGGGCATTAAGTTATGACCTTTCTTTTGTCTCTCTACCTCACACCCTGCTGCAGGATAGGTCTGGTCCTGAAATCTGACTGACATGGCATTACCGATAGTCAAAATTAATTAATTATTATTAATTTATCCGTTGTGGAAGAGACTCTAGTATAACTGTCTAACATCTAGTATCTTTATTTTTTTTATGTTATAAACTAGTGCTTGACTGCGATCCCACTTGATGGTAAGCAGTGATGCAATCGTTAAATGTGAATCGCACTAGAGCCTATTCACCCTTGTCTCGAAGAATTTAGGTGAAATTATAATTGGACGGGAAGACCGCTGTATTGTAGAGAAAATAATTGCCGTCGTTTTGAATCCTAATACTAGATACAGCTCCTAGCGAAATTCTCATCAAATCGCTTTTAGCGATAAGACCGCCCATTGTGACATCCTATTAATTTTAAATTCCTATTGTAATTTTATTATTGGTGTACAATAAAGAGTATCCTAACTATAATATATCCTAAGTATAATAACCTATCTATCTACCTTCTATTTATCTATCTATCATCATCATTATCATCATCATCATCATCTTCCTGCCCTTGTCACGTGTTGTTTGGAAAGGTGGACTAAATCTACCTTGCGTATTATCAGGTAACCAAGAGTGGTGGAGAGTGGAGATAAAGCACATGGTAAATGCATAAAGAAAAAAATATAAAAGAAAATTCATCATATTATTAAAAAAATTAAATAAACGATTGTTTGGAGAAAGTAAATATCTGAAAGGGGAAGAACTGATTCGATGATGAAAAATGTGACACATATAGAAAGCTACACTAAACGCTGAGTGCCACAGAGTACTCTTTATTTTGAAAAAAAAAAAATTAGGGTCCTGGGGAATTGACCAGTGAGATGACCAGTGGCGTAGGTATTTAAGGACTTGGTAGGCCTTGATAAACAGACGAAATTAATTAAAATCTAAGTGTTACGTGAGGTACTTACATACCTACATTATAAAAAACTGGGCAAGTGCGAGTCGTACTCGCACGCAGAGGGTTCCGTCTTTTTTTTTTATTGTGTGGGAAAATCATTTTATGACAAATCCCGCTCTTGGGCGATATAGTGGCGGAGATAGTGTCAGATGTTTACTGACTAAAAACCTACTCCTGTTCCTTCGTTGCCTTCGTCCCAGGGCCCCGGGTTTCGTTTTCACACTACCCATGGCCCCAGTAGGCTTCGACCCTGTTGGGCCCCTACGATTTGCCGACATCTCCTTAGGCGCGCGTGGAACAGTACGCGCCGTCGACGACTTGGGCTCGGTCCGGACAGTTACCGGACGGTCGGACGGAGAGGGTTCCGTCTAAACTTATCTATGTAAATAGTTCAATTCCCGAATTTTTTCGTCTCGACGAATTTTTCCGAATCTAAATTTACTATTTTCAAATTTATTCCTACTTCTGGGCGAAGCAGCCTCCTTAACTGTGAGTTCAAAAACATCTCGTTAAAATACAGCTTTTTTAAGAAAATAATCTCATCTTATTCAATGTGCAAATAAAATTCGCCCAAATCTTAAAATATTGTGTGATTTGACAACTTGTCTAAAAACCGCTTTGCCTGTAAGCCCGCCTAAAACAGCCATAGGGGTAAGGGTAACGTGGCCAGCATAAATGTTCACATGAAATGTATAGTTTTTAATGGCATATTACGAGTATATTGTGTTTGATGAAACGAAAATACTAAAAATGTATTTTAAAAATATATTTATTAAAAAAAACGATTGGTGTCAACTAAGTCTCAGTATTCAAATCGTCATAGCTTAAAAATATTCCCAAAAGATAGCTTCAGTCAAAAATATTTATATTTTTGTATTTATGTTCGCTTTGGTTATAATCAGTCTTAAATTAAAAAACAACCAACGAAAATAAATCAACCAACGCAAAACAACGGTTGAGTCGATCCTGAATGTGTCTTTTAATGATGCGCAGTGGAGGCAGGCGGCTCTTCCTATCCGGTACGGGGGTCTTGGGGTGCGGTGCATGCATGATGTGGGTCTGCCGGCTTTCCTGGCGTCGACACATGGGGTGGCTGACCTCGTTACTGTAATTCTGGATACCAATGGTGACGGGGCAAACATCCCATTTATGTTGGATGCCGGGTCAGCTTGGTCTGTCCTCAACATGGGGGCAGCAAGCCCTGACGCAACACATGTTCAGCGCGCTTGGGACGACGTCACGTCCAAGTTGATCCAGGAACAGATGTTGGTGGATTTAGCCAGACTCAGGGCTGTATCACAGCCGGAATCGGGGGCATGGTTGCACGCGCTTCCTTCGCCTCACCTAGGCACGTTGCTTGATGACGACTCTTTGCGTGTGGCGGTGGCCCTCCGGCTGGGCTGCAAGGTGTGTGAACCCCACAGATGCACCTGCGGTACCATGGTGGAGGCCGATGGCCATCACGCTTTGAGTTGTCGTCGTTGCTCGGGGAGGTTCCCGCGTCACCATGCGCTCAATGACATTGTTCGGAGGGCTTTTGTGTCGGCTGATGTCCCCTGCGTGTCAGAGCCTCCGGGTCTGTGCAGGACTGACGGCAAGAGGTCGGACGGGCTGACCCTGGTGCCTTGGAAGAACGGCAAGTGCCTAATTTGGGAAGCAACTTGCGTCAGCACTGTTGCTGCTAGCCACCTTTGTCGCACTGTCCACTCACTGTCAGCAGCAGCAGAAGACGCCGCTGAGAGGAAGAGGGTGAAGCCCATTGCCGTGGAGACCATGGGTGCTTGGGGCACTGAGGCCAGGAAGCTCATTAGTGAGATAGGGCACAAGCTCCGTGATAAAACGGGTGACTCCCGCTCCGGCTCGTTCTTGGTGCAAAGGTTAGCCATTGCCATCCAACGTGGCAATGCAGCAAGCGTTTTGGGCGCCTTTGCGCCGGGAACATTTCGGATTATTTGACTAGCTTGACGTGTTGTGACTGTAATTATTATTATAGTTATGTCAAAATTACATGTAATAATGTTTTTGGAGTTATCAATAAATATATATATGTGTTTAAATAGGTACCTATTTAAACTAAATTTGCAGTCATCAAATTTCAAAATGATATTTGATGGCTATAAATTTGACTGAACCGCGATTTTCCTGAACATTTATAATAGCTCGCTTCATCGTAGTCTCGTCCCATGACTCTTGGTTAATAGTCCTCTATAATTGTTGACCAACTAAAAAAAAACCGGGCAAGTTCGAGTTGGACTCGCGCACTGAGGGTTCCGTACAAACTTACCTATGAAAACAGTTCAATTTCCGAATTGAGTTACGAAGTATTTTTTTTTTGTGACGTAACTACAAATATCACTTTGTTGTCCGCCCGTCTTTCTGTCTGTCTGTCAAGACCTTTTATCTCGGAAATGCGTGGAGGCATCGAGTTGAAATTAAAACCATACACTAAGACCTGCGGTCCCTTGCAGCTGTGAAAAAATCAAACTTCTAAGGTAACGAAAAAAAAAGATAAGGCCGTTTATGTCGCAAAAAACGTGCATTTCGACACTCAAAGGAATCAAAATTCATAGGGTACTTACCCTTTGACCCAGAATCCTAAAATTTGGCATACACAAAGCCATACATAACATAACATACATAAAGCAAGGTATGACCTTGCTTTATATATGTTTCAGTACAGATATCTGAAAACAGAAAATTTGTTGTTACGTCAAATAATAACTTTTTTGCGATTCGAAAAATCTTCGAGACTTCATTCGGGAATTTAACTATTCACATAATCGTATGTAGGTAAGTTTGTACGGAACCCTCAGTGACTCGCACTTGCCCAGTTTTTTTTATGTCCTAACTTGAAAATTCAAAAGTGCCTTTAAATGATTTTGACATTTACCTATACTTTAAGATTAAGTTTATCATCAAGCACTTTTATCTAAGTTTTGGATTGCACTAAAAAACCCAAAGTAAATAGATAGGTTAACAGTCCAAATACCAAATATGGTAACGTAAACTAAACTACGAACTCCATGTTTAGGAGTCATTAGACTCTAAAATGTTTGTTTCGTTTGTGGCAATGACATCTAAATATTTCACATTAGTTGATCTCGTAATGACCCTTAACTGCGTTCGGTTGATAAAATGAGCAGATAACAGACACACAGTTGTTCGAAGAATACAGTGATACTAGTACTTACGTTATTTATTTCAAAATAATGGCGTTTCCTACTCTACCAATAAACCTTTCTGAAGTGAATTGTTTAAGTGACGAAAACTTTGAGTCTGTATTTGGAAATGTTGTAGAATTGTGCACAGATGCGGCTGTGGAAGTTAAGAAAAGGAGGCCATTTCAGGATCTTACAGCTCTTTGCGACGCATTCCAAACTTATTTAGAGGAAATTGGAGTAGAAGGTAGGTTGAAAGGATTTTCAAATTAGGAGGCAAACCTTGAGTTGACAAGCTTCACTTAATTTAGTAGGTGTTTGCCTGTGTTTATGTTTGTACCGGTCTACAATATTTTGTAGGTACTAAACAACATATAACACTGAAAATAAAGCTTTTTCCTGAAAACTGCATCAAAATTGGTTATAAAAGGACAATTACTTTTGGTAGGAATATCTATCTTTTGTCTACACGTGTAATCTAATAGGTGTGGGAGTTACGTGACATTGTTGTTTGTGCTCTGTCTATTTCTTGGCAGTTCAAGCTGCCAAGCTACAAGCTGCTGTGCTGCTACAAGATTTGAAAGGTTTCTAACCTTTCTAACTTACTTAATTTTAGAACGGATTTGAATAATTCTATTTTAGATTTTGAATAAGTTACTTTTATAATTTTAAAACCATAGCTACCTAATTGAACGGAACCCTAAAAATCATTTACCTAAATATTTCTAACAGGTACTGAAAGTAACTTACCAAACTGTAAATCTTGAAGATCTTGGAATAAGTAGGTACATACAGACTTTTTTATGTGACGAAATTCATATGAATAAGTACTCGAAGAGACCTTCCTTGAGACTTACTAGATTAACTATTGACCCAAAGACAACCATTTCAGATAAGTTAATGATATTGAAGCTGCACCCCGACCTAGCAGGCCGTTTGGCGGCACGAGGAGAGCTGACACCGGAATCTGCCGGCGAACAGAAAGCTGCAGGGTTGGATGGACTCACGACCGAACAGAAGAGGGTTATGGATGAGAGCAACCAACGGTAACTATGTGTTTCATCAAACTCATAAATTCATAATGATCACACGAGTTCTTCGGTAGATACCGGTAGATACCGTGAAATTCTTGCCGTAGTAATAGAGAGAGCAGCTATGTACTCTTACTACTTACTAGTAAGTCAGAAAAAGCGGTTTCAAATATATATAGTACGTAAAGTTGCGGTATTTATTTAGATTACAAGTGTGTAGCGACATCTAGGTCTCCACGTAGGAACTAAAACTTAAAAGCCATTATCGCGGAGTCAAAGTTCTCTGCACGATTAAAGCTAGAACTATACTGCGCACACGTATGTCACACACGCCGATTTGGGCGCGTCGGTTTCCATACATCTAATATGGAAACTAGACTTTTAGAGCTACACTTGATACACGCTACGCGACGTCGTTCTACGTACAAATCAGGCATGTTACACGTGTGCGTCGGTCTAATGTAGTTCCAGCATAAAGCATTATATACAAGAGTCAGAAAAACTCGACCAGACACAACACCCGTCTGGTTGGAAGATCCTCCCCATCCAATAGAGATATGCATGACTTAACACTGTTCCGTCCGTATACCTTTAAAAATGTTAAAAGTTTTTAAATGTTTACCTATCACTTAGTAAGTACAGATATCTGAATATATTGGGGCAAAAGTTCTCTCCAGATGATCCAAAGGTCATCTGACAGGAAACGTGCGATGCACTCTCAAAGGATTTCAATAAATTAATATGTAGGTAGGTAATATCTAAACTGGATTCAATTGTGAAAAACTCTCATGTTGAAAATGGAATCGAGTAGACAAGTATGTAGAAGGTACATTATCAGGAAGATTAAATATTGGGACATAGCTTTATGAGTTATTTTCTAGTAACCACATTTTCTGTCTACCTACCTTATGTGCTCTCGATTACCATGGCAGAGTTCTCAGTCGGGCTGTGGAGTTGTCCGAAAGAGTTATCGCAGCCCTGAAACGGAAAGGGTAACAAAAAGAACAGGGATGGGTTGTAGTCAGTAAAATTTTGACACTCCCTCTCGCTCCAACCAGAGCGAGCGAAGTTATTTGATGATTTCCCACCTCAACAAAAATAAGCGAACCTTCAGCCCGTCTATAAAGGCGGCAAGCAGGGACACCGACTCTGTGGGTGCTCGGGGGCTCGAGAACCCATGAAAAATAAACAGTGGATGCCGAGCACCCTTGAGAAGAGAATAGACATCAAGAAACAGATCAGTAATCGCCTTTTAGGGATGGGCGTTTTTTCATTATTCGACGACCCGTTTAGCGCAGTGGTCTAGAGCGCCGGTTGAGACGCAAAGGTCGCGGGTTCGATTCCCGCACCAACACAAATGTTTGTTGATGAAACAGATATTTGTGTTAGGTCTGGGTGTTTGTGGTACCTTCGTTGTTCCTGGTTTCCATAGTACAAGGGAAAACCTTAGTTTGGGACCTGGACAATGTATGTAATGTTGTCCCAATTTATTATTATTTATCAAACATAATTAGTAATTAAGTACGCAGTATGTAAGTAGAACATTTATTTATTTGTCGGTCGATCAGTGTACATTTCTCTTCTCACACTTCGCCACTTTTTCGAGTCATCAAATGAGCATGAACACCAATGAGGTTTTCTAGAAGCAGGCGCCCCTGACGGCAAGTGCGGCAACAATAAAAAAATTAAATCCACGCTCAGTGCCTATTGACAAAGTATAAGTACCTACCTATGTAGACACACAGTACTGTAAGGGTAGGTATGTATGTAAATACACGGTACTGTAGGTACCGTGGTGGGTACCATATAGGTACTGTGTATGGGGTATCAACATATCTACATACTTACATCAACATGCACTGTTACGAATTTACAGTGGATTCTAGCTGCTTCATAAGTCATAATTTACTCTTTTTAGATACCTATTCGAAATCTGGTCACTATGACGTCATGGCAGCCAGCAAAACTATTTTCAGGGGGTGCATTTACAGCATGACGCCTCATATAAAGAAAGAACTAACTTGAGTATCTACTAAAGAAGGATGGACGATAAAGGATTGAAAATTTTAACACCTTGCCTCGATGTGCTAAGAACTAACATCCTTGTTTTATGTTATAATGAAAGCCAGGGTGAAAATGCACCCACACACAGTAATCTGCGTGCTAAGCACATTTCCCGTTGGTTGAAATAAGTGCGGTAAACGTTCTTCGGTGGTTCTCAACGAATAGTCTGGTCGGCAGCGACATCTAGTAGTTAGTCCCTGAATTTGTCCACTGCTGCCATCTATTGAGTAGCTTACCAATCACTAACTAGTAGACGTGTCTCTGTACTCTTTATGCTTCGGATAAACTACTGAACCGATTTTGATTAAATTTAGTACAAAGGAAGCTCGAACTCTAAGGATGGACATAGGGACTTTTTATCTGTCTTCGACTTCGCGTCCGCAATAAGCAAGTTGGTGGCAGAAGCTAATTGAAAAATAAATATCAACACTGATTTTCAGTGCCAAAAATGACTGACAACTTTAACTTACAATTTCATGATATAAATGACAGACTTCTTAAATTAGTCGTGTACTTCCTTTTCCAGATACAAAGCGAAGTTCGGCTTCCCTTTCATCATTTGCGCGAGGGAGAATAAAGTGCAATCCATTATTGACGGTCTGCAACACCGGTATAATAATTCCCAAGAACAAGAAATCACTATTGGCATCAATGAGGTGAAGAAAATATGCAAACTCAGAATACTTGATATCGTAAAAAACTGAAGCTAATTAAAACTAAAACAATCAATAATTACATAAAGTAGTTTTTACTTACATGTCTCATTATTGTGTGCAAAAGCACAACAGGCCTGATTATTAAAAAAGGAAATAGGCTTTGCACAAAAATATCAGCCACCAAATCTGATTCTTGTAAGAAACAACTGTTGTACAGTATTTCATGTCAGACATTAAATAAATATGTACCAATAAATAAAGAACACCTAAATATCAGAATAACTTTTTATTAAAAATCAGTATCAGTATGTAATACATTACAAGAAAAACCTAAATTAAGCTCACAGTATCCCCAGTGACCGCTCAACTACAGCGTGGGGTTGACCAGCCACTTCCTGCAATTCTGGAGTGTTCAAAATGTCCTCAAAACCAACATCCAAGTGCTTACCAGTCAACACATCTTGCTGGAAGTTAGACCTTTGAAGGAATGGAAGGTGACCAATCTGAAAGAAAAAAATTTGGTGCTTATTAATTGAAACTAGCTTTTACCCGCGGCTTCGCTCGCATACATAAAATATGTCACTCAGGAATAAAAAGGCTTTCTATTGGTGAAAAAATTTTAGCAATCGAATCAGTACTATCAGAGATTATCTCCTACAAACAAACAAAAACAAACTACCTCTTTTTAATATTATTGTATTAATTTAATTACGAAAGCTGATGCAAATGGAGTACTGCAGAGTTTCCAGGTTCCTTCTGACATTCTGTCAACAGTTCTAACTTTAAACTTGTTACCTGGTATTTATTTTGTTCTACAGGTTGAACTTGTAATAGTAACTTCAGATTTTAATGTCATGAAAGGTTGTGTGTGAAGGATGTCACACTAAATCTAAATATTTAGTTGAAAGTTTATTATTATTATTAAAAACAGCTGACAGCCTGTGTTAAAAATAAAACAATAACATACCTTGCCAGTGAACTTAATTTCCATGGTGAGTTTGAGAGGTGCATGAAGTCCTTGGATGTTGCGAAGCATTGCCATGTTCATTTTTTCCTGATTCAAATGATACTGCAAAAGACAATGATGTTTTTATTAGATAAGTACAAGCTTTTTTTTTTGAGACTAATAATCCAGTTTATTTTTATAAACAAGGAACAGCAAACAGCTACAATATAAAACTTAGGTACTACAGGTATACAAAACATATAAACAATATTGTAGCCCACAGCGCTGCTCACAGATTAACTGTGGGATACTTAAATAAAATCACTAGGATGACTAATTTAAACTAACTTAACAAAAAAACAAATACAAAGAAAAGCAATAAAACAGACTCAAATATGTGGAATGAGAGAGAGAAAAATAAAGAATAAAACAAGAAAAACATTTATGAAAGCTCCTTAAGAATGAATTTTATGAGAGGGATGTTGTTAAATACAAATTGTACAAATTGTAGTAGTATAAATATAAAATATATTAAAATATATATTGACGGTTAAAAGGCTAATTGATCTAAACAACATTATTTCCAATGTTAAGTTGTATACATATTCGGAATCAGCCAATTTTTCTCCGTCGTTTAAGGTTTCAATGTTTTTTGAAAAAAATCCACTTAGATCAATTAGCCTTACAACCGTCGATATGATATGCTATATTTAATATTTGTATGCTGCATATCCTTGCTAGATATCAATAATTATGACTTTAATAGTATACAACTACAATATGTACATAAAATCTTGTACATGTTACAAACATGAATGATTTAATTTATGATTATCTGTTGAGAAGAGACATAAAAAGGCAAAAAAGAGATCCAAGACGAACAAATTATGTAGTAAAATATGGTTTAACAAATATTGGGACACTGGGGTACCCCGACATGGAAAGGTGAGGTTAGGAGCTCCTTCAAGGTTATTTTTTTTTAAACCACCCAGAAGTAGCAACCCCGCCTAGCAGGGCTTCGTCGACTACTCCTTTTAAAATAATAGTCAACCTAATAGCCAGTCTTTCTTATGTTGAAGTATTCATCATATTTCATCGATGATGAAAAGAAAATGTGAAAAACAGCATTCTTTATTTTTCCCTCCAAACTTGGTCTTTGTAAGGAAGTTTCAGTTTTGGCAGAAACAGTTGCCAAAATTTGATTTTGGTTTCGGTTGTAAAAACTAGTTTTGGTAGGACATGGTCGAGCATTAATAATAAGTACAAAGATATGCATATAAAAAAAATTCATTGAGCATCAAAAAATTCATCCACACCATTGTCAATAGGAAACAAGCCTCAATTATAGGCAGTATTGCTAGATTTAATAGGAATGCTGATTTGTTGACCAAAGAAATGGCCAGGGCTTGGCCAATGTGAATAGTGACTTACAAGAAAAAAATAATTTAAATATTTGCAGCCAGCCTTTATAAATTTTAAGTAGTAAAAGAAAATCTAAATTTAATAATCCCACCACCAAATTTAACCATGGTGGCCAGCTTCAACTTAACAGAGATTAGAAATACTACTATAGTGCACAAGTGCCTTTTCTCATCCTTTAATCGCATAATCCAATGGGATGGCCATCTGACACAACTGGTAAGAGGTCAGAAGCAGAACCAATTGTTACACCACTAACTCCCAAACACTGAGCTGCTATTGAGAAACTCTTAGTGAAAAAACCAATAACACTGCATGACCCAGGAATCAAACAAAGGACCTCACACTAAACTATCATGCTGCAACCACTAAATGAAATAAGAATAATGAAAGTATAGTCCTGGCAGTTAACTTTGGTATTGAATTAGGTTTCCTCTGTACCACTTTATCTGAATAAGAATAGACAACTGAGATGACTCAGGATTTTTGGGCAAGTGCTCTGTATTATCAATAAATTTACAAATTGGCTCTTAAAACACTAGTGCGCCTCACCATCAACAATTGCATCACTGTTTACCATCAGGTGGGATTGCAGACAAGCACTACTTTACATCTAATGAAATTAACCTTTTGAGTACAGTAATTAATTAATAAATATTTTTTTTTTTTAAATTGAGTAATTTTTTTGATTGCACAACGTCTATTAACATAGCATAAGTGGGCTACAGTTCAATAATAGCTTCAATTCATAAGGATAAAACTTACACTTCTTTCAGATATTTCTATCGGATGTGACATGCCAAGTTTTGACTTAGTAGCAGCCAGTCCCGCCACGAGCGGATTTGGAACTCCGAATGGACCTTCCTGTGGCTTGATATTACTGACATGTTCAGGCTTTACTTTCAGTGGAGGCAGACCGAAACTCTGAAATCATGATAGTGCTGTTTTAGATCTTTTGTTACAATTGTTAACTTTAAAGTGAATTATTATCAAACTTACCATTTTGCTGGCTTTTGGTTCAATATATAAATATTCTCAACTATACGTAGATTTACTTCGTTTTCTATCTAATGAGCTAAAAGCCTTTTGAAAATAAGATTCGAGTACCGAATTACCGATTCTGTCAAATTAGTTATGTCAAAAACTGTTAAATCACGTCCACAGACCATAATTAACGAGCGTTCATTTTAACCCAAAAAAACGAGGTGAACCTTAGACGATAAATTAAAAAGTTGACTGCAAAGTTCGAAACAAGTCACTTTGATGAAGCTTTGATGTAGTTGGTGGAATTTATGTTTTAGTAAAAAAAAAACCCTACACTAATTACAACTAACTAAAATATGGCGTCAAAAAACTCTTCCACATATACGTAGTATCACTCTGTGGTCTGTGTTCCACATCGCTGTCGACTAGTAATGTTCCCAAAAGACTGGCGGCAGTTTATTTTAGTACAACTTTTTCTTTTTACGTTCAGTGCTGGCAGTGGCTGTTTTAGATGTTCTCAATTTATTTCTTAGTGGGTATTGTGATGTAAAATTGGTGTAATGATGTATTTAAAATGTCTATACAATACAACTGAACAATATGAGGGTTGTCTATTGTTTACCCGAAGATAAATATACCATAATCATCATATTCCCGAATTTCATTTGCCCGAATATTTTGTTTGCCCTAAAAGACATATGACATACTGTTAATTGCCCGAAACTTAGATACCATAAGATACGAGTGCCATTGCTTTTCATATATTTTTAAGTGCCATAATAATTATCAAACATACTTAATAGGTATTTAAACGCCTTAATGATTATTAGACATGACATGTAAATGCCATAATAATTATTAGACAAATATTTAAACGCCGTAATAATCATTACACATAATATTTAAGCGCCATAATAAATTGTTTTCGAATCGTTTTTTTTTTTTTTTGCTGAATTTCACAATCAGCCATTACAAATGCCAACAACAAGTGCCATGAAACAGACAGTATACCGAGAAAATAAGAAGCTTATAGATGTATATCATGAGCGTGCGAAGCGACCGAATAGACCTAGCCAAACCTTAAAATATTCTATGCATGGTTGATGCATAGAATATTGGGCTTGGTTAGATTGGGCTTGGTTGACGGTACTTCTATGTGGTTTATAAAAAAATTACATACCCAATGTCGGTGGCAAATGATGTTATGGCATGTGATAATTAGGGCATGTGATAATTAGGACATGTGATAATTAGGGCCAGTGACGGATAAAGACTACTGGATGCCCTAAGCAATCTACGCTTGTAGGCCCCCCTATCCGTATGTCAACTAGAATCGGTCTTTAAACCTTTACCGCCTAAAACATTAGTTTTTTGTAAAATAAGGTGATGAGATGTAACGTACCTTAGAAATGGAGTTGGTGCGACAACATTAAAAATCAAAGCATAATTTATTTATTAGGGGTTAAAGTATGAAATTGACGACTAGTACTGAAAAATTGAAATTCGTTTTTTTTTCAATTCATATTTTTTTTTTATTCAAAATAATTACCATTATTATCTATACATTGCTGCCATCTAATAATATGAAGGTCATTTATACCTTTGAGATAGAACTCTGGAGATCTAGATTCGACGAACTATGTGAAAGCAATTTGTACTGTCTCCTGAGAAGAAGACTTTTTATCAAGTAGAAAGTTGTCCAAATCTCGAAAAAAATGGTACTCCGTTGGAGCTAGGTCTGGCGGATACGGAGGGTGACGAATGGTTTTAAATTCCTGTTCCTGTAGAGTTAAAATGGTTTTTCGTGCTGTATGAGGTCTCGCGTTATCATGGAGCAATAATGGTGAAGATTGATTCATGAGTCGGGGCTGTTTCACTGCTAGTTTTGCTATCATTGTTCGGAGTTCAGCACATTAGACATCTGCCGTTATTGCTTGACTAGATCGGAGAAAGCTATAGTGAATAACACCATGCTGAGACCACCAAACAGTTGCCATTACCTTTTTATTGGTAAGCTTTGCTTTAGGACACTGTTGCGGCGTTTGACCTGGGGTCAGCCATTGCATTTTTTGCTTACAGTTATCGTAAAGAATCCACTTTTCATCACATGTCACAATTCCATCCAATATTCCTTCATTTCTGTATCGATTCAACAAGACAACATAAGTTTCAACACGCGTTTCTTTCTGTAGATCAGTCAAATCGTGAGGCACCCATTTTTCATATTTTTTTATTGTTGGTAAGGTAACGTTAAACCATGCTGCTAATTCCTGGGTAGTTTGGCTCGGATCGGCTTCCACCATCTCTTTCAATTCATTGTTATTCACCTATGTGGGCGGTCTTCCAAGTTCTTCAAATAAAATTTTTCGTGATGAATTTTATTTGAAGCGTTTAAGCCAAAATCGCATGGTGCGTTCATTAGCAGTCCCCTCTCCAAACGCAACATTAATATTGCGAGCTGTTTTCGCCGCGTTAGTTCCGCGTCGGAACTCTTATTCAAAAATCACCCGAATTTTCGAAGTATCCATCTTTCTTGTCTGAGCTGAATAAAAAACAACTGAATGTCGATAATCGTATGTTGCACATTTTTAACTGACTACCAAAAAAGGAGGAGGTTATCAATTCGGTTGTATTTTTTTTAAATTATGATTGTTACCTCAGAAGTCCGTCATTTATGGACCGATTGGCATTTTTTTTCCCTTAGAGTTATGCTTCCAGATTGGTTCTATTTTTTTCAAAATCCAGTTTTCATGATGAATCCATGAGGAATCGAGGGAACTCCTCAAATATTATAGGCAACCATATAGTTATTTTGGTATTTTCATCGAGGACTTAAGCATTTAGTCAAAAAGTAACATTTGATGAAGAAGACCAGAAATGGCCAACGGAACTTCATACTCACATAAATATCACAAGTAGATAGTTAAGCGAATATGACAATACAAATAAATAAATGGTTCTGATTAGTTATGTTGAAAATGGTATCATCAAAGTGAACTAATGATGATGATGCAGTCGGAAGGTAGGCACTGGAACTCCGTAATTAATCAATGTAATCTCGCCGTGTTTGTGCTTATTGGAATTGTCATGAGATGCACTTTGGCTATAAGGTACTATCGAACTGATCTGATAATGGAGCTGGAAGGTAGGCACAGGAACTCCGTAATTAATCAATGTATCCTAGCTGTGTTTGGGCTTATTAGAATTGAAGCCGGAAGGTAGAAGGTAGACACAGGAACTTCATAATAAAACAATGTAACCTAGCTGTGTTTGGGTTGATTGGAATTATCACGAGAATAGGTAATCTAGTTATAAGTGTACCGCAACTAAAACGTGTGAAATAAAAAAACTTAAAAGAAAAATAGTTTTGGAAGTCGGTGTTAAATAAGAAACAAAAAATACCGAGAAACACCGACTTCCGAAATTAAAGTTATTTTGATTCTTTTAGTGTTTTTTTTAGTGTTCGTCATTTTTTTTTTTTGTAAAATGTTTTTGTTTTAAAGAAGAACATCATAGGTACCTACTATATGAAAAAAGTTTCACTCAAAAATCTCAAACCATGAAGGTTTTATGTCAATTCGAAGTACCTACCTATTACAATAAAACGGCAATTTCATACTTTAACCCCTATTATTACGTATGCATAGAAGCCGGCCGGCACAATTACTCAAAAAACAAAACATTTGATTGAAACAGATTTGCGGGGGGGCCGCGGGGTAGGGGTGGTTTATGATTGACTGATCGCAATTCCGGTGCATATGAATTGAATGAATGCACTAGCGGGCGGCGAGTGGGCAAGCAGGAGCGGGGTCTTGATCGGACTCTATGTCAACTTAAAACCCGTTAGTCCTAGAAACTTTTTTTGGTATGGTTTTTGGTGATATGAGAGTGAGACGTGATGCCCTAAGGACGGATTTTTATTTTGTTTCTTCTGGTGCCCCCCGAGACGTGATGCCCTAGGCAATTGCTTAATTTGATTAAGGGTTAATCCGTCACTGATTAGGGCATGTTATAATTAGGGCTTACAATGATTATGACAAATGATGTTATGGTAAGTGATTTTAAGGGAAACAAAGCTCGTGACTAATATAGCAAATAAGAGTAGGGCAAATGAATATTAGCATAGCATAGTCGGCCTTTTAATGTTCCTACTGTTGGGACTCAGGCGTCCTCTCTAGGAGAGGGAATGGGCCGTAATCCACCACGCGGGCCCATTGCGGGTTGGTGGATGTCACATGTCTTTGAATTTTTGGTTCTAGGACATGCCGGTTTCCTCACGATGTTTTCCTTCACCGTTTTGAGAGCAGTGGTGATGAAATAAATTACACAAAGTAATGCGCCTGGCTGGGTTTGAACCCGCGACCTACAATTCGTAAGTCGGGGCCGTTACCACTCGGCCACCACTGCCACTGTCAATGAATATTACTTCGTATAATATTATGGCTGTAGACTATTATGGCAAATGATATTAGGGTAAATAAAATTCTGGCAAACGGCGGTATACCTAATATGAGGAGTCATTGAAATAATCGCGACCTTGGTAAAATGGGTTTGATATTTTCTGAGAGTGAAAAACAATGTGACCTCCATACGAAGACTTGACTTAAAAAACTTAGTAACCAAAAAGTTAAACAAAGCATGATGTAAAAGCGAACTAAGCGATTTTTTTGTAGAGTGCGGTCGCGTTAACTTGGCGCGTCGCTGGGGGCGTGCTTAATGTTGCCAGTCTAACAACTCTATTTTCCTTAATTTAATTGAAAACACTCTTTCATAACAGTGTAATTTAAAGAATTTATTAGCTCTACTACATTTATAGTACTAAATTAAAAAGAAAGTAAACAATTTTGATATGTCTTGTATAAGAAATATGTATTTAAAAATGGGAAATACGTTTCATAACATAATATAATACGTTCAGATTTTCTAAAATTATAGATTAGTAAACAATGAAAATAAATTAGATAAATTACTAAAAAAATAATTAAAGCTAATTATTTTTCAAATAAAAAAAAGTATTTTTATGTACAGAAACTTGTTAAGATTTTCAGCTAGTACCTAAACCATAAACAAATCGACTATAGGTTATTTTCATTTACATAGGTAATTTATTTAAAAAAATAAACTTGAGAACTTTGTAAATTATTTAATGTATATCTCGTTGTACTTTTATATTTGGTATAACAATTATGGTCCTGCAGTGGGTCAATCCCTTCCATTTGAATATCTTCATCAGAATCCATGCTCGAGACTGTATCAGAAGAGTCGGGTAACGTGTCACCAGAAAGATTGATTATAAATTCGTCCATTTCGCGATCTAATAATCTATCGGGTTCAAAATATATACAAGTTGGATACAGTTTTGAATGTTGCTTCAGTAATTAAGGCTATTTCGCTAGGAGCGTGATCAATATTTCAATATTGTTTTCGGCAATACGCCTCTTTACAATTGCTCAAATTTTTTCTATGGGATTTAAATCGCAATGATACGGCGGTAAACGCAGAACCTCGTGCCCATGTTTATTTAAATTGTTTTATTTCATACTGTGGGTCCCCTTTATGCCTTTTATAAATTCATAAAATTACGCTTTTGTCCAAGAATTATCGACTGTAATATTATTTTTCGTAAGCCACTCTTGGAGCTCTGCTCTTGTAGTGCCCATTCTAGGGGCCTTATTTATTTGTGCGCAGTGGTATGATGCATTATCCATAACTACAATATAGTACGGTTGTAGATTTGGTACTACTTTTTCTTTCATGGATGAAGTTTGCAGAATTCATATCGTCATGATAATCACTTGATTAAGATTTAAGCACATAGTAGCAGTCTATTTTTTACAAATCCTGTTTTCCTGCCCGGCATAGCTGCTGGGGCTACGAATATGTAGGGGAATTTTATTGTTATGGTCACCCGAAAAATTATTTAACAAATGGGCCTAACTTTGAAAAATAGTACCGTAGGCCCTATATTTTCTCATTCCTCTTAACAAGCACAATTTGATTTCCAAGATAATATCTCTGCCAGCACTTTTAATCACTTTTGGTATAATGATGACGATTATTTACTTTGGAAACGATTAAAAACACAGAACATAACCCATTCTCGTGACACGTGACATAAACGTCAAGATGGCGGCAAACAATTAGTTCCGATTTCGGCCACGCGCCAAGTTAAAGCGACCGCACTTGATTTTGGCCTGGATACTAAGGCCCGTATTACAGAACCTTACTCAAGTACTACTCAAACTGCGTTCGACCGATTACTGCTTGAGCGAAGAATCTTGACTTAAGCGTTTTATTTATTTTAGAACTATTCTCAAACTCAAATCAAACAAACAAAACTACGCTTGAGTAGAGATTTTGGTTTACTGATAACGTGAGTAAGCAATCATTATGGTAGCCTTGAACAATAGTTTGTTTTCTATTGCAATTTTTTTTTTCGCACGATTAAATTGGATCAAAACCGGATGACGAGGCGACGTGGGACGAGGGACGACACGACGTTATTGACACTGACAGTAGGTACCTATCTACATAAGTTCTGTGGACAGCAAAATCTAGTCTGTGAGCAAAATTGTGAAAGTGATGTTTTTGGCGGGATTATTTGGAGTGAAGTTCAGCGCCTGTTTTGGCAAATTGATTCCTAGTAGATATTGTGAAGTAAAATTGGTGTAGTTTTGTATCTGTGTCTGCACAACTGGACAATATGTGAAATCATTGAAACAGGCGCGATCTCGGTAAAATGGAGCTGAGAGTTTTGGTGGTATTGACTACCTCAGCGAAGTTTGCGATAAGGCTGACTCGATACATTTGCTACCAAATACTGCAAAAAAAAAAATAGAATGTGTTGCACCCGCATTTTAATGAAACTCAAAAAAGATATAATTGAAAATAAAGACTCTACTTAAAGGTCTCAGTTACCAAGTCAAAATTATTTATTCATTTGTAGGGGTCCATTACACGGTCATGCAAGCGTCAATCAAAACCATCAATCATGAATGAAGCTTGACTGACGGAATTTTATTGCCATACATTTTTCGTCATGCAAACGTCAGTCATCGCATTACACGGTAGGTTTTTCGTTAGTCAAGTTATTTGACTGTGGCAAAATTAACAGCAAAACCTATCGTGTAATGGACCCCATAGATTTGTCTCATTAAATAAATTATTATAATAATCTACTTCTGCAAATATATCCATTATTTTTGATTAGGTAGGTACCTACTCGAGTTACTCCAAATCCACAAGAATTTTTAATGATCTATGCTCATGCGTGGTCTCAACTACACTTGCGAAAACAAAGATCAAATCTCGCCTCAAGCAGAGATTCTGAGCTGATTGTGATTTTAAAATAAGGATACATTGAGTGGAGCTCAGTCAAGCCTCAAGCACTGTCATACGTAAAAAATTTCATTTTAAAGTGACATTACTCAGGTGATTATTGATTGTAGTTTATCTGCCCAAGTCAAGTTCTAAAATTAAAACTCCAACTGAGACTAGTTTTAAGTAAAGCTTGAGTCTTGGTTGTAGTTCTGTAACACAGGCCTTAGTCTTTTTATCTAATGCTTTCGCGAAGCCAAAAAAAAAGTCCTGAAGCCAAGAGTTTAGTTTGATAATAGTTTATCGGAGGGATGGGCAAATGAAAAAATTATCCATAAATATCGAATCGATGATTTTGAAAGATATATATGTGGAGTAAATGTATCGAAATTATAATGTTTCGAAATTTTTTCATCAAGGCCAGTATTACTATTACATAAAAGTACTATCAAAATATTCAAAGGAGAAAATAAAAACCTGGCAGTTTATTAAAATACTTATAATTTAACTATGTCCATGGGGACAATGCTCAAAATATATATCTGCACAGCACATGAGCTGAGGTGCAAGACAACATTACGTGTTATTGGCATGTTTTTGGTCTTTTATTTTGGTCCGAAACATGTTCACAAGTTGGCGTTACAGCTTGACTAGTTTTTTCTAATCTCAGAGATTAGTGGTTGGAGCAATCCGCGTTCGAATATATGCTACTTATGTATGTACTAAGCTCTTAAATAAAAAAATGTGAAACATCGATGTTGAGAGATAAGATTTAAAATAACGATGAAAAAAAAACAACATTTAGAATATTCTAAATCAATATTTTTTGTCAAGCCTAGTTGACATGTTTTCTTGGTCCGAGTACGTGTATCCTCTGTGGTCTGTGTTAGGTTAGGTGTTAGTTTAGAATGTTTTTCTTTCTTTTTGTTATCTCACTTGTTATCTGATGTTTATAGGTACACCGATAACTAAGATTACACGCATATTGTACATTTTATGTTGCATGTGTTACGTTATTTTTGTGCGCTAACGGAGAGGACTGTGACAAACTCGTGTATTCGGCCGGCGTACAATTGGATTTCTTAGCAATTGGTAGGTACCTTTAAAAAAGGTATGAATATTAATTTATTTAGTTTGATAATACTTTAAGAAATCATGCCTGAACGGTGCACGTTGGGATGCCCCTTTAACCCTGGTAAGTTCACATTATGTTTTCTACACTGTCTACCTGTACTTAAAAATACAACAGTACCCTCCTTGTTTAGGTACAGTTCTGTGTCCCTGTATTATCCATTAATAAATTCAAGTCTTGTACATCACTTCATTTATTGGGTTCTATCATAGCTATGTTGGGCCCTATAAATTTTCTTCTTGTTCAACACAAAAACATAATCCTGAAAACTGCATCAAAATATATATAATAATATGTCGTAACGTTAGCATTTGATGATATGTCGATCTTCGTTTGATCATATCATTGATGTAGGATTTCTATAATAATAAAAAATCTAAAGAAAGTAGGCCAAAATATGAGGATTGTATTTGTATTATTGACATATCATCAAACTTTAACGTTTAACCTTTTGAGTACTGTAATTAGAAACACAATAGAAAGACAATGAGCGAGGGTGTTCGCTTTGGGTTTAATGAATTAAAACAATCTGGCCAGTTTCCAAGAGTTTGTAGTGCTATCGCGGCAAGCGAGATGTCGCGCAGCGATCTCTCGTGCCGGGCCTTGGTATAGGCCATGATCCGGAGCAAGGAGGAGTCGTAGAAGGTCGCCCCCTGCGAAGCAGTAATGCTAGCAAAAGAGGAGGCCGCATGTGCACGCGCGAGGCAATGGACTCCGCGCCCAAGCCGCCGGTATTCCGTTCTCGACTTCCGACCACTGTAGGCGTGGGTTTGTGGACGGCGAGCAATGCGTAGCTCGCCGTCCGACCGTCGGGTAACCGTCAGTACCGAGCCCAAGTCGTCGACGGTGCGCAGTGTTCTACACGCGCCTCAAGGAGATTTTAGCAACTGTAGGGGCCCAGCAGGGTCGAAGCCTACTGGGGCCAAGGGTCTGATTCTGAAAGGAAGACTCGGCCCTCGTATGAAAGGCAGCGAAGGAACAGGAGTGGGTTTTCTAGTCCGTCTGAATACCGTACGGTTTCTCGTGGTAACCCCGCACGATTTGCGAGTGGAAACACGCCTGGGTGTCACCATCAGTACCTGGGTGGACCGCCCGGAGCATACGGTAGAGGTGTGCCTCACTCGGGTGGAGTACGTGTCCTCGTGTATTTGCCTTCGTTCCAAGGCCCCGGGATTCTCTTTCGCACAACCCATGGCCCCAGTAGGCTTCGACCCTGCTGGGCCCCTACGGTTTTGCTGAAAAGGCCTCAAGGCGCGCGTGGAAGACTACGCGACGTCGACGACTCGAGCTCGGTACGGACGGTTACCGGACGGCCGGACGGAGAGCTACCCATTGCTGGACGTCCGCAACCTCATGCCTACGGTGACTGGAAATAGTGGTCAGGATCCCTGCGGCTGGGGTGTGAGGAAGACCGTTCGGGTCCTGGGGCGGTATTTTTGGCGTTTTTCGTACCGCCATTCTCATCTCTACCTGTCATCGCCAACGCCTTCAATACCCTGCCTTACCCAGGATTAACCGAAAAATTTACTCATAAACAAAAAAGATCACACATTAATAGCTGATCATCAATATTTACTCGTCAACGGCTTTCTCTTTTCAAATTAAATGATTTTTAAATTTTCAGGTTCGGTAGACCACGAAATCTCCCCAGGAATATTAAAAAAAGATCGCCTGCTGTACATCGACAAAAAAGTCATCAAGCTGAAAGCACGCGAACCCGCTTCTGTTGGTGTTGGCTCATCATCGGCCGCTAAGTTTGATGTGCCGCGTATTGATGGCACGTCGTCATTGACTGCTTTCAAGTACCAATTCGAGACATTGGTTAAAACCAACCGCTGGTATGGTGTTTTACGGCTTTAACTTTGGGTCTACGAGGGGCGCCATGGTGGTCTTGGAAAATCTTCCTTCGAACGGCAGGACATTGGAGTGTCTCATGGGGGTATTGGACACTTGCTATAGTGACAACCACTTCGAGCATGTTTTCCGCGCACTACTTTGCGAGAGAACGCAGAGGTCAAATGAGTGCATCCAGCAGTGGGGAGTTGGAAGTGGAACGATAAGTCGATAACACCGGAGACGGCGGAAGTTCACCAGACCATGATACGTCAACACAAGACAATCTCACAACCTATTTTGAGTCTTCCATCTGATTCAAATTAATATCTTACAGGTATGTTTTCCTTTTTATGTATGTATGTCCCCATTTCTATCCATCAAACCCAAAGTTGTCATCATATTTTAGATTGAGTGCCTATCTGACCTTCACAATCCATGACATCCACCAACCATTGGTGGATGTCGCATGTTTTGGAATTTTTGTTTCTAGGACATACCAGTTTCCTCTCAATGTTTTTCTTTATCGTTTTTAGAGCAGTGAGTTATGACATTTTAGACCGACTGAAGATTCGGTTTCGGTTGGAGTAACGGTTTCGGCCATAAAGTGGCCAAATATTAGGCTCGATAGAAACTTAGCGTCGTTGACTTGGCGGTTGTGATAGATATATACTAACTGACTGATTGAAAGTAGCCTATGTCAATCCTTGAAGTTCAAGCTTCCTCCTTCCCAAATTTCATCAAAATCGGTTCAGTAATTTAACCGTGAAAGCGTAACAGACAGGCAAAGTTACTTTTACAGTTATAATATTAGTATGGATTTTATGAAAGTTATAACAATTTCATTAAGCATACATAGCTACAACCTAGGGGTCTTTAAGTCAAGAGTGAATAGGTTACTTCTAGGCAAGTGTGCTCCATCGTCGGCTACATCATCGCTTACCATCAGATGACATTGTGGTCAAACGCGAGCCTATCAAAAATAATAAAAAAAAACGTAAGAATATAGTTATTAATAATTATATTAATTTTGTTACCTTGCCGGTTTTGGTTTTGGCTACGGCCAACACTGGAAGAGAAGCCGAATGTTCGGTTATGGTTTCGGTTGCAAATCGTGTTTTGGTCGGTCATTATAAATTACACAAAGTAAAGCGTTTGCCAGAATCTGTACCCTAGTACCTAGGTTAACTCGTAAGTCGGGGCCGTTACTACTGGACCACCACAGCTTTTCAAAATGCAATTCTTACTAGTATTTCTTTTCAATTCCATCGAATCTAGTTTTTATGAAGTTGAAATATATCACTATAACTGAAATATCATCCATGCTAAGAGAGAGATATTTTGCATCCATGTTAATGTGACGTACAGTCAGACAACGAATGTCGATTAACATTCTTAGTGGGCGTCCATAACACGATAGGTTTTGTTGTCAGTTTTGTCACAGTAATTTTTTTTACTAACGAAAAACGTACTTAGGGGTCCATTACACGGTCATGCAAGCGTCAATCAAAACCATCAATCATGAATGAAGCTTGACTGCCGAAATTTTATCGCCATACATTTTTCGTCATGCAAACGTCAGTCATCGCATTACACGGTAGGTTTTTCGTCAGTCAAGATATTTGACTGTGGCAAAACTGACAGCAAAACCTATCGTGTAATGGACCCCTTACCGTCTAATGCGATGATTGACGTGTGCATGTCGAAAAACTAATGGCGATAAAATTCCGTTATTCAAACGTCATTCATGATTGATCGACATCTGCATGACCGTGTACAATAATGGACGCTTAATGCGATGATTGACGTTTGCATGACACTGATTGACGTAAATCTAGATATTTTGTTTTTTTTACGTCATGCAACCATCCATCATGAATTTTGAGTGATCGTGTAATGGAATTCCGTCAATCATTCGCCAGTCAGCGCTCGGACAGCGATGGAGTCGGACTCAGAGCGTTGTGAAAGCGTGCCCGCGCACTCGCTCGTGCAATCACCACCGCTCCCGGCTAATGTCTTACAGCCAGAGAAAGACTTCATAAAAACGTTCGAAACGTTACCTCAATTGTGGGATACAAGTAATCCACAATACACAAATAGGTACACAAGGTGAGTTTGATTTATTTAATATAAGTAGGTACCTAACTACCTAATGTTTACATTCTAATTTGGAAGCTTTGACTATATGAAGCGAAAAAAACTTTAAAATGTATCAGCTGCTTGTCCTATCATGGTACCTAAAGCTGGGAGATAGGTGATAGTATGTTTGGTATGTCATGTACTTAATAGTCCATCAATGAGTCACTTACTTAATGTTATTATATCAAATGTTTATATTTGACTGTTATATATAGTGTTTACTTTTAGGTAAAGCATATTATTCTAGGTATAAGTACTGATTTATTACATGACATTATATTATTTTGATTTCAGAAATGAGAATTTGGCAAAACTATTACCAATTCTGAAAATAATTAAGCCAAATGCCACTTTGGGGGATGTGAAGAAAAAAATTAATTCTATACGTTCAAATTACCGGAGAGAATTGAAAAAAGTTCTCATATCTAAAAGATCTGGTGCTGGGACTGAACAAATATATCGTCCCAAGATATGGTATTTCCCATATTTACATTTTTTGAGGAAATTGAAACGACCAGTACTAATAAAACAAGAGCCATTAGAGCTTACACCTCAGGTACCTATAATATTTGATATTTATATGTGTGACTGCGGCTTTTCTTTTTGTTCTGTTCTTGTTTTTCCAGTTACTTACCTTGTTTATTCAGCATACTGAAAATCTTGTTTCATACTTTTATAGCGTCGTTTTTTTTTTTGTCGTAGTCGGGTTTAGTTTTTTACTTTTGACTGTTTTTATATAGGTATGTGTTTTGTAGAATATTATTCTGAAGTGATGTGTCAGACACTTTCCATGGGCCAAAACTTTTTGTAGAATATTACTCAATTTTTTAATATTATTCTAAAGTATTCAGACGGAATACCAGTTGAAGTGTGAAAGTTATTGCTAGTGAATGGATGGACGTTAGCTTTATTTTTCTATAAGTTGTAGCGGGAAGAAACCATACCTGATGATTGATGCAACAGTTCCTTGGTGCCCATCTTTAAAAACGGAGGATTAAGGCTAATGTCACATACCATGAAAGCGTGGGAGAAAGTTATTGGAAGGCGGGTTGAGAGAAGAGAGTGAAATTTCACAGAACCAATTCGGTTTTATGCCTAGTCAACGGATGCCATTTTCGCTATATACGCCAGCTGTGCGAGAAATACAGAGGTGAGCATAAAAACATGCACATGGTATTCATTGACCTCGAAAAGGCATATGACCGGATACCTCGTGAGGTTCTGTGGTGGGGCCTTAAGGAGAAAGGTGTGTCTGGGAAGTATGCAATGTACAGCCAATGTAGTACCCAAGTCCAGTCTACAATGGGGACTTCAATGTGGCTGTCGGTTTACATCAAGAGTCGGCTCTCAGCCCTTACCTCTTCTTGATGATAATGGACGCTCTGACGTTGAATATCCAGGAAGAGGCTCCCTGGTGTATGCTGTTTGCCGATGACATTGTGCTAGTGGTCGAGAGTGGCCTAGAGGTCCAGAGTAGATTGGAGATGTGGTGGCATAGACTGGAGAGTGTTGGCCTAAAATTGAGCAGAACGAAAACCGAATAACTACTTGTTCTGCGATTTTGGCGGTCTCTCCGGTCCTGTGCCCTTAGCTCTCGCTGGAACGCCCATACCGATTTGCTCCGACTTTCTGTACCTCGGATCACTTATCCAAGGAGATGGCGAGATAGACCGAGACGTAAAACATCGGATCAATTCAGGATAGATGAAATAGCGACAGGTCACTGGAAAAACTTGTGATACACGGAAGTTGAAGGTTAAAATCTACAAATCCGTGATAAGACCTGTCATACTGTATCAGATTGTTGGGCTGTGAAAAAGACTGGGATGGAGGATGTGTGGATTGACGAGAATAGAGTATATTAGAGGAAGTTTGAAAGTGGCGCCAGTGACTGAAAAGTTGAAGGGGAATCGTTTGTCTTGGTATGGTCGTGTAAAGAGGAGGGATGAAACGCATGTTACTAAAAAAGTTGAGTTGAGCATAGATGTGGATGGATGGAGAGGGAGAGGGAGAGGGAGGCCAAATAAAAGATGGATGGATTGTCTGAAAAGTGATATGAAAGAAAAGGAAGTTAGTAATAGCATAAAGAGTGACAGGGCAGAATGGAAGAAAAAATTATGTTGCGCCGTCCCCAAATAACACGGACAAGGGTAGGAAGATGATGAGATGATGATTATTCTATAGTAGTAAGTATCCATAAGTGTCAGACACTCTTTCCATGGGCCTAAACTTTTATCAGACTCTTTCAAAGCATGGAGAATACTTTTCATTAAAAACGACAATTTCATAGATGTAGACCTAATATTTTACCCTGATTATTGAAATAATGACAAAATTTCTCTCGTATTAATTTTGCACCTCTCGGAGGATCTCGGTTGTGGGTAGGCTCTTAATCCAATAATTGCTCACTATTTGGTTTTTCCACTCTCCAATTTGGTGTGAGATATTGTTTTCGTGAAGTTTTCATCAAGTAATTATGTAAATAGCAACATGTGGTTACGATCAATGCAGCTTTACTGAGTTCGAAATGAATGTCCTTCTAGAAAACTCCGAATTTTGTTCGAAGAATCCCAAAAGTACATTCTGCAACAAAACGGGCACAAGACAATATTGTATAGTTAAATGTTTGACGATTATTTATGAGAGTATATTGTGGATACGGTATCATGAGATTTTCACCCAAAGAAAAAGCTTCATCACCTCTGAATACGTGGGGAAAAGTATCTGATGTGTTTGGTAATGCGGTTTCTTCTGGCAAGAACAGACTTTCTTGTTGATATATAATTGTCAAAATTTTGTGTAGAATAATACTGCGTCATTAGAAACTCTGCCATTAGCTCCAACGTCGATTATTATAAATTCCTTTCTTGTATTTACCAGTGCCCCCAAACAGTTCCAAAACTTATGTTTCACCAAATTCTCTTGAAATAACCTTTCAATCTTCTGATGACGGCATCTGAAATCAGTGAACAAATATTATATTCAGTATCTTTTATAAACCCAACATTTTTGTTTACAGACTCAATCAGCACCGAAAACAGAAACAAATACCCAGCATAGCCAATCAGAAAAAAAGTCATTCTCATCAATTTCAACTAATCCTAAGCTATCTGTGTCTTCCACTACAAAAAAGAAAAAATTAAATCATGACGAATTGCTGGATCGTGCCTGCCGATATTTGGGTGAACTCTGTACTCAAACAAACCAAGCATTTTCAAATCCCATCGCATTAGAATGGTCTAATACATTAGACAGGCTTGACCCACTTCAACGGCTTTATGCAAAAAAAGCTATTAATGATATTTTGTTTGAAGCAGAGCTTGGTAATTTGAACAGAAACTGTTAAAATCAATGACCCTTCTCTCACATACAATCCTATCCATATGCACATTGTTCCTCTTCAAATAATTCCACAGTTCCTCAATAATATAATATAATATTCCACAACTATCACACAACGCCGTCTAGTCCCAAGCTAAGCAGAACTTGTGTTATGAGTACTAGACAACTGATAAACATACTTATATATTTGTAAATACATACATATTATAGATTAAGTTATATAACCCCTCCACTAACACCTCTTTCTTCACTTCAATCACAATTTAAACCTCAACTCCTCTATACTCAACTTCACTTATACAGACAAATCTTGTGACCGTGTAGGTCACAAGATTTGTTTTTGACCACACAAAATTACAGTCCATATTCCCGGTACTCCTCTTCAAATAATTCCATTTTAACTTCTCCACCGCCATCCTCATCCACCCACATCTCCACCCCCTCCACCGTCACGCAACATTATAAGTCCTGGTTCAATACCAAATGAATGCACACTACAATTCAATAGCCTTATGTCATCTTTGCCAGTTTATGAAGATATATTTCAATGACTGTTTCTGTATGTTGATACTATCTTAGTGTACAATAAAGTTTATTATATTACATTCTGTTCTATTCTATTCTTAATTTTTGGATCTACTACCATTAAAATTTTTCGACAAAATTACTTGCTATGATTATAGATATAAATAATAAAAATGTTGTTTTATTTTTACTTACCTTCATATATTTTTGTAGAACATAAATAAGTGCCCGACATGTATCCATGATTGCTGCTTGCTGCACTTATGGTAGCTGGTGACATGATGATGATTGTTGATGAACATGATGAAAATTTCAAGTCTTCAATATTTCTTCCACTAGCAAGATACCGCAATGTTACTCCTAATTTTTCTTATGGAGTTATAGCTTTTCGCATACATACAAGTATCTTGTTTTTTTAGGTATGGTGTTACTTAAACCCAAAAGGTTCTCAAAGCATGCATCTTTACCAATTATTAGTTACTTAGTAAAATTTTATACCTATAAAATTTCAAAGCAATCACTCACAACCCAAGCGAACGCCGGCGTTCGCTCGTGATTTGGCGCCATTCGGTTAAACACCAAGCGAACACTGGCGTCCGCATAGATTATAAAATATTGGGCGTTTTATTTAAAGGGTATTTATCCAAGATCGTAAATAAATTCTCATTAAGTTTCTTCTTCTTCATTAAGTAGTCTGTAAATATCGAAAATAAGCAAACATTTCCGTTATTCCCTATACCTACCTATACAAGCTCAATCGGCAGCTTTTTTATTTAATTACACTGTATTCTATCAAAAATATGTTTATATTAGGTAAATAGTTAACTAAGTAAATGTCCAAGTTAGATGAATTACTAATATTATTTTTAGAAAATTGTATTGATGTGCAACGCGCATGACGACAAAATCCGACATGAGGGACGGGACATATGCCAAGATTTACCGATACAAAAATAAACAGAAATCAAAGTATTTCTCGTTATACTGACTAATTAACTTTAAAACAAATACAGCAATTCATAATAAAAAAAATTTTTTACAAGTATTTGTGAATATTTCATTTAATTCCTTTAAAATTAAGTAAATTTACTGAAATGTCAACGATTGAATTGATGGTTCCCATCCCTAGCCTACATGTTCTGAAACTTACTTTATTAGGCCTTGCGCGCACTGCCTTGCGGTGGAACGCGGTGCGTTTATTCTACCATAAACGACGGAGTTCTGCGGGGCTATTGCGTAACTCTGTTGACAGTTCAAGTGATGATCACTTGTTAACAATGTGCATCATTGAACTGTCAAACAGCTAGTTTCGTATTGCCCATCTTCAGTGACCAACTGCAGTGACGTCATTAGCCACTGGTGCCTTTGATAGCCACCGTAACACGTTTTGACAGATGTTATTGTATCGATACTTTTAAAATTACGATTGTATAAGCTTTTGAAGCTGTATATTACTCAATAAATATTTAGAGTGGTCAATTTTTTATAATTTACCACATTTCCACCGTAGTTTATTAATCACTTGTGTGATACCGGTGATACGTAATACCAATTTTATGAAATTGTCAGTTGACAACTAAGTTTAGTGTCCAACGAATAGCATAGCATAGCATAGTCGGCCTTTTTAATGTTCCCACTGTTGGGACTCAGGCCTCCTCTCTAGGAGAGGGAACGCATGCTAGCAACGAATGCTAGTTGTCAACTGTTATTGAAAAAGTTAGCCAAGGGGGGCTCCCCTGAGGCAACAAACATAAAAAAATGATGATAAAAATACAACCGAATTGATAACCTCCTCCTTTTTTTTGAAGTCGGTTAAAACGTGCGTTTTTTTCACCGCAGTGCGCGGCGCTTACTAGATCTCTATGCGATACAAAAATATGTGCGGTAGATTCACCGCAAATTTGCAGCAAGAGGTCAACGGTGATTCTACAGCATGCTTTTATTTCACCGCAGTGCGCGCACTTCTATGACACTCCATACTTCACAGATTACGCGTTAGAAAAACGCAAGGCAGTGCGCGCAAGGCATTAGTACGCCCCACAGAGTACTTTGAATATACTGGACACCCTGCTCTACGGTCGGATAAAGACGACCGCTTCTTACGTCAATAAACAAGTGCCGACTTCTGGAATTTTCCATCAGTGTTGTGCTTGTGCATGAAGTTTTACGTTCGTATGTCGATGTAAATGTACATGATAGAAAAAACGTGTCCCATACATAGCGCCGCGAGCACAGATGAGTTGAACTATCTACAGGGTTATTGGTAAAACATTAACAACGTCTTAAAAGGTCATCATACTCATCATTATGAACAACTTTTACTATGGGTCCAAACCTGAAAACGTTAAAAAAAAAAACAGCTGTTCCCTACATTTATGTTCGCATAACTCGCCAAACTCTTCTCTGGACTGATTTTATTGTGAATAGCCTAAGTACTAATTAATAAATCGTTCAAATTTTTAAACACTTTTTGTTTTACTGGCTTGCAAAAAATGCCGAATAATTTCGTAAGGTAAGTAGAATTCAAGTAGGTAGGTACCTATATCTCCACCAAGCTAAGTTTACACCTCGCTGGAATGCGGCGTGTACCCGTGTTCCTACGTATAATATAATGTTAAAAACAATAAATGCATGGTAAAATCTAACAAACATTTGTTTACTTTTTTAAAGTCATAGCGAATCCTTTTTTGCAGCCCGTACTTAAGCGTCAGTGTGACGTAAACGACGCGAGGTGCAAACTTAGCTTGGTGAGATGTAGTTGTTAGTTAACCACACTCGCAAATGCAAATGTCGTTATTAAAACGAAATATCGACATCACAAAGTTAAGTATTGCACATCCCTCTTTTTAGGGTTCCGTAGCCAAATGGCAAAAAACGGAAACCTTATAGATTCGTCATGTGTCTGTCTGTCCGTCCGTATGTCACAGCCACTTTTTTCCGAAACTATAAGAGCTATTAGCTGTTGAAACTTGGTAATTAGATGTATTCTGTGAACCGCATTAAGATTCTCAAAAAAATAGAAAAAAAAACAATAAATTTTGGGGGTTCCCCATACTTAGAACTGAAACTCAAAACAATTTTTTATGGATAGGTTTTCAAAAATGATATTGAGGTTTCTAATATATTTTTTTTATATACTGAATAGTTTGCGCGAGAGACACTTCCAAAGTGGTAAAATATGTGTGTGTCCCTTCTAACTTCTAAATAAGAGAATGATAAAACTAAAAAAAATATATGATGTACATTACCTTATAAACTTTCACCGAAAATTGGTTTGAACGAGATCTAGTAAGTAGTTTTTTTTTAATACGTCTTAAATCGTAAACCGCAATTTACCTTTTAAGTTTGTACGGAACCCTTAGTGCGCGAGTCCGACTCGCACTTGCCCAGTTTTTTGTAGGTATTTAATTTTCGATTCACTGTGCCGGGCGCTGGGGACACGCCAACTGTTTTGAAGTCGGGCGGTTAAAAGGTTAATAGCTATTTCTTCACCCAACGTTTTCTTTTAATACGATTTTTGCATAACATCACAATCAAAATCCCAATACAGGCTTTTCTTTTATGAATATCCATAATATATTGTATCGCTTCTCATTTAGGACTGGTATAGTGCCCAAGTTTTTGCCAACGTGCAACCCGTTTCCAAAAAGGGAAGTCGTGCCTATCCAGTCAACTATCGGCCGATTTCAATAACCTCCATACTATGCAAGATTATGGAGCGTATATTGAACTCGCGCCTCATGGCATACCTGGAAGGTAACGATCACCTCAGTGACCGACAGTACGGGTTTCGCCGCAATCGGTCTACTGGGGACCTACAAGTTTATGTCACTCACTTGTGGGGCGAGACCCTCGAGAGGAATGGGAAAGTGATTGCCTTTTTCTTAGACGTCTCTGTTAAACGCTAAAAGGAGCCCATTCACCTTGGCTCCTGCATTTCAGAATGTATCCCTGGAGTACATCGACCGTCTTCAGCTCTTGGGAGTTGAAATTTCCTTAGACCTTAACTTTGGGCGATTCATTGAGTCCAGAAAGACAGAGTTCCGATACTGTGTGCAAAGCTTGGTAAATTTTCTTATGCTGTCTCTATGCTGGGTAAAATTGCGAATAAAACCGCACTCCTAGAGTTTGGCCATCGAAAGATGTCACAAAATTATTTTTCAAACTTTGTGTATGGCAGCATTTAACGAAAGATGGCACAATGAAAAGGATACTTATTAAAAAAAAATTGAAGCGGTTCACCCTAGCTGTACGCCGCTTAAACGGATTTGATACTTTTGATTATTCATGATATTAATTATAATTATGCGATACATCTATGATGCATGTTTATTCAACAATTAAGCATGTTCTATTTATTTAGCCGCGATATTCAATGCCGCCAAAACACAAGCGTGTCCGTTCACTGCCAAAAGGAGCCCGTTCACCTTGGCTCCTGTTTTTTAGAATGTACCCTTGGCGTATATAATGTGCATCGACCGCCTTCAGCTCTTGAGAGTTAAAATTTCCTTAAATCTATACTTTGGGCGCTACGGTAGCTGCTAGGAAACTCGACATTCTTGCAAAGGTTAGACAGCACGCAACAAGAGTAGCAAATGCTACAGGCCACGCGCATTTAGGGGCCCCGCGCGTTCAGGGATCCCGCTCTTTAACGTAAAAAAAACTAGTCAAAATATTTGTACTGCGTGAAATCTAAATACAACTGATTTCTTTGGATGTGATGTGATAGTCGCTTTACTTCAGACTTTCCTCCAAATAAACTACAGAATTAAAATTCTTTTAGAATTGCCCCATCATCGTACTTTTTATGCAAATGATCTTAAAATCCACTCGGTTTTTGGTGTCTAAAAGCCTTGTTCAAGAAATTCATAGAAGGGGTAGCTTTAGCCAGCGGCTTTCTGCGCGCGAAGCCGCTGGCTAAAGCTACTTAATTTTAATATGTGTACCCTCGGTTAAGCGAGACCGTGGTCGTTAACAATGTGCCATCAGATGGTTTTAAGTCACCCAAATAGCAATGGAGGCTGCTATGTTCGGAGTTTTCTTGCATGGTCGAATCAGGTGTGAAGATAAGCTTAAGTGGCAGTGAGCTGGCTACATTGATCGCAGAACGGATGGTCTATGGGGCCGTAAGGTTCTGGAGTGACGATCGGATACCTGAAGACGCAGCGTTTAAAGGCTTCGCAACAAGGGTACCGATAACCTGGTAAGGTTTATGGGAATCCGATGGAGGCATGATAAACAGGACCGACCGTTGTGGCGACACTTGGGAGAAACCTTTGTCTAGCAGTGGACGATCGATGTTGACATGTTGATGGGATCAATCTCTCGGAAAGATTATTCCAAATAAAGAATGGCTGAATCTAACCTCTCCAAAGAAAAATAAATTTTGCATCCTATTCCTAGTAAATCTTAATTTTTCAGCTTTCCTGTATAAATCCACAAAGGCTTAGCCATCATTATCGAAAAGACTCCCTATTTCTGTATTATTTATCAGAATAAAAAATAAAATGTCCTAAGCATAATTTTCGAGATTACTCCGGTTTTTTAGAATTTCGCCTTTAAATCTCTAATCAGGGTATGCAAAAAAGAATAATACTCGTAATCTAGGTTTTTCCAAAAGCACTAAATTAATTCGTATCCTACTAATAAATTAATCAGTAGTAGGGGCCCCTTGATCGAATTTACTACAGTCCCCGCGCTGGCTGACACTGACGACGTTTCACGCCAGGACAGCATCGAATGTTATACAAAGCACAGTTCACACAGAGTACCCTGCACAGGTCCAATCATGTGTGGAGTAGTGCAGCCACATGTGGGCGGTGAAATATAAGGTTTTCAATAAGCACTTTCCTGGAATCTTTTGAATAAAACAAATTGTGTGTTTTCGATTTTTTATAATTATTTGAATGGCCGAAGTAATTATTTGTGGAATATAATATCGTTCAAATGTCCACCGCAGCTTCGCTGGATGCGCGCTGCATTCAAAATATCCAATTTCCCATGTCCTTTACTGTTCTCATTATTAAGAGGTTCTTTGTCGAAACCTCCTAAAAAGTATAATTCACCGTGTGAGTAATATTGCAATTTGTTAGGTACTAATAGTCAGCTTAGAAAAAAGTATCAAGATTTTATAATAGAAATTAAAAAACTAACCTAGAAATGAAATTGTTGAATCCAATCGTCGCATTTCCACTGCATGTTTCTAATTTAACCTTTTGAGTACCGTAATTAGAGACACAATAGAAAGACAATGACCGAGTGAACTCGGGGTTTAATGTACTAATTCACTTTTTGCGTCGTTTTTGACAATCATATAAAAACGAAGCCTCCCCATCGAACTAGTGATTGTTTTCGGCATTATTTTAAGCAAACCGAGTAAAAAAAGATGCACGTATCAAAGAGTATGTAAAGCTTAACGGCTTAACGCTTTATGAGGTTACCTATCATAAGTTCGAAAAATATTTGACCGAATTTCTTTTCACCTAAAACTTTTCAACTATTATTGTTTCGTTTTTTTTATTTCATCGAAGTCACGTCTGCCACTGTATCAGTCAACCTATTATCAATTCGATTTTTTTCGTTACTCTAACGTTTTATTTGGTCGAAAAACTTTTCACCGATGTTACACTTAGCCGAAATAACATTTGTTCGAAGTATTATGTTTCCGAACATTCATTATACCACTGTGTTAATTAACATATTTTCATTTCACCAAACGCCTAAAAATGTAATTATTACAGTGGCATGATTGAGGCAACAGGAGCTAATTTCAGATTAATTTAACCTAATATTTTTTAAATGAATTATTCAAAAGTAATTATGAACAAAAGTGGATTTAATTGGTCCCAGTAAGAACCATGCAAACAAGGATGATTGCTTTAAGCATTCAGCATGCAAGCTGGCATGCAACTTGCAAGCAGGCATGCAACATGCAAGCAGGCATGCAACATGCAAGCAGGTATGCAACATGCAAGCAGGCATGTAGCATGCAAGCAGGCAAGTAGCATGCAAGCAGGCATGTAGCATGCAAGCAGGCATGCAGCATGGAAGCAGGCATGTAGCATGCAAGCAGGCATGCAGCATGGAAGCAGGCATGCAACAATCATTATTTCTGTCACGGCTCCGGCGCTGAGGGGTTTGGGCGGCCCCACGCAAGCTTATCGTCGCAGATGGTTTTAACGCTCACCACCGTAGATTCGCGGCGGCGGCTTGAAACCACTTGCTCCTCAGCTCGCGGGCCGCCCTATCCCTCCGCGCCTACGCGGGTTTTGATTACACTCCAGGGGTAGGGAAGACAAGACTGTGAAGTCGGTTTTGCAGCGATTCGGTTCTGTCTCAAAATTTTGTAACACAACATATTGACTTTTTATGATACTATTTATACCGTCTATATATTTGTGGTGAAAATATTGCAAATAAATCATTTGGCAAATGAAAAAAGTTCAAAAGAGGTTTCGGCCAATAGCAAAAAGCTATTTTGTAAATCGGCGAAATATAGTTCGGTAAAATAATACATAAGACATTTGATACTTCGATGATCTAGAAAAATATCAAATAATGCATTATAGCAAAAAAGACGTCGGTCAATAGTTTTCGTAAAATGAAATTCGAATTTAAAAAAATCGGAAAAGTGATCGGTTCCCGCTTTATGAGGCGGGACTCCCACAGAAAAAACCAATGTATGAAACGTGCGTCCTCGATCAATACCAACCTAACAGAATTACAGAACTATGGCGGAGTACATACTGCCAACATAATGACATTACTAGTGATGTACTGGGTTGGGCGAAAACTTATCGATATCGGCAATTTTTCCTAACGGGATGTCTTTTTATATTCAGGAAATAAACAAAAATAAAAATTCGTTACTCAGATACATATTTATTCAACGAATTAAATTTACCCATGCTTTTTAAATATTTGGTAAGTTTAGGAAAAACAAACAGTTACACAAAAATGGCAATAAACAATAACTTAATTCAACCAATTTTCTAGTGACTAACACATTTACCTCATCTCAAAAACTACTGAGCCGATTTTAATGAAACTTGCACTGATGATTGCACTTTTCAAGACAGATGTTTTTTTATATCTTATGAACTTTCTGTTATAGGTTTTTTATAACATTTCGTCTTGATCGGTGTTAAAGTGCTAAGTAACTTTCGCTTGCGACTTGTCATTGGGATAGCTTGCCGTTCTTGATATTTTCTTGGTGACACTAATGGTACTGAAAAATAAAGAAAATCGGTGTTAAAAATCAAGTTATTAAGTACTTGAAAACTTATAAATGGTATACAATACTCACTAGGACTACAAAATCTTTTTAGAGAAGAAGATTAGGGTTTGATGTCTGGGCTACATGAGCTCCTTTTAAAATTAACTGGTCCAGAGCCATCTAGCTTCGATGTTGAAAGTTCTACAAAAATGAAAAGTAATTATTTTAAATATATTTTTGCTAATATGACCATTTGGTAAAAAAATAATATAAATAATTACACAACAAAGCTTACTTGGTTCACATAAATTCTGGTGGTAGTGATGTTCCTTTTGTATAAAACTGAAGATAATTCTGTGAACATAAATTCATAATTAGCAGACCTTTGCAATATATAAAATCAGTGTGCTTACGTACACTTCTTACCACTATATCAGAGCTGCACATTGTCAGTTCTTTTGGCTGGTAAAGGTTGACTGGTAGCAATACAATGTAGTGGACATTGAACTAAAATCTCATCAGATAATAATAATAGTAACTTTTATTTCGGGTGGCATAGACCCATAGTAAACTTAACCTAGTACAAAATTTTATTTTATTTGCCATGACTGGCCACACCTTTACAAGACATGACCCAATAATTTTAAAAGGGACAGTCGAAATGTACAGCAATTGCGTTCAGGATGCCGTTGTTGCTACTCCCTATACTTGCCAGCAGGGAAGCTGCTTTTTTGCGCATGATGGCCTGGAAACCATCAGTGCGCGCTTCAGGAAACATCCCAGAGGCGCTGCACCGCCACGGCAGACCCAACAACATCCTGAACGCATTATTTTACTGAGTGCGCAAGGCTCTGTAGGCTCGCTGGCCGCTTCACCCACCCACAGGCCGCTTGAGTAGAAGGACTGGCAAAATGATTTAAATAGCGTTATTTTCACTTCTCTCGTGCATCGCGCGAACCTGGGGGTGAGCATATTAGCTCTCACCGCCAGAGCCAATAATACTAATAATGCCGATAATAGTCCACGTGAGAGTTTCACTCGGAACTGCCGTTTTCTTCTGTTGAGTTTTTTAAATGTGTACTTCGGAAATGTTTTTGCACAAAGATATTTCAATAGATGCAACTTTTTAATTGGCACATAGGCTAAATCTTCTTTCCCTGTCGCTTTGATCCATTGTTTACACCAAAAAATTGGGTAACTTTTACTTATAAATTACATATGTGCAATAAAATGTAACAAAATAACTTGACAGGTGTCATTTTTTCAATTAATATATTTTAAACATTCTATCAACCTACTAACCAACATTACATGCAAGATAATTTATTATGACGAAACACGCTAATTGAGAAAACATTGATTTCACTTCCTTATAATCATTAGCTTAAGCTTATAGATGTCCTCTGCTAAACATAGGCTTCTCCGGTCATTTCTATAACTAAACATCGAAATCGAGTCGATAAATCCTGGTTATTTACCCAACACTGCGTATGTTTTGTATAAGTTTCTTTTTTTGATAAAATGCAATAAACGTTCAAAGATTGTACTTGAATTGAGTTCTTTAAAGAATTAAATAACTAATTAAGCTTACCGTTCTATATCTAATGGAAATCTTGCAATAAAAACAAGTTTGTTATCATCAAACTGGCATGATCCAATATCACAAATTTCACACGTTACTTTTCTCATATTGATATATAGAAATACTCCGCGATAAATAGAGAACAAATCTCTTCCCACAAAATGATTATTAACATACTTTAAAACAATTTAAAGATGGAAATCTATCTTGGGAAAACCATAACAAAGCAACTGTCAAACGTTAGTGACAGTCCAAAAAAATCCTCTAGCGATATTAATATTCTGTGGTCAAAATGGCGGAGGTGAGGTGTATTCCTAAAAAAATATAAGAGTCACTTTCTGAGCAACTGTGTTGAAAATATAATGGTGCAATACGTTGATACCTATATACCTACCCAATTTCCAGTGTTTGAAATTGGGTAGGAATGGATTTTATGTGTGCGTGCTATGTGTGTTCGTATTGATGTGATACGACTAATTTACCTAAAGGCCTGCGCACACTTGAGACAAGACTGTCTTAGACAGACTTCTCTACGACGCACAATGGGCTGAAAATCGACTTTCATAGACATCTAATACTTTTTTCCCAAATGCCCACTTTTATGACTTGAAAATGTTTTGGGAGACTAAATACATGCCTAAAAATATCAACATTAAGGAATAGCACCACAAACAACGCAAACAGAATTTTTTGTTTAAAAATTTGTTTGGAGCTGACATGAAAAAGTCTTGTATCTCCGGCATCACTCAATTGGCCCTAATTCCCTTACTACTCACCACCCTCATTAGCTAACTCATAAAAAAGATACGAAGAAGAATATTACATAAACTCATAAAATAATGACGATAGACATACAAATTTTTAAACAAAAAAAATCTGTTTGCGTTGATTGTGGTGCTATTCCAAAATGTTGATATTTTTAGGCATGTATTTAGTCTCCCAAAACATTTTCAAGTCATAAAAGTGGACATTTGGGAAAATAGTACATTTTGATACAAGTGCAGAAAGTTTGTCATTGCGACTGAGGCAGAATTCGCACGAGCCGTAGGCGAGTGTGTTAAGGAGCCGAGGGCTGCAGTGACAAATTTGCACGTGTATCAAACGACTTTTTCAATACACTTACGAAGAAATGAATAAACGGGGGTTGACCGGCAACTCGTGTGGGTCGACACGCGCCCAGCCTGATACGATACATGTATTAATATTGTACTGGAGGAGAGCACGCGCTCTTTTCAGCACTAATGCGGAAAACAGTCTATTGCGGGCTTAAAAGCGGTTGGATAAGAGCGGGTTTTCGAGTAAGTGTATTGAAAAGTATTAGATGTCTATGAAACTCGATTTTCAGCCCACTGTGCGACGTCGCAAACTAATCTACGACAGTCTGCGGTGTTAGTCTGATAAAGACAGTCTTGTCTCTGTGTGCAGGCCCTTAAAGTGAGGGAGTGAAAAAATTTAAAAGCGTCCTTAAGAAACTAGTTATAAACTTCATTTTATAATAAAGTTTTATTTAGTCATGGTTTAAACCCAGTAATAATCCCGGAACTATATTTATATCGCATTTTGGAATAAGTCGGAACTTGTTTGACTTAGCTTGTGATGTTCACAGTTTCCTACCCTGGTAGAATATCACGAAATCCACAATGTATATTTACCAGTTTATTGTATTTGTATCCTTGCAAATTAATACTATTCTTAATTTTAATTCGAATATTCAAAAGTTATTTTATAAATGTTCAGAAATCAGAAATCAGAAACGATTATTTTAAATAGACCAATTACAGGCACTTTTGAATTGTCAAAAAGTCGGTCAGTCAAAAAAAAAAATAATACAAGTGAAGCTAAATTGCACGTTCCAAAGCGTAGATCTCTATGGAGAAGAACGTGCAAGAAACTCCATGGACACTCTTTTAAATCATATTATAAGTTACATAAATCTTGGTTACATATTTCTTGTCGCTTCTAATATGTGACAACAATATAGATAAGTAATAATAACTAAAATAAAAAAAAAGTAATTAAAAAGAAATAGATATAGAATAAGTCACTGGCAGCTAAGAGATGACCAGTCTCAACTGACGGCACCCGTTCACGAGCATGACGCGTACATCAGCCCCACTCAGCTCAATCATTCTGAAGGGAACTGAATGACCCAATAACACGTGCCACCATCAGCGATACATTTGAGTGGGCATGACAAACTCTCAACTGCCATGCTCGTAATGTCAAACAAGTTGTAACCTAATAAAAATGCTCCATGTTACTTCACATTCACAAAACTTGAAAAACAAAGTGCTTTTACATTATACAATGCTATTGTTTCTAAATACAAAAGGTTATAAATTATCATAAACTCTATTGAAATAAACAAATAAAATAAAATAAAAAACAATTCGAAAACAACAATACAAAAAGGGGAATAGTATCTCTTCCAATATTTTTATATATATATATATATATGTAAAAACTACTTTGGTAAAAGTGGCAGTGGCTGCGGAGCAGGACCGGCATTTAGCCAAGTTTTTATCAAGGATATAATCCTCCAGTCTATAATACGCTTGTCTACGTAGTGTGCGTTTAATGCATGCTTTAAATTTGTACTCATTTAGTTGTAGAATCTCAACTGGTATTTTATTATAAAATTTTACACAGTACCCCATGAAAGAACTATGTACTTTAGCCAATCTGAACCGAGGTTGATCTAATTTGTTCCTGTTCCTAGTATTAAAATTGTGCCTGTCATTTATCTTAGTAAAAAGATGAATATTTTTCCGAACATACATAATGTTTTCATAAATGTATTGACAAGGGACCGTCAGGATGTTTATTTCCTTAAATAGTTCCCTAAGAGAATCGCGTCTGCGAAGATTATATATGGCTCTGATAGCTCTTTTCTGCAGAATAAAAATAGACTCTATATCTGCAGCCCGTCCCCATAGCAAAATATCGTAAGACATGATACTATGAAAGTAACTAAAATAAACTAGTCGCGCAGTATCCACATCAGTAAATTGACGAATTTTTCTGACAGCATATGCTGCTGAACTAAGCCGACCTGCCAGAGATGTTAAATGAGGACCCCATTGTAGCCTCGAGTCATGCGTGATCCCCAGGAAAACCGTAGTCTCGACGAATTCGAGTTTCTCCTTGTTCAATACTATGTCGGAGTAATTACTTTTAACATTCGGTAACGCAAATCTTAAGCACTTAGTTTTTTAAATTATTAACAGTAAACCAGTTTCGGACTTGCTGTAAAGCATTGTTTACGTCATCAAGATTTGTGGAACAACTATTGATCTTAAAAATTAACGACGTATCGTCAGCAAACGATACAATATGTGGTTGTTTTTTTTAATAGATGCGGTAGATCATTTATATATACTAAAAAGAGGAAAGGACCTAATATTGAGCCTTGTGGTACACCCATTTTGAATTTCAAACCCGGAAAATTGACACCATTTATCTGAACTTGCTGTTGCCTGTCAATTAAATAAGATTTCACCAAGCTGAGTGCAAGTTTACTCAGTCCATAATGTTCTAGCTTTAAAAGCAAGGTTTCGTAATTAACACAATCAAAAGCCTTTGAGAGGTCACAAAAAATTCCTATCGCATCTTGGCCTTCTTCCCACGCTGCAAATATATATTTCAATAAAGTAACACTAGCATCAGTCGTACAACGTCCTTTGGTGAAACCATACTGCTGATCATGAAATATTTTATTGCTGTTAAAATGGCAAAGCATTTGATCAAACATAACTTTTTCAAACACCTTACTGAAAACCGGCAATACTGAAACAGGTCTGTAATTATTAGTGTCATTATGGTTACCGGATTTAAAAAGTTCAGTTTAGATGAATATGTGTGAATTGTCTTCATGATCGTACATAAGTAATATATGTAAGTATGACTCAGAGTGTTTTAATATCGTGCGGTTTTAATCACGCATGCGGAATTGCCGCGCAAATGACATTTTCATATAAGTAGGTCTTTCAATATATTTACTATACTCTTTGAGGTATTTATTGTAATGCCTGGAATACGCACGCGTGACGTGGTGCGTGATGTCGGAGAGCAGCCCCGCATGCGGGGCAATTCCGCATGTGTTATGAAATCCGCACGATTTTAAAAATACCCTTATACCTGTTTGTAGGTTTAACTAGGTTTTGACTATGAGTTTTTAGAAAAAAGAATGATATGTCATGCCATAAAATCCTTAGTGACATCATACTTTTCATTGTCGTTTTTTTCAACGCACACAATATAATATAAAATCTTGAATAACATTATTAACTTTGTTTACTGTTGTTTTCGGGAATATATTTATAAGACTATACAAATCATGGCACAATCTACCGCGCAAGTAGGAAAGAATAAAGAATTGGTAAAAATTTACAATATTGTCTAATTGTTGAGAAGTCTTGAGATAGCAGCAGACAGACAGATTATTAAAATGGTGTATTTTCTCTTAGTTGATTGACTATCGATATCGCATTGTACAATGCGTTCCAAACAGTTCCAAATAAGAATAGGATCGATTTCCATGTTGTGACGTCACGTCATACTTTCAAATCGAAGAATGATTATGGTAAGCAAAACGAGAAATTTTAAAAATTTAATTTATTTACGAACTGTGAATGAAAATAGTTTAATCAGAATCCAGTTCTTCAATTTTGCTCATCTCTGAGTTCTTCAATTTTGCCCAATTTTTTGCGATTTAACAGTATGACGTGACGTCACAACATGGCAATCGATCCTATTCTTATTTGGAATACATTGTATGTTGAGGGGCACCGCGAAAACCCACCTTTTTGTTTTAAATTTACGTAATAGGGTGGACGAAGTACACCTCTGTTATACTTTTATGATCGATTGTCGGTTAAAAAGAATGTCCCACGTGCGGTTTTTTTGTATTTGGCCTCTCGCAGGTCTGCCTGACCTGCCTTAGAGGTAATCGATCGTCTGCTTCACAGAACTTTTCTGTGGCGCGCTTATTAAAAATTAAAGCTTTCTATCTCACAATCCTTCCTCCGTCGAGCAGTTATTGCTTGCCCAGTAGGTTGCTACTGGGCCAGCACTGACTGCCCGGATTTACCAGTTATAGGTCACGTGGGTTCGAACTCAAGCAGGCACATTACTGTGTGTAGTTTATTTTTTCACCACTGATTTCAAAGCGACGAAAGAAAGCATCGTGAGGAAAGTGACATGGCCTTGAACCAAGAATTCGAAGCTATGTGACATCTACCAACTCTAACTACCAACACACGCGTAGTAGATATGGATCTTTCATGGAGAGGTGATCAAGGTCCCAGCAGTGGAAACATTATCAAGGCTAATTGTGTTTATGCTTTCTATCTTCAAAAACAGTGTTTTTTTTAGGATCCTGAAGAGTTAATGCGCCGTAAGTTCCGCGCCAAATGCCGGTTTCGTGCACTAGGACGCATGGTGATGGCCAACACTTACTGGATGATAGAGGCCGCTGAGCACTACGAAGGAGTTGAGGACGTGAAGAGGAGAGTCGCTCAGGCTGTGCGCGGGAAGGCGAAGAAAAAACGCCTGTTGACCATCACTGTAAGATAATGTTTTGATCGTTGACGTTTCAGTTTTATATTTACATATATGTATAAAGTACGATGATTAAATTTGTATGAGACCCCGGACCCGTCCCCTCATCCAACAGATTTGAAACAGATATCATTCGAAGCATCTAGTTGAATAGACTTTTTATATTATGGCGACATACCTTATTTTAACCTAACCCAAGTGCTTTAGACCTTAAATATAGGTACCTACCTACTCTTATTACTGTCATACATTTTTTAATGGGGCTCGGCGAGCCCTGTACGATTCTACAAAAATATTTGTCAAAGGGTCCTCACCAACAAATTTGAAATTTAAATCCTGCACTTTTGAGAGATGTCGTCATAGTAAAAAACAAAAAATTCTCACCTAACAAGGATCTTTTGATTGAGATACATTTCAAATCGGTTAGTCGATGTAAGAGGGGTTACGTTTTGGTGTATCGTCCTTTTGATAAAATTTGTATGCACATACAAATTAATAGTACCTAGCTGGAATGTCAGACGAACCTGAAAAGCAAAAAGGATATTATTTTTTGGATATAACAAAATGTAGACGTTTATTGTCGTTTAGGTATTGTTATATTGTAACTAAAACCATAGTAACTTATTTCAGGATAAAGCGTTGCTGAATAAGCCCAATGCTGAAAGGACTGATCAAGAGAAGAAATATATATTCCGCATCATAGGTGGTCTAAAATGCTTCAAGAGATATCCTAATGTAAGAACTACAAGGCTTTATGCATTTTATGAAAACATCAGTTAAAATATTTAAAGTAGGTAAACCAATATGGTTTTAAACACTGGCTGAAAAACAGTCTATTTCTATTTTGAATAAATAGGACAAAATAATAAAACCCGAATCACTTTTTCAGCACGTAAAAAAGAAGTTAGCAGCGGTAACATACTTTAAGTACTACAGACCCAATACCGTGATAGTACGTCAGCACCACGAGGCACATGCGTTATACTTCATAGTGACCGGTGACGTCATCGTCAGCCAGATGATCTTCGACGAGCTACTGCAGCAGTACGTATCTGTTGACATCGGAGTCATGCACCAGGGCGATATGTTCGGAGAGGTGTCCTTGCTGCATAACATCCCTAGGACCGCTACTTGCACTACAGTTGGTAAGGAATATACAGACATACTTACATTATTATATAATTATGTTGCGGCCAGATCTGAGAACTGATCACATCATGATGTCATCGGCCAATTCATGAAATGGTGCTATTTGAGCTAAACGCATGATTCAAACATGTCTAATCGTATATCGTAGAATAGAACACGTCGTATACCGGTTAAGTCTACTCTTCCTCTATTCTTGTTTTCTACAACAAAATATTATTTTGTTTCATCAAAAATAATAAGAGCGCATTAAAATATATTCTACACGGATTGGAATAAATGGAAATAAATTAAAAAATGTCTCGCCACGAATGACAAACCAGAGAGCGAGATATGCTTGCACCCCGAATCGTCATTTCGTGTCGCCCCTTAACCACCTTACTACGCACCTTAGTGCATTCACACTTTTACATATGTATTTATTTAGTGCAGCAAAATAGCCACTAACACTAAATTACGTTAAACCTTGCACTCTGTCTTCTCACAGAATCGCAAACATTCTAATATCGTCTTCCATTCATCAGCAAAGAAATCCAATCCAGGGTTGGTCTTCACGAGCGCGTTGAGCATCGTTAGCATACGCGGTGTAGGGGAGGTGGATTGAGCTACAGTACGACAAAATGGGACATTAATTAATTTATGCTTTCTAGAGTGAATGAAATTATTCGGAATAACTATTTGACACAACTCCGCACGTAAATCGGACGCATCAGTAACCATTAATAATTTTATAGGTTTTAAAACTTTGACAGTTGCGTAAAATAAATCCTAAACGTCTAAATGATTCTTTAGCCAGGGTTATAATGTGTGTACGGAAAGTTAGTTTGGTGTCTTAATGGACACCGAGGTCTTTTACAGTCGAGACTCTAGTTATAAGATTATTGTTTATCACGTAGTCGTACTGTAAAGGACTCCTTTTGCGGCCAAAGCTCATTACTTGGCATTTGGAGATGTTAAATTCCATTTTATTGGTGGTGGCCTATTCGCTCAGGGCTTCTATATTATGCTGGAGAGCTATACAGTCAGCTACAGAGTTAACATTAGTAAAAATCTTCAGGTCATCGACATATAGTAAACTTTTTGCATGTTTTATTATTTGTTGGAGATTGTTAATCCTAATCAAAAATAGCAGGGGACCTAAAATGGAACCCTGACTCACGTCTGACCGTGAATGATAAGCGTATGAGTTGTATGAGCCAAGATGACCAATTTGCTGGCGGTCCCGAAGATAGTTAGAAATAAAAAGGAGAGTCGAAGAGAGAAAATCTTATGGCACTTAGCTTAAGTAGCAAGATGTCATTGTTAATTCTATCAAAGGCTTTGCGTAAATACAGCATATCAACTTGCTGTCCGCGGTCCATTTGAATAGAAATAAAATGAACTAGGCTGAGCAAATTAGTGTTGACTGACTTTATTGCGAATTGCATTGCATTTATAATATCGACTTTCCTTTGAATTTCCTTATAAAAAATATATTCAAATACTTTTGCATGGGTCGACAATATGGCAATAGGCCTGAAGTCCTCAACAGATGTTTTTACTCCGGTCTTAGGTATAGGTGTAACCCTAGAGAGCTTCCATTGTGTTGGATATTTTCCAGTACTTAATTACAGATGGATTCTTCAGATAGTTTAAGAATACAGCTGGAATGTTATCTAGCCCAACGGAGCTACTAGGCTTCAACTTATACCACGTTCTACATCTTTAGGAAAAAATTGAACTATACTGATAGAATTACTGTTACTATGTGTATCAAGAGCACATATTTGGGATACGTTTAAGTCAGGTGTTTCGGGTAAGAAAACACTGGCGAGGAAATCAGCAAAACCATTAGCTCCATCAATACCCGACAGAGATTGACCCTGGTAGTTGATGGTGGGTTCAAAGCCTCCTTTGCACCGTAGAGTGGATATGTGTCTCCAAAACTGTCGTGGGTTGAGTTTGATATTATTCTCAACATGATGTAAATGCGAGTTATAAGCAATCGTGATACGATGTTCTAGGTTTACTCTTAGGTCGGAAAATGCCTAATAAGCTATAGAACATTTAGACGCTTTCCAAATACGATGTAGTTTGTGTTTATGTCGAAGATCTGTAATAATATCTTTAGTATACCAAACAGGATATCGTTTGTGACTAGCTCTATTTCGTAGTTTTTTTGGTATACATGGTTACATACATTTGGTAGCAATGCATGAATTAAATCATATGGGAAAAGATAATGTGTGTTTATACCTATTGTAGTTTTAAATCCTTTAATGAAGATGAAGGGTGGTCGAAACGGGGTCACACTATGTTATCGAACAAACTATGTATCTTAGTAACAAACAGTTTCGTTTTCGACGTCTCCACACGTCGGTCTGCGCTGTGTAAGATAGGTCCTTTAAGTTATTATATCTTGTCACTAGGTCACTGTGAAACTCTAGCATTGATGAAGGAAGATTTTAAGAATGTTCTCCAAGCATCTGTGCAGAAGCAATGGGATGAGGTGCGACGTGCTATGTCTGCGTTCACTTACTTTGATGCACTCGACGAGGTAAGTAAATAATAAATAACATTAATTCATGCCTATGTTTCCTATGGGTTAGGCAGAGGTGTAATTTAGGACCCATATTTAATAATAAATCATTTAGCTTCCAGACACTTATACTTTAGCATGAGAATTTGGCAAACTTTAGCATTAGAGTTCTTGTCAGTTCTTGACTACATGGCTAGTATTAGTAATCATATTGCAAAATACCTTTGAACAAAACTAGCAAGTCTACACTAGATCCAGCAGCAATAAAAAAAAAAAAATAGCTATCAAAATTATTTCATTAATGTCTGGGATGTAGTTAAAATAATATTTTTCTTCTTCTACAGGTGGCTCGGCGTGAAGGATGTATCGTGGCTAAAATGAAAACGTACCAAGCAAATGAAACAATTTTGGGAGACGGTTGCGGCATAGCGAACTATGTTTACTTTATCCTGTCAGGCCAATGCCAGATGATAGAGACCCTTCAAGTCGTCGTGAAACGGCACTGCGGACACATTACTTACTCATTATACGATCCTTATGTATGTTTATTTAAAACTTTTATTTCTTATGTATTTTTTTTCTAAAAATGACTTAAAGGCAGGCTTTTTTCTCATACGCATAACCCATACGTCACTAAATTATTGATTTTTTTTAAGGTTCCGAAACAAGAAAGTGAGCAGGACCTCGATACGAAGTATTTTGGTGCTTATAAAGCTAAAGAACTTGAGCAATCGTCTCTTGAGAACGAAATGTCGGCGAGTCGATCAGGTTCTAAACGCTTAGAAAGTATATTGAGATATTCAGCAGAGGCATCTAAACGGAAATCTACTTCTAGTACCAAGAGCGGCGTTCAAATAATGCCAGAAGCGATGGGTTCAGCAACAACTGCAGGAACAGCGGCGTCAATACCTGGAACCATACTGGAAGACGCTGAAGGTGCTCAAGGAGCAGAAACGCTTGAACAGGGGGTGCAATCTGAAGTGTTGCTGCCTCCTTCAGAACAGAGAGACGCTATGAGGTGTTTGCATAATTATTTTCTTGTGACTTGAGTACTTCATAAATATATTCAGTCAATAGGTAAGAGCAAGTATATCCCTAAGTAGTATAAACTAAGTACATATTTTTCAAATTACAGAGATAGTATCGAACGCCCACTACTCCCTGAATATCGGACTTATTATATGCAGGTAACTATATAATATGAAGAGGTAACTTTTTGGTTTCTTTGTTTATTTAAATGTTTGTAAAAGGAAATCGCTTGAATTCTTGAACCGAATACGAAAATTCATTCATTCTGAGTGAAAAGTGACACATGTCACTATGACAGAATCCGTGCTGACGTTTGCACGAACCGAGCAGATAAAAGTGCTGACCTGGTGCTGACCGCAGAGGTGCGGTGCGGTGCTCTTTCCTCTGTCGGCAGCCGTGCGAACAACGTAGTCTCGGATTCTGTCAAAGTGACATGTTTCACTTTTCACTTAGCTTGTTCATTCGTTCTCAAGCTTCCGTACTATTGACTTCTGCGACATATGTATTATTAATGCGGGAATGCGGTGGATGCGAAACGCACAGGATCGGCCGTTGTGGCGACGCTGGGTGGAAGCCTATGTCCAACAGTGGACGTTTTTCGGCTGAAATGATGATGATGATGGTGGATTAACTTACACCATGGATTCGCACAATGCGGATCATACTGGTATCGATCGCCTAATGTTCCAATTCATTCACTTAGTGTGATATTGATAAGAAAGCACAAAAACAATAATTCGCCGTAAAATAGCCGTTATAGTCCTTTTTATTACCCAATTGCAAGAAGGGTAATAATGTAACTAAATATAAGAATTTTCGCGCATATCTTGTACCTGTGTATGTATGTACGTATGTAATATTCTTTATTGCCTCATATCTTCCAAACTGCTGGACGGATTTACATACCATGCCATGGTCCGGAGTGATGAGGAGCTAGTGATGGAGACAGCAATAGGCGTGAGGGAATGGACATCCTGACGTTCCAGCTGCTGAGACGTCGACCCCGCCACCGTAGGCGAGGGCTTAAGGACGACGTGCAATGTAGCTCGCAGTCCGGCCGTCCGGCTGCGCTGGCTACGCGATCGTCAAAGAGATGCCATGGCCCAGTAAGGCTGATGCCTACTAAGGCTATGGGACGACTTCTGAAAAGGTAACCCGTCCTAGAACGCAAAGAGCAACTGAAGGAACCTAGGTGGTACTCGGTAAAAGTCTGCCGAGCTCTCCCTCCTTACCCTAGAGAGAAAGAAGTCATTCGATGATTACCAACATAAAAAAAAGGTTTTCGTCAGTGAAAGTCCCGTCAAAATCAGACCAGTCGTTTCGAAAATGTCCTCTCCCCGGGAATCAGGATGTCCCTCCCCATCGCCGGAATTAAGTCCCGTTCCCTCGAGAATATATATATACTTTATATATTCTCGAGGGAGCGGGACTTAAGGTAACTACTCATTATAAGTGTTATTTGACTGGCCTGTTGGTCTAGTGGTTAGTGGCCCTGACTGCTATGCTGGAGGTCGTGGGTTCCATTACCACCCAGGACAAATATTTGTGTGATGAGCACAATCATTTGTTCTGTGTATGGGTATAATTTATTTATAATATGTATGTATTTAGAAATATATAAGTATGTTTATCAGTTGTCTAGTACTCATAACACAAGCTCTGCTTAGCTTGAGACTAGACGGCGTTGTTTGATGGTTGTGGAATATTATTATTATTAAATATAAAAGTCTCGTCAAATTGTGTTTAACCTTTTCGCGGACGTATCCCTTATTTTGAAATCCCATTCCCGCGGGAAAATTAAAGAAACCATAATTTAATCCTATTAGCTATCTTTCAGTGAAAGTCTCTCAAAGTCGGTCCAGCCGTTTTGGAGATGTCCACATATCCCCGGGATTTAAGATGAACTCCCTCCCCCGAGAATTAAGATACTCCGCCCTCGATAATGAAGTCCCGTTTCACGGAAATATAAAAAATAACCTACTTAGATTAAGTTACTTATTATAACATTACCTATAATTATCCCAATGAAAGTCCCGTCAAAGTTCAACCGTTTCGAAGACTTATCCCGTATTATGAAACCCAGTTCCCGCGGAAAAATGAAAAGTAGCCCAAATTACTCCTTGTAATATTTATAATCCGTCAGTGATGGTCTCGTCAAAATCAGTCCAACCGTTTCGGAGACGTACACAGTCCCTGGCAATTAAGTTCATGTATGTAAAAAGTGAATTAAGGTACTCGTTGTAACATTACCTACTTCCCACATTGAAAGGTTCGTCAAAATTTCTAAATGATTTTATTACAGGTTTTTTTTTTTTAAGGTGGGCAATCATCAAAATGACTTCTCGCTCTCTGGGTGGGGCGAGAGGGCGTGTCAGACTTTTGCTGACTGAAACTACACATGTATCCTTCAATTACCCTTTGCGTTCTAGGACTACGGGTTTCTCTTTCCCAAATTCTCCGCGGTCTTAGCTAGCGGGGCGTTTGCTGATATCTCTTTGACGAAGATCACTACGCGCGTTGTTGACGACTGGGCTCGGTCCGGTTAATTACCGAACAGCCGGACGGCGAGCCACCCAGCGCTCCACGTCCGCAAGCCCGCGTCTACCGTGGCTGGTAGTCGGGGTCGGAGTTACGGCGGCTAGGGCGTGTGCCACCTCACGCGTGCAGCCTCCTCCTTCGCTAGCATTACTGCTTTGCAGAAGGAGGCGACCACCTGCCATTCCTCCTCGCTCCGGACCATAGTCTGAACCAGGGCCCGACGCGAAAGGTCGCTGCCGCCAATTGCCTCCACGAGAACACGGCGGTACTCCGCCCAAGCGGGGCACACCTCCACCGTATGCTCCACCGTGTCCTCTGGGTGGTCCACACAATGATGACATCTGGGTGTTGCTTCCGCCTGAATCCGATGCAGGAACCTCCCGAACTTGCCATGTCCGGTGAGGAGTTGCGTCATGCGGAAGGTGAGGACGCCGTGTTGCCGCTCCAGCCACTCCTGAAAGAGGGGACTTCCCGCCATAATTGTAGCGTGCCCAGCACTGCATTGCGACAGTCGCCGTCGCCATTCCACCATGAGATCCCGCCGGAACTCTGTCCGTCATGCCGCGACTTGGCGCGGCAGCGGAGTTTCACCCTGGCGTTGCATCTCCACACGCAAATCGTGCATGCGTGTAAGGACTGTTGCCTCCAAATCTCATGGTGGCAGGCCAGCAAGGAGGCTCGCCGCTTCGCGGGAAATTGTGCGGTATCTCCGTACCATCCGGATGGCCATGACCTTCTGGCAAGCGTTCAGCAACCGTTCGCTTTTGCAGGGACGGCGCCCACACCGGCGCCCCGTAAAGTGCCATGAACCGAACAATTCCCGCGTTAGAACCTCCGGCAGGAGGCGTCTGGACCGGCAGGAGGCGTCTGGACTCCCAAGGTTGGGCAGGAGCCGCTTTAGGGCAGCCCCGGTCCGTTCCAGTTTGAGAGTCGGACGTCGAAAGTGCTCCACAAAGTTCCACCGACTGTCGAGGACAAGTCCCTCGTCGAGCAGCACTGGACGGAGAGACAGCAATGCGCTCCGGCTTCGCGATAAGGACCAGTTTCCCGGTCTTCCAATGAAGTGGGAACTGGCCCCTCTCCAAACATGCGCTAAACAGCCCTCTCGATGGCTTGCCGGGCTTTCCCAGGCAAGCCATCGGGTCCTGGAAAATGATTTTATTTCACATAGGCCTACATGGGCACTTATAAAACGTCAGAAGTACGATTCCAAATTGGGCATTTCCTATGGAGAAGAACCGGCAAGAAATAAATTTTATTCAACCGTTTCGAAAACTTATCCCATATTAAGAAATCCCATTCCCGCAAAAAACGAAAAGTAACCTAATTCCTTGTAACATTTGCTATCCACCAGTGAATGCCCCATCAAGGTGGGTCTAGCCGTTTCGGATATTAGCCGAAAAAAATCGACAGATAGCTAAAAATTTCAAAGTTCTCATTTTTGTTTTAAGTATCGAATACACTTAGAACACAATACATTTAGTAAACAAATATTTATGGATATTACAAACAGACACTTTAATTTTATTTAAGATACAAAATAAGCGAGGCGGATGACTAGGTAGGTTTGTGAACTTAGTGATAAATGTACGCTTAAAATAGAGTGAATAAATAGTGATATTAGATTATAAAAACTGAAAAGACAAAGCAACCTAAAAAATAAAACAAATAATAAATTCTAATAGAGAACAGATTGACTGCAACAGTCGAGACTCAATATGAATATGATTACTTGACGACAGATCAGCACACCCTACGCTCAAAAGTCTCCTTTCAAAATGAAGGGCTGACAGGAACCCATGAGGGTACAGCTACTGAAGTGGCGGTGGGGCCATCACTTCAGTAGCTGTACCCTCAGTGTAACTTCAACTAACATGATCAGTATAAGGTTGCAGTGAACTGGTGTGGTATAAGTTAAATAAATTATTAGTAAAATTAAGATTTTTATTAAATAGGTGGTTCGATACAACCCCGGCTCAACGTTTGGTTTCGGCGAGAATATGCGAGACCGTCGGATTGTCGCGTTGACGCCAGTCGACTGCATGCTGATGCCGAAAATGTGGCTGCTGCAACGAAACACCGCCAACATCTGGTCACGTATACAACATTTTCTGGAAAAGAAGGTAAGAAGTGTTAACTATCTACCTAACCGTAAGTTTTCTGTCCAATTCCCCCTAAGCAGAATGTGCAGCCATTGCTCATACAAAATCAAGTTGAAGTGTCGATCTATAAAAATTGGACCCACACATCTGAATTTAGAGTAATCTGTATTATATACATAATATAATATATGTATTATTGTTTGTATGGATTATACCTACTAACTATAGTGATAGCACCCACGTATTACAGTCGCATACTGATACAAGTAGGAACCTATAGCCTCTCTAAAAGGACAGGTTATATATAAATGCACGTTTATAAATTTAGGTAGTATGACGAGATCAACGCACTAAGAAAAGATTCTTGTGAAAGCTCGCCCTGGGAGTAATTACCATTGGCAGATTTTCTATGTTTTGGTTTTGAGGCAGTGTAATAATTACATGGATTACAAACGTTAGGTACAACTTTGTCTTATGTGTTTCTATCCAGCGGGTCCCTCGAGCTTGACCGAAAAAACTAGTGGTATTGCTTTGTTTGTTCAATGTACCTCACGAATTTACTGACAAAATTCAATGTGGGGTACATTGAATTTTGTCAGTAAACCTTAACTATTTTGATAGAAATTACGATTAATCACCTCGTCCATCCAGCGGAGCTCTCGGTTCTGTTACGCTCGGAATACATAAAAATGATACTGATCGTAACTTGTACCAATGTACCTCGCGATTCATGTATTAACTTCAAGGGATCTTTAACAAAACAGGAGAAATTCAGCAGGAAAAAAATGTCTATCAGGCCCTTTGAAATTAGAGTTCATACGTGCAAAAAAGCACACCATTTTTGTGTATTACTCGTACCAATGTACCTTTTAGTTGTTCACTATTACATTTTTTTTTTGCGTGTTTTCTACATTTTATTTTAAATAAAAAATAATCGCAATCGTAGGTTATCAATCTGGACCCCGGTTTCATCCCCTTACGGGGTGAATTTTTGAAAATCCTCTCTTAGTGCTCGCCTACGTCATAAAAGGAAACTTTGTACAAAATTGCACACTCCTAGTCCCGGTAGTTGCTGTGTGTTGATATGTCAGTCAGGCAGTCTTTTTTCTAATTATATAGATTTTTTTCAACACACGTCTATGTTCCTCGACGAGACTAGAAGTTTTTTTGGAGGGTCATGTCATAGTCCCGAGTGATATAGGGTAAACATATTAATATATAGGTATCTACGTGTTGCCATATCTCAGAACTGCAACTATAATTTATATCCGCTATAAAACACATTCATTATGGTTTCAGATACCAACAAAGAAGCAGTTATTCCAAGACTACGTGTCTGCTCGTCGCTGGCAGGACTTCCGCGACCAGCTTGTGGGTGACGTAGTGGCGCGCTCCAACACCGTCAATTGGACTTCCTTGCACGACGTGCCCTATTCTATACGCATGGAAGAGATGACTGATATTTGAGTTAATTGTTGACTTTTTTTTTGAATCTCAGAAATAAATTGTTGTTAATAAACTTTAAATCCGTTTTTTAAATTGAATTTAGATACATGGTTAGATAGATATATTATTTAAATATACATAAAAAAAGAGTTTCATCGATAAGGCGGATTACTCTGAATTCAGATATGTCATCATCATCGTTTCAGCCGAAAGACGTCCACTGTTGGACACAGGCCTCCCCCAAGTGTAGCCACAATGAACGGTCCTGTGCGTCTCACATTCATCGGATTTCCGCAACCCTTACCAGGTCCTCTTTCTAGGAGGCCTTCCAACGCTACGTCTTCCGGTACGTGGTCGCCATTCCAGAACCTTCCGGCCCCAACGGCCATCCGTTCTGCGAGCATTGTGCCCTGTCCATTGCCACTTAAGTTTGGCGATTCTTCGTGCTATGTCGGTAACCTTGGTTCTACTGCGGATATTCTCATTCCTGATTCGATCACTCAAGGAAACTCCGAGTATAGCCCTTTCCATTGCGTTTTGGGTGACTTTAAGTCTTCTGATGAGGCCCATGGTAAGCGACCAGGTTTCGGAGCCATATGTTATCACTGTCAACACGCACAGGTCAGGATAGACTTTCGTCTTGAGACACTGTGGTATATTGGGCGAGAAGATACCGCGCAGCTTCGCGAACACTGCCCAGCCGAGTCGGATTCGACGATTGATATTTCTTTCTCGAAGTTGGTCTAACTTCCAACTGGACCGTCTGTCCCAGGTAAATGTAGTCGTTCACAACTTCGAGTGTAGACTGTCCGATCTTGATAGGAATGGGTGCTACATGGCTGTTTACCATGGTTTTGGTTTTGTCCATGTTCATTTTAAGTCCCACTCATTCGGAAGCTCTATTGAGGTCACCAATCATTGTACTAAGCTGCTCCGTAGTCTCAGCCATGACTACTATGTCGTCGGCAAACCGGAGGTGAGTGATGTACTCCCCATTGACATTAATTTGTAGCCCTCTCCATTCCAGAACTTTGAAGACATCCTCCATTGCTGTCATGAACAGTTTCGGAGAAATAACGTCTCCCTGCCTCACGCCCCGCTGCAAGAGCATAGGTTTCGAGGTCTGGTCTTGTAGTCTGATGGACATGGTAGCGTTTTTTACAAATACTTCAGCACTTCGATGTACCGATAGTTAATTTGGCACCGTTGGAGAGACTATAGTACAGCCCAAGTCTCGATCGAATCAAAGACTTTCTTGTAGTCCACAAACGCTAAGCAGAGAGGCTGATTATACTCCTGTATAAAATGCCGCAGCGTATGTATCTGGTCCACGGTGCAGAAGCCTTTTCAAATCCGGCTTGTTCGGGAGGCTGGAAGTTGTCGAACCTGCGCGCGAGACGGTTCGTGATGACTCTGGAAAACAGCTTGAAGACATAGCTCAGAAGCGAGATGGGCCTATAATATAATTTTTAAGCAAGGCATTACCGCTCTTCTTAAAAAAGAGTACCACTACGCCTCTGCTCCATGCCTGTAGCGTTTTTCCCTAGAGTATGACGGAATTAAATGGCTTCTGAAGGGCCTTAAGGACCGGCTTTTTCATCCGCCTTCAGGAGTCCGGGCGTAATTCCGTGCTCACCCGAGGCCTTGTTGTTTTTCAGCTGCTTCAGAGCCATCCTAATCTCTTACAGGCTGACGTCCGGGATATCTTCGGTATAGTGTCGAGTCAATCTAGCTCTTGGGTCGTTTGCTAGATTTGATTTAATGATAGACGTGTATAACTGTCCATAAAATGCCTCGATCTCTTCCAGAAGCTTCGATTTGGCGGATAATAATATAATATAATATTCCACAACTATCACACAACGCCGTCTAGTACCAAGCTAAGCAGAGCTTGTGTTATGGGTACTAGACAACTGATAAACATACTTATATATTTCTAAATACATACATATATAGATAAATTACACCCAGACAGAACAAATGATCGTGCTCATCACACAAACATTTGTCCTGGGTGGGAATCGAAGCCACGACCTCCGGCATAGCAGTCAGGGCCACTAACCACTAGACCAACAGGCCAGTCAATATATGATATGAGGATAATCTACCATCATCGGTCTTCAGTTTCGTGAGCTGGCTTTGCCCAACAGACAGATCTCGTGCAAATACTTTAGAGCTGTTATTCCGCTCAATCGCATCCTTAATCCCTGCGGTATTAAAGCGGCGAAGGTCGCGTTTCAAAAACTTCGAGATGTGTGGGTCCAATTTTTAATAAATATGTATTTTTTGTATATATTTTGTTTTATTTCTTTATATTGTATATTTTTTTGAATTTAAGTATTTTATTGTATTTAAATAGTTATCTTTTATTAGTTTGCGTTGGATTGGAAGTTTTCTATTGCCAGGAGAAATTAAGCAGCAATAAACAGCTTTGTTTTTGCGAAGGCAGTTTGACAAGTCGATGATAGTTTTAAAAAAAATGTTTTTGTTATAGATTGTTTTATTTCTCAACGTGCTCAATACATTTAGTTCACCGTATTTTTTTTATTCCGTCCAAATATCTTTTATTATTATCTACATCTCCTACAAGGTGGACCGATGACTTAGTAACGGTTGCGGGAGTCCGATGGATGCGAGACGCACAGGACCGTTCATTGTGGCGACGCTTGGGGGAGGCCTATGTCCAACGGTGGACGTCTTTCGGCTGAAATGATGATGATGATGAAATCTTTATTCATAATTTTTTAGAGGTAAGTATGTGGAACAGAGAGTAAAGCCCCACATACCTCCGTTGAAAAGAGAGGATCCTCCGGCCAGACGGGTTTTATGTCTGGTGGGCAACTGCCCGTTATATGATTTTGGGCTGTTCTATATGTTACAAACGCGCGGAGACCTTTAATTGCGCGATGCAAGATTAGTTTTTGTGTGACGCCATACATGTCGCTACATCACTCCCCTCCGGAGATCGGAGATCGATGGTTCTTGATGCGTGCCAGGCTAGTGGTAGGTTGGTTCCAGTGGGTCGGAACCGAATGCCGCATAGTTCTCGGTGAGTCGGAACTGTCTGCGCTGATACCCCAGTGGGTCGGGGTGGTGCTGTCCCAGTGAGTCGGGGTGATTATGTTCCAGCGAGTCGGGATGATGCTGCAGGCTCCAGTGAGTCGGAGTAGTGCTGCTGGCTCCAGTGAGTCGCAGCGGTGCTGTACGACGTAGAGGCTTGACTGCTGGCTTCGAACAGGAGAGGTTCTTCGTGGCTCTTCTTGTGACTGGCCGAAGGTGCAGTGTGCTTCACCAGAGTCGTTGATGAGGCTGAGGGTGATGACCAAGTATGATCAGTTAGGCATGCTGGTGGTCAGGATACCCTTTAAAGCCGTGGGTGCTGGCTGTACTGTGTGGCTCGCTGCTCGTAAGCTTGAGGAAGTGATGATGACGTCGCGAAGTAGTGGCTGCACAAAGACTGCGCTGACGTCCATTGTCGAGGGTCACCAGTTTGGAGGTATGTAGAATAGAGTGTAAAGTCCCGCAAACTTCCGTTGAAAAGGTAGGCTCCTCCGGCCAGACGGGTTTTATGTCTGGTGGGCAACTGCCCGATAGATGATTTCGGGCTGTTCTTTATAATCGCGTGGAGAACTTTAATAGCGCGATGCAGGATTAGTTCTTATGTGACGCCATAGATGTCGCTACATTTTCAATTCATTTATTTTATATTAAATTATGACTATTTATGTCATAAAACTAACGGTAAAGCAAATAAAACTTATTGTATATGTTACCGAGGAATCAACTTTATTAAAAGTATACGTTTTTAATAGTGGTTTATTGTGTAGTACACCTACCGTTCAAAATTTTAGGTTTCGTTAAAACAAACGAAAAGAGTTACCATATTAACTTCAGTTTACTCGAAACTATAATAAGTATAATTAATGGCACAAAGAAAAACTACACATAACAGAAGTAAAAGGAAATAATAGACCTTACATTTTATTTTATTCTTTTCATCGAAAATCTAAAGCGCTCCGCCACGCTATGTCGTCTTCAGTGCTAGTTAATTCCCAACTGGGAAGCGGGCGGCGCGGTATAATCCGAATACTGCCGTAAGAGGGGTGGCTCAATGTGTATCACTGGGTCACTGTTGGACATCTCACCATACTCTTACCTACCATATTAATTAAGTAAATCTAAGTGTCTAAACACACTATGCCGAAGGTACGCATCGGAAGTTGCGCGGCTGATTTTACGTTCCGACGTATTCGGTTGACATGATACACCATAAATGCCGAACTTACGCGGGTGAAATTCAGTTGCGTAACTTTCTGTACTTCAAGGTTTTCTATACCCTACGGATAAACTGGATTGATTACAAAGCAATACTACAAACTCGTGTACTTTATTCTCACTGACTTAAAGTTCATATGTTTCATTGACAAGCAAAAGGGGGAAAATGTACCGAGCAAGACAGCGACAGAGAGGTGGTGTGTCCCTTTCTTACCTCTATTTGCGTCATGCGTCGTGCGCAGACAGACGCGAAATAAACAATGGGCTGACCCCGGATCTTCGGTGGTGAAATGAATAGACCAAGTTTACTAACAAGGTTTCGTTTTTAGGTTTTGGTTAAAATTCTAGTTATTTCTATGACAGTTTAGTATTGCGAAGTATATGACAATCAATATAAAGAAACATATTAGTCATAGAGTTAATGTAGCAAAAAATTTATATCGTTTAGTCGACAATTGAACCGAACTTCAGTCGCATGTAATGTGTGCTCTACAGAATACTTTGCCGCCGAATTGCCGCTGAACTTACGCCAAACCGAATTTCGGCTGTATGCTATAACGCAATGTAATTTCGACATAATGTGTCGTCAGTAATACAAATAGCATTGCTGGCGTTAACATGCGGAACTTCAGTCGCGTTTTTTCGGCATAGTGTGTTTAGACACTAAGTATTCAAATTCCCCATAGTATTGAAATTTAGAATTAACTTCCTAAAGTGTTTGAAATTAATGACATGTTTTAAAAAAAAATATAAATAAAGGCCCAAAATCTATACCTACCTGCTATCAAATTACGGTTGAGCGTTGTAAGCTAAGAAGGCTTTATGTTCTATTTTCTTGTAGATAAACTCTTATTTGGATTACGGGGGCGGAGGCCCAGTTGATACACGTGCCGTCTATTCTTAAAAATAGAACTCGTCGAGGACAACCCATTCAAGGCCTGAGTCTGTCGATTTATATTGGGACCTTCTTAAATACCTACAACGGTTAGTACCTTTAGGTATTAAAATTGGTAACTAGCTAAGTATCCACGATAAAACGGATATAACTGTAGGTCAGGTTTTCTAAATGTAATAATAGTTTATTGCTGTACCTACTTTATGGGGGTAAATTTCCATAACCTCATAAATCTCAGGCATTGATGGCAATAATGCGCATGCGTGCATCAGTCGCCATGATAGCGTCTCGTAACCAAGGCAACCGGTTTTGGCGGGAAGCGCCCACGTTCGCGGGTCTCGCGGCTATGGCAGCTAATCCAGCGGAGACATTCATCAAACGGCTTACGGCGATAACTAAACAGTCACATTCGACCGCAGTGCACCGCCACGAGCGACCGCCGCCGCGCTTTACGACGACAGCCCCGGCTGATCGAAATTTGCGACTGTTAACAGATGTCTAATGTAAATAAATGAACTAAGCTTAGAATTTAGGAATCCCGAACGATTAGAATTAGAGTTTTCCGAGCCAGTGTCACCTGCTTAGATTCTCATTGTACGAGCACTTGTTGAAATCAGAGCAGTGAGCAGGTGAGTCAACTCCTATTTTATTTATTAATTTATTGGTTGGTAGAGAGGCCATAGGTATAGATCATGGAGATAATTATGTCGCTGGTAAGATATCCACATTTTTATAATGATTAGGACTAGCCGAATATTTCAATAACCTTGCTGAAGCATGTATTTACTATCTACGATAGGTACTTTTCCATTTGGTCTTACTGCCCGTATATTTATTTAGGCTGATAACTACGAATAAATATACAAACACTAGTGTTTTCCCGTCTTTCAATCCGGGGTGGCTGAAACATTGACATTGTTGAGAATCATTAGATATTGAAACTATACATCACACGTCGCCTTGTTTCCCGAGGATATGTACTTATTGTACGAAGGGACATATACCGACCTAGTAGGTACCTATTATAGAGATAACTGAACTAGTTTTCGAAAAAACCCTTCAGCGATATTTAAAGGCCGTACTTATTAAGACCGCAGAAGTGGTACCGAAATAAATCAAGTACGTGCTACGGATTAAGACTGATGAAGTGATGATAAATTAATTTGGGTATTTATGATTCTAGGTAAGGTTAGATATGCGGTACATTTATAAAACTGGCTGAATTATGCATGAATATTGACTTCAACTTCGTTGACTTTTTGATTTCTGATTAGTTGAAACGAAGCAAGTGATTTTTCTCTTAATCACACCACCAAAGTAATTTTTGGTGGTGTCATTAAGAAAAATCACCTACGCAACGTTAGAACTTCACTCGGATTATAACACCAAAAGGTATAGAATACTTACCTAGAATAAAAATTAATGTCTAAGTATTCGATACAAAGTATTGAATAATCTGAAAATTTCTGTTGGTGTTGTATCTGGTAGTTTTCTGGAATTTAGAATTTATAATAAAAAAATATATTGTATAAATAAGCATTTTATAATTAGAATCTACCTACTGTTATTTTCTATTTCTTCTATTATCATTAATAACTTGAAAATATTCATACCTACATTTCACTGAGGTATAGGTACATTTACCTAAATATAGGTACTTAGATATATCAAAGGTGAATCCTACTGGTACCAAACTAATTTTTGCTATATCTTAGTTCAAGTAATTTTCCTGAAAAAAATCTTAAATAAAATAGTCGTTAACTCAATCTCCACACACTTAACTCAATTGACTGCGAACTCTAATGGAATAATTTTCTTATTGTGATACAAGGCTGTACGGTGTGCAAAACATTTTAGTGCCTTCTTTAGTAAACAATGAAAATTGCTGAAGTAATATTTACCTAAATATGCGTGTGTGTATAGATTTATTTTTCAGATGGAAAAACATTTCAAGGTTTTTGTAAGACGGCAACTTTTGTGTTGAAAAGCCTTCCTTATTATCGTATTGATAAAAGAACTAATCGTGTTATTTGTAGTGTAGATTAAATGGGTATATTATACATTCATAGTAGCTAAATTATACAGGTTTACGCGAGAGCTGTGACGATAAAATTACATACGTAAGTTCTATACATGTAGATTATCGATACGGTAAAGTGTTACAAACATTCTAGTATTACAGGCTACCAGTCGGGATTTGTACCTTTGTAGTTCTTATGTTACACACATGACTGCTACTCGTTCTGAAGCTGATCACTACAAGTATTTGCAAACACATGTCAATCAGATAACGACTATTTGTGCTTTTTGTATGTCAATCAATTATCACGTATTAGCGAAACGTGACAGCAGCTCCTCCTTCGTGTGTCACACAAAATGCTAAACTGGATTATAACTTATTGGTGTATTGATTCCTAAGAGATTTTGTTGCTGTCGGCTATGGCACGCGAAATGACCTAATATTCACGCATATAAAGGAATCGTGTTTACCATCTTAGGCTTGATTGTAATACCGACCTTAACATTTCGACCTCAGCAAAATGTTTCCTGATGATGTTGTAATGAAATGCATGCGATCGTAGCGGACGAAATGGTCGATGACGCCATGCTCGGCCCCAGCACTACCGGACAGGTTATCGGCAAATGAGCTCAATTGAGACAACACTTGTTCTGATAAAAGGCTGTTATTGGATAACTGAAGCTATACAACCGTATAGTTTACATTCAATGTCAAATTAATTAATACCAAGTTATTAAGTTAGCATCTCTGGTTAGAATGAATAACAACAAAGTATAGGTAGAGCATGAATAATTGTTATTCTGAAAATAAATATAATAACTAGTTGTGGTTTGATCGTACAAGGTCAGCCTTGAAGCTTCTGCTACATATTTTATTAAAAAAGAAAGTAGTTACTAACCTATCACGCAACATCTGAAAATGTGGTACAAATATAAAGTATTATATATAAAGGAAAAGTTATGTTTGACAGAAAAAAGCTTTCACGTAAAAGTTTGAATATTCGCGAAGACTTGAGGACGCAGCGGATGGCCCAAATACGATTTTATTCATTTTTCACGACGACAGTGACTCGTACGACCTGGCACTGAATTAGCCTTTCTTTCAGCCCGTGACGAGTTCTGTATACGTATGTGTTTCGGTATACATAGAAATACATATAGGTATATAAATAGAACAGTTTTTATTGTCGCATGTTTGGTGAGAATACATTAGGTAGGTATTGTGTTTATCATGAGGTCTACTTTATCTACATTTAGAATTGCCACTAACCACAGACACGGTAAGGTTTGGTATAAATAATTTATATAATTTTTTTTTAAAGAGAAACATGGACCAAATAGGGTATGAAATCTAGCTATGCAGCCCCTCCGTCAATCACAATATTTACATACACAGGACCACGGTAACTCTTTCAAAAATCCCGCAGGCCTAGCGGGCATCGGGCCTACTGGGTTGTTTTACGGTTTTGGGGCGCGCGTGGAACACTACGTGCCGTCGATGAATCGGGCTCGGCCCTTACCGGGTGGCCGGACATTGAGCTAACCGTTGCTCCTCGTACGCAAGCAAGATCTTTTTGTTAAGGTGAAAAATCATCCAACGACTTCTCAAGCTCTTGGGCGGAGCGAGAGGGCGTGTCAGGCTTTTACTGACTAAAACTTACTTCTGTTCCTTTTTTGCCTTTGCTCCAGGGCCCCGGGGTTCACTTTCACTTAATCTATGGCCCCAGTAGGCTTCGACCCTACTGGGCCCCAACGATTAGCTGACATCTCCTTGAGGTGCACGTGCAACACACGCGCCGACTACTTGGGCTCGGTCCGGACAGTTACCAGACGGCCGGACGGCGTGCTAGCCTTTGCTCGCCATCCGCAAGTCTACGCCCTACTCCCTAAGGAGGCAACCGCCTGCCATTCCTCCTCGCTCCGGACCATGGCCTCTACCAGGGCCCGGCGCGAAAGGTCGCTACCACCGATCACCCCCCCGAGGACACAGCGGTGCTCTGCCCAACCGGGGCACACCACTACCGTATGCTCCTAGGGCGTTTTTACGACCTGCGTCATGTGGAAGGTAAGGACGCCGCGTTGTCTTTCCAGCCACTCCTCAAAGGGGGGAATTACCGCCACAGTTATGGCGTGCCCAGCACTGGGTTGCGACAATCGCTGTCATCATTCCACCATGAGATCCCGCCGGAACTCTGTCCGCCATGCCGCGACCAGTGGTGGATTAGCCATGTAGCAAGAGTAGCAAATGCTACTGGCCCCGCCCATTTGGGGGCCTCGCGCGTTCAGGGATCCCGCTTAAACGTAAAAAAAAACTAGTCAAAATGTTTGTACTGCGTGAAATCTAAATACAGCTGATTTCTTTGAATGTGATGTAATAGTCACTTTACTTCAGACTTTCCTCCAAGTAAACTACAGAATAGAAAATCTCTTAGAATTGATCGTACTTTACATCATCGTAGTTTTTATGCAACTGATCTTAAAATCCGGGTTATTGGTGTCGAAAAGCTTTGTTCAAGCTAATTCTTAGAGGGGATATTTAGCCAGCGGCTTCCCGTGCGCGAAGAGGCTGGCTAAAGCTACTTAATTTTAATATGTGTAGCCTCGGTTAAGCTTATTTTTAATAACCCTACTATGTAAGAATATGCTTAAACAAGGTTTTTAGGGAACTACATATTTTGTGTGTATATGTGAATATTACATTGCCAGTGTGTAGTGGCCATAGATATTCTATGGAAGTGACATATGGCTCTTAAATGTGGTCGTTCACAATGCGCCTCATCTGATGGTTTTAGGTCACCCAAACAGCTATCGACAGGGCTATGCTCGGAGTTTCCTTGCATGATCGAATCAGGAGTGAAGATAAGCTTAAGTGGCATTGAGCTGGGTACATTGCTCACAGAACAGATGGTCGATGGGGCCGAAAGGTTCTGGAGTGGCGATCGGATACCTGAAAACACAACGTTGAAAGGCCTCGCAACAAGGATACCAATAACCTGGTAAGGTTCACGGGAATCCGATGGAGGCGTGATAAACAGGACGGGCCGTTGTAGCGACACTTGGGAGAAACCTTTGTCTAGCAGTGGACGCCTTTCAGCTGAAATGATGATGACGATCGATGGTGGCATGTTGACGAGATCAATCTCTCGGAAAGATTATTCCAATTAAAGTATGACTGAATTTAACCTTTCCAAAGAAAAATGAATTTCCTCAATCCTATTCCTAGTAAATCTTAACTGTTCAGCTTTTCTGTATAAAGACACAAAGGCTTCGCCATCATTATCGAAAAGACTCCCTATTTCTGTATTATATATCAGAAAAAACATAAAATGTTCTAAGCATAATTTTCGAGATTACTTCGGTTTTTTAGAATTTCGCCTTTAAATCTCTAATTGTTCGGGATATGCAAAAAACGATCATCATCTAGGTTTTTCCAAAAGTACTAAATCTATATCCTACTAATAAATTAATTAACTCCTTGGTCGAATTGCTATAGGCCCCGCGCTGGCTTAATCCGGCACTGGCCGCGCCTTGGCGCGGAAGCGGAGAAATGCTTACGGTGGTCATTGCAGGAATCGCCCTACGACTGCCAATGCCTGAAGCGTCTCTTGTGACAGGGGCTGGGGCCTGAGGATATTGAAAGGAAGTGACCGCAACCGTTTGCTTACGGTTGCGGCCACTTCCTATGCGCTACTTCATATGCATTACTGTTTCACAGAAGGAGATGAGCGTTTTCAATTCTGTCTCAGTCCAGACCATGGCTTAAACCAGGTCCGGGCTTAAACGATGGTGCTCCGACCAAGCATAGCCCAAGGGTAGACTTCCATCGTATACTGGGCATTTCTTTCGCCTAAATCCGAAACAAGAGCCTACCGTCAAGTGGAAGCTATAAGGACTCCGTGGCGCATCTATCCACTCCACGAAGAAGGAACTTACCACCGCGATTATGGCACACCATAGAGACAGCGACTGGAGCAACCTTACTGCATACTAGTAGAATTCCTATGCCGGAATATATGTTTCCTGATAGCTACAACCTAGGGGTCTTTAAGTCAATAGTGAATAAGTCTACCTCTAGGCAAGCGTGCTCTATCGTCGACTACATCATCAATTCATCACTTATCATCAGGTGAGATAGTGGTCAAACACAAGCCTATCAAATACAAAAATAAACGGTGATTTTACAAAATATAGAACCCGTCTCGGGTCAGACACATAATGCACAAGAAAAAAAAGTAAAGAAATGTAAAATCACTAAAAATCACTCGATTTGTTCTGTTTGTTTATATTCATTAGAAAATTAATAACAATATTTTTTAGTAAGCGCCAGTCGCCTTCAATTATGCTACTTTTCATTTTTGCGCTCTAGATCGGGCCCTTGGCGGAAAAAATAAGTAAATTTATAGTAATAGACTGCAGAAAAGCACATTAAATCAATAATGTAGATGATCTGGTTAAAACCACAGGTCATTGGCTTATCGACTACCTACACCCAAAGCCAAGTTGATAATCTGCAATCGTTAACTCTAGTCGAAAGCTAATCAAATGTATGGGAATGACATCATCTCTACGTTAAGTCACGTGGTCAGAACAAATGAATAGAAAATTCGTAGCCAAGTTCACATCGTTCAAAATGATAGAATGAAATGTTATCGTTTCTACAATGTTCAACGCTACATCCTTTGTTATTGTAGAACGACATTTTAGAACGAGCGGCCGACTCAGGCGCGTCAACATGGCTACCAACTTATCGTTTTCTACAATTGCTGACACCGAGGCGTTACCGAAAGGAAAACGGAATTCGACACGAAACGGTTGTAACTTGGCTAGGGGGCTGTAACATTAACTATTCTATTTCGTTCGATTAATTCGTATACTTTCATCGCTGTTGACTGAATTTTCTCGAAAAATTATTAAACGTCTTTGAAAAGTGTAGGTACTGGAAACATGGTCGAGGGGGGTTGGTTGAGTCGTTTCCTGTATGTAATGTTGGTTTATGAACAAGAACCTCTACTTAATTTTATTAGTATTAAATAAAATATATACTACTTATAGTAAAAAAAATACTGTTACCTGCGACGTCAAAATTTGTGTAGCCATTTCGGAGATGCCCCCCCCCCCCCCCCCTCCCCGGGAATTAAGTCACACACAGGAAAATAAAAAGTAGATTTAGTTTTTCATTGTTATATTAGCTATATCCCAGTTATATGTATTAGCTATATCGAAGTCTTATTCTGTAGCAGAAAAATGAAAAGTAGCCTTAGTTACTCCTTGTAACACCAGATACCCGTCGGATCAGTAAAAGTCCCGTCAAAATCGAATATATTTTCATATGCATTAAGTAAAATACAAATATATTGATATTACATACACTTCAATTTTATTTATATGTATAGGTATGTTTAGTGACTGAAATATTTGGTTTATGAAAATTGTATATACGCTGAAAAAGGTACTCAGTACGTCTTGAGATGAGAAAGGAACAAGTTTATCAAAATGTGTTTCGATGACAAAAATAACATCACGGACATAAACGCCATCACGGAGCCATGGGTTGACTTCCGTAAAGGAAATCTGGGGTCCTGGAATACCAGGCAAAGAAATATAGGTGTGGTTTTAGTCAGCAAAAGTATGACACGCCCTCTCGCACCGCCCTGGAGCGTGAGAAGTCTTTGCATGACTTTCCACCTCAAACAAACCAAAGCAAAACTTACTTGACTTTACCGTCAGCTTTGTTCTATGAAGGAATTGATAGATATATTAAGGTAAGTATTTGAGAGAAGCATGAAACCCACACGTTTAAACACACGTGAAAAATATCCACAACAGTTAGCTGATACGGAGACGTAGGTATATCAAAATAGTTCCTAGTGTGCGATACGTAGGAACAAAATAAATCAGTACTTAACAAACCTGTCACTCAGGCTTTAGGGTTGTGGGCGGCGAATGGAGGCGTTCAATGAGTAAACCAACTAGTTTTACCTTATACATACAGTGTGATGGCAATTGATTATGTGATATCATACATACGATCTCCATTGTTTGTTAAATGAAACTTTGAAGATCACACATTCTATAATATAATTTTTACACCACCTGCTCGATAATGCCCTTTTATGTCATACAGCCATCACTTCAATTCATTCTGTCCGGAAATAATGCAGTATCCATGGGCGATCCTTATGGAATAATGAGATTTGAATTTGGAACGTCAAAAACGTGAATATAAATGTACGCATCAAACAAGTTAATTCAAAATTCAAACTGGCCACTAACAAAAAATAAACGATAATTAAAATAATGAATTTTGCTTTTTTTCAAATCTCATAACATGTTGAGTGATAATTAAGATTAACTTGTAAATAATAGGTACTTATATTTCTCCACAGACTTCAATATAAGTTGTGTATTTCTCTAATGTAGGATTTGTTTTACCGAATCGTCTTTTAATTATCTCTGTCAGATGGTGTAAAAAGTAGAGTATCCAACACGGGGATAAAGCTGTCTTTGTCTTAGGTGGCTTGAATTCTTCACTTCACTCAGGTTTTCTTTATTAACTCCCTCGCAATGCTCGGGAGTTAATTATGTAGGTCCCTCACTAACGTACGGGATTAAAATTAGCAACCTTCGTTTCGTTCGGAATTCAACATGCCACCCTCGACTTAAAGACACTGCTTTATGCCCTAGTCGCATAATCTACTATTATTACCTCATTTCTTTTATCTTCTGTAAACAAAAAAGTGACATTAAAGATAGCTTTTGCCTCGTGTTGCGTAACCACTTTCAACTTCTGTTTTTGGATTAACAATGCTTTCGTTTTTTAGATAAAATGCAGATATTGAATACAGTGCTATCTTTAGTGTATCCTGCAATTTTAATCATGAAACAATTAAATGCTGTCTCCTAAAAATAAAAAGATTACGTCAGCTTACACATAACGGTATAATTGCCAATAACAATAAAGCCACTGGCGTTGATGAATTGGTAAATATAAAACCCACTGCCGAAAAATGAAGAAGCTGTTGGCATTGACAGGAAGATGTTTTGAATCCTCTTGATTTATTAAGCCCTAACTATCTATTCATTAAAGTACCTCCCATAGTGGAATATGTACGAGGTGTAATACGAGGATACATGGAATGAAGTATCTTTTTTTATATTTATTTTTTTGTGAGATTCATCAATTAATTTTAAAGCGTGAGAGGTAGAGTTAGCCTTTTACTGAATGAAACCATTGTGTTCCTTCAGTTGTCCTTTGCTATCAAGGGTTTTTTTAGGTGGGAAAATCATCTAATGATTGAAGAAAGATAGTGTCAGACTTTTACTGGCTAAAAACCCACTCCTGTTCCTTCTTTGCCTTCGTCCCAGGTTTCACTTTCACACTACCCGTGGCTCAAGGCTGCGGTTTTTCAGATAATTCCGCAGCCTAGGGAACAATCCCTGGGGGAATAAAGTAACTTCTTAAATCTCCAGTGAATGTAAAAAAAAAATCGGAGCATTTCCTATCTTCAAGTTCTAGAAACCACGATGAATAAAGCATGCCTAATAAGGATTAAAGAGAAACATCTCGTTAAACTTTCTCACTATAAATTTCGTTTCCAAATTAGTCTCATTTAATCAGCTCTGTGGATCTATTCTACTCTTGAAAATGGTGAAACAGTTCCCTTTTTTTTCTTATATATTTTCTCTAACTTACAAAATATTTGTAAAACAGACAAGGTCATAAAATGTATATAATATTTTTCTTTATAAATTTGCTGGGTGAGATGTTTTATTTTCCTGATAGATTAGGTTTTAACATTACTCTATGGTAAATTGAACTAGCATAAAGACAAAGTATTTATTACCTACAGTTAAAGACTTGGTTGTTAAATATGTAGGCCCAACACGATATGGGAACACGCATTCTAACTTATGTCACGTAAGCTGTAAAAGGAGTAACAACTTTCTACGATACATAGATTTTTGCGAAACGACAGAATCCGTCCATATAAACGTGCGAGTATGTGGGGCGAACTTTTTTCTACATTTATTATTTTATTCTCGCAAATTGGTCCAATGTTGTTTGTCATCAGTAATTTGGTGTGTTTGTCATCAGTATTTTGGTGTGATGATAATCGTTCTTCCTACTAATATTGTAAACGCGAAAGTTTGTATGTATGGACGTTTGTTACTCTTTCACGCAAAAACTACTGAATGGATTTCGATGAAACTTGGTACACAGATAGACCATATCCTGGAATAGCACATATGATACTTTTTATCCCGGGAGTATGTTCCCTTGGGAAAATTTTCTACTATGACGAAGGCGAAGCTGCTGGCAGCAGCTAGTGCGACATAATTTTCGTCAGGATTCATAACGACGCTTTAATTGCTCTGACATTTCAGGGTTGATGCGGTATAAAGTGATTTTCAAACTTAAATGCACATAATTTACTGTTGTTACTGCTATGCGGTTGGTTTCTGCAATTGATTTCTAATCTCCGTGATTGTGGCAATTTCCTTCCTTTCTCTTCCTTATGTTTATTACATCTACTCCATGTATAATGGATTTCTTGGAAAGGCTTTAGATTAGCATATGACTTAATGTCACATGTTAAACTAATTGGAAGTTAGAGTGAACCTTGCGAATATTTTACGTTTCCTTCTTTTTAATATCTCTCGATAAAAAACAAAACTTTTAAAACGTTCCGAAATACATATTTCATAATAGTTTTTTATTGCCAAAGCCTCTTGAAGACTCGAAATATCCACCTGTTCCTGTCTAGATAAAGGACCTTACGTAGTAATCTTCACTACATGAAGTTTGCTGATAAGTTATAGTTGCATAGGTGACACAATTAGAAGCATGATGCCATCTCGTCTCGTCTCATAAGTAGATACGGGTTAGCAGATGAATAAATAAAGAAATTAAGCATTTGTTAAAGCCTCAGGTACCAACATTAGGGGACAAAATGTCCTCCAACGTGACGCGCAACTCTGTCAAATTGTCCAACAACATGTCCCGGGAGCGTTACGTGAATGTGTTGCAAAATGTTAGGGGACAGACACTGGGCAACGTTGCCGTATCACGTACATTGAGCGTTATAAGTCATGTTGGGAGACGTTTGGAACCCTAATGTATCTGAGGTTTTAAATGAAATTTTTATTAAAAAAAGGTAAACCGACCTTATTAGTAGGTATACCAATGAAGTGTATAAAGCAATCAGAAAACCAATGTTGTGTCAAATTTTGACATAGCCATTTCATTTATAATTTAATATTTGAATGGGAGTTGATTAATTAGATTTTACACATTTATTTATATGAATTATGATATATAAATCAAAATTATATTTTTTTACCTACTTAAGATTTTAGTTAATTATTTTTACCAAGTTGTCGGCAGAATTCAGTAAAATGAGTAAAATAGTGAATCAAATGCCCCGGCCGAACTCAATGATAGTTCCAGTAAGCAAACAGTATTTATTTCACTTGTATTACAAAAACATTCATGAGACATTGTTGTTAATTCTTAATGGTCAAAAGAATTTGTAGAAAAACAATGTGATTTTAGTCCGTAAGAGTCAAAAATAACCCTCTGACCATCCCTGGCACGTCCCCAGGGCGAAGGTCATCCAAGGTTCCATATGTAACATATGTTGTTTGACCTACGTCTTCCCCTTGCATGTTCTTCATTGTATCACAAGATGTACAACTTATTACGAAGCTTGATCAATTTTCTAAGACTGCTTTCAGAGCTATTTGTAGAATTGCAAATGACCAGCAGAGATAAATTTTCTGTCTAATTACTTATTAAAATCCGGCCACATTTTAAATTGGAAAATAATTACATAGACGCAAGAAACTAATACATGTAGGGGAGGTTAGCTCAAAGCAGCCACCTTAACTTTAAGTTAAAAAAAAACACGTTAATTATAGATTTTTCAAGAAAATAATGTAGTACTAGGTAGATAATTTATTATACTTCTATTATGTGTAAATCAAATTTGCCCAAATGTTAAAATTATTTTAAAATTTGTTTATTACGAAAATTTGTCTAAAAACGGCTTTGCCCGAGGCGGGGCGAGATGCTGACTATGCGTCAGAGTGGTAACATCACTCTACTATTACAAATAACTGAAATATGAATCGTGGCCGCTTTACCTTCTATGGCCGCTGTGAGTTAATCTCCCGTACCTATGTATTGTAATACTTTTGGTTTTCCTGTAGTAAAAATGAACGATATTTTAGAGGTATAACCAACCGTCAAGACCCGAGCGCACTGCGTCATCGGCATCGAGGAGTTACTTACCTTGCGAGGGTCCGATGGGCGTTCGGCAGAATCCGTGGCAACCCACAACGCGCCGAGGACCCATCGCTGCAGAGGCTTCTAGTCCTGGACCTGCAGTCGTATCCCTACCTACTCTTATAGGTAAAAGAATAGTAATACGCATGGCTTATTTTGCAGTCATAGCATTGAACACCTGTAGCGTAGTTTTTTTGCACGGAATGTTTTATATCACGTCTTAGAATAGATTGAGTTTCTACAAAACATGTTTTCTAAAACATTCGCTATTTGTACTACTTAATTTCAACAAATTCTGGCACTTATAAAGATTTATTGATTGCTTAATGTGAATCACGTATATTCATATCACGTGAATTTATAAACAAATTCATGTGACGAACAAAATATGAAATTATAATGTGGCAAACTATTCATCAAGAACAACATCGTTTAGTTCAAATATGTATCCAAATTGAATAAAGAGGTGGAAATTCCAGTATTTTCGTATGTAAAACAGCGTTTGTTTAAAATGTAACGCCAAATACTATGGTTCATATATATATAGTTTCTATACTTATATCTAGGTATATATGTTTGCGAGGCTGTGTACATAGTGCATAGTGTCGGTATGGTCACTTCTTTCGTCTTGTTATTTCGACCGGTATCGTTCGTCTCGTGAGCTCGCGCTTACGTCACCCATCCCACTCCAATAGAGGTTGTGTTTTGAGTTGTGAGATTATCGCTAGCACCGCAAACAGCGGCCTTGCTCGTCGCACTGTTGATATACAAAGTGAGATCATACTTATAATGTTATTCACCAAATAACTTTGCACATTTATTAATAGTTTTATTGGTAAGTAAAGTAGTCTGATCGAAATTGTGTTTAGCACTTGGATTCTTGTAAATGTAAGTAGTCACTTTAAGATGGTTCATAATCATGGCACACATAACATTCGCATATTCTTAACATAACAATAAGACGTATTGACAATCACTTATTGTTATATTAAGCAATTGCTTCTTAGAAACAGATTTAAAAACATTTCTCTGAAATATGGTCCCCATATTAGTAAATAAGTGAACATTGGTAAGAGCGTGGGCTGTGGGCGAAAACATTGACCCTGTCCAAGGTGAACTGTATCATTGGTGCGTGTGAACTGCGGTACAAAATATATGGTGTGACATTGACCACGCGACTCTTTAGCATCTATTATGTTATACATAATGTAGGTATTCTGCAAAATTGTATGTTTTACTATGTTCATATATTCCCAAAACATGAAGATTAAAGCATTCATTATTATTTATATAGATTAATAAAATATGGATAAGAGAGAGCATACCTACTAACAGCTCTGGAGTGCTTTATCAATATCATTAAAATTATCTCAAACAAACTTAATGCTCAAAGAGGGGCACAAAATGTAACCGAACAACGAAAGTATCTCTTTCATAAATCGTAATAATTATGTATGTTATGTAGAATTCTCTTGTAACAGGTATTCATTAAGTTTCACACCGGTTATACACACGTTTGCGAATACACCAAACCTGTATTACAAATTGTTTTACAGTAGAAGGAAGCCTTCTTTTAAATATTGTTTAAACAAAACAAACAATTTGCCTTAAAAGGTAGGTGTCATCTTTTACCAGTTATGGATGTAGTGATTGGCCATATATCTCTTCCTCTGGGTATTATTGGGCAACTAACCTACCTAAGTCATACATGTTGTTGATCAGAACTTCCGAGTTCTGAAGGTCTGCTAGCTGTGTGGCCCCAAATGCTAACTTTATAATAGTGGATTTGGTCATGGAAACTCCGACGCATGTCGATGCAACTCATAGATATTGTCAAAGTGGAGCCAGAACTCATAGACTGAACGGATGTGGTTTTTACGTTGGTGGGATGAATACACTGTTTTATGTTCTATTGATAGAAAGATGCATGAGGGATGACAGAACAGAAGAAAAAAATATTTTTGCGTCGACCCCAAATAAAACAGAACACGGGCAGGAAGATGATGATGATAGAAATATGCATCATGCCAGATGAGAGGAACTGTTTTTTGTTAGTCTCTAATTGCTGGTGTTCTTCACAGGCAAACCACCGCAAGAATCTCGCAGACCTCGGGCTCCAGCCTTCACCTTCGGGCACAAGCTTGATCCACCTGGCTCCTCCACATCTAGGGCTGGCCCTGGACCCGCTACATACAACACAGAAGGAATGACAGCTAAAGGTGAGTTGTCCAATTTATCATAAAAACCATCGAAAAAAGTTTAAAGCAAAAACATTTAGTTTAAAGCTGTGGATAGATATATAAAATGTTTATACTGAATATATTTCTGGGAACTTGGGTTATTTCTGAAATACGGTTAATAATCTTGATAGAAATGATCGTCATACTAAGTGTATCTTTGACCTTTTAATTTTTATTCTATATTAGTAGGCAACGTTCGTCGAAAAAATTAATGAGAAATAAATTAATCGAATCTAAACTAGTTTGCTTTTTTTAACTTTGTTGTTTTCGATTTTCCATAACTCCATTTTATCAACTTGTTATGTGAAATGTTTCTTATTTTGCAATAATTGTAAGAATTTTGTCGGTGCACATATCTGTCCTTTTTATATGGTCCTATAGTGACCGCGCTTAAGGTCGCTACTTCTTTCACGTAACAAACGGAACTATACATTTATGTAATGTTTTTGCAAAGTGTTAAGGCCAGAGAGTAACATAGGCTAACTATTATCCCGAAAAAATTTACTGTACCTGTGAGAAACTCAACGAGATTGAAATTACAGGGAGCACCTAGGTCCTTGTAACTCAAACCTCTTTTTCCACAAAAGCACCAAAGAGAAATCTGTCGTCACATTTGTGCCAGTTTAAGTGAATCGATGGCATCAAACCCATAAATGAGTTGCGTGTTGTGAGGATATTTAGCCAAAACTACTTACCAAATCGCCTGCCTACGACAGTCACATGATTTTGGCGTCAAAGCGCTCGTTTTCAGAGCCTATAAAGCCCGTTGATAAAGTTTTGTATGATCATTATAATATAACTAAATAAAACTATAAGCACATCACACTATTCGAGATGTAACAAATAAACGCAAATTCTGAAATTAGTATGTTCATCAGAATTGGTATCTGAATAGATTTCAGCTATTTATAAAATAGTTTTTTTTTTTATTCTGAAGTAATCGATAATTATTTTTATAAAATAATAAAAAAAAAATAACTACCAATGTTGAAAAACACTGCCTAAGGGAATTTAAGGGAAATTTCAGTGCTTAAATTATAATTGTAACCTAATTTTCTAATTGCGGTGTATAATGGGAATACTACACGCACAAGTTTCACCATAGTTTTGGGTACGTAGGCCAGTTTGTATACGGAACACCATGTAAAACTGTATGCGTTTTACCAACCACACGCACGGTGTACCATAATTATATAAACCAGCCTGCGCAAGCAAAACCGTGGTGAAGTTTGTGCTTGTGGTAGGCCTCTATGGATGTGCATTATTCCAGTTACAAGTTGTACATATAAATCTATATATGTATATTATATAATCAAATCACACTTATTATTATAAAGTTGAAAGGTCATAATTATGTATGTGTGTATATTATTTACTCCTTTATGCTCGAACGGCTGAAAGAATTTGGAAAAAAATTGGCACACGGGAATACCATATCCTGGAATGGCACAGATACTATCCCGGGAATATGTTGCCTTGGGATAATGTTTGACATTTACGTCAGCAAAGCCGCTGGCAGAAAGAAGCTGGCGTAATAAATATAACTTTATATACAAGGTGTCTCAAAAGAAAGTTCACATTTAAATCTTTTTTTTAAAGAAAAGTCTTAGCTTTATTGAAAAAATATTTATTTTATATTGAAGTACACTGTTTGGGAATTTATTTTTTAAAAATAACATCGTCCAAATGTAAACCGTTGCGCTCTCGGCATTCATTTAGTCGGGCACTAAAATTGCCTATGACAGCTCGGCAGGTAGTCTCCGTGATGGCTGCCATTTCATGACGGATATTTTCTTTTAATTGTGCCAGGGAAGTCGGTTTATTAGCGTAAACTTTTGATTTGACATAACCCCACAGGAAAAAATCCATAGGCGTTAAATCGGGACTCCGTGGAGGCCAATTTATGTCACCTCGCCTGGAGATTAATTTGTTCGGAAAAATTTCTCGAACTCGAGGCAGAGATCTGTTGGACGTGTGTGAAGTTGCTCCATCCTGCTGGAACCATGTTCTTTGGTTGTAACCAGGAAAGTTTTGCAGTTGGGGTACGAAAAACTCGTCTAACATCTCCACATAACGCTCTGAATTCACTGTGAGTGTGCGTCCCCTTCCATCTTCAAAAAAGTAAGGGCCGATAATTCCTCGCGCCGACATCGCTGCCCATACGGTGACTTTGGGTGAATGTAGCGGTTTCTGATGTTTTTGTTTTGGGTTGGTTGCACTCCAGTAACGACAATTTTGCTTGTTTACATGCCCATTCAGGTGAAAATGGGCTTCATCGGAAAACAAGATGTTGGTGAACGTTGGAAAGCGCTCAATCATCTGATTTACAAAGGCAAGCCTCTGACCAGCATCTTGAGGCTTCAGTTCTTGCACTAACTGAATTTTGTACGGGTGCAGCTTTAAATCTTTGTGTAAAATGCGGCATAATGAAGATCTGTGCACATTTAAAGCAACAGCACGCTTCCGAATCGAGAGGTTTGGATCATCTCGAATAGACTGAGTAACACTGTCCACGTTTTCGGCTGTTCTTGATGTTCTTGGTCGCCCAGATTTTGGTTTCTCCAGAGTTGACCCAGTCTCTTCAAACTTCTCAACCCATTTTGCAATGAGACGAGTGCTAGGCGCATCATTTAAGTGACGAATATGTCGAATACTGCAGAATTTTCTACGCGCTACAGTCGCCGAATTACCGTTTTTGTAAAACTCACGTACGCACAACGCACGGTCCGCACCAGAGAAACGCTCCATAGCGACTAAATTCCCAAGAGCCAGACTACCGACTGACATACCCCCCGCGCCCCTCAGAATAGTTGCTTTCGCGTAATAAGATAAGCAAATGTGAACTTACTTTTGAGACACCTTGTATATATATGTTAGTACGTATTATAATAGCATAATGCGAAGGTCTAGGTCAAAATTTGACCGCTTGATTGTGAATATATTGATTTTAAATTGCCAGCCTCGCCCACTCTTGGCAGATACCATGTAACTATTAGAGCACATCCCGCCAACGACTGCAGCGTATGGAACAATCGAATTTACTTGTTCTTGGCTCGTATAATAGAATCGTGGGTAGCCGTCCGCAATTGTCGTATACTGGATAATTGCTCGGGTTGCCTATGCTCGAGCAAAACCGTTTATCTTTCTATAGGCAATTATACAGTCTGCCGCCCACGAATTATACGTAGTATTTAGCCTATTTGTCTCGATCATTAACAATCTTGTTTGTTTGTTGCACGTGTAAGTACAAGATGTTATTAAAAAACATCAAATATGAATTAAGTATGCAGTATTGAAAACGGAATTCACTTTTTAAGAGCACCAAACCCATGATATTTTCCACACAACCGCTTTTACGTGATTATGACGTTATTACATATCTTTCTTTATATGTTTTGGTTATTATTTAGGTTTCTATTGAAAACAAAAAATAAGTGTAAATCTAATCCAGTATTTACCTCTGATTATATTATGCTATTTTGCACAAATACGTGAACTTTGGCTCTTTATAATGTACACATAAATTAAAAAATGAAAGAAAATATATTTGGAAATATATATGGAAATCTTGTACATTAAATTGAGATTCTGAATTTTTTTAAGGTTTAATAAAAAAACACGTATTTCCTGGAACAAGTTTTGTGATAAATTCGAGTGAGCTACGGAAGTTACCGAATGTCAATTGAGTGCTCTGGCACTATCTTTCTTTTTTCGCGTCGCCTCTTTTTCAAACATTGCCTCCGTTAAAACAAGAAGCTTTCTGCCATGCTTACGTTGATGATAGAAGGACGGAGACGAACCCTCTTAACATTGTGTTTGGATTGACTGAAATAAATATTTCTTCCAGAACACCTTTAGGATTTATTATATCGTGATTCACGATGCGACAAATAATCTGTAAGTGGGTCATGACTGCAGTCTAATTTACATAAAGCGATGTCGTCTGCAGTGGTATTATACCTGTTTACTTAGGCACTTAAAATATTTAAAGTAGTTACGTGACTATTTCCATTTTCCTCATTGTGTTCGTATCTACTACCCACTTACTACTTACCCTTTCATATATTCTTGTGCAAAAGATATTTCAGTTTTTAAATATAAACTTCAGCTGATGTTAAACTTGGGGCACAGATTTTTTCCAGCAGATACAGCCATATGGGCGCCGCCCGTCCTGATTCGACATATTCGTCGTCGTCGAATTCAACTTGCGAATTTTAATGCCATTGACAAAAAACATTACGTAGGCGATCAGACTATAGCTAGTATTATTTAATTCCTGTTCTTATCTATTCACGTGTATACTGCGCACAAAGTTTTTTCTTCAATTAGTACCAATTAACTTGTTAACAGATAATTTCGCTAACATAAAGTCTGATTTGCAGCAAACTACATTTATCGAATCAATAAATTAATATACCATATGTAGATATACATTAGTCGTTTATGTTTATGTTCTTAATTGGACAGTTACTGTGGCATTGGATGATCGAACAGTTGCTAGTTTCTCCTGTAGCTGCATTTGGTCGATGTCTCCAAATAAGTCCGTATGTGCGAAGGTGATCGGCTGTGACTTGTGAGTCAGAGCCGTGTAGGTGCCCGGTCGGACCCTGACAGTGTCGGCCCCACACTGGCTCAGTCGCGCATCCAACTCGCTACACTCACCACTACACTACCTAGGGCTTGTTCAAACAAGTTGTGTTTAGGCTATCAGTGCTAGAGGGATTTCGAGTGCAGTGTTTCCGTTTTCAACTTGAACGCGAGGATTTATTTGGTAAATTAAATTATTATTAATATTATTTATCTCTAAATAATGTAATTAAATTGTAATAATATAATCAATTGAAAGCCATAGATGTTCAATTACTTATCCTATTAGGTTTAATAGGTAAAGGCTAAAGTTAATTTTCATTTGAATGACCGTACATTTACATGTGAAATGTAGAGTTAATGTTTTATGCAATGACTTAAATGGCTTTGCTGTACGCCAACTATGATTTATTAACTTAGGTACAAGTATGTATGACAAGTTCAAATGAAACCAAGACAAGTAGGTACGTATTATTTTATATATTTTTTTAAGTTCACTTAATAACTTGGGAAGCATTATCTACTCTTTGAATGGAACAAATTGAAGAATATGCAGTAGATTTTTAACATTTTAAGCTGTAGTCAAACCCTGCATCTGTTTACTTCAAGTAAATAAATAAATACACTCACCAATGTAATTGGTTGGGTTATTATGGCCTAAATATTTTTAGATTCAAGCTTGACTATAAGTAGCTTACTTCGTGCAGCGTTCGCATAACTCAGCCGAAGAGCTTATTATGCGGCTTTTATTAGTTTGAAGCTGTAAATACTGCAACCGTAAAAGGTTCATTAAATTCTGCATAGGGTTTTCATGACTAGCGTGCGTGTTTATTGAATAGAATGAAACTAGAATATTCTATTATGGAATAAATGTATATTTCATACAGTGACACGGTAAGGTCAAATCAATATTAAAGGATTCTAGTAGAAACAATTTTTGTACAAATAGCTATAAAACGGCCAATTATATTATCTTTTACGTGTATGATTAAAATGAAAGACAATGATCAATAAACCCAACGCATCAGTGACTTGTCTTTGTATATTAATAAAATATACTCGTATGATATAGGTGACAATTTCAAAGACATGTATACACATAAAAAGTATTCACGGACAATGAACATACCTTATATAAACAAGCTATTACAACAATAGTTATGTACACTCAACAGCACGTCATGGCAACAAGTCGACAGCGCAGCGTCCGGCGTATTTTGTATATTAATGTCACGCATTATTGCAAAACACGTAATATTATAACAAATCTTGGTTGGTAAACTCTCGATATGTTGAGAATTCCAAATAAATACAAACAAATCCTATCCAAATTCGGTAGTACAATAATTCGGGGACATTAATACTAACGTTGAGCGTACAATATCTCCCGCTTGACCGAACAAGCAGGGCGGTCCGGTGCGCCGGCGGCGTCGCTCCATGGTCGTTGGCCGCCACCCCGCGTCGCCGCGACACCGGCGCCGTGCGACTACGAGCCCATCAAGGCGGTCCGGGCCGTGTACGACCACGCTCCAGCTTTCTCCATCGGCCTGCGAGTGAACCCCCCTCAGCCCAGCGGCAAAACGCCAGGTTTTTTCATGGCCTTTCGTAGCATGTGCCTTTGTTTTGTTAGTTCAACTTAGATCATTCTGTATTTCGGTATTCGTAGCTGTTGGACAGATTAGCATGCGAGTCACTGGTATACTTTATTTCGTTTATGATCTACACTTACTTAAGTTTTTAGTACCTTTAAGTGCTCTCTGATATTGGTCAGGTAGTTCAACTTCAATAACAAGACCTACTTAGGTTAATGCTATTTCATGTAGCTTTCATCATGCTGTAGTGCGTTGTTAGCTGTTGGCCAGATTATCATGCAGTCACTTTTAGATATAAACATATGCGTATGTTCAAGAATTTTGTAATATTATCATTAGGCACCTTGATGTGACAACGCTACCCATATATGTTTTTCTCTTCAGTTTTTTTACAAATAAAGATGCCGATTACGCATCTTTCACCAAGTAGACTAAACTGTTACATAAATTGTCGTTCATTATTTTGGATCTTCTAGTGTTTGGTTTTTGTGACGTCATAAAAGTGAGGTAGCTGCTGATCAAGGTCGTCAGTCTAGCTTTCCCGAGATTCATTTATGTTGCTGCGTCGTTTCAACGTTTGATGCCTGATGTCATTCTTATTTTTTGTTTCATTCGTTGTTTTGTGACACATTGTTTGTTACGCTATGATTTATTATTGCTGCTTTGTAATGTTCGCATTGTTCACGCGATCTGTGATCTATTACATTTTATTTTGTTTAATGGCACCCTTTGAAAACCTGCAGTACCTATTGATTAAGAGACCCACTTAGATCATATAATAATTTTTAACGTATTATTTCCAGCGCCGAATACATATTCCATGCCCCCTGTGCTTGGAGAAGCAAAGGAGGGTGGTAAACGCGCAGCCCCAGCGTTCAGTATTACGGGCCGTGGTAAGACGTTGGAGTCCAAGATCGCGCTGCCAGGACCTGGGACCTACACCACCGACAAAGCGGCTGCCGTACTCACCAAACGCCCTCCAGCATACACCATCGCGCCAAGACGAGAGACGAAACCAGCAACAGCCATCGTGCCCGGACCCGGAGTTTATTGCCCCGAAAAGGTAATAAAAAAGTTTAACTATTACTAATTCATTGTAAAATTACAAATCGACGATGATGTCATCTATGAACTCATAATTATTATCCTTCGATGTTATGGTATTAAACTGCTTTAAAGTATGACACTGATATTAGGAAAAATAACCGCCTGACCAACGAGTAGGTATTTGATGTTGTCCTGTCTTTATTTTATTGCTTACATTAATCATTGTCTGTACCTCCGTGAAATAGTCCGAGTCGAGGCGAGGCGGATGATGTCAGCGCACTCGTGGATGTTGTGCATAAATTAATGTCAGAATTGAATGCTTCCTAAATTCTCTCCACGCGGAAGTTTACTTCAGTGCCGATGCCGCCCGCACAGAAGGGTTGAATTACTCGTGGGCGCATATTTGCAACTAACAATAAAATTTGACAATATCAGCCTTCCGCCTACTAATATCGACTTTGATTCATGCTTTTAGCAACCAATATATTATAATGCCTAAGAGCATTTAAATTGGAGACAGCATGGCACCTTGAGCTCTTTAATCGCATGCCGAAATATTAATAATCTCGCTAATACTCTTCGCTGCCTCCTGTTTAAATGCTCGACTTTCTGTCCTATTGACATCATGACATTTACTAACATTGGGGTGGGTGCAGGTGTGCGTGAACCTGCCGTGGGCGCCAGCGCATACGTTCGGCATCCGACACTCGCAGTACGCGGGGCAAGCCACCCTCCTTCCCGCGCCAGAGGGAATCGCCGCCATCTAACCGATATTTGTCAGTAACAAGATTTACTCATCCACCTCACCATTCATCGCCATGCTTTATGGGAGCTGAAAACTTTCCATTGTTGTAGCATTTATTTATTTTGTGATGTATATAAAATTGTTAATTAAAAATATTCTTCTAAAAATCATTTTAACAATAAAATTATGTATTATTAGAAAACTAAACTTTGATCATAACCTATACCTAACAACTGTGTGGTGTGTGTTGTTTGATGACAAAACCCGAGCTACGGTATGATCACCAACGATTATTATTTAATATATTATTTGCATGTGGTCGCTGCTTCTACTGATCATCTATTAATCAGGTACTTGTTTATTTCAATGTAGTGTGTCTGTAGTAGTATAGTATCTTAATAATACAGTTTTATAATGTGTAATTAATTCTTTGCTTATTACTTATATTTTTTTTAATATAATTTCAGGGTAATAGAACAGTGCGCAACCAAACAGTGAGAAACACATTTTCAAGAAAAATGAAGTTAGAAAATTCTGATCAAGTTCCTGCTTCTAACGCTTACAACCCTGGAAAGGCAGATAGAATGTTGAGAGCAAAGTCACCCGCATACTCATTCGGAACTAAAACCGAAAGTATAAGAAAACAAAATGGACCTGCTCCAAACATGTATTCACCAGAAAAATCTTTAAATTCGTTTAAAAATGGACCGAAATATACTTTAGCTGGTAAAGGTGTAGCTGAAAAGCATGAATTAACTCCAGGTCCAAACCATTATAGCCCTCAAAAAGCTGATAAAATATTACACGAAAGTTCCCCCTCATATACGATGCGTTCGAAAGAAGTTGTCGAGAAGTTTGAACAAACACCGGCTCCGAATAGCTACTGCCCTGAGAAGGCTGATAAAGTCCTCCATGAGAGCTCACCAGCATATTCATTTAGGATTAAAGATCAAACCGTTTTGCGGAGTGAATCACCCGCACCAAATGTTTACGCTCCTGAAAAATCGATGCACATGTTGGACGGAACACCTAAATATACAATGAGTGGTAAAGGCCACTCTGACAAAATCGATAATACTCCAGCTCCTAATGCTTATTGTCCGGATAAAGCTGATAACATGATGCACGAGTCGTCACCAGCTTATACGTTTAGAGCAAAAGATCAAGTTTTGAAAATTGACAATACACCAGCACCTAACGTGTATGCACCAGAGAACTCTGTTCAAATGTATCATAGTTCACCGAAATTTAGCATGGCAGGAAAGGGTCAGACACAAAAAACAGATTATGTACCAGCACCGAATGCTTACAGTCTAGATAAGGCTGATAAACTTCTTCACGAGTCATCACCCTCGTATACGTTCAGACCGAAAACTGCTACGGATAAGACAAATGATACACCAGCACCGAACAACTATGACCCACACTTATTAGATGGCACGCCTAAATTTAGTATGTACGGCAAAGGCCACGATGCCAAACCTTCAGACACACCTGGGCCCGGCGTTTACGACCCACATTATATCGATGGAACACCTAAATTTACAATTGCTGGAAGACATCCGGTTACGAAACCATCTGACGTGCCAGCTCCTAACGCATATGATCCCCATTTGCCTGATAATGCTCCTAAATTTTCTTTAGCTGGTAAAGGACATGATGGGAAGCCATCTGATACACCCGGGCCGAATTCTTATGACCCTCATTTACCTGATAATTCTCCGAGGTATACGATTTCTGGGAAAGGACACGATGGCAAGCCTTCTGATACTCCTGGTCCAAATTATTACGATCCACACTTGCCTTCCAACACACCTAAGTTTACTATGTCAGGAAAAGGTCCAGATGCTAAAATATCTGACTCTCCTGCACCCAACAAATACGATCCTCATATTTTAAATGGCGCACCAAAATTCACGATGGCTGGTAAAGGACAACCTGGAAAGATTGAAAATACTCCAGGGCCAAACGCTTATCACCCAGAGAAAGGTGATAAGGTTTTGCTGGAGAGTTCTCCAGCATATTCGTTTAGGATTAAATATCCATTTCATAAACCAGAAGATACTCCCGGTCCTAATTCATACGATCCCAGCAAGTATGATTACATGTTAGACGGCACGCCTAAATATACATTTGGGTCGAAAGGCCCAGCCGATAAACCATCAAACAATCCTGCTCCTAATGCTTACAGTCCGGAAAAAGGTGACGGAATGACTCATGAGCATGCGCCGTCTTATTCGTTCCGACCGAAAATAGATGCTGCTAAAATATTTAATACACCTAGTCCGAATGCTTATAATCCCGAAAAAGGCGACAACGTAACCCATCACCATTCTCCAGCCTATTCCTTAGCCCCGAGAGGCAAAGACGTTAAAATAAACGACTACCCTGCTTGTAACGCATATCATCCAGAAAAAGGGGATGGAATGACGCACGAACATGCACCGTCTTATTCGTTCCGACAGAAAATAGATGCTGCTAAAATATTTAATACACCTAGTCCAAATGCTTATAATCCCGAAAAAGGCGATAACATAACCCATCACCATTCTCCAGCCTACTCCTTAGCTCCGAGAGGCAAAGACGTTAAAATAAACGATTACCCTGCTTGTAACGCATATCATCCAGAAAAAGGGGATGGAATGACGCACGAACATGCACCGTCTTATTCGTTCCGACCGAAAATAGATGCTGCTAAAATATTTAATACACCTAGTCCAAATGCTTATAATCCCGAAAAAGGCGATAACATAACCCATCACCATTCTCCAGCCTACTCCTTAGCTCCGAGAGGCAAAGACGTTAAAATAAACGATTACCCTGCTTGTAACGCATATCATCCAGAAAAAGGTGATGGAATGACGCATGAACATGCACCGTCTTATTCATTTCGACCAAAAATAGATACGGCTAAAATATTTAATACACCCGGTCCAAATGCTTACAATCCCGAAAGAGCTGATGACGTAACCCATCACCACTATCCTTCCCACACCTTTTCCCCGAGAGGCAAGGAAGATAAAATTAATGATACACCCGCTCCTAATGTGTACAGCCCTGAGAAAGCTGATAGAATTTTGTTGGATAGCGCTCCTCGATACTCGTTCAGGATAAAGACCAACCCTCACAAGCCGGAGGATGTTCCTGCACCGAACAGTTACAATCCCGACAGGGCTGATAAAGTGTTGCTGCATTCCGCTCCTCAATATACGTTCAGGATCAAAACCGACACCGTGAAAGCCGCTGACACTCCAGGTAAATATACATTCTATTCATTAATATTGTAATTGTTTCTCAATTCGATTGCTACATTTCATCATAAATATATTCTAGCTCCAAATTCCTACAACATTCCAACGCCCGTCGAAACTCCATTGTATACGATTTCGGGTAGACATAAGGAACCAATAGACGAGCGGCTGAAGGTGCCAGCTCCAGGGACTTACAACCCTGAGAAGAGCTACAAGTTCATGTTGACTTATTCTCCACAGCATACTTTTGGTATCAAAATACATACAAATAAATTCGCTGAAACCCCTGGTGAGTTATAGTTTCGCAGGAAGAAGCGGTGTTACTAATCACAGTAACAAAGCATGGTGAATTTTGAACTAATGAATAAAATTTGAATTCGTATAGACTTTAACCAAATTTCACAGTGGGTTTAACAAATAATACGATAGGAATAAAATAATAGGTCAAGCGATTAATCAAGATAACAAGAGGACTCGGTATGCTGGCAATTTGAATATGGCGTATACCTACGGCAGTTTTGCAATACGTTAATAATTTTTGTAATTATTTTCAGCTCCGAATACATACCGCATCCCGTCTGTCTTGGACACTCCGGTGTACACGATGTCGGGACGACATAAAGTGCCTGTGGACGACCGCTCGCGTGTCCCCGCGCCTGGCACCTACTCACCCGAAAAGGTAAATTAATATCTACTGGAATAAACACTTTCACAAGTCTCACAGAAACTGCAAGCAGAAAATTCGAATTCAACGGTAGATGCTGTCAGTTTTTGTAGACGCCTAAGGGTTTAAAGCGTAACCATTACGAACGGTGATAATATTTGGAAATGTGTGAGGCAAGAAAATAGGTTCATATTTTTTTGTTGTTGTTACAGGTGCAGATCAATAGAACGCCGCAAATAACCTTCGGTATCAAACACTCGCCTTTGTTAGGACAGCTGAAACCATTGGCGCCACAGCGCCCGGCTGAGAGGACAACCACAAAGTCGATCGACAATACTAGGGAAGTCACCCAAGTCCAAAAGACTGTTATCAAACAGAATAGGGACCAAGTCGAAGACAACAGAAATGTTCATCAGCAAAATATTATAGAATCAAATGAGACCAATGAAATCTACAATACTGGTGCTCACGTGACTCAAGTCAGACACGAAAGTGAAGTTAGAAGCACAACAGTCTCTCCCGAACCAGTACAGCACCAAGAAACTTTGACGCAAGATATCGTGTGGGTTCCTGAGAAGCCGATACGTCGCGGTTCTTACACTATTGATACTTCGGACGGAAACGGATATTCTGAACACTACCACAATAGTGAGGTGATTCCTGTTGAAAATGGTTTCATCAGGGCCGCAGAACAAGGAGAAAGGGAAGGAAGGTGCACTGAGGAAAGGAGTAATGATGTAATTAGGAGGGAAGGTTTCGAACAAAACGTTGAGAGGAATGTGAAGAATGCGACAGCTCACGAGAAGAAACAGGCAGCCACTGAAGAAGTGCGATCTAACACTGATGTCCAAAAACTTGCCAATGGTGGTATTTCTAAGACGACGACCACAACTACTATTAAGAAGGTGGGGACCGCGGCTAGAACCGCTAACGAATCCACTGCAGTGACCCGTACCGCCACTGTGGTGACGTCACGCGACGTTGGCGTCAAGTAACTGTAGCCCTCGGAACATGGAGATCCTTTTAGTTGTAGTATTGATCCTACCAACATAACATATGAAATATTTTTGGATAATTAATCATTGCAAGTCGCCTTGATCTTTTTACGATTACGAAAGCTTTATTCTACTCTTAATGCAAGCTATTTATTAATTTATTTACCTACAATGTTTCTGATTCGTTTTCCTATCAACATGATAGACAAGCGACATCTCTTGATTGATTTACAATTTACTATAATATTATTTTACTCGCTTCTTTATAACGCTATTTTAATTTGAGATTATAAGTGAAAATAATGTTTTTTTGACACTTATCATTAAGGACTAATATTGTTATACCATGAAAATTTTATTAATAAAGTTTTTATTATAAATAAGGAATCTTAATTCTGCATTCATAAAAGTTATATAGTTACGTATAACTATTGCTACAAGTAGGTGAAGGAAGGAAGTGGAGGTAAGGAAGATTAGACTGAAATATCCTGTTTTTTTTTTACTTATCACTAACAACAAACGGCTGAAGTAAACGTTGGCGCTAATGAATGGCCTAAGAAACGATACAATCCACATTTGTCTGTTAGTAAATAAGTGCACCAGTGGCTATCGCTACAAAGCTTTGTTACAATATTTCTGAGAACAACTGATAAAACAAGCGGTAAACAAAGTTGATATTTTTTTACATTTTGTACTTTAACGCTCAAAAATATTTACATTGTACCGAGTTATTTTTTTTATCAGAATCACACGGATGCATGGCGGTCGTACTCGCTTCGAAACGGAAGCTTTAGGAATGTAGTATTGGATAAGTGGACAGTGAACCGAACTGCGCCCACGCAGCCCCCTGACAATAGTGACAACTGACAACAGCGCGACACAATGTCGCCTAGATAGATAAACGTGACAAGGCAACTGTAGAAATAACACCAAAAATGTTCAAATGAGACCCTACTAATGATAGTGCATGTAAATAACTCACCAAACATTAATAGGTAAATATTTTTATTTACACATTGTACTAGCTGCTGCCTGTGGCTGCGCCCGCGTGATAGCACAAAATTACCTCAAAAGAACATACAAATTATCCCAAAGGAACATACTTCCGGCATAAAACATATGTGCTGTTTCTGGGCTTGGTCTACCCGTGTACTGATACGCCGGTATCTGTACACGGGTAGACCGGTAGACGGTTTTTTTTTGTTTTAGGTGGGAAAATCATCTAATGACAAATCCCGCTCTTGAGCGGAGCGGGAGATAGTGTCATTTACTGACTAAAAACCCACTCCTTTTCCTTCTTTGCCTTCGTCTCAGGGCCCCGGGTTTCACTTTCACACTACCCGTGGCCCAAGGAGGCTTCGACCCTGCTGGGCCCCTACGATTTGCTGAAATCTCCTTGAGGCGCGCTTGGACCGGTAGACGAGTAGTTGGATCTTAATTCTTGAGCGTTGACTTTTTCTTGCGCAGAAATGTAATATCGGGTCGCTTTAGTGACATGAAGTGAGACGTGGGGGCGGGGAGTGCAATCCTTGTACAGTGATTGGCTCGCCGATGTGTATGATGCGCAAAGAGATCCCCGCTGTTTCGTCGACCGCTCAAGATTCATGCCGGTATCGGTATCTGTAACAAATTATTTACATCCAAATATATTCAGCCGTTTGAGCGTGCAGGAGTACTAAAAATACACATACCTAATGAGTTTCGCCTTTGAAATATTAGTGTGAAGTCTTTGGATAAAACATTTTTACAATAACTAACAGTTTTTCTAAGACGTTTGCATTAAAACATTGTTACTATGCACACCGACAGATTGTATCTTCGCTTCCTTCCACCTCACATGCGTAAATTGTTACCTTACACGCTTACATTGTTCAGGGTAATCGTTTAAGCACGTGCATAGATAGCATTAGCATAACACCTATGTAGCTCGTAAATAAATGTTTACCTACCTACCCATTTGGTACCAGTTCAGTAGGTACCTACTATTAGACAAAACATCTCTTGTCCTTCTATCCATAACCCGCCACGCTGGTCCAGGTTGCCATAGCCTCGTTCGTTTGTCAGCAGGGTGCACTACGTATAATACAAAATACAGTCAGGTGTCGAAGTACCTATTTCTCCACATTGCTGTCATACGGAAATGTGACTGGAAGACTTGCAGCATTGCTGCGTTGATAGCGATTCTGATTTTTAGACAAAGTATCGACTAGTCGGTGTGAAATTTCCTTGAAAAGGAGACGCGCACTCGGACCCCACGACTCAAGCGTTCGATGCCGAACGGCTCAAAACTGTAATTACCAATTTACAGGGTTACAGTATTAGCGCCGTTCGGTCGGTCGGTCGGATTACCTATTTTATGAACCACTATTTATCTATGTTAAACAAATGATTAAATGATTATGATTATGATTATGAAAGCCTGCCGAATTTGAAACATGGGATAACGCAAGGGTGTCGATACAAGTTGCGCCCACAGGCCTACTCACTTTCCATATGGTAGCAACATCATGCTATTTGGGGGGTTACCATGACGTTCAAAGTAAGATGTTTCATTCTTATTTCAGTGTGAGTAAGAGACAGAGCTATACAGGTTGTCTATCGCCATCTCTTACCCACACTGGGAATAAGAATGAAACAATCTTACTTTAAACGTCATGGTAACCTCCAAATAGCATGATGTAGCAGAGCTATACAGGTTGTCTAGCGCCATCTCTTACCCACACTGGAAATAAGAATGAAACAATCTTACTTTAAACGTCATGGTACAGATCCTGGTCACTTCCCATCGTCACATACTAAGCCGCTAGATTCTAATACAACAGGTACGCCGCCGGTCCTATAATCAGCTTATTTTTTTGCATAGATAGGTTTCAGGTTTTAATGAGAGTTGGTTTAAGGACGATATTCGATTTTAGCCTAGCTTCGAACCTCTCGAGGATCAGGCAAAATCACTAGGGCCAATTTTCTTCTTTTCTTTCTTTTTTAAATTCCAATCAAAAAAGTCAACCTAAGTGAATATTTTTTCCTTTATTTGGCGAATACCTACAATAGTAGAATCTAGTTAGTGCCATATGGGTGATTCAAGGTCTCATAAGATCTTTTTAATGAACACAACTAAACCATTTTTACTGCGACACGTGCAAGGTTTGACCTTCAACTTTTCAAGGTAGAAACATTTGAATCTCAATTAGAACGATTAACTCAATAGAAAAAAGGTAATAACCTTCCTTGACCTTTTGCTATGAACCATATTATTTATGCCCACTGCCTCAACTAAGTGTTTTTGTGTCACACAAGGAGTGGATAATGTAACAAAATGTTGTTTAGAGCTTTTCATGAATTCATTGGTTTCAATCAGAAAGTTAAATCTTATTTTGAAGAAATATTGGAATTTTGTTGATCAATATTTTTGGAGCGCGTTTGTTTAGTTTATTTATTTTATTTTTATGTAAAATAGCAGTACATGGGCGGACTTAATATAACAAGGCATTTTCTACTTGTCAACCTTTGGACATAAAAAGACTATCCCGTGTACGGTGTGCAACATATATGTTGCGCACCGTAATAAAATTAATTACACATAGTACTAATAATTTTATTATTATTAACATTAGGTACTTATAATCATATCATCATCATCATCTCGAAACACTCTCGATCTTCACCACGTTGTTCACAAGGGACTCGTGGACGATACACCCGACATCACTCTGGGACTGCTGGTCGTCCTCCCGAAAATAAAGCAGGTTACCAGATTTTAGAATTATCATGTTCGCCCCCTGTCTTCGGATAATCCCACAATACTCCATCGTAACCTGCTCAACTCTTCCTCGAGTTCGGTGATCTTCTCATCGCGCCGAAGGGTACTCGTGTTGTACGTTGCCAGGTCCAGTCGGCGTTTGCGGCTGGTGAGCTGGAATCCTTAATACAATCCACCCAGGTTATTTAACGGTTAATCGTTCTCGCCCGAAGATTCTTAGCTCCCCAGACCCCAGGGTTGCGCCCACGCCCGTCCACGCCGGTACAACCGCCGGGCACTTAGAGCCTTCCTTCTATCATATATATAGGGGGGGTTTAGACCATAACCCGCCACGCTGGTCCAGTGCGTGTTGGCAAGTCGCCATAGCCTCCTTTGTCAGCAGGGTGCACCACGTAATAATAATATGCTTAAGATGATATTCTAAAATAATAAATACTATGGTTTTAAAAATTATAACGACTAAAAATATGACAATTATGAGAAAGATCAAATTAATTTTGAGAGCACTTTTAAAATCTGCGTCATCGCTGTGACAAAAAATCCACAGGATGTTAGGGGCAGATCCCAAGTAAGTACCAAATCTATTCGACGTTATCAGAAGCACACATGCTGATACCTACATAGATGAGTGGAACAATCAATGCAGAAAGGAAAACCCGTGCCTGAAAAGTTTACTGTTACTGTCATGAAGCGCAAGAATTGAGGTGGTTTATTATTATTTAACTGATTCAAATTATTTAAGTTCATCACAGTATCACAGGCCTCTGCTTTCTAATTGTCCTTTTTATCCGACTGCAAGAAGGGTTATGTTTCTATATTATATAGCTGAATCCCGCGGTTTCACCCGCGTATTTGGTTACTGTTTCGCTCCCGTGAATCGTAACATGATGGTATACAGCCTATACTATAGCCTTTCACGATATATGGGGTCGTCGGGCTCTGGTTCAGGCCATGGTCTGGTGTGAGAGGGAAGCGGAAGCAGCCGCCTTCTTTTGCCAAGTAGTAATGCTAGCGAAGGAGACGGCTGTACGCGTGAGGGAATCGACATCCTCACCCCCCAGCCACTGCGCCAACTATTGTCAATTCAAACTAGTAGTTCCTGAGATTAGCGTGTTCAAACAAATAAACTAACTTTTTAGTTTTATGATAGTTAGTATAGATGTACTTAATTTAAAGAGAGTGTAGGCAAATCCATGGGTACATGGATTTATTTTAATATTATTGTAAAAATAAATTAAAATGATATGTGCATATAATATCAGAAAAATCTTTTGATTTACATTCATTCATAAATATATTTTCGCGAAACTGCGTTTTCTCGATACTGTTATATTTACATTATAGCATAAATTCATGTTGTTATCCCAGTATGCACTGACGTGAACAGCCATTGTTTGTTCCATTGACGCATCGTGGAAGGAACAGCGTTAAATTTACAGGTCTGAGAAAGTAAACATTGTATGTAACACCTATTTTAACATGTTTGGACGTGGCCATAAACAAATCGTTTGAGTAAACGTCCACCATACTACATGGGCTTTCGAGACTGCTAAAATCAGCGGTCGAAACCAGTTACAGATATAGCTATTATTACCTACTAGGCGTGGTCCAAGCAATTGCCCTATTCTATAGTACTTATAATAACAAGAAACAAACAAGAACATTGCTAAACATTCAAAATAATCATCATGAATGTTCATTTAAGTACCAGAATATCAGAAAAATCAAAGAAAAGTTAACAAATGAAGAAAGATAAATGATAGGTTAGTAATAAAAGGGAGGATACAGAAAAAGGCGCCTTAATTCGTCTGTACGTACCCTGTACCTACAACAATACATCTTCATTACTTTACAATAAAAGGGTTCATTTGTTACTTTGACTTCTATTGAAAATTTTTACAAACCGTTTTATAAAACATCCCATTGACGTCACAAAAAGAGTTACGCTAGTGACGTAATTGCATTAATCGATATTATCGACACCCTTTTAACACCTCAAAAATAGTATATAGTACAGTATTCAACACGGACGAATTTTAAACAGTTCACACATCTGCGTGTGTGTGTATAAGTGGTTTATATAAATTGGTTTGGATGTTTCTATGGACTAAATAGCCATGTTATGTTAGCTAGGGTTGCCAACCGTACTCTAAAATAGAGTATTAGTACTCTGTATCATGTTGGTTTACTCTATAATCTATAACACTATTAGAGGACACTAAAATACTCTTTTTTAAACAATGTTTACTATACTAGTGCCAGTCACACAAATATGATGCGAGTTTTCTATATTATAATATACTAAAGACTCTCTCAGTAAAATCGACTCTTTTGGTTATGATACCAAAAGAGTCGATTTTACTGAGAGAGTCTTTCAGGGCTTCATTGAAATTTATTAAATAACTTAGAGTTACAATGTTTGAGTCAATGAAAAATTTTGATGTGCGGCAAAAAGTTCCAAGTTCCAATAAAAAAATGAAAAGGTATTTACCTTTTCATTTTTTTATATAAATTATACGCTTTTTTATAAATCCGTATTACCTCCTTTGAAACCAGATATACTCTATTTCTTCTAATAAAAGTTGGCAACCTTATAGGTAGTATGCATGTTGTCGAATATTATTGGGATCTCAAGTGGCTTTTCATTGGTTTATGATATATTTATCGCCTTATTTATTTTACGCCTTGCTTACTTTGCTATAAATGAAATAATTGTAGTGATATTGTCGATGGTACAAAAAAAGCTTGTAGAATAAGTATATACATATAATAGTAATAGATGTAGTAGTAATGTAAACAGTAAATACCTACCTAAGGTATTATTCAATTTCTCTCTGTTTAAGGAAAATGCGACAAACAGACCAAGTTCAGAAACTGACTTATGAATAATTTCCCGTATTAAAACACTAAAATTTCCTATATGAATGAAATGAGTATTTGAAAATCGAGGAATTCTATCCAGAGTTGTAGGAAATGCTAGTTGACTAATAATAGGGCCTTATTTATGAAATGACGTTTTTTAAAACGGTTAATTTTACGCTGTGATGTCTGCGGACTAACTTAAAATAAAAAGTTAGTAAGTTATTCTCTTTTCGACATTACTTATTTATTGGTTTCTTTGTTTTTTCTTTAATAATGCTGTATTTATGACCTGACCATATGTATACGTCATTAATATTGCTTCCCCTTTGAAAAGCATGGTATCCAAGTTGCAAGTTCTATTACGAAAAAAACTTTTTTGATTAGGTTTCACATGTGATATCGAAAGGAGATCGCATGAGTTAGGTTAACGAACTGGCATGTAAAATATACTTCCAAGGATTTTGTTGTTTTAGAATAGGTTTAAAAATTGAGTATAACAAAGAAATGTCTAGTTTTTTCAGTCCGAACGTAACCGTTGTAGTGCGATGTAATAATATTGAAGTCCTGAAAAAGTATACAATCATTCATAGTAAAAGTATTTCATTTCAAGAAAAAATAAAGATCCCGATACCGTCGCAGAGTGCGACAAATTCATCCTAATCAAAAAAGTGTTTTTCATAATAATAAAACGTGTCGCCTAAAATTCTGGAAAACGGTAAAAAAATGTTACACCAAAGAAAATCTTGATAAATTTAAATCATGTTTACAAAACTTATCTTTCAAAGAAGTTTACGAAAGTGATGATGTTGATGTAGCCTATAAAACCTTTCTTGATACCTTTTTGTTATTTTACAATCTCTGTTTTCCAGAGAAAATAATAACGATAAAAACAAAGAAACCGGTTAAATGGATCTCTCATGGCATTAAAACATGTAGTAAGAGACAGAGACAGCTATTGTGGGATTACAGACTACACCCAACAAAGAAATCTAAAAGAGAATTGAAAAAATATACTACACGGTACAAAAAAATCGTTAGACTAACCCAGAAGGCACAAAATAATTACTTTATAAACAACTCACAAAATAAATCTCAAGCCACATGGCAGATAATCAATCGTTCTAAAACTAACTTGCCTAAAGAACAGATACTGACAATAAAAACCGAGAATTTGACATACACAAACCCGACGGACATAGCAAATGCATTTAACGACTACTTTATTGACGACATTGAGAATAATATAACAAATGACATTAAAATAAATAATAAGTTAGATAATTTGACAATGCAATCAATGTTTATGCAGCCTGTTCTAAAATCTGATATTATTTTAGCCACAAACACGCTTAAAAATACTAGTACTGTAGGTATTGACGGTATATCAACAAAAGTAATCAAATATGTAATTGAACTTATAGCACCTGTCTTAGCACATATTATTAATATAGGTATTACCGAGGGCGTCTATCCCGCTGATTTGAAAAAAGTCATAATAAAACCGCTCCATAAAAAGGAAGACAAGAAGAATATAAAAAATTACCGGCCAATAGCAAAAATTCCTGTCTTTTCCAAAATTTTTGAAAAAGTTATTTACAACTCTCTATACCAATATCTTTCTAAATACAATATTTTATGCAAAGAACAAAACGGTTTCCGGAAAAATAGAACAATTAACATGGCTATTTTTGATTTTTTAAATAATGTTATGTCTGCTGTTGATAGAAAGACTCCCATCTGCGCTATTTACACAGACATGACTAAAGCTTTTGATTATGTTGACCACAAAATCCTTTTAGACAAATTGCATTGCTATGGTATCAGAGGCAACATTTTAAAATTACTGGAATCATACTTAAGTAATAGATTACAATGCACTGAAATTACAAGGGTATGCGCAAAAACCAAAACAGAACGAACTTATGTGTCAAAGTTCAGAAATGTAAAATATGGCGTGCCTCAGGGTAGCGTGCTTGGGCCACCTTTATTTCTCATTTACATAAATGATTTACCAAAAGTGACACAACAAGAAATGATTTTGTTTGCAGATGATAGCACCGCCATAGTAGAATGTAAAGACCTGAATACTTATCAATTTGACATTAATAATACTCTCACTGACATAATTAATTGGCTTAATATGAATAATTTAATAATAAACCTTAAGAAAACTAAAGTAATGCATTTCCACCAAAGAATCGAAGCTCCAAAAACTTGTGTTAATTATAATGGAACTGACATAGAAGAAGTAAAAGTAAGTGTATTTTTAGGTATCCATATTGATAATAACCTTAATTGGAGACCACATATAGAACAGCTTTGTAAAAGAATAAATAAATCTGCATATGCACTTTTTCAATTGGCTAGAAAAGTAAATATAGATGCGTTACTTGTTGCCTATCATGGTCTAGTCGCCTCACTTCTAAGATACGGAATTATATTTTGGGGTAATTCCCCGGATAAGGCTTTATTATTCAAGGCACAAAAAAAGTGCATTAGAGCCATGTGTGGCCTAAAAACGGACGACAGCTGTGTACCGTACTTTAAATCATTAAATATACTTACGTTACCGGCACTATACATATTAGAAATTACTATATTCGTCAAAACAAACCCTAACCTTTTTGAAAAAGTTACCATGGTACGAAATGTTCCAATTCGTAGTCAATACAAAAATTCTTTAAGTAATTATAAATGCAAAACTGCGTTAGTAAAAAAAAGTGTCTTAGGTATGGCACCGCGCATTTATAATAAAATTCCAGACTCCATAAAAGAATTGAATTTTACACAATTTAAGAAAAAAATGAAATTGTTCCTAATTGATAAATGTTATTATACTATTGACGAATACCTAAATGACGAATTAATATAGAATTACATTTTGTCAATACCAAACAATTTAGACATTTTAATTATTGTGACAATGATATTATTTGGCCATTTTGATTATTTTGACATTATAATTATTTGGACATTTTAACTATTAGGACATTTTACATTTTGACACTTTATTATTTAGATATTTTAATTATATTGACATTTTAATTTTAATTCTAATTGTATTGACATTTTAATTTTAATTGTATTGACATTTTAATTTTAATTGTATTGACATTTTAATTGTAATTGTATTGACATTTTAATTGTATTGACATTTTAATTGTATTGACATATTAATTGTATTGAAATTTTAATCGTATTGAAATTTAATTGATTTGCAAATAATTTAAATTAATAATTAGAGTGATATTTAATTGTTATTTTTTTTAAATGTAATATCATTAATTATGCATGTCTTTTTTTTTTCTTTGTAAATTATAATTTGTAATTCGCAGCGACAATTGCACCCCATATTTGTACGCCACCAGGCATAACATAGCGCTCTGTTCATTAAAAATAAGACCTGTATTTCACCTATGTTAACAAATAAATTATTATTATTATTATATTATTATTATTATTATAATAGAACTTGCAAAACACTTTTTTGATTAGGTTTCATCCTAATCAAAAGAGGCTTTCCTGATAGAACTTGCAACGTGGAAACCATGCTTTTCAAAGGGGCAGCAATATTAATGACGTATACCTATGACTTTCTTCTAACAAACAAACTCTGTGTTATTCGTTTGATAGCTTTCATTTTAAATATTTAGACCTGTAGCTGCCCAGAGAAGAAAACAAAAATTTTCCAACTGATATTCGTATACGTCATAAATATTGCATACAGTTTGAGTCGTATTGTTTCCACGGTAGAAATCATTTCAAAATAATACGAGTTTTCTTAGATTTCATACAAAAATGGTTATATATATAGCGATATTGCAGGAAATACAAAAATAAAGAAACCAATAAATACACAAAGACAGAATAACGTACCTTTAATATAAAATGTATTTAATCTTATAATTCTAAGACAATCCGAAGATATCACAAATCAAAGTATCCCTTTAAAAAACGGCAATGTCATGGGTAAAGAACTTGTATTGTTATAATTTTCTGACGCCTAAAATAAAGACAAAAAGGCAGGATACATGCACACTGGTTCAGTTTTTTTTAGGACCATTTTTAAAATAGTCAGATAATGGATAAAACAATAACATTTTGTAATTATTAGAATTTTTATCGGTGTTTGTTTTTTGTCGTACATTATCGAAATAATGGGTACCAGTCATATCCATATTTCAAATCTTAAAAAACAGGAAACGCTCGTAACTTGATTGTTGGTGGTTCGATTTTTAATTGGAATATGTAATAAAATGACTCGTTAAGTAAGATTCCTTTGAGGAAATAACAGGAAATGTAAGTCAGTAGGCATGTGGAGGACATTGCGTCTCTAATTAGGAGCAAGGGAAAACAGAGTATTAGGTAAACTGTTATAAAACTCTCATAAGTTATATTCTCGTTGAACCAAAGGGAATAGTAAAAATACCTAGATAATCACTATACTGCGCCCCTAAACCAGGATACCTGACGTGGTCCAAAAGGCTGCCCAACTTAAATGAGACGGGGCAGAATATTTCAGGTGTATGCCCGACAAAATTAGCACTCAGCCAGTGAGATGGGGTCGCAGCAGCATAGATCACGAAAAAGATGGCAGGATGAACTGGACAGATTTCGCCAGAACTGGAAGGAGGAAATACGAGCCCGCGTAAAGCTAAGCTTCCACTGCGTCGGAATCGGAGAGTAACAGGGGTTCCTTTAGTATGAATAAATTATATCTCTTCGCATAATAACTATAATCTTTATAGAATCTATTACATAAGTACCTTTTTATCGCTTGGGGAGGTTTGGCGAATCTTAAATATGAAAAGAAGAGGTCTACTGCTACACCCAGATACGGTTATACCGACCTACATATTTCTGTAGCAATATTGTAAGCTTGCAATTCTCCTACTTACGTTTAATGAGAAATGTAATTATTCTCCAATCCCATCACTCCCCATTTTATTTTTCTATTGACGAGGGAAAGCGAAGAAAATTCTAATGCACTGTTTGCTGGACGGCCAGTAAGTGCGGGGCTAATGAAGTAGGTACAATCACGCGACACAGGCGGCTGATTGACGTAATAGCACCCCCGCACTCCGCACCTTGCACCCCGCACCCTGCGACCCCGCCACCCCACAATAAACCAAATTAATGTTTGTACCCGATAAGCATGTGTGTAGGTTCGACACCGCACACTATCAAGCTTATCGCAAAATCTTAGCTGTGCATATATATATATATATATTGGTGTTGTAATAAAAGGTCAAATATTTTATTGAATGCTCTTAGAGTTCGGAAGTGGAATAGGCGAATTGAAAGGTTTTATGGTTATATGAACTAACTTTATAAAGTTCCAATTTGAACTGACAAATTATTGACGTAATTTAGATTTAAACCATTAGCATCACCATTTTGATACGATGATATAAAAAAATATGATAATAGAATTTAAACTAAATGAATTTTTAATTATAAAAACTTATTAAACGATTGACGATTTTCTTAAAGACGGTTCACTAATTGATTGCTATTCTGTTTGACATTACAAATATTATTTTGATCCAGGTTGACTTACTTTTTATTTCCGTTTGACATTATTATAGTCTTATTTTATTTTTTATTACATTTTATTTTTTATTACCTTTATTAAAATTAATGAACATTTTTTTTTAAATAGCAACGAAATTCAAAAATGTGCATGCATGCTTGCATGCCAATGTGATGGAAAAATATGAAGGACTCTGTTATTAAAAAAACACCTATGTACTATACCCATGTTTGCAAAATAAATGATTATGATTATAAACATGCTACGACAAAGCTTACGAAACTTACGAGACGCTACCACACGCCTGCAAGACCTCTACGAGATTGCTACGACATACCTACGAGACCTCTACGAAGTACCTACGAGACGTCTACGGGACGCTACGTAATCTCGATGATTTTTTCGAGTTCTCTACGTTAAGATTAGAAACATGCTTGGTCTGTATTAATTTCGTAATAATCACTTCTTGCTATCACATATCTAGCCAAGCCCTGGTTGCCTCTAACCAGAGATTAAGAATTAAAAACCCCAGTTTTGATAAAACTCATCACGTCTTGTCATTTTGTCCTGACTAACCCCCAATGTTTGAAATTCCAAATTAAGTATTTGAACTTTTTTTTGTTGGGAAATCATCTAATGACAAATCTCGCTCTTGGGCGGAGCGCGAGATAGTGTCAGAAGTATTTGAACTAGACTATTTCTCAAAATACTTAACACAAACATAACGTGTTAGTGCTTAGACATGGTAGTTCTATCAGTCTTTGGACGTTTGGAATTTTACTTAGTCTAGAGTTCAAAGTAATTACTAGTGGTTATCACTAGTCTTCAATGGATGACTTCATACTAAAATCACCTTAATAAATAAACACATACAGTAATCGTACGATTGAACGGACTTTGCTTACCGAATATTTGCCTTACCTCGGGCATTTCGTATACACCAGTCAAATTGAGTTTTCTAAATGGTCCGTTATAATACGTTGTCTACAATGATTACCTATTTGCTCCATAAAGACAATATAAATGACTTAATTCTCCATGGTTATGTAAATTTCATAGTAAATATTAGTAACCTATGATTACTTTACTACGCGGTATGCAAATATTCTATGATCCATCCAATTTATCGTAATTATTGTACTGCGTCAGCCCTGGGCTTAACTGATGCTATTAAATAACTACTAACATTATTGTACAAGGTGTACACACGTATTTAATATTCCTCATATTGTTGTAATAGTGTAAACTTTAATGGCAGTATAAGCCATTATCTTAACATACCACATTATCATGTACGTAAAATGCATCATGGCGTCGCTTAGGGAAGCTCATGTGCAAGATGTTTGATGTAAGAAAACATCACATGACTTTCCTCTCTCTAGAATAGAACGAGAGCTCGTGTCAGACTTTTACTAACTAAAACCCAGCAAACATTCCTTCATTTGCTCTTTGAGTTCAAGGGCTACGCTAACTCTTTGAAACATTCCTGCAGCCCTAACAAGCATTGGCCCTATTGAGCCCCTTCGGTTTTGCTGACATTTCTTTGGGGCGCGTGCAATACTACGTGATCCTTAACGGACGGCGAGCTGCCTACTACTCGTCGCAAGCCCGCGCCTACAGTGGCTAGGAATTGCGACTCCCGAGGCCCGGGGCGTCTCCTGTGGTGGCGACTGGTGCATTAGGATGTCCGCTATCTCACGACTGTGGCTTTTTCCTTCGCTTGCTGCTCCGTAGAAGAAGATGACCGCTTCCCATTCTCTTTCTCTATGGACAAGTTCCTTGCGAAGGACAAGACAAGGGCCGAACGCGAGAGGTTGCCACCGCCGATTGCCTCCATGAAGACACAGCGGTGCTCCGCCAAAGTGGGGCAGACTTCCACCGAATAGTCCACCGTATCTTCGGGACGATTCGCATAATGGTGACACGAGGGCGTTCCATCTGCTTGAATCTAAAACAGGAACCTCCCAAACTGGTTATGTCTGGCGATGGCGCTGGCATTGGTGTCCCGCAAAGGGCCAAGGGTGGTCCTTGGCCCTTTGGGGGAATTATGTGGTCGTAATTCCTGCGTAGAGCCTCCGGCCGGAGGCGTCTGGACCCCCTAGAATGGGCAGAAGCCGCTTCAGAGCAGTCCCAACCCGTTTCAATCTGGGAGCCAGATGTCGGAAGTGCAGCTCATGTCCGGCTGTGGACGTCTTTTGGCTGAAAGATGATGATGTTGAAATGAATCATCAAAATGAATCGCCTAATTAGAGTAAACATTACAGATATACTTGATTTCAAAGAACAAACTGTTTGGGTTAAATCAATATGTGTTTATTATTTGAAAATTTTATGCCATATTAACTTATGGCAAAAACAGACTATATTCTATTTTTATACTATATTTATTCTTACTTTGATTACGTTCAGACGTTCTCCCTTCTGAATATAATCAAGAGTTCTTGTAAAAACACAAGGTTAACACCAAGTACTTTTGCGTTTAGTTAATATTATAATATTTGTACATTTCGGTGACGTGTGGATTTAACTGAAAAACGCTAACGCCAGGTTTCCAGGCGGCATTTGACGCGCTAGCACGCGACAGGTCAAGGTTACGGCTTAGTTAAAGGCCCCAGCAGACATACTACTTTTACAATAGATTTGATGCAATGACTGTGTAAGCAGACAAACCGAAACACTCGCATGAGTGACCAGCGAATCGGTCGGAACGATTGAACACTAGACTCTTTACACAATCAAATGACATTAGCAATAATTTAAGACTGGCATCCATTCCCGGAACATTGAGTTGGTAAAACATGATACTGTATTGATGAAGTCGCAAATTCACCGCTCGTTGATGCCAAAAGTAGCATGTCTGCTAAGGCGCTAAGTGAACAGCGCTGGTCCGGCGACCAAAGCGAGCGACGCGACCGGCATGAAGTCCCCGCGCACCGCAGTTGTCATTTAGACCAATTTGTGGAATTAATGTCCGATGGTGCCACCGTTGTACATATATGATTTAATTAGTGTGATGTTTCGTAAGTAATTTTCACGTAAAATTTAACGTTCTCCGAACCAGAGCCGCGACGGGCAGCGTAGCGTTTAAATATTTTGACACGTAGCAAATATAGCTCGTTGAATACATAAAAGTGTACTTACATATTTGTTGATTTAAATATTTCAAGAAGGTCTTACACAGCTAGTATTTATATATATCTATATATATATATATAGTATATTGATGATCCTGATTGTATAGCAAACCAATTATCAAACAAGGACTAATCTGGTTAAACACAGATGGTAGGCCTAATCAGTCCGATTACCAATTATATTTATTGTCAATGCTACCGATGGCAATTAATGGTATGGGTCCCGAAGGAAAAATTACTTGAAAGCGTTGTGTTATTCCACGCGTGTCCTAACCCCAATTTGGTAATGGAAAAATAGTACGATATCCAATTTTATACGGAATCCGATACATTTTCGTGTTCAGAAATTTCCAATCGTTGAGGTTTATATTCAGCCTTTTAAGTATAGCAATATTATTGTGACTGATTGAATGATTATTTGGACTTTTTTATGAATAATAAATAATAAATACGTAATTCAAGAATGGTAGTAATATCTACAACAATAGTATTTTATATACGAGCGGAGAGTGCAATAACCATGTAACGACCGTACACTAAAAATAATTACAAATCCCAACGGTTTTATCAGTTATCGCTATCTGAGCGTAAACACAAATGAAGAGATAGCAGCATTTTGCGAGATGTCATATCATGTGGACTCTACAAAGTATATTTATTTCTGATTGTACTATCTGACTACGATAACTGAACAACTAAATCTACATTATGCCGTTTAAGGTACCCTGGTTTCTGAATAGACTTTTTACATTTTATTTTGTTCAAAGATAGGCAGATGATAGGCAGCCATTTTGTCAACGATGACAGCTGGTTTATTCATCGGTTACGTGCACTGTAGTAACCTATTTCCACTGATTGCCTTCTACAAATTGTGTGGGGAGATAGTGGCTGATATATATTTGTTTTCCTTTATAGAAAGATATCTAGTAGTACGTTAGATTCCAAAGAAGTATTCAAACATGTTGGATGTTCAGACTCCGAGTAATGATTTTCGGTTGTATGTAAAGAAGTATTTGTTCTGTTCTTGGTGGAAGAAAAAAGAAAAATATTTTATACCTACGTGGAAAAGTAGTCCTAATGACACATTATCGATAATTTAAAAAGAGTTAGCATAGCATAGTCGGCCTTATAATGTTTCCACTATTGGGACTTAGGCCTCCTCTCTATGAGGAGGAATGGGCCATAATCCACCACGCGGGTCCAGTGCGGGTTGGCAGATAAAAGAGTTAAGTCAAGGATATTTTGCACTAACGAAATCTAAAACACTGAAACAATAAGTTTAAGTATTTGTGTCATGTAAACCACTAGACTTTATCCTTGATATTTTATTAGTTTTCTAGCTAATTTTCGTTAGGTGACCTCCAAAAGCAGGTTTTTACTATGCGACACAAGCGTGGCCAGTGTTTGTGCGTGCCGGAGGACTTCGGCGTAAATTAAGGTGGAGTGCTGCAAATATTCTCACACATTGAATCGAATCGAAAATAATTCGTATTCGAGTACGTAGAGAATACAAAGACGTTATCCATATTGATGTTGACGAAAAAACTTCTAGGTAGTTGTAGGTGTAGTGCAGAATACTGATTACATATCAGAATTGTTAATTGTTAAAAAAATATCGATGGGGTTTAGTAACTGTACTGTGAGGTCAAATAGATTTATGTTTTATCGGCTAAATGATAAGATCTACTCGATACTTAGGTTTTCTTCTCTTTTCTGTTTATTTATGTATGTCACCGTAAAATTGTAAATACCACAATCTTTCGCGCGTTATTAATAATTGTCAACTATCTGAAGGTTGTCCCGGATTGGTCGGTCTTATAGTAGGCCGTTCTGTGTCCATAGAGTTTGAAATGAAATACAGGTTTCAGTCAAATAAAATCAATGCACTTCAAGAATTGTGCCATTAAGTATTTATTTATTATTAGTAGGTAATCAATAATCATATAGTAGGTACGTCATGCTCCCCAGAAACCCCATCATCTATTTTGCTGTTTCTTAATTCATATCCCAATTATGTATGCACTAATTTGGTACACATTGCGTACAATTGTGATATGAATTTAGAAACACCAAAATAGATGAAGGGTTATCTGTAGAGCATGATGTCATATAATTAGATATTTTTTAACAAAATATAAAAATCAGAAAAGTAACAAAATGTTCTTCTTAAACACAAATTATGTGTTTGTGTTTACATAAATTTATAAATAAATGTATTTCCGGACATTTCCATTCAAAATTTTATTCTTGTAAATTATATTCTTGATATAATTTTCCTGTTATTAGACCTGTTCTTCCGAGTAGTACATCAAACTATAATTAAAAATTATTCCTGCAAAGAACTTAAAACACAGTGTTTATAATTTATCATCAATTCAACTTTTCTTACATGACATAATAACTGATAGCGACATTTCCAACAATTGATGATTCAATACGATTGATATATTATATGAATTGTTTAGTTGTATGCAGTCGTATCACACCAAGATACTATTGCAGTTTTGAGTATTAAACATTATCATACAGTAAAGAGTAGCAAAACAATGAATAGTGGACAAATAGTATCTTATGATAAGAAACACACGTGTGAGTATTAAAGTCCTAAGTATATTATATTATTAAATAACTAGCTGACTCGGCAAATGCTGTTCTACCATATAAATTATCAAAGAAAATGCTCCATTGTCGACCATAATATCATCGCTTACTGTCAGGTGAGATGGTGGTCAAACGCAAGCCTATCAATAATTTAAAAAAAATGAGGGGTGTGGGTTGGAGAGTAAAAAATTGCCTATGGGGCCTATCACAGATCTAACAAACATAAAAAAAAATCAATCAAGGTGTTTCGAACGAGTTCGATAACAAACACTGTGACTCAAGAGTTTATAAATTAGAAGTTAAACTTTATGGTAGGAAAGTCATTAAGAAAAAGAACAAAACAAACCGGTCAATATCACAATAATTTTCAACAGACAATCCCAGCAATTAAAATAATTTACTGGAAAAAAATATCCATTGTGTTTACCTGCTTTAGAAGGAAAAAGTCAATAAACGAGAATATTCCAAATAATGCTATTGTGGTAGATCTTTCGACATATTATTATATGCTTATGGTCAATTGGTCATATTCAAAGTTATACATGGGTAATATGGTTACACTGACTCATGTAGGTAATGTCACATTTTGTATATCATACTAAAAGTACTCAACTAACTATGACAGGAATAGTTGTAGATGGGTACATAACCTAACCCTTGTACCTCCCTTGTACCACGTCTGTTTGTCTGTATAAACGCAATAAACTAAAAAGCTACTGAGCGAATTTTGATGTAGTTTTCCCCAATAGACAGAGTGGTTCATGAGTGAGGTTCAAATGTAAAATACGAGTACATAAATATTATAGTAGAAAAAACCCGAGAGTTTCAAAGATTTTTAATAGCCGTGCGAAGCTGGGGCAGATCGCGATTTTGGAATAAAATTAAGAAGATATTTTGTATGTGAAATAGTTCAAGGAATTGACGTCATCATTTATTTTTAAAACAAGATACTACGTCACAGTTCTCAAAAATACTCACGTCATCGGTTTATTCATTAAGTGAAACCGGATCAACGATGACTCATAATATTATGCCGCAACTTTCACTTTAAATGAGAAATAATCAAAACATTGCAATGACATGAAAATAAAGCTCTGATATAAAATTATTACTCAAAATTTTATTTAAAATATTTTATTTCCCATAGGCCTACATGGGCTCTTATAAAATATCAGAAGCTGGTAATAGTATCAAAATCATGGCCAAGTTTGATTAAAAAAAAAACAAATTAATACATTTTTTGTATATAAACGTACTTATTAAATTTAGGTTTAGTATAAATACTTAGTTCACATTTAAGTTTCTTATGTACATATATTATATATATAGTAATAAATAAAAAAGAACAATACCAACACCGGGAAATTCTATAAGAGAGAGAGCGTCAAATTATTTTGTTATTTTTAGCCTATGACGTAAATCGAAATCGCGAAACACCCTGAAAATATTCAATATAACAATACATATTTGAGTAAATTTTGTTCACGTTTTTCTTACCTTTCCTCTAGCGATTGGAATACTACCAGCACATTTTTCGTCCCTTATAGCTCTATCTCTCTCTCACACCGGAATTGTGACGATTAAGACGTCATGGTAGGACCCAGCCATTCAAACTGAATATCTGTGGTGGCTTATGTAACTGGAGACTGCATCTTACACTCTTAACTGGCTCCATACAATAGTTTTAAATACAAGCTTATTAGGCGGCCTCGCTTCTGTGGCCTATGGCACTAAAATCGTAAATATTTTGCGATAGGTCAACGATAACAACTGTCTAATAGTGGAATAATTTTTGAAAGGTTACCTCCTAGCGCTACAAATAAACAAATCTCTTTATATTATATTATTGGTTTAGATTAAGATGAATCTTTTTTATTAACAGAAAAATACAATGTCCGCTGAGGTCACTGAGAGGGCCCATAAACTTGCGAGCGATATTACTGGCAACCGTCATCATAGCCGGCATCACAAGGATTGCTATTGTGCTACAATGTAATGATTCAATTTACTCGTGTTCCACGGTCATCCGCAGGTCAGTAATAACTGATCTACAAACACCGCCCTTGCTACTACGCAATAAAGGCGCTGTAAAAGTCAAATTGTTACTATGGACTTGCTGTTGATTGTATGAGCATTCCACGTGCGTAGTTTGGGAAGGGCATTCTATCAAATTGGAAATATAATTCCTTGAGGGGAGGGGGCGTGACGGTGTGTCTACATCGTCTAGACAACATTTTCATGGTGCATGTTTTCAGCTTATGCATTTAATGACAAGGGTATTTACGCGAATGTACGGAGCACCTGTGTTGTGTCTATAATTCACACACCACGGGGTTTCAGCATTCTCTTGAGACCTCGTAAATTAATTAGGTTGCAACAACACTTTTATAAATTGAAATTATTTTCCCGTTGTTGTTTGTAGGTAGACGAGACGGTGGATTGTATTAAAGTTTTTATATTTGTCCTGTTTTTCAACGTTGATGGCACCGTTTGAAATGTAATCTTTGACCTATTTTAAGGTATATTTTAACGGTTATATTATATGTTATATGACAGGCAGGAAAACCAAATAACGTCTATTTTCTTTTATTAACCGAGATAGACACTTAAATTATGTAATTTATGAATTTATGTAAGTTAATTTAATGGATTGATTTTCGGATTTTTTCATTGCGCTCCAAAACCAGGATAGTTTGATGTAGCTGCATGCCCGACAAACTGAGGGTCAATGTAGAACAATGTTGATGTTCAGGGATTGTGACACGGGGTCGCGGCAGACCACGAAGGGTATGTCGGGACGAACTGGTCAGATTTCGCTAGAACTGGAAGAAGGAAGCACGGGCTCGCGAAAGCAGGAGAAGTGAGGGCAGAAGAGTATAAAAAAATTAATTGAACATAGAGATAGCTTTTGTCAGTTTTATCTCATTAAAATACAGTTTGCCTTTATATGTTTTTGCGTGCCTATCGTATTCGTATAAAATTTCTTTGTGAACAAGTATTCGGTGGGAGTCTGCATTTCTTATTCATAAGCAGTGGCGGATTTACAAATTTTCAAGGCATAGGCTATAGTTTTAGCCGCCCTTGCCACTACAATTGTCATCTCCTGCATTATTTTTATAATCCAAAAATTTTGTTGAAATTACACGTAAAATAATTTCACCTCACTACCACTATTCACTATTCAAGGTTTTTTAATATTTTTTTATAAATTCAATTGAATTTTTCTACACTCGGAATGTGCAATGACAAGTGAGAGAGGAAAGTCAACAGCAATATTTGTTATCCTATCTGTGAGACATCAGACAACCGTCACGCCATGCAAAAATCTTTTTGATTTCTAAGAGGTAGCAAAAAAAAAAAATTCGTTCCTCAAATTTGCCGCTCCAAAAATCTGCCGCCCTAGGCTCAAGCCTACTTAGCCTGCTGGTAAATCCACCACTGTTCATAGGTACACCTATTAGGTACTTAGACGAGCTTATTATGGTATCAGCTATTAAATTAAAAGGCTATGATAATTTAATAATATTGTTTGGTACAGTACAAAGTCCTAACCGATTAAAGGGGTGAATCGCTTGGAAGTTTACGACGCGCGTATTTAAATATCAAATTATGTTGAGTCTCTATGAATAAATTGGTATATTGTCATGAAATTGCATGTATAAATAAGTTATAAGTACTTCGAATGAACTCACTACACATATTATTTGAGCAATAACATATACGTACTTAAATCCAATTAGACACAATGTCTACAGATACCTAGTGTTGAAAGAGTATTAGGAAAAAAATAGTATTTTTTTTCAAATATCCTTCTCCCTGAAAGAGATTTCTTTAGAAATGAGCATCACATTTGTACTTATTTTTCTGTTTTATTTCATAAATCACTCTGCCTATTGGTGAAAACTGAGAAGAAAATCCGTTCTGGAGTTTTTGAGTTTATCGCCTTCATACAGATAGACAAACGCGGCGGTGATTTTGTTTTATTATACCTATGTAAAGATGTTTCATAAATTGTTAAATAAATAAATAAAAACCTTCCTACTTTTAAACAACATACAATGTTAAACTTGCTTCATCATCGCTTATTTTCATATATTTATTACAGTTATCTACGTAACTTACCTATGTATGTACGAGTAAGTCAAGTATTGATTACCTAAAATATTTAAATTAAAAATGATTCATCGACTGATTTACTGAAGCAAAGAGTATAGTAAATATCTAAAGGTAGGTACCTACTTCAGCAAGTTAAGTTTATGATAATGTACCTACGCCACATACCGATCTAAAAGGAAAAATATTGTGTGTACCTACTTATATCCAACCGGCTTGAGTAACAATCTACTAAAATTTATGTGTAATTGCCGTGTAAGCAGGCGGTGTGCTTCTTTAGCAATTGTTATTTTTTACCAAAAATGTTTACTTCTACCGTTTGGCTGTTAACAGAGCCGGTTTGATTATTTACAAACAAGAATATGAATTGTCATGTCGTTACTGCTTATGGCCTTGTCAATTTCCATTACGATTTCCAGAAAATAATAGCCTTTAAGTAGTCGTGATATTTACGTCTTAAACTATACGCTCACTGCGAATTCTTAATTGTATTGTTGTACCTACTTATTTAGTACGAAGACGTCACACGTGGGCTATGTGGGTCTCCTTCGCTCATGGTGGTTTTATCTTTTGGCCGGTGGCGGCGCGGTGCGAGCTCGAGCGAGCACGCCGCACGCGAACGCGAGCTCCGCGCCTGATTTGTATGACATTCCGCCCGAGTAGATGGCGCGAAACGGCCGCGTCATATACCGCACTTTACAACGTTTCACATGAAATAGTTTGTTAACTTTCGTTTAAAACTAACCGTGCCTCCTATGCACCGCCCTCGTCTAGAAAGTTTGCATAACAACAGTGAGCACTAAGTTTCATCATGTGATAAAAATGGAAATATCTAACAACGCACACAATTACAACGCGTACTTATGCTAAGAATCAAAATGACTCAGTGTATTTAAAAATTAAAGTGTTTGCAGCTATAGTGTTTCAGACTTAAACGTGGAATGTGCGCTCTTAGTTCTGTTTAAACCAGATACGAGAGCTTAAAAATAGAACAATTCTAAGATTCCATGTTGTGGATCAGATAGTTCTCTATTATGGGAGAAACTGATTGCGCCTGCTTGTTATAAGTTACAGTGTGTTGAATCGCGAGCAATATGACGAACAGCTGGGGAGGTCTGCGACGGTACACAGCCGTGCTCACTATTATGTACATGATCTCGAGCATGAATGCAGAGATTTGGGAAAATTGTACGACACTTCCAGGTTAGATCATTTTATCTTTTGACACAAAGAGGATATTCTTTCTGACACACAAACAGCTGTTAATGGCGTTGAATGATTAACTAGCAGGTTATGTCAAATATGCACAATTAACAGTGGCCGTCCGGTCACGTTTACAACTTACTGAGTTTACTCATTTCATACTTAATAAAATTGGAGATTGTAACGCATGATATTCTACGAATGAAGAAACTTTTCAATCCACAAACATAATACTCTTTTGCACTGTTTCCTTATCTCGGTGATCAGTGCCTCCTCCAACTTGTGGATTCCATAGTGATTAGTGGTCTACTAAGTACCTTTTAATGAGATTGTAATCTCTTAATTAAGAAGTTTTGTTGCAAGTTTTAACTATTTTTTTGTTTTCTTTCTGATTTACTTATTCACAACATGCAAATGCGAATATTTCTAAAAGTCACCACAATAAGTTTAAGTAATCATTCTAAAATTAAAATAAATGAATGAATACAATAACACATTTTATTGCTGACCACAAGTTGGAGCTGGTGCTGCGAGGTGTCAACCTCACTGACATAAACTTAAGAAAACTAATGAATGTACGAACAATCTAACAGCATTGTGCCATTTTGACACTTCCGCGTATCTAATACTGGCATTTTGAATTTGTTTAATTATGGTCACTAATTTGTAACTAAGGCTTGCTTTTGACTTAGACTAGCTCAAACTGAGGTCTGCTGGATGTAAATAGATGTCAGCTTTGCAAGGGTATGTATAGAAATAAGGGAGTTCTTATGACGCTTCGTGGAGCCGGGTGGATGCCGCACATGCCGGCAGTGCTAACAAGACGCGCACAGTCAATAAACTTGCATTGATGTTATTAATATTAAACTGGTCACTAATACTGAAACCATACACAAAAAACTATACGAATTTTAATTTACGGATACCTTTAATGGTTCAACAAAGGCGTTAATATTTCAAAATTGAAAAGGGTTACTTTGCTTAAAATCACTTAGTAGTTAAATGGAATACTTAAAGAAGCGTTTGGTTCAGGGCTAACTTTCGGCCTTAAAAATAATATTTAGTTCGACTACGACGACATTATGTCCGTTGACTGCTATAAATTATGTTAGTTTAACAGCTCTGAATTTAATAAAAACTGATTTGGACGGCGTAGACATAACACTAATAATAAGATAAAATTAGCAACAACAGAAAGAAAAATGAAGAAAAAATTCCGTTGTTATCCAATCTGGTTGATTATTTATCAGCACCAGTTATTTTATTTTCAAAATACGTACCTCAAAGGAACACCTACGACGAAATATGGAAATGTATTCATGATTAATTTCGTGTCCATGTTAAATTATGTGCTTATTAAAATGCAAGTCGTGTGACGTACCTATCTTGTTATTTTTGAAAAACAATAGTTTGTCGATGGCTTTGAAGTTTGGAATGTTGGTTTAATTACCATATAACGCTAATCTGAAGTATCGACACGTTTTGGATTAGTAGATAGATTGAATCTCCATACAAATGACAATGATCGTAGGTACATGATGCGACAACAGAATGTTTGTACTTCAGTATGTTAAAACTTGCACTAATATTACAGGAGTATACCTAGATAGATGTTGGGCTGCAGGATTACTGCGGCCCTGGAACGTGAAAGGCAACTAAAGGAACATGGTTGGGTTTAGTCAGTAAAAGTTTAACGCTTCCTCTCGCTCCACTCAGAGCGAGAAAATTTATTTGATAATGTCTCAAACAAAAAATAAATAACATAAAGCTCTAGATGCTACGACTGTTAATAACCCTAGTTTCACGGCTAAATCAAGAGGCTCTCCAACCACCGGTCTTCCACTAAGTTGACAGTGCCCTCATGTGAAAGCAAAATTTTTCGAGATTATGCATGCATATCATGTTTTTTGGCGGATTATCAATTCCAATCGTAATTTAATTGGATTAGGGAACTGTCCCCTATAGGTACTTAATAGAAGACTCTAAATGTAGAGGAAGATACTCCAGAACTATCCTAGATACTGCTTACACTTTTCATAAACTTGACAAATCAAAGCAGCACCTGTCAGTTTTACAATTAAAATATTCCAATTGTGGTATGTTTTAGAGATGTTAAAGTGATTTAAAAAATTATGGTAACTATCACAGTCCCTATATCTACATAATAATTGCTTGATAAAATCAACTGTTTTTTTCGAAATCTGACACCGTCGAGGTTAATTTATAACTGAACAAAAGAAACTAGTTCACGGACAGCGAAATGGCAATATTGTCAAACACAATATTTGGTTCAATCGAATGAATCAACATCGTAATAGTGTTTATCATTAGTGGTTGAAGTTCATGTTGATATACGGAACGAAAACACACGAGCCGGTGACCTGGTATAACCTTTGTACTACCATAAAGTACTATAGCATTTTTCTACGTATATATTAAACCTTAACACTTCTGAATAAGGTTTAAAAAATCAATCACTGCAATTTGGGATAGTGCACGGTAGAATTTAGATTGCTACATCAATCTGTTGTAATCTGCGCCCACGCATATATCGATACAGCAGACAGTTTGGCACTCTGCCAAGTATCGTTGTTTCTGCTCTAATTGAAACAATATTATTATCATATCATAAATTCATAACTGCATAAAAATATAACATCTTGTGATCCACGAACCTTTGAGAAGTGTTAAAACTGTAAGATGCTATATGGAATATATTCAGTAGGAAGTTTGTTATTAATATTTGCATATTAATATTCAAATCTATTTTTTTTAAATTAATGATAGGCTCGTGTTTGATCACTATCTCACCTGATGGTAAGCGATTATCGGGTCGACATTACAGTACACTTGCCTTGATGTAACCAATTTTCTGATTCTTGACCTTTCTGCTTAAATTTCAAATCAACCTTACCACATTTGTTCAAAAACAGAAGCTTAGGAAGGAACCTTCATAAATCATTCATGATTTTTATGTTTGTGCTTTGATCTTACCTTGATAGGGAAAAAGGGTGTTGATACCTTGATGCCTAGGTTTTGCATACGTTAGATTTTTATGCGGGCGTTATCTCTCTCGTATGAATATATCTAACTAGTGAAATCGTTCTCTGTTTACTTAGAGTTATATATATAAACCCAATTGATCGGCACCTGGACGAGGTTAATATAGAAACTGGGGGAACCAGTACAGATCACCTGCCAATAATATCAACATCCGTTATTATTGCAACGTGGAAAATCAGAATAACGAGACTTTATAACTAACTATAAGTAAGTTTTGGTATCTAAAAATAATTAATTTTATTGCACTAGGTATGGAAAGACGAAAATGCACTTATTTTACTAAATTTATAGATAGGCTAAAGAAAACCTTTTTAATGTAATACGGGGCAATGCGTTTCGTAGGTATAGTGTTAAGGATCTTATCTGCGATGAATGCAGAAATACCTAATATAAGTATTACATAATATATGGGAAATTTTTAATTGAGAATATACAGATATTGATTGGTGCTACATACAACAATATTTTAAGAAAGCACAAAATCCAAATATTGTCTGTGACTATAATTCTATGGAACTCGAGACAGTTGACTTGTTATTTTAACTTTTACTTACGGTCAAGGTAAAAGAAAAACAGAAAACCGTAGTGAAGCTGAGTCAGACTCAGACGCTGTGCCGTATTTATTTGTCAGCAAATAACCGTTTGACTTTGTCTGGTGGAGCCAGGCCAGGGTTACCGCTATTTCTCAAGAAATAGGAAAAAATAAATTAATGAATTAAAAGTTGGCTTACGAAAGAATACTTTCTGAGAAGCATTAGGAAATTTTACGATTTAAAAAAATTGTATAGTTATTGTTATAGAAAATATATATTGTTATAGAAAAAATATATATTTTCTTGAAAGTGCTATTTGCATAATTGCAAAATACTAGAAGTGGTTAACAAATATTGATCTTACTTTTGAATATCAGCCTACCATATGGTCGACTCATAAAAGTCACCGTGACCATACTATATCGTAAAAATCGTGATATATATGAATAGAAATCATTCAGATGATTGACATTCTAAAATATTATATTTATATTATTTTGTAACAAAAAACAAGACTGTAACTGATGTTCTTTCCTTGTTCATTCAAACAATACATACTAAAAGAATTTCACCACGCTGATAAACAATGAGTAGGAGCATTTTTTTTTTTAAATTACAAATTCAACCGTGTAGGCAACTGTTCCTTTATAGAAGAAGGAAAAAAATCATCAATCGATTTCATTATCCTACCGTAGTAGCTTGGTTATCCTGATAAGGACACTGCTTGTATCATCTTGTCCTATAAGGGGCAACCTTGCTTACCGGTTGTGACTCAGTGAGTACCCAAGACATCAATGGAGTCTCGGATGAATTCACAACATTTTACGAGAAACGTGTGCAGTGACTCATTCACCGTCTGTACCTATAGACGTTAATCATGCCATTGATATTTCATCTCGAGTAGTCGTTTTTTCTTATATAAATGTAAGATTTCTCCGTATTTAAGCATTCATTAAGACGTAGATATATATGAAATTCTGTTCTGAATGAGTTCAGTAAATAATTTGTATGCATTGTAGCAGAGCCCATTAACAAAAGAAATATCAGTTTTATCACTTCTTGATATAGCGATATTTACTAGACATAATTAAATATCTACAGGTCTATAATTAACATAATTGATAATTCAACATTTTTGATTTCGTCGATATACACAGGACGGTTATAATAAATAAACTGCTCGGCATCATACCATTCCATATCATGAATACCATTTTCTATTACATTTAGATGATGATCGTATAATTTTAAAATATACTATATAAAAGTATACTAGTTCTACACAAATGCATAAATAAAATACACAACATAGTATAGGAAAAAGTTAGTTTACATGGCTTTTTTTTTTTTTTTCGGTGGGAAAATCATCTTATGACATCCCCCGCTCTTGGGCGGGGCGGGAGATAGTGTCTGACTTTACTGACTAAAAACCCACTCTTGTTCCTTCGTTGCCTTTCGTACCAGGGCCGAGTCTTCCCTTCAGAATCAGACCCTTGGCCCCAGTAGGCTTCGACCCTGCTGGGCCCCTACAGTTGCTGACATCTCCTTGAGGCGCGCGTGGAACAGCACGCGCCGTTGACTTGGGCTTGGTCCGGACGGTTACCGGATGGTCGGACGGCAAGCCACCCATTGCTCGCCGTCCGCAAGTCCGCGCCTACGGTGGCCGGAAATCGGGATCGGATTCCCGGCGGCGGTTGGGGCGTGAGGACCGCTGCCTCACGCGATCGGCTGCCTCCTTTGCAAGCATTACTGCTTCGCAGAAGGAGGCGATCGCCTGCCACTCCTCCTCGCTTCGGACCATGGCCTGTACCAAGGCCCGGCGCGAGAGATCGCCGCCGCCTATTACCCCCACGAGGACACGGCGTTGCTCTGCCCAAGCGGGGCACACCTCCACCGTATGCTCCACCCTGTCCTCCGGGCGGTCCACACATTGGCGACACCCGGGCGTCGCTTCAGTACGAATCCGGTGCAGGAACTTCCCGAACTTACCGTGTCCGGTGAGGACCTGCGTCATGCGGAAGGTAATGACGCCGTGTTGCCTTTCCAGCCACTCCTCAAAGAGGGGACTTACCGCCATAATTACGGCGTGCCCAAGCTTACATGGCTTAAAAAGTTAAAATAAATATGGGAGCTTAGATAGTTCTAATATTTACATTAAAAGTAAGTGAGTGAGTATGCCTAGCCTAGACTACACGACGTGGTATTTTTGTGCTATCAGGTGGACGCTACTAGCGTTTTTTGTTGCGCACACAATTATTTTATTTGTCTCGACTCTGCGTGGGAACTTGTTCATTACTTGACGATATATTTTTTTAAATTATATCCACAGTACCAATCAGAGGTCATCCGCACACCAAATACAGACTTTGAAGAAGACTTACTAACAGATTATGAATAAAATTATACCTACTATGATATCGTTCCTCTTTTAATTACATAGTTCGTTATATAATAGTAAGTATTTAATTAATCTTACAATTTATTTCTATGATTACAAATGATTTAGTAAAAATGATTTAAATTGGGATAATTGACTAAATACCTAGTTAGTGGACTAGTGCGAAATCCAACAATACCTAAAGGACTATAGGCTCAGTTGATTGATGCGAATTTTAGGCCGTTTGTTTGTAGAAAGTAACAGTACTTACTTACTTATTCTTTTATTTATTAAACTCCAAAAGATATCCAACGATAAAAAACATATCACATTTTACACATCGTCTTTGATAAGATACAGTCCAAACAGATGTTAATCTAAATATAGGACTGACAACATAATCACATTTAAGTATGTATTTGTTTAATTCGCAGGAATATATAATAACAGTTTGTGTCATATTTAAGTAATGAATTATTATATCAAATAAATAATTTAATTACCTTCCTATTTTCATTCTACAGTCTTCAAATATTATAATTTTTTACCGAAAACGGCTTGTCCTTTTTGAAATTGTAATATTTTGCAATAATCTTTTATATTAAGGTTATTATTAATTTATATACATTCAAGGTATTAGTGCTTTAAATAAGATGATAGTATTATTCGTAACAAAGTACAAACAAAATACGCATCTGTCACACTTTCTTGTACTGGTCGATTGTCGATAGAAAAAAGGACAAGACATGCCATATACTTTTGAATTGAACTTGTTTTTCAGCTTTGTTCGACAGTCTGACGCCCTGTCTCTAAGACCATCCTAAGTTGGGCAAAACCGGTTCACCTCGAAGCAAGCGTAGGTTGGTTATAGGTACTCATAAGAATTTGACAAAAACTACCTTTTACATCGTAATGAGTTATCAACAGCATAGTAAATACCTAGCAAACTGCTAATGAGAAATAACAGAACAACGTGAGAAGGCAGAGTTATTGAAATAATTGCCTTCCATCCATACGCCAGTTGTAATTTTTGCCGATGGCCTCAAACATTCGTCAAGGTCGTCTCGACTATATTTAGCTATAAAGCTATAGTGTAATGATGCATGGCACTAGTTAATACAAATTATGAACTCTATTCTTGCCTTCTTTGATAAAGATGTGTCATTATTTGATTACTGTTTTTACCGATAACGGTATGACGTCATGACCGAGTTATTAATAAGAATGTTGTTGTAATTACTGTCAATTAGTGTAATTATAAGAAATCATTAAGTATTAGTATCTAGGTATTACCAAAACTACACTAATGAGGTTTTGTTTAGTGCACAGATGACCTTTTTGAAATTCCAAATAGTGTAAGGTATACATTGCAGATCTATAAAACCTATTTAAGGTTTTATAGATGTTTCTTATTGTCGGCCAGCCACCGTGGGATTACATACGAGAGGCGCGTAGAGGTGCAACGCCGGGACGAAAATCCGCTACCGCAAAAAAATTTCGGTATGGCGGACAGAGCTCCGGTATGGAGAAAGCAACTATAGCAACCCAGCGCTGGGCACGCCACTATCGAGGCGGTAAGGCTTCTCTTTGAAGAGTGGCTATAGAGCCATCACAGCGTCCTCTCTTTCCGCCTGATGCAGGTCCTCACCGGACATGGTTGTTTCGGTAGTTTCCTGTGTCGGATTCGTCGGGAAGAAACGCCCGGGTGACCATTGTCCGGGTGACCATTGTACGGATCGGCCGGAGGACACGGTGGAGAATAAGGTGGGAGTCTACCCCGCTTGGGCGGAACACTGCAGTGTCCTCGAGGCGGCAATCAGCGGCGGCTACCTTTCGCATCTTGCTTTTATTCTTGGTCTGGAACGAGAGGTGGTCCCCTCCTTCTGTGGAGCAGTAATGCAAGCTAAGGAGGCGGATGGAATCGTAAGATGGAGACAAGTCTCACGCCCGGTCCCCACCGGAGACGCCCTGGGCTTGTGAGTTGTAGTGCAATACCTGGCTACTGTAGGTACATGACGTGCTTGCGGATGGCAAGTAATGGGTAGCGTTCCATCCGGCCATCCAGGCTCGGGTTGACAGCGCGTTCTGTTAAACGCGCGCCTCAAATACATGTTGACAAGATTGACGGGATTAGTTAGAGCCGATGTCTGTCAGGGCTGCGGATTGTTTGAAAGAGTTGCCGTAGCCCTAGCAAAGGGCAACTGAAAGTAAAAGTTACACCCTCTTACACAACTCAAAGGGAGAGTTTAATGATTCCTCGCGTAAAAAGGTGTTCCTTATTAGACATGTGGTCGATAAGAACCTAAGTACCTATTTATGTAATTAAGATTAGGTACACGAAGATGGTTAAACATAATATCAAATATGAATTGTGATCTGCATATAGACGAGATGTAAATATTATTTTGGCTGACGAATTTGGCAACTTCAATTGGTTATCATAAATTATGTTAATTGTATGCTTAGCTTATAGAAGCACCAGTTTAAGGCTGTCTACAAGGAAAACGTAGTATAAAGAAAATAAGGAAATAACATTGTAAAATCAAGACAAACTCAACCTGATTACTGATGGAAAACAGGTATTTTCTTAAAACGAAAAAAGTTAAATGGATTTCCTGCTAATTTGCTAAATTCAATCGAACAGTAATTTAATGGTATTTTTTAAATTATTTGGTCAGAAAATGAATATATGGTCAGCTGAAAATTATTATTAGGTAGAGTACTGGTTGCCCAGTGGTTACGGCCCTACTTACGAGACGTGGGTGCAAACCCAGCCAGGCGCATTACTTTGTGTAATTTATTTCACTACTGCTCTTAAAACGGTGAAGGAAAACATCGTAAGGAAACCGGCATGTCCAAGAACAAAAAATTCGAAAACATCTGACATTCGCCAACTCGCACTGGGCTCGCGTGGTGGATTATGACCCATTGCCTCTCCTAGACAGGAAGCCTGAGTCTCAGTAGTGAAAACATTAAAATGTTCATTATGCTGTTATGCTATGCAATCTTAGGGCACCCCGACACGAAAATATTACATTCGAGACGGATAGGTAAGGTAGAAGGGGATGACAGGGGCACATTTGCTTGTTTTGCTATTACATAAGGTTCCTTTAAACCCTGCAGACAGAAGACGTTGGCATATATGAACTTCGACTGTCATTAGCACATTATTAGCTGAACAATCGGCTTTTTATAAAATGCCTATACTCCAATTGTTTAGGTAGTTAACTAAACGTAAACAATCTTGATATGTCTTTTTATTTAAAAAAAATCGTATAAAAGACTTACAAAGATTATTTCATCATCATCATTTTAGCCGATAGGCGTCCACTGCTGGACATAGGCCTCCTCCAAATGTCGCCACAACGAACGGTCCTGTGCGTCTCGCATCCACCGGATTCCCGCAACCCTCACCAGGTCATCGGTCCACCTTGTAGGGGGCCTTTCAACACTGCGTCTTCCGGTACGCGGTTGCTACTCCAGAAGCTTTCGGCCCCGACGGCCATCTGTTCTGCGAGCAATGTGCCTGCCCATTGCCACTTAAGTTTGGCGATTCGATTCGATTCTGCGTGCTATGTCGGCAACCCTGGTTCTCCTGCAGATGTCTTCATTTCTGATTCGATCACGCAAAGAAACTCCGAGCATGGCCCTTTCCATTGCCCTTTGGGTGACTTTGAGCCTTTTGATGAGGCCCATTGTGAGCGACCACGTTTCGGAACCATATGTCATCACTGGCAACACGCACTGGTCATAGACTTTCGTCTTGAGACACTGTGTGTGTGTGTGTGAAGATTATTTAGTTTTATTTAATTACCAAACATCGGTATAGGTAAATAACAAATTGTAAACATTTTTAGATAAAATTTTTAGACAACTTTTAGATAAAAGATATGTCAAGGTTGTTTACATTTAGTTAATTACCTAAACAGATGGAGTATAGGTATACGATTAGGATCACAATTTACTGCTCTATTACTATTATTATTTATTATATATTTAATTTCCTATGAAATGAATTCAATGACTGTCCAATATCACACTATACTGCTGAGCATTTAATAAGTTTTTGCAGATCAATAGAAGCAACTCAATTCGCTCTTTGATTTTGGAACTAACCAAAACTTCTATTTTAGCTGACCCGTTAAATGATTGCCATTTTAATCTATCTAGGTATACATTGTAGTTATTATTCTGAGCTATCAAGTAATTAAATCTTAGATTTACCCTTGCTCTACGCATGTTTTAAGGTTTTATTATTGAAAGATGTTTAATTTTTCGATTATAATTTAGGAGTCTTCAAGGCTAGAGTGAATAGGCACTTAATAAAGATAGCATCACTGCTTACCATCAGGCGGTATAGCAGTCAAGTACTAGTTTACAATAATATTATATAAATCAACCCCAAACTCTATATCTATTGTAGTAGATAAGTGAGAAAGAGATTTTCTATTAGGTGTCGGGCCGTAGTAATATGTTAGGTGTTGTATAGGACATCATTTGTCACTGTCCCCTTTTCTGAAATCTTCATTCTCTGGTCCCCAGATACCTCCATTGTGTTTTAAGTATTTAGTTATTACTTGCAGTTCTCTCGATATTAATTACTCTGTCACACTCTATAATTTATTTGTTTACATCTATTCTTATCTAACATCGTTAAAATAACCTCGTGGAAGTGATTGGTTTTAATTTTATTTGCACAGTCTGGGTGGTCATTAATGTCGTCATTTACTGTTTCCAGGGAACATTTATTGTAGTCAATGTGCGTAAGATCAGCCTCTTGATTAGTTTTACAGTTGATTGTTTTGATTTTTACGAATCCTTTAAAAAAATGTTATAGTGTTCTCCTTGTTTTGGCTTTTTGATATATTTTATTAAAGTTTAACTGCAGTGAGTTACTTGATTTTCGATAGGCTTTATAGTGAATATCACAAGTCTCTTTAAATTCTGTGGTATAGCTAAGTTAGACCAGTAATAATTTCATTCTTACCAAATGCAAACAATAGATATTTTTACAGTTTAATCTCCGCGTGTCTTTTCTTATCACACATCTGCTTGATATTGTCGTTAGATTCTTATCATAATGTCTCTCTATCTAAATACTTTATAGCTTCCAGTCTCTGAGATATGGTTATTTTAGAATCTGAAAACTTGATATAATAGGTGGATTAGATACATTAGTAAGTAGGTACTTACTAGTGGTAGGTATAACATAATATACTAATTATTAAATTTCGTTAAATAATCTCTTTTTAAAAAAGAACTCTGCAAGCAAAATTTTGATTAATCACACAAACATTTGTTAAAGAGCTGATGTTGAAGTACCTGCCTCATCTCTTGAGTCAAGTTTATTTGCTGTAGGTACAGCTATTTAGCGTTTTGTTTTATTAAATAGTAAACCAAGATGACACACCCATTCGTACACTGCAAGCAGTGAATCATCTCCTATTTGTATCTTTACGTGGACAGGGATTAGTTTTAGTTACCTTTATTTTAATAATTATTCCAATGATCTCTTCCTTTTCTTCATCTTTAATGCTCAAACTCCTTTGAGTTTAAATGCTTTCTTTTGTTTCAATTAAACTTGCTCGGAAATCCGCCATCGACGACTCGGGCTCAGTCCGCACGATTACCGGACTACCGGATGGCGAGCTATCCATTGCTCGTCGTTCATAAGCCCACGCCTACGGTGGCTGAAAATCAGGGTTAGGGGTTCCGGCGGCTGGGGCGTGAAGAAGTCCGATCCCTCACGCGTGCGGCCGCCTCCTTTGCTAGTATTACTGCTTCGCAGAAGGAGGAGATCGCTTGCATATCAATTCTACTAAATGAGTACTGTACTTTTTAATTTATATTATTATCAAAATTTTGTCTAAAATAACTTGCATTCAAACTAGACAAAAAGTTTGGTTTGTCTTTAATGGGACATTCGTTTCTACGTTTAAAAAATGTTGAAGATTGCAACCCTATAACGTTACGTTTGAATAGCGAATCTCCATTTGCTTAGGGTCCCAAGCAAATACTACTTAACTAATTTTAAACTTTCCACAGAGCCTTATTCCCTTTTCATCATTTAATAAAATAACCCAAAAATAAAATTTCACGACCAAAAATACTTTGTCGTGGAATTTTAAATTATAATAATAATTTAATGTAGCGAGTGATTCCCGTCAAGCGCTAACAGTTATTTTTGCACGATCTTAATGTTTAAAGCAAGTATTACCTAAATTAGATGGCGACGTGGCTAACTGCATAATTTCAGCCAAGGTTGACTCAGAATAGGGTACCTACTGGAAGTGTACCTTTTCTCGTAAAAGCATTCCGCGTGTAATATTGGTAGAGGCAAGGCAGCATATTTGGAATATTACAAGCAATTTGGAATAATTTTATCTCTCATGAAAGTCAAGGGCATGACTATGATTAAGATGTTTTTTTCACAATAAATATAATGACACAATACACCCATGATGTCTAAACATAATGTAATATCTTGACATTTTTGCTGATATTCACTGAAGAAAGATACTTTGAAAACTTTTTTGGCAGAAATGTCTTTAAAAAACATAATGTTATGCAAACTCTCACAGATATAATGAAAGTTTTGAGTGACCTTAATAGCTCATGCTTTTGTTTAGATTTTGTTAATATTAATATTACACAAAATGTGAGATTGAGTTTTGAAATAGCATGCCATGTTGTTAATACATACTGAGAGTTAATATAACTTGGAATATAAAACTTTCATATATTGTTTGTGTTATATATTTAAATATAGTTTTTTATAACCGTGTTTCTTTTTAATAAAAGAACAGACAGAGATAGGGTAGGATACAAATTATAGCTGCAGTTGCCACTGTTACATATATTATATGGTGTGCAAACAGTTAAACGTTCCGAAATCTGTATTTTTTCGAAGGTATATTATTATAAATTATAAAAATTTAAGATTTTTCAGTTTCCAAAAACAGAAAAGGGAGAAAGAACGTCTCGAATAAAGTATTAATGACCTGCACCCTAAGTCCTAACACGATTCGATATTTTTTGATTCATTTATATTTTTAGAGAGTTCCTAATTATGCAACTTGTTTAATATTACTTTTTTCAAAGATTGTAAGCAATATCGAATTATCTAAATAAAATGGTATTCCAAATATGCTGGATTTCCTCTACTTAGTGTTTACGGTTTATAGAATTCAGGACTAATGGGAGCCTTTGCGTCATAACAAACTTGGCGTAGGTGTAACAATAATTTATATTAATAAAATGGTGCGCTAGATGACATTAATAGGGCAGTGTGGGTAGGGAGCAGATAACCCAGTAAAAGTGTGTGGCGATGGAAGCCGCTACTTGATATAATTACTAATCACAATTAGCAGTACTTGGAAAAACCATTATCTATAACAATTTTGTAAACAAGTATATGTTTTTTAGATTCTGGGAGTATCTTGCATTATCTATATAAAGCGTAAAAAAGATACTCATTTCAGTACATATTGCGAAATTTTTCCAGAACTATCAAATAATATTACTTTGCTTTTTTTATTCTATTTTATTTTTTTATTGTGTATAATAGTGTAAGTACGCTATAACACGTACGTATGCACGTTATAACAAATGGTTAACTGCTATTAGTGAGTCATCTCATATTTCTAGCTTTATTAAAATTAGGATTGGATTTACTTACCTTCATTTAGACTGAAATTAGTGTAGTTACCTACATTTAGACTTGGATTCGTTTTACGTACTTATTTTTTAATGATTTCTTTTTTTTTCCTTCTTTCAGTCACCTTTGTTTTAAAAACAATGATCTCGGTCTCCTTTTCTTTCATTCCATTTAATTACATGCACGTTCCAAAAATGTTAAACAGGAAAATTTTCACAACAATATGTAAAAAACAAATCCTTAGAACATATGAAAAACAAATATTTAATATATAATTAAACCAACTGAAAGTTATTCCAAAAATTTGTGTAGTCGTCTGACTGTTCGTTAACGTAGTTTAGTTCATACAGGTAAATACAAGTGTAAAATGATTAATTAATACTAAGTTTAGTTCATTACTCAATTGCAAGAATTCTTAATAAAACTACCTCAGGGAAGGTTAAATAAACATTCCCCCGTAGGCTGTGGATAAAATTGCGATCGCTAATGGCTAATAAAATTGATTGTAGACACTTTTATTGCACATATCAATGGACGAATTCTGCAGATGTCGTAAATTGACACTTAACAAGCTTATTATTAGCAAGCAATACTAATGGATTAATTAATTATATTGGATATTGGTATATATTTCTTATTTTAGAGCGGTATCTGACAAAACAAATGCTTGTAGTGAGTGAGTTATTTGTTTAGTCTATTATATTATAAGTCTGTCATATGACGCATACCTACTCTGGAAAATTCAATACTTACAATCACAACATACGGTACAGAACAAAAAACTCATCCTGTTCATCCATATGTATCACACATGGTTTCATTATATCGTAACATTTGTAGCATAGATATCTGATGAAATATCAAATGACGTGTCGCCCACTCTAGCCTGTAAAACATTAGGTACAGTATTTACACATGAATTAACTAAATAGATATTGTAAGTATTTATTTATCTATAATATTGCCTCCATCTATCAAAGGGATTGGCAGATAATAGTGATCTATACTAATGTTGAACCATAAAAGTTGTTGTGAACCAATAAATAAATAAGACTAGTGGAGTGTCTAAAGGATTTTTGAATTCAGTACAATAAAACCTGGTCTACTTGACCAGGTTTTACTGTACCTGGCCCTGGATTTGTGAGAAACCTCTACTGATATTATAATTACAATAAGTTCCTGACGCTAATGAAATATTTGCCTCTTACTGAGAATAAGAAACCTGAATATCTTTATAGGTATATAATTATTCTGTAGGTGTAATTGGCACCTAACTCCCCCTGAATAACTCGACCGATTTGGATGAAATTTGGTGTGTATATTTGAGTCCCTGGATGGTTTGGAAATACAATTAAAGCCAGTAGGTGGCACTGCAACAGGGTTCTCTTTTTTTTTCTGACAATAAACCAGTCTTCGGGCAGGATACCGCCTGCCGTGACTGCTAGTATATGATATATATTATAGGTAGACGAGATATATTTTTGTAGATTTTTTCTGCCCCGACCCTCTGAAAATAAGAAAACGTCACATTAAACCTGGCTATTTGGGAAACTGTGTAACTGAAAAGCCTCTATGAGTGATAGAAAATCTAGCCCTTGAGTGGGAACTCAAGGGGTAGTTAGTAGTTTTCCAGGTTTTACTGTATTTAGTTTATGAACGCGTCAAACGCAAACCCTACTTCAATGCCAATGTTTCTCAGGCTAAGGTAAATTTGGACAAATACATAACCTGGAAGCAGGAGAGAGTGTTAGACTTTTAGTAACTAAAACCCACAGTGTTCCTTCAATTGCCTTTTTTGCCAGGGCTGCGGTAACTTTTTAGAATAATAAGCAGCCCTGACAGGCGTCGGCCCTAACTAACCCCATCAATTTTGCTGACATCTCTTTACCATATTATGCGTACCTTGGAATTTCTAATCAAAATATTGGGAATAAGTTCTTTTTCACTTTTAGATCAGCTTTAAAGAATCCATAATTTATCAGTGTTTATTTTATTTTATTTATTGGGAAAATCAAACAATAACATATAGGCAATTACATAAAAAAGGCTTAGAAATAGTTTTACACATGTGATATCAACAACGTTCTTAACATATAAAAACGTGAGACATTTGGTGTGACAAGCGCTGTAATAATTTAATTTTTTTTTTTAAAGGAATGAGTATTTAAAATCAAAATTAATATGTGGTTCACAAACAATACAGCTGGCTTATTATTAATTATATTGATTTTTTAACAAGTTGAGTAAAGTTATTTTGAATTTTCTTTTAGGTTCAGAAAAAAAATCTAGATCGCTGAAATATTTATTAAAATTGCTCGTAAGGCGATGAATTGGGGCACGCAAGCTAGCATTTGTTCGACTAATAGTAGGCGTTAGGCATTAGGCAGACTAAATAATAATAATATTTTACAACTATCACACAACGCCGTCTAGTTCCAAGCTTAGCAGAGCTTGTGTTATGAGTACTAGACAGCTGATAATACATACTTATATATTTGTAAATAAATACATATTACAGATAAAGTACTCCCAGACACAGAACAAATAATCGTGCTCATCACACAAACATTTGTCCTGGGTAGGAATCGGACCCACGACCTCCAGTATAGCGATCGGGGCCACTAACCAGTAGACCAACATGCCAATGAAATAAAACCAATAACTGTTTTTGCGTTTTCCCTTTTCTAGGTACTCTAACAGAATTTGATATATGTGTGTGTCCTACTTATCGATTCGATTTTATCGTTCCATTGGCATATAATGTAATAGAATTTTCTCAGAAGAACATAAAGCACCTTAAGTCATCGTCCAAATGGTGTATGAAATAATCGTCGAAGCGTGGTAGAATGCGTAATCTGGCTCCATAGTTGTTTAGTAGAACATTATAGTCATGTTGTGCAACCGTACGAACTAAAGATATTTAGTATGCTCGAAACAAAACTGTTTGTAATGGTGTATTTGAATAAAACACAATATATTTAAGCATGCCCCTGGAGCCTTAGACTCATTAAAATTTCATAGCTCGATCATAAATTAAAATATTTACATTAACGGCTTTGTTGTGCGTAACGACCATTGCCTGGTATGGCGACACTTCGCTTCTATTCGCATAATTGAGCGTCAAAATAGGCAACCAATAAACAAACCCTAATAAAAATTAATGAAGCATTAGGCTTCTTTATCTGGGAAATCCCAGAAAACCATAGTGCCACTACCTTAAAAATTAAAAAACAGGAAAATGGTTTATTTTTTAGTTTCACTTTTGAATGTAAATAAAGAAGCTTATTAATAATACTCGTAGATTCCTCAAGATATATCGCTCAGCGATAAGTTTTAACCTTGATTTTAAAATACATTATCATTTGATTTTATGATAAACAGTTAGTATTTGAAGTAAGAAAACGTAATCTTCTGTCCTAGTTTAGATGGGAACTTCAAGAGAACTTCAACAGGGAATTTTAATAAGAAGTTAATGCTCTACGAAAAGATGTTCGATTTTATCGCATTAAGTCATGTTTATTTCTACGATCTTAGTGCCGCTTTCTTTGAAGTTATCATTAATTACAATTACAATATGTTTTGTCATCCTATTACATTCTGAATCAGAATCAGATTATCTTTACTGCGGGCATTGGTTTTATACAGATATAAAAACTTAGTAATAAATTATTATAATTCCATTATGTCCTGCCAAACAGGCACACAATATTTGCAAATTAAACTGACCTACTTTCAAACATTTAAAGTGAATCGATTTAAGAGAATTATAAATTTCCAAAATACATAATAATTATTCGATTATTTTTGAAATTCTGGATCGTGTAATGAGATTTATCAATTAAAAAAAATATTATATTGAAAAAAATCTTCCAACTTTCCCTATTTGTTGGATAAAAGATCCTTTTTCATTTTCATAACAGTTTTCAGCTACAATTTTAAAGCTCATGATGATTCATGCAAAAACAAAAAATAAATTTTAACTTGTTTCCATAATAATTGTTGTATGTAGTAGCAATATTTTGACAATCACTAAAACTACAATCAAACTTTGCTTTACTTTATTCTGAATCGAATCGCATGACTAGATGGTATCGATGTAAGTTATTAGTAAACAAACATATAGGGTGAACTAATTCGGGAAATCTGCTAAATCAATACTTTAACATTAACCTATATTTAACCAAAAACCTTCGCCTACGTGAAAGTAGAATATTGGTGGTATAGTGGTCAAACGCAAGCCTATCAATAATAAAAAATATTTAAAAAAAAATATCCCAAGAGACTTCTGAAATAAAAAGTATTCTACGTGCTACTCATACTCGTATACATACTTACATCCTTCACCTTTGTAATATTAGTGTGATTATGTTAGACTAGCTTCTGCCAGCGGTTTCGCCCGCGTCGGTTCAAAAGTCGGTTTCTCCATACAAACTTTGGACCCCCATTTCATCTCCTTAGGGGGTGAATTTCGGCAAATCTTAGCTGATGTCTACACCCACCCAGGAACCTACCTGTCAAATTTTTTGTTTGTAGGTGTTATAGTTTCTGAGATTTCATGATTAATCTGTGAGTCGTATTTCGCTTTCATATATTATATGGATTTGGTGTTTTATTTCTTACGTTCATAAAAAGTATATTCAGGTCCACACACTTTACTCATTATAGAGCAAAAGGAAGTATCTTGTTTTGCAATAATTTTAGCGACAGGATGCACATTCTGATATCTTAACGCAGACTTCCTGTATAAGTTCTGTAGCGTACTGTTTTACCGATGTTAGTTTTACCGGATGTGTCCACTGCTGTTCGTTTATTATTTTTCATTAAATTTATTAAATAAATATTATTAGAATTGCGTTGCAGGCCATTGATTGTAGTTATTAATAAACGCATGGCGATAATTTTTATGGTGATATGAACTCGGTATCAATATTGTTTCAATGGATTTTATGTAGGTAGATATTATGACTAAGATATTGTCTTCCATATCTTTAGGTACCTCTATCGTTGCAACAGAAATTCGTGTTTATTTCAACGATAGAATACTTTAAAAAAAAAAACAATTCTTTTGAACATATTACAATAAGTATTTTACTTAAGGAAAGTATGCATGGGCTTAAAATTGCCCTTAAGAAAAAATATATACAAGAAAATAACAAAGTACTAGACCTGTCACAGGTCACCGACGGTTATACTAAAATGCTTGAGGTCCTCCTATACTGTATTTTGAATGTTAACAAAATCTAATCCACATTTACAAATAAAATCTACTTACTACTACTACTATTGGTATCATAATGATTTCATTATACCTTATTGATAATATTATCAATGTTGGAATATTTTAATCTTTGCTTTTGAGATGAGCGAAGTAGGCACAATCAGCACAGGACCAATTATAACCATTCGTCTGTTAGGGACGCTGTCACCAGCAAAACAATTTTGAAATTTATTTGTGAAAGTGGCAATGCAGCATATTAGAGCAGTATACGTTTATGCCTTACGTTTTAACGGTGCTTTCTTAGTTTTAATCTCAAATATAATTGGACAAAGTATAGTACCCTGCAGAATCCTCATATTGTTAGGTGATAACTGGTAATCCATTTTAAAGCTGTTTGGCGCGTATGACTAGCAGTAAAAAAATCATAGTGTGTTCATATTATAATCTCTTATTTACGTTTTCCACGTTTTATTAGATTAGTATCTAACGCTAACAAAAGTAAGAAAATGCTTCGGAACAATAACGGCCGTAAGAGTAGTTTTTTAGTTTTACAGGTATTTCATTTACTTAATTTGAAATATCTTGTTTTCTTGCCTTGTTGGTCAAGTACCTATCTACCTAAATTTTACACTGTACTGCCACAACGTCAATCCAAGAAAGCTTTTTATATAACAGTGACAATATTTTCCGTCGTATATATACTCGTATGTATTTATAAAACAAATGCGACCAACACGTGCCCCCCGAATTACAAGCAGTAGGCATGAATTCGATAGAAACAACAATAATGTGATTCTAGTCTACTAGCTGCCTCGCCCACACTGAATTTAACGGGACGGCAGAACGTACAACATACGTAAGCAAGTTCGTACGAATAGTTACTAGATATATCATGTTAACTGAAAAAGTCGTTACCACTTGCACTTAGCGTGATGAGATGACCATTAATTGTTGATAAGTAGAGCTGCGGGATCCTAATCACTTAGTTGATCGTTGTTTCCAGGGTTTAATACGATCAATTGTTATCAGCGAGGGACATGACGTTGTGGTTCATTTGCTATCCTACTGGTAGGATTAATTTTCCGAATGTTGACCACACCTTTGTCACACCCTGGACGTGAACACTGCTAATTAATAGTGTTTTCGATAGGTGTGCAGTATGAGGCGGGTGTCCGTCGCCACCCCGCGCTGCGGCTCACGTTACAAACGCCATTAGTATGATGATAAGCTCGTCAAGTTGCTACAGCTCCACTGTCGTCACTTAGCTACCTACTTGATATATTACCCTTCGATTAGCGCGTTGAAATTCTAAACTCACCCTTGTAAGGCCATCGATATTTGCTTATGCATCAAAATTGATGAGTTATATACCTCATTGACAATGATTGATTGACCATTAGTTTTGCAATTTATTAGAAAAATTCAATAATCGGAAGTTCCTTGGTTAACAAGTAAAATGATTACGATTGGGCTAAAAAATAGATGCATTGTGATTTAATTGGTTACACCTGAACACATAGAGACATAAATATTTTGATAAAATACAAATTAGATATATATCCGTAAGCATAATATATATAAGTAAGAAGTAATCGTTAAAAGTTTGCTTCCATTGTCGCTTTCAGATGATCTACAATCAAATGGCCCGATTATTAGTCCATGTAAAAAACAAATAATATTGCAGAAAGGGCAAAACTATACGCTTAAATGCAAAGGAAAAACAGAAGTACAGATTAAGCAACAAGAAGTACCCGAAGAAGTAATCGGACCATTTCGTATAGTATCAAAAAATACGACTGATCGACTTGACGGCGAGTACTGGTTCGAGACAGTCCTCGAGCTGTACAATGTTGACCAGTATTCGATTGGATATTATGCTTGTTTCGACGACACAGTGAACGGTACCGACATACTAAATAACCTCACCGAAGAACCAAATAACACGGAGCATATAACTTTTATTTATATTTACGTCGCTGGTGAGATTAGTTGTATACTGACATTCAATGATTTCTCAACGTCTGTTTCTGTATCTTATGAATTATAAAACTTTTAGGCTCGGATAGCTTGTTTGCACCCATGAGGGAAGTCATTGTTCCAAGAAAACATTGTCAGGTCGTAATTGAGTGTAGACCAACGACACCAGATGTTGAAGTTAACCTGATGTTGGTACGTATTTTATATAAATTGAATGTCAACAATATCATAATTACGTTTATACAAATAAAAACTTAAAAAATTAAATCATTTAGGTATGCAAATTAAATTAACGTATAAATTTAAAAAAATCATAGATTATAAAAAATATGCTCTAGCGCTACATCAACCGCTTACTGCATCTGCATGTTATTAAATTACAAAACTTAAATAACACAATATGCTGTCATTGTGGCATAACAAAGCAAAGTTAATTCTTTTGGCTACTTTATACATAACATCGACTGTTGTAGGTAATTAATTTTACTGTTAGTGTTTAATTCAAATTCACAAATTTCAACGTTTTCACACCTTAAGCTTGCAATAACTAATGCTTATTGCTAAAGACAGAGCCAATACTAAAGCATGATTGATAGAAATAAAATTATTTCATAATAACAATCTTAATATTCAGATTCAGGACATTGCAGAGCCAATATATCAGCAATATAGTCCCAAAATCGGGTTCGTCATCGATAGCGACACGCTCTCGGATCCTTTCGGATCGAATTCGATGTTTCGCACTATCATCTGTGAATTTTCTAAGGGACAAGACAATCGGATAGAAAAACCAGTTGTTTTCCAACGTAGGTGAATAGCAGATGTGTGCGTTTTAACATTTTTATTATAATTTATTTAATACCACATTCACGAGAAAGGGTGTGCCTTTACCTTGCTCATTGTGAGAACAACTCACACGACAACAGTCGAAATTAATTACTTTTTCTGAATGTGGCTTGTTGTGTTTTTCAATTTCATTAGATTTACTAGTACCTAATGCAATATTTTATTAATCATAATTCATTTTAAATTGAAAAACATAACTATATCTATACTTACTAACAAGAATTTATTTGGCAATACTACAATAGCCGCAGAGTAACAGGACACCAGAAATAATAAAGTATTCCTCAAAGATTGGGTTTTTAATGAGAACGTGTAGTAGGTCTGCGTACAGATGCGAAGGAAAGATGAAACTAGAAAACCGAACCGAACGGAAACTTATACGTAGTAAGTAGTGCTACACTCTTGATGTCACCTAACCAGGTAGCGTGGTGTGATGGTTTCATTCACTGGACCAACAACTTTAATACTCAGTGTTCCACTAGATGATCCTTAATACTTGATGTCTTGTGTTACTAGCTTGAAGCTTACTACTCTTTCTATACTTTCCACTTCTTTGGTGTGTTGCTCTGCGTAACTCCTGTATGCATGTTACACGTTTGATAAAATCTACTAACACTGTAGTTGTTCTAATTTAAGTAGTTGATGTTATATGTACTTATTAATCTAATGTTTTCACAATGGGTTGAGTTTTTTTAATCCACGTTTTGCTGTGCATCATTATTTGCCTGACCTGAGAATTTCCTTACGATAAAGCACTTTAGGTATTTATAATATTCAAAGAACGTGAGGATGTACAGAATGATGCTTGTTATTAATGAGCAACCTACGATATTATTGATTAAATTAATGAGAAAAGTTAAATTTAACAATGATAAATAAACGCATTCGCAGTTGATTTGCTTCATTTTATTTTTAATAGCTATTGCCAATAAAAGTTATTTTCTTTTTTATAAAAGTAGCATCTATTATAACTACTGATATTATATAAATTATTTATGTAGTGGTATGACATATATTAATTAAAAAAAGAATTAGAAGCTAATCTCGTAAGCATGTAATCAATAGATGTTAATTAATAGTTTTGATCGTGATTATTGTAAATTTCAACGAATGAATTTCAGCCGAACAATTCATATATCAGAGCAAGTAAATATCACAAACAATTTATAAAAACTCATGGAATATCCGAATAATTAACATTTTGTGTCTTTTCAGATGTTAGGGCACCGCCAATCCCAAAAATAATTAATATTTCTGAAAAGTATTTGAAGGGGGAAACATTTACAATAAATTGTACTATAGATTATAAAATAGATACTGTTGTCAACATAAACTGGAATTATCCTTCGACTGTGGCAAAGGTAAGAATGTTATTTGAATTTAAATAAGATTAAGCGGATTACGAATCTGTATGGGCTTACTCTTTGGGGTGTTTCTACGTTACACGAATATGAGAACCACTCGTGCTCGGCTCGCCTAGCGTAGACGCAGTTTATAAAGTATTGACAACATTTATAAATAATATTCAATAATATATAAAAGCAAATTATTTTTTTTGTATTTTTCTTGGTTTTATTTGATTTACATCAAATAAAACTAAGAAGCTCTAAATGGGGGTGCGTCTCATATCATATACAGTTATTTAGTATAAACTCATCTCAATAACGTTCACAAGACGTAATAAACGTGAGATATACCAACTCTTGATATAATTTCTTTACATATAACATTTATTTACCTACTTTAAAACTTATTTCGTATAACGTTATTGGATATAAAGTTTATTTCATCAAAAATCATTAGTTCTATCGTTTAAAAATAAATATTTGTCGCAGTTGTATCGTTTAACACACTATGAGTATTAAAAGTTGCCGCGGTGACTGAAAAACACAGTTATATAATGCGGCTGCAGAACCTCGCGGCTGTGTTAGGTCAGGTTAGAATAGTGACCATTAGAACTTGATAGCGAGCGAACCAAGAGAGCGTGCCGCGGCAGCGGCCGCCGAGTGCCAGAACCTCTTCTAATGTTAGTGAATCATTTTGGTTAGGCTAAATTGATAATTTTTCCTGACACCACTTTCAAGTTAGCCAAGTTTTATAACTGCCGTGAAACTCTGTCATTGGTTTAAGTGATAATGGTCATCATTTCGCTATCACTGTGCAGTGTGTGTAAACCTAATTTTTACATGCTAGTAACTTTCACAAAACTGCATTGGGCTGTTCATTGATAGTGGGGTGGGCCTTCTTAACTCATGTAACTTAATTAATAAACTGATGAGTTTCCTAAAATAAAAAAATTGACACTCCCGGATTAGGTCAGGTTAGAACCAATTCACACCACTTTCAAGTTAGGCAAGTTTTATAACTGCCGTGAAACTCTGTCATTGGTTTAAGTGATAATGGTCATCATTTCGCTATCACTGTGCAGTGTGTGTAGACCTAATTTTTACATGCTAGTAACTTTCACAAAACTGCATTGGGCTGTTCATTGATAGTGGGGTGGGCCTTCTTAACTCATGTAACTTAATTAATAAACTGATGAGTTTCCTAAAATAAAAAAATTGACACTCCCGGATTAGGTCAGGTTAGAACCAATTAAAAAAAACATTAAAACGCGATAGCGAGCGAGCGAAGCGATCATGTGAGTAAGGTTAGGTTAGAACAGTGACCATTAAAGATCCCCTTCTAATGTTAGTGAATCATTTGGATTCGATTAAGTTAAAAGCCATTAGAATTTATAAAAATCTTTCGTTCTTTCATATTAGACTAAATAAGTTTTATATCTTTTGAATGGTATATCTTAAGATTTTATAATCAATGTATGTTATGCTTATAAAAATTATTTATTTGAAATTGATATCAATAGTTTATTATATTAACTGATCGTTATATCAAATAAGATTATAGATTCAGTTGTTATATCTTGTAAATATTAGATATATTACTTACCCCTAAACAGTTGCAATATGTATACAATTTGTTTACTTCTAGGAAACTATAGAAGAGAAATCTAATGAATATGACGCATATGACAGAACTGGTGGAATTTTATACAAAAATATAACTGTGAGGAACGCTACAAAAGAGCACAATGGAATCTATACGTGCATTGCCAGTAATAATTGTGGATCAAACGAAGTGACCGCTAAAAAGAAATACTTAGGTAATTATGTCTCTTTTATATAAAGTAGTAAAAGATAGAGACAAAATATAGCTACTATCTACATTTTGTCTCTATCTTTTACTACTTTTTATAAGTTTTGAGTTGATAACCTAGTTGTGATGGAAGAGCACCAGAGCCATTATTTTTCAATAATGTTTTGAATTTTTTTTGTTTAATTTTTAGCAAAGCCCCGTCTTGAATTCGAAATTTTACAAATGAATCCCTTGGAAGTCAAGTCGAAAAAGATTAAATTACTCATCCAGATAACCAGTTACCCAACTGCAACATTTAAATAGTAAGTACTTAATGAATTTAGAAAATTAGATTTTGATTTTTTAAATTTCATTTTCACAATTCTAATTTCATTTTTACTATTCTACTTTGCCCAATTCACTTTGCCCATTTCGCTTTGATCATTTCACTTTGACCATTTCACTTTGATCATTTCACTTTGACCATTTCACTTTGACCATTTCACTTTGACCGTTTCAATTTGACCATTTCACTTTGACCATTTCACTTTGACCATTTCACTTTGACCCACAGGTGGGACAATAATGAGGATCCACTCCTCCTTGTTGTCCCACCTTGCGTGACCGCAATGAGTAAAAATCTTTGTAGGGTCACCGGAGCCACCCTTATATACTCATCACTCAATTGGTTGTAATAAGCTTGGATTACGTCTTTCATCGGTCATAGTCAGTCAGCTTGATACTACATTGACAATTTGTTCCAGCTTTCGCGACAATTTGCCTTTGCCTCGAAACGAATCCAAATACCAAATAAGCCGAAATGTAGCCAATGACCCTGAGTTGAGCATAGCTGACTTAGATGTCACAGACTCCGCTAACTATACAATAGTCGCCACGAATGGATACTTGAACAAAAGTTATACATACGATCTGCGAGTCAAAGGTGAGATATGCGAAATAGTTAAGTTAATGATTATTCGGCATCAAAATAAAAGCAAAAGAATGTTACTGTGGATCTAAAATTTTTTAAGTCATCAAATTTCGATACAAATCCCACATATAATTAGGCCTAAAACATAATAAGGCCATATTTTATTGAAAAACTAGGTATCTTGATTCGATTATATTCATATATGTTTAAGTACGTTTTGACATCACGACGTCATGGCAGACCCAAACAAAAATAACGGTAGTTGGTTAGAACCCAACAAGCAGGTCCACAATGATGCAAAATAAGGATATTTAGAAGGAAGAAAGAAAGGCCGCTTTCCTGCAGTGATACAGACTGAAATAATTACACAAGGGACTAAATTATATTTCAAATGTACATTGTAGAATACCCATGTAAATCTTATGTTTACCTGGACGTGATAGATTTAATCTATGAACAAAGTCCAATGCAAACTATTGGCACGTTTTACTTTTTTTTCGCCAGATATGCAACCTAGGTTATAAGATAGAGGCCAATACGAGGAATCAAAAGCAAAAAGAACTTTAAATCGTAATCGAACGAAGATACGATAACGTATAGAATCATTGCTAGTATATTTTTGTCAGGCGTTTTCTATTTCCGTTATATTGTAATGAAATGGAAATATAATACGTAATATTATGAGGTTTCCATTGATAAAATAGATTAAATTGGTTATTACTGTTATATTTTTTTCAGGCTCGCAGTTTTTCATTACTAAAACTAGTAAAAAAAATAAGTGATAAACGAATTGTAAAGATACGCGTTAGTGTTGTGATAGTGATTGATACTATTTAATGCGTAGGTATTCACCATAAAAACTGAAACTAAAACTATATTTAACAATGGTAAACTTAAAATATCAGACACAGTATTTTTATTTCAGAAAAATAACGCCAGATAACAAACTATAGCAATATACTAAATAGTCTATAACTTCGTTTGGTAACGGCTGGTAGACACAATTCTTTTTGCTATTGATTTATCATACAGTCCTTTCAGATATGGTCTAGGTTTCACTTTTGGCGAAAAGAAAAAAAAATACATGCCAACAATGTATGGGAAAAGTTTCATTCCCCTTTGTATTTAGTGGCTTAAGCTCTATAAAATTCATAATTATAGCAACCTCCTTGCTTCCGATTTTTTTAAATTGTCGGCCAGCCATGTGTTCACTTTTTAAGTATAGTCAAGAAATGATTATTTCACAGTAATTTAAATTTTAATTACTTAATTATTCACAATAAATTACGTAACCTAAAATTTTTGTTGTCTCTGTCCCACAGTGAAACCAACTGTCGACTTTGGACCCGAGGACGATAAGAAATACATGGATAATACAATGGCAACACTCAGATGTGTGGTAATCGGGTATCCTCTACCAGACATCGAATGGATATTCTCTAATGGCCATGACACACCACAGAAAATGGTAAATTGATAAAACTTTACAAAAAATGTTTTCTTTGACGGTAATATTGATTTGATTTAGAACTTTTCTCTGTAGAGGAAAGGTAAACATTTTTGTTCAGTAACTATAAGATTGGTATTACAGTATATTTTTGGCATTGATTATATATATACATGAACGAGATATGCATGAACTGCATGTATATTTCGAATACAACAGCTTCTTTTTCTCCCTGTTTGTCAAATTGCACTCTTTCTAAGAAGTATTTGTTTGTATTCTGTAAACATTACTGTTTAAATAAAAATAGCTTCAAAACTTTTTCTTGCAGTCCAGTACGTCTATAAAAGTGGAATCTGTGTATAAAGAGATTGCGTTAATGGAAATACCAGTTCACGCATCAGGTAACATTACTTGTAAGGCAACCAACGATTTTGGTGAAAGTTTTCAAACGAGAAGACTTCTCGTTTACGAGATGAACAATGGTTTCGGCATTAAAAATATGCAAGACACGTGGTTCTCTCAAAACCAGGACGTATCCATCACCTGTATTGCGTCCAAATATGATTTCAACAGTGTAACTTGGTTGGGGTCTGACGAAGAAGACTTGAATGGAACTGGTAAGTTTCCAAAAACAGACAACACAACTACAACTACAACAAACAACACAACACACACAACACACAACACAACACACACAACATAATACATTTTTAATGAAACAAAATTATCATGAATGACGCCGTGGGTCACTCCTAATTGTATTCATGACTTTCCTTATTGTCAACAGCCGCAGTGAATACGTACAATGAGTTTTCACTGATATCAAAATTGAAGTTTCCAAGCATCTCTTTGAATCAAAGTGGCCCGTATAGTTGTCGTGCGAAAAGGTTTAATGGAACCTATCAAACTGAATCTATCAACATTTCAGTTGCTCGTAAGTTGCCTTTTTTATACTATTACATCATAATGATGTACTTCAAGATTGAACCTATTCTAATTACTCGTATAATACATTTGTTAACAGCACTTCAAGCGCCGGTAATATACGATCCGATTGTAGACCAGACCCTGGAAGTGCTTCTTTTTCAACCGGTACAGCTCACTTGTCAAGCTGAGGGAGTACCGCCGCCTAAACTGGAGTGGTATAAGGTAAAGTTTGATGTGAAATTGTGGGTTTGATAGACCCTGCTCTAAAGACTAGCAATTCCTACTGCTAATTGCATAATCATATGTTATACATAATTTAATTTTCTTTTATGTTCCGTTCATAGTAATGTGATTTTAATTTATTTTATTTAGGACATTAGTTTTTATTTTCATATTTTATTTTTTATTGTCTATTTAAAAATTGACTAATGGGAACCTTAAAGTGACTTTTTTACACAGAATCCTCTCGTAAATGTTGTAATATATTGTTGTTATAGTTTTGCAAATAAGTAGTTGATGTACCAATATATAAATTATCAGCAGCTTTGCAAAACATCGAATAATTAATTTAGTAACAGTTGAGTTATTTTTTTATCAGGATCAAGTTCTAATGGGTAATGACACGAATGCGGAAATTTATACAGAAATTATAAATCGTACTGTGATCAACTCAACGATAGTAATAAAGCAAATGGTAGATGAAAACAAGGGCATCTATGAATGTATTGCTAGCAACGAAATCTTGACGGCGACACGGGTTTATACACTTGCATTGAAAGGTATTTACTGAAATTATTATTTATATATATTTCCATTTGTTAGAATAATTGAAGTTTTCTAATTGTTAGAATAATTTTTTCACTTAAAAAAAAAAATTGTGTTGTGATATTGACAATTACTGTCATGTAGGACCACATGTCAAGCAATCAGCGGATCTGACAGGTTTTTTTGTCGTTCTCGATCACGTTATAAAAAGTAAACGTTGTTTCAAATTATATAAAAAAAAGATTAGCCTCATTGTAGCTATACGGTGCTTAGTTTAAGCACAAATTGACGTTTACGATAATGTGATAAACTACGTTAAAATTTTTCGCACTGAGACCAAAAAGTATCTTCGCTTCGTCAATGATTAGATAAATTACTTGCGGAGATATGAATATAGACAATGACATGTATTTTTTTAAGGTTCCGTTCCTTAAAGGGAAAAAACGGAACCCTTATAGGATCACTTTGTTGTCCGTCAACTCAATTCGGGATTGAACTGCTTTCATAGGTAAGTTTGTACGGAACCCTCAGTGCGCGAGTCCAACTCGCACTAGCCCAGTTTTAACATAGGATCTTACTCGTAATCAAGCACAATGTTAAAACATCCACTCTTTCAGCAGAAGCGACATACGCAATATATTTAAGCGTGATCTTGGTTGTCATCTTCTTTCTGATCCTCGTGGTGGTGTATCTGACCTGGAAGGTTCGTAAAGAAAAGAGATTCAGAAAAGAACTGGCAGCAGCTGGCCTCTTATACTTCAAAGAAGGCGTCACTAAATCTTTAAATCCAGACCTGGGAATCGATGAGCAAGCTGAATTGTTGCCATACGATGAGAAGTTTGAATTTCCAGCAGACAAATTAATTCTAGGTAAGAATATACTGATAAACATGTTTTTTCCTGTCAGTTAGGTAGGTTTAATAATCAAAATTCCATTGGTCAAAATACTCGAGCAAATAATGATAGGCATGTGTTCCCAAAACTGACGGGCTGCTGTGCTGTCGTGGGTTGAATTTCCGCACGGAACAAATATTTATATCACCTACAGATTGCTGTTCCATTGATCTGGGTGTTTGTGTATGTCAGTTGTTTATATGTTCGTGAACGCACCCACACGATACAGGAGGAATTCTTAATGTGGAGTAATTTTTTTTTTGCCCTTCTGACTATATCACCTGATGGTAAGCTATGATGTGGCTCATGATAGAGCGCGCTGGCCTAGAAGTAACCTATCGACCTAGCAGCGTCTTAAAAACAAACAAAAGATTAGCTAATGTCCCTGTAATGTAATATAGTGTGTAATGCTAATTGTGTGTAATGTGTGTGTGTATGTTATGTAATGTAATGGAAAGAGGCATACTTTTTCTGGTTTTATCAAAACGCAACAGAGTAAATAATATATTTTTGAATGTTTGTTATAGGCAAACAGCTAGGTGCGGGTGCATTCGGTGTAGTTTACAAGGCGGATGCTCGTGGAATCATAAACGCCGAAGAAACAACCGAGGTGGCCGTGAAAATGGTGAAGAAAACGGCAGACAATATGTATATCAAAGCGTTGGCCTCAGAACTAAAAATAATGGTGCACTTGGGGAAACACATAAACATCGTGAACTTGCTCGGAGCGTGCACGAAAAATGTTGGGAAACGTAAGAAGATGTTATTGTTATAAATTTTTAGACAACAATCATTCTTTACAATGTTGTCCCGTCTGTATATTTGTCTACTAAACTACACAACGGGTTGTAAAACTCGAAATTCAAATCCATTATAATTAAAAACAATTTTAATTGATGATACAGCAGTGTCCTCAGTAAAAAAAATGGTATTTTTAATCCTTAACGAGGTATTTTACTTACATAATATTACAACTTACCTAGGTATTTCGTTGTAAGATCATTAGAAAGGAATATAAATCTTAACTGTAGTAAAGCTCTTCTGAATGCCTTCTGCTGAGTCACTTTTCATTTGTTCCATCAAGGTAATTGTATTTTTTCTTACAGTTTAGGTAGTATTATAAAGGACTGTTGTTATCAACAATCGATACGAGTTTGCCAAGAATGATGTGCCAATTTGTCTTAAATTTATGTTTACAGGTGAGTTGATAGTAATTGTTGAATATTGTAAGTTCGGCAATATACACAATTACATGCAGAGGCACCGTGAGGTCTTCATAGATCAACTAACTGACAACAAGGAAAAAAATTTTGGCAGAGTTAACAGAGGATTCTCTAGCAGCAGTGGCAGTACGGGGTAAGAAAAGTTTACAAAAGAAAAGAAAATATTATTTAAATCTAATCTCAACAGTTAAAAATTGGTTGGAAAAAGGTGTTTTAATTAGTTTTCAGCAAAACAGCTCATAGTTAACGCAAACGACACTCATTAGAAATATTCAATATTTTGCTAGAACAGCACACATGAGTAGTTGAGTGTATTAGACACTCAGACAAATAGACATTACTTGTATTTCGAATCGCTGCCGGAAAATTCACTTCTTTTCAGGATTTTCTTATTTTTGAGATACGAAAATATCCACTTAGATCCATTTTTCTTGTTTCCAGTGCACACTCAGATTATTTCGCGTCAAGTACCCAAGATACAGACCACACATTTGTAAACACGGGCAACACGAACAGATCCACAAGAAAAGGTACGTTTTGTTATATAATATTAAAATGTCAAGGATATACGACAACTAATATACAATCACCCCGGTAGCAAATTGCTTGATCATATTTTTTGATAATACAATAATGTGACCATAAAAACTAAAATACGCGCGTAGATGTGTGGATTGATTTCGAATTTTAGATGAAGCAAAAAACGATCGTTCAAAGCAACAAATGGTCCTATTTTTAACGTAATCTGTTGGCTCGTGCATAAAGCTGAAGCTATGAAATAAATTCAGAAGATTTCCTCCATCTTAATAGGCTTCATTTTTGGCTTCCGCACCTAAAAGGAAATACGGAACACTTACAGGATCACATTGTTGTCCGACCGTCTGTCTGTATATCTGTTTGTCTGTCTGTCTATCTGTCTGTCTGTCAGTCAAGACCCTTTATCTCAAGAACGCGTGGTGGTATCGATTTGAAATTAAAATCATATCCTTTGGCTTATGGTCCCTTGAAGCTGTGAAAAAATCAAACTTCTAAGTTGACGAATAAAAAAGATACGGCCGTTTATGTCTCAAAAAACGTATATTTCGATACTCTCAAAGGAATCAAAATTCGTAGGGTTCCCTTTGACCCAGAATGCTGAAATTTGGCATAAAGCAAGGTCTTATAGTACAGGTATAGGAATAAATCTGAAAACAGTAAATTTGTTGTTACCTACGTCACAAAAAAAAAAAATACTTTTTTACAATTCGGAAAAAATTCGAGACTCCATTTGGAAATTTTAGTTTGTACAGAACCCTCAGTGCGTGAGGTCGTCTCGCACTTGCCCAGTTTTTTTTTACTATCGTGACTGTTAGCATTTTGGCAATGTAATTATTATGATATTTGTTTTGATTGTTCAATGGCACGAAATAAAATTCTTTGACGTTGTAATATAATATTTTTCTTTGACGACAAATTTTAAAACTTATATAAAACTAAATGTAATATTTACATACTTTAGTATTTGTTGTTGTAAATGTCCAAACTACGGCAAATACTAAAGTTTGCCGGCAAAACCTAAAATTAACCACGTCTTACCGGTAAAAGTCCGAATTAATGACTGATTGAATTGCTAACCAAAGTAGGTAAGTAATGTGATAAACTAACAATTTAGAAATATCACACTTACTCTGGTAATGACTTTCTTTCAAACGTATCTACTTATCTATAAGGCAAATCCTAAGATTTATCAAGTGAGTGTTAGTAAAAGTATGATATTAACGATTATTACAGAAGAATTCATCAGTATGGCTTGGTAAATCAGTTGTTTAACTGGTAAATCTTGGGATTTATATTTGGTCAGACTGTTTTAGTAACATATTATTAACCTTTTTACCAGAAAACGCTAACCACAATCAGCAAGTGGAATTCACAAAAGGTAACTTTCGGGGCACATGTACTAATTTTGCACTGTGTTTTAGTCTCTTCGTCGTAATTACTATGTAAGCACAGTTTTATATCGTGTCTGATTTATCATCGTGATAGTGTGTAATTGCATTTATCTTATCTTTTATGTAAATTTGTTTCATGTCTATTTTGTGCATAGCATTTTGTCGCATTTTATGAAATTACGCTTTCACCTCACGTGTAGGTACCCTGCGTCTAGAGCATTATTTGGAGTAGGTAGTGTATTTTAACAATTGTTGAACTGCTTCTTGTATTGGTAATATGCCAATATTTAGACTAGCAAATAGAACAGCAGATGCCTTCCTATTAAATATTCGTATTTAACGACTAAGTACACCAAGGCCTTTCTGTTTGGTCGACTCGATAGCTGCAAATTGTGAAAGTAGATTTCCAACTTTTGTAGGACTAAAGTTTTAAGTCCAAACGGGCTTATATTTATTAATTCGCTTTATTTAATGATTACTTTTTATGATGTGGATTATACCTGTACGTAAGTAAATGACTTCTAAACAAATATAGTAATCGGCGTTTTATGAGGATAATGTGCACGTGCGTCACTAGTAGTATCTCAAATAAATAAATCAATTTCGTCCAACTTAAATGATAAAATAGAATTACGAGAGCTTTTGGCTGTAATTGTAACTATGGTAAAATACATTTTGGGTATAACGATCATGATACCGCTCGCGTTATAAAAAAATTGTATTATTGCGTCTGTAAACTATCCAAACATCTCTCTTTACTGAATGGATTAGGAGGATAATAAACACGTGCAATTGTATGTACGCCTACTTATAATTAGAATTCCACTTGTGTCATATATGGAAATGTGTAAATCATAGATGCATTATGCACGTAATACCTACTATGATGAACCGCAGCTATCTCAGTGATTGTCCCAGTTTATATTTTAAATCCCTGCTTCGTTATTGAATTGACTTATGTAGTCTCGACATTTTTTACCTGAGTTTTATTTATATATAATGTAAACCTGTTAAATTATGTTTTAAACTCACGATATCATTTATTAAGGAAAACCTAATTATTTATTTGATCGATTCAGAGACCTCAGGATAATCTTTTCCGTTGGTTGTTCTTATTTTTATTAAGGTTGCTATAGTCGGTGGTTCGAACTCGTTGATGGGCGGGGCTAAAATACATGCTACGAGCATTTCTTCCAACATCATTTGCAAAAGTTAAAAAAGCTGTGATGAACAATAACCTAACCACACAAGAATACACATTCCCATAAGTTTGTAAAATGATATAAACAGAATTTGAAATACTTCATCGACTGAAATAAGCGGTACCCTCTCCGCTGTTTAAAAATGATCACTTTTGGCACATACTTGATGTTATACGTAGTTAATATGTATTTTTAGGTGTGACATATTGAGTTTAATATATTAATAGATTATTTTGCGGACTTCCTTTCAGTATCGGAAGGTTACGTACAACCGGAGTGGCGTACAAACTATGAGAGCGATTACAGTTTCGATGGCCGCAATCCGCGGCCACTGACCTCTCGGGACCTACTCGTGTGGGCCTTCCAGATCGCGAGGGGCATGGAGTATCTTGCTAGTAGGAAGGTTAGTATGCTTCTGTATGTACTTATAGATGTACTTTATATTTTTCTCTTGGCTCCTTTAAGTTGTGCTCGTTATGGTATATTGTTTTGGCCAAAAGTGAATATCCACTCTATGTCAAATACTGGTACTTATTCAGCTGCATCCGTTAGTAAGGTTGATGTCGAACCCAGAATTGATGGGAAAAGTTAAGCAGTTGATAATCTTGACTAATTTATACCAATAAAAGCCAAAAAAACTTTAAACTGTACTATGGCTGCTGATAGAACATCCTTACATATCGACGGTTGTAAGGCTAATTGATCTAAACGATATTTTTCCAATATTGAGTTATATACATATTCGGAATCAGCAAATTTTTCTCCGTCGTTTGAGTAAGGTTTCAATTTTTTTTTTTAAATTTCGCTTTGGTCAATTAGCCTTTCAACCGTCGATATTATAAAATAAAGACACCCATCGCGTCTATCTGTATGAACGCAGTAAACTTAAAAATTACTAAACGGATTTTCATGCAGTTTTCACTAATAGACAGAATGTTTCTTGATGAAGGTTTAAGTGTGTAACAAATGCATGTTATAGTATAGAAAAGCCGAGAATTTTAACGATTTGTAACACCACCCGTACGAAGCTGGGACGGGTCACCGTATATTACAAAATATTATATAGCTGAAGAGTTTGTTTGTACATATGTTTGAACCGTTGGAACGTACTAAATTCAGTGACTACTGGTACGAATTAAAACATTCTTTAAGTGTTGGATAGCATTTATCAAGAAAGGCTATTGACCATTATGCAGGTGAAATCACGGGGGACCACTATTGAAAAAATAAATATTTATTTAAAAATTCCAGGTTCTGCACGGAGATTTAGCAGCAAGAAACGTGTTGTTAGCCGAAGACAACATTGTGAAGATTTGCGACTTCGGTCTCGCTAGGAGCATTTACAAAAACGATGAATATCAAAAGAAAGAAAACGTGAGTGTTCAGCTATTCATCTTTAAAACCTAACATCCTGAAGGTCACTTTGAAAGTATACACAATACAGTGTTTACTTTCAAACTCATTTAGAAGAAGCACCATAAATATTATTTGAAACGTACCTACTTAATTCATAAATTTGACGTGGCATAACGAGAAAATATTTAGACAAACATTCATTTCAGATAAACATTTTTAACAATGTTTTTGCTGTAGCTATTTTTGAATTAAATTGATGTACCTACTCCTATGGCATTGTTAGAGACTCCAGCGATCTGATAATGGTTTTTATAATTGTTGATTCTCTGCATGTGTGGGTTTAAATTCGTTAAGTTTTTTTGTTTGTTTCTCTAATCTCAAAAATGCGGGACTAATAGGTAATTAAAAAAAAATGAGCGACGCACCGTTCGGTTTTATTGAATATATTAGAGACCCAGCATCACAGAATCGAAAATACAAGTTACCTACTACTAAACACTGTATGTTCTATTCCGTGCTCAGCATAACCTCTTTAAGAGCGCCTAATCTGTGATACTTTTCAGACAACTGCTCTTCGTGATTATGACGTTATTTATCATATACATCTTCCTCTATATATTTTGGAAGCAGAGATCGACCAACAATCTAGAATAGTTCTCAAAATTAACATTAACGTGGCCGAAGCGCTAGTTAATAAATAAGTATCGATGTTGCATGAACTTCTTGATTTACTTACATAAAAGGTAAAAACTGTGTCGCTACTGACAATTGAAGAACCTGTTCTTCAAAGGTTACTAGTTACTAGTAGTAATCATAAAATAATAATCGTAGTATAAAACATCAACACAATTGATCAATAGTTTGTAACTAAGTACTTCAACATCTCGAATAATCATTAGAGAAATAAAATCAGTTAGTGAAGTGGAAGTAGAGCCCAGTTTAGATGTGTTAAACACATTAAATGTAGGGTAAGTAGTGACGTCTGCGCTCTCTCGATCCGTCTCAGGAGACGACTAGACGTCATTCTTGAGTTCGAGTTGATTCGTGTCTGCTTACTGATAATTTGGTTGTTTAATTTATATACCCAAATCCCTAAGGCTAACTAAGCTTCAAGTCATTCGTTTGACTCAGATGCAATGACGTTACCAGCTAAGTTTGCATATTCCATCGAGAGCTTGCGATGGATTCCGATTGAAAGCAAAACAACCGTTTTACCCAAATCTCCCCGGGATTGTTAAGTCTCAATATATTATTGCACTAGATTCGCCCACCTGAAAGTAAAGAATTATCCCAAAGGAACATACTCGGGATACGGGATAAAAACTTCTTATTCCAGCACATGGTCAACATATAGTATATGCCGATTTTCATTCGAATCCGTTCAGGCGTTAGAGCGTGAAACTAATTGGTGTGATATTGTTAGTTTTATGATTTTATTACATGCCCCATGACTCTAGGCGTGGGCTTGCGGACGACGAGCAATGAGTAGCTCACCGTGCGGCAACCGTCCGGAACGAGCCCGAGTTGTCGACGGTGCGTAGTGTTCCACGCGCGCTTCAAAGAGATGTCTCAAAAACCGTAGGGGCCTAACAGGGCCGCAACCTACTGGGGCCATGGGTCGACTTCTGAAAAGGTTACCTGTGGTCCTAGAACGCAAAGGCAACTGAAGGAACATAGGTGTGGTTTTAGTCGATAAAAGGCTGACACGCCCTCGCGCTCCGCCCTAGAGCGAGAAAAGTCATTAGATGATTTACCACATTAAAAAATTAGAATGGCAGGTCCCCGTGTATTTGTTTTCTTTATCCGTTTTCACGGTCTACTCATTGTCAAAACATACTTAGTTTATTCAACGATCAAAAACTGTTGGGCCTTGTTAATCTTCCCAGCTGTCTAATATTTCCTTCAAGTTCAGTTATCTTTACTTATAATAAATCTGTAGAAGTAAAAATTCTGTACATTGAAAATATAAAAAAAAAAATGGCAAGGAGTTTCACTAGACTGACAACGAACCCAAAAATGTGATTAAAAAAAAATTTGTTTGTCTGTCTGTTTGTTCAGGCATCACGCAAAAACTACCGGTTCGATTACGATGAAACTTGGCATAATTATTCTTCACCACACTGGGTACTTTTTATCCCGGAAAAGTATCTACAACAAAAAACAAACTTAATTTTGCGGTTCGATCCCTAGACCTGATTATACCAATCGCAAATAATAAGTTTGTCGTAAGTTACGTCACCCGCAGTGGAGTTCACTCTGCACACGGCTAAGATACTATTAATACGGTCAATAAGTTTAGCTAAAAGGTAATCAATACATTCATTGACTGTTAGGCGGTACGAAGTTCGCCGGGTCAGCTAGTTTATAGGTAATATATAGGTACCTATATCATCGACTTTTTGTTCTACACTCCTCCAGATCTTCTCAACCTGACAAGATAATATTCTGGTCTTACATAGATTATAATTTTAATGATAATTTTCTGCATATTTCCAGTGTCTTCTACCCGTCAAATGGTTAGCGATCGAGTGCATGACGGATCGCATATTCTCGACGCAGTCTGACGTGTGGTCGTTTGGCATCGTGCTTTGGGAGCTCTTCTCCCTCGCCAAGACGCCTTATCCGAACATCAACCCAGCAGCATTGTTGCAGTGGCTATCTGAAGGGTATGTATAACATGCATTTTATAACCAAAATCACTAAAAAATATCATAACAGTTTTAAATACAACCCAATAAGTCTTTGTAGGAAAGTAGACAGTTTCTGGGTGGTTATAAAAAAGATAATCAAGAAGGCTAAGCCTCCTAACCTAACTTACCTGTGTCGGAGTGCCCTGCTTTGAATTAAGCTCAATATTTAGTTGGCATTGTAAAAAGACGAATTAGTTTATTGGAGGCTATCTCATTTTCCGGTTGCTTAGTTATAAAAAGAGAAATTTGATCATGTGGCCATTAAAGAAATGTGTGGCTGGACTTATAATGTCTCATCAATTTTAACTTAATTCTATCCGTTACTTAAACAATTATCTAATTCCTTTTACAGCAAGCGTTTAGCCAAGCCAAATTACGCGGACGATCGTCTGTACAACGTGATGTTGAAGTGTTGGGATCAGAAGCCCACGAGTAGGCCCACATTCAGTCAGCTGCAGGAGATTCTCGGTGGCTTCTTAGAGGACAATGTGCGGAATGTGAGTATATTGGCAGTGTATACAGAATGCGATATAAAAACGTACGATAACGATGATTGAAATTGTAACGAATTGATCACAGGATATTATAATAGCGCTTTTTAGACTCGTAGGTACCTACTCGCTATCGCAGATAGGATTTAACTTTGTCTAAGGGCCCAAACACTAAACTGCGATGCAACGTAGCGTCCTAAATCCTTGTCGTCGCATTCAAAACCCCAATCTGCGACCTCCCACGACACATCTCGAGAACTTGCTAATTGATTCGCATCGCACATTGTATTGGTCATCTGAATGATGCTTTCTGCAGGAAATTGCATCGCAGATTCCTGCGATGCGGCACCGTATCGCATCACGTCGCAGTTTTGTGTGGGAGCCCTATAACCTAAGGTGATATGAAGAGAGGCAGTCTGTTAAAATACGAAAATGTCAATGTATGATTCGTGAGCGAGCATCGCAATTGATCGTACCTTGTTTCTCAACAAACACATTATATAAAGTCAGGAAAGCTTGTTTTTTACAACTTTGGAAACAAATCCCAGTCAAGTATTATATAAACCTACTATAGAAAGTTGCCACAAAGACCTTGTCATTGCATGACGTACAAGAGACATTCAACCTTGATGAACAACACCCTTCTCTGATTGAACACCTACGCTGTCTCCATCTACCCTACGGTTTGAGAGAATTGTGATAAGATGAAACCAGTGAACGAAAGTTATAACTTCAACCGCTTGTAGTTCATGTTCCCGTGTAATAGATGGCGCAGTCAGCTGCCTTTATGAGTGGAATGAAACTGATTCAAAGCTATATTAACAATAAATAGTTAGTCCAGCAGCTTGAATCATCAACATCACTTATAGCTCTTTCTTAAACTTAAATAGTATGTAACAAACCAAAACATTAGAAAAAATGTGTTTTAGACTAAAAACCTGAGGCCTACTACAAGCTTTTAACGCGATCCATTTGATGATCTAAACTGAACTGTTAAAGGCTCATAGGGTGTATAGCTCCCTCGCACGCCTGACATTTTAAACATCATGGTAAGGCTCCTGAGAGTTTAGCCAAGTTGATAATCTACAATCGTTAACGCTTGTAGAAAACTTTAAATGTATGGGAATGACGTCATCTCAACGCTCAGCCACGTGGTCACAACAAAGGAATCGGAGGTGTTGCCGATTCGAGGCGATCTACGGTCCTAACTTGGCTAGTCCTGCTGATCCTTGTTTTGTTCTAGCACTTTAATTTTATCTTACAGCACTACGTGGACCTAAATACAGCGTACATGGACATGAACGTGCAGCCTGGCGGAGAAGACTACCTGGCTATGGTGTGCGCGCCCGACTACAACAATCTGGTAACCCCCAGCCCCCACCACTACGTCAACGAAAGAAGCTTCTTCCCCACCACACCCACGCAGATAGGTAAGAAATCGAAAATTGTAGTGATAATATGAATTGGCAGGCTTAGGTACAGGAGTGAACTTAGTAGGTAGGTTCAACAGAATTTGAGGTAATACAGGTGAGGTCTATAGACAATACCCCAAATCGCATCATTACCTACATGTTATACCTTGTCTTATAGGTATGATATTGAAAACAAAGCCATGTTCTGTTACAGCGTGCACATAATATTATTGTTCTTAATACTGGCAAATCATAATTGAATTACCTAATATTTATTTATATTTGTTTCAAGCTGCCGAAGTCAATAATAAAGGTAAAAAACTTAATCGATCATGTATTTTAAATTCGTCAAATTATTATCTTGCGTTTATTTTGCACTATCTTATATACCACCAATATTTAACAGACAATCACAATAAATGGACGTGAAGAAACGTTAACCGTAAACTTTCCGACTCTTATTTTTTTTTCCTTTTATCAGACGGAACGGATAACACTACATTCTGATTACACAAAAATACTACAAATGGTAATTCAACGCATGTCTTTGTTGTTACTAACAATGAACTGTGTTGGTACTGATGACTGCACTTGTACACACTACACCTCTCTCAACTAAAACTATTAAAATTCCTCTGGTTGATTTGATGAATTCCTTGTAGTTAGTTTCCACTTCTTGGCATGGCTTGGTGTGCCATTATCTTTCTTTTACCATTTTACTAAGTTCGGTTTACATTTCAGATGGCGAAGGCTATCTACAGATGAGTCCGGCGTCAAAGCAGAATATATTCAGTCCTCGAGATAAGGACACCCAGTTTGAATTCGACCCTCGCATGATATACAACTCGAGGGTATCTGAAGCAAGTAGCGGTGGTTCAGAGTTAACACCAATGCTAACTTTGAATAACTTACCGGCTAGGAGTGGCTCAGAATCCGACCATGAAGGTAACCAGTCACCGTATCTCAATATGTGTCCCAGAATAGACGAAGAAACAGATGACGTATTCGCAACAAACCAAAACAATGCAAAGAACGCACTCAACACGGTCACTAATCCCACGTACATCACCTTGGACGTCGACATCGAGAAGAAGCCGAAAGATATTATTAATTCGTATGTTAACATACCGAACGGTCTAGTCAAATAATTTCATTTTGTGTAACAGAATAAGCTAATCTCATTTACTAATATAGTATCTACTTATATGTATATTATTCTCATAATCTGCATGAATGTCTTGTTTACTGTTAATTTTGATCTCTGTTTGTTCTTGATGAAATGCTGTATTTCTTTCTAAACTTTCTTTCACGTGTCTTATTTTCCTTTATTACAAAAATAGTAATTTTTTCATTTAGTGAGCTTATTTGTTGTATCTTCATTCATGTTAATAGGTTTGTATCCTAGGTGTATTGTATGTACAGAAATGTTTACTTTTTGTGTAGACTGATTGGCGTGTGAGGCTGCGCGAGTAGACGTGGAATGGTCACCTTTATGAATATTTGACATTCGCTATGTCATGGGTTGCTGGGGTTGTATAAGTAGATACACGGATAAACATTACGGATAAACACTGTATTGACTATATATGAAAACAAAGAAGAACCTGGCAGTACCGTGCACGTGTCGTCTGTAAGTTAGTGTGGAGGTATGATAATGTATGATGTGATATTTTGATATAGGACATTGTAATTGGACTCGATAGTATGAATGTAGTCAGTATTTATGTTCAGCGTAGCCCACCAGTAAAATAAATGTGAATATGTTTTAAATATTTGTATTTCTACCGAAAACATTCCTACTGTATTTTTTTTATAAAAACATTTTTATGATTTTTTGCACTCTTGTCACTGTTTTATTATCGTATGTGTGTGTAGTTGGTAATGACTGCAACAAGAACATTGGAAATTTCCAACAAATTTTATATTCATAAATAAACGTGAATTCAGAATGCTTTGTGACAGTTCACATCTATTAATTTTCTTTGATTTAAAACATTAAATCAAGTAATGTGTAGGTAGCCTATTGTAATAATTCTTTGCAATTAGGTATGTGTATTTGCAAATATATAAAGTGTTAAATATTTACAAACTAGAAATAAAGTCTATGTTTTTATATTTTTAAAATAAAAATCTATATATTTTTCATAAAATAATAGTAAAAGTTAGTTTAAAAATAAATTAACTTTTCTCTTCGAATATGCTAAAAGCGATAATATTGGTGACGCACAAATTGACTATTTTACCAAATACAAATATTGACTGTTAGGTATATATTATGTTAAGTTCATTGCTAGCAAACTTTTGTTATTGTATGCTATAACTTCAAATTTGTTTGTTTTAAAAATTATGTAGCAAACTGTTGTTATGATCAAAGTATATTTTTGTTGTACAAATTATGTAGATGCCATATAATAGAGAACTTAATAAAATAAAAACGGAAATATATCAATGTGATATTAAAATAATTTTATTAAGATCATTTTATTTTACCATTTTTGCCTTTTTCTTCTACCCTGTTTTATTTATTCCTACTTGCACGACAACACTGCTATTGGTATCTTACTTACTCATCTCTAACCCTAATGTAAAAGGCCTTACATGAAACCCGAGAAATCTACAAATCTGCAGACTGTGCTGTATTTATTTATTCTGCCTTGTTCTGGTCGTTTCTTCTTAACGAATATATGAACAAATCAATCTTCAATGTTTGTTTCATTCTTTTACACAACAAAGTAAAGTCATAAAAGCTGTTGCAGTTGCATCTTTTGCATGAAGTGTGTCCCACCTGCCAGCTAACCATATCTTTTAACCGGATACGAAAACCCTTGGCTTAACTAAAAATCGAGAACTAGGATGTTTGAAGCAAAGGAATCTGCTAAAGTTGAGATTATTTGACAAGTCTAGCCTGGAATGCAAATGAGGTTTTTTTTTATAGGTGGGAAATCATCTAATGACATCTCGCGCTCTTGGGCAAAGAGAGAGGGCGAGACAGACTTTTATTGACTAAAACTCACTCCTGTTCTTTCTTTGCCTTCGTTCCAGGGCCTCTTTTTCGCACAATCCATGGGCGCCCCAGTAGTAGTAGTTTCGTATGGCGCCTTGACGTGCACGTGGAACACTAAGGTGCTGTTTCAAAAATTATGGACACCCAATATAATATGCTACGCTCTCTAATGAACATATACTGATGGCGCCAAATTTGTAACTGGTCCGATTCTATATAAATTGCCATCGACATGGTAAAGAGAATCTTTAATGGCTTTTCATAATGATGATGATTAGGTGCTGATATCTCCAGGACTGAATATATGGTTGGTATTTACTAAGAATTGTTAGTGTAAGGTACTGTAGTTAGCAGCAATTCTGACTACCCATATGCTTAATCACGCTGTGTATCAATTATAGTAAGGTTTCGAGTGGATAGCGTAATTATATTTTTGTTTTGGTAACCTTAGAACGGTCGATTTTGGATTTTAGTAGGTACGAAATTAGAAATAAACCGACGATATTATTGGTAATATTAGACTGGTCGTTGGAGTGAGTCTTGAGGGAAACCCAAATCAGGTAGCTGAAGAATTTTGGGTGAAGCTAAAATAGATATTATTCAGTAGTTCTAATAGGTGTTACGGAGGTTTGATTCTGAATCCGAAACTCGGAAGTTTCGATTGATTTTGCACCTTTGATTCCGATTTTTAATTGGAAGTTATATCGGAGGTACAAACAAGTTTATATTATACTAGCGACTCGCCCCGGCTTCGTATTAGTGCAATACTTGTATTATACATAATTATAAACCTTCCACTTGAATCACTTTATCTATTAAAAAAAACCGCATCAAAATTCTTTGCATAGCTTTAAAGATCTAAGTACACATAGGGATAGACAGCGGGAAGCGACTTTGTTTTATACTATGTAGTGATATCGCGAAAAATTCCCTCCCCGTGCCTTCGGCCAATTAATCTTTCACTTGTTATTTTAGTACCTACACAACATGCTAAATGTTGTGAGTTCGCGCTTCATTTATACCTACTACACCGAGTTTTAGTAGTGTTTTAATTTGACGTTTCTATCTTTGCCTCCGATTCTGATTCCGATGAACCGAGTTTAAAAACTCCGCTTTAGAATTCGGTTGGTTCCGATATAATTACTTACGTTACACGCGTAGTTCATATAGGCGTTGCAAAGATGCTTGAAATCCCAACACAATTTGTGATGCCTGGAAAAATACCTAGGAACCTATAAATTTTATATAGAGAGTAACTTGAATAATATTTACCTTAATTGTGAGCACACAATGCTACGTGCCACATTGTACGGACGCAGGGTGCAATATAAGAGGCAGATTTTGCTATGCAGGTGTGATATGTCAGATTGTGAACCTTTCAACATGAAACTCTGCAAATATATAGTTAGACACGAGTACGATATTCGTTTTTGACTATTTATTTGTTAGTACCTACACCATTTTTCGTCTTTATGTATAACAATATACACTAAAAATATATGTAATTTTCATTTCGTTCGTTAGTTCTCTAGCTAGTGATCGAATGTTAAATTATTCGCGTAAATATAACCATCTTTTTTTTGAAGCTTGTTAAAGGAATGATTTTCACTAACAAAATATAGTAGAAAGTTCTAGTGAGCTATGTCTATAGCCCATTACTTATTAGGTCCAAGGTTCCTGCAATATACTTATATTTTTACAAGGTATTTACAGTCTACGCTATAAAGTAATTTTATACAGAACATAACATAATTGTGTGCATAGAATTGCATTTGTTTACCATCTCTCCATAATACTGTAGCAAAAATAAAATGCCCAAAATTTAAGTTTATAGTCTGCGCTTCTAGTTTTAATAAACAACTTATCTACATACCTGATTTGTGGGCCTTAAAAGTACATGATGTGTATCACAAAGGAAGCTTGGATAAGCCTGTCTGAACAAAAAGTAATTTTATACAGAACATGTTTATTTTTCTACAGTCTGTCGGAAATTAAGGAAAATATCGTAGGTATGTGTTTAACATAAGATGGCTGCTTTTTCCGCCATTAGAAATCAATACAGGAAAATAACGTTAGTTGAGGGCACCATGGAAGGTACATTCGGCACTTAAGTAAGTCACGTAGAAGCAATAACGATATATACGCAAATACATAAAGCACTTACTTTGCAATATTAATATTAATAAGTATTATAATATCATTTAATTTAGCGTCAGACTGTACACGTTATTCTACTAAAATACACAACGGATTTTGATTCGGTTTAGACCATAATTTTGAAAATTTATACCAGAAGGTTTAAGTATATAGGTATTTCATGGAAATGTACTACATTTACATGAAAATAAACGAATAAAACTCTTAAAACTGAGAAGTACTAGTGGGTCGCTACTGAAGATATAAAAATAGAGTCCAACAATCTAGACCCAAAAAACCATTATTCAATAAGTAGGGCAGGTAAGTACTACCTAATTTTATTATTTAAAGCCATTAGGCCCATAGGGTAAAACCAGGATATATGCCCCACTTTTTGAAATTTAAATTTAAATTCCTTAATTAAAAAAAAAATACATTTTATATGAGTAATTTCTATGAGTGTAGTTAGTTAAACATTTATGTTGAATTATAATTATTGATTTTTGACCTATTGATAATTAATTTTGCAGAATTTAGCTTTTTGTGGAATACTTTTTTTGAGGATAGATGCCTACCTTTATGGATATGCCTGCAGTGCGGGATAGATGCCCTTTATACTGTGTAAACGGTAAACCCAACCAAATATGAGGTCAAATTACGAAAAGCTATTTTTCATTGTTTTAAATGTTTTAATTGTTATAGTTGTAGGATATTCTAATACGACACAATACAAACATAAACATAAAAAAAATGGTATAGGTGATATGTCTATTAGAATTTTTGAAGGTGTTCCTTGTTCTATATTGGTACTTAAAATCTCTGCAATTGTAGAATCACCAATGATCGATCAAGAGATTGTCATTGTTTCACCTTTCTCAGCGATGTGATTGAATTGACGAATTTTGCTGCGACTTTTCCGGGTTTATTATTCAGCAGAACCAACAACGTGCCCCTAGGGGCACCTATGCCTCGAAAAATCAGGGCAACTATCCTTTATGATAGGGATAGATGCCCAAGTATTTTTAAATAAATTAAAAACAAAAATGCAACTATTAACACCCTGATGAACACTTAATGAACAAGTACATTCATGTAATAAAAAAGATAACGGAATTTATTACTAATTACAAAGTTATACAACAACAAATAGTAACCTTTAAATCTTTGACGTGTTCGTGAAGTTCGCCGCGGAGATGATTGCACACACGAGCGAAACGCGTCCTCAACATACGACAGTCAGGTAGCAATTGGGGTGCAGGTTGGCTGCTGCTCCTACTTATACTATAAATTCATAGTTGCGAGTTTGGGAAGTTAGGTTTTTTGAAAATGAGGCATCTATCCCACTGCGGCATTTATCCCGGTTTTACCCTATAAGAACGAAGCCTTTTTACTGAATAATGGTTTTCAAATTGAAATAAAAAGATATTATCCCCCGTACCTATATAACCTAGGAAAATACATACATATAATTTATAAAAAATACTTAAAACATACACAAGAACACGTATGCAAAACTTTAAAATTAATCGTAAAGCATAGATACTAATTACGCAACGTAATTAGTGATAATTTGAAACATTACTCATTTTACTCATCTGGGAAGCGTAACGCATTCTTATTTTTCTTACTTTTGTAAAAAACTACATGGAATTCAGTACTGGAGGCATCAATTTAACACTTACTTATTGCCAATTCATCGCATACATTTTACAAATTATTCACACCAGGTGGCTTCATTTCGTACATGGAAGTTATTGGCATCTGCGGAAGGTTGATGTACTGCCAGTTTCCAAGTGACCTCACACAACCTGATGTAGAAAGATACATTATTAGGAGCTTAACACATGAAAAAGAGTAGCACGATATTTCAGTGTCCTCTTGATCTGGCGCCCGTTTAAGCCTAGCCGACACCTCCGCCTACACAGCTGCCGGTATTTTACGCTGTTGATATCAGCGCAAAAAATCTAGATGTTTCTGTAGAACCTCAGAAATTCACGGACGTTAATTGCTGCGTTCATGCGCAAGTGAGCAGCATGCTTGTTGTGCATACCAGAACCAACGGCCACCTGAGTGTCTTTGCCATTGATAAATGATAAATGAACTACACTGTAACATTATTCGGTTGTTATTATCATGCCATACGTTAAACAAAGTCCACCCGTCCGATTATGTAACCCATAACCGAATTTACGTCGAGCAATTACGACAGTAGGTATGTCGTTTTAGTAAATGAAATGAAAATAACACTAAAACAAATAGATCGCTACGCAGACTCCGTGTGTGAAGCATCTTACATGTCACAGCTAGAGCTAATCCTTTTCAATTCACGCTTGTCACGCCTATTTAACACTACACTGATATGTATTTAACTAACGTGTTGTTTTCTGCATTAGTTAGACCGCATTGATGTATTACGCGAACGCGTTCAGGTACAAATTAGATGTTAAAATATGATAAGCATGTAAGGCCATGCATTGTTTTTGTTTAAGTAAGAACCACGCTGATTCTAATTAGGACAGGGGCGCCGTACAGGCACATGACTAAAACATTTTGAAACGTCTCAAGTGTGTAAACGTTTCAGCATCTATATTCAAGTTTGAAGAAACTTCTGAGTACTGAACGGAGAACCGTGTCTCGAGACGTGAACTAAATTGTCTTGATTATGTTCACCTATTCAGATTTTAGACAATGACTTGGCAACACTACTATAGGGGGAAGAACGGGTACGTTGAAATTACCAGGTGTAACTCCGCCATATATGTACACGATGATTGTCATCGGAAGAAATGGAGTGTCGTGGTTGGTGCAAGTAGTAGTATGCTTCTGTGCTACGGGTTACTGGTTCGTTTCAATCAGCGACATGAAGTCCACAGCAGGACATGGGCCTCTCCCGAACCGTGCCGTCGTCGTCGACGACGGTGACGTCTGAATCTAAACTGTCCTACCCAACCTTACTATTTACCCTAGTATTTTTTTAATTGTTTGTTTTATAAAACATGTAACTGGAATAGTCCCCTTACACTCCAATTAGAAAAATAACGTACAATCATAATTCAAGCACTGAAATTTTACTTAAATAACTGTAGACAAATATAAAGGAATCGACACAATACATTGGTAGTGCATCGGTATCTAAGCACGCACACACAAACAAGTGATGTAATTAAGATTTATCATGAATTTATCCAAATAACGTATTTTGGCCTTTGATTTGATCGAGACTTGGGCTGTGCTGCAGTCTCTGCAAGGGTGCCTGATTGACTATCAGTACGTCGAAGTGTAAAAACATCACCATGTCAATCCGACTTCAGGACCAGACCTCGAAATCTATCCTCTTGAAGCGGGGTGTGAGGCAAGAAGACGTCATTTCTCCAAAACTGTTCACGGCCGCAATCGAGGATGTCTTCAAGGTTATGGAATGGAGAGGGCTAGGCATTAGTATCAATGGCAAGTATATCACTCACCTTCTGCGCGGTATCTTCTCGTCCAAAATAGCCCAGCGTCTCAAGACGAAAGTTCAGTGTGTGTTGCTAGTGATGACATATGACTCCGAAACGTGGTCACTCACAATGGGCCTCATCAGAAGGCTTAAAGTCACCCAAATTGCAATGGAAAAGGCCATGCTTTTGTGTTATCGCATCAGAAATAAAGATATTCGCAGGAGAAACCTTGGTTCTCCTGCGAATATCTCATATCTATCTATATCGACATAGACCGAAGAATCGCCAAACCTAAATGGCAGTGGGCATTACTCGCAGAACAGACGGTCGATATCACGAAAGGTTTTAGAGTTGCAACCACGTACCGGATGATGCAACGTTAGAATGCCTCCCACAAGGTAGACTGAAGAGCTGGTGAGGGTCGCGGGAATCCGATGAATGTGAGACGCGCAGGAACGGACGTTATGTCGACGCTAGGAGGAGACCTATGTTCAACAGTGGACGTCTTTCGGTTGAAGTGATGATGATGAGGCAATTTTTATACAAAAATACTTTTTGGTTATTTTGAGGTAAAAAAATGAACTTTAAAAATAACTGAAATCATGTAGCCGATTCTTAGCATACTACTTTCAGAATGTGAGTTTAAAAAAAGTTGTTGTATAAAGTGTTACAATAGAACGGTTGTGATACTAGATCCCGCACCAGAATACCCTGGATGAGTTCAGAACCAGCATCGGAAATTGGCGAGTTTGTGGGATAATAAATGGTTGATGGAAGTATGCAAGATTACTGACTAAATACTGTGATGCATTTTCTGGTTTATCGTGTTTACCTAAACTTGTAAATAAACACGATAAACCAAAAATTCATGTTTTATTTATTGTTCTTTAATTGGGTTAAAAAGTAGTAAATTATCTATTGTTTCTATCACACCATCTATACCTAGATATGAGAGAACGATATCTATCTATAAACAAAACACAAACGTATAGCTACATAAAACTGTATTAATTTAGTTCCTTAACCAAATAAATTTAAATTTGTATCCTCTCGGTATAGGATAAACAAACACCGCTGACCCGCCTCTACGTACTTACACACAGTAAAGTGCTCTAAGCTGAAAATCGATGCAATTTCAATCCAAACATTCTGTATAAAGTTCGTACTCCACATCGCCGATGTTCTAACAAAACTAAAAGTTAATCTGCGTTAACAAACAACGGCTGGTGTAGGTACTCGTAGAACACTGTTTTTGTCGTGGAAATGATGAATATTGTTGCAGCATCTGCATACTGAAGTGCGGTCGTGTCGGGTTTTTTTACCCTTCGTCACTTTTAAATTTTTGTCTTATCATGTGAGAACTTGTTGCCATGATACCTACCTACGCCACTGAATTTACTACTCCTTATAAAATAAAAATTAATCATTTGAAGACAAAGGTCAAACTCTAAATAGTATAAAATAAGGTCGATGTCTATCTGTCTGTTTCTCCTCTTACTTCTTCGAAATCGCAAATCGGAATATGATACTGTTTCCACTAATAGACAGAGCAATAAAAAGGGAAGATTCTATGTAAACTAACTATACGAAGCCAGGCCAAGTCACTAGTATCTATATATATATTTAGAGGTTTATGTCTACATTAATCCCACTTATAATTATGTCTAATTGAAATAAAAAAATAAAAAATTATGAGCTGGCAATTTTATTACACACTAACTGTAGTCCGCGGCTCTACTTCTGTGAAAGTAGGTCCCAATTTTCCATCAATTAAAAATAAAATAACGGTTTCTTCTCTATTTTTTTGCCTTTTGAATTACCCAGGTTTTAAAACGAATAAATCAAAATAAAAATGATTAAAATCGGTCAAGCCAACATCAACGAACGAACGAACCAACATCAATTGATTTTTTATCGAATTAATTAAACGTCAGTCATACTACTGACACTGCCGTTACATAAAAAAGATTAGATGAAACTTAATTGCAGCTAATTAAATAGTGAATTTAATTAGCAATTAAGCGCTCATAAATCAGTAAGCCAAATTCTATAGTGTCAGTTTTCATAATGAGTTTCAACAATAGCTACTATTTTACTGCATCCATAACTATTAACGTTTCCTTCCTACAGACAATTAGACGACATTGCAGCTGTAGTGAGTGACTTAGGTATTTCGCCAATTGCTTCGCCTGCCAAGCGTCGTCATTTGGCTGCGTTGACTGTACGCAGAAATGGACACCTATCTTTTGTAGGCACATGTCATCTCAACTGTACCTGAATGAAAAAGACAGACAACGAACAGCCTACAGGACTTAGTGCAAGAAATTTGAACTGAAGTTAAGAAGTAAATAGGTACCAATACTAAGTTTTTCTATGCAAATGTGAAGGATTTTATCGAAACTTATTCTCAGGTAAATGTGGGTCTGCCTAGGTTGTATGATTATTCGAAAGACTTACTGTGGTCCTGGAGCGTAAAGAGCAGCTGAAGGAATCTTCAGCTGCTCTTGTCTATTTTAATCATTAAAAAATCTGACTCTTCATCTCACGAGTCCAAACGTAAAAAATTTAAAAGTGGATGATGTAATTCAGAGTAAATAAACCATTTGTATTGATGAAAACACAGCATACCATCACGTGCACATATTTATCTCTGTAAGTAGTTGATGTAGCCAGTTTCCCAGTGATTCCGTGCAACGGTATATGTAGATAGACGAATTATTAGGAGTTCAACACATGAATAAAACAGTGTGATTTTTTAATGCTCTCTTGATTCGGTACACATTTAAGCGCATAGTTATATTTAAGTACCTGTTACTTTTGAAGTCCCGTGTAATAAACTGCGATGGACTGATTTTAATATTATAGAGCAACAAAGCCTTCATCATCTCTCTAGCCTTTTCACAACTAGGCTTCAGGCTGAATACTCGTATTTTACATGGAGCGACTGCCTTTCAAACGTACACAACCCAGTTACTGGGTAATACGATAGGTACTCCTTAGATAGACTGATGGTCCGACTTTCTGGCGTCTGACTACCTGTAACGACTGTCATAGATCTACGAATTGCATTTTCATATCACAAGGCATTGATGCCTTGTGATGTGAAAATGTAATTCGTAAATAATATATTTTTCAGACAGTACTTATTACACGTTGTTTCGTCTCTGGAGGGACTGAGCCTAAACTGTGATACATCAAACGTCATACAACTTGTTTCTTTACCGAAATTTACATATTTTTTAATTGGAGTTACGTCCTTTTTAATTTAGTTGCAAATGAGCGTCGTTTCAGGGGAATGAGTTGTTAGTGTTAAAATAATATGTCGTTTCATTTTTAATTAAACTTTGCATATGTTTGTAACTGGGTAAGTAACATGAAAAAGTTAGTTTTATTACTCTTGTGAGTGAATTTGTGCAAGACATAAAAAGGCTGCATTCTACATGCTTTTTTGTTGATGCCTTATTTTTTTGTTTCCCGAATTGTATTTCTTTTCAATAAGTACCTAGTATATGTATACTTCTTCTCGGTTGTTAGAGTATTTTTTCTAGGATGGTTCAAGTTACTCTGGTATCTCAACGCTATCTTGTGTGTTAAACCTGAAAGGAAGATGTTGTCTGAGTTTAGAGTCTGGCCAGCATATAGTTGTTTATGTTCAAATTTTAAATGCTTCATGTGTGATAAACAAAATAGACTCATAATGTTATGGTATGACTTTAACAGATGTAGGTGGTTATCTGTATGTATATATTTATAAAAAGAGAAGCCCTGAGTCACTGACACATTAATGCCAAGCCCTTGGACCAAGAAAACAGTTTTTTTTCAGAAGTCATGTTTTAAGACGGAAATGAAGAATCAGAAAGGAATTTTTCAAATTCAGCCCTTGAAGGGGTGTAATAAAGAAGTTAAAATTTTGTATGGAAACCGATCATTTTTGAATTGTAAAAAGTAGATCTTTAATACTTCAAATTTAACGCAAGCGAAGCCGCGGGAATAAGCTAATATTAAATAAATAAATGGTTTTCAAGAAACAGCTTAGGTAAAAATACAATTTAATGGAATATCTACAATATTCGAACGAGGTGGAACTGAAAAAAATTCGATGTCTAATTAAATAATTGGTTTTTCTTAAAATTTTAAATGCATTCAATTTCACCCAAACAAAGCACATTTTTTTTTTGCGACCTTGAAATAGAGAATTTCAATTTAATAACTATTGTATCTGAAAAACAAAATTTTTAAACAGTGATATGTATGCAATTCAAAAAAGATAGGTTCTGAGTAACTTTTTTGTTAGGTTAGGTTGATGGTGTCATAAACATAAAATAAAACCATTTTCTATGATATTGTCACGTTTTTATTAAAACTTATGTTGAAGGAAAAAGCTGAATGCTTCCAGGCCCTGAAAGAACACACAAGTTATAATTAGAAAAATATGAATTAAGACGACGCTTGCTAATGCTCTGACGTTACTGATGGACTTCTTATACAAATGGATAAAAATATAGCAGGGTTAATGCAAATATCGTAAGTTTATAATACAATCCCGTAAGATTATAAACTCTTCCTTTTTAGTAAAGATACGGTGGTCATATTGTAAACTATGGAATTCAGATGATATTTAAAATGATCTGTACACAATATATCAAAAGTTTATCTTAATTTATCGATTTTTTTTTATTTAGTTTAGTATCGTAAAAAATATAACAAAAATATCCTACGAATAAGGGCGTAACTGCATAATAGCAACTTTTCAGGAGACACTTTTTTGTGTTTAATTAAATTAAATATTCTTAAATATTTAATAGTGATTACATATAATGTGTGTTGATATCTTAAGATTCGGCTAGGATTATTTTCAATAAATTATCTTTATATTTTAAACGCATTTTGTCCCTTAAATCCTTATTCTCTGTTGAGTTAATTAATTTTCAATATTGGGTACATAGAATAAAACCATAATGGTGATTGTGGCCGTGTTCTATGGAATGGCTATATTGCGAGACGAAGCCCTAATTACTTTTGTGTCTTTCTTCTGTTTCAAATTATGTTTTTGTCTTTTTTTTTTCCGCCGATAAAAGGCATAATGTAACTTATTGCTCAAGTCCAGCACTACTTCGCATTATGTAATTAGAATGGCTTAATTAAGTACAAAGTCGTTGATGTTATGATATTTGAACTTATTCAATACTACAATTTAACAAAACGCGTTCCGCCGACTAGAAGCCGAACGGCGCTAGTACGCTCTCTCCGCGCCCGCATACCCCCATTACTTGCGAAGAAAGAGGGCGCGACGGCGATTGTAGCTTTTTCTTCGATGAAAACGTAGTGCTTAAAATTGTGGTTTTTTAGAAAACCTAATTATTTGATAACCTGTACCGTTTTTAATTGTTTTGTTGAACTGGTTATATGTAGTATGATGAGCAGAATTGGATTATGCAATAAAAGAAAAAAGCCCCTATGTTTGTTAGAGCACTATTCGTAGGATACGACGATATTATGGTATTTTCAATAATCCGGTGAAGCATGGTGCACCTACTAGACATAATATCACATTGAGAGTACTTGTCAGTACTTTTCATGTGTAACAAATTATGCGTCAAGCAAAAATTAACTAATCAGTTGAATCACGTAAGCGTAAGGCTACCTCATCACTAATATAGGCGGCTTGCTTAGTCCTTAGAGCCTAGCGAGTTACCTAGAGAGCTACCATGGTCCTGAAATGCAACTGAATAACACAGGTGGGCTTTAGTCAGTAAAAGTCTGTCACACCCTCTCGCTTCACCAAGAGCGAGAAAAAATATTTGACGAATTCCCACCGCAAAAACTGAGCAAAGGCCTCTCCCGATGAATTCCAGCTTTTATACATGATTACCTTCCCGTCAGACTATAAGAGAGGAACTGGGAATTCAACCTATCTGTATAAAACAAACTGCCAAACTTCGCTGACGATTGAAAGTTGGGATATAGTTCCACAGTGGTGGAACCGTAGATGGCAGCCAGTTTAGGCTTAAACTGTCATTGTATTTTCTCAATTTTAGACAGATTGCGTAGGTAATTGATTGATTACTATCGATAAAAAGAAAAAACAAAATCATATTTTTTTTCCACATTTGCGGTAGGTCGCTTCCACCGAATGCCAAAAGATTTTTTAGATATAACGGTTCGTAATACATTAAAAAAAACTTACAGATTTACATGTTTCCAGGACTGCCTTAGGAATTGCTGTTGCAAAATTGAATAACTGAAAAAAAAAAGATATTCACCAATTATTCTGGAAAAAATAATTTAAATAAGCTCCAGCTATTATTATAAGTCACGGAACGACCTAAGGGGTGACCAGACGGTTGCAAACCAACGTCCCAACCAAGGTGACCTTGCTAGTTTCAATCAGTGTAGCCAGCAGGTGTAATCCATGAACTTCAACGCCCTTGGTTGGGAGGCGCGTTTTCCCAACCAACAAATATGTTGGCGCGTGGTTTACATCCATGTAGCCGCAACACAAACCAACACATAAACCAAGGTCACCTCGGTTGGAACGCTAGTGTGCAACCTTCTGGTCATCCCTTTATTTAACACTAGTTAATCAAAATTGTTTGTGGTGAGTGGTTCAAAATGGTAGAGGAGGCCTTTGCCAAACCTTTGGGCAAACAGACGAAGTTGAAGGTGTCATCGAATCAGCAAAGTTGTCAATATAAGTTTATTTATGTTAATGCAAACTTTTCTTTTTATTAAAGGCTTATATTATTATTTAATATAAATGGTTAAACTTTTACATCGGTTATTATATAAACAAAAAAGAAACGATGAAACTAAATGAATTACGATTAAGCGTTTAGTTGCATCCTCAAAATGCATGCAGAAGTAAAGACCAGATCTAGAACAAAAAATGATAAGGATTTGAGACTTACAGAAGTTGAAAAGTTTGGTCTAGAAGAGGTAGTGGTGGTCGTTGTTGAAGTCGATGTGGACGAGGAAGATGAGGACGTCGCTGCCACAGTGGGGGTCGCTTTTGCAACCGACGAATTGGTGGCATTGTTTTGGCAGAAACCCATCCCCACGAGGAACACCAGCACCAGAAACAGTTTAATGTGCACAAGAGCCATAATCGCTAACAACTGTACATAGAATCCCTCTACGCTAGCTTATATACCTACTAACACTTTGTTGACAACCGAAACCCATTATGCCTACACGTAAATAATATCTATGTTATATTTAGAATTTTTCATGGCATCGTTTTGTACGGAGGCCACTTTAAATTTTGCTCTAATGAATATTCAGTATGTTGTAAGCAGCCCAAGACGTAAGTCTAGGGCATTACTTGCGTTCGAGTCTAATTGTTTACATGCTTTAAGATATTTTAAGCCGCGATGATCAACTTTGCAGATCAATTTATATTTTTTTAGTAGGAAAATTATCAAATAATTTCTCCCGCTCTGAGTAGAGCGAGAGGGAGTGTCAGACTTTTACTTCTAATGACTTCTCTCGCTCAGGGGCGGAGTGGGAGGGCGTGTTAGACTTATACTTACTAAAACCACACTTATGTTTCTTCAGTTGCCTATTGCGTTCTAGGACCAGTGGTAACCTTTTCAGAAGTCGACCTATGGCCCTAGTAGGCTTAGGCCCTGCTGGGTCCCTTTGGTTTGCTGACATTTGTTTGAGGTGCGCGTGGAACACTACGCGCCGTCGACGACTCGAGTTCGGTCCGAACGATTACCGGACCGCCGGACAGCGAGCTACTCATTGCTCGCCCTCAGCAAGCTGACGCCTACGGTGGCTGGTAGTTGGGGTCAGTGTCTCGGTCCTCCCAAATTTACCATGTCAGGATAGGACCTGCTCCATTTAGAAGATGAGGACGCCGTGATGCCTCTCCAGCCACTCTTCAAAGAGGGGACTTACCGCCATAATGTTTTTCAGAGTCATGGCAACTCTTTCGAACAATCCTGCAAATCTCTTCATTTTTAAGAACAAAAACGAGAACATCCACGGTTTATCCAATAATTTATTGAGCGTGACCTAATTCGATTGCACTCTGCGATATTTTATTTATATGTAGGTAGGAAGTTCACCGCATCAGGGTAAACAGCCACCCTCTTTCCACTTATCTCCTTTCACAGCTTCTAGGGATAGTCATTTCAAGTATAATAATCATACCTGAGACTGAGAGGTATTAAACATAAGCAATATATTAAGTAAGATAACGTACTGTGCAATATTGCACTACACAATAATCTTTCTTTCTTTACATGTATATTTCAAATCAATATCTCCCCACCACCTTAGTCTGTCTGTTCGCGATGAACTTAAATGTACAGAAATATTTTTTACGTGGTTTTCAGCAATAGTCAAGATTCAAGATTCATTTATTTCGTCAGAATAATATTAGTACTGGTATTAAGGTCTTAAAATAAATTATTGGTCTCCTCACATTCTGCCACGTGTGGCGTGCAAATATTTGGTAGGAACCTAAACCATTTTTAAAAACAAAAAATATTATGTTAGTAATGAGTTAGTACCAACAAAATTTTACAATTAAATTCAAAGTATTATTAGAGAGAAATGTCTAAAATTATAAAATTACAATTCAATTAGGATGTCAATGTATCATTCGAATAGTCGTTTAAATTATAATAACATTGTTTACACAAGTCTATAAGTTCCTTTTTAAACCCATTAAATTTAAGTCTTTAATCGATTTTGGGTTTTTATTAAACACTGTAATAGTCAAAGTGTTTAATGAAGTAAGTTTAATTGTATTTCTTTATATACATGTATAAATAAAAATAGTGGAGAACAGCCGAAAATTTCAAAGATTTGTAACACCCATGCGAAGCTGGGGTGGGTCGCCAGCTTAATATAACGATACCACATGAGTAGATAAACGGAACAGAGGCAAAGCTTCCTAAGAACGTGCAATATTGTTATCTATTTTGGTAGGGTTGTCATATTAGGTGAAAACAAATTAAATAAAACATTTGTTAAATAGTTTTATTATTATACTCTAATAATTTTATTCTTATAATTTTTATGTTTTTAGAATTTATTCTTTTAATAATGTGGTAAATTCTGAAACTAACATAAAGTTTTTGTTGCCAACATTGACAATTTTTATTTCAAGATCGAAATATTCTAAACTTGCCCGAGCAATTCAACAAATGCGATAAAATTATCAGTACGTATAATTAATAAACCCAATTGTAAATCACCATCATTAAAATCATTGTAATGAGTGAATAAAGAATCTTTGCTCATATTTATAGGTTGTTCAGATATCTTAACGTACAGTTTTATTTTTAGTATGATATATTTTGACTTTTCCTAGTATTGTTTATACACACAGTACAATAAACCACCATTATTGACAATAAAATACCACGTTTTTACGTTAACATATTTATACATGTACAAACAACGTGCGTCGCATAGACCCTAAACGAGTCCACTGACTGAGCCTGCGTTAATCGGTTTTTTCCAAGGTCATCGCGTACGCAACAAGCGGACAGTGGACTCATTCCCCGTGTGGTTGTAGTAGTGCAACCGATTCGCGCGGTTGTATGAAGCTTTGTCTCTGTTCCGTTTATCTACTCATGTGACGATTCACTGGAAATTAAGAGTAGGTACCGTATCTTTGACCTATTATTATATAAATATATAATTTTTCTGTACATGTGTTTGTCACCTAACTTTTCCTCGATTTGACCGATTTGGCTAAAACTTTGTGTACCCCTAGATGGTTTGAAAATACAATTGAACCCGGTAGATGTCGCTGCAATCGGGATCTCAATTTTTTATCTGATAGAAAGCCAGTTTTTGGGCAGGACAATTATTTGCCGGGACCGCTAGTGATCATATAAATCCGGTTATTTCTTATTTCTCAATCACAATTATAGACGAAGTGCAATTATGGACGAAGTTAACATGACGAATAACTACTGGATATTTATTGTGAGGGATGTCACGGTTGACATCTGTCGGGCATGTCCCCGTCCGGGAGAATCAATTTGTCACATTGTCTCTGACTGTCCTCGTCTAGCTAACGGAGAGTACTTGCATAGGCATAACCTTGTAGCCAGGCTTATCCATCAGCATCTTACTCTAAAATACTCTCTTGTGGAACCGGAAGTGCCGTACTACAGGTTTGAGTCCGACCCAGTTCTTGATAATGGTCATTTCACTTTGTACTAGGATCGGCCCATCATCAATGAAGGGACTATTGTGGCCAAAAAGCCTGATATAGTGGTGGTGGACTGAAGCGTGCAATGATTGTTGACTTATCCGTTCCGCATGATGAGAACCTCATGAAAGACGAGAAAGATAAACAAATCAATTATATTGACTTGGCTCGCGAGGATGTCGACATGTGGGATGTGGTATCAGCGATCATTGTACCGAAATACCAGGAAATAGCTGAATACAACTCAATTTATGTTACCCTATTGAATATAATAATTAATCAAAGCTAAAAGCTGGTATTCATAATGAATCATAGGAAACGCTGTGAAAAGCTGTCACACATTTCACTGCACTTCGCTAAATACGCCAAAATGTCAAAACGCAGGTGTTGGTTTGCAAACAAAGTTTGAACCTATTGTGATGTTTGGATGGTAGTTTCGGCTTGTACAGGTTATTGAGGAAAATCTTATTTAGTAAATTGTATCTTTGTTCTTTAAGGTAGACTTGGGTAGAAATTGTATTTATACCTTTCTTTTGTTTTGAGTTGGAAAATCATCAAATAAATCCTCGCACTCTGAGAGAGAGAAGGAATTTCAGATTTTTTACTGACTGAAACCCACTTGTGTTCCTTCTTTGGACCGCTCGGAGGACACGGTGGAGCATACGGTAGAGGTGTGCCGCGCCTAGGCAGAACACCGCCGTGTCCTCGTGGGGGCGATCGGCGGCGATCTCTCACGCCGGGCCTTGGTACAGGCCATGGTCCGGAGCAAGGAAGAGTGGCAGGCGGTCGCTTCCTTCTGCAAAGCAGTAATTCTAGCAAAGGAGGCGGCCGATCGCGTGAGGCAAAGGACCTCACGCCCCAACCTCCGCCGGGATTCCGATCCCGATTTTTGGCCACCGTAGGAGCGGGCTTGCGGAGGGCGAGCAATAAATGGCTCGCCATCCGATCGTCCGCTAACCGTCCAGACCGGGCCCAAGTCGTCGACGGCGTGTACTGTTCCATGCGCACCAAAAGGAGATGTCAACAACCGTAAGGGCCCAGCAGGGTCGAAGCCTACTGGGGCCATGGGTGATGAGAAAGAGATCCTTGGGGCCCTGGAAAAATGGTAAGGAAGGAACAAGAGTGGGTTTTTAGTCAGTAAAAGTCTGACACTATCTCCCGCTCCGCCCAAGAGCGGGGATATCATTAGATGATATTACCATCCGAAAAAAAAACCTGTGTTCCTTCAGTTGCCCTTTGCATTCCAGGACCACGGCAATCCTGGCAGACATCGATCCTAGACTGAGTACCTTGCGAGGTAATTACATCGGTGCACCAAAAAATATTTACAAACCAACTAACAGTAAATGTGACGTCAATTAAAAACACAACAGTACCTCCGCAATATTATTATACGAATAAAATGGCAGATGCAAGCATACAAAATACAGGTACCGTCAACACAAAAGAACATTGTGCGTTCCACCTCGTCGTTACGTGGATGCTCTCTGTACAAGTAAAAACTACACCAGCTACCTTTTCCCTGCAGGCTAGACATACATGATTCAAAACGTTTGCTTCACGTTCGCTTACATTTTAAACAAATGGTGACACACAGAAATACAGTGCTTTAACTATTGCAAATTGTGATTGGCATCCTAAATGAGGACAGCGGAATTGTGCTTTTAGAGAATTTCAGTTATGTAACATTTATCTTGCGAGTTCTATTAAAATATAACCTTTATCAGATGCCCTGCCATGAACTCTTAACGCGATCCATTTTACGACCTAAACTGAACTGTTAAAGGGATGGAGCTATATAGGGTGTATAGCTCCATCCTCTTTCTCACTCGCACGACTGACATTTTATACACATGTCATAGTAAGACTCCAAAAAGGTATTTAAACATGTACGTATATCATATAATAATATGTATTCATTCATAAGCCTAAGGGCTATTTTTCACCGGAACACCATGGCGGTGCGACCAGTTGCGCCGCCATGGTGTCCGTAAGCTACCAAACTAGACACCATACAGGCACCAGAGTGGTTACACCACACTGAGACAGTATCAAAATGGACCTTAACAGTCCACGCGACCGAGTTGATCGCGCCGCCAAATTGGCAGCGCAACCAAACGGACACCAGCCCCCCTAGCCAAGTTACAATCGTATCGTTCGCGCTGAACGCTTCGAGTAGGCCACGCCTCCGATTCCATTGTTCTGACGTCATCTCAACGCTCAGTCACGTGGTCAGAACAAAGGAATCGGAGGCGTGGCCTACTCGAGGCGTTCGGCGCGAACGATACGATTGTAACTTGGCTAGGGGGGCAGGTGAGTAACTATCTGTAGAGCTGTATACATTTTGTTGGTAGCGGCGACTGGTCGCGCCGCCATGGTGTCCCGGTGAAAAATAGCCCTAATACCTACAATCGGAGAGAAACATTCAACAAAAGATCATATATAAGTATAATCCTAATTGTGATTAGGCTAAGTGTTAATACGTGCATATAAACTTAAGGCTTTTGACACCTTTCTCTCTTTCATTAATGCTTGTATGAGATCAATATTAAATTAAAATTAAAATTGAAAATAATAATAATTAAATTGATATTGATACATTGTTATTGTCTGTTTTTTAGACATTCCCACGATGACGTTATGCTGAAATTTGCCCGCTTCTTTAACGACACTGACATGTATTATTTTATTTGACAAACAATAATAATTTCTCAGAAAAAAGTACGGTCAACAAAGAAGATGAGGAAACAGGAACGTCAGATATAGTTGAAGTTTTCATGGAAACCGATGGAAACGTATAAAACATAATTACGATGATGGATATGAATGAAACATAATTCAATTCATAGTAAATAAACAACTCGTATAGTAAAATTTAATGTCAATGATGAATATAGTTAATTCAAATGTAGAATCGAAATTGATCAAGAATTTTTTCTAGATTTAATTTAAAATTTTTGTATATAATTACATTAGTGTACTTTATTAACTTTTCCATAATACTTCACCTTTACTGTGTCTTTTCTGTTTGTGAAGCATATTATTAAACTTTGAGTGTTGTGTACAGTAATAATTGGACTTCAGATTTATGTACAAACAGTACATAAATCTGAAGTCCAATTATTGTTTTTAACTGTGCTGATTGTCTTAATCTGTAGTCTGTCACTGTACTTATTAAAATAAAATTAAATAAATAAATATTTGGGCTTTATTGTTATTAAATGAACCACTCATTAATGCTTCGGTATGTGGCATTAAGAAACTGCTGACCATCTGTGAAGCTCGAACACGGATTAAAATATAATCCACTCAAAAGTGAAGTCATGGTCTTTGAAGCCAGAGGAAACAGTATAGGTGACGTATTTCCCAATATTACGCTTAATGGTACAGCTTTGCGTAGGGTGTCTAAAGTTAAGTACCTAGGAGGTTTGCTGACCTTTGACCTCAAGGACAATGATGACATTGAGAGGGAACGGAGGGCGCTGGGAGTGCGGGCGAACATGATAGCTCGCAGGTTTGCACGTTGTTCGGCAAATGTAAAAATTACACTTTTTAGGTCTTATTGTACTTCATTCTATACGTGCAGCCTGTGGGCCGATTATACCCAAAAGTCTTACAGTGCCCTCCGAGTCCAATTTAATAATGCGTTTAGGATGCTGATGGGGCTGCGGTGATTCTGTAGTGCATCAGGGATGTTTGCTGAACATCGCGTCGACTGCTTTTACACTACGATGCGTAAAAGATGCGCATCCCTGGTGCGTAGAGTGCAGGGCAGCGCCAACAGCTTCCTTAGCATGATCGCTAGTCGGCTGGACAGTGGCTACATGAATCATTCTTCCGCCATTTGTTATGGAATGGCACAATAGTGATAACTTTTTTTTTACATGTTTTGTTGTGGATAGTTTTAAGTATTACTAACACTAGTCTTTAAGAACATTATTATTAACAAATTGGACAACAAATTGGTCTGAAATAAAGTGTTTATTATTATTATTATTAACAAAATTAAGATTCATTCATAACCATCCGTCGGTTTTCATGAAAATGACCCTGGTTACTTATCACCTTTGTTGACAGTACTCACAAGGAAACTTGCTCAGCGGCAGAAGATCGATCGCTAGTCTCGCTCATGAATGTCGTATATTTATCCTAATTGTATTGCCTAGAAATGGAAACAACGATTTAAAACAAATCAAAATATGTATGAGTTTTTTTCCGTAAACGCAGTTAATCCACTGGATTATGCTCATTCAATCCTAGAAATTGAAAGCGGTGTGTATTGAAATAACGCTCTTGTGTTTACGCAAGAGGAGAGCTAACCTAGTTACACACAGCAGAACTAAGGTACCAGTAACTGGATAAATGGCCGCTTAAAAGCGAACTGTCGTCAAACAATTAGTTCGAGACGGTTTTGCCGAGTCGCTCGACGACGTACTAAGATCGGTCTGATTAGTCCTCTCGGAAAAACAGTGTGAATTTACATACTAAGTGTTAATAGCAGTTAATCTATACTAGTCTATATGAATAATAATATATTTACAAAATTTGACTTAAATAAAAATATAATTTAATAATAATGACGATAAAAATAAATAAAATACTGACATCATTTATCTATACATATACACAGACATAATATTAATACACATACATAATTAAATTGACATAAGAACATAATATAATAATAATAATATTAAATTATAGACGTTAAAAAATTAATAAAAATATCTGACGTAAACCTATTTCTTATCCACAAACATAATAAAATAATATGCATACATAATTTTATTTGAATAATTTAATAATAATGACGTTACAAGATAAAAAACATACCTGACATAATTTACTCATACTTATACACAGACATAATTATTATAATGATGTACATGCATAATTAAACGCATCACATTCTAAATAAAATTCTATTGAATTGCGTAAATTACTACCTAACTCTCTTCCTCTCTCCTAACTTTGCTGTGCCCGACAGGGTCCATATTGGTCTGTGAAAATTCGACACCATCTATGTATACATATGGATTGCAATAAAGTATGAGTATTGAGTATTGAATATTGTAAAGAAGAAAGATTTGTATGTTTAATTATTTTTTTTGTAAAGAATCAACTCTTAAACTTCTAGCCCGATTAAAAATTTTTCACCAGTAGAATGCTACTGTATTACTGCGTGACATACGTTATACAACATTATTTTTAGTATTTGCGAAACCTGAATATAGTTTGTTCAGAATCAGTGACTGAATCGATTGCAATAATTTTTACACCATGTTACATTTTTTTTCCAAAAACATTTAAAAAAGGGCACCACCGACACTAAGTACAAATCAGGTCACGCCAGATCACAGCGGGCATTAGGCGCCAGCGTACAGCTAGGTGCGGGAGAAAAACAACCCCTCAGTCGCCCGGATGGCCCGATGACCATGTATTTTTGCGGATAACCAGGTAACATAACAAGTTTATAACTTTGTGAGTTTTCTTGATACAGGGTTGAAATTTTGTACATAGATTCTTTACATGAAAATCCTAGACACGTGTTTCGGGTTTCGCATATACTGAACCTAATGTTATATATTTTCTACTTTCACGCGGGCGAAGCCGCTGGCAGAAGCTAGTGAATTTATAATCTTGTATTGGCCACTCAAAGGAGGATCCCGAGTACTTTTAATCAATACTTTAAAAACACTGGAAGTGACGTTGGAAAACGAAAATTGTATAAAGAACTTCCACCATTGATTTCGCACGCGTGTAAAATAAAGTTATGCGAAGAGAGTACTCCCGAGATAAAAAATATCCTATGTTCTATTCTAGGACATGGTCTACTCGAGTACCAAATTACATCCAAACAATAATAATAAAGGAGTAAACCAAAATCAGCTCAAAAGAGTATCCCAAAAGATTGCCACGCTCAAATGGGATTAAGCGGGTCACGTCAGCCGCAAGGCAGTGGGTTCCTGCAGAGGGAAAGCCTCGTTGAGGCCTAGAAAGAGGTAAGTGGGATGATCAGGACGCGTAACCCGAGGACTGGTATGAAAAGGCACGGGAGAAGAATATCTGGTTCGACTTGGGGAATGCCTTTGCCTACCGGTGGGACAGTAAAGGCTAAGGAAAAAAACCAACATCATCGCCCTATATCTTTCTTTTTATATGTCGCAATAGGTTCCCATCCACCGTGGCCAACGTCCTGAGATAAATAAATACGTAAAGGAGTACACACACATACAGTTTTTTTTTTTACCTTTTTTAATATTAGTGTGATATAACTACGTTTAAATGTTTAAACCATAAACAGCTAATCGATATTATGTATTTCATACAACGAAATATATTTTACAATCGCTACTAAATAACAAAAGTTATAAACGAACCTGTTTACAACATCTCGCATCATATAAAATGTCTGACTTTAAAGGGTTTGTGTAAAATTTAATCGATAAACGGAAACGGTTCAGCTCTCAAACTGAGTACGTACTCAAGTAGCCATTGACCTTTTTTAGCCTGAATTGACGGCACTTTACAACATACAAATACAATATGTGGGTATGTCCATTGAAATCTCAACCTACCTGCGCTATTCTACACCACCAAAGTATCTTTTGACGGACGAAATTGAGAGTTTAGGGCTGAAAGTATAAGGTTATTTTCTTTTCTATAAACAGGATAAATAAATTACTTTTTTTTCACAAAGAGTTCCTTCGACATACAACACATATATATACCGGTGGATAAGTCTGTAGATCTGGCATTACTTTGGCGGTATCTTTCTAACAATTAACTGTCTAATTCTCGAGTACCAATGAGTATTTCAATTACAATTAAAGTGTTTATTCCGTTCTACTGAAGGTTGACAGAAAGAAAACTCCATTTCATTGAATAATAAAGTATAACGAATGTTGTGTAGGTAGAGAGTGCTTTTGACACGTTGGACAAAAGCAATCCTTAGGATGTGTATACACAGAGAATAAAGTATCCCGAAAACTGATGCGCTGTAACTATGTATGTAACATGGTTTGAAGAGCGAGGTGGCTCAGGCAGTCGCATGTCAGAGACGTAAACTGGAGCGAGTTTGTCGTGTGTTCCGGGCTTAATCCATTTGGTTCTCTAGTTTGGTACGTCTGCAGACACTTTGAGTTAGATTATATGATACTTTTGGTTTATTTTGTTAATGTTACTGTAGTTTCATCTCTCTGCTATCATTGTTGGTACATCGAGGAAGGTTAGTGAAATAGTGGCATATCTTGACTAACCACGTTGTTACATGAATCGTATTCCTACACACAATATCTTGAAGTCTAAATTTAACTTGCGTTGGAAACACTATTCTGCGCTCCAAAACACATATCATTGACTTGGCTCAGAAAGCTACCCAGCTTAAGTGGGAGTGGGTAGGAAATGTTTGCCACATGCCAATAGAGCGGTGGACCTGTAAAACACAAAATTGGTGCCCTGAAATCATTCTCATAAAAAGTTTGATTTATCTTGGTAATTTTTTTATGTTTTGAGGGGAAACACCGAAATCAGTGGGTACTACAAAATATTTTATTCCGAATTTGGATGCTCCGATTTTCAAGTCTGTCATGATACATAAGAATTATAACGTTTAGCTATTATTTAAAATAACAAAATTGGTTTTACCGAAAGTCACCAAATTCACAAAATTTGTTTTATGTGATTTATTTGTTTTCCGATTTTCACAAGTGCAAAGTGTTTGATGGTTATGGAATATCATTTTTCAGACTATGAAGTCTGAAAAATGATATTCCGATTTCCAATACTTCGAATAAACTGCTGAACTTTTGTTTACCTTCGGGATGCTCTCGTCTTTTACACCCATTATCGGCTGAGCATTCAGTATTGTATACTTAGGCCAAATATAAAATAAATAATATTTCTTAGATTACCTACACGTTTTAGGTATTATATACATTGCCTAAGTATTGTATAGAATACCAGATTATAGAGATTGCCGGTAACATATATATTCAAAATTTATAAGTAACGTTTAATATATTATAGAAACATCTACTTCGTTATTAATATTTTTGTATATTTTTTTTCTGTGTTTTTTCTTTTCTATATATATATATAGGTACCAGAGACAGATACCATTTACCCGAATCCTTTGGGTTAGGTTAGAACAGTGATCATTAAAATGCAAAGATGAGTAAGCGAAGCGAGTTTACCAAACTACCAACGATAGCTCTCAAGTGCCAGATCTTCTCAGGAGACGCCCCAGACATAGGGTGTCGCCAGGCGATCCGTGGCCATGATGACGACCAATGGGTAGGTCTGTTGCCGCCTGATCGTCCAGTAATCGTTCGGACCAAGCTCGAGTCGTCGAAGGCTCGTAGTGAACATGCGCGCCTCAAAGAGAAGTCTGAGAATGTCTTAAAAGGAAACCCGTGGTCCCAGAACGCAAAGGGCAATTGAAGGACACTTCGCCCTCCTGTTCCACCCCAGAACGGGAAAAATGTATAAACCCCTATTTTTTAATTAGTACATAAAAAATAGGGCTCTATCCGTACCGGTTACTCGTCATATTTGTGTAGTCAACAGTAAAAAAACGAAATCTCAAAATTGACCACAAAAAGCCAATGCAAACTATTGGCATGATTTACTATTTCTTTTTACCTGAAATGAAAACTACGAAACGAGGAATCAATAGCAAAAAAACCAGGTCTTTAAACCGTAACCGAACGAAGATACCTATAGATGTATTGCTAGTATATTTTTGTCAAGCGTTACCTATTTTCCTTATATTATAATGAAATAGAAATAGAATATGTAATATTTTGAATAGAAACCCTATTGATGAAATTGAGTAGGTAAGTTGGTTATTACTGTTATATTTTTTTCACACTCGCAGTTTTTTTTTGCTAAAAGTAGAAAATAAAATAAGTGACATAAGAATCGAAAAGATACGCGTTAGTGTTGTGATAGTGATTGACACTATTTAATGCATACCCACCATTAACAACAAAACCAAAACTATATTTTTAAATACAAAAAACCAAAAATATTGTAAAAATGTGAAACAAGAACAACTGCCGACAAACTGTTTTACAGTTTGGCAGAATTTTTGTAATGCATAATGTAAGCAAATTTTTGAATAAAGTAAAAAAAAGTCCTCCCCAAAATTCGCCATAATGACCGGTCCTATGCGTCTCGCAGCCATCGGATTCCCGCAACCCTCACCAGGTCATCGGTTCACCGGCCTTCTAACGCTCCGTCTTCCGGTACGTGGTCGCTATTTCAGAACCTTTCGTCCCCATCGACCATTTGTTCTGCGAGCAATGTGCCCTGCCCACTGCTACTTAAGTTTGAAGATTCTTCGGGCTATGTCGGTAACCTTGGTTCTCCCGCGGATATCTTCATTTCTGACGCGATCACGCAAGGAAACTCCAAGCGCCGGAAAACACAAAGGCAAGGAAACACCGTTTTTCTATTTTTATCGCCATTCATTCATTATTATTCAATGAATAGCCTGTACAATATTTTTATAAATTTAGAGATATTTTGGGATATAAACAAACGCTCTTAACTGTACTGTTTATGAATATTATTTATTGAGACTTTACTTAAATAATAACCTAAGACCTATTCTTTTAAGCCCTTTAAGTATTTTTACTAATTCAAAAAACTTTTACTAAAAAAATATAACCAACTTCACTAAAAAAAACACTAAAAGGATCAAAATAACTTTAATTTCGGAAGTTGGTGTTTCTCTGTATTGTTTGTTTTTTATTTAACACCGAATTCCGAAATTAAAGTTATTTTGATTCTTTTAGTGTTTTTTTTTTTTGTGAAGTCGGTTTTTTTTTTGTGGCAGTCGGAATAAAGTTTTTCGTACTTATGTAGTGTACCCGTATGGATGCTGCCAGTGATATTCGTTGAGTTTCCGCGCCCACGTTCGTCAGACCACATCCATCTGTCCAACAAGCAGTAATATATCTCGAAGTTCTACATTCTTCGAATTTCTCTGTTTCCAGAATGTAACTTCGAAATTGACAAATAAAATCAAAAACTAACATTTTATCGAAAAATTGTACTTCATAATTTCACCTCACAGCACTCTCTCGCGGCGAAATAGAATTATCAACCGTTTCGGCGGAAAACTGCAGTGAAATGGCTTTTAACGTTTATTTTTTTTTAAGTTCCGTCGATTCAAAAGTTAAACCGCGATATTGAATTTTATTGTAACCCTTCAGCGGTTACTGAAAACCTGATAAGTGGTTAGTTATACTTTCTACATTAAGACGATAAGAGTCCATTTAGAAAGGTTACCGGTTGGAATTCTGAAAGAAAAATAGCGAGTTAAACGCTTTTTGCTTGACTTTTTGCTGTAATTTAGTAACCTTTAATTTAGGTAAGGTTACCTAAAGGTTTTAAAATAAAGGTTATTACTTATCTATCTATCTATTTATATATATAAAAGGAGAAACTGACATATCAACATACAGCCGAAATTATAGAGCCTAGGAGCGTGAAATTTTGCACAAGTGTTCCTTTTATGACGTAGGCAAGCATTAAGAGAGTATTTTCCAAAATTCACCCGCTATGTGGATGAAACGGGAGTCCAAAATATGTATGAAGAAACCTGCTATCACGCGGGCGAAGCCGCTGGCAGAAGCTAGTTGGCATTTTATTTTTTTATTTATTATTAGGATCGTCATGTTGACGATCCTAATAATAAATAAAAACACACATACATGCACTGAGAACTTACAGGATCAATTATAAAACTCTATTCAAGTGCTGTAACACTTATAGACAATCACAACATTAACACAATGACAATTTTTTTTTAAAAAACATAAGTTTAGTTAAATAGCATTGCATATGATGTCAAGGAGAAAAATAAAAATTAGAATTATCAGTAATAATAACACAAAAATACAGATCAAGAAATAAAAATGGGAATTGATAATTACATTACATTACATTGAAATGTTGATATATAAGTGGATTTTCTTTCAGAAACATCCTCATGTGATGTCACTATGATGTATTTTTATTTTATTTTTTTAAGGTGGGAAAATCATGTAATGACAAATTCCGCTCTTGGGTGGCGCGAGAGATAGTGTCAGACTTTTACTGACTAAAAACCCACTCCTTTTCCCTCTTTGCCTTCATACCGGGGCCCCGGGCTTCACTTTCACACTACCCGAGGACTATGATGTAATTTGCGTATTGTTTGTAATGTTAGAGGTAAAATCACGGAGGCTTTCTCACTTAACTAAAACATGTTTACCAAGATCCGCGCAATTTAAATACGGAAATGTGGTAGGTGTATTCCGGCGCGCCTTGCTCGCTTCGCATCCGGATTTAGACCCGAAGTGAAAGCTAAGCTTACTCATACTTACACGGGAATCACCTTATTAGTAAATCCATGCCTATGAGAAAAAAAGGAATTATTACATATTTCTTTCAAAGAAAACGTCGTTTTCTGGTCGAGAAAATCCCAGTCAGCTGCGGTAAAACTCTCAGCGCAATATTTAGGTCTACTAAGACCACATATCACTAAATATATTTGAGATAAACGTATCTTGTTAATCTATACTCTATATAATATCTACATTAATATTATAAAGAAGTAAAAATTTTTTTTTTCTTTTTGTTTGTACGAGCTAATCTCTAGAAGTACTGGTCCAATGCCTTAAATTTTTTCACCGATAGAAAGCTGCTTTATTCCTGAGTGACATATTTTATGGGAAAAAGTGTATAGATAAATTTGAATTGCCTGTTTCTAGTATCTAAATATTTTTTTACTAATTGCATAGAAAGTGAATTCAATATGTACAACAAAAATACAATTTTAAAAACTTTTTGTCTGTCTGTTCCGGCTAATGTCTGAAACGCTCGGGCGGATTTTGATGGGACTATTATTGGTCGATAGCTGATGTTATAGGGAGTAACTTAGGTTATTTTTATATTATTTTAGAAAAATAATTAGCTTAAAAAAACTTCTTGATATTGTGACCAAATGGCATTGTGCTGTTTTACGAGTCTAACGCAGACGAAGTCGCGGGCACCTGCTAGTTGAAAATATAATGCTTTCTTTATCGTCATCAAATTATTGTCAGAAATAGAAAGATGTTTTAAATTCATCTAGCGCTAAACGTTCGCTGACCTTCAACATATTTTACCACACTCTTGAAATTATATTTTGTCCTCACTGCGGTTAGAGTTTAGAAACTAATAAAACATTTTATAACTTTGATCAATTTTCTTTGAAGCTACAGTTTGTATTTTTAAATTACCGGCAACAAACCACAATAATATAAGTGTGTTTTTTACGCCTTATTTACATTTTAATAACTGATAATGCCTCCTCGGACTCTGATTACAGCTTCGAACCGGTATGACCTAATCCTAACATCAATAGCTTTTTATAGGTCTGTCCAATGACTTCCGCCGCTCTTGGGCGGCGCGAAAGGGATGGCAGACTTTTACTGGCCAAAAACCCACTCCTGTTCCTTCTTTGCTTTCGTCCTAGGGTCGAGTTTTCCTTTCTGAAACTAACTCTTGGCCCCAGTAGGCTTCGACCCTGCTGGGCCCTTAGGGTTTGCTAACATTTCCTTGAGGCGCGCGTGTAACAGTATCTACGCGCCGTCGACGACTCGGGCTCGGTCTGGACATGTTACCGGACGGTCGGACAGCGAGCTACCCATTGCTCGCCGTCCGCAAGCCCACGCCTACGGTGACCGGAAATCGGGATCAGGATCCCGGCGGCTGGGGCGTGAGGGTCGCTACCTCGCGCGTGCACGTCAGCCTCCTCCTTCGCTAGCATAAGCAGTAATGCTAGACTGGGCTCGGTCCGGTTAATTACCGCACAGCCGGACGGCTACCGTGGCTGGTAGTCAGGGTCGGAATTACGGCGCTAGGGCGTGAGGACCTTCGTTCCCTTACGCGTGCAGCCTCCTCCTTCGCTAGCATTACTGCTTCGCAGAAGGAGGCGACCACCTGCCACTCCTCCTTGATTCGTACCATAACCTGTACCAAGGCCCGGCGCGAGAGATCGTTGCCGCCGATCTCCTCCGAGACGGCGAGGACACGGCGGTGCTCCGTCGAAGCGGGACACACTTCTGCCGTGTGCTTCACCGTGCCCTCCGGGCGGTCCACACAAACATAGGAACAAAGCTTAGGATATTTTTTTTCTATAATATGTCATATCGTATTCATTTAATATTTTACAGTGGTTTCCTAATTAAATAAATAACTAAATTGCAATTAAGAAAACTGTGGTACTAATTTGCGAAGGTCAGTGCATTTTGTGTTCTGTGGTGCAAATGGGACTTACTGATTTCTAGGACAAGTGTACCTTGATAGACCAACAAACACTGCAAAGAAATTATGAGTGACCACTGTGCTATATGTACACTTCATCGACCTCATACGATTCGAATGATTAAATGTGCGTCGAGTTCCAGATATCCTAGCTGACACTGATATTCTTTTGAATCCCGCCCTGCACGGATGCAAATAGCGGACAGTTTCAACAAAATAAATTAGTATATGTTGTGTACCTATTAGATTAATTAACATGTTAAATATTGAAAATAATACCTTTATTTGTTTATCAATAAATTAACTAATTTAATCTTGATAATACAATGTTAATGTTTTGCTGTGAACACGGTTAATGACTGAATCGTAAAGCTAGCTTCTACTAGGTGTTTGGCGTAAAAGTAGAAAATATATATATGTATAGCCCTAGGTCACTTAGTGATAAAGTAGCATTTTATTGTTAAAAGACTTTTTGAATTTATTTATTACAAACAAAAATGCAAATGTTTCGTCTTTATAATATTAGTATTAGATGTAAAGATTTGATTTATTTCTGTATGATATGATACATGAAACTGCCCTTAACAAGGCCACTGTGCTAGGTTCAGTATCTACAGTTCTATACATACCTATATGTCGTGGCCAGATCTTAGAATTTAACACTTCATGATATGGCCGACTAAAACTGGCCAGATCGTTGAAAGTTAACGTTTGATGATTTGTCAATCCTCGTTTGACCATATCATTCTTGTAGGATATCTATTATAATAAAAGGTCTAAAAAAAGTAGGCCAAACGAGGATTGACATACCATCAAACTTTAACATTTAAAACGATCTGGCCAGTTTTACTTGGCCATATCATGAAGTGATCAATTTCTAAGATCTGGCCACGACATATATAGTTGCAGCGTAAAGAACAAATTGTCTTTAATAGTAGGGCCTAAATCTATTACTAGATAATTATCGCAAGCGACCATACTCCTACGTAAAAATGTATCCTAGTATTCTAGTATCCTATAAAAGTATCCTAAAAGTGTTATTCCAGGATAATTGTTTACCCATAATCAACTTTAATACTAATGTAGCGATATTTATGGCGCTACATATGAACTAAACTACAAAATCCTGTTTTGCGTATTCAGAGTTCTCCTCGTGATTTGAACATATACCTACCTACAAAAGCCCGAAATCATCTCTTGGGTAGTTGTCCAAACCAGACATATTACCAGACTGGTCGGAGGATCTTCCTAGCTACCTCCAAACACCACACCTCATACCTCCAAACTGTTACCTTGTTAAATGCTATTTCGTTTAAATCCGTTCAGACGTTTGAGCGAGAAGGAGAAATAAACATACACACGCACACACACGTACAAACTTCGCTTTTATAATATTAGTGTGATGTGATAAACCTACACGTGGAAGAATAATGGATTTATTCTTCCTTCATTTGTTATTCTCACAACAATCGGAGCCTGAAATCGATACTTGTACTTTTATAGATGTTCTATCAACGGAACGCTCCAAATTGAATCGAATACAAGGAGTAGGTACAACAAATGCTTGTCATGCTTACCCTATGGCCCGAGCCTATTTAAGGCACCCGTAAACTCGTAAAGTCGTAACACAGTTTGAGCAGCCCAGGATGCTCCAGGAAATTCTACTTGCCTTATCCTTTCACGTAGAAAATTAAATGTCTCGCGTAATATCCGCGGGCCTGACTCTGGTTTTGGCAGTTGATCTACTTGGGTGTCGTACCTGCTTGCGGCCGCCGTAATGCTAGCTATATAAATAAATTGTTCTTACCCAATTCTAGAACGGTATTCCACAAATCGATAGTCGGTACCTGTTTGGGTATGTAGTTATCAGGATGTATCGCTTTTGCTTTGATTCTAAACTGAACTAAAATTACGCTAGCTCTCTCGCTATCGTGTGAGGATACCGTTGCTTTAGCGTAGTCTAGTGATTATATTCGATAGATAAGTTTAACGGAAAAAGCTATTAGCCGCTAGTGGCTTATACAAAGGCTTTTCATAGGCAATAACGTAGTAAAATATTGAAAATGTATTCTTACTTTTTCCTCAGAGAGCCGGTGTGTTTCAATAGAGTTGGTACTTACTTTTTTTTTTAAGTGGAATATCATCAAATAATTCCTCTCTAAGGGGGTGGGAGGGTCTGACTTTAACTGACTAAAACCCATCTGTATTCCTTCAGTTTCCCTTTGTATTCCAGAAACACGGTAACTTTTCGATCAATCCGGCAGCATTCGCCCTAGTGGCCCCCGTCCATTTTGCTGAAAACTTTTTGAAGGACGCGTGGAATGCATCGCACCGTCGATCCGGGCTTTGTACTTACCGGACAGCAAACTACCCATTGGTTGCCGGAAATCGCCCTGTGACTCCCGATTCCTGGGGCTTTAATAGATCTATCATATGAATTGGTTAAAATACCTTTACATTACTTTACATACCTTCTACATAAAATAAATGTAAAATTCGAAAAAAAAAATGATTTGAAAAGAGAGAAACATCGACACATAATAAACGGAAATTTTATCAAACACTGATATTACCCATAAACTTACATTTCGATCGTTATCATTATATAATAATAAACTATTTATAAAAGTAAAATAAATACTAAAGCACGTTTCGACGATACACATTTTTACTCTTTGTTCGTTTAAGTCATGTCGTTCTCGTTGTAACCTAATTTATTCTATTTTCAAAGGACTTTACTGGGAACTGTTTAATGTGTCTGATGCTGACAATAAGTCCCCTTTAAACAAGTTTAATGAAATAAAACATCAGTGAAATAGAAAACCTTTTCGTTTTCTTTGTAGTAAGGAAGTTGAAGACTGAAGAGCGTCGAACAATGTGCGGTGATTGCTTGTCGGTTGATTGTGCGTCTGTTGTCTTCACTGAAGTAACAGGTGGCCTTGCTTATTTAAAGTTTTCTTGATAAATCTATGAAGGATATTTTACACATATGTACCTACATTTGGGGAACTTATAATATATAGAGTACCTATGTGGCAAATAGCAATGAACACTTATAGGTAGGTTTTCAGTTTTAGAAATGACCTTAGGTAACCAATTAATCGTTAATTTCTGTAAAACTGAAAGAAATCTACACCAATATTATAAGCAGTACCTTTGTGCTTTTTTATCTGTTTTTGTTCTTTTTATTCTTAAGTGTGTATACATAAAGAGGTACCTAAACTTTGTAATTTTGTTTGGAGGAAGTAATCTTTGGAACTGCTGAACCCATTTTGAAAATTCTTTCACCAGTATCAAGCTACATTATTCCTGTAGGATATGTTTATATTTGATTGTAAATAATAATATTTTTTTACCTTAAAAATATTTCATGCCCGTCGTCGAAGCGGGCACGGGTCAGCAAGTAGTAAGGCAACATTAATATTGCTATGTAATGCGAGCAAAATTAGTTATAATTAAACTGTAGTATAAAAGTTATTTAGCAACTTTGTCTACTTATATTCTTTTATACTTGCCCATAGAATATAATATAATTCTGTATTTTATAACAGAATACTTGTTATCGGCTGCCAATCTAAATTATCGTGTTTATCTAATTGTTTTAGCAGTAAGTCTTCAATATCATTCAAATAAATAAATAATCAACTCTTCGATGGCTGTGACTGTAAACAAGTAACATAAAATGCTGGAACAATGTAAAAATACTAACTGAGCCAAGCTTATCATTCTGCCGACGACTGTGTTTACTGCTCAGTCGCTGAACTCGTAAATTCTGTTTAAAATGAGTCTAATTTAATTACTCGAGGTCTGATGGTTTAATTCGTGATCTCTTTAGATCCAAGCCCACTCGAGCGAGCTGTAGAAATTACTGCAATCACCAATTCAAATCATAGTGAGCCTGGCCACTCAAAATAATTACCTATGTAATTCATTCCACGCGGTCTCTGGCCAACCGATTGACGTGTCATCCACGTGAAATTTATGTTCTACATGTGCTTCTAAGTGATCGAATTAATGTACTCAGTTTTCATTATATCAAGTTTAAACGACCCCAAAACAGCCCCTTTGTATCTAATGGATACTTCCCGAAGATTTTTTTTGCTACTTACAACCTCACCACAAATTCGTTACGGTGCGTTTATCGAGTCAATGTATCGTATTTGGTTTTATTTGCAAAATGGCCCCAGCTCTGTAATTTATAAAACCCCCAATTTTATGAAACGGTATTCATTACAGATAATATCTTAAATATTATTTGTAAAAAGCTATTTAGTCAGCAATAACGAATGTAGGAAAACGTAATCTCATTTAGGTTTGTCGTTTTCTCCTTTGTGTAGGTACATATATCTCTTAAAATATTAAAAGAGGGAAAAAGAAAATGTTTCTTACACGCTGTTAGATACATATTTTTCCATTATTTAATATTGATGTTCCGTATTTATCTAATGATCAATATAAGCTGCTACTTATTTGAAGTCCCGTCAAAGTCGCTCAGATCAAAGAGATCGTTTTGCCGAATATCTAATCTTTTGTTTCAATCCGAATGTTATCTGCAGCTTTGAAACTGTCCTAATCGTTCGATACCTTTAAATTAATTTCACCCCACAGACGTTTGGGATGCGGTTAAAATTTTAGAACTAGGTATGCATCAAAGATCTTACTACAGAATTTGTGGAGAGTTCTATACTTTTAGCTCTTTGGCCCGATCCCTTGTATTATAAGAATAATAATCACAAGTTATTATACGCAATGTTGGAAGGCCCCCTACAAGGTGGACCGATGACCTGGTGAAGGTTGCGGGAATCCGATGGATACGAGACGCACAGGACCGTTCGTTGTGGCGACATTTGGGGGAAGCCTATGTCCAGCAGTGGACGTCTGTCGGCTGAAATGATGATGATGATGATGATTATACTCGTACATAGATTACCTTGTTATTACACTGACCTGACAGACGTTCAGCGATGAACTATCAAACGCACAGTTTTTTTTTAATTTTCTGCGTAACTTTCTTTTTTTTTTCTTAAGAACCTTTTCCTAACAATAACAGACACATCAAAAAAAGAATTAGCGAAATTGGTCCAACCGTTCACGCGTGATGACGTGACCAAGGGAAATAGGGCTTATTTATTTGTTTAATCTTCATGCTACCAAAGGTACAAAGGCGGACTTAATATTTTAGGCATTTTATACCTGACTGGTATAAAATGCCTAAGATATTATGATATACCTAGGGTGGTGGAGAGACAATATGGCAGATATATAAAAGAAAATATAATTTACAAGACAAGGATTATAAAAGTATGTATATTTATGTGGCTTAAATAAACATATGCACATAGGTATTATCTATCTTTATAATTATATATAATTATTCTGTACGTGCATTTGTCACATAACTCCACCTAAACGGCTTGATTGATTTGGATAAAATTTAGTGTATATATTTAAATGGGTCCTTGGAAGATTTGAAAATACAATTGAACCTTGTAGGTGGCTCATTTTTATTCGGACCAAGAGCCAGCATTTGGACAGAACAACGTCTGTCTGGACCGCTAGTACCAATCTAGTACTTATATATAGTTATAGTATAAAGTTTTTCGAGACGTGAGTTTTTGATAGTTTTGGGATTCATTTTTATACAACATAACATAGTTGGCTTTATAATGTTCCCACTGTTGGGACTCAGGCCTCCTCTCTAGGAGAGGGAAATATTTTTCATTTTTATATATATACTCGTAAATAGGTTGTTTGATGTTGATTCTATTGTATATAATAACACAGCAAAGATAATATCTTAGCGTCTAAAGGCAATAGGATCAGCAATAACTATTAGCCGTGTTCTCATGGCAGCATGCCGTCGTCACAAGTCCGCTTGCTGGGCTTAGAGGTTGGAAGACAGCTTATGCAGCTATCTCCGGGAACGACAGATGTTTTGCTATTGAGAGGGATAAACATGCAACTGCTAGTGACATTTCTAGTTCTCGATAGCTAAGATAAATGATTAAACTAAATCAATTCATTACCTTTGCTGTAGGTAGGTATGGTAGGTACTTACATACAGAAACAATATTATGAAAGCGAAAATTGGTGTGTTTGTTACTGCTTCACGCTCTACCGGCTTAACAGACCTTGGCTTGAAATAGCACATATGATAATTTTTATTCCAGGAGAAAATTCCCTTGGAATAATTTTCTACTTTCACGCGGGCGAACCAAAAGGCAGGAGAACCAAGGTTACAGACATAGCCCAAAGAATCGCCAAACTTAAGTGCCAGTAGGCAGGGCACATTGCTCGCAGAACAGATGGTCGATGGGGACGAAAGGTTCTGCAATGGCGACCACATACCGGAAGACACAGCTTTGGAAGGCCTCCTACAAGGTGGACCGATGACCTGGTGAGGGTCGCGGGAATCCGACGGACGCAAGGCGCAAAGGACCGGTCATTGTGGCGACACATGGGAGAGGCCTATGTCTAACAGTGGACGTCTTTCGGCTGAAATTTTGATGATGATGATGATGACGCGGGCGAAGCTGTTGACGGAAGCCAGTATTTTAATAATTCAATAATTATTAGCTACACACGCAGCCCCCAACTGCATTCTCTATATCATGGTTTCTATTACATTCACAAATCACACACACAAACAGACTCGAAACAAATATCTGTAGCTCATAAAATATTTGTGCAAAGCGAGAATCAAACACTACACATCCACGCCATACGGCACGTTGATTTTATTCAGTTTTATTATTAAAGAAGCTGCTGAAACGTATCCACTAATAAATTACCGTTATCTTGTTTGTACTAAACGTTGGCTCATCCCCTTCGCACATAATAAAGTTAGTGATCACTATGCCACATCGCTGTACGAGTACGTAGCTATGATGCTTTAATGGACAACGGGCTCATCCTGTTTGTTTTTCTTGCTCACCTCGCTCGGTATATGATGCAGTGCGGATGCTGCATTTGCATAAAAGCGTCCATTATCCACAGCTTCAAACAAATAAAAAATCAATATCCGCCAGTGCACGCGCTTGTATACACCACGGTAAATATAATATAACGCGTTTTCAATTCATGATATATCAAAAATTTTACTTGTATCTGCGTTAAAATTGATAATTATCGTTATAAATGTGTTGACAGATGGTCTAAAATAGAACTAGTGTAAATATGTATAAAATCTGTCAAGCTTAAAATATCGCGATACGACACTGAAATTCTTTGAATTGTCTGTTCATGGTTTCAGAGATTCAGTGGCGTAGCTAGTGGCAAATGCCCTGTAAAATGCAATGAAATTATTGTGGAAGTATTTTGTTTTTTTACAAAGTAAGCTCTACTAGCACAGAAACGGACAGACAGAGTCGAAATAGGGCAGGGCGAAGATGGCCAGTGAATAAAACGCTACGAATTTTTGCATACGACGTGGCCCCTGTAGCCCGGTTTCATCTTCTCGTGTCGATGGACTCAAATTATTTTTTTTCTGACCTTTATTTGGCAACCTGCACAGCTCTGTTATTAGCCTCGTATAGATCCTGAAAAGAACAGGTTGTTGTGCAGGTTGACTAGCATAGCAGCCTGGTGGCCATATAATTGATTTGTCTGATACGGTGGTGGCTTCGCCCCTGCAGAGATTGTCTCGGTCAATAGTCTAGTCATTTTATACGTACGTATTTGCATCTTTTAAAATTTCAATTCGATCGGTGCGATTAATGGCGTGAGGTACGAATATAGTCGTACGAGCACGTAACAAGTCAAATTCAATTTGGAGATTTATTTCAGTTGCAAAATTCATTGGTTTTACTGCGTTTTTGGCCGAATGAGGTGCAAGATAAAATAGAGAGAGCCACTCCTCTCTAGTTTATTGTGATTAATTGTTTTCTTTCAAGGGTTAATTTGTTTCAATTGTGTCTGGGTGTGACTCCTCTGTGGGCTGGTATTGTGCCTTGTATTCATCAAACGGGTCAGCAGGCAGGACACAAATCAAACGAGGTCGCTGCGCCTGTCGCGTCAGCACTTGCGAATAATGCCTTGAGCGGTGACAGGTGATAATTTATGTATGTACCGTTATGTGTGTGCGAGGCCAAAGAGCGTCTTGAAAGCATTTGTTCACAAAAATGCCGTGTAATTTAATTAAGAGCATAACTAATGAACATGTTGTGTTAATATTTTCTTAGTGTTTGACACAAAGAACATACCCACTCGTATGTCTTATGTAATAAGATATTATTCATGTAACTAGATCTATAATAATTAAGCGTTTGAAATTCAAAGAATAAATATGAGCACTGAATCTCACCAAAAGTAGCAAACTGAAATTCAGTTGCAAATACATGGAAAATCGATTGGAAAATGGCTCATTTTCAGGTGGTTAAATTTTCCATGACAAATCACTCGACCACATACGCGTCGGGCCGTAGTCCGTACATATGTACGCTGTTCGTACATTTATATAAAATTAGTGAGTTGTAAGAGCGGGTGGGTGGCAGCACCTGCTTCCGGCCACCGACGGGGCACTAACTCAGCGATCCCGGATCCTACCGACGCTACATTTAATTCTTTGTTATGAGCCATGAAATAGGCGGGGGACGGGGACCGACGAATTGTGAGAATGAATTGGGTTCTTTGGTTTTATTCACGATTCAAGGGATGTGTCGCGAGATGAAGCTGTTTAGGTTTATTGGTTACGATTTTTCTGTGAGTGTATGAATCAATTTCGGAGAATTGGGGCTCCGCTTTTTTTGTATGTATAAGTAAAAGTTGGATTTATTCAGTTTTATATTATACTTATACTAGTACACTCTGGTTTCACACGGTTTCAAAATATATACATAAACCTCTCGTTTATTGCTCTTTCTATTAGTGAAATTTGCATCAAAATCCATTGCGTGGTTTAGGAGGTATTAGCGAATAAACAAACATACACGGAAAGTGTTTTTGTTTTTTACCTATGTAAAGACGTTGCCGATAAAATGAAGGCTGTATTAAAAGTATATTCTCAGAGAATTAAAGTGCGTGTGTAGCTTTTTTACTTCTTCATACTCGAATAGTTGAACGGACTTTGATGAAACTTAGGATACGGATAGACCTTGTCTTGTGGAATAGCACATATGATACTTTACATTCCAGGAGCTAAGAGGCTGGCAGCAGCTAGTTCTCAATAAAGCGTTTCTCAATTGCATTTTTTTATAATTCAGTAGTACCTACATACCACGCCTGTATTCTCCTAAGGTCGTTTACTAAATATCTAGCATACGGTTAATTAATTATCGTTGCTAGGGACTAGATACTCATCTAACTATAGTTTTTGACAGGTTAGAAAGCCACGATCATCAGATCAGGCAGCTCTCTTCTACATTTTATAAGATCAATAAAATTCTTAGCTCACTGAACAAAGAAATTGAATTTCCTATTGCACTCAACCAGCAAATTCAATCGATGTGTAAGAGTGTGAGATTCTTAAACAAATAAATAAATATTGTATCACCTGCTTAGGAAACCTCCCACACAAATCGTAAAGGTTGAATGAGAGAGTTATTTTACATGAGCTGGTAATGAAGCGACGGGGCGGCAAAATGTTATGAACTCTAATTTGACTTTAACTGGCCGGTTGGTCTAGTGTTAGTGGCCCTGACTGCTATGCCGGAGGTCGTGGATTCGATTCCCACCCAGGACAAATCTTTGTGTGATGAGCACGGTGATCTGTTCTGTGTCTGGGTGTAATTTATCTATAATATGTATGTATTAAGAAATATATAAGTATGTTTATCAGTTGTCTAGTACTCATAACACAAGATCTGCTTAGCTTGGGACTAGACGGCGTTGTGCGATAGTTGTGTGAATATTATATATTATATTATATAATACAAAATTAATAGGTCAATATAAACATGTGTAAATAAAACCTGTTTTTATATAATTAGGTAACAAGTCAACCTACTAAGTATCCATAAGTTTGTTTTATGTATTTCTTTGTAAAAGTACTTAAATAAATTATTGATATTCATTATACAATGTAAATTCTGTATTGCAATCTTCTATTTAACACTAGAAACGCAGAATATCAATGTCCGTTTTTGCCATTGGCCATTTTATTTTTGCTACAGTAATATGGAGAGATGGTATAGAAATGAAACTGGTAACTGATAATAGTAGATACAAATGACAATTTAATGAGTTTTAATTGTCACCCGTTCCATTTTTTTTTCCTCAAGTAAAGGTCAACCACCTGCCAGTATAAGTTTGGTCAAAGTCGGTCCGAAGATTAACCGGAAAAAATAATTATAATGAAAGACTGATAATATAATATTTTTATTATGTATATATAACACATATTTTGGTGTACTTTGCGATCCTACTCGTAATGAAACAAGAGCATGAAGACCATAGGAAAGGGTCAAATTTGGGACGCCCTCACTTTAAGTGTTAACGAAAAGAAAACTCCATAATAATATATCGTAGTAATTGTTAAGGTTTGATTGGTACCCTTATATTGAAACAGTCTTTATAACGTAGCAACTACTCTCAATAGCGAAACAATACATCATTTGGACCCCAATGAACATTAATTTTACTGATCGTCGCATAATACTGTTATAGAGTCCTAAATATTTCGTACGTGCAATGTGTTCAATAGTTTGTACTTAGTGTTTTCTACTATCATCTTAATATTGTCATAGTAAGAGATAATAGATGTAATTTTTTCCTCTCAGTTTAGTCAAAATTAAAACACTGAATCGTAATCTTTATAACGCAATAAAATATCCGGTCCTTTCAATTTCTCTATGTAGAATTTCCACTGTATTTAAATTTGTCTTAAAGGAGAAAATTTTTTAACCATCACTAAGAAGCGCAATTTACTAAGTAATTTTACTACGCTAAGCAGCCACGGGGAATTTCTGAAAAGAAAACCTGTTGTTCTATAATGCAAATGGCAACTGAAGGACACAGGTGTGATTTAGTCAGTAATAATCTGACACGTCCTCTCGCTCCACCTTAGAGCGCAAGAAGTCACTGAATGACTTTCCACCTCAAAAAAAAAAACACACGAGGTTCAGAACACAGAAATGTAATATCTAGTATGCATTTTTTAAATAACGTATGCAGAGTTTTAAAATCAGAATCCATTTTGCAATGAGCCTCACAGAGTGAGCCGTCAAGTGAAGTCACTAAAAAGCCAAACGTATAGTGGGAACAACTGAAATAATTGCACAAAACACGGCGAGTAGTTTGCGGTGGTCTCATATGTTCAGCGTCTATGTCCGGCAGTTAAATCCTGAGCTAAAATCTGCTTGATCCAGGTGTCCGGCTGTTACCACCGTGCCGCTTATTTCATAGCCAATCCCTACACTGCTGCGGTTTCTACCCCCGCCTGCTGCTGACTATTAACTTAATTTCAATTCAACTTTTTTTCTTTCGTTAACGTTCATATTGTTTTAGTAAATGTTTTATAGCTCTTTCATTTCAATATTAATTTTGACCCGGATTTGACTTGATTTTGTTGCAATCGTATTGATCTGTGTTCTTTTGATAATTTATGGCAAGTATAAACTGAAAAAGAAATCTGATAGACTAAGCTTTTCTTCCTAGAAAACTTCAGTTTTTACGTCACAAAATAATAGACATCTTAAATGATATTCATTTTGCAAATCAAGTCGGGTTAGCAACAACATTTATAACTCAAGAACGGCTGGACCGATTTTGATCATCTATGATATGTTTAATTCGTCTCTACCTCAAATATTAGAATAACTATTAAAATATTGGAAATATTTACATAAAAATATAAACAAAAAAATTACCAAAAAATCAACTGAAAGGCGGTACGAAGTTACCGGATCAGCTAGGATGTAAATGACATTACTCACCAATTTAAATCAGATGAGGCAGTAACTCTTGTAATTGAGTCACAGCTATTTCCTTACTGAACAATTTCACTTTATTTTGACATTTAATATCAAGTTCCAAAAAAGAATAAAACAGAATTCAGATGACAAAGAAGTTAATGATAGAAACAATAAAAATGAAGAGCACGGATCAGATTGTGGGCAATAAGAATTAAGAGTTGGGTGCGGGACTGCGGGTCCACAAGCGCTGAGGCAGGCCGCCCGCGCCCGCCTGAGTTCAGGTGCCTGCGGGAAGACTTTTATACTATACTACCATTTATTTTAAAATAGCATAGCCTTTGTATGACCAAATATATGAACAGAAAAAGGAAAGTAGGAACCTACAAATAGGTGGCTCGCGTTGTGACTGTAGAGTATGCCTTGCATAACGGCTGAATGTTGAATTGTACCAAAAAAATCGGCCAGTGCGAGTCGGCCTCGGACAGAAGGGATACCACGTGTAAATTAAACATATTTTAAAATATCTTTAAGCTATAGACTTTTTAACAATTAATTATTTAAAAATCATTCTCAATTTTCATAATTTTATATTTCTTAAATAACTTAAAATACTTTTTAAGTTATTTAAGAAATTACATGACAAATGTTATGCCCCTTGCATAACGTTTTTTACTTCTTAAATAAAATTATGAAAATTGATGATCATTCACTTGATTTGTCCTAAGGTACAATTAGGAATTTTTTATTTTCTGGTTTGTCTCATAAAGATGTTTTTTTTATGTGACACATCCATGTTTAGATCACAGAAGTTCATGTCTGTACCAAAAATAAACTGAATCGATGCGATACATTCGGAACTAATTAGTTATGACAGGCCCATGGTACTGTTGTGTTCGGAACCCTAAAAAAGAAAACACAACAGGTAAGCGTTTTATATTTATATATGACAAAGATGACTTTGTCAAATATGAACATACAACGTTTACCTACCCTATATGAGTAGGGTATCAAAATTAAAGGCCTCGAGACTACGATTCGAGATGATCGCGACTAAAAATTTATTGAAAAAATACTATCAAAAATTTAAAACGAATAAAATTAAAAAAAATACTAACTGCAAACAATATCACTTTTCAAACAATTTGATTTATTTGCTGGAATAAAATATATGATTGAACTGAAATTGATACTGTTTTTCGGATTATGATTGTATTCCAACATGAGACAACCCCATGTCATGTTCTGACAATTACCTACTATCCATTCCAAGTTGCCTGATCGCCAGGTTCCAGGTCGCGGAATGTGACAAAGCCGCCCATTGTGCGTGTTTTAGATATAAGTTTTTCTTTGTTATGTTTCATGTTGTGTAAGTACCTATAATAAAGTAATATGTTGTATATATGTATCTATTATATAGCATGTGTATCTATTATGACAGTCCCATTTCTTGCCCAGGCAATTACTGTCCATTCCAGGTTTCCTGGAAGAGATCGCGGATAAGGCCGCCCATGTATATGTTTTATTCTTAGTTTCCTTTTCATATGTGTAATGGTGTACAATAAAGTATATAATAAATAAATAAATAAGTGGCAAATTGTGTAGAGCACAAATTGAATTGTGTTGAGAATTGTGTGTTATGTAAATTAAGACTAAGTCACCAATATGCCAGAATAAAACTGATTTCAGCTAGAGGGGCTTCTTTTGAATGAGCCAGCATATATACGAAAATAAAATCTGGCTGAACCCGATATCACTGGAGTAGCTCAAACGTCACATTGTGTAACAAGGTCGGTCCTATTTTTATGTGATCGCACAGTACATATACATACATTTGCAAATATAGGCTTGCGCTGAAATAACCTAAATCCGGTTTCAAATACTTGTATATTTCACTGTTACAGATCCTTTACTCACGTGTTCACGTTGTCTTTGTCCGTTTTGTCCCGGGTAAACTCCGAAATGGCTAGACCAATTTTGACAGCACTTCGACTGATAGTTAGCTGATTTTACCACTTTTTTTGAAAAAAAAAATTAAGATTCCTAAAAAAAAACTTCTTTGAATAGTGACTAAATGGAATTTTACACGTTTGATGCGGACAAAGTTGCGGGTACCCGCTAGTTGACTTTTATTTAACAACAATTTCCGAGCTGATACGATTAAAGGGAAAGAAATTAAATGCACTAAAGACACGGCTGTATGTACTCTTTAAAATTATTGGAGATTTCAGTGCCTTTTTGCCACTAAGAGAGTGTGATGTGAAATGTATCTATAAAATATGTATAGGTACATTTGTTCACGTAGCATTTTGTTTCGAAAATTGAACTGTTAACTATTTCTAAGCATAGTTTTTTATATGGCATACTAGCTTCTGCCCACGACTTCGCTTGTATGGAGAAATTTACTGTCATGCAGTAAATTTCTCCATACAAACTTTGGACCCCTTTCGGAAAAACACTTATTCTTTGTATATGTCGTAGCCAAATCTTAGAAATAGATTACTTTATGGTATGGCCAACTAAAACTGGCCAGATCGTTATAAACCTTATTTGATTTTATTTCAGTCCTCGTTTGGCCTACTTTCTTTAGACCTTTTATTATCATAGAAATTCTACATCAATGATATGGCCAAACGAGGATTCACATATTATCAAATGTTAACATTTAATAATAATAAATCATTTACTATCAGGCATCTTAGCCCATAAATACATACCTTACAGACTAACACATATAGAGTAAATACAATTTATCGTTAGTAAATAAGACTAAGGACTATGTTAGTAACACTTCACAATGCATTATGTTCACTTCGTGCAGTGGCACCTGTCTGTGGAAACGACGCAACGCCACGCCTTGCGGCCAAAAGTCTTCCTTCAGCATGAGGGGCAGGAAAGTGTTCAGGACTCGCACTACAAACGCCATTAAATTGACGACTAGTATGACTTCAACAGCTGTACCCTCAGTGCGAACTTCGTCTTTTGACGCACTTATTCCACGATGTAGGGTGCGAGACATCGTGACGTGTTGCAGGCCATAACGGTCTGGCCCGTTTTAGTTGGCCATATCATGATGTGATCAATTCTAAGATCTGGCCACGACATATAATCATAAAATTAAACTCTGTTCAAAATTTCAGCGTCTTAGGTCCAAGGGCTTAGGCTGGACGTAGATGAGTCAATGAGAGAATCAGGACCTTTTATATAGATAACGTTTTTTTTTTAAGTGTGGAAATTATGTTGGTAAGTCCCCTCTTTGAGGAGTGTCTGGAAAGGCAACACGGCGTCCTTACCTTCTGGATGACGCAGGTCTTCACCGGACATGGGAAGTTCGGGAGGTTCCTGCACCGGATTCGTACGGAAGAAACGCCCGGGTGTCACCATTGTGAGGACCGCCCGGAAGACACGGTGGAGCACACGGTGGAGGTGTGTCCCGCTTGGGCAGAGCAACGCCGCGTCCTCGTGGGGGCGATCGGCGGCGGCGATCTCTCGTACTGGGCCTTTGGTACAGGCCATGGTCCGGAGCGAAGAAGAGTTGCAGGCGGTCGCCTCCTTCTGCGAAGCAGTAATGCTAGCAAAGGCCGATCGCGTGAGGCAACGGCCCTCAAGCCCCAATCGCCGCCGGGATTCCGATCCCGATTTCCGGCCATCGTAGGCGCAGGCTTGCGGACGACGAGCAATGGGTTGCTCGCCGTCCGACCGTCCGGTAACCGTCCGAAGCAAGCCCAAGTCGTCGACGGCGCGTTCTGTTCCACGCGCGCCTCAAGGAGTTGTCACCAACTGTAGGGGCCTAGCAGGGTCGAAGCCTACTGGGGCCAAGGGTCTGATTCTGAAAGGAAGAGTCGGCCCTGGTATGAAAGGCAACGAAGGAACAGGAGTGGATTTTTAGTCAGTAAAAGTCTGACACTATCTCCCGCCCTGCCCAAGGGAGGGGGATTTCATAAGATGATTTTCCCACCGAAAAAAAAAAGTATGGAAATCATCTAATGACTTCTCGCGCTCTGGGCGGAGCGCGAAGGCGTGTCAGACTTTTACTGACTAAAAATCCACTCCGTCCGTTCTAGGACTACGGGTTTCCCTTTCAGTACTTCTCCGCGGTCCTAGCTAGCGGGCACCGTTCCGCCGGGCCACTACGGTTTGCTGACATCTCCTTGAGGAGCGCGTGGATCTCTACGCGCTGTTGACAACTGGGCTCGGTCCGATCAATTACCGGACGGCCGGACGGGAAGCTACCCATTGCTAGACGTCCGCAAGCCCGCGTCTACCGTAGCTGGTAGTCGGGGTCAGAATCTCGGCGGCTAGGGCGTGAGGACATTCGTTCCCTCTAGCGTGCGGTCTCCTCCTTCGCTTTAATATAGATTACATGGCATTTAAAAAAAAAAACTTCTTATGTGTTTATCCGAACTTACTCAATACATAACTTGATCTGAAGATAGGTTTTTAAATGTTGGTTTTCAAGTACCTATTGCTTAGGAAAAGATAACTGTCTATTCGACGAAAAAAATAATGGTTAATTTACGAGTTGAAAACTTTTTTGATCCTAAAAATTTTACATATAATATCCCAGTTAACATAAAAAAGAATTTAATAAGGGGTAAAATGAATGTTTAACAAAATATTTTACTTGGAATTTTTTCGTGTAAGAAAGAAAGAAAAAAAAAAAGAAAGAAAGAAAAACAGTTTATTTGCACAAACATGACACATAACAAAAAATAATAATAATAACATACATATATAACAAATTATACAAGAAAGTTAAAAAAGCGACACATTCATGTATGTAGTTTTTAATGATACACAAGCATTGTTATCATTGGTAGGTGACTGCAATATAGATACGATCAAGATATTACATAGGTTGTGTATTATTGGTCCACATGAATATCGAAACGACCAGTTTCCCGTTTTCCCTCGTCGACTCATACAGCCTGCATTGGATTGCAAGTATAAAAATAAAAAAGAGCGAAAATTCGCTCCCATGGGATGCAATGGAATGGTGACTGCAACAGCAATACGCGCACAGGTTTTTGAACTAATTTAATATTGTTATTTTTTTTTTTTTGCTGAAGCTCCAGCGAACAAAGGGAAATTTCACTTAATTGGGTCATGTGTATCTATTTGAAACAGTAGTGTGAACGTCATAAATAAACATGATATATAGGATGCAATAGATTTAAGTGGAGGTATGTCTAACTGGATTGACAAAGGCGTTAATTTGTTGTAGCGCTACCTAATTGCCAGACAATGTATGTTATTGTGTCGAACTATCATTTGCTGGCTATAAACAATTATCTGACCTATGAGGTGATGAAAAGACGAGACCAGTGGAGGTTAAGTCGTTTTCTATCTGAGAAACTTAATACTTGTGGTGAAGCGTCAATGCTTTTTCTCAATGTGTATATGTTTTTTAGAGAATAAATAATATAAATTAGTTACGTTTCCCGCATTCTCCGCACTTTAATAAAAACATTACTTAGTTTAGAAAAAAGTAAGTCAATTGAGTCTCTGTTGAGGATTCCATTCGCCAATATCTACGACCGCAGCGCCCATTGGTTGACGTATCGAATGCTCCCTTGAGACGCTCGCTAAAGACCGATAGAGGGCGTCTTCCCGCTGAGAAAAAAAAGTCTCGGCACTTCCGATTACGATTTTGCGTCGAACGCATTCCGCCCCGCTATAGAAATCCCATATATGTTGAAAACCTGAGAATTCTCGTGTGATAAGTGTATCTGCTACTGTGAGACATTGAGACCTTATAGTGCAGTGTTGATTTCACGAGTTCTGACCAGTCCACCGGTGGATGAACCAAGTTAGCTCGCCGGCCGGCAGCCCACCAAGCGACCACGCACCCGTGAACGAGGCGCCTTCCTGCTTTCAAGTGGGGTCCCTGGATTAGCAAGGTACGTGGGCTTTATTTCTGCAAATAGATGTTGTGGGTATTGGTGTCTCAGGGGAATCGTCAACAGGGATTTAATTTTGCGTAATTTAAATTTTTCTTTCACCGCCATATTGGTTGTCTTAAAACACCTCCCTTTCTCAGATGAGGCTATTTACACGCCTCATCACAATTATTTGGTCCATTCGAGCCTGGATAGGTAACCGCTCCCGGTTAGATTTTTACGTAATATTTGGTGAAAATCATAATAGATATATATAGGTTATAGATATTTACGTAAACCATTGGTAAATTATTCTTGCCTATAAACCGCTCTCCGCTATAACATAAACATAATTGACAATAGATTCTACGTAGGTTTTGGTAAATCTGTCAATATTGTTTCATAGAATTTAATGTGTTACGTATTTCACTTTGGTAACATACAATAGGAGGTAGTTACCCATCATTTCGGCTTTGTGCGTATTAGTTATTTTTATTCAGATACCGCCACATAGTTGGTAGGTTTACCCCCGCATATTTTTAGATATTGCTCTTGATATTAACTTATCAAAATGACTGAGAAACAATTAAAGCCGGAAGATTTGCTGACTATCCTTCATGAAAAGAAAGGATTGTTATTTAAACGCCTTAATCGATTATATGATTTATCGAAAAATATTTCGTCGTTCGATTCGAGAAATAATGAAAGTTTTATGACTGAATCGGAAACTATTGACGACATTCGTGACAAATTTGAATCTTATGTCGATCAAATTAACCACATAATCATTAATTTGAAACCTGGTTCGAGTCCCGACTATGCTTGTTTAGAATCCTTTGAAGATTTGTTTATTCGCATTAAGCGTATTAGGAATAAAATCGACAGTAGTCAATCTCAGTTATCACAATGTAGTAATTCGAAAACGCTTTTTGAACCACTAAAAATAAAACTGCCTCCAATCGCATTGCCATCTTTCGACGGGAAACCTGAGAATTGGCCTGTTTTCTATGAGTCGTTCAAGTCGAATATTCATAACAATGAACAGCTGACTGACTCGCAGCGTGTGCAGTATTTAGTAGGTAGGCTTACACATAACGCGTTAAAGGTTACAGCCGGTATTGTACCTACGGCTGATACCTATCATTTTCTATGGGACAGCTTAGTTAATAAATACCAGGATAAGCGTACATTAGGTATACACTATTTAAATAATATATTAGATTTAAAAAGTTGTTTGTGTAACGCAAATAGTCTCGATTCTTTCATTGAAACATTTAGTGCAAGTATTTCTGCCTTGAAACAACTTGGTATTCCGGATCTTGCGGATTTTATTCTCTTGCATTGCGCTATGAGAAAAATAGATTCACAGACTGGTCAATCGTTTGAACTTTCCGTTCGCGATGTTGAAATACCTACAACTAAATTGTTAATTAGCTTTGTTCAAGATCAGGCTAAGATATTAGCACGCTCGAATTTATCTCATTCGAACGCGAAAAATAATTATAATAAACCTCATAGTTCCGCATCTCGCGAGCCTCGCACGCAAACGAAAGCGTTTGTCGTGAATCAATCGCCTAATTCTCCCGCTCCGCTAAGCTCCGTCTCGAGTTGCGCGTATTGTAAAGATAACGCTCATGTTCATTTGTATAACTGCGCTAAGTTTCAATCCGCGTTGACTCCTAGAACTAGGTTTGAGTTTATTAAATCCGTACATGGTTGCGCAAATTGTCTGAGCACGTCGCACGGTTTGAGTAATTGCAAGTCGACCTCAGTCTGTAACGTATGTAAAAAACGCCATCATACTTTATTACATTTTGAGAAAAATAATAAACAACCGCATATAGCTGATGTTAAACCGACGAATTGCAATGTAGTCGTCGCGTCCAGTCTGGCGGCGCCGCTGTCCGCTGCGCCTCCCGCGCTCCTCCCGCCCCGCGCGGCGTCTTGTGGTTCGGGTGATGTTACTCAAACATTTCCGACCCATAACACGGCCGTATTATTAGCTGCAGATACGAAGACTAAGTCAGCAGTCTTGTTATCAACCGCTCAGGTTTATGCGCGCGCGAATAATAATAGTTCGGGCCATAAAACAATAGTTAGGTGCTTAATTGACAATGGTTCGCAAAATAATTTAATAACTACAGATTGTTGTAGGAAACTCAACTTAGCAATAATTCCTTTGAATAATTCTTTTGTCAAAGGAGTTGGTTCTGTGTCGCGGCCGATAATAGGTTATGTGAATTTAGATATCGAGTCTCGCGTATACTCGCATCAAAAATATACTATTCACGCGTTGGTAGTTGAGTGCATTACGGACCAGCTACCTTCGCATCATATTAAGTGGGATTGTCATGTGGACTTCCACTCGCTTCCGCTCGCTGATTTAAGCTGGAATATTCCAGGAGATATTGACATAGTGTTAGGCGCTCAACTGTTTCCGTATATTTATTTGGGGAATAGGGTAGACTTAGGTTCAAATGCGCCACCCGCATTATTGACCACATTCGGGTATGTCCTTATGGGTGATTTTCCGCATAGTAAAAATAATTTAAATTTACCTAGCTCTTCTTTCACAGCATTAGCCCTTAATGATTTATTACAAAAGTTCTGGGAATTGGAAGAAGTTGAAAATAAACGTTTTTTATCTCCTGAGGAAACCGAATGTGAGAATATTTTTTCCTCGACCGTGTCACGTGACGATGCGGGACGTTACACTGTCGCGTTACCCTTTAGTAAAGATCCCGCCGAGTTAGGTAACTCCCGCACCGCCGCGTACCGTCGACTGGTTGCGCTGGAGAGAAAACTCCGCCAATCGCCGACGTTGCGGGAAAATTATAACGCAGTGATCCAAGAGTACATAGATAATGGATACTTAAGTCAAGTCGACGAATCCGCCATTTCGGATGACGGGTACTACATCCCTCATCACGCTGTCGTTCGGCCAGACAAACCGATGCCGCGCGTTGTATTGGATGCGAGTGCCAGGACTCATACCGGTTTATCTTTAAATGATGTACTCCATATTGGTCCAAATTTACAAACAGATTTGTTTCTTCTTTTAATCAATTTTAGATTATTTCCTATCGCTATAAATTCTGATATTAAGCAGATGTACTTACGAATTTGCGTACCTGTTGAGCAGCGTAAGTACCTACGCATTTTGTTTCGATTCAGTGAGAATGATCCTGTGTTGACATTCGCTTTTAACCGCTTACCTTTTGGACTGAAGTCGAGTCCTTACATAGCTATGCGCACTGTGCGACAGCTGGCCTCGGACAGTCCGCATTATCCCGAAGCGGCTAAAGTAGCAGAGACCAGCTTGTATATGGACGATCTGGTCTATTCGGTGAATAACGAAGAGAACGCTATACAGCTATCGCATGATCTCATAAAAATGTTTAAGTCGGGCGATTTTGACCTTGTAAAATGGTGTAGCAATTCACCCGCGCTTTTAAACAGCCTACCTGATTCACATCGTAAGTCACTCGAGTTTCACGAGGGCAATGATGTGTCCAGGGTTCTAGGTCTTTCATGGGAACCTTCTCAGGATAAGTTCTTCTTCACGTCCGCTCAAGTAGCCGAGAAATGTACTAAGAGAAATATACTCTCGATAGTTGCCCGCTTATTTGATGTTCTTGGTCTAGTCGCTCCCGTGATCTTTTACGCCAAGCTGCTCATCAAAGAGTTATGGCTGAGCAATATCGGTTGGGATGATGACGCTCCTGACGAGATCGTCCAACGTTTTTCGCTTCTCATGCAGGAGTTTCCCTTGTTGGATTCCTTACGGATACCACGTCATGTGGGTGTTACCGATGATTGTTGTGTTCGTATAGTCGCATTCGCCGATGCCAGTATGGGTGGGTACGGTTGTGCCATTTACATACACTGTACTAGCCCGTCCGGTGTCGTAGTTCGCTTGCTTTGTGCGAAGTCAAAGGTTTCACCTACCAAGGTCACAACTCTTGCACGTCTGGAGCTGTGCGCAGCCGTGCTCATGTCAAAGTTGGTGAAGACTGTTCGCGATACTTACGCTTCACGTGTTCCAATTGTAGGGATTTACGCATTTTCAGATTCCACGATAGCCCTATCGTGGATTCATTCTTCTCCGCATCGCTGGTCAGTCTTCGTCAGCAATAGAGTAGCTCAATGTCAGGAGAGCCTGGGCTCTCAACATTTCTACCACGTAGCAGGTGTTGAGAATCCAAGCGACTGCCTATCTCGTGGTTTACTGCCTTCACGGTTGGTGTCACATGATCTTTGGTGGAGCGGCCCTTCTTGGCTTAGTTGTGCTCCTGAAGATTGGCCTGTCAAACCGTTCTGTCCCACTGACTGTGGGGAACTCCCCGAGCATAAGGTAAATGTCTTAACTGTGACCACGCAAGTAGAACTGCCTCTTCTCTGTCAACTTGCGCAACGCACCTCATCATGGGATAAGCTGTTGCTCATCGTATCTTATATACTTAAATTCGCTAGACCGAAGGTTCATTGTGAACCCCGGTCGCCTCAGGGATTGTCAGCGGCGGAACGAGTTATGATCCGTGCTGTGCAATCTGTTCATTTCGCAGATGACATTAAGCTCATCAAATGTGGTAAATTGTTACCAAAGAAACTTAACAGTTTATCTGTCTTTTTAGATGAAGAGGGTATATTACGCATTGGGGGAAGACTTTCAAAGTCATACCTTCCCTTTGATGCTAAGCATCCTTTTTTACTTCCCAAACATGATCCTGTTGTGGATTTGATAATTCGTCATTACCATGTGATGAATTGTCACACTGGGCCAGGGCTACTTATGTCTATTTTACGACAGCGATTTTGGATACTAGATGCCAGGACTGTCATTAGGTCCAAGTTGCGACAATGCAACACATGCTTTAGAGTTAATCCGACGCATCCCACTCCAATGATGGCGGACCTTCCTGAATACCGTGTATCGGAATCAAAGGCATTTGTCCATACTGGAGTGGATTATGCTGGTCCCATACGCATAACTCTCTCTCGTCGCAGAGGTCAACACGCTCAGAAGGCTTACATCTGCTTGTTTGTGTGTTTGGTAACCAAGGCTGTCCATGTAGAGTTAGTCTCTGAACTTACTACCGACGCCTTTTTAGCCGCGTTTAAACGTTTTATCTCGCGTCGAGGGCCAGTATCCTGTCTATATTCGGATAACGCTACCAATTTCGTTGGTGCTAAAGCTCAACTAGATGAACTTTATAATTTCCTAATGAGGTCAAACCTCAATTCATCTCTTTTAAATGAGTTATCAACTCGCCGCATTAAGTGGAAAATGATTCCACCTCGCTCCCCACATTTTGGCGCTATGTGGGAAGCCAATATAAAAACATTAAAAACGCATCTTTATCGAGTGATTGGAAATCAACTTCTCACTTATGAAGAGTTACAAACTGTACTCATCCAAATAGAGTGCATTATGAACTCACGCCCTCTGAGCGTGTTGTCTTCTGATCCGCATCCTGAAGTTATTACTCCCGCTCATTTTTTGATGTCGACTCCATTGCAGTACTTGCCGGCAGCCGATTTGTCTGGTCAGCGCATGAATCTGTCCCAACGTAAACAGTTGTTAGATAGTATGGTACAATCCTTCTGGAAGAAATGGCATCTAGAGTATCTGCATACGCTGCAAGTTAGGCAAAAATGGGCAACTCCGGACAAGCCTGTAGAAGTTGGAACTGTCGTACTCGTGGGACAGGACAATTCGCCTCCTCTGTGTTGGCCATTAGGAGTCATAATTGAGGTTTATAAAGGGACTGACAATGTCGCTCGCGTTGCAATGGTGAGGACAAGGTTTGGTAATTTTAAACGCTCTGTCACAAAACTATATCCTATTCCAACGCAATAAAATTTCATTTTAACGATATCGTAGTTTTTAAGGTTTAGGATTAGTATTCTAAATAATTTTTATTTTCCGCATTTAGTGATAAAGCTTAGACTTTCTGATCATGATCTAGGTCAGTAAATCTTTACAATTTTCACCTTTCCCTTTGAAAGCACTTGCGTCCTTCCAAGGGGAGGAGCATGGTGAAGCGTCAATGCTTTTTCTCAATGTGTATATGTTTTTTAGAGAATAAATAATATAAATTAGTTACGTTTCCCGCATTCTCCGCACTTTAATAAAAACATTACTTAGTTTAGAAAAAAGTAAGTCAATTGAGTCTCTGTTGAGGATTCCATTCGCCAATATCTACGACCGCAGCGCCCATTGGTTGACGTATCGAATGCTCCCTTGAGACGCTCGCTAAAGACCGATAGAGGGCGTCTTCCCGCTGAGAAAAAAAAGTCTCGGCACTTCCGATTACGATTTTGCGTCGAACGCATTCCGCCCCGCTATAGAAATCCCATATATGTTGAAAACCTGAGAATTCTCGTGTGATAAGTGTATCTGCTACTGTGAGACATTGAGACCTTATAGTGCAGTGTTGATTTCACGAGTTCTGACCAGTCCACCGGTGGATGAACCAAGTTAGCTCGCCGGCCGGCAGCCCACCAAGCGACCACGCACCCGTGAACGAGGCGCCTTCCTGCTTTCAAGTGGGGTCCCTGGATTAGCAAGGTACGTGGGCTTTATTTCTGCAAATAGATGTTGTGGGTATTGGTGTCTCAGGGGAATCGTCAACAGGGATTTAATTTTGCGTAATTTAAATTTTTCTTTCACCGCCATATTGGTTGTCTTAAAACACCTCCCTTTCTCAGATGAGGCTATTTACACGCCTCATCAACTTGCTTAGCATAGTAGTATATAATGCACACTTCTATCATAGGCATCATTTATCAACATCATTTTAGCCGATAGACGTCCACTGTTGGACATGGGCCTCCCCCAAGTGTCGCCACAACCATCGGTCCTGTGCGTCTCGCATCCGTCGGATTCCCTCGACCCTTTCCAAGTCATCGGTCCATCTTGTGTGAGGCCTTCCAACGTTGCGCCTTCAGGTACGTGGTCGTCACTCCAGAACCTTTCGGTCCCATTGACCAGCTTATTTCTAAAGAAAGCTCTTCCAGTATTCTTGCGAAAGGAGGAATCATACTAAAATATACTTAATGACACATATACACACATACTATGAAGTAATAGAACTTCCATTCTTCTTTTCAATACTGCATCAGTTTGTGAGCCCCCAATGTCAGGCACTCATGAGTTCCACAACTGTCAAAAATCTGCAGATATTTCAACTAGTGGAACGTGTAGTGTACTTGACGATTAACTTCAGCGATATGGGCAGTCCACGTTAAGAAGGAATTCTAGATTACCACCAGGTTTTTAGCCATCTTTGAGTATTCAATCATTCAACTCGTATGAAGACAGCGATGTAACTTCAAGCCCTATCTGTATATACCTACCGTCGATAACCACAGCCTGAGATTTCCTACGGTTTATGCTTGCCATTTCATTCATATGGCCTGCGCACACTGACAAGAAAAATCCTCTGCGATACCGGAGCATCCACAAGTTGAAATTCTCTTTCATCCTGTCCGCCAGTCTACGCAGGCTATCAATGGAAGGAGTGAGCCAGGAAAAGGGATGTAATGGAAGTTGTTAGATATATATCGGAACCGAATTCGGAAGCGGAGTGTTCAAATTTTGCTAGTCGGGATCCGAACCAGAATCGGAGGCGGAGGCAGAAGCGTAAATTAAAATACTAATTAAAAACTCGATTAAATGTAAATTAAGTGTGAACTAACACCATGCCATGCAATGCTATCAAACACCAAGTGAAAGAAAGAATAATCGACAAAAGGCACAAGGAAGGGAGGTTCTCCGCGCAACAAGTACAAACTTGTTTGTATCTCTAATATAAGTTCCGATTATAATCTATCGGAACCGAAACTGCAAAATCAATTCCGATTTTGCATTTCCGAAATCGGACCTCCATAACATCTCTGGCCAAGAGGTCGGAACATATTTCTCTCTGATCAACAAACAGGCTTAGTAACTTCTTAGTGTTTCTATAATCGCACCAAATTGAGTTTTCTCCTATAAAATTAAGTTTCAAGACGCCAAAGTCGGAGAATATAAAAGTCACTTTGTTGTGAAGGTAACCGACGCCCGGTGTTCAATCACATACCTTATTGTGTTTTATTTTGTCTTGTCTTGGATTTACTTCAAAGGACAAAACATGTTACTTCGGGCTATTTATTACGACTCTATTAAGTATTTACTTTTATTTTTGAACATAAATCTGATTACATATTGTACTTTGTTAAATTTTTGGTACCTTCGTGGGTTCTAAAAATAAGTCTAAAAGATTGTTTAAAATTTAATATTTTCATCGGTAACATTTTATATTTGGTACGTATCTGTTGGTATATCTGGGATATGTTATTGAATATTAGATTAATTATTACTTGATTTCTGCCAATGATTATGTACATTATAAATAATAGTTTTTACTAAAAATCGTTTTTAATGCAAATACTACTTAGGTATTCAGCTAAGATAAAACTGCAACAGAAAATAAACTACAGTTCAATGTTTTAATACAAAGTAATCCACTGAAGCAATAGCAGGAATTTTCTATTAGTGCGCGCTTAAGGTATTACTCGATTCTGGCTGCGCAAACCAATTAGCTAATAAGAAAATAATTGGAAATTCTACGGATATTGGCTGATACCGATGATATTACCGACATTAAGTACCTTACAAGAGTTGTGAAAACAATTTTTAAGACCTTTATTACCTACAATATTTTAGAGGTACAATTCTATAGACGAAGTGCTAGGTTAAGTACATACCTAAAATGGCCTTCGCGTGATAGATGCTGCGCTCAATAGGTCTTACACGCGATAGATCCTACGCGCCATGGGTCCTACGCTCGATAGGTGCTACGTGTAATAGGTCCTACGAGCGATAAGTGCTACGCATGGCAAGTCCTGCGCGTGATGTGTACTACACACGGAGAGTGTTACTCGTAATAAGTGCTACGCGCCATGGGTTCTACGCTCGATAGGTGCTTCCCGTAATAGGTGCTACGCGTGATAAGTCCAACGCGTAATAGTTAGTACGCGCGATAGGTCCTACTCATGATAGATCCAACACGCCATAGGCGCTACATGCAGGAAATACTACGCCATAGAACTTTTAGTCGCAAAAGTGCTACGTGTTTAATTATATGCGTTCAATCAAATTGAAATATGGTGATAAAGAAGGATCAGCAAGCAAAGTGATGGACGTAATTTCATAATGATCGATTGTATCGTGATGGGCAAAATATACTTACATACGAAACCCGTGTGCAGCGAGCATATGTTTTATAAACACGTATTATGACCGTCATGCACGAGTATGATATCAGGGACCCCGGGGTCCTGGGACGCAAGGTAAGGAAAAAACACAGGAGTGGGTTAGGTTAGTCAGTAAAATTCTGATCCTGCTCCACCCTAGAGCGAATCAATGGTCATTAGAAGTTTCCCACTTAAAAAATACGTGTATGACACGTTCTAGTGGGCATTGTAGTATTACTGTATTTCTGTATTATATCTTTCCGTGCTCGATACGTACTTAATACGGTAATGATTTATTTATAATTAGCTGACCCAGCGAACTTCGTATCGCTTAATAGTAAGGATAACGCCATCTACTGGTATTACCAGAACAGCATAATTCATTTTTACATTTCAATTAAAGATGGCGTTGTATTCGGATTTTTTTCGTGATTTTTCCATTTTTTCTCACCGTTTAAAGCTTGCCTTTACTATCACGAATATTTCAAGACCAAAATTAGCCAAATCGGTCCAGCCGTTCTCGGGTTTTAGCGAGACTAACGAACAGCTGTTCATTTTTATAATTATGTACATATATACGAGTAGATTAGGATCGCCAACATTACAGGCAATGGGAATTTACCGGTTCATTTTATTCAAATGCTGCAATACTTAGAGACAATTACTGCATTAACATAAAACATTTTATGATAAGACAGAAGCCTACTCCTTAAGATTGCTTAAGCTCCTTGCAAAAAAAAAACATTAATGTAATTTATGAAACCCATTACGGAAAACCATTCGATTAAAAACTTAAACATGGAAGCGAAAATGATGGATATAAAACTAACAGATTTATATTAAAGTCCCATTATGTTAATAAGCAGTAATTAGTAGTGGATGTATTGTGTGCTGCGGCAATAAGTGGATGTGTCCATATTAATACCGCCCGGGGCCAAACGCGTTGACACTGACAATGCCCGTAGCACTAGGTTTTTGTTTAAATACATTTTGTTTCAATCCAAGTTTTCAATTGAATTCTTTTGTCATCAGTATTGGAATGTATTCATTTAATCTATCAATGGTAAACGTATCTATTTTTAAATAAACTTCATCATGTCTCAGTCGTGTTTTTTTTTTAATATTATGAATAAGAGTTTCTGAGGATTCAACTTCTTTTTTGGGAATGGGAAATCATCAAATAACTTCTCCCGCTGTAGGGTGGAGCAACAGGGCTTGTCAGACTTTACTGACTACAACCTACCTGTGGTCCTTCAGATGCCCTTTGCGTTCCAGGGTACACGGTAACTCTTTCGAACATTCCCGCAGCCATAGCAAGTAATATCTGAGTCGTATTACAAAACGTTTCATGAAAACAACGTCTATAGCGTGTCTTGGCTTCTAACCCAGGCGGGCTCTTTACTTTCTGTTTAATCACCACTGCTCCCAAAACGGTGAAGTAAAACAGCGTTACGTAATAGAAAAAAAAACAAAATAGACTCAACATAAGGCTGATTATGATATACTAAACCTATTAAATCGTTTCAAATACTAATTAAAAAATAAATTTAAAAATAAACAACTTGCTAATAAAACAAGAGCTAATAAAAAGTTTCAGACGGCGTCAAAAATAAGTCTGGGTAATTAGCTTCGTATTTAGAGAAGCAATTTAGTAAATGTAAAAAACTTATAAAACAATTCTCATAATGTGGGTTCGGCGAGTGTTTCCTTTGAGGGACTAGACAAAGTTTTGGGTCAGGTACGGCACCAGCGACACTATCACATTAACGAGTCACTTTATTCTCAACTAGCTTCCAATTTAATTAGCCTCCCCAGTTCTTCGACAAACTTGATGAAATCGAACGAGAACTACGCATAATTTATCTTATTATCGGCTCTTCACTTTGAACTTCTTTCACAAATAATTTATTTGTATGTTTCGAATTCGCGTGCTATCAATATACTGTTTTTTATGAAAGATCTTTCATTTTCAAAGGGAAGGTATTTATTATTATTTTCCTTCCAAATATACATAATTCATCTATATCGTTTTGATGAGCTGTTGAATTGCACCGGTACGAAACTAACGTGTAGTGATCGTTCCAATGTCGGACGCTAAAAGCCACACCCTGGCTATTAAGACAAATTTATTGTCCTTTGCCGGTCGGTTGGCGGTAGTGGCGGTGTTACTTGGGTCCCAGCGGCTATACAAACGGTGCTAGCGATCGTGCAGACGTATTATAGAAATGTTTATTGGCGGCGGAGTCCGTCCAATGGCTCACTTAATCAAAGGCGTCGTGGCGCCGGCGATACTGCGGTCCAGCTCGCCGCGGGCGCCACGCGTCGTCAAACCTACATAAATCCTGGCACAATTACTGAGATCCAGGTCGAACCATGAATGTTTGCTAGTAATTTACGATAACGCAAATGTTACCGAACACCATGGGTAATTGACAAAACAATAACATAAAGATATCGAGGTGAATAATTTAAAGGAGCACGGAATCGGTTTTATTATGTGCTATAAATTCGTGAATAAAATATTTTGATAAAATTCAAAGAATATCAAAATAAAACCGGATTGTTTGTTGCATTCAAATGGCTTCATAACTTGTATGAAATCTGATATAGACAATAGACATAGTTCATGACCCAGCTTAAAGCGTACATACGCTGGCTTTTATTCTGAAAAATACGAGGACAAAGCTATGGATTGAATTTGTATAACAATACGAATGCCTACTATTTATGTATATTTGCAACGAGAGTGGTCATGGCAAAAATATCAGGTTCCAATGCCTTTGCCAAGTTATGTCAAATATCATGGATACCATAACCACTATGTTGATAGATATTTCAGTTAATGTCATAAAATTAGAACGTAATAAAATGAGTGATTTATTTCGGTGAACTAATGGCCGCAAGCACTACAGGTGAGTATGAGGTGCAGGGTTCGACCCCGGGACGAGCAAATTGTTATTGAGGCATTCGTCAGAAATCTCCAAAAAGCCCCTAATTTCCATTTGTACCCGATCGATGGCAAGGCAAGGGTCTCGTACTCTGGTATTGGCGACTAAAATAACTAAAGAAATGGATCTTTATCTCCTCACCCTTTGGGGATTACTGGTATGATGTTATATTATGAAAAATGATAGACCTACGTAATATCTCAACCAATAAATGACGAGAAAATATGTTGCTACCGCCCGCAGCTCCACTCCCTTGAAATTACTTTCCAATTTTCAATAAATTTTAAATTCTCTAATTGTTTTCCCCTATTTTTAAAGCGTGCAAAACAAAACGAAAAAATATTAAATGATGAGTTCTAGTGAGACTAACGGGCAGTAAATAATTTTTATATATTAAGAAAAGATGATAGAAGACAAATAGATTATCTTAGAATGGCCAGACACTAAACTTATTAAGGATCTCATTAAATCTTTATTAACATTTAGAAAGACACGATACAAAGGTCAACAAACAAACTTAGTTATCATGAAATATAAATGGAATTTTAACCAGTAAATGAAGAGAGTGCTCAACGGTTCAATGTTCGAAGGTTAAGCCCGTTGTGTTACAGTTTTCGATATACGATATTTTACGTAAAAGGGGTCGGGTATGCTAAGTGGTCGACAGGGCAGGACAGGCCGCGACATGCGACATGCGACGTGTTTGCGGTTGTCGCATGTCGTGCGGTCGCACGCGCCCTGTTCCCCCCACACACTACACCATCATATAACACACGCAAACATCTACGTACCATGTACAAGTATTCGTGGTACTTGCTACGTATTTCCAAAGTACGCTCACTGCCAAATTGTTATGGTCTGCGTTCATAATTGACCGCGAACATGAGCGGCTACTGAACGAGTGTTACAGCTTCCAACATACAACTATCCTGATTATCTTGTGTCTTTGACCTGACCGTGTCAGACCTTTAGTCAGAAAACACAATATTTTTCCTCATAAACTAGAACTGCTCATTATCGTCCAAAGTTAAAAAACTTCTAGCAGTCGCAATTTACGTTGAACTAAATTTTATTTTTATACTTTTATTTTCAGTTTTCTGGATGGAAAATTACATGAGGGAAGGGGAAACATTACGAACCACTTTAGGGACTCGTAATTCGTAATAAATGTCAAAATAAAAAAAAAAGTTTATGACAAGTTTATTCTATCACCTACACTACTGAGTGTATTAGAAACGTTTTTTGGCAGAGTTTCTCCAAGCACTTAGTTTTATACTATAAACGTTCGAGTAATCAAATCGTTATGACAGTTCTGATTTATCAACCCTAAAAGAATATTTATTTATCTATACTTATAATAAATCTGTATAAAAGTCTTGATTGTGCGCGCACCACGTAAAATGCACGAAATCGGTGTAGATAACTTTTATACATTAAAATTGTGTGTAGCTTGATATATTACTTAGACTTTGTTTCATCGAAATCGGTTGACTATATCGAAATGTATGTGAATTTAAAACGTTCAAGAAGTAAAATATCACACCACACCCAATTGACTGTTAGGCGGTACAAAGTTCGCCGGGATATACATAAATATATAAATCATTGAACGTGAATTTAAAAAGTTAATTGTGCCATATCAAATGATGAGAAAACAAGATAACCTATACATAAATAACTGTTAAAAGCATAGAAGGAAGCGTAATGAGCACCCACAGGAAATTAGGCTTTTCTCAAAACGGAAAACCTTGGGGGGTGAGGGGAAGGTAACATCTTCCCGTTTGGCAGACAACGAGCTACGATCCCCGCAGCGCATTAACTTGTCTGTAAAACATATTGAACAGATTTTTATCCCGTTTCGATCATTCGTCCGCCTATCGGTTTTCCATAATCATAAAATGATGACGAAATGAGCACGACTATTAATTTGATGAAAATTTTATGGATAAATGAAAAATATAATTCCCGAACGATCGCTTGCAATCACCGCAATGACTCGGTTTCGGTTTACGTTCGATTTTTATCACTTGTTAACGATGATAAGTAGCTGATGTTACTTGCATCGTTTTCAGATTTATGTAGTAAAGTATCACTTAGCAAGTAATTTTCGAACTAGTTCTAAGTTTCGAATTATTTAGTAGGGACTGATACCGCTACTATAAAGTCTGGTGCCGACATTTAGGTGCGCTATGGTCACAGATATTGTGGTTCAACCCTGTTTACGTAGAAATCTGTTGACGCGATATTCTCCGGCACAAAATAATAATTCCAAAACTGATTCCTATTCCGGAACAAATTAGGAAAATTATAAAATCAAATATCAGGTGAATGTTGGTAATATTTGTTATGAGCCGAAATGTGGTGGGTAGCGCCAGTCGGCCGCGTCGGTCGGTCGGTTGGTCGGGTACCGACGGGCAGGCGGCCGCTCCATTAGCCACTACACACGTGTTGCTATTTGTGCGGAAACCTTGTTATCGCGCCCGATGCGCCACTCACACAATTCTTTTACTATGAAAAGAAAGAAAAGCTATCAATTTTCGCGCGTGTTCACTCGCCTGATAAATAAACCCATTGTTAGGGTATTCGCAAGATACATGTTGATAGCGTAAATGTTTCATCAAAATATTATGTTCAAAGAATATTAATATACGCGAACCTTACTCAATAACGGAACTTAAACAAGAATCAAAGAGCACTTTAAAACCAATATTTTAGTTCAATACTTCAGATCAAATCAAGTACTTTGTCGTTTATTGTAAGACTACAAACCCAGTAGGAAGAACTAAGTGAGTATCTTGTCTGTTGGTTGGGCTAACTTTAGATCCAACGGGGAACACACACTAGTTAAGCTGATTTGATCACAGTTTCGTACTTGTAAAGCTCAGGTTACAAATACTGAGTACTATTAAAGTTCCTTTGGTTTATTTTAAGAGCAAACAAAGTGTGGAACATTACTCGGTATTTGTAACAGATGCAGGAAATTAATCATTGCTCACGTCATGCGGTCTACGCCGTAGCACTACTACGGCGTAGCACACTGCTCGTGTCTCCATTTTCCGCGTAGCAATAGTTAAGAATATGGGACTATTTTAATAACCTTATAATATGGGTATTTAGCGGTTATTAATAATAATAACTATCACATAGATCTTTTGTCAAATAGGTAAGTAACTAACACAATTTTACGAAATCGAAGCGAAAATGTCACTATTAATGTGTTATTAGACTGCAATTACTGCAACTACACTCCTTTGTTATATTTTAAATTCCATTAAGACTTTGAACAAAGTTATGACTTTGACGTGACTAAATGTATTCACGACTCGTTAGCTCAGTAGGTTAGAGCACCGATATACACCCAAAATGTATTCACGTAACATCTCTAAAGCACTCAACTTGAATAAGAAGAATTATATCATGTATTTCATCCTGCCTCTAGTTTCAGCAAACCTTTGATATTCATAAACGTTTACTTAGCTTCTGAGGTGCACTCTAAAAGATCGGCTTAACTTTCTACTTTAACTATGAAAGCAAATGATTGCTCGATGTAATGTAGCTTAGTAAGTAATCTTATCAAAGTTCTAGTCCTTTCTGCAGATCAGAGATACAGATACACAGATGTTTTTTGTGTGTTAATTCATCATACAATGTATCTTAGATTTTGAACTTACGAGTACTAGAACTGTCATGAGAATGGTGCATTCTAGCTATAAGGTACCATCGATCTGAACACTTATCTAAGCGACGCATTTTAATTTTCGAGAACCACGCGAACAAAGACGCGGTCACAGTTAGGTCATTATATAACTTTCCCCACTCTGGGCGGAGCGAGCGAGATGGAATATCAGACTAACTGATGAAAACCCACCTGTGTTGCTTTGCTTTACATTCCAGGACCGCGGTGACTCTTCCAAAAGTCCCGCAGCCTTATCAGGTATCCGCCCTACTGGCATTCAGCTTTGCTGACATCTCTTTGAGGCGCGCATGGAAAACAACGCGCCCTTGACTTGTTCCTGGTCCTTACCGAACGATCGGACGGTGACCTACCCATTGCTCGTCGTCCGCAAGCCCGTTCTTACCATGGCTGGAAATTGCCCTGCGACTCCTGACGCTTCGCTGTCACTGAGACAACAAAAACACTCTTAATTAATGTTATTAAATAATAAGCGGTATAGCTATCAATTTGATGATTCGAGATGAAATTTGCAGGATGGGACATGGATTATAGAGGTTAGTCTTATGTAATAGGAGTCGAGCCTATTGTCATCAACCGGACCTGGATCCAAACTAGAAAATCAGCCGTATATTATGTAATTGTATTCGCACAAGTTCATGGAAATCACATTGATATTATAAAGGAAAAAGTTTGTGTATCTATGTTTGCTAATCCTTCATTTTCAAATGGCTGAATGGATTTTGCTAAAATTTGGCACACGAGTAGTCCAAGTTTATTATATATTTATACATTTTTCCATTGGAATAATTTCCTACTATCACGCGTGCGAAGCAACCGGCAGAAGCTAGCGTAATTCATAAGTACCTATTTCTTGTCTTTCTAATATTGGAACAGCCAGCAGTCCACGTCTGGCGCTCTCTGAAGTTAGCCTTTCTATCTCACAGGCTACTTAATCATGACACGAGCACGAGTTGGCACGAGCTATTCTTGTGACAATCGTGCCTACCCACGACGAGAAGTGCCGTGCTTGTTTATCAGTAAACATTTTAAACATTTTTTCGACCAAAAGGGTTAAAAACCCCTAAGGTAAGGACCCTGAGAAAGGGGCTAAGCTTACGGTATCGGTAATCTCTAGGGATTGCGAGTCAGAAAGCAGTCAGTTTGCATAAAATTTCTCGATTCTTGAAAATAGGAGCCAAGAATTTTGGGAAAAGGATATGTAGATGAACGTTTTTGCTAGCAATTGGCTCGTGTACACAACTAATTATAGATCCTTGACATTTGTCGCTCAATTATACACATAATGTACACAATCTATTAAGATTGCGGCTTCTGCCCGCGGCTGCCGTTACACCCCATTTCCCCCGTTGACTTACAATTTCCGTGGGATCAGGGGCACCTGATAAACTTTGTTTTTCTTTCATTGCCAGATTTCCAGTTCTGTTATTTATGTTTTGGCTATACAATGAACTTACTACAATGTTATTCTGTATATATAAAAGGTGAAGTCCTCTCACAGACTCATCAACGTCCAGCCCCTAGAACGCTGTAATTTTGCACAGAAGTTTATTTTATGATGTATGCAAAGAATAAAAAAACTGGGCAAGTGTGAATCGGACTCGGGCATTGAGGGTTCCGTACAAACTACAAATTTTTTTCCGAATCGCAAAAAATGACTTTTTTTGTGACGTAACAACAAATTTACTGTTTTCGGATTTATACCTATATCTATGCTATAAGACCTTACTTTATGCCAAATTTCAGGATTCTGGGTCAATGGGAAGTATATTTTTTGATTCCTATGACTTTTGATTCCTTTGAGAGTACCAAAACACACGTTTTTTGCGATATAAACGGCCGTATCTTTTTTTTCGTTAACTTAGAAGTTCGATTTTTTCACAGCTTTAAGAGACCACAGATTTAAGTATATGGTTTTAATTTAAACTCGATACCTCTACGCGTTCCCAAGATAAAAGGTCTTGAAAGACAGACGGACGACAAAGTGATCCTATAAGGGTTTTGTATTTTCTTTTTGAGGTACGGAACCCTAAAAAGGATTTTTTTCCAAATTGGTACCAAGAAACCTACTTTCAAGCTGGCGAAGCCGCTGGAAGAAGCTAATTCCAACATAAATGACGAAAATTTCGACAAAAGCGTCTGTCAAGAAAAATATTGATATAATAAGCACTTGCTTAATACATATCAATACTTGGTACTACAAATTCAACATTTTAAATTCTCTCCAACAATTAGGTTAAAGTAATTCTGCAATATATAAATCTTTTCTCGAGTCCTTGTTAAATTATTAAATACGTGTTCGGAATATATTAACACAACTTATTATAGGAAATAACGAAGTCGTACTTATTAAGCAGGTTCTTTGCAGACTTACTTATTTATAGAGTTAAATGAAAGTAGACTTAATGTAAAAGAGTTTATACGTGAGCTGATATTGTACTATGGTTCTCTTTTCTTGTTCGTTGTTTTTCATTGCTGAACACTATGCCCGACCCGGAAAGCTTTATTGGAGTTACTGACGAGCTACTTCCAGGCTCTTTGTTTTCACCTATTCTCAGAGTCAGTGATCATTAGTTACAGGAATGAGTCAGCTAACCTGACCAGCAATTAGGTAAACGCAAGCGTTGTCGTACACCATCTACTTTTCCCAAAACAATGAGAATTTCTTAGGAACTAAGTATAATTACTTTCTCTCAACTAAAAGGAGTAAATTTCGCAAGAAACTTACTGTGAAACTTTGAATATGTTTGTGTAAGTAGAAAGGTAAATAACTAATTTGTCAAAACTGTTGCTTATTTAAATGTCAACGATATAACAGCAGATGGAGGTAGCTGGAAGAAATGACACGTAACACACAACACACCGGTGCATTGCCCTGTAATATCTCACAGAGTTAGAAGTTATTGACCCCGAATATATTCTCGCAATATCTGCGCTTATTTTACGCCTTGTTTCATTTCATGATGTACGATAGTAGTAAAAGAATGACTAAATAAGTAGATACTTATTACACAGAAAATATTTGTGTAGATATTTGCTTTGTAATAGGTATCTATTTATAATTGTAAAAATATATTTGGAGATAGATAGTAAATAAATAAAAATATCTTATTTATTTATTTATTGTTTATTTCAGGCATTAATTAACATACACATAGTAACATTATAGAATTAAATAAAATTGTTATAATATAATAAATAAATAAAGTTAAATACATTGAATTATATAAATTATTGAAACATTTATAAAATTATTGTAAATTATTATCATTATTATTACCATTGAATAGCAATAATAAATCAATAAAATTAGCAACACCTTAGCAGATATACATCATGGAACACTTCAGATACTATCCTATTCTTACACCGGGTCAGTCGAGTCAGCAAAGATGCCTTGAGTCTTCTCAAGAGCCCGTGAAAATCAGTAACTCTGTTCTCAACGAACATGCTTATCGCACTACACCGCCAGGGCAGCTTAAGCATAGCTCTAAAGGCGTTATTATATTGTACACGAAGAGTTTAATACGCACTCCTCGTGTACCTGTACCAGAGTTGACAGGTGTAGAAGACTGACAGTACCTGAGCCTTGAACAGAAAAAAGCGTCGAGCCAACATATTACTCCAACTGTCATTCCAGATCAGTAAAGAGATCATAGAAATCTTTTCATTAATTTATGTGAAACTGCCTTACTATTTATTATTAATAAATAATAAGGCAGTTCCACATAAATTCATCGGTAAAATTTGTGCAGGATTCTCCAATTTTTTCATATTATATGTGAGATAATGCTCAGTTGCATATTTCTCGCAGATAGCTACAAGTCTCCATAAGATATACAAATATATTTTTTTTCAATTCAATTTTCTTATTACTGTATTTTTTGAAAGTTTGTTTAAGTATTTGTAATCAATACCATGAAGATTCAAGAAATTTAGATTGAATCTGCAACACTGATAAAACTACAAAATTCTGGAATATTATTCAACTAACATCAGAATATATTCAATATTAACTAAAATGTCAAGCTACATACATCTTTAACTGATATGTTTGCACAGATCTAAACTACTGTACAATTACATAAACATAAAATCTCTTATATATTTTGCGTTGGTGTTCCTAATAATAAATACATCAGTAATATTATAAGATCGAAGTACTTAAATTCTCAGTCATAATATATAAAGACGACATCATAACGTTATTGACCCAAGCATGTAATCGATATGTCACGAAGCTGTAACCCAGTAATCGTATCAAAAGTAGTTCAGCAGCGACGAGCTCCATCTTAGTGAGGATTTCTCACAGTCTAAGAGGAAATGGTGCTAAATAAGAACGGAACTACAGTTAGCAATGATAGGCAAGTCTGTTCCACGAAACTGTTTAAAGCTGACTCGGTCACGAACTCAATGTCGGGGAAAAATAGTTTCAATGTTTGTGTCAAGTTAATTGCCAGAAATGGGTGGAGGTAATGAGCAGAATGCGCCGACTTGCCTGAATTTCCACTAAGTCGTGTCACACTCTCGAAAATTTGTGCAGAGCAACTGACACCCAAGTAACTCTGAGAAATCACACAGCAATTTGCATAACGAGGTGTATACAGGTGCTCTAGGCTCTTTGAAGCGCTAATTCAATGCAACTGCAAATGAGCAATGCTATCCTTCATTAAATTAGCAGCTCATAGCTCACACATCTTGGATATTGAAGACAGTATTACACTCCAGTTAGAACCATCATTAATGTCATATCATTTAATCAGGCAAAAATGTATACCTAAAACCAAAACTTTAAAATAAGACAGTGGAGTTAATACCAAAACTTTGCTATAAGTTTATACAAAAGGATTGGGTAATTTAATACCGTTGGCAACTTTAAGACATCTGCCTAATCAGACCGTTTAATGTAGATTATTAAAATCAGCCGACGCCTTCACAAAAATCTGTAATAATGTACAAAGAACGTGGCGGATTGGAACATTTTCGAGAATTTGTACTTAAAAAGCCGCGCTTCATTTTAGCGAGGCGTCGAAATCTGTTATGTAAATATGAGACCGTGGAACCGGAAAATAAGTTTGGTGTTGTGCCCTTTTGATTTGCAGCAACAGTCGGCCAGCAAGGAGGCGGGGTCGGGACCCGCGCGAACATCGCTCCGCGCCGCGCCGCGCGGTGTTAGGCGACGTAACAATTTTGTTTGCGCACAACTCGCCACTTTATGAATAGTAATCAAACCACCATCCTCCATTCATTTATCTCGCGAGCGACCAACGATGAAATGTAGATGAGGCCTTTCTGATAAGCTCCAAGTATTTTGTATATTTACTTTGTAATTATATACTGCGGAGAATAATGATCGGCTTAAATTATTACAGGCACCGTACTCGATAATATTCAGCAGGATGATTCATTAGAACATTTAAATGTCAATGAATAGTGATTTATGTAAGTGGCAAAAATCTAAAATGGAATAGACAGGTAAGTATTGAAAATAAAATTAGATTTTCCTCTGGACGTAAGAATTGCTCGGAGATCGAGTAAAAGCTGGAGGTATTTCTGCCTGAAAATGATAAATTATTCTGATAAAGATTTCTCTTCAATCAATAGCCTATGTCTGGGCTATGACACGGGTAAAACATTTTCGAACCTGCTACTTACAGAATTATATTATACTGTTCTCTTAATGATCTCGTAAATACTTGTAATTCTCATTGATAGTTTGAATATATAACATCTAATATTGTTACAAACTTACTGATGTTTTAACTTACTTTCTACTTGATGAATAATAAAAGATTCATCTACAAACATTCCAGAAAATACAAGCCTTATAATAACTTACAATACTACTTCACCTTGGAGAAATCGAACAAGTAAATTCCTTAAGTTTCTAACTAAATTCCACAAGTGTGGCCCTACGCCCCGGGAATACCCTATTGTGACACAAAATAGTGTGCGCACTCCATAGACATTTTGACAGCTGTTGAATAAAAAAGTTGAAATAGTAGGTAAAAACTTTCCGAGAAAAGTGCTCACAAAGAAATATACAGACGCGCTTTATTTTCATCTAGCACAAAAGTGATGTGTGACACAACTCCAGAACTAGGTTATTTTTCTTATGATTTGGAATATTTTTACTTATGTGTGATCTTATTACACATTTCTATGGTAATGCATAAAGAAAATCATATTTGTTGATATGAAAAAACTGCTACCACACTTCTTTGTGAGATTTCATGTAGCCACAGTTTCTTTGATGGTGTGATAATAAGTTCTTATTGACGCATTCGGCTTTTAGAAGAAATCTTATCTTCTTTTATAAGTCTTCCTAAAATAGGTATCCCTTTAAGTTCCTAAATAATATTATACGTGTATTAGGTACAACGTTATAGTAGTTTAGTACCGATAACTTGGAATTGATATTAGTAACACTGATGCATAAATCTGACTGCAATCAAATACCTACGAGTCTAAACTAGTGTGTAATTAATTACTTTAGTTCCATGAGGCTGCTTTTTAATTCAAAAAGTTATAGTTTTTTACGAATATACAATTGAGGCGTAACTGTTTTGCTGTAACTGAACGTCCAGTGGTTGCACACGATCGAAATTTTAAACAATGCTTTCTGCAGTCCCTTTCCACATTAACCTTAGCTATATGAAATTTCACAATCCACCATATACGTAATATGTCTAAAAAGGGTATTTTTTTTCTCTTGATATATTAATCTATATTTGTAAAAATCTGACAAAATCAAAAGTCCTATTAGAGGTAAACAAAAATGGCTTTACAATCAGCTAAAAGCTATGTGAGTAATAGCTGGTCCGGGACACATGTCAATCTGCCTCGTCGATGCGACGTTGGACATCTGTCAGGTTTCTTGTTATCGCGACCCTCATCTTTGAAGAAATTACGTTCGTGCATCCATGTCGCTGCCAGCGTGACACGCCCCTACGCCCGCGTATTCGATCGTCGGGTACGTTAATATGCCCACATCACATCACCCACGGTTAACATGCCCGTGCCCCACATACGCCATTTGCACGGCATTCTCATGTTTATATACGCCAGTATTATTTGCAGCTAATATTGCAAGGTTGAATATTATTAATGCTTAATGAAAGTCAGAAATTGTCAAAGGTTTGATATTTTCCGGTATTCGGTAATGTTGTGCCAACTAATAGAATTTTGGCTGTAGTTGTTATTTTATTCAACTCAACACAAACAATGGTTAACTTATTTGAACCAAAATAAAACCACTGATTTGTTAATCGTGATTTATTCGTTGAATGCTTTTCATTCACCCAAAATATTAAATAAAACAAAAAAAAAAATAACTCCAGTGCCTAAAGTACAATACGATACAATGCTGCAAGCTTTCCCTTTTGTGTCGTTGATTTATTCTACGCAACTCTGTAACGGCACACGGTACACTATAGAGCCACTTTTCAGAAGTTACAATATGAATAGCCCATATTTAAATAAATAATAACTGAATAAATAAGGATTCCGCGCAATGAAGTCTATAGACGAAAAAAATATGGAGACGTAAACATTCAAGAAGCGTCTACTGTTGAAAAATATACCTCATTAAGGAATGTTTAGCTGAGCTAATTTAACTAGGGCCCTCAGACATCTCCGGGGAAATTACGAGCTTTGTGCGTATGTACTCGCAAAACTTTTAGGACGTCTTTGTTTAGAGTTTTGATGATCAAGAATTTCATTAGTATAGTCGACTATCTGTGAAAGTATTCACGAGATTCGCTGGTCTATGTCATGATCGTGTTACATAGAGTGGCGCAACACAATACAATAATTGTGTGCGAGGACCAAATAAAGGTAAATCGGTTAGGTATTTGAACGAATGAGACCGGTTCCCGGTAATTGTACCTGTCGCGTGGACAAATGTGCTGTCCGACGTGTGCCAGATAGTCAGTCTAACTGCCGCCATTAGCCCGAGAGATAATCTTAAATTACTATCCCCACACTCAATTGTTGCGTCACGCCCAAATGTGCAACTAACTGAAATATTTGCGTTAAATAACAGCGTGCCGATACCGTGCCTGAACGCTAATTGACATTTACGAATAGGTACATCATTAATTAGAGCATAATGTAACTTATTACAATTACCGGCGTGTCAATCTTGATTGATAACAAACTAACGCAACCGTAATTAAGTGCGGAGTGGGGGAAAACTCCCGCGGTATAATTGTTAACTAGGAGAGTTGAGCGCTCTCACGTCTCCCTCGTATTCCTTATGGTTTGTGACTAAGGGCGGATATCTGCCGCCGAATAGGCCCACGATATAGATACAACCTGTTATCTTCACACGTATTCCCGTTATTTAGTGCCAAAGTACACTACTTAGAACAAAGCAAAGCGTAACTTAATATAAAGCATGTTGGGATGTCCACAAACTTAGGGCGAGTTTCAAAGACGATCCCTTGAGTCTCCTTTATGCAAATCTCGGGTAATTTCTTTGGTGAGAGTCACACGGGACCCTTTGCCAAGATTGCGTTGACTTTTCAACCGTGCGATACCTACGTCTTGTTTTATATTAGTTTACATAGGCGTGTTACGTCAAAACTAGAAACAGGTCAGCCGAATTGTTGCCTAATAAATAATTGGTCTCAAAATGGATAAAAAAATGTTTTATTGTCAGGTATCAAGGCCCATAGTACGTTAGTTTTGACAAACTATGTTAGTAGGTCATCACAAAAACAAATAGTTATAATCCTATCTGGAAATCTGAATGGTTCATCAAGCTCCATGTAATACACGCAGTTTGATGAGCCTACCCATTGTAGGTCCATCCGGCCTTTCGCATTTTTTTTTGTTACATTAAAAATAGGTGCATTTAGAAGCAAGAAATAAAAGTTGGTCATTATCTTGACGTAAAACGCGCCCAAACTGAAGCTGAGAAACTGCAATAACAATCGCCCACGTATTCATCGAGGTTTTTGGACATAATAAGTACCTTTAACCTCATAAACGTAATATTTTGAAGCAAACTATTGTGAGACATGGCTCGCTGATTGTTTTACATTGGAGGCTGACACGCGACCAGCCTGATAAAATAAATATAAAAACTGTGATGAGGGCTGGCCACCGCACTTTATCATCACTAGTGCAAAAAATACTGCATTGCAAGTCTAAAAACGGTAAGAATAGGGACTAGGCGTGGGAAAAGTGTGTCATCTTTTCGATTGGAACATTTGCATCTAAATCACTGAAATATTCCGAAACAGTTATATATGTTTCATTTGGAACATCGGCTCAAAAGATACAAACGGAACATTTGAAACATCGGCTCACAAGATAAAAACAGAACATTTGAAACATCGGCTCACAAGACACAAACGGAACATTGGAAACATCGGCTCAAAATATACAAACACAGACACTATAAACGTTTTAATTTGAATTTTAAAAAGACTGAAGGTCACTTAAAGTATAGAGTGTTTTAGTGTTCAAATTGTTCCAAATTATGCATTTAAAAAAGTACTAGGTACTGTTCCAATCTTTCGGAACACTAAAATGTTTCGGAATAGTGATTCGGGTTAATCAAGAGTTACATACGCCAAGTAGGGACGAGTTTTCGAGAAAGTGTATTGAAACAACGTGCATTTACAGAGTGAAATCAGACAAAAATATCATAGCTACTGTGTACAAAGCACAAACCAATATAACATTACCGGGCCGTTGTATACCAACACGGGGGACGACCACAACACAGCATCGCAATATACCTATAATAGGGATGTAACGAAACTCTGGTTTCGAAAAACCGAATTCGAAACCGGAGTTTTTAAATTTGGTTTGTAATAGTTGTAACCGAAATGAGAACCAAAATCGGAGGAGTAGGCGGAGGTAAATGCATCAAATGAAACACTACTACAACTAACACAAAAACTCTGAATAGAACAAAAAAAGAGTAGACTCACCACATTTCAAATATTAAAAATGTAATCAAAAAAAAGAAAAGAGAAATCTATAAGAAATGAAGATAATGTCCGCAAATTCAAAAATAAATTGTTAACCGACTTCAAAAAGGAGGAAGATAGAACCCCCTCCTTTTTGAAGTTCGGCTGAATGTAGGTTTATTTTTTTTGTTTCTAATAGATAAGACTTATTACTCTATTGAAGAATTTTTCAATGATAAACTATGACATTACCAACCCTTTACTATAATTTTATATACCATTGACATAAAATTACTAATAATTTATTTGCTTTTAATATTACATTTATTTGACATTATTTACTACAATTTGACATTGCATTGCTATTACTTACCAAAAGACTAATATATTTGTATACCTATTGCATTCGTAGGACATAGAGTACGACTAAAATGTTTATATAAGACCTTTATTGGAATACCTATGTTCACAAATAAATATTGATTGATTGATTGATAAAACAACAAGTGAAAGAGTAATTGACAGAAGGTACGGGAGGAGGAAGGTTCACCGCGCGACTAGTATAAACTTGTTTGTACCTCTAATATAAGTTCCGATTAAAATTTATCGGAACCGAAATTGAGAGTTCAAAATCATCCTATATCTGATATTCTTTGTTGAACACCATGATAAGTTACAAAACATGTGGATATCAGAATTCAGAAGAGATCGAAAGTGCAGTTGCACTCTACCAATGTTAAAGTGTCTAAAATTTCTTTATTGTAGAAGTTCAATAGTCCACAACTAGTTTATTCAATACTTTAGATCCTATGAATCAGAATCAGAAATAGAATCAGAATCAGAATAATTTATTTGTAAACATAGGTCAGATTACAACTGAGTGTGAGGTGTTAAAAATAGATAGGTCCTTTATGTTTTACCCAGAGGCGTACAAATATGAACATAGAGATGTATGCAGAGGCTTTACACATTGGTAGGTGTAATTCCTTGTCCTAACCTGTTTTTTAACTTTATTACGTTTAACTACACAAAATGAATTTCTTTGTGATTCGCATACGAAATCTCTTAGGTCATCAGATAACTTGAGACTCAAAATGCCGATGCATTCCACTACGTTTCTGGATAAGTCCTTTACTGTCCAGGTCACTCGTCTGTGGAATGCACTGCCAGTGTCAATAAAATGCGCGCAATCACTACATGTATTTAAAACACTTGTGAAGAAATATTACTTGTCCTTGTAATTTTGTTTTGTTTTTTGCTGTATTAATTGTAGTTGTCACTTGTTTGCTTGCCTATATAATTAATAATAATATTCCACAACTATCAAACAACGCCGTCTAGTCCCAAGCTAAGCAGAGCTTGTGTTATGGGTACTAGACAACTGATACACATACTTACATATTTCTAAATACATACATATATAGATAAATTACACCCAGACGCAGAACAAATGATCGTGCTCATCACACAAATATTTGTCCTGGGTGGGAATCGAACCCTAACCTAACCTAACCACTAGACCAACCGGCCAGTCTAATTATTTAGTATGTATGTATTTTATTGTTAAGTATGTAATTTGTTTTTTTTTTCTCACCATTTGTTTAGGTTATTTTGTAATGCACCAAGTGCAACCCCATTTTATGTCCAGACAATCTCCTTCCATACCAGGTTGCCTGGAAGAGATCACGGAATACGATAAGGCCGCTAATTGTATGTTTTTTAATATAAGGCTTATGTGTATCATTTATTATCTTGGTGTACAATAAAGTTTATAAAAATAAATAAATAAAATGAATATTAAAGTTACTCACGAAAAGTAAGCTACCGTACATAAAAGTGCTTAATTATAAGAAAGATGTTCATCGACAAATGATTACGATGTTTCAGAAACTTTTCTACCTTGTTAAATAATGTAAACATTTGCAATATAATTAAAAGGAAATATTGTGAGCAAACTTTCAGTTACGAGTATCAGAAATAAGTATTCGAGCAATATTGTGAAATAATTAGAAACAGATTGTGTTTGTAACAAATTAGAAAAGCAATTTCGATTTGATAGGTACCATTGTAAAAGGAAGAATTGGTTTTTTTTTCCAGCCAGCAATTGGGACACAATGATTAAAACGTGAAAAATATTCGTAAATTGTTATTATTACACTAAGAAATATGAAAATATAAGATGGAGGCGGGCTGAGTGAAATGAAGCTATTTGCAAACCGGACTTTTTTTCTAAAACTGTGTTACGTTACATAATGTTTCGTATGAAATATGTTTAATAGAGGTAAATATTTACACACCACGTCGACTAATCTGAAAGGGCCTACTAGAGCTTTTTTTTTAGGTGGGAAAATCATCTAATGACAAATCTCGCTCTTGGGCGGAGCGAGAGATAGTGTCAGACTTTTAATGACTAAAAACCCACTCCTGTTCCTTCTTTGCTTTCGCACTACCCTTAGCCCCAGTAGGCTTTGACCCTACTGGCCCCCTACGACTTGCTGTCATCTCCTTGAGGCGGGCGTGGAACAATACCCGCCGGTCCGGACGGTTACCTGACGGTCGGACGGTTAGAGTACCCATTGCTCGCCGTCCGCAAGCCCGCGCCTACGGTGAGGGCCTACTAGGGCTACGTTTGAAAAAGTGACCATTACTTAGTCCCCTAGCCTTTTTAGGGTTCCATACCTCAAAAGGAAAAAACCGGAACCTTTATAGGATCACTTTGTTGTCCGTGTGTCTGTCTGTCTGTCAAGATCATATATTTCGTGAACGCATGAAGGTATTGAGTTGAAATTAAAACCATATAGGTACTCGGGTCTGCGTTCCCTTGAAGCTGTGAAAAAATCAAACTTCTAATTTATCGAAAAAAAAAGATACGGCCGTTTATGCCGCAAAAACATTTATTAACAACATTCTCAAGGGAATCAAAATACATAGGGTACTTTCCGTTGTCCTAGAATCCTGAAAGTTTGCATGAAGCAAAATCTCATAGCACAAGTATAGGAAAAAAATTGAAAACTGGAAATTTGTAGTAACGTCACAAAAAAAAGCTTTATTTGCGATTCGGAAAAATCTTCGTAACTCAATTCGGGAATTGAACTGTTTTTATAGGTAATTTTGTACGGAACCCTCAGTGCGCGAATCCAACTCGCACTTTCCCGGTTTTTTAACTGTTATTATATCTGTTGAGATTGATTTCCAGTCTAACCAGATACAGTTGAGTATCGGTTTTTTTACATGGTGAGACTGCCTATCTGAATCCTAAATCTAGTTATTGTGTCGCATGGCAACCTTAGCAAGACTGGTGTCAGAATTCCTGGCATTGGTCCATGTCTTGGCCACCATCGCGGATTTTAATTTTGTTTCACAAAATTTATTCGCATTTTTTTCAACAATAACGTGTTTTCCGAGGCATAGAGAAATCTCAGTATTTTAAGATGGTCAACCATTTACAAATCGATTGCGAATCCAAAAATCATTAATTCGTTAAAATTTACAAAAAACGGTACCTTTAAACACGCAACTTTCACGGCTTATAATGAAAAATTGAGCCACTATCTCCCCAGCAACACTTCACACTCAACCTAGCAATAGTGTAGTTTTCCTTTTCACTTCTTCTACAAAATCCATCCTCCTTAAACCAGGCACATATTTAGAATTAGAGGTAGACGAGCCAACTGATTTAATTAGGTTAACTACGTAGACGCTCATGCATGATAACCAGTCGCCACTAACGTGACACGTTGTAGCGAAGTGGCTCCAATTAGCACAGATGCAGTTATATTGTTATTAGTTGAAACGGGGGTAAGTTAGCTGGTAACGCAGACCCAATTTGGTCAAGTTGAGGGACGAAGTAAAATGTCCACTTTCTGTCACAAAAAGGTTTATTAGGTTTAGGCGCAAGCGATGCGCCTCTACGTACGCGTCAGCCATTATCCTGAAGATAATAGCGGACAGGTAGGACATACCCATACTGGAGCATTGGGTACGCCTGCATGCCCCTGTGGCGTATAATACATAAAAAATTGTTTCCGGTAGTTATAAGTACTAATACTAGTTTCTAAGTTCTGTGTATACCAACCAACTATGGACTTGGTCCAAAATATATTTTTTTTTTATTTATTGCGAGCGTTGGCCCAGCTGCGGGAAAGTTATAATAATAATGATTTATTAACTAGACAACATTTGGTCCACAATATATGTTAGTAATTCTTAAATCTACGTTAGTTCATCATCAAATATAAATAATAATATCGAAAACAATAATATATACTAATAAAATGTTCAATAAATTAAAATGTCAAAACTTAAAATTAAAATGTCAGTGAAATTTAAAAATGCTTCAATCAGAACAATAAAATAAATTAAAATGGTCAATAAATTAAAATTTCAAATTAAAATTTTAATTATGATAAAAAACTTAAACCAAAATTGTTATAATAAACTTTGTTACCTGCCCCACGCCTGATTGACGGGTGCATGCAAGGTCTGCCAGTGCTGCATAAAGGGCCCGTCCAACCTAGTGGCAATGACGGCAAGAAGACTGTTGCTGCTGCCCCGCACTCTACTCGCTAACGATGTCACCCTCTTGCGCATGCAGGTGTAAAAGCAATCAGTGCGTGCCTCTGCGAACATTCCCGACACGCTGCAGAAGCGAGGCAGCCGCAGCAGTGCCCTCAGTGCGTTAATATATTGTACGCGGAGCGCGCTATAGGATTTCTGCGTGTATGAAACCCACAGGCTGCACGTATAAAAAGATGTACAGTAGGCTCGAAACAAGGTGATTTTGACTTTCTTGGAGCTTGGAGCGTAGCTACGGGCAAACCTACAGGCAATCATGTTCGCCCTCACCGACAGCGCCCTCCTTTCTCACTCAATATCAGCGGTGTCTCTGAGGTCAGACGTCAGAATATGACCTAGATATTTAAAACTCGATACCAGCTCCAAGGACACCCCACACAACTTCACTGGTGGAATTCCAGTCGGACATTTCTCGGCTCGCTCTTTTTAACATTATATTTTAACGGCGTATGCTTCACAGATACTTATGAGCACCCTGAGTCCCCCTATTGACGCACTCAGCAGCACCATATCATCAGCGTACCTGATTTTGTTAAAACATGCATCATCAACATGGCGTCCAACATGGCGACCACTGAGCTCGAGAACAAGATCATCGATGTACAGATTGAAGAGCGTTGGTGAAGTCAACCCCCCCTGCCTCACCCCGCACTCCAACCTGTACGAGTCCGACAGCTGCTGACCATTTAACATTGGTTCCCGTACCAGTACTGAAATATCTTTACGATTTCTACGACTAAAATAATTAAATATATTGCTGAAACCTATTCTTGGAATTATATAACAGAGTACCATGAACCTATATATATATTGACCTCATTCATCGGAACAAATGAAAACGTAGTTAAATTATTATTACACAATTTATATGTTGTTTGATATGGGCGTGAAAATAATTTCCTTTGTCTCTTTCATAACCGGAGCACTAATATAGAGTTATACCTATACTTTACAGCTCCTGACTACTGCATCCAAAGTGCCATCATATAATATGCTTTATATTACACATCTTTATGTATTATGTCGTATTATTCATAGCCACATAAACGCATGAACTCGACTACACGCCACGCCAATTTCGGGTACAGTAAAAATTACACCACAATATCTTTTATGTCATTACTTCCATCTTTTATTATATTTTCTCTAAATAGATAACTTCATGAATTTTAGATGTAAGCAAAGTTCAAAACTGGTCTTCAGAACTTTCCAAGAAAGCCAAACTAGGGTGCTTTATTTAGGAAGAACAGAGATTAGTACAAACTTTGGTAGGATTTTAATTAACTTTAGCTACAATAAAGAGTAATGTCACAATCCATAACTAAGAAAATCTTTAGTAAAATATGTTGTGATTGTTCTTAACTTATTTTATTGGTTAAAGCTTCATGAATTTGTAATATTCTGTTTGTAACGAAAGCTAACGTTTTACTCACAAAACAAATAATTCTCGCTCGCCGCTCACGTCGTCGTCTCAATTACACGATAAAATGTCGTACTCATATATTTTAATATTTTATTCGCATCCCTTCACATTACTTCACAACCTTTCCGAGTTCGCGTCTTCAGAAAGTGGGTGGCATTCAGAATCACTCATGCTTTTATTCGTGACGGGGTAAAGCTCCAAATTGCATAATTAGGGCCGTTGGAAATAGGGCTTCCAATCCCGATATTGCGGGATTGGAAGCCCTATATTTCAGAACCCCGCACCATTTTCCAGTTCCATGCAATAATTACGAATGGGATCCTCCCACGTGATTTGGGGGACTGGCGAGAAGCATAAATCTGACTTTTCTTGAGTAGATGCCACTCAAGAATCACACTAATATTACAAAGGAAATAATTTCTTCATACCTCTGTTGCATTGCAAACAAACTGGCGGCAGTTCTTACGGTAAGGGATCAGGATTACCTTTACAGGATGACATGTGCAATACCAGCGGCACCACGGTTGCGCCACCTACATTTTTCAGAGGACTCTTAGATTCGTTTTTGATTAGCCGCTTTTATGTCAGTAAACAATTTGATGTCATATTGAAAAACATTTGTCTTAATTGCCAATGCCAATGTTACGAGTAGATACTCGTATGTTAACTTCTTCTCATATTGTCGCAAATACAGAGACTGGAACCCCTAGTTGGAAACTGTTGTAGGAATACACATAAATATTTCAAGTGATGCTCTAACACTACAGTGTAATTCTAAAACTATTGCGTTGGCGATCCATCACTACAGGGCTATTAATGTCATTCATTTGACTTTTACGCAGGAGTAAGCAGCATACATTTAAATCCAGCTCCGCAGTCGTAAATAGCAGTGGCAGGGTGTGAGATCGTCGGAGCGACACATAGTGATCGAGTTCATCTGTTGACCAATGATCATTCATGTTTCATCGGCCGTCTGGTCATGCGTCAATGAGGAAGCGATAAGGTACAGTGAGCCGCAGCGATAGTTCGCCAAAGGAACATATTGCACATGCAATTCAGTGCCGAACCGATAGTGCCCGGCGACAACACTTACATGCATCTATACAAATGTTACCTACCGGTATACGAATGAACATATCTGGTCATCAGTCCGTTTTAACACGATATTTAAGAGTTAGATAGGTATTCGTAAAACCGAGTGTTTACGTTACTTACGGGGTGTTAACGGTAGTGACTTCTTGGAAATCCTCTGTGTTTGAGACCGTGCAAAAGAGCGCATAAACACGTCAGACCCTGAAACTTGAAATATTAACTAATTTTGCTAAAATAAACAACTTTGGAATTCAAACAAAATATACTATTGTGGTTGTGAATAGCAGGATAGCAGACTCTACTCTTCACAGCCTATGGCTACTTTGAAATAACTTTGTTTGTTTAACAATACGTGTGTTCAAAAGAGTTTCTTCAATAATTCAGAAATTTTGTCTACAGGGCAATCTTAATAGTAGGCTATGAAACTAGTTTAGGAAGATGCCTATCACAGAAGTGTAAGGTCTCACAGTCAAGCTTCTAAAGTTTCCAAATTAAGATTGTAGTGGGCAAGTGCGTATACAGCTTTAGTTTAAAGGGAGGAGCCGTACAACGACTCCCAACTCGAAAGGCGCAAAGTTCTCGACAAAGTTTTTGTGTAATATTTACTAAAAGCCCAAAATTCCTGAGGGGACCATAGCTCCCAGAATCTCTCTGACTACGTAGACGTCCTCTCACCAGATGTTGAGCTTTAAAACACCACTTTGTATAAAACAAAAAAGAATCAGTACCAACAAAAGCTTGTCGTTTTATTTTTGGCACAACACTCCGATATAATTGGATTTATTTTTTTAACTTGCAAATGAATAACAATCAGTTTAAAAGGTCGTATGGATGGATATGCACTGGGCCACGAAATTAATTTGTTCCGTCGTAGAGAAGTTACATAATACACTATTTATTCCATCGGTAAGTATGCATTTATTTGATGAACAATTAAAAAGCGAGCTCTAAAATCAAACATTAAAATAATACCTACATTATTTATCACATTATTATTCGTAAATGCTAAATAAATCTGTTCATTACGAGTAGAATCGTCGTGTTTCAAAAACTTTTATAATTTTATTTAACGCGAACTCTTCAGCACACATTCACTGCTACAATAACCTAATTAAACACAGCACACCAACGTACAAAACTCATACGTACATCATACATATTTTAATTATATGTCACAAAAAAATATGACATTATCTATAATAAAAGACGCTTGTTTCGACATGAGCGCTCATTGACGGTGCAACGATACGGCAATGTTGCGTGCCGAATCCTTTCGGATGACGTCCGTCGCCGGACGACTGACTGACGAGCTATGACGATAATCTGTGCCCGCGGGACTGCCTCGATGATCACTCACTTGTCATTCACGGCTTATTCGAATCTCTGAATATAGCAATCCCATCGATGAGGAATGTGCGGGCAGGTGGTCCGTTTCCTCTATGTTATCTTTTCCATTATCTTACAGATATACACTACCGTCCAAAAGATTGGACGCACACGGTTTCTAATATAGATAGCGCCGACAATATGTGGAAAAATATTATAAAATTGAGTTTAACGACCTTTAACGACTATTTATAACACAAAAAGAACAGGATATTATCATCCTACATTCATCAAGTTTCAAAAAATCCCCTTATTTTGACCAAAAACATAATAAATCTACGACTTGTTTCGTCAGGTACTTTCTTTAGACACTGGTGTATTTTTATTGCATTATATTGTTGAGGGTTTATCTTTTTTGAACTCTATGTAGTCGCACATGACCAAGGTTGTGATATTTATCTTCGTCTATAATCAAAAGATTTTGACTGCTTACTACATTGACCGAACTTGACATTCTAAAAATGACAAAAAGCAAACAAATCACACTTGGATAGCGAAGTGCTATTTGCACTCTACATGAAGAAGGATACAGTGAACGTCAAATCGCAGAAAGTTTATAGAATTTGTTATCAAGGGGACCTTTACACGCTTGCTATAAAGTATTACTCTGACCTAGAATTTTTTTTTTTCGGTGGGGAAGTCAACTTATGCCATCCGCTCTTGGGCGGGGCGGGAAATAGTGTCAGACTTATACTGACTAAAAACCCACTCCTGTTCCTTCGTTGCCTTTCGTACCAGGGCCGAGTCTTCCTTTCAGAATCAGACCCTTGGCCCCAGTAGGCTTCGACCCTGCTGGGCCCCTACAGTTGCTGACATCTCCTTGAGGCGCGCGTGGAACAGCACGCGCCGTTGACGACTTGGGCTCGGTCCGGACGGTTACCGGACGGTCGGACGGCGAGCCACCCCTTGCTCGCCCTCCGCAAGCCCGCGCCTACGGTGGCCGGAAATCGAGATCGGAATCCTGGTGGCGATTGGGGCGTGAGGACCGCTGCCTCACACGAACGGCCACCTTCTTTGCAAGCATTACTGCTTCTCAGAAGGAGGCGACCGCCCGCCACTCCTCCTCGCTCCGGACCATGGCCTGTACCAAGGCCCGGCGCGAGAGATCGCGGCCGCCGATCGCCCCCACGAGGACACAGCGTTGCTCTGCCCAAGCGGGGCACACCTCCACCGTATGCTCCACCGTGTCCTCCGGGCGGTCCACACAGTGGCGACACCCGGGCGTCGCTTCCGCACGAATCCGGTGCAGGAACTTCCCGAACTTACCGTGTCCGGTAAGGACCTGCGTCATGCGGAAGGTAATGACGCCGTGTTGCCTTTCCAGCCACTTCTCAAAGAGAGGATTTACCGCCATAATTACGGCGTGCCCATGATCTGGTACGTGGCCTATGTAAACAACAAAAAATCAAGAAGATACCTTCATCAGGGTGCTATCTAAACGGAATCGATGCTTATCTGCCCCACAAATGAGCTGCAGCAGCTCTGAATGACACGCAAGCAACACAATGACAATAAGAGTTAAAAGAAGTTCTGTCTTTGGGACTAAAACCAAAACTATAATTTATCAGCTAGAAGAATAAAGGGTAAATACTATCAAACAGTGGGTAAATTTCCTTTAGAGTGACAAATCAGTTTCTCCTGGTCCTTGTAAACTATTGATCCTGAATTCACTTTTCAATAAGATAATGATCGTAAGCATTCGTCGAAACTGTGCCAGAAAATTTGGAACAAGAAAAAAAGAAAAAGATTCTAAAAATCATGCTATTGCCATTTCAACCACCTGACCTTTCTCCCATTGAACTTGTTTGGCTTGAACTCGATAGAAGGGTGAAAAATCGATCTCCAACAAGCTTTGAATGTTATGGCAATTATTGGAGTGCGAATGGTATAAAGCAAAATGGAGATTATTTTAAGAAATGGTTTACTATTTAGAATTTAGAACGTGCAAAATATGTGAGATAATAAATAAAAGATAAAGGTGGAAGAAGCTTAGTTTCACTCCGATGAAGCTAAACCTTAATATGTTTTCATATTCTTTTAAAATGTAATCAGATTATTAACTACATATTTTTGAGATCAAGAATATTGTTCCGTTTCCATATTTTATATTCAATAATTTATTTTATCTATTATCTATCTATAAATATAAAAGGAGAAACTGACTGACTGACATAATTATCTTCTGGGACTAGAAGTGTGAAATTGTGCGCAAGGTTTCCTTTTATGATGTCGGCGAGCACTAAGAGAGGATTTTTAAAAATTCACCCCCTAAGGGGATGAAACGGGGATCCAAAGTTTGTATGGAAAACCTACTTACGCGGGCGAAGCCGCTGGCTGAAGCTAGTAGTCGAATAATTGTGCTGGTAACACCGAAACGTTTGTATGGGTTCTATGTCTTTGTCTGTGGTGAAGCTGTCTAGCTGTGTAGCATAATAAAACTTTCTTGTTCTGCTCAATTCTTCTCTTGCATAATTCATCGTCATTGATTGAATTATTTAAAAATTAAAAAAGACTATTCAAATTGTGTTAACTGTATTATTTTAATTGTGATACAATACTAAATCACCCTAATATTATAAAAGCAAAATTGGTCTGTGTGTATGTGTGTTACTTCTGGATCTTTAGCACAAAAGATCCAGAAGAGTCGAAGTGCTCTGGTTTTGAGGCCAGCCCCACATCAAGATAAGATGTGTGTTACTTCTTTATTTCTTATTATCGCTGAAATTTGTTTCCTTAGGATATTTTTAACTATTATCACACGGGCAAAGTCGTTGGCAGCATATTTTAATAGGATTTTATTATAATTGTAAGTTATTTCGTTCTTTGTTTAAATAAGTTTTTGTTAAACTTACGATTAATACAAGAAAACATAGACGACGTTGTTTTATTTGATTTCACCTATCTGCTTCCATATTTTTGGAAGGTAGTGTACATGTTTTTTAACCCGCACTTCAGTACAGTTTTATTTTATGTCAGTAAAATAAAATAAGAGTGCTGTATGTGTATAACATGTGACGGTGTATTCCAATGTTAACTTTTCAGACGATCCAAATCCCGCCTGTTTCTATTACACAATCTATTGTTACAAACTTTAACATTGATATTCTAAAGTTTGGAGGAGATTCAGAGCGTCCTTGATAGATATTATAAGCAAACATAGTATCTAACTTTGTATGAATATTTACTCTCCTATTAATGTTAGTTTGAACAACAGTTTTGACTTACAACCAGAAGGGTGCGTAGGACCTTAAGGATGAAAATTTTCCTTCTGACGATTTCATTGGGATACAGGATAGTGAGACCCCGAACTTAATAACGGTATGGGTCGGGTGACAGCCTTATGTTTGTAAAGTACCCAACAGATGAGTACAGTCTACAACAAAACTAAAATAAATGCAGCCACCAAGTTTGCTCCGACAACATCAAACGCATATTCACATGCAGAATAAATATAGAAACGCCAAGTGCAATAATTCCTGGAAGCTTTATTATATGTGAAAGTGTGAAATTTTACAGAGCTCACTTGTGTTGTTGAATATACCCACAATAATGCGCAAAGTTTTGCTTTACTGGGTCAGGGGGCTTCTTGAGAGCTTGGCAACACGATTATACCTCCTGCGTATGTATGGAATAATTTTGAAATGTACAGAACAGGAAATTACCTCTACGTAAACGAGAAACTTTTGTGTGTGGCTTTATCATTACCCTTAAAACACCCCTGGCATTTCTTGAGGTGAATAAACACTTCGACAAAAAATAGTGCGCACTCTTAGATGAAGAGCAGCTTAGTCAACAGAGCCGTTAGGTACCATACTTAAGAGTAATTTCACTAAACGAAATTACAACGAACATAAATTTCACGATTTTAAGAAAAATTTGGTATCGCACCTGTGCCACGTAGAAACGAAAATGAACGCCATTATCCCACACCATAATCTTAAATCACTTCGGCTTAGTGTTTCGATTACAGACAAAGGTTCGAAGGAAACCCACATTATGATGGTAGTTGAATAATTGTATAGATAAGTGGAATTGATGGCCGTCGCCTTTGTTCCAAGCTAACCTAAGAATTTGAGAAAATTCACTCAAATTTCGAAATAGAAAGAAAACTATAAAAGTGCTTTTTATATTATGAATTCAGCTGGTCTAGCAACTGGCACTGTTTCATAAAGTACAATCACTGAACTGTACAACGTCGATAGAATATTAACAACTGATAAAAACGATATTTTATACGTAGCCTGTACCGAAGTATCTTAATTACGCGGCGCCACGTCGAGGATATTGCGAGTATCTAATGGATAATTTGATTGGCTTAAGTGATATATCGTCACAATGCAGAGGTAGTGGGATACGCATGTTAACTGGTGTAACAATTTACGTGACAATCCTAAACATTGCGAGATTGTCTTTAACCAAGTGTTTCCTCTTATTTATTACTTGCTCTTTAAGGGTCCAAAAAAGTTAAGCGTGAACACGCTCAAAGGCATGAGTGAACATTTTTATTTGTGAGCCTATATATTTAGGTAACTAGTATTTATAACATTCGTCAGTAATACAAAAATGCTATTGCACTGTTTGCATTTAATATCACTAGTGTGTGGCGTAAAATCAATATACGAAATAACAGGAAAGGTACTATGCTTCTATTTTAACGTGTTTTATCGATTAATTTGTGGCAATGTAGCTATGCCATATATTTGTTAGCAGGAGGGGAGTGCAGTACACAATGTGATCTGTGAAGGCAGCCGCCGAGCACGCGGGCGAGGCCCCGACCGCGTGCAAGCAAACAGTTCTGCCCGAGAACCCTCTAGCTTTCCCCAGTCTACTATTTGCCTTTCTCTCTACAGGTATTCTGTTTGCCCACTTCTAAAATGTATTACAATGATTATGTGCTGGAAGTACCACATATTACATCATCACCGATATTTTCCTTCAAACCTGTAACTGAAGAAATACACATTTTTATATAGGTAGGAACCTACTTATTTCTTATTCCTATGACTGCGTATATAACTTAGTTGTGCTAACAATCAGATTTATTGCTCCAACTTGAACCACTTCATAATAAAATGCAAAGAAACGGTAGCAAAGGATATTCCTGCTGAGAGACAGATGTTTACAAGCAATAAAAATTGTTGGATGGTTATTGAGCAATAAATAATAATAGAATCTGAGAGTCGGGCCGGACGGCGGCGGCGACAACGGCGCGAACGCACACAACTTTTCTCGTTATGTCCTTTGGAGATGTTTTGAGATTTGCAGGAGCTCGCTAGTGCATCGGGCACAATGGCCCCTTTCTTATCCTCTTTGCGGGACACATCTATTTGGACTTTTTATCAAGGCTGTGGAACAGTTGGTCGCGTGGCACGTACGCCTGCTCGTCGCAGACGCGGTTAGAATTCAATATCCCTATTTCACGTTACCGTCTTTCGCACATACATAAAACAACCAACGATAGGTAGGTAGTTACTTGGGCTTTGTTTATCCTATTTGTTGATGTTCAAACTAAATCGATATTACATACACATGTGTTAAACAAACTTCGGCTCTTTGACTACTAGCTATGGTTGGTTATTTATGGCGGTAGGCAGCTTTCCGCGTCCACAACTTCTGCACAGTTGTCACGGATAAATTGTTTGATGATCTAATAAACGTAAAAGCTCTCCAGAGACTCCTCTAATAATTTGCGAGAACGAAGGTTACATCTGAGAGATAGACAGGTGCATGATTGACAATGATAAACGGCTTTTAAAACTTTGCGTTCGTAATAATTTGAAGTTGAAAATAACTTTTGATAATTAAAGGCGACGGGCTTTTACAATTTGGATTTAGAATTAAAATAAACACCCAAACCATGTATGCAAAAGTAATATCATTAAAACTTCATAGCGCGATGCTTTTTATACCTCTTAATATGCAGCTATGAAGCTCTAACTTTGCAATTTAATTACACTATTTCAGTAATTGTATTCAGTCCGGTCACGGCGCGGCGGCTCGTTCACAGATCGCTACTCGCAGCCGCCGCATCATGGTAATGTGTCTCCCGAGCTAGATTATCAAAGTATTATCACCCATGCCCGAGATATTAACTGTCACGAAGGTGCCACGTAGATACAGGAAGGAAGGAAATTCTTGATACCTCCAACATTTTTATCACTGGTCGAGGTAAATGGGGCAAAAAGTAAAACTTTTTAACGTGTTTCATTGTAAAAACGACTCTATTCTGTCTGTTATTATATTTAAAAGTTTTGGAAAAATAAACGCATATTATTATCAACTTTAATTTCGTTCGAATTGGGCTGATTGAACTTTGATAAACGGTCGGGAAATTAATCTAGAAACACGAACCCGAGGGATTCATAATATGAGCAAATAAGATATAATTATGTAGGTATTGTTTGCTGCTGATAATGTTTATAAACCATTTTCATTTGTATGTAGGTGCTGTCTAGCAGTTCGTGTTTGTAGGAGACAGAATCGCAGTTTTCGGAAGAAATAGTTAATGAACGGACCGTATTGATATTTAAGCTACTCACGTCTAGTGCTCCTCGTAAAACGTTTATTCGCTTACATAAAATACGAGTTACTAAAATTAAAGACTCCGTTTAATACCCCATTCAGAACATAAACTGACACGTAAGTAGGTCTATCTCGTTCGTACACTTTACAGACTAATTAATTTTTAAATTTAACACGTTTTCACAACTAAGAAACGCATAAGATTCAATTTGAATTTGTTTACCTTTGTAAGTAATGCTGAAATAGTTGTTTTACGTGAGAGTTTAACTAAAACAAAACTTTACTGGAAAATATAAGGAAAACGAACTCGTAGTCATAGTAATTATTTGTGATGTTCTTGAGAGTCCATGTAGGATAGAAGTATTTAGGCAAACAGGTGAGGTCAGGCGAAGTTGTACGCGCGCGGGCTGAGCGTCGGGGAACGGGCGCGGGCGGGCCGCGCGCACACAATACATGTGGGCTGCAAGCTCCTGCTTCATCGCAACTTGCCACAATACGACTTTCCAAACCTTTCTCATTTCGTTTTTGTTTCGCTTCGCGTCGTTGTTGTCGCGGCCGCAGATGTTCCTACGAAACCGACGGCTCATCTACGGATTAGTACCCGTTAGGTTTTCGTATTATGTGTCCTACATTACAAATGGAAGCTCTCGGAAACATTCAGACGGCTACAGTTTAAGTATCGTTATTATTTCTGTATTATTCAACACAAGTCTATTTTTTGAGGCGACATCTTTCAGGTTAACGATTTGCCGTTTACAAGGGTTTCAGGTTAATTGCACTAGCGAATGTTGATTTGCTTTTTAATTTGTGTCGGTTTAAATGGAATCAGCAATTGTAAATTTACGTTGTCCTTCAAAAATTGAAGAGCTCAGGTAAGTATTAATGAGAGGCCACTCGTGTTACAAAGTCTGGCCGGCGCACTCCCACCGAGAAAATTACGCGAAAATTTACATAATAGAGAATCCGTGGCTGCCCTAGTCCTTTGAAAGTCGGAGCTGTGGGTCCGCTTCGAGTGACACCGACGTACATTAAATTAACATCTCTCTCACTTTGTTTGCGAAGGCTACACCGACGGAACCTAATTTGCGATGATAAAAAGCTCGCACTAGCCTCTACGTGTCACTGCATATCATAGTTATGGAAACTCAAAGGGCCATCAATACTTGGACTTTGAAGCTTCAATATATTTTTCAACATACTTATTTGAAAACTCGCTCTCATCCCTACCGCTTTTAGATACGTAATGTAGTTTCGTACTAGTGTGAAAAAGTGAGGCGGTCAGCCATTGCTACAATTTATTATACCAGATTAATTGCACCAAAACGCATGAACACAACTCTGAGAGTCTTTTCTCACAGTAATTTGTTACTAAATATTATGGTTATAAAGTTTTCCAAGTGTGTTGAAAAACGTCGTTTGATACTCATGGGCTACTGTTATTACAATTTTTCGGCTATAAAACGACCTTGCCATAGGCTCGGATGTATTTTCAGCCTCGGCTGCAATGACACAGCAGTTTATCCAATTGTATCAAAATAAGTATAACTACTATTTTAACTTAGGTATCTTATAACCTCATACCAACACATGCATAGTCTCTTTCATAGTACACAACCATACATATCCAATTGACGTTTATATTTGTCAATCCGCGAGTTTTCAGCACTCGTGCTCAGTAAATTATCGAGCAAAGCGGCTGAATCAGCGGAACTAAAAACGTAAATGCAGCGGTAGTCGCTGTAATTGGGTAACCGCTGCGCATCATTAGGTAATTGCAGCTGCGGCCCCAGATCCCGAGCCCGCCCGAACGCTTTTTGTTTTCGGATTCCCTTATTCCGTGCCGAAACATGGGGCACATACGATATATTGGCCTGATTAGTTGTAGTTGTTACACACATAAATGTTTGCTCTAATCCGTTTTTATTACTCTTATTCCTTTTATATCTCACTTTAACTTTATCGACTTTCATAACTTTAGCGCCTGAAAGTTTTTATATATAAGTCGTAGCTTAGTAATAATAATATGATTAAATGAACCCATCGTTATTTTTTTTTTTTATATAATGAAATCAAATCAATAATTTCGTCCTTTAAAGAGTGATTATCAGTAGCTCGACGTGATCACAATTCTTACATCTCGTGTTTTTTAAATATCAGTTTTTTTCTTATTGACATCATAAAATGTGTCATAAATGTTTGAATAATACATCGAAAAGACAGCAGGTGATTTATTTTTATGTGTTTCTAAATGAATGTTACAGAATAAAGCAGTACATTAGTTTCTCCACATTAGTATGTTAGTGATCGAGCCGTGAGCAATGCAACATGTCCGTTGTGACGTCATCCGGCCGCGTACGCCGCCAACGTTGCCTCGCACACCCCCACACCGTACCCCGAGTCCGACACTACAATTAGATAACCGTTTGTAAGTACACCCACTGCGTACCTAATTTATCTTATTCTCTTCCTTTCTCTCAATCAGCCAATAAATAATTGATTTCCGCAAGATTAGTTTCACGTCTAAATTCAGGATTCTTGGTAGTTCAACTTAAACTGAGCTTGTTAGGCCTGAAGTTCCTCGTGTAATATAAGTAGTTATTTTGGTAATCTTCATGTATTTTATAGATACCGAATACGCTATTGATGGCCTAATCGATTAGAGTAGTGTTTTCGTTGAGAACTATACCCAATAAATTTGAATTTATATTGTTTAAATAGTTTAATGGTAACAACTAAAGATTTTGCTCTAATTTCGTAGGTCAACATAATTAATATGTACCTACATTATTTTTTATTAATATTTCCTTTATTTCACTTATAAACATAATAATTGCATTTTTAAATATTTAAAAAATAAAAATAAAATATTTAAAAATATAAAAAACAATATCCCATCGGTATCGGGAACAGGGTCCAAGCTATTATTATAATATCCAGCCTATACCATCCCACTGCTGGGAAAAGGCCTCTCGCCATTCCTTCCATTGTACTCGGCTCTAAACAACAACATTAACAAATAAATATAACGAAGTTCATTATAACTTAACTTTAACAACTAAATAATACCTATATAACGATTTGTAAGGTTTATAACAACACTAAATAAATGTATCGTAATAAATGTATAGTATTTATGGACTTCCATATTAACTTTCACAAATATTTTATGGGTCACAAAAGTTTTGCTACGATTTTGCTACTGGAAACGGACAATTGTGAAATAGTATAGCTTCCTAGAAAATATTAGGACAAATTACTCAGCAATCATTTTAATCAAAGAAATATGAGTAGAACTTAAGCCCGCATCAATTACTTAGTTACATCTATACTAATCATAGTTTGGTTGGGTTTTACGAAATATAAAATTCTGAATAAGAATCGTCTAGATACTCAATAGGAACAAGGTAAGGTAATAACAACTATTCCAACTCGTTACTAAGTATTTCTATTTCTCCGATAAACCAAAAGATATATGACAAGTGAGCTAAACCTGTACATTGGTGCGCTATCGCCGAACCTATTCGAGCGATAAACACCAAAGTTATGAAGAGTTTCATTCAATTCCTGAGCACCGATCAACGTAAAGCAGAATTAATGATAATTACAATTAGTCATATTATGAGAGACTATTGAAGCGACTGATATAATGACGCCATTATCAGGCCTAGTCTTCCTCGGGACGAAGTTACATTAAGTTTGCTGTTCAGCTTAAGTTAGCTGGTCGGCCAGCCTCGGCAGCTATTACCCCACTCCGAGCAACTGTTATATACTCGTACAGGGTGTAGATAGACGTGATCTCCGTTTGCTTGTAGATTAGTTCAAATTGCCTTGTTCAGTTCAATGCTTCGTGTAATACGTATTGCAAACAGGACCTTTTAGTTCATTATGTCTAATGGTATTCAGCGCTGAAAAGCTTCGACGTTTATTAACACCAAGTGCAGGCTGCGTTAACCGTTCGATATATTAACTGAGGATTATCTGCGTAACATCAAACATCTGCGTCAGTAAATTGATGCCGCGATTCATATGTGTTATTATTACATATTATTAAATTAATGTTGTTTTTGCTCTTTGAATACATCTTAAGTCAATGAATGTGATTCAACGTAAGGTATTACCGTAATTGTACGGCTTCAAGCATTCAACTATGGCATTCGAAACCACCCGAGCGTACAAATTAGTATTATGGAGCAATTTGTGGCAGTATTGTGCTGGAAACCTGCCACAGATTATATAGTGTACCACACACCTACCTAATTAATTAAACCCATTTACCTACTGAAATACTGTAACGTATCAATATAACACATAACACATTCTCAGCCCTAAGTATATTGTTACCACTGCTGGGACTCAGGACTCTTCTCGGGAATGGGCCACACTGGTTTGTCGCACATGACTTCGATTTATTTTTGTTCTAGAACATGCCATCTTCCTCAAGTTTTCCGTCAACGTAATGAGATTAGTGGTGATGATTTAAATTGCTCAAAACAATATGCTTGGGCTTGGTTTGAACACACGACTCGTAATTTGGGATCGTTACCGCTGGAACATCGCTGCTACTTATGTACCTCCACATAATTCAGGCAAAAATCAATAGATCAAGAGTGATTGCAGTCATAAACTGTGCGAGTGTAATTGGAAATCAGATTGAATAACACCTGTAGATGAGTGTTGTCCTACAGGACGTGTGTGATACGCGACACTTTATGAGGCAGCGTCGCCCGTGCGGGACACAGGACACTAAAACAAAAACGACCGCTTGTTTATACAATTTATAGCAGCTCTTATGAACTCTCAGAACACTTGTGATCGACGCTCCATAAAACTCGGTGATTATTCTCCCCCCTCTAAAATTGATCCAAATCAATTTATATTATTTACACGCGTTGCACGGATATAAATTGAGTTTTTGTGTTTTATGTTTTCCAATTACCCGCTCGACCCTTTTCACATTGAAAGTGTCCCTGTATTTTATTTTGAATGTTTGTACTGTGAGGTAGTGGATCAGTTGGGGCTCTTATTTAGACAACTTTTAATAAATAACATGACAGAAAAGTCACGGGCCTTGTTAATGGATTTTAATAATAGTCCAAGTAATTTATTTTGAGTTAAGAAGTTTCGTTTTTGGGCAAAATCTTTTTAACTTTTGATGCAAGGCAAGAGTTGTTCGTTTACAAAAACAGCTTCACGGAAAATGTTGTACGTGATATGTTTTTACCTTCAATGAAATGTTTTTTAAACGCCTATTCGTAAAACTTCTTTAGATATGTGTGTAAATGTAGTTATGACTGTCACGTGAGCACGCTCGGTTTGTTTTATATCAATTTGTGTGTGTTCAGTAGTTGGCCTCAGTGAGCACGTCTAGAACTCGTTTAATTAAAAGGGAATCTACTCGTCTAGTGCAGTTAAGCCCGTGTTTGTTCACTTTGTTCTACATCTGTGTTCCCTCGCCACACTTGCTGGCCGAGTAAACTAATACATTATGTTCTTACATTACATAATGCTTGTACGTTTCATATAACAACTGTGTTCGTGTTTTATTATTTTCCCCTTTAAGTTATAATTTAGCTAATAAATTGAGTGATTACAAAAAGATACTGTGCTTTAGAATCTGCTTTGTTTTGCACTTTGTTATCGCTTTGTTTTTGTGAACCTTTGATCTTTTAGCAGTCGGCTTAAAGGTCACTTTTAAATAAAGATAGCTAACAACTTACAACTCACTATTTGGTATCATGTTGTGCATTATGATAAGTTTGATTCAGTGGCTGGGCTTTCACCTTCCATAACTACCTACCAGTTGTAGGGTTGATTCCACAAGAAATATTGTGTTTTTTAACTCACAGTTACAGTACAGCACAGGATAGGAAATTCGTTGCGAGAGATTATTTAATTTACTGGAGCTGAGGGCAGCCAACCCTCACAAAAGTTTTTCTCGTAGATATTTTTATTCACTTAGTTTAAAAATCTTTAGCCTTTGCATCGCCGTATGGCAGAGCAGCGCTACCGGTCATTCAGTTGTCTAGCTAGAGGTGTACCTGCCCCTTTGTGTACTAGTTTATTCGACGTCTCCCCAGTTCTCGCCAGCGTTAGTTCCGATACACGAATTTTTATCCCTTCGTTTGAAGTTCAACCCCCCGCTGACTCGCCAGGTGGTAAAGTTTAGAAAAATCCCATCTTAGTGTACCTCTACACCCTCTAAGGAGCATGTCTTCAATTAAATTGTTTCTTTCAGTGGTTTCAGGTAAGACGTGACTGCTAGTTAGTCAGGCAATTAGTCGATTTCTGAACTGTATAAGAAACAAAGTATGAGTGGATAGTTTACTTATTATTCTCTCGTATCAGGTTGAACTATGCTTATTATTATAATTGCTTATGTCTTTTTAAATGAAATATGTCAGCAAGTCGATAGAAGAACTAATTTTCTAGGATACACGTTCATAAATCGACTCTCGGAAGTAACTCCTGACAATAGGCTTATGGGTTGATTGTATATAGCTATTAATATGAATAATCCACTAAAGTAGATTACTGTACCTACCTTTTGAAACAGAATAGCTCTTGGGTAGTAGTGAATTACTGTTATTCGATGGTCCAATAATGATAATAAATACCGTTTCCGGTTAGGTTATTATCTCAACGAGATCTAGCTTCATACCTATTTAACAAATTTCTACATCACGTCGCCTCGGGTAGAAAATGTGACAGACGAACAGAGTGATCTCAAGAAGTTTCTGTATTTTTCTTTTGAAGAAAGAACTTAAGAACTCATTATATTTTTATTTGTTGTCGTGATGAAATATATTTCATTTCACATAAATGTTTCTATATTTGCCAACTTAAAAAAATGTGATACCGTATGTTAATTTTATGTCAAATCGAATAGCTTTCATAGTCTGTTTTATTTCCCTGGAGTAGTATGAAACAATACATTTGTATCATCGAAACAAATCTCATTGTTATGTAAAACAGTAAACGGTGCCAACAATAAATCTAGTTGATCTAGCTCCAATTGATTGTACAAACACCGACTAAAACTATCATTATCGAGTCGTATTCTTAAATTGGAGTCATAGGGCTGCCAGCTACCTATTAAATTTCTACGAAATTGCAGTACTGTGCCAATAAGCCGTAGTTAATAAGATGAACCCATCGATATATATGTACTGAACCCTAAACGTTATGGAAAGAAATAAAATACGATAAAATGATTATTATTGACGGTTGAGGTTGGTTTTTTTATCAGTATTTTTAAATATTTCAGTATTTTATCATAAATCATCAATAAAATAAAAGGTAATAGGATCATAGGTTCCAGGTAATTTCTTTCCATTTCAGGATGCCTGGAAAAGATCGTGGAATGCGAAATGGCCGCTTTTGTTTGTTTTTGAGTTTAAAGTTCCTATTATGTCATTTACAATCTTGGGGTACAGTAAAGTGTATATCAATCTATTTTTTTAATGATATAAACTAGTGCTTGACAGCGATTCCACCTGATGGTAAGCAATAATACAATCACTGATGGTAAAGCGCACTAGTTTGTTAAGAACCTGCACTCTAGCCATGAAGACATCTAAAATATATTATATTTAGAATAAAAGAGAATGACTAAATGTGTTACTGAGCACAAAGCTCGAGACTGACTAGATCAATTTAGATGAACATTTTTTTTAAATTATATTATTTGTTGAAGTGTCAAAAGTTGTATGGAAAACCATAGAAAAGACATTTTTTTATTACTTTATAACGGTTTCTAGCGGTCAACATTAGGTTTAACTGACAATCCTTATTATCTACATATACAAGGAGAAACTGACTGATTCACTTATCAACGCACAGCCTAATAAACTACAGGGCTTAGGAGCATAAAATTTTGTACAAGATTTATTTTTATGATGCAAGCGAGCACTAAAAGAGGATTTTCCAAAATTCATCCCCTAAAAGGATAAAACGGGGATTTAAAGTTTGTATGGAGAAACCAAATTTCACGCAGGCGAAGCCGCTGGCACAAGCTAGTTTACTATAATATCTTCATTTACCCGTAGATTTGTCACTTTTTTCCTTTTGCAACGTTTGACTTTGACAGTTAGTGTTGACTACACCGCAGTCCAATAACTTTTTGAGAGAACGACGTCTGTCGGCTCAGTTACCACATAAATTAATAATGAAATTAACCTTAATTAAAATTTGAATATTAAATATTAAACTTTCATCTTGAGTGTACACATTAATTGCCATACTTTTAAGTTGAAATAGGACTTGAATGAGAAAAAGATTGAATGTCCAAGTGAAATCCCTGTGGGTAGATAATACCGTTTAGTGAGTGTCAAAGCTTTCAGCCCTGGGACCGTCTGCTACGAACGGCTACGACGATGTCGTAGCGTCGATTGTAGCGAACGAGAGGACATCGAGCAAATGAAAACATAGATAAAATCGAGCACTAGGTCCCGTGCTCGATTCGTGACGTCATCACTGTGCTTAGAGCTCACGTTAATACTTGTGAAAGTAGTTCAATTTCAACTAAAACACAATACTAAATGTTAAATTATTATATTGCGTATTTTAACAATGCTTTTTTTTTAATTAATGATTGGCTCGCGTTTGACCACCATCTCACCTGATAGTAAGCGATGATGTGGTCGACGAAGGAGCACGCTTGCCTAGAAGTAGCCTATTCACTCTTGACTTAAAGACCCTTAAGTTGTAGCTATCAGGAAACACAGACTCCGGCAAGGAATTCCACTCCTTGGCTGTACGTATAATAAATGTGTTCTTAAAACGTTTCGTGCGTATGCTAAACATTAGTATTGTCATGTGATGCCTATTACTAATATTCTAGTTAACTTTGCCAATTACACTAAGTGTACTTGTGTTTGGAGTGGTTTTACTACTTAGGATTTCAATTTCGAACCAAGCCTAGGTCTGGGGTTGTCAGATACTTCTTTTTTTTTCAGATATTGGCAAAAAAACATCTCAATAACTTATTTTTAAGGTCCATCAATCTTTTGTATTCCTTTACAAATTCATTTCATGAGCGGACATAATGAATCATTCATAACTTATAAAAGAATCCAAAATAACAAAAATCAAACAGCAGATCGTGAACAAAGGCGGATAAAAAACGACAAAGCTTCGCGTTTGAATCAGTCTGTGTCATATTCAGTATCACACAATGACGCCTTGTTACAGTGTATAGCAGTTTAACCGAACACGATGAGGTTGTATGGTTACTGGCTATCGCTATAGAATCTAACGAGCTAGTGGTGCTAATTCAGACCATCATAGCCCAGTCATGGCCACACAAGCCTACTTACCTTCGAACCTAACAGTAATTACCACATAACCATTTAATATCGGTAATCAATAAGTTGCAGTAAAGTAGGCGAGGTGTCGACGCGCGACAAGCAGCCGCTCCACGAGCTCGAGAGTCGAGTGTAACCCGGCCCTTACACCGTGTGTACATTATTAATCATAATAATGGCACCTACTCCTCAACCAGCGGCTTAATTTAATTAATTAAGCAGTACTAAATATTGTAGACGCACAGCTAACCGACGACGATGAAATGTTAACAATGTTATTGTTCTAGTGGATTAAATCCAACAGTGGCGGATGGCTCTAATATTAATTTGAATGTTTGGGTAAAATCCTCAGACAAGGTCGTTGGCGTTACGATGTATTAATTTAACGGAGCGCGAAGTTTATCCAGAGTGAAGCCATGAAATTTGATTTGATGTATTATGTCGACAGATTAATTTAAAAGTTTTTGCTATCATTTATATGGAAGAGCACATCTCTTTAAAATAATTGAACATTGGGGAAAGTTCCCTATCAGTGTTTTTCCATTTGTTATAAAGTTCCAGGGGTAACATGGAGATAATCGATTAATTCAGCGTACGTTTGGGAACAAATGCTAAGTTTTACAACAAAATTGAGTAATCAGCTAAGGACTCGAGATACGATCCTCGCGAAACTTTCCGCGAAATAAGTCTGAGTGAGCAGTAAACTCCGCTGTTTCACATTTATATTTCTACTTCTGTTTTATCATACGTTGAGAATTTATATTATTATTCATATTAAGACATGGTGTATGTTTGTTTAATAAGTAACTTGGATACGTAATACACAATTACAAGTGTAGTTAGTGTTTGGTTTACAGTTTTTGTATGTTGTTAACAACAAAGCAAAGAGCGATATCTAAATATCGCTTTTTGCGGGGAAAAAAGGTAGTCAATAGGATAGATAACACATTTTTAGAGTTCCGTAGGAAGGAAAAAAGGAAAAAACGAAAACCTTATAGGATCACTTTGTTGTCCGTCCGTCTGTCTGTCTGTCTGTCTGTCTGTCAAGACTCTACTATAATAAAATATTAGGCTTTTACCTATGAAATTGTTGTTTTTCATGAAATAAGTTAACGCCCTTTTTTCATTTCATTGTTTAGGTGCTGAACCAGGATCTAACCAACTTGCTTGGGGTGCTACGACAGAAAACCTCCACGAGTGCCCGCAGGCTGTAGTTCCCTTGCGGATACGTCCGAGGTGAAGGCCAGTCTGCGGGACGGTGCACCCTGGGAGGCGGCTAACGACTCCCCTTGGGTACTTCTGCCTAAGGGGTCTCGATGTCCGCCTGCGAATATTCTGTCCGAAGGATCGCTTCAACGCGTGTCCCTCTGCTATAGCAGAGGGCACAGTGGCGAAGTAAGAGCGGGCTCGGTGTGCACTTACCCTGCCACTGGGCAGGCAGGAGGAAGACTTGCTTCTCCTTCTGCCACCGTTAGTCTCGTAGCCCCAGAGATTGTCCAAGGTCATGTTTCTGACTATTGATGGGGGTCGAGGGTCTTGGCTTAACCGCCCGGGCCGCGAGGAAGACAACCTCTATAAAAAATCACCCCAAACCTCCAAGCGGCGGCGCACCGTGAGGGAGGTTGTTAGCTTGACTAATGGGTAGCTTAATTAGTCTCTAGTGCGAACCATAGTACTTGAGCCAGTAAAACATGAAAAATACTCGTGGGAACAATAATGAACTCAAAATTCTATAAAAACCCAATTGAGAGTGATGCGCGGTCGGAGTCCGACGCGGCATCCGGAAGGAGCTCGGAGGGCTCGGAGGTAGAGGAGGTGGTAGGCGACTCTGGTGGGGACTTGCGCCCCTACTTGAAGCGCTCCAAATCGGGGGACGCATCGTCCTCCGATGCAGAGATGGGCTCGGCTCGAAAAATCCCCACCAATGGGCGGGGTGCGGGTCGGGCGCGAGGCAAGGGGAGAGGGCTCACCGCTCAAGAGTCCGCTCAGCGAGCTGATAGGCTCGCCGCGGAGGGGCGTCACCCTGGAGCGGCCAGTGCTGGGATGGACCTCTCGGGGCCATCCGGCAGTGAGCCAGACACCGCCATCGACGAGGCACTCGATAGGCTTGAGTCGGTCCTGGCATCCGCTCTGAGTGGCGTGGCCAAAAAAAGGGAGAGGTCCTCCAAGAGGAGCGCTATCTCCCAGGCCAGGACCTCTCTCCAGGAGGTGGTGGACCCAATCCGCAGGGGGCTCACCAAACTTCGGGCCGACAATGCTCGGCTCCGAAAGGTCTCGGTCCAGCAAGAGTTGCCAAAGGGCGACTCTTATGGACAGGCAGGGGGACGCGAGCAGGGGCAAGGGCCGAGTCAGCCCAAGCCTCAGCCCGAGCCGGAGAATCAGCTGCTGGTGCTGGTGCGGCAAGAGCTGGCTGCCTTCCGGCAGCAGCAGCAGCAACAACAGGAGCAGTTCCAGCAAAGGATGCAGCAGCAGCTTTCTGTGCTAGAGGGCATCGTGCTGCGTCCTCCGCTGGCGGCCTCTGGCCAGAAAAAAGCGGCGTCTTATGCTGCCGCCGCGGCCACGGCGGGCCCGTCGGGACTAACCAGCCGCGAGGCCGTGGCGTCGGAGCCTGCGAGGCCGGCCCCGCCGGCCAAGCAGCAGCAGCAGCGGAAGGGCAGGGCGGCGCCTGCCGCTAAATCGGCGGGACCTCCTGCCGCGGCGGTGACCAGGCCTCCCCTGCCTGAAGAACCCTCGGCTGGCGCCGAATGGACGGTTGTCGGCGCCAAAAGTAAGGCGGGCAAGGCAGCTAGGGCGGCAAAAAAGCGCGTGAGGCGACAGCAGCGCAAAAAGCGGGCCATGGCGGCCAGACTTCGCGCCCCGAACTCCGAGGCTGTAGTTATAACACTACAGCCAGATGCGGTAAAAAGGGGCGTGACATATGATGCCGTCATGGCGAAGGCGAAGCAGGCGGTGTTGCCCCACCTTGAGGAGCTCGGAGCTTCTGGGGGCTTCCGTATGAGGCGTACTGTAACCGGGGCCCGAATGCTGGAGGTCCCCGGTGCGGCCAGTGGCCCCGCCGCGGATGCCCTGGCCGCAAAAATCAGGGCATCCCTGGATGCGGAAGAAGCCCGAGTGTCCAGGCCCACCAAGTGCATTGATATGCGCATCATGGGCTTGGACGACTCCGTCAAGGTGGACGAGGTGGTGGCCGCCATCGTCAGGGCGGGAGGATGCACTGCCGAGCAGGTTCGGACGGGCACCATCCGCGCTGACAGCACGGGCATGCGAGCCATGACGGTTAGCTGCCCCGTGTTGGCGGCCAAGACTATCACCGGGGAGGGCCGACGGCTTTTGGTGGGCTGGGTCTCCGCGCAGGTGAAACTGCTGGAGCCCAGACCTCTGCGGTGCTATCGCTGCCACGTGGGGCACCACGTGGGGGCCTGTTGTTCCGCGGAGGTGGACCGCAGTGACCGCTGCTTCCAGTGCGGTAAGCCCGGTCACAGGGCAGTTGAATGCCGTGCTACGCCGCACTGTTACGCATGTGCGGCGGCAGGCAAGCCAGCCGACCACCGGGCTGGGAGCAGATCCTGCGACCCCCCCCGCCAAGGCCAAGAGCAAGGTCGGGAGGCCCATCCCCGCCGATGTCCTCACCACCGCAGCCTCCTCTTTGGCTGCTGCTGCTGTCGCCGCCGCAACCATCGCGGCAGGGCCCTCACGTGGGGCTCGGGAGGAGATTGTGATGGAATGCCAATAACGGCTCCATTACGTCTCCTCCAGGCGAACATCAACCACTGCGCCCCCGCTCAGGATCTGTTGCTCCAGAGTATGGCGCAGTGGTCGATCAATATCGCCGTGGTCTCCGAGCCGTACTATGTCCTGCCCAGGGGAGACTGGGTGCAGGACCTGAACGGCTCGGTGACCCTAATTTCGTCGGCCGCCGCCGGTACCCCGACCCTCGAGGCTGTCACGAGGGGACGGGGTTGCGTGGCAGCACGGTTCGGGGACATTGCAGTAGTGGGCGTTTACCTGTCCCCGAACAGAACTCTCGCCGATCTCCACATCTCCCTTATGGAGCTGAATGCCGTCGTCGCTGGGTTTGATTCCCTCCCCGTGGTCGTTTGCGGGGACTTCAATGCCAAGAACTTGGCTTGGGGTTCCCGGTTCACGAACCAGCGGGGTCGGATGGTGGAGGACTGGGCTCTGGAGACAGGCCTGGTCGTCCTAAACCGGGGTTCCGTCCCCACGTGTGTGCGGATGCAGGGCGAGTCAGTGGTGGACATATCGTTCGCCAGCCCTGCTCTGTCACCACGTGTCGTCGACTGGCGCGTCATGGAGGGGGTGGAGACGTACTCGGACCACCAGTACATTCGGTTTGACGTCTCCGCCCAGACCTCGATCGCGCCGGTCCCACGGACCCCGTGTGGTCCGCGTTGGGCGCTGAAGCAGCTGGACCGGGAGCTCCTCCTGGAAGCCGCGATGGTACAGGCCTGGGTGCAAGCACCGGACAGGTCTGTCGACATCGACGTCGAGGCAGAGTGGTTCCGGGAGGCCATGTCGCAAATCTGCGACGTGGCAATGCCCCGAGTCCGGCCAGGACGTGCCCGGCGCCAGGTGTACTGGTGGTCGCCGGAGATTGCGGCACTGCGGAATGCATGCAATGCCGCGCGGCGCCGGTACGCCAGACACTGCAGTCGCCGCATCCGCCCGCCGGATGCGGAGGTCAGAGAGGCGGAGCTGTATGAGGGATACAGAGTGGCGAAGCGCACCCTCCGAGCGGAAATAAAGCGGGCCAAGTTGGAGGCCCGCAACGTGTGGCTGGGGACTCTGAACGGAGACCCGTGGGGACGCCCTTACAAGGTGGTGCGGGAAAAACTCCGCCCCTGGGCTCCCCCACTCACACAGAGTCTCCGGCCCCAGATTGTGGAGGGTGTGGTGAGCAATCTGTTCCCTGCGCGAGGGGAACACTCTCCCCCGCTCATGGCTCCGCCACCAGCAGTGTCTAACGTGGATCACGATGGCGACGACGACGACAATGCTCCAGAGGTGACCGAGGTAGAGATGAGTGTGGCGGTACGAAGGCTAAGTGCCAAGAATACCGCCCCAGGACCCGACGGCTTGCCTGGTAAAGCCTGGGTCCTGGCCATGGAGGCACTCGGGTCTCGATTAAAGGGGCTCTTTAGCGCATGCATGGAGAGGGGCCAATTCCCACTTCTCTGGAAGACGGGGAAACTGGTCCTTATCGCCAAGCCGGGGCGCCCTGCGGACTCTCCGTCCGCGTACCGGCCCATTGTGCTGCTCGACGAGGTGGGCAAGCTCTTTGAAAGAGTAATTGCAGACCGCCTCGTCGCGCACCTAACACGAGTGGGGCCGGATCTGGCGGACGGCCAGTTCGGCTTTCGCAGGAGGCGCTCCACGGTGGACGCCATCATGCGCGTACGAGCTCTCACGACGGGGGATGCGGTGTCCCAGGGCAGGTGTGTCGTGGCGGTGTCGTTGGACATCGCTAACGCCTTTAACTCCCTGCCCTGGAGTAGCATTAGGAGTGCACTCCGGTATCACCGAGTGCCCGACTACCTTTGTCGTGTGATCGAGGCCTACCTGTCGGACAGGTACATCATCTACCCTGGTCACCAGGGTGAGTGGAAACGGCGAGAGATGTCGTGCGGTGTTCCGCAGGGATCGGTACTAGGACCGCCCTTGTGGAACATCGGCTACGACTACGTGCTGCGCGGCGACCTCCCTGACGGGGTCAGCGTGGTCTGCTACGCAGACGACACGCTGGTCCTGGCTCAGGGAGAGTCATACCAGGCGGCGGTCGAATTAGCGACACGCGGGGTTGCGATAGTCGTTGATAGGATCCAGCAGTTGGGACTCAAGGTGGCGCTACACAAGTCCGAGGCCATGTGTTTTCACGGCCCTCGGAGCGCGCCACCTCGGAATTCCCAATTAACGGTAGGAGGAGTTCACATCGGCGTCGGGTCGACGATGAAGTACCTGGGACTCGTCCTCGACAGCCGGTGGAATTTCGAGGAGCACTTCCGACGTCTGGCTCCCAAACTGAATCGGACTGGGGCTGCCCTCAAGCGGCTCCTGCCCAACCTCGGGGGTCCAGACGCCTCCTGCCGGAGGCTCTACGCAGGCATCGTCCGGTCCATGGCCCTTTATGGGGCGCCGGTGTGGGCGCCGTCACTGCGAAAGCGACCGGCGGCCCAGCTGAACGCGTGCCAGAGGGTCATGGCCATACGGATGGTGAGGGGATATCGCACGGTATCCCGCGAAGCGGCGAGCCTCCTTGCTGGCCAGCAACCATGGGACCTGGTGGCAGCAGGCCTTGCACGCATGCACGATCTGCGCGTGGAGATGCAACGTCGGGGTGAAACTCCGCTGCCGCGACAAGTCGCGGCATGGCGGGCAGAGCTCCGGCGGGGTCTCATGGCGGAATGGCGACAGCGACTATCGCAACCCAGTGCTGGGCACGCCATAATTATGGCGATAAGTCCCCTCTTTGAGGAGTGGCTGGAAAGGCAACACGGCGTCCTTACCTTCCGCATGACGCAGGTCCTCACCGGACATGGTAAGTTCGGGAGGTTCCTGCACCGGATTCGTGCGGAAGAAACGCCCGGGTGCCGCCATTGTGCGGACCGCCCGGAGGACACGGTGGAGCACACGGTGGAGGTGTGCCCCGCTTGGGCAGAGCAACGCCGTGTCCTCGTGGGGGCGATTGGCGGCGGCGATCTCTCGCGCCGGGCCTTGGTACAGGCCATGGTCCGGAGTGAGGAGGAGTGGCAGGCGGTCGCCTCCTTCTGCGAAGCAGTAATGCTAGCAAAGGAGGCGGCCGATCGCGTGAGGCAACGGTCCTCACGCCCCAATCGCCGCCGGGATTCCGATCCCGATTTCCGGCCATCGTAGGCGCAGGCTTGCGGACGGCGAGCAATGGGTGGCTCGCCGTCCGACCGTCCGGTAACCGTCCAGACCGAGCCCAAGTCGTCGACGGCGCGTGCTGTTCCACGCGTGCCTCAAGGAGATGTCAGCAGCTGTAGGGGCCTGGCAGGGTCGAAGCCTACTGGGGCCAAGGGTCTGATTCTGAAAGGAAGACTCGGCCCTGGTACGAAAGGCAACGAAGGAACAGGAGTGGGTTTTTAGTCAGTAAAAGTCTGACACTATCTCCCGCCCCGCCCAAGGGCGGGGGATGTCATAAGATGATTTTCCCACCGAAAAAAAAAAAAAAAAAAAAAAAAAAAAAAACCAACTTGCTTAGTTCTAGCTATTGTCGAACCGAATACCCAACCTTTGTACTTCCTTGGGGTTCAAGTACATTCCATATCAAATTCCATCAAAATCAGTTCACTAGTTAAACCGTGATAGCCGACAGAGTTTATTTCACAGCTATAATATTAAGGTATGAATTATAGTCCGGTCAATTAAGACATCCGAGGTAACAATAATTGGCACTCAGTTGAAAATTGATAGGATTGTTCAAAACACCATCAAAAATAAAATCTAAAAGTCCTCGTCGATCGGACACCTAGAAAAAAAAACTCAAGGTCAAAGGTCACAAAAACGAGTTTTTCAGTTTTTCACAATTTTCAGAAAACGGTAAAGTTTTATCACAAAATTAGCTCACACAAAAATTGTAGATCAGATAATTATCTACAAAAATGTCTAAATACTTTTCATCAAAGTTATCCTATAAGGATCACTTTGTAGTCCGTCTGTCTGTCTGTCTGTCAAGACTTTTTATCTCGGGAAAGTATTTTGGATGCCAATTATTGTAACATTACGCCTATTTTTTGGTGTAATTTGACTGGACTATTAGATAAAAGTCTTACATAAAGGAATGCTTGAATCAAGAGACATAATGAAGAATGCGTTAATGAATAAGCCTGACAGTTATAGTTTGTAATATAATTATACACATGTAACACTAGGGACATAATAAATGCTAAAGATGAAATTTAAAAAAAAGCGGTTCATTAATGGTTTTAGATTAGCGTCATCTATATTTTAGCCTTTCAGTTTACTTATTATATTTCTTGGTACTATTCCTCTAAAAGGTGGAAGAACATATTAAAGACATCAGTATTTTTTTATATTGTTTAAGTGAGTAATATAATTGTTTCGTTTTAACATAGTATTTGGTCTAAACTATGAAATTGCCGTTTTTTAAAACGAGTTGCTTTGAAGTGGATATATCTTTGGATTGACTTGGAATTATAAGTTCAAATAAACTTTATATTAAAGGTACGTTATTTTTTTTTTCCGAAACTAGGTAGGTATTTATGGGAACATTGTGTGTTGTATTTTCTGTAATATCGCAGTACTTGTAACTATTTTTGTATGAAATATAAGAAAACTCACATTATTTTGTAATATGAGTTCTACCGTGGAAACAATATGTCTCAAGCGGTATGCAACATTGATGATGTTGTGTGAATATTCGGTAATTGGGTCAATTATCTCTATTGCCATGCTAAAAGGTAACAGCTATAGTCAATGAGTCACAAAGCATCCACGATGGCTTTTCAAAACGTAGAACCATTTTAAATAATAAGACGGAGGTACGAAACCCTCCAAAATAAACAAAGCTACGGAATCGACTGTCAGTCATTGTCGTGAATGCGTGACACCCTTGTATCGTAACGTCTATTATTTTATTCGAACGTGACAGATGACGGAAGATTTTCTACTAAAAACTATCCTGAAAATATGTCCCGGGGGTTTTCCTATTTCAAAACAGAATACTAAATAACCTGATAATGAGGCAATTGTTGTTTGTAAAAGGTAATCTCTGGAAATTTTATCCAATTACGAAAATTATTTCACAGACGAGAAGTTATAATATCTTTAAGATTTATAAGCTTCTTTTATCCCAGTACTAGTGTTCGGCCCCGGCTTCGCACATGCTCAAATTACATACATAAACATACATACATAACATACATGAACGAGGAATCGTTGATTGTACTTTCTATTAGTGAAAATCGAATCAAAATCCGTTGCGTGGTTAAGGAGGAACGAACTGATAAGCTGACAGACGCAAATAGCGTCTTTGTTTAATACTACATTTTAAATAAATGTGCAGTTTGTGTGGGATAAGCCACGTGAGTAACACCGAGGGAAAAAGTTAACAAATTGTTTTTATCAAAGTAAATAATACATTCAGCCGAACATTGAACCTCCTTCTTTTTGAAGTCGGTTAAAAAGATTGGAGTCATCAATTAAATGTGAAATAACCTCACACACTAATATTGTAAGGTTACGATGGGGTTGGCGTATCCATGTGGATAAAAACCTCGAATTCAATGAATTGAAAAAAGAAATATTGTAAAGGCGACAGTTTGTGTGTGTATGTTTGTTAGATATTTCTTCAGACTCGAATGGCTGAACTAATTTGGATGAAATTTGGCGTACGGGTAGACCATGTCCTGGAATAGTACATAGGATACTTTTTATCCTATGGATAGGACTCCTAAAGGAACATACTCCCGGGATAAAAATGAAAAAGTTATCCTAAATTAGGACAACTTTCTAATTTCACGCGAGAAAAGCCGCTGCAGCGCTGGCAGCAGCAAGTCTCATCATAAAAGTAACTGTAAAGACCTCATTTATTTTCTTGTAATCTCTGTTAAAATATGCGAAAAATAAATTCTTACTAATGAACTATTCTTCGGCTCAAAGACATAAAATAGATAAGATCTTCTGTATAATTCATCGCCAACCATCACACTTTAAATCAAAAGAAATATCTTAAGTTAGTAGGTAGTGGTTTTAATAAACTTTATGTTAAAAAAAACGCAGTGCTTAATATTGAATTATTTAAGAATATAAATCGTCGAGTTGGTCCAGTTTTTTCGTGTACAAAATACGGGCAAGCAACGCTAAGGCATCCAACGAGAAATACCACAATGAAATATAATATTGAAGTCAGTCTAATGGGATGAAATGCGGCGTGGTGAGATCGGTCGTTCGAGTTATAATCTCACAGGGACGAGTGGGAGCAAACAGCACAGATTGGCACGTCCACAGCCTCCCACTTGCAATCTAACTACGATCAACATGGACGATTTTACGCAGTAATGCATGATATACGATTTACCACTTTCATTGCTAATTAATGTAGCGTTAAGATATGTGATATGTAACCCTTGCGAGCCCACTAACTGAGTTAAGTGCTCCATGTTCGCGGTTAGTTTATTTTGGTAGTACAATTATTTCAAAACCAACACTTAATTACGATGCTTTATGTGGCTGGTGAACAGTACATTACACTGTATTAAATGTAATAATTTCAGTATTTAAATTACCAAAAGGTAGTAAATTTTCTTGGCTTTGCCCATCTACACTATTTCTACCATTGAACTATTTCAATCGCATCCTGCCAGTTCACGTCGACGTCTCCTATAAATCTCTCTGTTCGCCACCAAGCGCGTCTGCCGCAGTGATAAATTCACGAAATGGAGTAATAAGAATCATCTTGCTAATGACAACACGCGTTACAGAGAGAGAGTCGTAGTACAGTTGCGGGAACATCATCTTTAAACAGTAGCGTGTGTTTGTGTGTTCGTGGAATAGCTTAATGTAGGGCGGGCCAAGTTGGATAACACAAATTTGTTGTTGTGTAAACACGGTGCGATGTCGGAGGTCGGCGGCGGCTCGGCGGTGAGACGAGGAACTGTTTCGTATGCGAGGTGCGAGCCTCGTTACCGGGTCTGCGCTGCCGCCGCGGCGCGCTCCGCCCGCGGGGCATTGCGACGTCTCAATTATGTTTAACTTCATTGCTCAGATTCCGTCATGAGCATAAGCTCTAACTTGTCACGAAGTGTATGTGTTGCGTACGAGTCTGTTTGTGTAATTAATTTGGTTTCCCCAATGGCTGTAATTCCGCCGCTCGACACAACGCAATTTTGTTCTTCTGTAATCTAAACGTTCAATTAGAACGGTGCCGAGAAATATATTAAGATTAGTGCTGCTTTCATGAAACTATGGTGGAAGACTGAAACGGAAACAGCGTAAAATAATAACAACAATCAACTTTTTTCCAACTGCGCGACGCAAAGTAGGATAATGTGTTTATCAGCCCACGTGTTCCTTTTTTAATTCAAAAAAATTAAATAAATATTCTCTACAATATTTTCAATTAAAATAAATAAATTATAACTTACAAAACCAGCGTTAAATGTTACCACTTACTAATAATCACTAATAGCATTTTCGAGAGTTAAATTGAACAACACTGAACGTGCTAAACTGCCAGAATGTATAATTATATCCCCAAGAGTACCGATTGTACATACGTCTGTACAACTTGAGTGACCTTGAAAAACGCTTGATTGTCATTTTGTACACAAGGGTGTACGAAATTTATTCGGCCGAAAATTTTGGTCTCCATATTTTCGTATTTCCTAGTTTCTATTTTTTTTTTTTGGTTACTTTACGTAAAAACTCGCAATTACGTAATAATACTACCCCTAAATGCGCCAAAAGATATATATCTAATTTCTCAGAATTTATTATCATCTACAGAACTACCAGAATTTATGTTTGATTTAGGTATCATTTCTCAGAATTTTTCGACAAGGCGTATTTACATGAACTTCACACGAAGCTAACAAAATCAACGAATCATTGGAGTGCAAGTTATGTTGTTAGTGAAACTTTCAGCTCAACTTAGTCGGAGGCATGTTTAGCCTGATTGGAAAGTCGAGTTGATACGATTAAAAGTTTATTGAATAACGTAGCTAACAACGTTTCCAGCAGCTGCAACGCCGCGGTTTCGCTGGAACTTGGACTTGCAGTTTGACCTTATATCAATTACTCAGTAATGGACGCCGTTAACAATCTTATCAAGTACCAACTACTTCTGGTTACTGAATACTGAAACTTTTAACAACTGCTTGGAAGCGGTACTATGCAATCTACAGGCGACAGAAATCGTGCGGTGTTCCGCAGTGATCGGTATTGGGACCTTCCTGACGGGGTCAGCGTGGTCTGTTACGCAGACAGCCCGCTGGTCCTGGCGCAGGGAGAGTTGTACCGAGCGGCGACCGAACTAGCGACACGAGGCGTTGAGATGGTCGTTGATAGAATCTAGCAGTTGGGACTCGAAGTGGCGCTACACAAGTCCGTGGCTATGTATTTTCTTGGCCCTCGGGTCGCGCTACCATGGCATTCCCAATTGACGGTAGGAGGAGTTCACATCGGTATCGGGTTGACGATGTACCTGGGACTCGTCCTCAACAGCCGGTGGAATTTCGAGAAGCACTTCTGATCCGTCCGGTAACCGACCGAGCCCAAGTCGTCGACGGCGCGTACTGTTCCACGCGCGCCTCAGGGAGATGACAGCAAACCGTAAGAGCCCCGCAGAGTCGAAGCCCACTGGGGCCATGGGTGACGCGAAAGAGATCCCCGGGGCCCTGGAAAAATGGCAAAGAAGGATCAGGAGTGGGTTTTTAGTCAGTAAAAGTCTGACACTATCTCTCGCTCCGTCCAAGAGCTGGGGAAGTCATTGGATGATATTATCACCGAAAAAAAAAATTACTGGTAATATTTAGGTTTCATATTCGGGTCGGATGTTGCAATCATAAACGCGGGCTCAAGTAGGCATAACAAAACAAAAACATTCAATCAGGGCGGCTGTGTTGTGTTCATTCGGAAGGGATGGACTAACGAGCGTGAGCGTGCGTACTCCTTACAATAATGAAGCAGAAGTAATTTCTTAATAATTGTTGGTGAGAAAGAGCCGAGGAAGTTGTCGGCTGGAGCCGAGACTTCAAAGAAATTAATGAGTGTTACGAACTCGCGACGTGCTACCGCCGCGGCCGACTTGATCAGTTTGGACGCCAGCCGGAACAAAGTTGCCGCAAGAGCTTTAAGAAATTTCCTGCTAATTGCAGATGGACCTCAATTGCTATTTCAAATGCCTTATCAAACGATTCAAATTTTATTCAAAACAGCGAATAAATTTGCCGTCACTTGGGGCTTTACTATCTCAACTTATGAATTATTAAACGCAATTATTGTGACTAGAAGTTTAAAGTTAATTTCATAACGACACAAATAACAAGGTCATTTGAACAAACTTTATCTATTGTTTTATACGCTTATGTACTTACATCACTCATAATCATTTAAACATACAATACTACTACTACTTTTTACTACCCTGTTGGTCTCATGGTCGTGAGCTCGACTTTAGAGTTTCCTTGGTTCGATTCCCTGGTCAGGCAAAAGTGTTATTCTGTTTTTCCGTTAGAAAGTTCTCATTAGCAGTTCAGAATGTGGAAGTTAGTGGTGTGAAACCTCCCCGCTTCGGAAAGAACGTAAAGCCGTTGGTCCTGCGCCTGCCCCCCTAGCCAAGTTACAACCGTTTCGTTTCGATTCTCTTTTCGTCGATCGCCTCCAGTAAGCTACGTCTCCGATTCCTTTATTCTAACGTCATCTCAACGCTCAGTCACGTGGTCAGAACAAAGGAATAGGAGGCCGACTCGAGGCGATAAACGAAAAGATAATCGAAACGAAACGGTTGTAACTTGGCTAGGGGGGCTGACCTCTCTTCGCCGTATCGTATCACCGCATCATTGGACTATGAGAGTAAAGGAACTGACAGTGCACCTATGTTTGCGCACACACTGGTGCACTATAATATCTACTGCGTACTTGGCTAATCTCTGTTGAGATTGGTCAACGTGACCGAAATTCAATCGGGCGGATTGTTATTACAATGCTAATGACGTAATAAATACAAAATATCAACAAATACACGCTATTAAATATCTACTTCCTACATTAAACGTTGTATATTTCACTTCGCATTCACTTTCAAATATAAAGCTCTCTTCATTAAAACAAGAACTGACTTACTAATTGTGCATGTAATGTTGGCGCCAGAGCAAAACCCATTATTACCGAAACGTTCAAGTTATATTATGTATTTAGTCTCATCATATTGTATAACAACAACGGAACAATGTTTGGTTTTTTCATGAAACAATACGATTCCAGTTTTCTCGATTAAATTACTGACTCTTCATCTCCATAACTCTCACCCTCTTTAATTAGAATTAACTTTGTCCTAGTTTTGAAACAAACCAGTCCGTACATAATATTACCATAAAGAATGCCGTTTTTATCTCTTTTTTTTTTCACAAAAGCCAAGGAGCATTGTGTTCTTCCTGTTGCTCGCAGAATAAACTGATTCCTCTTACATTATAACTTTGCAACTACGTCAGTTTAAGTTAGTCATGTAAACCGCATTCTTAGTTTTGCCATTATAATATACGACCTTCTTAATAATATGGAGCTGAATTCTGAAAACTAAGTCGTTGCGAAAAACGGTCTCATGACATTTTATGTTTGTACAATAGGAAGTAGTCTTTCTCGCCAAGTACAAATGTACTTTAACAATCATTCACGTCAAAAGAGATTTTTATATCCAATTCTCAATTTCGATTCAATGGAGATACGATTGATTTATCTATAACAATATGTGCAAACAATGCAACACACAATAACGACTGTCTTTTGTATCAACATTCCTGCTTTTTCCGATCACATAGCAACAGTCAACCCCTACCATTCTTTTGTTCCAGAGCCCTATACACTCGTTGTCATAACTCTGAAATTATTTGTTCGTAAACATCTACAATGTTCAAATATTTAATTTAATACCTAGGAATATGTAAGTTTTTCATATAATGTGTTCTACATTTGTCTTGAACAAAATCTCTTTTAAATTAAATTTGTAGAACTTGAGGATTTACGCAAAGACACCCAGCAGCGACATACCCAAAACGCTAAACTGACGTTGATATTCGCTACGAATTTAATTCAAAGAAAAGCCGAGTAGGTAAGAAAATAGTTTTCCACATTCCACGAGCTCCAGACACGTCAGCATCTCAACGAAGCTTACAGCAATAAGGTATTGGATTTATGTATTGCAGGAGTGCATGGATAGTAAGAATCGGCATCAGTTTAGCATTCACCTAAGTTTTTATTTCGTTTATTTTGCTATTAAAGCTTTTCGTAGCATGAATAAACTGGGTTGATACTGGTTTGTAATTGTGTGAGGTGTCTCTGGTGATCCATAGCTGTGGCCGTTTGATTCAACTTTTATGCGTGAGCATGATCGGACATAAAACTTTCAATCACGCATGAGCAGAGCATGTGAGGGAGTGGCTCGACGGTGCAGGTCCATTAAGGCAGCATACAAACTGCCCTCGGCGGGGCAATGCCGTGATTAACGTAATGCGATTGCGGCCGGCCGGCTGAGCCGCTTCGGGCCGCTATGATTTCAAGCACGTGCTACTGATTATTGTCACTACAACAGAAACAAACGTAATGCCTAATTGGCGGACGTTGCTTTGTCGTTGATTTGAGATGAATGTCGTAAATATTGTGTCATCTTATTACCGATAAGGTCGCAGAATAAATAGTTGGCTAATACTGAGAGTTCGTGGGACATTTTACCCTCAATTACATACATATATCTTTAGAGGTACGTGGAACAGTGTGTGAAGTTCCACGTACCTTCGTTGAAAAGGGCGACTCCTCCGTCCAAGCGGGTGTTGAGTCTGATCCCAGCAACTGCCCAATAGTTTATTTCCGACTGCTGTTTATGTTCTAATTGCGGGAAAAACTCAGCTACTGTTTGCAGAATTTTGAATTATTAGTTCCTATGTTTGCGACATAGATTTCGTTACATACATATTAACGAATAGGATAGCATGGAAGGGGTACATTTGTGTATTTCAAACTTCGATAAAACTAAAGTTATTCGATGAAACTGCGACTAAAAACGTAAGTAGGTACGTAATTATGATTCAAAGTTAATTTCTATTTTTGCGGACGATACGGCATTACTGTTAAGAGTAAACATATGTGGTGAGGTAAATCAATTAACAAACACACACAAAACGTGATTGATGAAAATCTCAACTGGAAAGAATTGTTATCAACTTAAGGAAACTAGTATATATTTTTTTTTGATTTTTAGGGTTCTTTACCTCAAAAGGAAAAATCGGAATCCATATAGGATGACTTTGTTGTCCGTCTGTCTGTGTGTCGGTCTTACTGTCTGTCTGTCAAGACCCTATATCTCGGGAACGCGTGGAGTTATCGAATTGAAATTAAAATTATATACTAAAGTCTGCAGTCCCTTGAAGCTGTCAAAAAATCAAACTTCTAAGTTAACGAATAAAAAAGAAACGGTCATTTACGAGTATGTCGCAAAAAAGTATATTTCAATACTCTCAAAGGAATCATAATTCATAGGGTTACTTCCCGTTGACCCAGAATCCTGAAATTTGGAATAAAACAAGGGCTTATAGCACTGGTATAGGAATAAATCTGAAAACAGTAAATTGTTCTTAACTATGTCACAAAAAAAAACTTTATTGCAATTCGGAAAATCTTCGTAACTCAATTCGGGAATTGAACTGTTTTCATAAGTAAGTTTGTACGGAACCCTCAGTGCGCGAGTCCGACTCGCACTTGCCCAGTTTTTTTTTTAATGATAATGATAATGTCTCATTCTATATTTTTGCATAAAATTACTATTTATAAGGTGAATATAATGTATCATCATCATCATCCAGCCTTTTCCCAACCAGATTGGGGTCGGTTTCCAGTCTAACAGGATGCGGCTTAATACCGTTTTTTTTTTTGTAGCTGGGAAAATCATCCAATAACATCTACCGTTCTTGGGCGAGGCGGGAGGGTGTGCCAGACTTTTACTGAATAAAAACCCACTCCTGTTCTTTCTTTGCATTCGTCTCAGGGCCGAGTTTCCCTTGAATGGATGGATGGTTACCGGACATTCGGACGGCGAGCTGCCCATTGTTCGCCGTCCGCTAGCCGTTCAAGCGTGAAGAAGTAACAAACATACACACACACACACTTATCCAAAACTTACGCCTTCATAATATTAGTGTGAGAGTGTGATTCTAAACAAAAATCATCATTCATTTATTTATTTATTTACAAGCATTTGCACAAAGTTAAGGAGGATGTCCAAGGCGTTGTACAGTAGAAACTCTCATGTGCAAGGCTAACTGCTTACTTAAAATTATCCGTTTAATCGTATCTTCCGACACCTACGGATGACGACGGAGACGAAATTACTCACATAATCTCAGCTAAGCCGCATGTTGAGCCTTCAATTAAGGTTCTATATAAGTCACATATTCTGATATCGAAGAAGATCGCATGAAAAATAGCTCTTATTAACTTGTGGGCTGGTTCGACAAATATACTTTTATAGGATTATGCAAAAACATGCATAGGTTTTGACTTTGGTACAGAAAAAATAAAAGAATCACTATTAAGATAAATAAGATTAGGACGGCTGTCAAGCCGATAGGCGGGTTTCAATTTTTTATAGTCAATACAATAAAATATGGAATAAATAGGAATAAATGGTACAATCTTTCGAAAGCTAAAAGTTATTAAGAGAAGTTATTTACCCTGATACCTTCGTCTTCACACACACAAAACCTTTGGTTTACCCAAAGTGGTCACTGAAATATAGTCAACCATAGTTGGTCTGTGTCGGGCCCATGAAGTGCCCGGAAAAAATGTTCATGAAGTTCCTTCTGCCACATCGATCTTCGATCGTTACTTGCACACTATAGGTTTGCACTCGTTTTCATTACCCAAGCGTGAGTTCTTTGTTAACCACTACTACGCCTCAATGCATACCCACGTCCTTTTCTAGGAAATATTCCGAGAGACTTCTTTTGAACTTTTTTTTTGTAGTTGGTTTTTTTGATACTATCAACTTTTTAATTTTCCATATTTTATTGAGCTACCCCTGATTTCTGACTTGAACATTTGAAGTTGAGTATTTCTCGAACTCTTACCTGAAAACCTAACTTGGCATTAAACATAATAAACGTATATTTAAGATTACTAGGATCTAATTTGATAGTAGTATAAAAACTTATAACTAGTGTTAAATATACAACCTTAATCTACTCTCTCTCTCTCTCTCTTTCTTCTCTCACTCTCTAGTAGGATTTGAGACGTATACCCGCCCTAATACTTTTGAAATCATCTCCTTTTTTAGGGTTCGTACCTCAAAAGGAAAAAACGGAACCCTTATAGGATCACTTTGTTGCCCGTCTGTCTGTCTGTCTGTTAAGACCCTTTATCTTGGGAACGCGTGGAGTTATCGAGTTGAAATTAAAACCATATACTCAGGTCTACGGATCCTTGAAGCTGTGAAAAAATCAAACTACTGAGTTTACGAAAAAAAACTATACGACCGTTTATGTCGCAAAAAACTTGTATTTTGACACTCTCAAGGGAATCAAAATTCATAGGGTACTTCCCGTTGACCTAGAATCCTGAAATTTGGTATGATGCAAGGTCTTATAGCAAAAGTATAAAAAAATCTGAAAACTGAAAATTTGCAGTTACGTTACAAAAGTAAACTTTTTTTGCGATTCGAAAAATCTTTGAAACTAAATTCGGGAGTTGAACTGTTTTCATAGACAAGTTTGTACGGAACCCTCAGTGCGCGTGCCTGACTCGCACTTGCTTAGTTTTTTTTATTCCTACCTACTCCACATGATTATGTCACAGAAAAATATATAATTTGGCACCAAAAATCCACCATTTTGTTTTATGTTCATATCCAGTGTTACTTTCACAATTAAGACGAATCTGACGACACCTCTCATGCTAAAATGCAGCAAGCCGTTTAGGATCTAGGGCGTGCCAAAGAAATATACATACCTATTCTTGAAAAACATAACCACCACCACCAAACATAACCATAACCACCATCTAAAAAAGATGGTTATGTTTTTACTTTTTATCCGACTGTACCACAGTCGGATAAAAAGTGGGGGTGAATATAGCGTGCTGCTATAACGTAATTCTTAAAAAAAACAACTCAATAACACTTTTGGCAAACGAACCCAAGACATGAGACCAACGAGACAGTTAACTCCTATCTTAATACTATACCAAATGTGCCTCTCATTCATTTCGTGAAATAAAAACAATCACCTTTAAAATTTTAAAGGTTAAAGTGTGCCATAGGGCCATAAAGCTACAGCTAGAGCTAAACTGTGGACAACTCAACACAAAAACCTCATTAAAAACAAAAATATGAGAGTTTATTAAACCATAAATTCATACGAATAATGGTCCAATTTTTCTGTACAAAAGTTATCATTACCAACTTAATAAGAACATCCACACAGTCGTTTAAATCACAACAAATTGGCCAATATTTAGGTTTTACGACTGTTTCGCTCGAATTATACTGGACACAATTTGTTAAAGCTTTCAAAACACAACGTTCAATTTAGAATTTATGAAATCCTATTAGGTGAATCGATAAATGCTTTTCATGCTGGCTTTCAGCGCTGTTCCATGCAGCCATGCAGCACTATCGATCTCTAAATGTTGTTATAGAGCAATATTGTCTCGAGAAACTCGACCACGCGCTACCACGTGTAAACGTCTAAGTAAATGGAATAAGTAAGCATGCGAGTGAGATTCCCCCGTCTCGGAAACTAAAGCAAAACTTAATGCTGAAAACTAAATCTGCAGACGGAAATGCACTCGCAGCCAACTCCAAACAAGAATGTTATTAACAAATTAATAATGAGACTGGCGAACAAATTCTGCGTGTCAGCATACTAAATGTGGACTTGTACATAGTTAGTGAGACCTGAAATGTTGCTCTAAATGTTACTTAATAATTACTTTGCTCCCCCGGACTTTGCTAACGAACCCTCGAGAAATGGAGAAAAATGTTTCCCTATTTTGCGTGGGAACTTCATGAACTGGATGGCGAGCCTATGATTGATATAGGTATGATAGCCCATAGCCTCTATACACAACACTTCGTTAGATATTCTTCATCACGATCCATCCATAGTAATTAATATTCCATCAACGGGCGACGAATATCGGCAATTGTGTACGGAACCATAAGAATTTAAATTCTTTTAAATCCGTAGCGTGCTATAAAATGGTGCATGAGCATAACTTACATTTCTCCGCTTAATATAATAGTGTGGCAGTTACCGTGACTTACTATTATGATGTAAACTGTACTGAAATGTGAATGCTTAGCTTAAACATTTCGTTTTGTATTATTCTTATGACATATACGAGTAAATAATATTAAAAAAAAAAAATTAAATAATATTCTTTCTCGACGAATTGGCTATTTTCAAAAAATATTTTTCACCTATTTTTAACCGACTTCAAAAAGGAGGAGGTTATATATTCGGTTGAATGTATGTTTTTTTATGTATGTTCACCAATTTCTCGGTCAATTGTGGACCGATTTAAATTTTTTTTTTTTTTCATTGAAAGGTTATGCTTCCGAGTTGGTCCCATAGAAATATTGTTATGATCTGATCATGAACTTCAAAGATATAGAACAGAACTCCTCATAGGATCACAGCAGAACCGTCGTAACAAGTAAAATTGCTTTGTTTATACGTGTAGTCGATGACTGACTGAAAGTAGAGGGGGAATATATCGAATTGAACTGATGATGAAGCCAGAAGTTAGGCACCGGAACTCTGTAATAAATTAATGTAATCTAACCGTGTTTGGGATTATTAGAATTGTCATGAGATGCACTCTGGTTATAAGGTATTTAAGTTTGACTGAGGGGTACTTTTTAGTGATGGTACCATAACTGTAAAGTGTAAAATAAAAAGCTTTTTACAAAAAAAAAATTAACCGACTTCAAAGTTAAAAAACACTGAAAAGTGCAAAATGCCTTTAATTTATATATATATTTTTTTTTTTTTTGAAAAAAGCTTTCTTGTTTTTTTTTTTTTGAGGTGGGAAATCATCACACGAGTTTTCTCTCTCTAGGGTCTTGAATGAGCGAACGAGAGGCAGGGGCGCCGACTCCGCGGGTGCTCGGGGTCTCGAGCACCCATGAGAAATAAACAGTGGGTGCCGAGTGAAATAATCAGTGTGCATTTCTCTTCTCAAAGTTCGCCACTTTTTCGAGTCCATCAAATGAGCATGAGCAGCCATCAGGTTTTCTAAAAGCCACTTTTACTGACTAAAAAACTGTTCAGTTGCCTGCTGCAATCTAGGAACACAGTAACTCTTTCAAATGTGTCCGTATATATATATATAATATCTTTAATACTGTATATTAAACCACAAATAACACTATAAATAAATCTTTTCTAAAAACAGCTTCAAAATCGTTTATTAATTGAAGCAGCAATCAGCATTTCAAATATCGGTATGAGGAAGGCGTGGTGAAACATGTCGCTATCTGTTTTAAAAGCATTAATGCATCCTTTTTCTGTTTCTTGACATTTTCCCCTCCACCATATTTACCAGGTTTCTAATTTGGCTAATTTTGAACGGATTTGAAAAGTTCTTTCTGTTTGCGGTTTTGGAAAAAGTTACTTTAGATATAGATAATAAACTAAACTGAGTCAACAACCCAATTCAAGGAACCTAGGCTGCCATTTTCCAAATAAAAGATGAGACACAAAGACGATTTTTTCCAAAAAGATTACATTCGGTTAGTAACTATTTTAGTTCCATAGGCGCGGGCTTGTGGACAGCGAGCAATGGGTGGCCCGCCGTCTGATCGTCCGGTAACCGTCCGCGCGCCTCAAGGAGATGTCAGCAACCATAGGGGCCCAGCAGGGTTGAAGCCTACTAGGGCCATAGGTGATGCCAAAGAGATCCCCGGGGCCCTGAAAACTGGCAAATAAAGAACAGGAGTGAGTTTTTAGTCAGTAAAAGTCTGACATTATCTCTCGCTCCGCCCAAGAGCGGGGGATGTCATAAGATGATTTTCCCACCCAAAAAAACAAACTATTTTAGTTGGACACTGCTCTTTGATAAGGGCTCAGGTCGATGCTCGTTAACAAGGCACTATACAAGCAATATACAAAGCCTACCTTAAGCTGAAAATATTTTAACAAGCCCACCCACAGTCTAACCTATTATTTATTTATTTATTTATTTATATATACTTTATTGCATACCAAGATTACACATTTAACTGATATTATAATACAAAAAAAAAACATACAATTGGCGGCCTTATCGCACTCGGCGATTTCTTCCAGGCAACCCAGAATGGACAGAAATTGCCTGGACACAAAATGGGGTTGCACTTGGTGCAAATATAAAAGTAAACAAAAACTTAATAGATACTTAATACTAAAATAGATACACATATACATACATACAAAATATAAATATTTAAGCAAGGGAATAAGTTATGAAACGAAGGCATGATCACAGTGTCAAGTAATGATCCTTCACAAGCTTTTTGAATACAGGCAGTGTTTGCGCACGCTTTATTGCCACAGGCAATGCATTCCATAGACGAGCGGCCTGGACAGTAAAAGATTTATCCAGGAAAGTAGTCGAATGCATTGGCATTTTAAGTTTTAAGTTGTCTGAGGACCTAAGAACTTTCATGTGAGAGTCGCAAAGAAATTGGAACCGTTCTTTGAGGTAACGAGGGGTAGAAGGGGAAAAGAGCACATTATACAAGAGGGAAAGAATATGAGCATTACGGCGAAGGCGAATTGGCAACCACTATTATAAAGGTTTTTATATAATAAAATATTTTCTTGATAACATTAGCTAAAGATAACTAATTTCTTCATTGTTAACACTAATAATACAATATATACGAAGGGAATTATTAGTTTCAGGAAAATCTTTTGTGTTCGCTGTCCATAATTCACGTTACGAAAAATACTCGTTGTTACAAGATGACTAGCTACAGCCAGTGGTTTCGTCCGCGTGATTGTCGAAAATTATCCCAAGGGAACAAAGTCCCAAAATAAAAAGCATCCTATATCCTATTTCAAGATATGGTCCACCTGTGAGACAAATTTTCTTCTAAATCCATTCAGACATTTGAGCGTGAAGGAGTAACGAACATACATACAATCAAGTATGTTTGTTATTTCTTCAAGTTTTTCCGATACTTTGTATGTATACGTTGTGTATATACCTATACAAACTTTACCTTTATTATTATTGTGAAAATCATTGTGTGTATACCTAATCGTTGTTGAGGTGATTTTCCCTTTTGTAATTATAAACTGGCTTGTGAAAGAAAGGCGGACACCGAAACGAGGAAATGAAATTTTGTCAGAGAAACATCTGAAGTCTGGAACAGACCTCGCGGAAAATTAATGATTATTGGGTAAAGAAGGAAAAGCGGCGTTGCCTGGACTTGAGAAAACTAATGCTGCCAACGTTCTGGCCAGCTAGGATATCAAACAGGTTTTTCATAAATGTCAAAAAGTTTTCTAAACTAACGTTTCCCAGCGATGGAAATTATTTTTGACACTGAAGTTACTTATTGCGTACTAACACGATATGGTGGTCTGAGTGCCCGCCTATGTAGTACCTACGTTTAATTATCAATGTATTTAACTTGTTGTTGCGGGTTCCGTTACCAACCTAATTACTCGTAATTACTTCGTTTTCAAGAGAAGAATAAGTAGAGAGGAATTAATGAGCTACACGAATACTGACAAATGCTTGCACTAACTGGACAAGTCCACTCAAATTTGTGTGATTTTTTCCTCAAAAGAAGATCTCTAACACTAATATGCATGGTCCTCATATGATTCGACCATTACATGTTTACTGTATGGACGTTAAAGGAGATTTTGACCTCAGGGTTTGTTTCGGTGTTTCTTCTCAGGATAGTAAGCTAGGAGACACCGGCCTCGTCCAGTTTAAAATTACAAAAAAATATTGATAATTAACCATTTAATTAATAGAACAACAATTTTATATAGACATGGATTCTCAATCCATGTCTATACAAAATTGTTCTATGTATTATAACTATTATATAAAAAATTTGGTATAAAACCAAAATACAAGTCCGTAGACAAATTCCGTGCTATCATTTTGTCCACGCCTCGCTCAAAAGCTACAGGACGAATTTTAATAAGACTTTAATTGCTGCAGTACTTAAGAGCTTCCAAACTAAATGGAATATAATATTTAAATATGAGCTGGATATTTCTGTGGGAGACTGGACTATCAACTTCCGGAGTGTTCTCGAAGTATAACGAGGACCTCCGAGGAACACAGAATTGATGCGAACAATGCGCTAGGAACGGTGCAGCGGTGCTATAAATATCGCTCTATTCTTTTTCCGTAGATCTGTGGTATATGAAACTCATACGAAGGTATTAGGTTGGCTTTCTTTACGTGAAAAATCTTCAAATGACTTCTCCTGCTCTGGGTGGTGCGAAAGGGAGAGTCAGTCTTTTACAGAATAAAACCCACAGTGTTCCCTCAGTTGCCCTTAACAAATGCCTCGTTAACTCTTTCGAATAATCTGCAGCCCTGGCAGGCATCGGCCCTAACTGGCTTCGTCAATTATGCTTAGATCTCTTTGAGGTGTGCGTGGAACACAACGCGCCGTCGGCCCTAGTCCAGTCCTAATCCAAGACTAGGCCTAACTACCATTTAAGACCAGGCCTATCTAAGCTACCCACTGCTCACTGTCCACAACACCCGCATCTACAGGGTGTCTGCTACCGGAGCTGGGGCTGAGTATTGTGTCCTTTTCACGCATACTGCCACCTCTTTTCCTCGCATTACTGCTTCACTAAAGAAGGTGACTGCATTCCATGCCCTCTCGTTCTGTACCACGGCCTGAACCGGTTGCGAGAGGTCGCCGCCGCCCGAGTTACCTGACAAAGTAAATTATTAGATGTCTACAGCTACTTAATGGGAAACCCTAATACTGTCTAAAACAACAAAAAGACGATAATATAGGCTCTACCTTGTTTCATTAATATTTGGCTATCAAAATCGGTAACAAAGGAATTATAATTGATTTTGCTCCAATGTTCATCAATTTATTTATGAAACCCTAAAGGGAACGGAAGCTCGAGTAATTGCCGTAATACCTACAAGTCAGATTATTATCTTACCCAATTACTGATATTTTTCTGCCTTTCAGCTAAACTAGCCCTATCGCTTGCCACTGAATTCTGCCTTATCATCTTAAATATTTCGACTTCAATTTCGATATTATACTGTTTTAAAAAATCATAGTCCCAAACTAGGAAAAACTCCTGTATCCTATGTATCTTACGTATTAGTTCCATGCGGAAATAGAACCCGTGACACGTAGCGCATCAGCCAATCGCTCAACCAATATGCCAACCATATCGTCATTGACTTTGAATCCTGAATCATTATCAGCATCATTTCAGCAGGAACTATTGCACACGTGTCTTTCCCAAGTGTCACCACACCCACTGGTGATTCTTTAAAGTCAAAAACCGATCAAATGCAAATACACGAAAATGTAGAAATACACACTCTGAGAAAATTTCGTCTGTCTACCCATTACTATTCATGAGATACCCTGCTGGCAGACAGACGAACGGACAATGGTTACCCTTCAGGTACCTATGCAACCCTAAAAATGTTTTAACTTTATCAATTACTATATTTTCTGCTTGTTTCGCCTTCAGCCTAATCATGTTCCTATAATTACGAGTTAGGGATAATGGGCTTAGCCTCCCGCTTAGTCAACCATCTGAAAATGTCGTAAAGAATTCATCATCATTTCAGCCGAAAAACGTCCACTGCTGAACACAAACCTGTCTCCAAGTGTCACCGCATAGACCTGTTATGTGCCTCTCGCATCTAAAAAATATTCCAGTTTTCTCTGTTACGGGGTCTGCTGTTTTTTGCGGCCGCAGTCTGATGAACGGCTATGAGTAGGATACAATAGACTTAACCTCCCTCTTAATAATTCATACGCCACTCTTTTTATCTTTTTATCCTACAAAACGACATATAGATAACTGTGTTAAATTTTCCAAAGGCTCATTAACCAGTTGCTTTACCGTAAATTTTATACGGAGCGTAATATCGCCGTAAGTCTAAGCATGTTCACAATTCATTACATTGTTCTCGTCGCTCGCTCGGTTGTCGGTGTGGCGAGCTATTCCGCTGAGCTGTGCTATTCTGCTGTTCCTAGCCCGGCTGCTTAATTGGGAGCGCTTTACAACCCCCATACTGGGTTAGCCTTCAATTTAGATAGTCACTCGTAAACATCACTTTACTTTAAAACTTGATGTTGTTTATGGAGTAATGAGTATATTGAAAGGTTTCTCCGCTAATCTCTCAAAACGGGGTTCATTACTTTTTTGCGTTCTATTATTACAAATCAGTTGTTTCTTAAAGCCTGAATAAATTTAAGTTACAAAGTAGATTTATCGGTTTAAATCACATTCATAGAACTGTTACTAGCTGTACGGTAGTATCAGCCAGTACAATTCTAATAAATAGCACCGTGTGATTTTCATAAGAATACATTATCTTTTTTTTATAATAGCTTCCTCTGTTCCTGAAAAAATTACATTACAAATCGGATCCGACCCATTTATTTTGATAAAGCCGATAGTAGCCCACGCTTGAACCCCGACTAAGGTCAGTTAAGCTCACCGCTAAGATCAGCTTTGACTATTTTTAGATATAAAGTAAGGAACCTGAGTGGGGCTTGTGACTGAATAATATCAGCCGCATAGGATTGATCTTCAAAGTTAAAACCATTGGTTATCTATCGAGATCGCTTCGTCTGTTATAAAGAACAGTAATTATACGTGCCGGTTAGCGTTCGTAGATATTTGACAGCTGTTATGGGTCGTCACGTGATACTCAATAACGATTATGAATCTCGGAAAGCTCTCACGTCCGGCCCTGTTTCAGGCCATGATCCAGAGTGCGAGAGATGGGAAGTGGATGCCTCCTCAGACGTGGCCGAAACAGTGTGGGAGAGGATTCTCACGCCCCAGTCACCGCCGTCGGAGACGCCCCGGTTGTCGGGGGTCTTAGGCCGATTTCCGGCCAACGTAAGTATGGGCTTGCGGAGAAAATATATCTGTAAAATTGAAAGGGCTCGTTAGGGCCGATGCCTGCCAGGGCTGCGAAAAAACTCGAAAAAGTTACCGTAGGGTTTAAGTCAGTTAAAATCTGACACGACCTTGAGCTCCTCCTCAAAAAAAGGTAGTCGTTCCATGTAAAATTCTGATAGTTGGAATAACGTAGACAGATTATAAAGTAAGAATCATTATGCAGCAAAAAATACATAAATTGTATTTCAGTCGTCATTTTGACTGATCTTATCCATTACATTTGGCTGCATGTACATGTACATTTATTTTTATTTACACAATAAGTGGTACCTTGGTAGCGTATTCTTGCTCTTGTTCTCAATTATCTTGTTCTAGTTCTTGTTTTTTTTTTGAGGTGGGAAATCATCTAAATGATGACTTTTCTCGCTCCAGGGCGGGGCGCCCTCTCGCTCCGCCCTAGTGCTAGACTTTTGCTGACTAAAACCACACCTGTGTTCCTTCAGTTGCCTTTTGCGTTTTAGGACCACGGTTTCCCTTACAGATGTCAACCCATGGCCCAAGTAGGCTTCGGCCCTGCTAGGCCCCTTTGATTTTACTGACATCTCTTTGAGGCGCGCGTGGATCACTCCGCGCCGTCGACAACTCAGGCTCGGTCTAGACTGTTGTCGAACGGCCGGACAGCGAGCTACGTATTGCTCGTCGTCCGCAAGCCCAAGGCAACGGTTGCTGGATGTCGAGGTGAGGATCTCCGTTCCCGCACGCGTGCGGCCGCCTCCTTCGCTAGCATTACTGCTTCGCAGAAGGAAGCGACGCTTCCACAGCAACGGCGCCTACACCGGCGCCCCGTAAAGGGCCATACATACTTACTTACAGATATTTATTATTATAAATGAATAAAATAATTATCAAAATCCTATAATTTAAAGCCCACATAAAGCTTCTGTCTGGTCAAATAAGAAAATTATACACATCATTAAGAAATTGAGGGACCGCACTCGTATCAACATAATGTGAATGGTTTATTTTTGTCTATGCCCGTGCATTATACAATATGGCGTATCTTTTGGGATGGCGCTGGAAAAACAACAATGAACGAGCGCGATAGGGTCAAAGAACTGTTATGAAAGTTATATTAAAAAACCCTTTTTCTTCCTTCCTTGTACAGTGAGTTTTGAGTTTTACGTATTCGTATATAAAATGTATAACATATTCTCAATTAATCCCTCTGTACTCATAAAACTCCGACCAGAATTTCAAACGTGGCTTTCAAATTAATACTACTGGAACGTACATCCTCTTTCCTAGCTTAGATGCTGTCCTACACACCTTCGTATCTAATAAAGTCAGTAATTGCTTGCACTGTGATAAAAAAGAGCATTCTGTCTCCCTCCCTGTGTAAAAAAGCTGTTGAAGAGTGGATTTTAGGACTTCATCATCATTTCATCCGAAAGACATCCACTTTTGGGCCTCAAATTCAATCCAATCCTCCAAATTGTCGCCATAACGACCGGTCCTGTTCGTCTCGCATCCATCGGATTCCAGCGACCCACACCAGGTCATCGGTCCATCTTGTGGGAGGCCTTCCAACGCTGCGTCTTCCGGTACATGGTCGCCACTCCAGAAACTGTCATCCCCATCGACCATCTGTTCTGGGAGTAATGTGCCCTGTCCACTGCCACTTAAGTTTGGCGATTCATCTTTGATTTTAGAACTTATATATTTACGATGAATCAAAAAACCTTATCACATCTTGTTTAACTTACACTCCCAATCCCATCATAGACATCATCAGTTTCAATCAGGGCAAAGACACACAACACCTCAATTTCAATCTTATTTCTTCTTATTAGTGCTATGCTTTGTTCAGCACACCATTTGTCATACAATTTCAATTCTGTATGATCTTATTTAACTCTTATCTATGTATATAAAAGGAGAAACTGACTGGCTGACATATCTATGCACAGCCAAAACTACTGGGACTAGGAGCGAGAATGTTTGCACAAGGTTTCCTTTTATGACGCAAGCGAGTACTAAGAGAAGATTTTCTAAAATTCACCGGGATGAAACGGGGGTTCAAAGTTTGTATAGAGAAACCTACTTTCACGCGGTTCACTTATATTGTACACTAAGAAACAATGATTTATGATACAATGGCAGCCTTAAATTTATAAATAATATTCCATAACTATCACACAACACCGTCAAGTCCCAAGCTAAGCAGAGCTTGTGTAATGGGTACTAGACATCTGATAAACATACTTATATATTTCTTAATACATACATTTATAGATAAATCACACCCAGACACAGAACAAATGATCGTGCTCATCACACTAACATTTATCTTGGGTGGGAATAGAACTCACGACCTCCGGCATAGCAGTCAGGTCCACTAACCACCAGACCAAAAGGCCAGTCAATACATCATAAATATAAAATTAGTAGCCTTATAGCATTCCGCGATCTCTTCCAGGCAACCTAAAGATTGCTTAAACACATAATGGGATTGCACTAGGTGCATTTCAAAACTATATTAAAATCAAAAATATTTTTATTTCACATAGGCCTACATGGGCACTTATAAAACGTCAGAAGAATGCACTAGGCTTTGTAGTGTATTGTATCTAAACAATTGGTGAAAAAAAATTAAGTGTTGGTACATCGGTATGGTTGACGAAAGACGTGTTGCTAGTGATAACGTATATGGCTCTGTAGCGTGTTCGCTCACAATGAACCTCAACACAAGTCACAGCGGGTGCCTCCAACCTAAAACAATGATGCTGATCGGAAGTAGCTATACAAGCATATACGGAAAGTACTCATACGAGACTTTATACTTATCAGTAACTCTAAGTTTTAGTTTAACCAACTCAATTCGGCGAACATCCCACCCATTTGCACAAAACCTTTTGGCCATAGTTTCGTCTTGCGTAGACCAGTAGTGGAGTTCTCTGCCGGAGTCTGTGTTTACTGTTTTTAGCTACAACCTAAGGGTACTTAAGTCGTGGACCAACCGATTGACACTGTGGGGCATACGGTGTGCCCCGCTTGGGCAGAACACCGCCGTGTCCTCGTGGAGGCGATTGGCGGCAACGACCTCTCGCGCCGGGCCCTGGTACTGGCCATGGTCAGGAATGGCAGGCGGTCGCCTCCTCCTGCGAAGCAGTAATGCTAGCGAAGGAGGCGGAAGCACGCGTGAGTGAACGGCCCCCACGCCTAAGCCGCCGATCTCGATTTCCAGCCACCGTAGGCGTAGGCTTGCTTGGCGGCCGGCGAGCAATGGGTAGCTCGCCATCCGGACCGAGCTCGAGTCGTCGACGGCGTGTTCTTCCTACTAACCGTAAGTCTCTAATTGCTATTTACCTAAATATGATAATAAAATACAGCTTCTTTAATTCTGCAAAGAAATACCACTGAATAGTAGGTACTTATGCATACAATTCTAACAAAATACGTACGTACGATTCAAGGAATACCAAACTAATAAATAAGCTGGGAGCTGGTTTAGCTTTCGAGACTATTGTAAAAGCAACCAGAGAATTCGATAAACTTATTTGATCTGCAGTGGTCTGAACTGCAAACACGTGTTTTGCAATTTCTGGCTTTGAGACATTTTCAGCGAATTTGTGACGTATTGAACATTAATTCTCATTTCACCTATGAAGCGTTACTGAGTGTCATTTGAAACATGTTTACTCTATCTCAATTAGATTAAATATGGTTAAAACCGCTTGTTTCAAAATCATTTGCTAACCACTTTTGGTTTGCTGGTAATGCACTTATTTAATTGTTTGTTTAAAGTTTGTGTAAATATGGTACATAGGCAGAATTAATGCAATAAACCATTCACACACCTTTAGGTTAAACAGAGGCAGGTGTATAACCACAAATAAATAATATTAAAATTGCATTAAATATCATTAAGCTTAGGTACTTATAATAATGAAATACATAATTTTACACTATGACAATTATAACTATGACGAAGACTAAACCAAGTTTGAGAGGACTTTAAAAAGTAGTTCACAAGTAGACAATTTACTCTCAGCTCTTTTGATATCAAGGGGAAACACATACCATAGTTTTATGGTATGCTTATGAGTAGCGTAAGAATTAGACATAACCCCAGTACGGTGAGAAGGAATATGAAGAAGTAAGTTTTACTTATGTACATATGTTATATCAAATGTTTGCACCCATTTTGAAATTCTACGTTGCTTGTATACAATAATACATTCATTTTCATGATTCGGTACGTAACTGATTCCAGACGTTAATTATGAAACAAATTCTACAGCATAAAATATAGATGCTTATTAGCGTAAAACTAAATCCAGAAATAAAAAATCATATAATGAAACTTAAGCTTTAATTAAGCCATGTGAAATGACGCATGTCCATTTCGAAATGTAGTTTTTAAAACGGTCGTAGCCTAAAAAATGTCCAGGTAGGTAATTAATTTTTTTACAAAGTTTCATCGTGGAAAAGCTAATTGCAAGTATGCGTTTGCTTGAAAAGCCACAAGCGACATTTTGAATGGATGCTGCTAAAACAATCTGCAATAAGCGGTCGTTGTGGTCCGCTGTGGTCGACAAAACAAAGCATTGTTATGTCGCCGTGTCGCATTGTCGGACGCGACACTCTCGCGCTCGCCGCAAACGCTACTTAATGTGAAGAACCCTTTACTGTCACGTTTATTTTTGTTTCAACTGTACCAGACAGACGTCACCTGCAAGATCTTTATGTCGTACCTAGATTATACGATGTAGTATTTATTTTTGTATTATACTAGATTTTATCGTCTACTTTACGAATCACATTTTTCTCACTCAGTAGGTACTTCAATTTCTGTTACTGTGCGTTTTTTGTCCAAATTTTGCGTTTAAGTACCCTTTTTTCAAAGTGGGAAAACATCAATTAACTTCTCCCACCGTAGGTAGAGTGAGAGCGCATGTCAGACTTTTACTGACTTAAACCCACCTGTTTGGGGTTTAAAACTTTAAACTTATCCAGTAGGTAAATATTAGCTAGCTACACACCGTTATTTCGATTAAAAAAAGGAATATTCGGAATGTAGGTACCTGCAGTATCAAATTCTTTTAAGTACGGTCAACACGTTAAACGAGTTTCCTGGAATTTTTAACATTTGACCTCGACTGACCCCTAGAATACGTTTCGTTCGAAATAAATCTAAGTAAAAAGAGAGCTTTTTGAACAAGTAATCTAATCTCCGTATGAACTGAAGTATTTACTAAAACGCCTTTTTGAATGTGTAAACATTCACACAAATTGGAGATCTAATGGAATTTCAGATTGATTGGGTGGAATATTTCATGAATGCGCTGAGAGCAGATCGTAGAAAGTAGATCGAGATACCTTTTCATGCCAAAGGACACCTTGACATTAAGATTGAATTATTTATAGGTGCGTGCGACTTTACTAGTAGAGCATCCGTATAGTAGAAATTAACCTACTTTCGTTAATTAGTCGTAACTTATATGGTCGCCGAGAAGCCTACCAACCGATAGCCACATGGGAATCCATCAAAGAAATGCGATACTGGCAGCACGCTCAGAATATTTATGAGCACAATTATTCGTCTTTAAAATTATAGTTTGTTTCTCGAACCAATCTAGTTCCACACGACTTAAAGGAATTTTCAACAAGTTGATCAAAAGCTAATTTAGGCTTTATAGTCTTACTTCTAGAAACTAAAACAACTTTACACAAGTGCTTTTTGAAAAGCTCCCTCCTGTTTAAAAAAACTCTTTGATAGAAGCGATGACTTTCCTCAATAATTCGTAATGCCTAAAGAGGATCGGGTACGTGCTATAACGTTTGAATTACCCCATTGATATTTTCAATGGGAAATAACCTAGTTTCGAGTATAACAGGCACATAACAGTGCCTTACATTAATGGGGTTCAATATGGTGAGTGAAGTGTTTTCTGGAAAGCTTTAACGTCCAACGGCCAGAGAGAATGTTTTATTACCTCCGCTCATAGGTAAGTAAATATGTGCTCAAAGTATTAGAGGGAACTTGAGTGAAACTTTTTTAATTCAAGCGAAGACAATAAACCTACGAAGTTGGTCGTAGCTTGCTCGGAATCAGTGCAGCACGCCGCTCTTCAAAACATTATTTAAAAACTACTGCAATTTCATAATAATTGCGTTCGGCGAAATTTATTTAATATGTTCCTTGTTATTATTTTATTTCATATACAGTTACTGTGATATTGTTTTGGTATTTTGGAGAATGTCAACTGTACATACAAATTTCAAAATTCACTATTGCCTCAAACTTACTTTTTTATTTCAATATATCCATTTATAGGCACATTTTTTTTTAAATTACATAATCAGATGAAGCGATTTGCAAGTTTTCGTTTTAAAGTTTAGATCTCTATGGAGAAACCGTACAAGAAACTCCATGGACATTAAATAATAATAATATTTTTCATCCCCCCATCTCGGAAAGAGTATTTTTGCTCTTCGATATCCGAGTGCTAAAGCCGTTTTTATCCGCTAGAGGATAAAGTAAATTGAATTTAGAACATCGTGTGCACTAAGTTTGTGAATTCAAAACATCATAAACCTATTTACTTCCATGGTGCCAAAATCATACAACTTTTTTAATTTGTTAAAAACTCACACTCGGAACTTTCTTGGTGTTTTTTTTTTTTATTTTCCTTTGCTCGCAGCATTTTTTTTTCACGTCATATTGTTAAAACCTTGGACTGTGCTCACCACGTTTTTTAAACGCGCCGTTGACGCGCGTTTTACAAACGTGCATCGACGGCGCGCTTTTATCCTATTAAACGTCTGATTCGCGTGCGTATCGCGTCTGTATCGCTACAAACGCGCGTCCTCCTCAATCCCTTAGGTTGAAAACAAGAAACTTGAAAACAAGTTAAAAACCTAAAATGAGTGATGACAAAAAGGTTCATCACGCGAGAAGTATTTGAAACAGTACGATATATTTAACACGTGGCGATTAACTAAAGGAGCCAAAACTTTCTCAGAAAACGTTTTGCGGGCATATTTTATAGAATTATTTGAGACTAAGAAATCAAACACTCTATGGAGTATGTATTCAATGCTCAAAGCAACAATAAAGATGAAAAAAGACATACGTATTGACAGGTATTCTAAATTAGTGGCATTTTTAAAAAGAGCCTTATCTGGTCATCTACCAAAAAAATCGAAGGTTTTCACAGCATCTGAAATTGAAAAGTTTCTTAACAAAGCACCTGATTCCGTATATTTGGCGGCAAAATTAACCAGTTGCACATTCAGTATCTACGTAAGTATCGTAACGTAGGTACTTAGTAGACGTTGATAGTCATAATTATGCACGCATATAAATTTTATTAATTTATCTACTCTTTACGTTACAGATTGTTCTTAACATTGGTAAAAACGAAGCATGTCGAACTTATGAATTAACACAACTTAATGTCAAAAACTTTGAGAAACATTCAGATGACCTATTAATTATTAATTTACCTAATACAATGACAAAAAGAGACCGCAACCTCGTCATTCGCAAGGAATACGTAACAATTGTTGAGAAATATCAAGCCATACGCCCGCCTTACACTCCAATCTATCGATTTTTTCTACAATATCGCAACGGAAAGTGTGTCAAACAGCCTATGGGTGCTAATAAAATTAGCAGTATCCTACGAGAAATAGCAACTTTTCTTGAACTTCCAGAAAGTTGTACACGGGTCATTGTTTCCGACGAACTTCAGCCACACTTTTGGCCGATTCATGAGCTGATCTCCTGTCCCTTAAGCGCCATGGAGGCTGAAAGTCCAATGCGGTGGTAGAGGGATGCATAGAGGATTCCATCCAAAATAAGTCTATAATACGTAAAGGCATCGTAGGAGCCATTACACTGAAAGAGCCTCAGTCAGATCCTCGGACTGGCCCTTCTACATCAAATCTGAACCGTTACCACGAAACACCGAAACACGTAACCATCGCCCTCTCTCGCCAAAATCTACGCCAAGGGATTCCGCTGAATCGGTACAGCTATTAAGTAAGTCAAATAGTTTACCAAAAAACAGTACGCAAGTCACTAACACCAACACTATACCTAACAAAAATATTACACTCAAGTAACTGTAGCAACGTTACTTTAAATTTTTCTTAGATACACCTAAGTATTATTTGTTATAATTTAAAGATTATTCTGTAATACTTACCTATCATAATGTAGTAGTTAATACCTAAACTGAAATAAAAGTATCTTGTGATTGTAAATGTTTTTTTTTTTGCATTTAGTCATTTCAACGCTGATTTGGGATGAAAAGTTACGTGTTGCACTCGAGTGCAAAATTTTTTCACCTCGTGCTTTTTTGGTTCTCTCGCTAACGCTCAGGATTCTAATTTTAAAATAACTCGCTGCACTCGTGATTCAATTTTAGAATCCTTCGCTTGCTCGGTCATCAGAATAGAGCACGCGTGTTAAAAAGCAACTTTGCACTCTTGTAAAAAAAAAGGCCAGATCTTAGAATTGATCACTTCATTGTGTGACCGGCCATATCATGGAATGGTCGCATTTCATGATATGGTCAAATAAAACTCGCCAGATCATTTAAACGTCAACGTTTGATGATATTTCCATCCACGTTTGGCCATATCGTTAATGTTGGATTAATAGACTTTTTACAATATTAAGCAACTTGGGGCACCCCAAGGCTTAGTTTAGAAGGACTTGGACAGGATAGTTTTGAAGGAGATGGCGGGATCTAGTGAGCGAACACACATCCCGCCATCGCTTTCGTAGTTATTTTTTTTTAATCACCCAGTAAAGCATATTTTACACACAATTAATATTTTTTGTGAAACTAAAGCATATTTTGGTGTAGAAAACCAGAATAAATTAAGGTTAAATACTACCCCAATCAATATAACAACCATATCATATCATAAAATGCCAACATTTTATGAAATGGTTGACCATTTCATGAAGTGATTAATTCTAAGATCTGGCTACGACATATATATAATTCTTCTGTGCATGTAGTTGTCACCTAACTCCTGCTAAACGGCTTGACCGATTTGGATAACATTTTGTGTGTATATTTGAGTGGGTCCCTGGATAGTTTAGAAATACAATTGAACCAGATAGACAGACAGATCACAGACACACACACACACAGTTTTTCTTTCTTTCTTTTCTTCAGATAGGTGGCGCTGCAATTGGGTTCTCGATTTTTTCTGACGAATAGCCAACTTTCGGACAGAATAACATCTGTTGGGACCGCTAGTATTCTTATAAAACTTCAACTATATTACGTTATCTACTTCAATCTGCTGTCCAAACAGTTGTTTTTTAGATTAAATTTGACATAGTGCAATTACAAAAAGCGTTTCTCAAGAAAAACATAGTTACGTTACTAGTTTTTGTCAAAATATTTTCATAATTAAGAAAATAAGCATGCAGCCCAGGCGTTGTTACTTCAAAGAAGTAGCTGATACAATCAGCATTTAGACTTAGTGGCCGATAAATACAAAAATACGGGTTAGTTAAGATTAGCCGTAGTCTGATTTAGTGCTAAACTTTGACAACAGTAAAAGCCAATGGGCGAAGTTCCGTCTTAACTGATCGTTCGCGCCTGATACTGTAACCTACATAAAGGAGTAAAAATAGACAATTCGACGCCATCACAGACAAAGTGTATTAAAGTTTCCGGAAATAAAACATGAAGTTACCAGCAGCTTTTCCATTTCCATTATCACTAGTGTGAGAAAGAACAGCGAAGGTGCGTAACTTGTTCCTCGGAGACCCAACTCTGCCTGCCGCCCAAACCGCTACTAAACTTAATAACACAGTGAGCAGAAAGAGTATATTTTAGTAATTCCTGGTATACTCTGCAGGATCTAATAGCGACCGAAGGCAATGTTTAAACGCCTTCCTTAGTTCCGTTTCTTTTGTGTAATTACTGTGTGTGCGGGGTTCATATACGTAACAGAAGTAACTGGTATTGCTATCTGAGTGTAAGGCTACGGGTGTGGAATTTAAGTGATCTTATTTGGTGGCCGGCGAGCCGATTCAGACGCGCCCGGGCGCCGTGCGCGTGTTGCGAATCGACAATTTCCTACGTACCTGCCCGATCTTTTTGCCTAATTATTACTTCGAAGTCTATATTCAGCTCTATTTAATTCTCCAAGTCGTACGTTGGGAAAATTTTAATTATTGGTTTTCTTTAACTATGTGCTGCTGGTTTCTAATTGATTTCTAAACAAAGGAACCTTTGGGGATTATAAATCCGTTTATATAAAACGTTTGGAAATTAAGATACAAAGGAAAATATTCTCTCTGAGAACTCGACGTTTACATATTTTATATGTGTTTTTTTGTATGTGTGTGTAGTGAACTAAAGAGATTTACAGCATATATATATCGTATATATTTTTTTTTATTGATAGTAATGAATTAAAAATTCTCTTCTTAGTGAAGATTGAATTGTTTTTCCGTAAAGATACGAGTAGCAGTGGCATAATTTATACCCATAGTAATTAATATATAAAGACAAAACGAAAAAAGTATCGCGTGAGTACCTGTTACTCGACGCGAGTAACTTTATGTATTTCCTAACGTACTCCACCAATAGATTATAATTAATGAGATCTTACAGATATTTCATTCCTCATACGACGACCTATCTAGTTGTTAATGCTCCTCTCACGAGTCAAGAAACTTAATACTAATTAATATAATTAATAACAGACTTCAGAATTACGTTCAATAATATAATGAGAGTTGCTGAACGTGCTAACGACTGAACACTTGAGCGGTAGATAAGATTTAAATGTAATTACATTCTACAGTAGCTAAGTATCTTTTTCTTCGGTTCTCATAGAATTGAGAAACCTTTCACAACTGCTACGTGTATAATTCGTCTGGAATCAGTTTTACTATCAGGTAGAAAATATTATTGAAACAGAACGTCGTCGTCGGCGGGAAGTCGGGCCGGGCAGTAGTTGGCCGTCAAGTCAGTTGATTTTATTTTGCCACCGGCCGAGTTCGCGGGTAAACGTCGTTACCCGGGCAAACTTTAGCTATCGGGATCTTCCATTATTAAAGTTTTATCCAACTGGGCCACACGAGAACACCGATATCCATACGAATTTTGCGACCAATTCCAGTTCCATTTGGAGTTGTATAGAGCCGTCTTCGCACTGCCGTGTTACCGCGTCATTGTTTGATCGTTAACGAAATCGTTTACAAAAACTTTATTCTTGTGTACAGGAAGTTCTACATTCAGTAAGAAGTAGTACGTATTTTTAACACTTGAACAGACTTTCCACAGCCCCTAATGATTGCCTAAAGTAATTAGTCATACCCTATCAGTAACCATAATTTGTAACCGCAAGCATTCAAAGCAATCAGCATTATTAGAGTTGTAGCTACGTGTTCAGAATTGATTGTGTTATGTATGATTAATTAGGAAATTGAATTTATGTTAAATGCATCGTTGGATAATTGTGTTACAATTAATATCACGCTATAATCCGATATTCGAGTTCGTGTGTGTTTATGAAAATACGATACATTTACATTAATTTCATTGTTGGCTGAGATACTTGCGATTGCTCTATTTTGAAGCATGCGTAACTTTACTACCCACTTACTACTTATAAAGAAGTTCATAATGATTTTACCACCGCAAACAAACACATTTAATTATATCGACTGTGGTCTACAAATACAAAGCCTACACAGAAGATAAAGATACTTTAGAAGAAAATAAATGTGGGGTAAGGTATTCTGCTCACGAACGGATTATAAAGCGTCGAAGCCAGCATTACGGACTGACCAAAATGATTATGAAAACTTTGCCTTAAATCATATTAATTATAACACATATTATGTACAGTCACAAGCATTATCATATATACTTACATTTGATTTTATTTCGTTTATAGGTATTAGTGTAAAACCAATGTATATCTAGTTTTGATACAGTTTGATGGTTAGGTATTGTAATAAATTATCGTCCATTTATTTCTTGAATAACAGAAGTTAAGATATATTAGAAAATATGACAATGTATATAATATTATTGCTCTTGACTGTACGTTCGTCGGTGGGACGTAAAGGGGTTTTGACTAATTCAATTTCCACAGCTCATACTTTGAGCCACGTAAATAAATGCAATTTATATGCTGTTTGAAGGCTTTACTTTCCGGAGTTACTGAAAACAACTTTCTTTATTTTTTTAAAGTCATTAAATTAACTGCTACGTGCCCTACTAGATGAACTAAATTTAAAAAAAATACAATTTATAGCAAATTAAACAAATCCAATTTATCCATTAAGTAGTTCAGTGACAAAATGATGTTAAAAGTTAACAAAAAAAACTATGATCTAATCTAAAAAAATGATCTAATGGTTGTGACGCATATTTTCCACATTTTTGTGTTCTTGTATCTACCTATTAATATGATCTCTTCTTCTTTTTCTTTTTTTTCAGGAAGTACATAAGCTCTTACTATGGGTGAATATGCATCAAACGTTTCTACACCATAGTCGTTGATGACGCGTTAACGCAGCGTATACTAGAAGCCTACGCTGCATCAACACATACACCAGACACGCGCTTAGTGCGAAGACACTCATACTAATAGCTACATACTGTCATCACATCCTCTACGCCTAGAGCACATCTCCGATTCGGACTGCAGTACCATTCCGAGAATCTAGCAATTAAGTAATGGTATTGTTAAAACGATTGTTCCTTCATATACCGAAAGCCTGATTAAGTCTCTGATTAGTAAATTTATCGTTCAGGCTAACTAAATTGATACTTGACTAAAATACCAATATCAATAAATCAAATATCAGATAAAATATTTTTATTGTCTACAAAAAATCAGTCGTAGAGGCAACAAATTAAAAGTGTTAACCTCTAAACACAATAAATGCTCCAATGCCTCCTCTCTCTTGGTTAAATAAAAGCAAAAATATAAAAAAATACTACACGGAAGTAACATAATAAGTGGAACCAACAAGGATAACCATACTGGAAAATTACGTAATTCTTATATAAATCTAACTTGGCTTATATTAGATTCTTAACTGGCTATTCGTTACCAAGGAAACGAAATTATACTAGTAATAACCGTAATGAAATGCTAAGATTATGAAATATGAAACTTCAATTTTGGTATGATAGAGACGCAATCAACATTTCAGTGTCTCAAACTTTATATTTTTTCGTCAGAGAGAATTAGTTCTTTTTTTTTTAATACTAGCTTCCAGCCAGTGGCTTCGTCCACGTGAAAGTATGTAGCTTATGTCCTAAGTAATAAAATAGCTTTCTACAGATGAAAGAATTTTTAAAATCGCTCCAGCTGTTTTTTTATTTATTTATTACAACCTAAATATAAACCTTTTCTCTTATTAATATAAGTATAGATAGTATTTTTAGTATCGCGCACATAATTTAACTTAGGATACGCATGATTCGATCCGTGCTAACACACTAACCCTGCTACCAGCACAGTAGGTGCAGAGCATTACACGTAAGTAGTGAATGAGCACAGATAAACTCATTGTGCAGAATGGGATCACGTGCGGTGAGTGCGGGATAAAGACGAGCCTTATTATTGGACTTGTTCCGCGTCCGCCTTCGCTACAACACATGTTTTCCAACTAAAACTAATGGCTTCATACAACATATTACTTGCCGTTCATCCTTCTAAAATCTTTCATGTTATATCGTTCAAGTTTTTCACAAAGAACAATTTAACACAAAGCCAAAGATAACCTTCCTATTCGGCAGTGGTAAGTGTTAAGTACACAAGTGTTGGCCGCTGTATTGCCCTATCTCTGCGAGAAAATGAGAAAGACAAGTACGAGAATCTTTGAGATGCTCAGAGCTAATTAAAAATTAATAGTTACCAAGGCATCCGTTAGTAAAATACTAAAAACTTAAACTGCACTGCGCTGGAGCGAATTATTATCGGAGTAGGTACGCAAAAGTTCCCCAGACACTTGTGTTAAGCGTAGTATTATCCGGGAGGGTTCTAGAGTCGTGTCTAAGTGTTTAATTACTCCGCCTTTGTTGTTATAAACAGTGCCACAGGCCGGCGAGGCGCTAGGCCACCGACCACATCTGCGGCGGCACGCCGACATAAATTGCTGACCGGACCCGCCTAAGCAAATTCACCCGACCCCCTCTAATCTGACACTTTTAAATGGATTACTTGCAAACTCCCTGTGAACAAACATTTGGCGATATAGTTTGCCGAGATTTGAGGATGCTCCCCGCTTGTCACATTATTATGTTCAAGTAGTCGAGCCGGGAAGGCGTTAAGTTTGTCTATCACATATGTAACCGACAACTGTTCCGGACAAACTTTATATTCGACAAATAACTGTTACTTACAAACTACCCTTTAGGGAAATACCTACTTTTATACATACACATCCACTTTATGTGAAGTATTTACTACGTACATATACAACCTACAGTTTTAGTTTATGTAAATATCCTGTAGCATTTCTATGAGGAGAGTACACCAATGTCCTAGTTACGTTTGAGCCACATAAATAGTCCAGTTCTAAATAGCTAAGTTTAAGGATTTTCATACAGTAAAACCTATTCAAAAACTTCAATGTATTTTTTTTTAGAGAATCCAGTGCAGGGCAAAAGATGATCTAAAATAAACTGAATTGACTACGTTTAATCGAACAACACGGAGGTCAATCTCCATATTTAAGTTGAAATAGTTTCATATTTTCACTTCTAAGTTTAGCCTTCTACTCCAGCTTCAGAAAGCTCTGAAAGCTGCTTTCTAATAATAACAATAAAAAACAGAAATGGAATCTGGATCAAGCATTTTCCTACTAAAACTATGCTCGTCTATTTTACCACAAAAACTATCGTCAGTTCCAAACTAAGCGAAAGGGGACAATTTCTAGATTGTCATAAAGTTTTTACATCACTATAAAGTAACAAGGGTCGACAAAGAAACGAACCGACATTTATTCAAAACATAGACAGTAAAATCCTTAAAAGCTACAAATTTGCGTTAGTGTGTGTGAGCAAAAAATATTGGAGTGACACAGCAGTGTGGCCAGCCTCCCGGCCGGCCGGGATCAGCGAATGACTGCCGACTAACGGAACTCGACGAGATAATCCCCTGATTAGAAAGGCCGACGGCGCTTCTCTCTCACTCTTTCAAAACACTCAAAGATATGAACATCTATAGAACATTTTCTTTATCGCGATTTTAAATATTTATTCGTGATAAAAATCGTATTTTTAAGGGCATAGTGGTCCTACCTTACTGAATCAAATCAGCCCTCTTTTCTTCGCCGATATGAAAACGTAACTTACAAAGCTGTTCAGGACAGTAACATAGGAGGGACAATGTTTTTTTAGAACAGCAGTTTCAAAACTTTTAATGTATGATCATGATCGATGACGTCGAAAGGTTCTGGTGTGGCAACCGCGTGCTGGAATACACAGCGTTCGAAGGCCTCTCACTACATGGACCAACGACATGATTGCCTCGAAGAATTGAATCAAGCTATTAGCCTTATATTCATGACGACTTAACCCACTCTTGTTTAATTTACACCTTATAAGGAACCCGTCCCTTTTCCCACTTCAATGACTCGGGCTCCTAAATAGCCACTTTGAAGTAAGTTTCCAATGTCAACAAGTTTGTTCTTGAAACAAATGTCAACATTAGGAATCCTGGCCTTAAACCTTAAGGGACAAATAGAGACGCGCACTTTATGGCTTTTTGCTATTACATGTGTAGTTTACTCTACTTGCTGAAAGCCTTCATCAAATCGGACCTTAAACTTTCACCGGGACATATGTATTTCTACCACATAGACCGGAGAAATAGTGGTCTAGAGGGAATCATTTCGTATTACTTTGAAATGGCATTCTATACACAATACATTGTAATCAAACTGCCGATGAAATTAATGACACTAATCTAACAAAACAATGCTATTTCTCCCTTCGTTATATTCTTTTTAATCATTGGTTAAGTTGGCCGCAGATAGTGGCGATCTATTCCTCGTTCCCAGCCGAGGCCATTCACCCAACCAAATTATGTTTTAACGAAGATGGAAATTCTTCTTTAACGTTATATCTTTTATCTATTAGGGATCTAAATAAAACCGTTTTACATTGAAAGCTTGCGAAGGCAGTTGAAATAATGACCAATAAACGCCAATATTGTAATATTTTCAGAAGTCTAACTGCAGTATTACGATAAGACAATGCGGTGGAGTTTTATCAACAATCTTGAAGTCGTTAAAACAACCGTAAAGTTAAATTTGAATCGTAACGTTTGACCGTGATTCTTTATTAAAATCGTGAAAATCGTTAAAACACCTATCAATAACTTTCACGCAAGTACCATCATAGGTAGGTATACCTATGTATACACTTTGCGTCGTGCGCCTTTTTAGGGTTCCGTAGTCAACTGGGAACCCTTATAGTTTTGCCAAGTCTGTCTATCCGTCCGTCCGCGGATAATCTCAGTGACCGTTAGCACGAAGGCAACGAGGGCACAAGAGTGGATTTTTATTCAATAAAAGTCTGACACTATCTCTCGCCCCGTCCAAGAGCGGGATTTGACATAAGATGATTTTGCCACCTAAAAAAAAAATGTATATCAATCACGCCAACAAAGTGGTAATATAAAAAGTGTTTTTTAATGTTCCTTTCAAAATCAAATAGAAATAATATGATAAAAGCCAGATGTGCATGCAGCTTCCAGAAACTTAAGAGTATCAAGATCTTATATTATAACTTGTATTTTATTTAATTAAGTACCAAACTTGAAGTTTATAATTTAAACGTTTATGTGAAGGTTTTACGTTTCAGTGCAACAAACGTAACACAAATAAATGAAAAATTTTCTTTGTCCATTCGCAAGTCTTTGTAAAGTTAGTGAACTAAATAAATTTAATGATCCGCACAACTCTTTAATATTCTCACGTATGGTTATGATATAAACTATGCATTTTTCTTTAATTATACTTGGTGGGTAACTTCTATTAGGCATAACTTAAATGCACCACTTTTTTAATTATTTTTTTTCATTAAAAACGATGAATCCTTAAGACAAAACAGAACACCTCATCAAGGCGTATAGATAATACAAAATGCATACAATACTTAATATATATTCATAAAGCTATAACATTTACAACGAGTGAGTGTAGCAATGACGCGTTGACTATATATGTATCTTGCTCCCTTTAACGATTCGAGCCGACCTTACTCGAAGCAACGTTACAAAGTCGAGTGTGACGTGACCCGTCAATTGAATCATCATATCAGCCGAAAGACGTCCACTGTTGAACATAGGCCTCCCCCAAGTGTCGCCACAATGAACGGTCCCATGCGTCTCGCATACATCGGATTCCCGCAACCCTTACCAGGACATCGGTCCACCTTGTAGGAGGCCTTCCAATACTGCGTCTTCCGGTACGCGGTCACGCCACTCCAGAAGCTTTCGGCTCCAACGGCCACCTGTTCTGCGAGCAATGTGCCCTGCCCATTGCCACTTAAGTTTGGCAATTCTTCATGCTATGTCGGCAAGCGTGGTTCTCCTGCGGATATCTTCAATTCTGATTCGATCACGTAAGGAAACTCCAAGCATAGCCCTTTCCATTGCCCTTTGGTTGACTTTAAGCCTTTTGATGAGGCCCATTGTGAGCGACCACCTTTCCATATGTCATCACTGGCAACACGCACTGGTCATAGACTTTCGTCTTGAGAGACTGTGGTATGTTAGACGATAAGATACCGCTCTTTCTCAAAATTAGATCTACCTAACTGGACTGTCTGTCCGAAGTAAACGTAATCGTCCATAACTTCGAGTGTAGAGTCTCCGATTTTGATAGGAGTGGCTGTTTATCATGAGTTTGGTTTTGTCCATGTTCATTTTAAGTCCCACTCTTTCGGAAGCTCTACTGAGTTTATTGAGCATTGTGCTGAGCTCCTCCATAGTCTCATCCATGACTACTATGTACTCGCCATTGATATTAATGCCTAGTCCACTCTAGTCCAGAACTTTGAAAGCATCCTCCATTGCGGCCGTGAACAGTTTCGCAGAAATAACGTTTCCCTGCCTCACACCCCGCTGCAGGAGGATAGGTTTCGAGGTCTGGTCTTTAAATCGATTGAATATCCTCAAAATAAAGCATGCGAATAAAAAAGTTTTCATTTCAAAAAGAAATAGAAGTCACTGTTTTTTTATTATAATAAGAAAGATAAGAACACGGTAGGTACATTAGGGTTAACTACCTAATTATTGTAACAGTTCTTGTAGAAACTAACTTATTTCACTTTTGTTCTACCTACGTTTTCCTCAAATTAATTAGGGTAAGTTTTTGCTAATGTTTTAAATCACTGGGGAACGCTAAATTCTAATTATCGTTTTAGACCATCAGCTTGCCGTAATGGAAATTGTAACTTATTTTTGTTAATTCCAGGAGAAGCACATTCATTTTATAATAAAACATGAATGAGTTGGTTGGTAGGAGGACTTGGAATAATATTTAGTAAATAAGTGGAATGTTGAGCATAGCAAACACCTATGATATGATACTAATACAGTTTCTTCTCATGTTTAAATCCATAGAGGATTGAACAATAAAACGACAAAATTTATAACAAAGCAACCGCGCGGAATAAATTCATGCAAGATCATTTTTTATTCTCATCTGGCGAACGTTCGCTTGCTGGCACTGGTACGTACTGGTAGCATTCATTGAGCCTGTTTGGGACGTCACGTCGACGCTGCAGACGGAACTGTGTGCTCGGATCGAACCATTCATTGGCTCCGTTGTTTCACTTTTCGGCCGACGATCTAAATCTGCAAAAGCTTTGATTGGCTTCCGTCAGAACGGGAATAAATCGGCTAGCACCACTACACCGCACCGACTTCAAAGGCTCGTCCTAGCTACGGTTAAAATTGGACATTCAAGAGAGCTCTATTCTTTCATGTTTCATTGTAGCTAAAATGGAGCAATTTCGACAATATTGGGCCTGTCTAAAACGACGATTCGCCGCTGAAATTTTAACAGAATATAACAGTTGCAAAACTGAAAGCAAAGTTGAACAAAAAAGTTTATTTCGTTTTATATTGACAATAAAATTGAATTAGCCGACACGCGCAGGCTTTCTAGGTCTGTCGGTAATCCTATTTGCGGTGCGGACTCGCGCCAGTTGCTCCTAAAAGTTGGGTGCGCGGTAGCAACAACACGCTGCTAACGCCTCGGGAGACGGAGACTGGTGGCGGAGCTGTATGCCTACACTTGCGGACTTATGTGACGGATTAGCTTCATTTCGAAAAAATACGCCTCTATAGTAAAAAATTGAATTGAAAACTTTCACCTCTTCACCTTTGTCACGTTATCATGAACGTAATTTACCTAACCCAAGATTAAGCTATAAAATATATCGGCTTTCGGTTTAAAGAAGCGTGAAACTTCGCCGAAATTGGAAAGGTCGCGCCCGTCCTATTAACTTCGCTTATCAGAAATTAGTTTTCTTCCGATATCTTTTATTAGTAATTCCCCACTCCGCGCTCCGTAACACGATAGATTCCCTAAAGGGGGTGCCTACCGAATGCTGCAACGTCATTTCGTCTCGCATTATAAAATATGCAGATAAGTTACGGGAATTGATTCAAGGCACAAAGGAGGCGAGCAAACTGTCTATAGGCGGGCGTCGAGATTTCGGCAGTAATTTCCCGTGAGGGTACACTCTTATCTCATGACACTGAAAATATTTTGAATAACATACGTTTAAGAACAAGTTATTCACTAAACGCTAAGCGATGCACCGGCGGAAATTATTTGCTACTCTATAACTGAATTTTGCAACTCTACTGCCAAATAAATTGAAAAGAAAATGCTTTTCGTTGCATTAACTAAAGCCATTTATTTATACGCGCAACTAGCAGCTTCATTCTGAAACATTTTGCAGTCACGGCTAAAGTTATTACGGTGTATCACTTGATCCACGTTCTCATTATTAGACCATTAAAAGTTCGCAAGTAGTCGTTGCTTGCGAAATCTTAGCCATCAGCTATGTACTTATATGTTTGGAGAAATATTATCTTCATAGTTATAAAGCGTGATGGGATAAAGCTGTGGTTTCCGTTCCCTGGCGACGAACTTTAAATCATTAGCAAACTCTAAGAGGAGCACAGAACTGCACCGAAGTCGAATCAAGTGAATTAAAAGGCAAATCTGATCCTTCCGTGTACCAATAATGCCCTCATTTTTTATTATTCCAGACAAACATAAGAAAATGAAAATCACGTTCAAATATTAAACGGAATAGGATAGCAACTCATAATTTAATTATCTGTTCATAATTGATCAAAACATTCAACAGCCTTCAGGATATGACAGAGGTACAGCTCAAGACAAAATAGTTAAACACGAAGCCTAAAAGCCTCCCAAGCAATTAGGTAATGTAAATAACAGAGAGGATATAAAATCATAGAGCAGTATACCACATCCGTTTTAGATTATGTGAGCAATGAGTCTGTGCTCATTTCACAACGCGATCGTTTTATTGATACTGCTTTGTTGTGCCTCTCGGATTGCCTGATAATCCTGCTTTTGTGAATCTACTAACGAACTGCGATCGTTAGTAAGTAATACGTACACAATATTGAAGTTCCTATACAGCTTTAATAACAGAAACACTAGGACTTTCTGTGTAAAAGTATATTTTACAAAAATAAAAGCCGTGTCCACAATTTATCGATTCTTGTGCTAATGATGCTGAGCGTTCATTCTTCACACTATTGTGACTTTCTATTGAACATAACGAAGTCTACTTCATAATAATAAAATTAACCATTTCTGTGAGAGGAATTCGGTGAATTGAGTTGCAATTTAAGTTTAGATTTGTTTACAGCCGTTGTTGGTGACAGTTCCAACTAAGCCCGACATGATTCCATTCGCTCTGTAGCTCCATTTTTTTTTTTTTTATAAATAACTTAACAGTCTAATTTAATTAAACGCTAAGTTGCCTTTTAATCCTTCTTCATTTTCTTTCAGTAATCGAGTTTATGAAATAGCTTTAAACAACTTTGAACTCGAGACCTTGCGAAGGTATTTAAGTCCACGTGTTTTAGGTAAATAAGTAAATAGACAATGAAAATTAAATTACTTGAGACTATATTACTGGGAAAACAAGAAATACACGCTGATATGCTTTTTATTAATAGAATATTTATACATAGTAACAAAGTCTGTTTAGAATTCTTTGCTTTTAGTAAAACCATAAAGCAGGATAAAAATGTTGTTTTTTACTGGTTTATAAAAAATAATACGACATCTCTCAGACTAAGTTCTCCGAAATATTCAAATAGCTACGAACAATGTTAGCTCCGCAGCCCACGTAGAGATAATACACTTGCTGAACTATATGTTTGCAGCACCTAGGAGGACGCTGTTATGCTACCCTTAAAAGTTCTCGCAAGTAATTTGCATGGTATAGGTGTCAATCAGGTGGTTGTTTATTTGGAGGTGAGGGTGAAACGGATCGTATGCGGGGTGCGGGGGCCGGGGGTATTCGTTTGCCGAAACAAGGCCGAAACCGGAGAGTGCTCACGGAACTCAAACACGGCGCACTATAATGAATTAAGTTAGCAACTCTCTTGGAGGTGAACCTTCCTCGTGTCACACTTACGTGAACCGACTTCTACCTGTGAGAATTTAGCTGCATTTACTTTAATTTATAGAACCTGGATACTACACCGATCCTCCTGCAAAACAAACAACACAACATTCGTGTTCATCGGCAAAATTGCGGATTCTGGCTACTCCCACAAATTGGTGTGTTGCAAAATCTGTTTAAACTCCCATCGGGTCGTCATTATCCACAAAAAAGGTCGAATGATAACAAAAATCAACGGCAATCGCTAACGAGTCGCGTAATACGATAACCATCAATTATGGACATGTTGATTGAATGATTGGTCCGAATGCGAAGCTGATTGAGACTCTGCCAAACGTGAAATTAAATAACTGCTGAAAACATTTACCGAACGTGTCTCTTATTTGGAGCTTATCTTTTTATAACAGATTTCATCTTCGTGTTTTCAATAAATTCGTGTACCGTGTTGAAAAAATACATATGCAAAGTGCACAACGGTTTGAATCAATGTAAATACTCTCTACATTTATTTCGCGCCAAAATAAAACATTAACCTTAACGGCGAATGAATGACGAATGAAAGAATCGTGTACGCAACAATTCTGGATCAGTGAATGCGTAAACATACGGATGTGTTTGACCTCATCATGCGCGTGCCGAAGTAAAATTATTCAAACCGCAGTTTGGACGCTGTAACATATAAACAACGTGTAAAACATGGACAATTTGACAGCGAGAGGGAACGAGGCGCGGCTAGGCGAAACGCCCCAGCTGCAGACAAACGTGATTGCTAGAGCTATGCAGAACCACTCTATGCTTCAGAATAAACACCTGATTTCGCATACTGGACTGACGGTCATACTTACTCATGTCAGTTGCCAACAACGTTTCGCGTAACGTAAGTACTATGTTTATAAATGTGACATACTTCTAGTACATCATAACAAACAATACCCAACCAATTACTTATTACTTTATATTAAATGAATTCAATCTTAACTTAAATTAAGTATACCTAATTACTTTCGGTCAATTAGATATTGATAATTCAAACAATCCCACCTCTACTCGCTAACAACGTGTATCTCGAATGAAATTTATTTCACAGGTCAGGGGAAAAACATTGCCTTTTTGGGAGAAGATAACTCAAAATATAACGGATTTGCGTAAAATATGTGAAACCTTTTGTATGCTAATACGATCCCATTGTTCGGAGATTGAATTTTCGGGTTATCATGCTTAAGAATTATTCATGACAGATAGGTTGCGATTGTTATGATTTTTCACGGCAATGTTGTTACAAATAAAATATTATGTAGTTGTGAACCGCTCCACCATCGCTTTAGATTCGTTATAATGACTGGAACAAGCGTGCACAAACTACACTGCGATAAGATGGAACGTATAAAACATCACACATCTCGACTACACATTTATATTTTGTAAGCTTTTCATTGCAAAAAGATTCATTTTTCTTTGTGAAAATCAAGTGCGGTGCAAAAATGAACCAGGCGAGTGAAGTCTGAAACTCTGAAATGGATATATGTACTGTCTGGCGTTGAACACGCTGTACGAAATATTTCATTCGGAAAAAAAAAGTGTGTCAGCTCTGTAAATTTAATATTGAATACGCATTAATGAACTGATCACGGTGTATAATGGGGAGCGAGAGAGACCGATCAGAAAGGGCATTCATTTCGGAAGGCTCCGCACGTCTCGCGGACGGCGGGGAAATTGAAACTTTATATTTGAGCGTACTTTATCTGACCGACGAACCTGGAACCTCTGTAGCGGAAAATCCTTAGTCGAAATAAAATAAAACTCCAACGAATTTCCTCAATACTTTCTACGACTGGAACATGCTTCACGGTTTTCAAAGCGATTTGTGCAATGTATTTATTTTCGTTTTTATTCTGTGACACTTAGCAGGTCGCCGGTGTCGCTGTTAACCTGAACCATTTACATTAATGTTGGCTTTTATTACTAACAAATTCGGCATCAGATTAAAAAAAGCAATTTGCAAGGCTTTACGCGTTTTTTAAAACATTTGCTGTTGAATCATTATATCAATAGGTGGGTTTTGTACTTAGAGAATTTCCCGATAATGAATAAAACATTTCATCATAAAATGTTGTGCCTATTTAAAAGTCTTTTAACATGGTGCTGCTAATGAAAATATGGCGGCGGAGTTCACAATATTGTGATTATTTGACGTTATTCTGACGCTGAACGTTGCAATCGAAATATTGTTTATCATTGCGGAAACAGGCAAAACTCTGGAACAGTTTTAATATCGCTTCAAAAGCTATTTGGGCTGTACAGTTTAGCGGTTGTATTCTGTATATTATATATGAGGAGTGCGCACAGTAATAATCATGTAGATAGAATGAAAATTAAAGTTGATATTGATAAAAAAATACGAGGCTCATATTGGGATTTGTAATTGTGTAACATTAGGTTCCATGTTCCTTTTTGCATTTTGGTTGCATTCAATTTTATAAATTTTTCACGAAGATTAGACAAGTGAAAATTAAAACAAAGTTACGATAAATAAATCAGTTTGGTCAAAAAGCCGAGACCTACAAACTTATAGAGAATACAGAAAAATGTATAGATCGAGTCGAAGACAGTAGAGTTAGGTACATACTTACCACAAACAAGTCTGCAAAACATATATGGCGATTATAATAAGTTTTACTCTTTGTTCATATTCTGACTAGGTACGGCTCAGAATAACTTTCTTTTGTTACCCTAACAGACCTCTTTTATCACTAGTAAAAGCAAGTCACTTGAAACACCGTAAGAAAATACTTTTATAATAAAGTGTAACGTATCCATATATATGGCCTCTCCTGCTTCCATAAACGACGCCATAACACTCCTGTGTTGCCATTCGTCATCATTAGGTGCTCGATTAACTATCTCTGCCTACATAGGATCATGCCCATGAAGGTGACCATTGATATTTATAAGAATAAAGAACTATAGGCGTCCATTTTGCTTTGTATGAAGACGCACTGTAGACGTCATTAGTACTAGGTATTGTAAAATAGACAATAAGAATAAATAATTTTAATTTCTATCCTCAGCTTCATAGATGGCACGGTTGGCGCAGTGGCTAAGCAATTGGCTGCTGCGCTGTGGCTCGCAGGTTCGATTCCCGCACGGAATGACTATTTATATGACCTACAGATAGATGTTCCGAGTCTGGGTGTCTTGTGTAAGAGTTTACATGATTGTGATCGTACCCACGATACTCAGTAATTCCTAGTGCAGGGCTTATTAAAAAAAGGGAACATCTTCAAGGTAAGGCAACGCTTCCGCAGGAGACACCCCTGGCATCGGAAGGCACTGGGCGATTACTGGCCACCGTAGGCGCAGGCTTGTAGACGTTACGCAATGGGTAGCTCGCCGTCCAGCCGCCCGGTAAGGACCAAGCCCAAGTTGACGCGCGCCTTAAAGAAATATCAGCTAAATGGACAGGGCCCACTAAGGCTAATGCATGCTTAGGCTATGGGATAGTTCGAAAGAGTTACCTGGCTCTGGTATGTAAAGGGCGACTTAAGAAACACAGGTTTTAGTCGGTAAAAGTCTGTTCCCTCCTCAAAAAATAACGTTAGGCAACGCTTGCCGAGGCCGGTTTACAGTCGGGTGAACATCTGTAGCCTACACACAGGCATAGACGATATGCTTCGGAATGTGCGTCAAACCCTTGGACCAGACTGGACCGGTTTAATTGTCTTGTGAGAATCTTTGAACGTTGTTACGGGTAGTCAGAAAATCTGACTACAGTCGAAGGGTATCGTTTTACCCAGGTACAGGGTTGTGGATCGGATAGGCAGCCGACCCCAACATAAGTGAGACACGATGTTAAAAAGTCGAATTAAAACCGATATACTTTATGAATAGGACCGTACTGTACCTACAATCATAGTGAAACATTTACAAGTTTTGTAAATTATTAAACGATTTGTTTTACTGCCAACAAATAGTAGGTACATAGATCACCAACTAAAACAAGCTCGTATGGGTATCCCACTTCACATTGTCTACGCGGGGCATAGGTACAGCGCTTTACTAAGTTGAATACAGGACAATAGTACAAAGCGTAGTCAAGAGAACAAGACTGGGTTTCCCAAAATGTGATTCTGTGTTGAACTGACGAAAACAACGTTTAAATCTGCGGCTATTTAAGGGTGTTTTAATATCGTTCGGATTTCATCGCGTATGCGGGATTGCTCCGCACACGTAGCCCCCGCAAATGCAAATGCAAATCCTTTTCATACAAGTATTTATTGTAATACTTGGAATACGCACGTGGGCGTGGGCATGCAGGACGTGATATCGGGCAGCAGCCCCGCACGCGGAGCAATCCCGCATGCGTGATGAAATCCGCACGATATTAAAAACACCCTTACTCCTGAATCATTCTTGTACCATGAAATGAAAACATTAAGTGGCTTAAAACCACTGGAAAAAAAAAACCTACAGCCAAGAACACACAAAATACCATTCTATAGCCAAGAACACACAAAATACCATTCTACAGCCAAAGACACACAAAATACCATTCTACAGCCAAGAACACACAAAACACCATTCTACAGCCAAGAACACACAAAATACCATTCTGTAGCCAAGGACACACAAAATACCATTCTATAGCCAAGGACACACAAAATACCATTCTATAGCCAAGGACACACAAAATACCATTCTACAGCCAAAGACACACAAAATACCATTCTACAGCCAAGAACACACAAAATACCATTCTACAGCCAAGAACACACAAAATACCATTCTGTAGCCAAGGACACACAAAATACCATTCTATAGCCAAGGACACACAAAATACCATTCTACAGCCAAGAACACACAAAATACCATTCTGTAGCCAAGGACACACAAAATACCATTCTGTAGCCAAGGACACACAAAATACCATTCTATAGCCAAGGACACACAAAATACCATTCTGTAGCCAAGGACACACAAAATACCATTCTGTAGCCAAGGACACACAAAATACCATTCTATAGCCAAGAACACACAAAATACCATTCTGTAGCCAAGGACACACAAAATACCATTCTATAGCCAAGGACACACAAAATACCATTCTATAGCCAAGGACACACAAAATACCATTCTATAGCCAAGGACACAAAATACCATTCTAGAGCCAACACAAAATAGCTAGCTCACTCACACACACTCTCACTAGCTATTGCCAGCGGCTTCGACCGCGTCATAGTAGAAAATTATCCGAAGGGAACATATTCCCGTGATAAAAAGTCCTATTGTATGTGCTATTTATTTCAGGGCATGGTCTATCCGTGTGCCAAGCTTCATCGAAATCCATTTAGGATTTTTAGCGTAAAAGAGTAACAAACAAACATATATACAAACTTTTGCGTTTATAATATTAATACTACGAGGCATGCCTTTTAAGTTTTGTCTTTTGAAGAAAATAACACAACTAGAACCTTATAGTACTTTTTATTGTTTTTCAAAGTATTCACCACGCAGCTTAATACACTTTTCCATTCGCTCAATCTAGTTATTATAACATTTATTCCACTCTAAAGTGCGGGTGTTCAAAATAGCTGACTTGAAAGCGTCGACTACTTCTTCACCGGACTGGAACCTTTGACCACGAAGACTTTTCTTAATTTTAGGAAATGTAAAGAAATTTTTAGGGCTTAGGTCAGGACTGTATGGAGGATGGTCAAGAAATTCTACTTTATCCTGCTTCAAATACTCAATCGTTTGACGAGCGCTGTGTGAGCTTGCGTTATCGTGGTGCAGGATGATGGGTCGCTTTGAGTTAGATTTTCAAAGTTCGGCGATGATTTGTGGTAAACAAACTGTGGTATACCACTCTGCGTTAACCATTCTACGATTTTCAAGTGCAATAGTCGCAACATGGCCGGTTTTTCCAACGAACGTGGCCACAATCTTCTTTGAAGTTCTTCGAGAACGACTTTAGTCGGCTTTGGCTCGTCTTGAAAGACCCAGATTTTAGATTGTTGTTTGGAATCAGAATCGTAGGCATAGATCCAAGATTCGTCACCACTGATGATGTCGTAGACGTGATTTGACTCTCCTCGGTTGAACCTTTGCAGAGTTTTCTTACACCATCTGACGCGGGCCGCCTTGTGATCGTCGGAAAGCGGAAGCGGTATCCAACGGCAAACTAGCTTTCTCACACTAAGCGCAAGATCTTACATGCAAGATCTTCTGAATGGTTGTCCCTGAGATGCCTAATAGAGCCTCTATCTCTCGATATTATCACATGACGATCTTTGAGAATTAGTTGTCTCACAGCAATGATGTTATCTTCAGTGAAGGCGGATTTTGGGCGTCCTTCGCGAGATTTGTCACTAACACTAGTATGTCCACGCTGGAATTCTAAATACCAGCGTTCGACGGTCCGCAGACATGGGGCTTCATCATTGAACACAGATGTTAGCTCTTCAAAATACTGAAGCCGTGTCAGGCCTCTTCTAAAGTTGTAGAAAATTATTGCACGAACATTTTCCTTATAAAAGTTTCATTTTCGTACGTTCTGACTTATTCCAATCGACGCTGTGATTAAACAATAGCATTAATCCTAATACTTTCAACTGTTTTGAGATTCAAAATTTAAACACATTTGAATATAGAACAGTTCCGAATTCAAAATTGCCGGCAAATATGGAAACCATAGAACTTAAAAGGCATGCCTAGTATCGATTGAGAAGAATTCTTTCAAGCATGTGTAAAGTCACAAGAGATTATTATTAGGTATCTTAGGAGAAGTCATTTTCTGATTTCCCTGTGTAAAAGAGTAGTCCTTTTTCAGTGAGAAATCATCAAATGGCTCCTGTCACTCTGCGTGGGCGAGAGGCAGTGTCAGATTTTTACTAACTAAAACCCCTCCCGTGTTCCTCTAGTTGACCTTTGCGTTTCAAAGCCGCCCTGCAAACTAACCCTGGCAGGAGGAAAATACTACCCTGTGAAAAAATTTTTTTCACATATCACCGATATAAGAGTAGTACCTATTTCTGTTTTAAGACCTTTGTCGACGACCGTTCCAATATGTATTATTCTCGTTTATTTATTAACATAACTCATTAACATATTTAATTCATTTTTAAATATTTCTTAAAACAATTTCGACCGCTACTGTCGAAAGCATGGTCCAAGTCACCAGTGATTAGGGTTTCAGAGACAGGAACCTCCTCACAATTCGATTCGTATCCAAGAGTACTAGCAGCAATAGCAGCTTCGACTGGTGGTGTAACCTATGTATATTATAAACAAGCTAATTCTGGATTGTAATGAATTTAGATGGTCAGTAGTAGCTATTAATATCATATCATTCACAAACCGTTTAGTATTACGCACACAATCGACAAAACCGACTGTATATTTTCTCAAATCATACGAACAATTAAATTAGTAATAACGCTCGTAATACAATGAAAAATACAGCATCAATCTGCTGCCCACATTATTGACGAAAAAAAATTCTCTCTGTCTCCCATAACGTGCATCGCGATACGTCATTAATATTAATGTGAAATTATCGTGGTGGGACACAGACGACCAACTTTTGTGACCACAAATAATTAGATATTTCAACTGTGATCTCGCAAAGTAATTGCGCGTCTACAGTCTACATAATAGATAAGCTTATTCAACCTCTGACGTTTAATTCACACAACTCGACTGAAATTCTAACTATTTCGAGCTATACAGAATATTCAAACATCTCAGTCGGTAAACCTCGATAATTGTACTCGTTGAAAGAGAGTCCTCCTCGATAATGAGTTGGCAAGAGATCGTCTTTTATACTCGCGCAGTAGTAAGATCTTTTGAATTATTAGTATCTAGGGAATTGGCGGTGTCTATACTGAAGTTATTTGAGGTACGAAACAACATTGTTTATGAACTTTTTCAACTCGTATTTTCTTGAGGTGCTATAGAGCGCAGCATACTATTTGTTAAAATAACAGATCACGTACAAAACACTACACTGCGCTCCGAAATGCAAATTGTTGATGTGGCTGAAATAGCTGACCAACTTAAATAGGACTGGGCAGGATATGTCTTCCGATGTCTAACGAGCTGTGGGCCCGTAAAATACAGGCTTGGTACCTAAATACAAAGACACGGGACGGGCAGACTACAAAGGAGTTGGTGGAACGAGCTAGATGTCATCCTTGGGAATTGGAAAGAGGAAGCGAGTAATTGTGATCGTTGAAAGGAATGGAGGGAGGCCTTTGCCCATCAGTGGGGCAATACGGGCTAGTAGTCATAATACGGGCTAGTAGCCATAATACGGGCCATTAGTCATAATACGGGCCAATAGTCATAATACGGGCCAATAGTCATAATACGGGCTTATAATTTTAATACGGGCTAGTAGTCATAATACTGGCTAGTGGTCATGATTTATTGAGGACTAGCTTCTATCAGCGGTTTAACCCTCGTGAACGTCAAAAATATATATACCAAGGAACATATTCTCAGAATAAAAAGTATCCGTATCGGTAGGTTCTATTCCAGGAGGGTGGTCAGGAAGCAAACACGTTTTCCCATACAAACTTTGCCACCCCTTTTCACCCCCTTCGGGTAGTATTTTATTAAAATCCTTTTTTATCGGATTCCTTCGTCATTTAAAGAATACGTCTTCCTTTTACGACCAGCGACTTAGGCCGCGCGTTGATCCATCAGTTAGTCAGTCAGGACATACACCTTTTCAATACATAGATAAAATAACTTTTCCTTACTAGCGCACAAAGATCATTGTTTAAGGTAATGCTAAGAAAACCCTTTCGATATCCTACAGCTAATGTTTACAAAGAATGCAATATCTTAACAGTAAGACAAACAAGTATTTGTTCTGCGTACAACACTTCGAAAACATAATAATAATAATAAAGACAAGTATGACCCAACGACCACGTATTCTGCTCGCAGAAGAAACAGGGTATGCGAATCGGTTTCACACCGCACTGCCTTCTTTCGATGACAATCATGTTTCATTGCACCCGATATTTATAATAAATTTTATTAATTAATTCACTGCTTAACATTTTTCCAAAAAACATACAACAACAACTACTTACATACAAGCCAAGTTCAATTACAAATTATTTATTGAATCTAAGCTACGACGACACAGAATCCTTCTAACTGTCATAAAGTAGCATTTATTTCACACACACACAACGCATATGCACACACACATACACACAACGCACAAGCACTCACACATACCCTTACGGTTACATTATTATTTCTTATTAACCCTTTTATTTTGGTTCCTTCTACCTGTTCTTGTGGTACCTGTACTTGTTTTTATATAGTTATCTAACAGTATGTTAAAATCACGGGTGAGTGTACTGGAGACCTGTAATACAGGGTTTCCCTAGTTTAGGCTCCAGTCCACCCCTATATTTATCTAAAATTTATTAAATGCAAGAACTGTAATACTTTGTAGTCGAAAATAGACAAATTTATTATTATTATTACTGGCAAGCCAACGCTCATCAAGCAATCATTCGATACTTGCGATTTGACCCATTTCCTGTATAAAATGGTATTGTATGGTTGTTGAGTCCAGACGGATATTTCATTAGCTGGCAGCGTGGGTGTGTAGCCGGCGGACGTAGCGCCGTGACCCGGAGCGAACTTCACAAACATCAGACAGAAACTCGTTAGCCAACCCCCTGCACACCTTGTCTCCCCCCCCCCCCCCACTCTACCAAACCGTTACTAAATAAATGTCTCACTCCAATTCCGCAGATTGGTACAACTTTATATGATGAAACAGCAATTTCTCAATTATATAAATCACAACAAAAGATTCAATTTCAATTATTCGATTAATAAAACAGTGTAACTAGAAGGAAATTCTTATATTTTCCTCATGTTTCCCGCTCATTAGCTTTGAATTTTTCATGATCTCAAATGTGAAAATGCTATTTTGTGTATCAGCTTATGAAAAATGTATTCGACAAAGAAACAACTCCTTGGAATTTCGGAGAAGGCACTACCCACTAGGAATTTTCCTGAAAAGACTCATGTGTTTCCATGGCGATATATGTTTTATCATAGGATGCTTTATGAGCATAAGAAAGCATATTGTTAAGTAATTTCCTTAGTAACCCATAATATAGGTACACATACATAGTATACACTGAAACCATGTTGGGTGTAAAATAGCACCTGTGGCTTATTATACCTTTATTCTGAGGTGTGCCCGGTTTTCTTTGATTGCATTGCATATTTTTTCTTATATACAGTCAGGGAAGTGTTTATTATTATTTATTTATTTTATAATTTACGTACACACATACCTACACAGAAGAAGATTTGTACAAAAATTTGTACAAAGGTACTGTGTTCAGGAATAGGTGAACAAAAGAAAGACAATGGTTACTTTTTTGGAACTTGGCTGTATTGCTCAAAGCTTAAATTAGGAATGAATACAATCATCGTTTCCTGCTATTGGCCGATTACAATGGCGCGATATGTGATGTATCGCTTTATGATAGATTGAAATTATTCAAGCAAAAATAGGCGCTAAAACAAAGCAAAGCTAAGTGGATTTATGCTGTGTCGTAGACATCTGGCGTAGACAGTACTGCTTATTTCAAAACTAAATTTCTTCTAGCAGACCTACAAAAGGATAGATTAGAAGAAATATAGACAATATAGTATGTAGAAATAAGAAAATAGGAGTTTGTGAAATCTTAAACTAAATTTTAAAAATAACACTAATTTCTTCATCATTTCAGCTGAAATACGTCCACTGTTGGACATAGGCCTCCTCCAAGCGTCGCCACAACGACCGATCCTGTGCGTCTCGCATCCACCGCGTTCCCGCGACTCTCATCAGGTCGTCGGTCCACCTTGTGGGAGGCCTTCCAACACTGCGTTTTCCGGTGCGCGGTCGCCACTCTAGAACTTTTTGGCCCCATTGACCATCTGTTCTACGAGCAATATGCTCACTGCCACTTTAGTTTGGCGATTCTTCGGGCTATGTCGACGACAGTGGTTCTCCATACAAAATATAACATATATAATATAAATATTGTACGAAAATACGCGCTCAGACGCACACCAGTCCGAAATACAAATACAAATACAATATAAATATAAATACTTGTATATATATACCTTATACCTACAAAAATAAGATAATTATGACACTAGAGAGGAAATATAGTGCTCTTTTACTTAAAGAGTAAAATAGATTTCAAATCTCGAATGCTAGGCGAGAGAGAGTTCCATAACCTTACTGCATGGACAGAGAAAGAGTAGGAGTAGTAGCTGGATTTATGAGGAGCGGATTTGAGCACTGTGCGTCGCAAGAGCGAGCGCAGGCAAATGGGACGCGCAGGTAGGAAGGATAAGACGGGTTGTGTAGGATGTGGAAAAGGAGACATAAAATCTGAGTGTTTGAGTAATTCAGATTTTATTAATTTAAAAACTATACAGTTTAAAAGTTAAAATTTCAATTTACTCAGTTGTTGAAAATGGTTGGCAATTAATGTCCATAATTGTTACAATGCAGTTGGTCTTAAGCCTATTCAAAAACTCGAACTTGGTAAGACTAATAGTCAACCTACAAACTTGACGAAATTAACTCCCATTTAAAGTTTCAATAATTTTATAATGTATGCCACGTGTGTACATAAAGTACTATAAGTAAGTATGTAGTAACTATATAAGTAATTACAAATGATAATAGCTATTATACCGTACAAATACTACATTATTAAATACCTACAAACACGAAAATAAAGAGCACTCAATACCTCATTTACATTTTCCGTCAGTAAAATGATGGCCGTACAAGAATAAAGTCAAACAGAAAACCTTAACTTCCGTACAATACGGCAAGACAAGTAAAACAGTACATCACTTCGTATTTAATATGTATGTACCTATAAATCTCCAATAAAACGCTTCCACTCCATTAAGTAAATTGAAAAACTTTTCGATGATCCTTATTCCGAAACCGCATCCAAATTGTGATTTAATTATCTTACACAGTAAATCTGTATCACAAATCAAATTAATAACTGCTTTGTGTAAAATCGGGAAAAGCTGAATATCCTCTGAGAATAGATAAGCCATAGAAAGTTCACAAAATCGACGAAGTTTTGAGCCTTCCACCCCTAATCCCTGCCAGAGTCGCTCTAAATTTTATAAAACTTGCCTAAGATGTAGCGAAATGTGCAAATTCTTTAAAAATAGTTCTACTCTATTGAAAATTCTTTATAGGAAATAGTTTTCCTCTATTAAATCATCCACAATTTCTGAATAGCATAGAATCCTAGAATCGTGAAGAATAAACAATAAAGTATTCGTATGTTAACCTTATCAAAGAATTAATCAGACATCTCAATATACCTATTAATATGTCAGAAACCTCTCGTAACTGCAATGAGTAAATTCTCCGTGTAATTACATTCTGAGAAAATACAATCGTAGCAGGGTTATATAACAATTTGTATGAATAGTAATAGGTACCTTGAACATAAGACACGGAAGTTGTTACTTGCTCCAAGTTAGTTATTCTAGCATCAGACTATTCTCGCAGAACGGTTGTTAAATTGATCCGTAGCTAACAACAATTCAAGCGAAGAAAATACGTGGCAACAAATCTTCTCCGCCGGAAAAGGTTCTACTAACCGAATCCAGATTCCAGGTGTCTGCGGAACAATGCAATTCCCGAACAAATCGCGTCGGGGACGCGGTGGCAGCGCGCCGACGAATCTCGCCGCCGCTTCGTCGCCATCCCAAAGTCGTCTCGATGTCGCCTCGTCGTCGCGGCCGGCTCCAAGTCGCCTCGTTGCTGCAGCGTTGACGCAACGACTGCCTACACGTTCTCTGTTCCTGTACTTCAAGTGACAGCTAACTAATATCAGTCTAGTGAGCTATGAATCTAATATGCGAGGATATTAAACTGCTAAACCTATAGTAGTAAGTTTATAAACGTGTCTCCTTTCATACCTTACTATACTTTTTCATTGTTGATATGTCTTCAAACTTTAATAATCGATGTTGAAGTGAATATAAAATGCTCATGTCCATAGGTAATTTCCAAGATAAAAATTACCAATCAATCGATCGAATATTTCTTAAAAGAGCGAAACATAATATCTGTTCAACATTTATTTCTCGTAAGTAATACAACTGGCCAGATAAATTATTTCAACGATATTTATAGCAATATAATTCTTTTACGTTAGGGACAAATTTCTTAACCATCAAATTCTTTTGTATTAGACATGTAACTGGATGCTTATGTATATGAGAGAAACAATATAAGTTAAGACCAAGAATTTTTCATTTTGTTTGTTCGCAGTAGGTACATATCCCTACAAGTACTCATAAGCGTACGTCCATCCAGTGGCTGAGTAACTTTGTTGAAAAGAAAACCGGTGGAAAAGGGAAAAAGAAATAAAACTGTTGGCTGACGAATTCGACAGAGATTTATCACCTCCACGAGGTTTTAGCGGTTCCTAATTTACCTACTGGGGAGACGGCTGAAGGACGATAATTCATTTTTATACATTTTTATTTTATTATACTACGTTAGTCTCCTAATGCCAAATATTTTATACTTAATGTACCCTCACGGCAACATTTCATAATAAAATTGAAATAGGAAATTTTGATATTCCAGTCCTTAATTACAGCAATTAATTTGATTATTTATTCAGATTAATAAATAGCTCTCCACACATTTGCTCTCATTTTAATTGCAGTCAATTCTACAAAGCTTAATTTCCCACATCAAGCCTTTGTCGAAAAAACCCTTCGAATGAATTCAGTAAAAGGTAATTATAATTTACATTTTTTTTACAATTTCCCAATAAAATAAACATGAAATAATAAATTGATGGTTATTTGAAACAAGCCACTGGGCATGTTGTTTATTGTCGGTAGATAATCAATATTTTCCATTTCACAATACCACGATTTCAATCTTTGGGAAATCAACAAAAATTTGCATACAAAAAGCGCTATCTGTTTTGCATAAATCGATTTACCTATCCTCTTTCGAAAAGCTCTTTCCTTCCCAATTTCAACGGCAAGTTTATTTGTAAACAAAGTAGGAATTGCTCTAGGGTATTACCAAATAAAAGTTTGGAATGTAGCAGAAAATTATTCGGAATTTAAGTTTTTTATGGGCGGTGATAAATATAAGCACGACTGTAACACGTCATTTGGTTATATTCAAGAAGTTTCCAAGTCACAAACAGCTGAGGAGACGAAAAATATTAAATTTTACCGTTTAAATTTTACTTTAGTACTCGTATAATATTATACCTATAACTATAAACATTGTAGCCACCTAATTATTATTTAGTTGGCATATTAAATAAATAACGACGCAAGTATCGCAATTTGATACTTCAAGGTGATTTGCTCCCGATTAGAATACGAAACTAGACGATCTCCGATTCATGAATCGTCCTATATCGAGTGTTGAATACTAGATACAGTTATTGAGGCCATGGACTTGCAAACGTCCAAATACACGAGTACTATTCGCTCTAGACCTTTTGTCAACGAAATAAGAAATAATATACCTAGAAGCGCGCGAAGTGTCCGTATCCAAATTAACAGTCGAACTGTACCGCTCTGTAAATGCAAGAGTGTCACAGCGACGAATGTCGAAAGACATGAAACAGTCACGAACACGGTGATATGAATGAATTTATCGTGTTTTTTTTTCAGGATTCCTCCAATAAAATAACTGACATAAAACTGCTGATGGTGTTTTGATATTTGTAATTGAAATTTACAAAAATATGTTTGTAAAATTATCCCGTAGGTACGGTAAGTACGTATTTCCCAGTTTCAATTTTCCAAATCTAAAAAAACTAGTGGCATATCCAGGTATACTTGTGTATGCTTCAATTTGCATGTTTTTCATCACAATTTTTTTACAAAAGACAAAGGGAGTAATACATTTTTATTATTACTGGATTAGAACTCGCGTCATCGCATTTCATTCCGGCACCCCGGCAACAGCTCTATCAGCGTCGCAGCTGCCGCAAGGGAATATGTAATCCTGAATAGGATCATACTTAAATGTCAGGTGCGAAACCTCCTCTGTAGAACAAATTCGCGGCTGGCCATTTTTTGTCTCTTTGCTAACGAATCACCAAGCTCATGGGGCTTTCAGCGCACCGCTCGTAACGGCTATTGTTTCGTGCCAGTTAGTTTTTTTACTTGTTTGGTCCGTTTTGTTCTTTTATTCTAACAACTATCGATCTTCTGAATATTGGATATCGAATGACACTTCTCAGTTCTACGCTTTTCGCTTCACTGTGTTTACGAAATATGAACCCCACGACCGCTCTGTTGAAAACGGCAGCCATGCCTATTAATTATCGGACTTGCTTTTAGTTTTCTTTTTTTATATCCAGAATATTGATTTATTTCATTTATTCCAGGACGTACGTCTACTAGAAACCAGAAAAGTACTGCAACACAGTAAGTATTACTTCGATTTAAAAGTAAACGTTTTCACTAAATCATGTCATAAAATTCTCATCTTTGAACATGTAAATTAATTACCAAATCATTAAAAGAACCGTCTGTGTGTGAATAAGAACGTAAACTATTCACACTTGACCTATTAGTTTTTGTGGTCTCACCACGGGGACTGCGACATGATTGATCACCACAACTTCGTATGTTCCAACTTCCGAGTATTTATTCTTACCTATGTATCTGGTCAATAAACGTCACATCTACACTAAATAAATGTCTTATTACAAAAGACCGGTCGCTTTCTTCCTAATTGGAATCATCGATTTTATGATTCTTGCAAAATATTTTTAAATTACTGCTATTAATTGTTTATCTAGCCTATCAAATGTTCAATTAGGGTGCTTTTCCACACAGATGTACGACGTAGCGAAGTGGTGCGAGTATACATACCAACATTGAGAAAATGTGTGACTGTTTCTACCTAAACTATATGCGCTAGCGAGGCGGCGAGCGCCGGCGGATCCGTAACAAAACTGTGAAACGGTGTATAGTTGAGTGATGTGAGGATATGTAGTGGATTCTTTTCAGCTGTACTCACACTCGTTCCTCGTCCGCAGTTCGCATCTCTCATTTTTATGCGTAAACTACCTAGCTCTAACATCCTTTTTCCTCTAGATCTGCGCTAAGTCTGACTAGTAAGACTTTTTCCTCGCTTCGCTACCTCACACATATTTGGTGGAAAATGTTATTATCAACATGTGAGAAAAAGTCACGAACGTGACTCCTAACCGTCTATTAATAGAAAACCTCTTTGACCTTATTATTTATGAAGGAGCAATTTGTTCTTAAATCTTTTGTAAGCTGTATTTGTCATCCAGCTTAAAGCTGTAAAAATGAATTGAGTTAGGTTCCTCAGTATAGACACAACAATAAGAGCATATTATATTTTTGTCTTTGACGAGTGAAATCCACTTATAAAATTTATCAATCTGCCTACTACCCGGCCTTTTCCCAACTATTTAGGGTTCTGCTTCCAGTATAGTATGCAGCGGAATATCAGTATTTTACATACAACAACTATTTGACCTCTACAACCCAGTTAAAACTTGATTTCAACGAACTCTGCAACGAACGAAGCAGCGTGCACAAGCCAGTATTGTAATAAAAACTTCGATGTTTGTACCTGAGCAAGTGAAATGGTAGCAACGGAGACTGATGTTGATTATTCTCATTTCTATGCAGACATTATTGCGATTTCAGGTGATCTTGCACGTCTTAACTGGGCGTAAAGACTGTATTTTGACTGTAAAAAGAGAAAAACTGAAGTCGGAGCTCCTATTTCTTTTCGCAAATTGAAAAAATAGCACCGAGCACAAACCCAGCTGCTAGCAAATGGTCAGCGTACTGGCAAGCACCATCAAATCTCTATGGACTGAAATAACCGCCGTACAACATACCTTTCTCGGTAAGAAAATACAATCACTATATTCTCGTAATGACTCTATTTTTTAGGTAGGTACCTCAGCAATACTGATGTTACCTCGGCTAACATATAGGATATTTGGTGAATAAATGATTAGATCCTTTCCTACTTACATGTACTTACAGTAGATTAACCAAAATTATAGCACAACAAAATATTAAGACACTACTTATATTCTTTATTTTTTGTACATTACCATTATCATTTTGCAAATTTTATAAATAGGATACATAATATTAGAACTGATTTCGCAGCAAAGTGAGGTACAAAAACATTTATGAATAAAAATATCCGTAATAATTTTTCACTAAATATATTGCAAGCATTCATTGAAAATCCTATTTTACAATACGTATTCAGTTAATCTTTTCATGCTCATATTGAAAACGATTCGTGAATGATGCATTTGGATATTGAAAACAAAGAATATTTTAAAGCTCAGCATGATTTTAAATTTAATAAAAATAGGTTTCGTTCGATTCAATTAACATAATTGATGCGGCACCACTTTATGTCTCACAGTAATATCACACCAATGTTGTTTTCGAAGTTAATTGGTAATGCATTCCTCTCATAATTACATGCGCTGACAAATTACTCATCCAGATATTTCCGTATTGATCGGATAATAACAAACAGTGTTGAACCGGAGAGCGTCTAACAAAAATAAAAATAATAGTCCACAACTTTCACACAATACCATCGTTCATCGTCCAGCAAAGCTTGTACTATGGGTTCTAGATAGCTGATAAACATAATTATATAATTCTATAAACTTACATATTATATTACACCCTGTCACAAAACAAATGATGGTGCTCATCACACAAACATTTGTCTTGGGTTTTGTTTTTCGGTGGGAAATCATTGGCATATGGCATCCCCCGCTCTTGGGCGGGGCGGGAGATAGTGTCAGACTTTTATTGACTAAAAACCCACTCCTGTTCCTTCGTTGCCTTTCGTACCAGAGCCGAGTTTTCCTTTCAGAATCAGACCCTTGGCCCCGGTAGGCTTCGACCCTGCTGGGCCCCTACAGTTGCTGACATCTCCTTGAAGCGCGCGTGGAACAGTACGCGCTATCGACGACTTGGGCTCGATCGGGACGGTTACCGGACAACATTTGTCTTGGGTGGGAATCGAACCCACGTCCTCTGGCATAGCAATAAGGGCCACTAACCACTAAACCAACAGGCCATTCAGATAAGTAATGTTTTATCGATAACCTGATAAATGGCCAAATGGTTATGTTATGAAAGTCTTTAGGCTTATGTTATGACGATGATGACGCAAAAGTGATTTACAAGTTCCAGTAAAGCCTTCCATTCACATCATAGACATTGTCCGATGAGTATTTTTTACGGTAACGGTTGGTACAGTGCTTAAGACGTATATTCCCTTAAAAATCTGGCCGGAGAGAGCCCCTTTAAATCCATTTTCTTTGTGAAATATTGATTGATTTACATATGCTGTGTACATTTTGAAGAACACTTAACCAGCATTTTTTTTTATGTAAACATATTTCTAAAGATCAAAGCCGTTTAAAAGCAGTAGGGAAAACCAGTGAAAAAATATCATGTGGGGTGTGTAGACTAATACTTTTGCTACAATTTTTTTTTATCTTTTTATGGCATGAAAAGATTAATGAATGAATGAATAAAAAACATATGTATATTTTTTTCATTTTAACTATTGACTTGGTTGTAACCGAGAATTGGGCTTTAGAAAGCCACATACTGTTTTATAGCACTGCTCGGGAGTTAGGGATGGAAGATATACATCGATGTATTATTAACACTCGATGTATAGTAACGATGCATCGTATTGAACCGATGTATTGTTAATACTTCCACATCGAAAACATATCAATGTTTATTATTCTATGCATCGAATACGAAAACTACTATGAGATGAGCAAGAATCTTTTATAATGGTGTATAAGATCCTTGGAGATGAGTGTCTATGAGTATGACACTGGCGGACGACTACAGTTACTTTCACAACTTTTCGTAAATCGAAAGGTCAATTCAGCCAATACAACACGCCTATCATTTATCAGTTTGGATGAATAGTTTTATGTTCCTTATGCCTCAGAGCTGACAAATCCAAAATTAAAAAATGAAACCCACAACAACAATAAGGCTGTCCAACTTTCTGCTATGTAAATGTATGCTGTGTCGAATATTTTCTAATTTTTTAACTATTTTTTTAAGGCCTGAACATGTCCATTACTAAAACCAATCGATGTTTTGGAAACATCGATGTATTTCTCAATACATCGTATTAACACCGATGCAACCAATCGATGCATTACATCGGAAAAAACATCGATGTATATTTGAAACGTCCATCCCTGTAGGGATTTATTGCCTTAAGCTATTGGTTGCTCCAGCACTGCGCTGCGTGCCGTTGGTTTGATTCCCACTCGGAACAAATATTTGTATGGCCTACAGATTTCGAGTCTGGGTGTGGAATGATGCACCCACGATACAGGTGTAATTCCTAGTGTGGGTTAAAGGTTTATAAATAAAAGTATAATGCACTATTACTTAATGGCCAGTTTTTATTAGTGCTCGTACTATTCTCGGCCAAGTGCCCATTGGACTCTATTATATTGCTATAACTTTATACAAAGCAGTATATTTTTAATAAAACCAGTGTATAGTGGACTATATAATTTCATCAAACGAGGACGTACAGCAATCAATGTGAAGCACCCGAAATGCCATGAGTAATGTTCTCAATTTTGTCACCCTCATTGCCACCCGGGACGCTCACTTTTTATTTCAATAAATGCCAAATGCCTGTCGCCTAAATATATATATTGTTATTATACACCTTATATTTTAATGAAGTGCTTTTTATATTACCTCTCCCAATTTCGTATCAGATCTAAAATTGAATTTCTGGAGATTCACAAATAACTGGAATGGCATTAAATTAAATTATGACAATCAGATTCCGGTGGACAATTTATAGGCTTACCTGGAACTACTTCTCAAATGGTAAATTGTATCTTGAATAGAAATATGCTTTTCTATTTTCCATCTGAAACTATTTTATTCGTCTGCGTGTTTTTATTAAGATTTCGTATGTTAAACATAATAAGTCAATTAATCAGTAAAACGTACCTATCATAATTAATTTGGTTAGATTCCACTTGTCGCCTGCAGGCTCTTGGAATGAAGAGTCATCGGACCTTACCGTACACGCTCCCTACAGATAATTCAATTTGCAGGGGTGACTCACCCAATTATAATATCAGCACCAACTCATTTTAAAGGCTACTCAGATCTAATTTACTGTAATTTCATTCGGGTTTCCTGTTTTATTCTTTCAGTAAGTATTTGAGGTATAAACATGGAGTCTGATTACGTTTTCTGATGTTTAAGCAAACTTTCCCCACGTCATATTGGATTCTGTCGAGTTTCAAAAAAAGTGAAATGAGTCTACCAATTTTTTGAAGTGAAAACTTCTTTAGCGGCGTTGAGCACTTTTTCTGTAATGGGTATAAAATCTTAAACTCGCGTCAGGACACGTGACCTGATCGAAAAAGCGTAAGACGGATTTCGGAGAGATAAACTTTTTAATGTAAAATAATTGTAATAGTTTTAAAGTGTTAAATTTTTAATGTAATATAAATTGTCATGTTTGTGTACGATAGCGCAATAAATGAATATTGTATTCTACCACATAAATGATAGTACTTTTATACTGATAAAGCAATTGGTGCAAAATTATTCCCTAACCATTCCAAAATATCAAACATGCTCAACGTTAAATAATCAAGTTTTCACTTCTGCCGGCACTCCCGGAGTGCAACCCGTCTTTTTTTTATTAACATCTTTTTTTATTCCACGAATTAAATTATTCAAATACCAAAACTAAATACACCTAACTAACCAAATAACAAATACTTAATTATCACATTAATATTATAAAAGCGAAAGTTTGTGAGTATGTTTATGTCATCTTCACTCTCGAACAACTGAACGGATTTGGATTAAATTTGGCAAATGGGTAGACTTTGTCAACATAGAGATAATTTTCTACTTTCACACGGGTGAAGCCGCTGGCAGCAGCTAGTTAGAAATATACCACAAAAAAGTGAGCGTGACTACTTACGTACTAATATTTAATTTAATTATTGCGGTTTTGAAATATTTAATTAATAGAAGAAAAGGCTTTCGCCCTGTTGATCAAGTGTATTGTTTAAATTTAAATTTCCCTGACATTTGGAGCACTTTACAGGGCTCACCGCCCCGGGTAGACAACCCGTGACCACGAATGGGGCGACGGCTCGTAACCACACGGGCTCAATATTCACAAAATTAAAATTTGAACAACAGCCGGGGAAAGTACCTATGCGTCACTTTGGCTTTATTTCAAACAAAATTTATTGTTATCAGACGGAATATAAATATAGTTGAGTTGGAAAGCAAAAATCACTAACGTTGAAAACACGTTGAAGACCCCACGGCGTGATTAATGAACAAGAACTAGCCAGGTGTAGACGAATTAGGCTCCTTAGGTACTAACATAAAAAGGCCTTTCTTTCAGTCAATCGACTTTTACGAATTACTCTCTTTTTAGGTACATTATTTATTTTGCCAAAGAAAATGTTGCTCTGTTTTCTCTTCAAGGTAAAATACATAAACTACGTTTCCCTTCCTCGTATTTACAAAGGATTAAAGAATTCTACTCATCCTTTCGTTTTCGATACACGAATAATTTGTGTATTTTATGCACTGAAAGTATTCGTTGTCATAAAGTCCAGTGTGCTCCCTCTGGTGAGATAACAAAGATACTCTACAGAGTGTCAGTGATGAATGCTTTGCACTCCACGTTGCATTTAATGGCCAAAATACAGGAGCTGCCATGTCACGCGATAACCAACTCAAAAATATTCCAGCAGTTATATAATTGTTTTAATACCTTAGTCATACGTTAAATCCGCCATTATACGAAGAACTATTCTTAACCAAAAAAAAACATGTTATAAAATAGTACGAAGTTAGTTTTATTACAGCTATCTATTTCAGCACGGAGATGCAAGATTGCAGACTAGCTCCGTTTAACTAAGACATCTTTGAAAGTTCGCAGTTCTCTTCCAGAATAGAAACAGAATCGGAAGTCGTTTTGCCTTCTAACGAAACTCTTCGCTCGTTATACATTTGTAAAAATAGACGTTTACTATACTTATCATTAGCAACTTTGGCCGAAGTAAAAACTTCCTCCCTTACGTTTTACCCTTCTCAACATGGATTTATTGTTTGAAGGTCAGTTTGATCCTTATCTTGTCTTGTAATCGATTCCGCTGGATTTTCCCACTTACACTTCTGGTAACCCCTCAAACATATTAATTTGATTACAATGTAACTAGTCTAGACGCATTTGTTTGATACAATGGTAATATATTTACCGTCGGGTTGTTGTTATTGCAAACCATTTTAATTGATATCAATATGAGATTTTTTTTACCAGGAGTCGATCAGTACAAACAATATAATGAAGACGTATTTAGTACACTTAGTTAATAAATAAAAGAAAATTAATAGTACCCAATTTAAAGACCTTGAATAATTACCTATATATTTTACTATCATCATCATTATTTTCCTGCCCATGTCTTGTTTTATTTGGGGTCGATGCTACACGTTTTTTTCTTCCATTCTGTCCTGTCACTCGTCACGCTATCACTAACTCCCTTTTCTTTCATATCACTTCTCACACGATCCATCCATCTTTTCTTTGGCCTCCCTCTCCCTCTCCATCCATCCACATGTAAACTCATAACTCTTTTAGTAACATGCGTTTCATCCCTCCTCTTCACATGACCACACCAAGACAAACGATTGCCTTTCAACTTTTCAGTTAGCCAGTAACTGCCACTGCCACTTTCAAACTTCCCCTAATATAAGTAAATTAGGAGAAGTTTCTCACTTTATCCATCATAACATTCTCATCTCCGCTACGTGCAATTTTTTTTATTCGTCTTTTTCATAGCCCAACATTCTGATCCATACAGTATGACAGGCCTTATCACGGACTTTACCCTTCAACTTGAGGGGCATCCGTGGGTCACAAGTTGTTCCCGTGACCTGTCGCCATTTCATCCATCCTGCGTTGATCCGATGTGTTACGTCTCGGTCTACCTCACCATCCCCTTGATCGAGCGTCCCGAGGCAATGAAAGTCGGAAAAGATGGCAATAAGATCAAAATAAGAAAATTGAGAAACTTAAAAATTCCAAGCATAAATACGATATTTACACTATTTTTTGTGGAGACAATTGATTGATGGATGAAAAGTATAACATTACAAAAATCCTTTTCAACCAAACATTCAAAATTAATTCATAAATATTTTTGTTTTTCTTTGCGTAATCATGAAATGTTTGAGATATCGAATATAAAAGCTAATTTTCTACAAAACCACATCTTATTAGTTCACAAAAAGTACTTCACCATAAAAATGAAACACATAAGTAGTTCGATTCTTTTATTTAATAAATAAAAGCACGTGAACGTAAAAGCGCCCGTCAGACAAAAGGTGGTCCGGAGCGATCTAGGGAAGCGTAGTTTTTGTATCGTCCGATTTCCTATGAAATACGTGAGACAAGATAACGCCGGGGAAAAATCCTATGTGGGAACGATTCCATAGAAGATCGAATAAAGCAAATCCTGAACACTGCTAGCTCCAGCCGATCCGACGGTTTCGATTGAATGGACTTAATAGGTATTTAAAAGAATCATGATTTACATATTGCTTCAAGTTCTTCAAAAAACAATCTATACGGTTTACTATAGGTAGAAAAAAAATTTTTTTTGGAACTGTAACACAGCCAGAAAACATCGCCGCAGACCCCATAGAAGATGATGGGATATGTTGCATAAAAGCAATGATCACACATCCACATGTAGCGACATCTATAGCGTCACATAAGAACTAATCCTGCATCCGCGATTTGAACATATTAAACAGCCCGAAATCATCTATCGGGCAACTGCCCGATAGATGATTTCGGGCTGTTAAAACTTGTCTGGTCGGAGGATCCTCCCTTTCCAATGGAGGTATGTGGGACTTTACTCTCTGTTCCAGACACCTCCAAACACATTAACCCTAGATCTATAAACTGGAAGTCTTCATGACTTCCAGATCTTTCACCGTCATCCCACTGATCGTCAAAAGTGTGCAGCGGTTGATAGTTATGGCATACTGATAGGTACATCGACTTAGGTTCATTACAAACAATTGAATCACACTCAGTAAATAAAATTACGAGGTAGACAAAGTATTAGATGTTTCCTACTTTCCACGTATAAAGCACACAGTACCTTGAAGTTTTTAGTTAAAGAGGTTTCATATCTCAGTGGCATTAAATTGAGGATCTCCTCTCTGAACGATGACAAAAGATATAAAATAAGGTTATGTCACAATGTAAAGACGTAAATTCTCCCCTTATCTCACAGGTATGCTGCCGTCAATCGTTGCTTTATAGGAAAATGCACTGAGTTATGAAATATACATACATTCATATGTGTAACTTGAAACGTGGTGTTTGTATATCAGCCGTCTCTAAAAATACGTTTCATATTGAAATGAAATGAAATCAGTTTGATTATTTATAATTAGGGTAGGTGCAAACTTTTAAGCTTCATTATATGAAACTAAAATCCCCTGTTGTTAGTTATACTCGTAGTTTCGTAAAGCAGATTATTTCAAACTCAGTTGCTTGTTATTTACCCTTTCATAATTATTTCTACGCTTCGTCAAAATTCATAAACCTAAACTCATTTGCTTCAAAAGATGTAACCGCTCCGAGGCATGGCCCATTTACTATGTTTATCGCCTCTGTTGTGTTCTAGTCGTATTCAATTCGCAACATTATCTTACCGTCCATTTTCACTTACCTACTTATCTTAGTTAGCCTCATTTATTTTCATATTTCTCTGAAGAGGTCATCTCATCTTGCTCTGACACTTTCGGAAAATACGTAAATGAAACATCGAGGTACTTTTCTTCGCAGATATAAAATCATCGCAGTAATATTTTCTTTTATTCAGTCCCTTTTTTATGTTTGTAGCCGTCAGGTGCAGGTAGAACCGCGGGTCATTAGGACGACTCGTAGCGCTACGGAGCTCCGACGTAGTACGGACTCAAATCACACCGACTCTCAATCAACACCAATGTCAGGTCTTGTATAGTTAGGTGAAAACTGAAAATATATTTTATAAAGAAGACGTGACTTGAATATAAACGATGATTAAGGAGTTTGAACTTTTATTCCTCTTGGTATTACCTATTACAGAAAATTCAACTAAGACAGAATTGCTTGAAATCTACAAAACCGTGTATCGCCCACAAAAGATATCGAAGAAAGTTCGCTCCTCCTTTCGGCACTCACAATGGTATTACAAGCAGGATTCAACGAAATGGGACGGAAAATCGCTTTGATGCGTAAATAATTGAAAGTTAGATGTAAAATTGGGGAAAGCGGATTGTTGGTCTGGAATATGCCGAAAACCTTGGGATTGTATCGGACGTGTCGAATTATGGACAGTGAAGTGAAGTGGTGTAAATTGCGGCATCGGAGCCGGGACTGCGCTCTTATGTAGTGGGCGTCCGATCGATAGCGCACTAATGAGTTGTGACATACTGTCGACAATCGACATGTATGTATCGAATGCGTGCACCCGCCACGGAACGGAGGCCGCCGTGCCGCCGGTGTGGGCCGCGCACGTGCGCTCTGTGCATTCAAACCACCGCGGCTTTCAGCACCAAATGCTCGCTTGAATACCAATTAGCTTTCTCACGCAAAAATTAAACCAAAACCGTTACGATTTTGATTTATGTCAACCTGGTTAACGGTTAATATTTGAATTGAAACTATTCGTTTTTGGCTTTGGTGCGATACATAAAAAAAGTATTGGGTAACATTTCAAGTGGAGTTATTATCTGTAGGTGCACATGGGCACGCCGCCACAATCGTAGCGGTAAGTACCTTCTTTGAGGAATAGCTGGAGAGGCGCCGCGGCGTTCTCACCTTGTGCCTAAAGCAGGTCTTCATTGGACGTAACCAGTTCGAGAGGTACCTGTTTCGGATTCAGGCGGAAGAAACGCCGCATTGTGCGAACCGGCTGGAGATCACGGTGGAGCATACGGTGTAGCACACCTTTAGGTGTACCCTTCTATGGTGGAGTATCGCCAATCGACGGTGACCTCACAGGTTCAGCCGCCGCTACAGGAAACGCCCCGGGCATCGGGAGTCGCAGGGTGATCCCCGACCTGTGTAGGCCTGGGCTTGCGATCGCCTGGCCGTCTGGTAAGGACCGAGCTCGAGTGAGAGAGAACCAACACGCTTTGACATCTCTTTGATGCAATGCAAAGCAGAGCCAATGCCCGCTAGGGCCACGGGATTTTTTGAAAGAATTACCGTAGTCCTGGAACGCAAAAGACGCAGGTGGGTCTGATATGCCTTCTCGCTTCACCCTTGAGGGGAGACGTAAAGGCTTCTGATGATTTCCTACCTCAAAAAAGAGGTATTGGCACAAATTGATAAAATATTCTAATTTCTGAAAAACAATAACGTTTCTGAATGTTCAATTGCCCTAATGTAATTCATGAATGTAAAGCAATAGGTACTAAAACATCAAGTAAGTAGTTCACATTCCAGCAGTTAAGAACAAACGATATTTGTGTGCCTGTGAGCGGCCAGCGGTCGGCGCCGCGCGCCCGTCGCCTGCCCGAACATTACTCTTCTGCTATCTGATGTCGTCTGCTAATTGACTAGAAATACAGATAAACGCTATTTTTACTCCACCATAAATCTTCAAATACCTTTGTGATTTACGGATCGATCATTCTTGAGATTTCATTGCAAATGAATAGATATATCATGGCACTGTGTTCAACTTCAAGGATAAAAATAAAAGCTGGCGTTTCGAAAGGCAAATTTTATTCATGGTCCAACGTATACACAATGAACGGACCCTTTCAATGTAAAATTTCGCATTATTATGTTCACTCTCATATATTACAATATTTACAATTGGATACAACTCACTTAATTGAACACCGAGGGCGGTTAACTACTCGCGAGAAAGACAAGCATGGCCGCCGTGAGCGCCAGGCGCGGCGACGAGAGCGCATCGCGCGGCCGAGCGCCGGCACCCGCCGCGCGCGCTCGCGCGCTGCCGCCCGCCTCGCCGCGGCAGCCAGCGCTGCCCGCGCCCACGCTGCCCAAGCTGCGGCCTCGCACTTTTAATGGCGATATACAAAAATTCTCGTCCGGGAAGTCTTGCGTCAGAGCCAGCGGATTAGCGAGAGGGTCCCGTCCGCACTCACATGGCACGTGATTACCGCGTATCACTATATTCTCAACTTCTAAAATGACCGCCTCCGGCGTCTCCAGCATGTGGTTGCCGGTTAGTTTGAACGTGTTGACGCTGTTGTTTTGTACTAGGGAGAGCTCTTCGATACCATCAATTTTATTATTGCAAATTTCTAATATATCGATACGCTGCAGACCGTCGAATGCGCCGACCCGTACTATTCCTAGATCAGATTCCCGAAGAGCGAGCCGGCCGACACGCACTAGTCCACGAAAAGTATCTGGCAGCACCGCCGGTAGATCCATGTACGCCAATTCGAGAACTCCGACTCCTTCCAGTCCAGCAAAAGCTTGAGGCTCAATAGATCTTATTCCGGATGGTAGTTCAATTTGCGCTACATCATTAAGCCCCGAAAAGGCATGCGCTAATATACGTTTAATTGGATTATTCCGTAGGGAGATGAGTTTTATAAAATTAGTTCCTGCAAAAGCATATCCCTCAATTTGAGCGATCCTGTTGTGTGTCAGGACGATTGAAGTGATGTTCTGTAGAGCTGCGAACGCGAAGGCGTCGACTGTCGCGAGCGGCGTATGCTGGATGTAGAGCTCGCGCAGACGCGGCAGGCCCCGGAAGGCGAAGGGACGAATGCGCGTGAGGTTGCAGGCGTCGAGCGCGAGGCGGCGCAGCTGGCGCAAATGCGCGAAGGCATCGGAGCGCAGCACGCGCAGGTCGGCGCGTGACAGCGACAGCTGCGTCACGCTCGCGCTCAGCGCCGACGGCACGCCGCGCAACGTCGCGCTGTTGCACACCACCTGCCGCCAAACAATAACACTATAATAAACATTTCACATTGTAATCAACGCTCAATCCTCTTCAAATATTTTCCAGCACCGAGTCCGTGACAAACAACAATCCTACAAAAATGATTGAAATGTCAGTTTCGCTGTGTCACGACCTAAGCATTATTTCCACTGTTTGCTCGGTCAATAAGGTTAATCCTTCCCGAAATATTGTCATCGGCGTACACAGGCCGAAGTCCATAATATTTTGATTGAATTGTTCCAAACTTAAGCTTCGCACATAATCGACCAAAACAAATATCAATTTGATTCATCCCTGTAGGTACAATCATATAAACCGTCGATGGCAAAGCTTCAATTCAATTTAGTAGGTGCGTATCAATTCAATTTACGTGTATTAGTGGCCTGTTTGTCCATCCAATCAATTGATATAAATACGAGGCACGTTTTGTGTCACTGAATTATTAATATAGCAATACTTTGCAAGAGAAAAAGTGAATACATTAGCAAACTTGCCGAGAGCCCCGGTTTTACTATTTAAAAACTTGAGGAGTTTCGAATCAGCAAAACTGACTCGATGTTTCAGGATAAACCCAATCTAGAAAGACTGTTAAGACTATATTTCTAGTTAGTAACGTGGTATAAACTGAAAGGGATGGAAATCTAAAGAAAAGGTATAGATAAAGACTAAAAATTACCAATTTTGGAAAGGAAACCTAACAATTTGTCTGACAGACAAGCTGGGACAAGGGCGGACTTCAATCATGAAGATTACAGTCTCTAATTTCAATTTAATCAATAATTTAAGATTCCTTCGCCTTTAGCTATGTACCGTAAAATAGTATTAAATTCGGTGAACTGCGCAACAGAGAAATTAATTTATAATATGATCGGAAATTGTTATAGAATTCAGGTAATAGCAGAAAGGTTCTGTTGTTTGTGTAGGTTAAACTAAAAGATTAAAGAAACAAATGAGGGTTAATTTTTACAAAATAAAGTGTCTGTTTAAGAGCTCATACACATGAGTGGCATGTTGCCAACGGCAGAGGTAACTACTGCCGACGACACGGGGCAGCGGCAGCCATCGACACGTCGGCGGCAGCTGTCGACACGTCGGCGGCAGCTGTTAACGCGTCGACGGCGGCGGTCTACATTCCAACTTTGAAGATCAGCGGCAGCCGTCGTGTGTGTCAAGTGTCACTATAGGTCGACGGCTGCAGTTGCCTCTACCGTTGGCAACATGCCGCACGTGTGTATGAAGTCTAAAGCATTATTTTTGAGAAATAAATAATGGCTAATATTTTCATGAAGGTTCATTTTAATCAAGCAGCAATTAGAAAACGTTTCATATTTTCACTTCGTCTGAAAACTTTTCCGAGGGAACGGAGTTGTCCACCTAAAAATGCAAATAGATATTTCCGTCGATTATCATAAGCGACTGTGAGTAGCAGATGGCGAAGTAGCGTGAAACAGAGCGTTAAGAGTAAATCATTTTGGAACACCTTGCAGGGTAAGTTTGAGCCAATTTAAGTCCTTTATGAAGATATGATTTAGGTAGGTAAGTTCTGCAAACCATTTAAGTATATACATAAATAGAGTCACTAAAATACGTAGGTATTGAATCAGGAAGACAAGCATTATTGGCTTTTTATATTATTTTTACCGGACTGCGGCTAAGCCACCGGGTAAGGTAATTGTCCATTTCCCTTCGCTTGATTCTACGTTGAATGTAAGGTGTCATTCAAAAAATGCAAGACCGCTTTTTTAATGCATGAGTTTTATTCTGTTTAAAGGCGGTAAAATAAATACTGAGATTATAACAGTAGCGGGGGGGCTGGCACAAGGAAAGAGAGGCTTCTCTCAACCGTGGATTTAATCGAGCTGAAGATGAATACTGGCACAACGAGCAGATCATATCCAAATTAGGGTAACTCAGTAACGTTAGAATAGTCGCCAGCAAGTTCATAGTTTGCGTAAGTTCTTTGTAGCCTCTGTACTTTATCGTATTTTTCATAGTGGCTTCAATTGATCTCACAAGTAGGTTAGGGCTATTTTATGCAGTGCAACACTGTTAACAAGCGCAGTGTTCGTACAGGTACCGTATTTATTTATACTAATTAGTTACAATAGAACTTTTATTGATATTGATATTTCTGTATTATTCTAAAAAAATTCTAGTACTCTAAGTCCAATTTAATGTAATAGATAAAACTCTTATCATGATATTGTATTATTCAAATCTATTTAAAGTTATGTTAACATTGTATTGTTTTATTTGTTAATGAATTTAAGTTTAGTAATAAATCATCTTCCTAGCTCGTCGCGCTGTGCTGGTGCTGCCGCTACGGCTGCAGAGAACCTCAAGCGGCGAAAATATAAAAACCTCGTCGGTAGTTATATTTATGAGCCTTTTGGTTGAGACTCTTGGGCCGTGGGATCCGATTGCTCATGCGCTTTTTAAAGAATTATCCAAACGGCTAGTTGACACTTCGCGTGACCAAAGGGCTGACTTTTACCTTGGTCAGAGATTAAGCATTGCCATACAACGTGGCGATGCCGCCAGTCTATTGGGCACACTTCCAGTCGACAGCGATGCGGAGGAATTTTTTGACGCGATATTTTAGGTAGGAGATTTTAGGTAGTACTAATTAAAATGACATAATATTGTGTATATATTCATCATCATTTCAGCCGAAAGACGTCCACTGTTGGACATAGGCCTCCCCCAAGCGTCGCCCCACAACGACTGATCCTGTGCTTCTCGCATCCACCACACTCCTGTGACCCTCGTCAGATCGTCGGTCCACCTTGTGGGAGGCCTTCCAACGCTGCGTCTTCCGGTGCGCGGTCGCCACTCTAGAACCTTTCGGCCCCATCGACCATCCGTTCTACGAGCTATGTGCCCTGCCCACTGCCACTTTAGTTTAGCTATTCTTCGGGCTATGTCGGCGACCTTGGTTCTCCTGCGGATATATTATGTAATTTTAATAAGTTAAGTTTTTTTATTTTTCTAGTAATAGGTAAATTGAATTGATGTAGGTATAACTTTGATATTTTTGATATTGTTGATTAATTGTAATATTTTAATCAACTATTTATTTTTAATTTATTTAATAATTTTGTAATGTGTCTGCCAGCGACTTCGCCCACGTAAAAGTAGGTTTCTCCATACAAGCTTCCAAAATCCGTTTTATCCTGTCAGACGTGGAAGTTTCGTCGTCGAAATCCGTTCTTAGCGGATGTCTACACCATATAAGGAACCTACCTGCCAATTTTAAGTTTGTATGAGTTACAGTTTCGGAAATTTCGTGATTGATCAGTGATTGGTATTTCGCTTTTATATACATATACTGATTAATTAATTACTAATAATGTTAATTTAGTGGCACTCGTCACTAATACAAACATGCCACTAACACTAATTAAATCAACAAAGCAGTGTATATTGTGGTGGTTAATTATGCCTCAATTAACAAAATAAAAATTATGCAGCAATTTGAATTGGCAAAGCAGACTTGAGCGAGGACCTTCACACGATTATCGATATGATATCGATTGATCTTTGTCTTTGGTAACGGATAACTTCCTTAAAAGTGAATAAATTACTTCTGGACAATCGTACGCCATAGTTGCGCCACATTACTGCTTACCATCAGGGCCCTGTTTAATAAAGCTGACAATTGGACATATAGGTCAAAAACTGACGTAATTGTAGAATTGTCACGCTTAAGCTGTTTAATAAAAGTGACAATATGTCAAAAAGTGACCATTCGACATTTTTTCTGTTTAATAAATCTTACTGGCAACAGACAGGACACTGCGTCCTGTTTAATAAAGCTGACAATCCAATAAGTCCAAGATATGTCAAAAAGTGGCAATTCGATAACTTTTCTGTTCAATAAAACTTACTGGCGACAAAATTATCATTGTGGAAAATTTACAAAAATTTCGGTTTGTCACGACAATCCCACATTTATCGTTTAATAAAACTTTTTTTGCGACAGGATTTTTTTAAAAAGGGTGGAAATCATCCAATGACTTCGCCCGCTCTGGGCGGGAGGACGTGTCAGACTTTAATTTTACTGGCTAAAACCACAACTGTATCCTTCAGTTGCCCTTTGTGTTCTAGGATTAGAGGTTTCCTTTTGAGAAATTCCCCTGGGACTCTACGGTTTGCTGACATCTCTTTGAAGAGCGCGTGGATCACTACGCGCTGTTGACGACTGGGCTCGGTCCGGTTAATTATAGGATGGCCGGATGGCGAGCTACCCATTACTCAACGTCCGCAAGCCCGCGTCTACCGTGGCTGGTAGTAGGGTTCGGAATCTCGGCGGCTGGAGCGTGAGGACGTTCGTTCCCTCACCCGTGCGGCTTCCTCCTTCGCTAGCATTACTGCTTCGCAGAAGAAGGCAACCGCGCGCGCCAACAAATACGAAAGGTGGGGACGCCATGTTGCCGCCGCCCCAGCCCCTCCTCAAAGAGGGGACTTACCGCTGTGGTTATGGCGTGCCCAGCACTGGGTTGCAACAGTCGCTGTCGCCATTTCACCATTAGATTTCACCGCACCTCTGTCCTCGGGCGCAAATGGTGCATGCGTGCAAGGACTGTTGCCTCCAGATCCCACGATGGCAAGCCAGCAAAGAAGCTCGCTGCTTCACGTTTGTGCGACAGGTGCTGACAATTTGAATTCGAACCTGCTACAAATTGTCATGAAATTTTGATATAGTTGAAGAATTTTCCGACCACTCTGACAAAATTGTTAACCTCTGTCGTGAAATCTTATTTTGAATTTTGAAGGTCAAAAAAAGTGTTTATAAATGGTTTATTATAAGAAAAAGAAATGTGCTTACATCCAGCAGCGAGAGTTGTGATGAGGAATGAACTTGGAACAAACATAAACAAAGAGGCAACGACGATCATATAAAAATAGAATCAATTTCTTCTACTCAATTCCAGATTTCAAAACAAATATCCCACAACAGCTTTAAAAACAAATATCGTAATATAGCTTCATAAAAAAAATATTTGCAAATAAGTGAAATATCGACATGATTGTCACGACAATCCGACAATTGTCACCGACAGTTGTTAGAAATAAGGTGACTGTGGTTTTTTGACAATGTCGATTTTTATTAAAAGCATTATTAAATGACAAATATGTCAAGACTTGTTGATTTTTGACATATTTGTCTCTTTTATTAAACAGCCTAAGCGCGACAATTTTATAATTTTGTCATTTTTATACATATATGTCTAAAAATGACGGTTTTCAGCTTTGTTAAACAGAGCTCAGGTGAGATTGTAGAAAAAAAACTATGGTAAAATTACCTAACACTATGACAGACAGATGCAGTGCGTCGAGCAGGGTGGCGTGAGAATAGGTGAGCACAGGCGTGAGCGCACCTCAACACACTGTACTCGACTTACGTGTGACCATATTAATAAGTTTTCTGCAACTGTGACAGACAACGGCAATGCGTAAAGCGGGGTGACGTGACGTTAGCACACAAATTGGCACATTGTTATCGACCTACGTGTGTATTAACAAATCACCTGTGATTGCAGCCGACAGATGTAGTGCGTCGGGCTGGGTGGTGTGTGGAAAGGTGTGAGCACAGGCGTTTACAAACTTCGATATATTGTGTCTGACCTATGTGTGACAATATTAATTAGTTACCTGCGATTGAGACAAACAGATGCAATGCGTCGGACAGGGTGGCGTGAGCACAGGCGTGAGCGAAGGCGTGTGCGCACGCCCGCCGCCGCACAGCGCGCCCCACGCCGCCGCCGTCACCAACCACCGCAACACCCATCTGATGACAAACAAAATAATGAGAACCTTTATTTTACATGAAGAAGAGGTTTGGAAAATCTCCGGAAAAATATTTAAGGTCCGGTTTTAAAAGGGGATATTTACTCACTCTTATCTTATAGGTAGAGAATGCCTTGTTATGTTAGGATCAAAATGCATAATTTTCCCAATAAACCTCAGTGCTCCACACTGAATAAACCGATTACTGATATTGACATTCCCGACAATTTAAACACCTTTCAGGTGTCACGGTTGTATCCCAACACCGCAGCTGAAACTCGTACAGAAATGTACCTTCATTTTACTAACGTTACACGTTAGAGGCACGTGATTATTAGACTCCGCGTAAATGTCAGAAATATTATCCTAATATCCACCTCATTTGTGAAAACAGTCGACTGCTGAAAACGAGTCCCTAGTTAGAATGAGACCCACAAAATGTCGACAGCTAAATTCCTTACATTTTTGTATGTCACATGCTTTTGTCTCCCTAAAGGTTTCGACACTGAAATTTATGCAGACAAGTACCTACATGATACCTTTTAAGGTCGCAACACATCCTTATTTTCTCGTCAACGATATCGGGGGATGATCCTACAATTCTGATTGGATTGTAACGTACATACGCGTAGGCGAGCTAGTCGCACGGTCATAATAATTCGAAGTGACGATTGGTGTTGGTAGATTGGAAAGTGTTTGGGGGTTTAAAGCCACGTAGCGGATCGTGCGGGGTCAAAGGTTGCTGTATAAGTTATGACAGGTCGTAGCCTATCGCCTCCGAACATGATCAATGCGCCCGAATATGTCAACAACGTATTCCCGCACAATCTAGTAGCAGACGTTGTTATGAAGTAGCAAACTTGTATTACTTTTCAATAATGTATCAGTGTAGGTAAACCTTTTAAATCCGAATAAATATTAGCTGATAATTCACTATTCCATTCCATTAAAATATCCCGGTTCAATAACTGAAGTAAGAGTATATCGTGCAAATTATCTGAAGTATTTCAAAATAATTTTGTCTAACGATATTAGATAACAAGGTTACCACAAGGTTTTAAAACTAAATTAAGCTGAAGTAATATGATCGAAAGCTATTTGGAGGAGTTCTTTGATCCCTGAATACCTTTTGTATTTGTTTGAATATTGCGACATTTTATTACATTTCAAGGAGCTCCTTATTAACTTGTTAATTTTAGACTACTTATACTAAAATAGGGATAATAAAAAACATAGCACGATAACCTTAAGTATCATATTTCAATACCTTCATTAAGAATTAATCCTTTTCAAAGATGTAATACAAAATGATTTCCAAAGTGTGTAACTTTGGAAATAATTTTGTATTACAACAAAACAATGTAAAATTAATTTTCGTACCAAATTATACAAAATCTATTACAGTGGGTAAGTTATACGTTTGAAAGTTTCAAGAATTAGCACTTTGTTATGCCAACAAACTATGAAATACGAACTATACAAGCTTGTTGCTGGTTCAATCTATGTATTTGGCTTCGATTATTTAATGAATCTCAAAGCAACAGTTTGGCAAACTTTACGATTAGGAGGTCCGAAGTTTGAAATCTAGTATCCAGTCGGTATTACCTCAAAGTGTTAGTACCTATTAGTTATCTATTTAAATGCCGTAGAAAACCAACAATAGTGGAATTGCGACGTATTGTAGAAATTCAATCGCCAATCCACCGTTGAAGCGTGATGGATAATTGTGGTAATTCCCATTTAGAGCCGCTCGGTGAGGCAGGGTATGGGAAGGCTTATGTTCGACGGTCGGATATTTACCGGTTGACGTAATCTGTAGAAATTAGTGAGCATATGAGATGTACATAAGCACACATACTGGTACACATACATTGAAATTAGTGTCTATCTCAAACTATTGATTAATTCCCAACGTTTCTAAAGTTCAGATATTGCACCTATATTTGCAAAGCTTTTTATAAAATTGCAGTTTCAGTATAAAGCTCCAGTATGTTTGTATAAATATGAAATACCAAAAAACTTCGTGCACAATGTACGGAACGGATAGTCATTTCGAAATAACAGAATAAATAAACATCAAACATTCCCAGGTGTTATTGTTACAATTGCCTACCTTTATTCGTAAATTTTAATTGAATGAAAACAAGTTGGAATTGGTATCGAGCTCAAAGGTAGATAGTCCACAGCTTTGATGTGACAGAGCCGGCGACCGGTCCCAAGATAAATACCTACTTGTATAAAAACATTGACTTCCATTAAAATCTAGTAACACAATCCGTAATTCGATTACTAATTGTCGATAGACAATATCTACTAACGTATATTTAATTACCGACCGTAAGATATTCGGGTTCTTCTAGACAAAAGGCCATGATTACCTGTAACATTTTTTTTTAATCTTTGAAACAGCAGTCAATATTATATTCCAATATTCTCATTATTATAACTTCAAAACTTCAAATTGTGCGATATCCCCAAAAATACAAGCTCTTTAAAATATTACAGGTACCTTAATGCTTTCAAGTAAAAGGTATTTCATAATTTACAGCCTGTAAAAGATGAAGGGTCTTGTTCAAACATTCCTTTACTGAACCATCATAGTTATTACAAAAGCATTTAAGTAGGGAATGTGATTGTTTACCTGAGTCGGAGAGCCGGGGCCATGGGCGGACGCAGGCGCAGCGCCCGGCCCGCCGCGCGCCCTCACCGGAGCCCCGCCATCACGCTACAAATGCCTGTCAACAAATAATTAAACAGTTACTTCATCTACTTCCGTGAACGCACTAATCGCATTACTTTGCCCGCAAATTAATCTTGTGCGATCCTACGTGGGCTTGGGTTTGTTATTTTAGGAAAAATTAAATAAATTTTTAGTTACGTCAACAGGCTTGATCTTTGATGAATTTTTTTTTGTTTGAGTTGCCAGAGGCCAGTTATCAAATTATTTCCAGGAAAAACTACAACTAACTTTCAAAATTCTTGGAATAACCATATTTTTACGTCGAAATATAGCTCCAGCTCGATGGTTGATAGAGATAATCTCTTAGTTGCCCCTTACGACCTTACGACACCGCGAAAAGAGATGGGTGGCCCCATTTTAAGCCCGCAAGCACACATCATAAATTATGATACCGTGTATGTTTTTCCTAAAGGGCGAGCAGCTTTTTTAACTACACAAACACGAAATCCGTTGTTTGGAGTTAAAATCACAGCTTTAGCAATAACAAGTTGGATTAAATATTGCCTTAGTACACAATTAGTAACAACTTGTTTACTCTTTCTTTTGCGCAGCTTGTAAACAGTTTCCCCCAGTTAACTTTTACAAGTTGCGAGGAATAATAAGCCTCTAATGACTCTGTTTTATTTCATTCATTTTTATTTAGTTAACTTTGTAAAATGTTATCTTTTGAATACAAGCTATTAAACTTATGTAAATGTTTTATAAAGCAAGAAGATTATTGGATAATACTAGGTTTTAAACATTTTCAAAAGATATTTAACAACCCCGACAACAATATCTGACATGGCAAATAAAAAGCACATGCAAATTTATAAAATAGTATTTTACCCAGTCTTTCACCAAATGAAAGAAAAATGCACATATTCAAAATTCAATTATACTTAAACGGAAATTGAAAATGTCGAGATGATGGGTCCGCTATCGCCCGCGGACGCGCTCCCTCCGCGCACAAGTTTTTGATTTGTAACTGTCTCGTACTCTCATACTAGTTTGACAGGTTTCACGACAAATATATGGCCTTTACTATAATTAAATTTAACCGCTAATTCGATCAAATACATGACAGCTGGACTGCACGTACATTGTAAGTACCTCTCCTATAAGTATTCGAGAGACATGATTTTTTCGAGGTGGGAAGCCATCAAACATCTTCTCCCACTCCAGGGTGAATCTAGAGGGTGTGTCAGACTTTTACTGATTGAAAAAAACCTGCCTATGTTCCTTAATTTGCGTTTTGCGTTCTAGGTATTCTATCCTACACAACATGGTGGCCTCTTTCAGAAACATAACGAACTGTATTAAATTGCTCTGGGTACCATTTCGACTAAAGCCAGACAGCACGTTACGCGTCGTTGAGGTTTCGTCACATTTTTACTTTAAAAACTAGGAACAATTTAAACAAATGACAAACCTATTGTATTTTATATGAATTTGTAAAACAAGTCAGTTTTTATTAAAGTTCATCTAAACTGATAAAATCAAAAGGTTCACCACTTTAATAAAAAAAATATAAAACCCGTAACAAAATACTCCTGAATGAAATAAGACGACACGTTGCCAAGAATAAAATACAAAGCGCCACTTTTCAGAGTGTAGTCGAAAATAAAGCGGTGGGAACATTGAAAGACCTACGATAAAGGCATACACGTGATGACACCCGTCTGAAGAGGTTCCTTGTAATACAAAACGCTTTGAATAATGTACATGTTGCATGCCAAAAACTTAAAATTGTACGAATATGTTTTGTGCTTCGCGTGGAGATTTCCTGCAAAGAATCGTCCCCCGGAGCGCCATTACCCCGCCCAAGAAAGACGCATACGCTTTTAAACTAAACCACGCTTAAATTGCTCGCAAAACAAATTATACTTTTTATAGAATACACTGGAGGATAGACCACCGCCACTAATCATGCAGGAGAAAGCAATTTAAGAGATAAAATATAAAGTTATGTAGGCACCTATAAATTAAGAGCCATATTAAAATGTGTTGGAAAATAGCTGGGGAAAGACTTTAAAAATATGTTACTTTAAAGAGCTTAACGCTATTTGTGATTCCGCTAATAATTAATCTAGGGATGAAAATGAAATTGTTTTTATTTTAAATGTAATCACGCTAATATTATGAAGGAGAAAGTTTCTATTTGTGTGTGTGTGTGTGTATATTTGTTACTCCTTCACTCTCAAACGGCTAATCGGATTTAGATGAATTTGGTACACGGATAGAACATGCCTGCGACTAACACACATACTTTTCATCCCAAGTGTATGTTTATTTTATTTTAATAAGTACAGTGACAGACTACAGATTAAGACACTCAGCACCGTTAAAACAACATACAGTACATAAATCTGAAGTCTAATTATTACTGTACACAGCATTCAAAGTTTAATATGCTTCAGAAATAGAAAAGACACAGTTATATAACCTTTCGTTAATTTTCGGTTTTCTCTGAGCAAAACCACAGTGCTTAATATTTTCTTAGCCCGATATACATATAATATATGCTACACATATGATATACATATAATATATGCTATAAACGAGTATGATATGAATAACTACATACAGTTATATTCAAAGTATTTCCTCTTTCCTCAAACTATCAAGTAATACTTTTATCTACGTTTTTTTAGGTAAAGGGGCATAGCTAGTTTAACATTAACATAAATCACGAGCGGCATTATCCCTTCGCGTCCATGTTTTTATTTGACCGTCACCTGAGAACTAAAACAATGATTTCTTTTTCTCTCATTTTATCGGCTTTTCGGCGCGAAAATTGTATTTGCCTAAGTGGATATTTTATCACTTTAGGTACTTCAGGGTGTAACTGATATGTAGTAAAATTTGTCGTGTAAGTACTAGCACTTTGACCGCGTCTTCGTTCGTGAGAATATTGTCATAAAAAATGTAACACCTTTAAACTAATAATTACAGTCCATTTTATTTAGAATTTGAGGCAAGTTTTAAGTTCATTCACCCCAGCAATAAGAATCCTGCGTACAGTCTTTAACACACCCTAAATCGCCAGTTTTGAAAAATAAATAATTACAAAGGTACTATTTATGCTAAGTTTCAAGTACCCACGTAATAAGATTTTGCATACATACGGCCTTTTCACCTCTTTAAAGGTTGACCTACGTCACAATAGAAAGTCTATTGAAAATATCACATTCTTATTCCCAGTAATTTTGGCTGTGTGTTGGTATATTAGTCAGTCAATTTTTCCTTTTATATATTTAGATTATTGTGATCATCACACTTCATGGATGATAATGGATCTTATGCAACTTGCAACTCAATTTTAAAGTGTCCTTGTTATCTCAGAAATTGAAAGCAGGTACCTCACGTAAAAATACAAAGATTACCTGAAGGATCACAGGTGGGTGACGCGCCCTCTCGCTCCACCCAGAGCGGAAGAAGTTATTTAATGATAATATTTTTTTAGATATCGGCTTAATACTTGGCGAATTAACAGTGTTCTATGAACTGGATAAGTACTACTAGCTTGCCTCTTTGAGGAGTGGTTGGAGAAGCGTCTCGACGTCCTCACCTTCCGCATGATGCAGGTCCTCAATGAACTTGGTACGGTTCTTGCATCGGATTCAGGCGGAAGAAACGCCCGGGTGTCACCGTTGTGCCGACCACCTGAAGGACACAGTGGAGCATACGGTGGAGGTGTGCCCCGCCTGGGCGGCTGTTTCCTCGTGGGGGTGATCGGCGGCGGTGACCTTTAGCACCACGCCCTGGTTGAGACCATGGTCCGGAACGAGGGAAATGGGCGGCGGTCGTGTCCTTCTGCGAAGCAGTAATGCTAGCGATGGAGACGCCGCACGCGTGAGGAAATGGACATCCTTACGAACCGAGCCCGAGTCGTCAACAGCGTGTAGAGTTCTCAAAGATGTCAGCTAGGACCGTGGGACGATTTTTGAAAAGGTGGTTCCAGAACACAAAGGGCAACTGAAGGAATATAGGTGTGGTCAGCCTGAACGAGCTTCCAATCCGTCCTAAAACGGAAGAAAATCATTTCCAACCTTAAAAAAAATGTCCTACTAGCTCACCAGCTATAAGCACTTACGTAGGTTCATAATGTTGTTAATTTCGGTGTATGGTCTTTCTGTGGCAAGACAAGATCAAGCTGAAATCAATGTGTGAATTCATCAGGTACGACTCAAAATTGCTATCATTTACTGGCATTAAGATTACTTACTGTAAACTTGAATTTTGTCATCTTTTAGATATTTTACGAACTAAATTCCTATTTTATAGTCATATTTATCCCTTTTATTGCATGATAACATGTTCAAAAGCTTTTAAAATGTCTATAAAATACCACGGGATGGCAAATATTACATGTTCCTTTGTAGATGTTAGTATGAATACTTAGGATGGATTCTGTGGGTTACTTCATGTTCCTAATGGTTGACAATTGATGTTATATCTCATGTTCTATCTTTTTATAAAAAGACTAGTTGACCCGGCGAACTTCATACCGACTAATAGTCTGTCAGAGAAACGGTCAATTTATAACGCCATCTACTGGCATTGCCAGAACTAGCATAATTCATTTTAGAATGACATTTTAATTAGTGATGGCGTTGTAATAGGATTTTTTTTTTCGTGATTTGTTTTCTCACTGTCTAAACCTTCCCTGGACTGTCACATATTTCAAGACCATAATTAGCCAAATCGGAACAACCATTATCAAGTTTTAGCGAGACTAACGAACAGCTATTCATTTTTATATATATAGATAGATAAATTTATGCAAGATACATATGAGTGATATCAATGTTCTAAATAATGCACAATCATTATTAAAACCATCGAAATCGCATTACACTTACTTTAATTCTAACAACAGTTCCTCATGAAGTAGAGGATAAAATAAGGTGTCGAAATGGTGAAAATAACATCATTTTAGTTGCAGTTTTTTTTTAGGTGGGTAATCATCCAATGACTTTTCGCGCCCTGGGGCGGAGTGGGAGGGCGTGTCAGACTTTTACTGACTAAATCCCACTCCTATGTTTCTTCTTTGCCATTCGTTACAGGACCCCGGGTTTTCCTTTCAGAAGCAAACCCATAGCCCCACTAGGCTTCCTACGGTTTGCTGATATCTCTTTCCGGACGGTTACCGAACGGCCGGACGGCGAGCTGCCCATTGCTCGCTGTCCACAAGCACACGCGCATAGGCGTAAACGTAGGATTGAAATCGGGGTCAAGACCACTACGGCTGGGGCGTGAGAAAGTCCGTTTCCTCAGGCATGCTGCCGCCTCTTTCGCTGGCATTATTCCTTCGCAGAAGGGGACGACCGCCTGACATTACTCCTCGCTTGGTTACAGATTTAACTCACCTATTTACCGAACATCGGAAATAAGAAAGTCCCTGGCCTAGGTAATACAAGAAAGAAGTCCAAACATTTTGTGAACTGACAGAATCTTATCAATTATGGACAAAGGATCAAGCAAAACAGACCATAAGACATGTATGAAGCATTGACATATCAATTAACCTTTCATATCCACCAACAGGAAGGTCGCTATAGAAACGTTGTTATAATGTTACCTACAACCTGTCATGCACAAGCCCAATTGATCCAGAGTACAATTTGCCTTCAAATTTAGTTGGGCAAATGTTTGATGTTCGATATATCTTACTAAATTTTATGTCTGCCAGTGTAGTGGACAAGTTTAATTGGTTCCCGGCAGTGGACGATCAATCATAGCAGTGGCGGGTCATGTCGGCGCACCAATAGCGCCCGCCATGATATGTGGACGCTCTCTATATACTTCAACATTTTCACCATTAAATATTCCCAGCGCTTTGAAAACTCAGAAAAATGAAAATATGATTCCACGAACACGCAATATTCGTCGAAGACTTTTCAAACATGGCCTTTGAACTACCCAACTAATTGTATAAATAGAGCTGTGTTTATGACAAGAGAAAATATTAGCAAAGAGAGCTTCAAAGTATAATGTTATAAAAGAAAATATAAACGGATACGACGCTACTTATAAATATATAAACATATTAAAAGCTTTTGAAACGGTCACAGCTTTGTAAATAAAGGGAACATTATTTTGCATAATGATGTCGATATAAACACAAACAACCTAAATACAACAATAAGTTCGTAATATTTTTGAATCACTCAATTTAGGTACTTATTTCTTATAGAAAATACTGTCAATGAAAAACTGAAATATGTTTTTCAAAGTGAACGTCCGATACGGATTAAAGAAATATTGAAAATATACTTTTAATTTCTCTTCTTCTCGATTAACTTTGCGTTAAAAAGAATTAAGATCTGAAATAGTATCTAGGTACCTACCTATCAATCACGTAATTATTATAAAACAAAGACAGTTGGTAGACAATACATCTTTTGTACTTTGCATGATTAATAAGCTTTAATATGCAACAATAGTTCGTTAATTTTAATGGAAAACGTATTAGGGTTACAAAATAATAATTAAAGTAAAAATCCTTCTAAAATTATATGATTGTGAAAGTTTAGCTATTTGTTAAACGTTTCCAAATGTCTGTCAATATAGCTTAAGATAAGGTTTAGTTTAATTTACTTTTTTGTTGAAAAATTAAATTGTAAAATAAAATAAATATCTGCCGAATATGTTGAACTTTGTCTGACTTTCTACTGGTGGTTGAAAAGGGCATTGACTGACTTTTAGTCGACCTATTGCGCCCCCTTCTATCTTTTACAGCCTAGCAAAAATCATAAAGTTGAGATATTTTTCTGCCTAGTTACTAGGCAGAAAATTATCGCAAATACCAGACTAGTGGAATTCGGACTCGCACGCAAACGGTTCCGAACGAATCGTATTTTTTTAAAATGTTATTTTAAAATTTCCCTTCCTTATCTATAAATAAAGAACCGTTTTCTGTATTTAACTTTAAACTCAAGAAAAACATTTGATACCCTCTCAATAAGCCCTTTCATTTGATATAAGAGTCAGTTTTCGAGGAAGTGTTTTGAAAAAATGATATTTTTGCACTCCGATTAGGTTCAAGATGCCAAGCATATGACCCTCAAGTTTTTATTTTAATTTTATTACAGCAAGGGCTATTTTCTTTCCTAGTTCGTCACTGTCTATATATTTTTAAGGTTAATATTTAATGAAAATTCAAAAATATTTGTAATTCTATTTTTAATATAATGATGTACAACGGTTAGATACCTTTGCCGGGATAAGAATATTAAATATGTCTATGGCTTTACCTATGAAACTGCCGTTTTTTAAAACGGGTTGCTTTGGATTGACTTGGGATTATAAGTTCAAATAAACTTTAGATTAAAGACACGTTATTTTTTTTTCTGTGTGATGTAAAATTATGATCTGTGATTTTCGAAATTAGGTATTTTCGTTGAGTTTTGTATTTTCTTTAATATCTGAGTATTTTGAACCATGAAAGCTAATACTAAGCTAATCAATACACCTACTCAAAAACCCGCTCTTATTCCATGATTTCCGATCTTAAAAAAATCCTAGCGATTTTAGGCATTCAGTTCACTGTTTTCCGCAATAGTGTGAAAAAGTGAGGAAGTTCACCCCCGCCACAATTTATTGTATTAAGCTGGGCGGTCAACCCCCGTTTATTTACATCTTAGTAATTTTATTGAAAGACCGCTCGAATTCCGCCGAGGTCGCAATGACAAACTTTGTCATTGTACTATTTTTTTTAATTATTTTTTTCCCCCCAACAGTGACCCCATATTCAACAATTAAGTATTTGTTTACTACGTGTCCTTGTGTCATGTGTCCGTGTTTAGGGCACAAAAGTTACGTGTGTGTATCTACCAAATTCCAACTGAATTAGTTTACTAGATTCGGAGCAATTTGGATGTGACAGACTGACCGACACACCCACGACTGACTTTCATTCAATAGTGAGGAGTCCAAAAAGTAGTCCAATTAAAAAACTACCTGTTAGCCGCTGTGATTTTTGGAATGGAATGATTTTTTTAAAACCAATAGCATCACTCGACTCGCATTTGACTTATGACGCATCGATAATTAAGTTAATCTGGAATCTAGGCGAAAGTAACTGTATTGTAACTCATATCTATTTTCACGTTTCTGCACAGTGTTCTTAATACTAATCAAGAATATTAAAACCGCTAGCATTTTGATTTAAATCAATCGATGTAAGCCGTTCAATCTCTAGAATGCACACACACACACAACACACACATACACACAACACACACAACAACATTACATTATCCCAAACAGGGTTATTTTTTTCTTGAAAAATCAAATGACTTCTCAAGCTCTAGGTGGGCGAGAGGGAGTGTAACACTTTTACTAACTGAAACCCAATATTCATTCAGTGGCCCTTTTTGAGGACTATAGTAGCTCTTTCAAACGGATGTGTGGTGTGACGAGAATGGATAAAGTGAGAAATGAGTATATTAGAGGAAGTTTGAAAGTGGCGCCAATGACTGAAAAGTTGAAAGGAACTCGGTTGTCTTGGTATGATCATGTGAAGGGCAGGAATGAAGCGCATATTACTAAAAGAGTTCTGAGTATACATGTAGATGGATGGATACGGAGGGGGAGGTCAAATAAAAGATGGATGGATTGTGTGAGGAGTGATATGAAAGAAAAGGAGTTAGTTTGACGAGAGACAGGACATAATGGAAGAAAAAAACGTGTTGCGCCGACCCCAAGTACCCGTCAAATCTTGCTGACATATTTCTGTAGCGCGCGTGGATACAACATGTCATTGACCCGGGCTTGGTCTTTACCGAACAGCGAGCTACCCATTGCTCGCCGTCCACAAACCCGCACCTACAGTGGCCGGGAATCACCCTGCTACTCTCGATACCCGGGGTATCTCCATCTTCGGCGGGAGCGTGAGGCTTGCCACCACCTCACGGTTTCGGCCGCCTGCTTTGCTTGCATTACTGCTTCCCAGAAGGAGATGACCGCCTCCCAATCCCTCTCGCCGAGGTCGCCGCCACGAAGAAATGGTGGTGCTCCATCCAAACGGGGCATACCTCCACTATACGGTCCACCGTATCTTCCGGGTGATCCACACAATGGATGACACCCGGGAATTTATTCCCGCCGAATCCGACACAGAAATCCCAAAACCTGTGAACCATTTCAATATACCTACCTAGGTTTAAAACGTAAACCGCTCTGTTTCAAAATGAAAATTTTAAGCTCTCAATTTATATAATTACTATTTCAATTAAACTAATTGTGTAGACTGTAGACAGTGAGTATATGAAAACTTACCAAGTCTCCAAGTATTCTTTCAAGACATTCATGAAAAATTGATAATAATGCGACTCTGTAAATTAAATTCTAAGACTAATTTGCGTTTTCAAAACTTTCTACATTAGTAGGTTTATATCATTAGAATTAAGGACTTTTGTCTAAGTGAATTTGCGTTAATTATTTTAAATAACAAAATTCAACTTCAAATTTTTCAGAAGATTTTACTTTGTAAAATCTTTTGTATATTGTGAAGATCACGAGAAACACACAGGGGTTGGCGGGTTGCACACAGTCACATAATTTGGAAACTTGGCAAACTTTGCTTGTGGGGTGCCCACTTTGTAATTTACGAGTTTAGTATTACGACATTGTCTCAAATTGCTTCGTAATTTGTAATCGTCTCAGTGGTCTAGGAGTATTCTTAGGAATGGCTCTGAAGACTGAAGTTGTGAGTCTTGGATTTTCTAAATTTGGAGATTAGATAAATTAGTATTCAGCCGGTATTCTTTCAGGAATGGTTGATATAACTACAAGGATGGAAGAGTTAGATGAAGACAAAGAAGCTAGTTTCTTGTAGAAACTGTTACTGCTAGTTAGTTTAATATCGCGTCATGCTCTAATTGTTATAGTCTAACTTCTGCCAGCGGTTTAGCCCACGGAAAGTCAAAAAATATCCCAAACGAAACATACTACCGTTCTAAAAAGTATCGTATGTCCTATTCCAGTATATGGTTTACCCATGTGCCAAGTTTCATCCAAATCCATTCAGCTGTGTGAGCGTGAAGGAGTAACAAATATATATTGCACCTCCGCCCAAATAGTGTCACAACTCAACAAATGATTTTTTGCTTAATTTGCTTATAATTATGCTATTAATTTCAGAAATCATCACACTTTAAGCTCAGATAGTGTTATATTTGTAGTTAAATTATTTGGTCGCAGGTGACCCATTTTTATTTTTATTTATATGTTGCGTGTCATCCCATAATTTAATTTTTGAGTTGAGACACTATTTGAGCAGAAGTGTAATATATACATCCAAATTCACCTTATAATACTAGTGCGATGATTTGTGATCGGAGGATTGCCACCAGTAGGTGGCACTCATCAAATCCTCCGATCACCAAAAAGTTTAACGACCAGTTTACCATCGAATCGAAAAGAACAAGAAGTTATTATTACATTCTTCTATATTTGTAGAAATGGGACAGAAAACAATATGATTATTTAAAATGTATCCTCCTTAATTAAAATGCCACTCAGAAATTCATAGCAATCATCGTGCTACCTAACCATTTCAGTAAGCCTACCCGAATACAATTCATCATACTCTATTAATAAACATTCCGTCCATTCTAACCGACTAATTAGCAGATACAAAACACAGCAATTATCTCTAAAACGTATGACGGAAACAATTTATACGTTAAACAATATGACGTTGAAACAAATGTAACAGAGGTAAAATTGGGTAAAATTGTTTTCGTTAACTGGTGTCGGGACCGCGGAATGTTTCCATTATCCCGAGATAAACGAGATGTTAGATGTTGACACATATAATCTTATACAAGACGAGTATAAGATTACATGTGTCGGCTAATAATACCCTGCCCTTCCGAACAGAACTTGCCAAAACATTACTCGAAAATAAATAATACAAATCACATTTTCGCAATGGGTTAAAATTATGTTAGGTGCGTTTTCACATGTGTGACCAGTAGCTTGCTTAAAAGCGTTGTCAACACAAACATTGGTTTTGGTACTTAGAAGCCTTTATTTAAAATTAAGGATCTTTTAATGAATCGAATAGTAGATACATACAATATAACTTTTATTGATATCGATATTTTTGTATGCTCTAAGTAAAAATTAAAACATAATATTGTAATTAAACTTTTGTGTGATAACTGTATAATTTGAAGCTATTTAATTTTATGTTGTATTGTTTTATTATGTTAGTTTATGAATTGAATTGATGTAAGTATGATTTTGATTTTTTTGTTTGTGTTTTGATATTTTAACTAACTATTTATTTTGACTTTATTTAATAATGTTGTAATGTCATTATTTAATCCCTCAACCTCGTTTAGTGGCACTCATTACCAAACATTTTTGTTAAAATACCGGATATAATGGTAGACCGGATGTAGTGGTGGAGAATGTAGACGTAATGCAATGGGCCGCAATGTTGTTACTACTTACATAATTTATTGTTAGTTTACTAAGCACTGTATATTGTGGCTGTTATTGTCCCTAAATAAACAAAATTAAATAAAATAAGTAAAAAAAATCCTACATTTTATAGTTTAGATTCTAGATTTAAATTTTTACACAAAAAGTTTTCTGAACTTTTTAACCGTGTACCCCAAGTGTCGCCACAATCAGCTGTGCGTCTCGTATCCATCGGATTCCCGCAATGTTGGTGATGAAGACTACGAGACGTAAATAAAAAATATTTTTTTCAGTTGCTGATGCTCACCTAACAAAAAACAAGTAAATATCGATATCTCTGCATCAAACATTTTTTTTTTCAATTTTTTTTTTATTATTTATAGGCGCACGATTGACCACTATCTCACCTGATGGTAAGCGATGATGTGGCTCACTGGGGCATCATCCCGACTCACTGGGGCATCATCCCGACTCACTGGGACATCATCACCCCGACTCACTGAGGCATCATCCCGACTCACTGGGTCATCATCACCACGACTCACTGGGGCATCATCCCGAATCACTGGAACAGCACCACCCCGAATCACTGGGGCATCACCGCAGACAGTTCCGACCCACTGGAACCAACCTAACAATCGCATCAAGAACCATCGATCTCCGGAGAGGAGTGATGTAGCGACAACTATGACATCACAAAAGAACTAATCCTGCATCGCGCAATTAAAGTTCTCCACGAGATTTGAACGTATAGAACAGCCGGAAAACATCTACCGGGCAGTTTCTCACCAGACATAACACCTGTCTGGTCGGAGTATCCTCCCTTTTCAACGAAGTTTTGCGGGACTTTGTTCCGCTTACCTCCAAAGTTTGTTTATTACGCTTTCATGTCTTAATTACTCAACCAATCATCATGAAATTCCGCATATACGTTGTCAGGGGTACAGAAAAAACGGGGTACGCATGGCACAATCACAGCGATAAGTCTCCTCTTTGAGTAGTTAAGAGAGGCGCCACTGCGTCCTCATCTTCCACCGTATGCTCCACCGTGTTAGAATGGTGATACCCAAGCGTATCTGCCGCCTGAACCTGAAACAGGAATCACTCGGACTTGCAATGTTCGGTGACGACCTGAATCATGCGGGAAGTGAGGTCACCGTGGTACCTCACCGGGCACTCCTCAAAGTCGCGCGATCGTGGCGTGCCCATGAGTATATTCCCTGTCGAGGAGAAGTATATTCCTTATTTTTGACTTTCATGAAGGTGAAGCCGCTGTCAGAAGCTAAAATCCTTTAACTGAGATTAAGTGACTCTGTTGGAGCTTAAAATGGTAACGGCCATCAAATATTAATGATTTCTTTGATTAAATTAGACGCACAAGAAGATATTGAAAACCATTTACCTGCATGAGGTAAGATAATAAAGTCTCTTAAACCAAAATACCAGTACAAATACTGGTTCACAAGCTGTCACTTCATAAAATAACTTCATTTAAAAATGTAACAAAGGTAAAGGCTCCATTGGCACTTAAAAAAATAAAGTTGCGGCTGTATAAAAATATTTTTCATAAAACGTCGCGAAACTTGACACTTTACGCCTCCCTATATATACGGGGTTCGTAATTCTTGGGTGAGTGTGTGCGTGAAACTTACGTATGAAGAGCGACGTGCGGTAGCGGCGCGGCACGGCGTGGTGGAGGCGCGGGTTTACGACATATTGTCGCGAACACAACACAAATCTTCCCTAGGGCGCGAGCGTAGTGTTTCCCACCTCGGTCTCGCGCCTCGCAAACCGACCGGCTCCCCATTATCATTCAGGCCCGAAAAGCTTTTAAAACACTCTTAATTTTATTGCAGTTGAGAAATTCTGAATCTGTAATTCCCCAAAAAACTGATTCTATGTATCTACAACTGGCAAAGCGTTTCCATGTTTTGCATTTTATTAATTTATTCAGTTACATTTGTGTTGTTTCGAGCCACGTTCTAAAAAAGTATTAGAAACTGTTGCTAGACAAACCAGTTTGTACAGTTGCTTGGTCAGCAACTAAGTTGTCAAAGTACACTAAGTAGGATTTCCTGTTACTAACTGTTGTTTAAAGTCCTTAAGTGGGTTACTTGTAGAGTTGTAGCCAGTCTAGTTCATCAGAAATACTCCAAAATTAAATTGGAAATGGCACGTGACTGTGGCGGTACAGGCTTTGGTATTCGGATACCTGTTTGTCTCTTCAACTAAATTTTAACCGGTGAGGGAAGCAGCCGCTAGCCGTCAGGCAGTTAGCTAAAGAGTTTCGACAGGGACATAGTTATGACACGAATAACTGATGGACGTCGTCCTCTCCTCATCACTTGATTAACATTCAGAGTAGCTTGCGACTCGCAGCTCGCCATTCTTGTAACAATACCCGCGCACAAAATAAAAGCTTTGCACGTTCACTCGCTGAAAGGCAGACTTCCCCAACTTACGTCATTCCAGTTTCCCGTAGTTGTAAAACTTTATCGAAAACCAAAACACTGGTACCTATTGTCAATTGTAGAAGACTCTCATATATACTTTTGAACCATTTTGAACAGTGGAACGAGTTATTTATCAGATGTTTGAACGAAGTCGGAGTTTAATCAGATTTATTTCACGGAAGCCACGTCCTTGTCCGATCGTAGCGGCGTAGCGTTGGAGACGCATCAAGTTGTTTCAAGACACTAAGTTATCTGGCATTCTGAAGGAAAATACGAGGCAGAAAACGGAATGTCGGTCGGCTACACATATGTACGTAAGAAAAAAGGCTTTCTTTTTAATAAAATCCCTGAGGTGAAAATACAAAACGTGTTTAAAGTACGCTGCAGGAGCCACAAGAATGGCGAGATTCTCTAACGCTCGTTAATTTTAGTTGGGTATTTAATTTGTACTGTAGGTACATTTTACCCCCAGCATTTAACCTATGACGTAGAATCGTAAAATTCGTTATTGCCTATTCCCTTCCCTTTATTGTTTGCGCGTTTAGAGTTGCCATTGTCACCCGAAGCTTATTAGCCGCCATTACTTTCCTCTGTCGGCGCATTTATATTTTAATTAAAGGACGCTCTCCAAAAAAGTGACCAATAAAATGTTTATAGTAACAGTATAGTAAATATTTTTTTTTATTCATATAAATCAATGCTTGACCACGATCCCACCTGATATATGCATGATATGATGATGATAGTAAGCAGTGATGCAATAATTGATGGTGAGGCGCACTAGTTTATTAGGAGCCTATTCACTCCAAGCCAAATATTTAAATAATACAAATAACATTGAACTAATAGATCAACGTTATTTTTATATATAAAGTAAGTAGTATAATAATATGTTTGAAATGTCAAGGTAGATAATTTGTCACAATTTATATTTTATAAAAGCAAAGGTAATGGTTTCAAAGCATTGCTCTATTAGCTAAATGAAAGACAAGATAGTTACTATGAAGTCTATTTCCTCTTATTATATATTATAACATAAATTATGAGAAACTACAGAAACTCTCGAATACTAAGACGTTGGAATCAAATAGAACTTTCAGAACAGAATCAGAAACATGATAATTTACTTCAATTGAAATGCAGAGAATTCACATTCAGTCGGTGATGGAACTACACGTCTAAATCCCTTGTTTATGACCTGCATTTTTTTTTAATGTAATAAATATAAAGAAAAGTTTGTATGTGTACTCTGACAATGCAATTTAAAAAAATTACGAATGAGCAGGTATGCTGGTGAAAAGCTAGCTTTATAAAAAAGGTTTCGAGGAATGAACCAAAACCAACACAGACAGACAAACAGACCCTTATATCTCACCATCAAGAGATTTTCCGTATCTTTTTATTGCGGAACCTTATACCTACAGATACAACAGTTGTTTAGAAGGAACCTATCTAAAATAAAAATGCAAATTAGGATAAGACGAATTGCGTTAGCTAAGAATTTTTATATTTCTTTTCTCCTTGTAAATTAAAGTAATGTGAGGTATACAGACAGAGGCACACGTCGGGAACACAATAGCTGTTCTTGTTGTAATATTTAGTGCTAGAACGGCTACAATTCCCAGAAGTCTAGCTCAATCTGGTGTGTTCCTGATATCTCGCACACCTGTTCTTTGTTGCTTGCTGCGATATAAATTCTCCCATGTTTATTTAAACAGAACAAACACGCGATAGGATTATAATATACCTATCAACATTTTTGCATATATGTAAGAATTCATAAAGTAGATTAAAGAAAGATGTTGTTTGTGTTAGATGGTATTAGCGATGGTGTTCCTTTATGTACCTACCGATATCATTTCGGTAATAGGATTACGATAATAATAATCTTTGGAAGTAGCTACACATAAATGGATTTAGCGCCTATATCAGACGACAAGGAGACAGTTTCGAAAAATGTAGAAGATTTTTTTCCTTCACGTTTGAACTCTCAAAGGAAAATAAAGAACATTCCTAAGTAACAGGAAAGGACATGCCGACGGAACTTACAAAAAACTCCCATCATTCATTTTTTTTCTTACCTTTCACCTAGTGCCGTGTGTTGATATTTGACGCAAGAACAAACAATTCATCTTTAATCTAATACCACAGTAAAAGACACAAACGTGTCTTTAGAGCTTATTGTAAGTACCTGTAAACGTGACTTTCACGTCAATATAACGTACGAGTACCTTTAGATTAGGGACCCAAGAGCTTTTGTCTATATCTTCTACAGTCCTACACTAAAAAACGAATACATTGGAATTCTATAGGTTAACAGCGCAAACACATACCTATTTGGAATAGAAATAGTTAAATACTTTTTGTTTCATACACAATAGATGTGGAAACAAAAGGTGTGCTTCAACACATGCATACCACTCCGACTAGGAAGTTGGAGCGCGCTTTCAAAAGTAGAAATTCTTAGTGTGTATTTGAAGACTAGAGTCGTCAAAGTTAAACAAAAATAAAACTCATTTAACGAACACTAAAGCTCCGTACTGGGTTCACGCGCGTCTTTACTTTAACACATATAAGTTTATTACACACACACATAGTTACGCGTTCAGAATTAGAGGAAAGCGTTAGAGCGCTTGTTTTAATTAGCAGCCGCTCGCCAGTCTCAAGTGTGTGCATAGCACAACTTTGTGCATAAGTGTATGGAACGTTTCAATTACTGGCATGTTATGGTCGACCACTATAATTGTGTGTTCGGCGCCTAAAATTTGATGTAGGTGCTTCTGTCTTCGGATATTAGCTTTATTGCTCTCTCTGCATAGAGGTATAGACTTTTCGTAGGTTTATTAATTTATTAATTTCAGCAGATAGACGACCATTGCTGTACAAAGACCGTCCCCAAATGTTGCCACAACGTCTGCTATTTTGCGCCTCGCATCGATAGGATAGGGCACAATGCTCGCAGAACGGATGGCCGTTGGGGCCGAAAAGTTCTGGAATGGCGACCACGTACCGGAAGACAAAGCATTGGAAGGCCTCTTACAAGGTGGACCGATGACTTGGCAACGGTTGTGGAAGCCCGATGGATGCGAGACGCACAGGACCGTTCATTGTGGCGACACTTGGGGGAGGCCTATGTCCAGCAGTGGACGTCTTTCGGCTGAAATGATGATGATGATGATCCATAGGATTCCCGCGACCTCTACCAGTCATCCTGTAGGAAGCTATTTTTTGTGCGAGTAATGTGACCTAGCCACTGCCACTTAAGTTTAGTGATTCCTGAAGTTAAAATAGCTAGGTAGGTACGTACGTAGGTATAACCATTAGCAAGAGCACGAACCTGTTATGTTTTGAAATACATGGAAACTTACATTACTGTTTTTAGTTATAATCATAACAGCTACCAGTTGATCCTTATCCACACAAAGGCAACGACCTCTCGCGCGAGGCGAGGAGGAGTGGCAGGCGGTCGACTTCTTCTGCAAAGCAGTAATGCTAGCAAAGGTGGAGGATGCACATGCAGCGCAAGGGAGCGGCCCTCACGCCCCAGCCACCGGATCCTGATTTCCTGCCACCGTAGGCGCGATCTTGCGGACGGCGAGCAATGGGTAGTTCATCGTCCGACCGTCCGGTTACCGTCCGGACCGAGCCCAATCATCGACGATGCGTACTGTTCCACGCGCGCCGCAAGGTCATGCCAGCAAACCGTTGGAGCCCAGCAGGGTCAAAGCCTACTGGGGGCAAGGGTTTGCTTCCGAAAGGAAAACTCGCCTCTGATATGAAAGGCAACGAAGGAACAGGACTGGGTTTTTAGTCAGTTAAAGTCTGACACATCCTCCCGCTCTGCCCAAGAGCGTGAGATATCATTGGATGATTTACCACCTAAAAAAAACACATAAAGCAAATTATTGAGAGAATGTAGATTTGAACTAGTGTTGGGTAGGACATACAAGAGGCACCTCAAATGTCCCATACAGTATGACTGAATGTCCCAACACCTCAAAAAAATATTTTGTACCGCTTCACTGTGACAAAATACGAATGAATGATATATTACGCATTACGCGAGATGAGTGAGCGAGTGCCAGCGATTATCGAAGCGCGTCGCTTCGTTACCTGTGGTTGGTTCATTCAGTGAACACGTCAACACGAACAATTTAAAAGACTAATTTTAAAGCGTTAGCTTTACATACTCTGTGACTCATGTGAAAACCAAAAGGTTTTTTCAAAATCTGGTCAGGTGATAACCGAGAGACGGAACAAACTCAACGGAAAAAAGGTGGCAATGTTGCTATTTTTCAATTATATTAAGTAACCTTTTTTTTGTTCAATATTTTTTTTGAGGGTGAATGAGTTACTCATACAAACTCATCAAAATCGCTTGTCCTGCCCAACACTAATTTGAACCAAGCTACCTGCTAGGTACTAATTTAAACAACATTTTTAATCGTATGCGTAAAGTTCTTACTTACGTAGCTCGTTGGCAGGTAGGTATGTCATGTGTCTGAATCCTCTGAGGTGGAATAAAACCCTTATCAGATGAAAACTTGTAAAATATGTGTAAATATGTAATTTATTGCACATGCTGTTAATACATCGTTGGTTAAACTTTTTGCTTTGTAAATCTTGGTAATTTGCGACGCGTATATTTGTTTTGGTTAGTTACATTAATACAATAAAATTGTGCTGATTATTAAGTTAAGTCTTTACTGTAAACTTAGGTTAGATTACGATAGGGCTGAGGCTCATTGATATTAAAATTTCTAAAAAAATAAAGAAAATAAAAAGTTTTTATGTATCTTTACTTAGGTCAAATCTTGTAATTTTTTTAAAACAGATACCCCTAACTGATGGAGCTGAAATTTTGTAAACATTTTCAGTTTGGATGGCAATGCATGTTTAGCTAAGTGACTTTAGTCTAAATCCAATATAGCGGACTCCTGAAGATGGCGGACTTTTTATTAACCAGCTTTAAAAAGGAGGAGGTCATATATTTTTTTATAAACCCCAAACAAACTTTTTTAATTGACATACATATCATGATACAGGTACCAATTGAAAGGAATTGATTGGAATTTTGAAGAAAACGTAAAGAAAATTCTATGTCACAAAAATCCAATATGGCGTACAATTTTTTTAAAGCATATTTTATCTTCTTACATAATGTATATTACTAACAATTAATTCTTCTGGGAATAAATATGTATGTGTTTTGTGTTCAGCTTTTAATGAATAAAGCACAGCTTTTAATTAAGGCAACTGAAATCAAATTATGTCATGAATGTGATAGTTACGTAGCTATGCAGATACGTACGTATCTGTGTCGACATGATGTAGTTCAACCGCACATTTTAAGCGCGTTCACATCCATTACAATGAATTAGGTGAGTTTCTGACGTATACATACATTAGATAATGTATTGTAAGTGTCTAGTGTTATCTAAAGCAAACATCTTGTAACTAATTTGATGGAAACATCAATTGTAGTTTGCGGAGAGCATAGCTGTTTGAAATATTTTTTCTTGGATAGCCACAAAAGCCTAGAAGCACATTTCCGTAAGCTGTTTTACTTAGCCTTAGCTTATACGGAATCAAGCTCATCTATACCAGCACAATAGGTACTCCTTATTGTACAAAAGCATAATAATCTGAGATGTTATACCGCCATCAGCGCAGTGTGGGCGTACGCAATTAATACACCTCTGATGGCTCCCCGGGATCAAAGGCGAACAGTTAGCTATAATAACAACATGAAACGTAGCCTATAAACACAGAGCCATTCAGCGAATTGTTTTATATGTTGCAGCATTTCCTTTGCCCACAAAAACAAACGAGGGCGACAATTTAACCTTTGTCTACGGAATATATGAAGCTCATAGTAAAATGGCTATAAAAAATTCGCATAGATCATCCCCGAGTGACCGCTCACGTTTCCCTCCCCCCTCACCTCACTCCTCGCGCGTCCAGTGACGTGGTAAGGCCTTACAAATCTCATTACCAACGTAACCGCATATCAAATGCAACGGGAGCACCTATCGACACATGTTCTACTAATGATTAATTAGGATCCTAATTGAAAAGTCTGGATGTTTTACATACAGGTCTCGCAGAGATTTTAGATAATCATAAAATATGGTTTTAACTGGCCAATTTCGAGTATAGTGTTTCGAACAAATACAAGTAGGTTTTGGCATTAAAACGGAACAAATCACTCATACAGACAGTGACCCGATAAAGGCAAGGAATACTGTCCTAAACATCGATCTTCCTCATTTTACAAGTATATGAATATAATATAAAATTTTAGAATTCAATTAGGTTCAATTCAAATTTAAAAAATGGGCAAATGTGAGTCGGACTCGCGCTCTAAGGGTTCCGTACAAACTTACCTATGTACATAGTTCAATTCCCAAATGGATTTTTTTTTTTTTTGTGACAACAACAAATTTACTGTTTTCAGATTTATTCTTATACCTGTGCTATAAGACCTTGCCCTATGAGTTTTGATTCCCTTGAGAGTATCGAAATAAACGTTTTTGTGACATAAACGGCCATTACTTTTTATTTACGTTAACTTAGAAATTTTATTATTTTCCAGCTTGAAGGGACCGCAGACTTGAGTACATGGTTTTAATTTCAACTCGATACCTCCACGCGTTTCTGAGACACGGGTCACGGGTCTTGACAGATAGACAGACCGACAGACAGAAAGACAGACGGACAACAAAGTGATCCTATAAGGTTTCCGTTTTTTCGTTCGGAACCCTAAAAAGCTCGAGCTCGATCTCATACGATACGGCTAAGCCAATAACTGAAATATAAAATGAAAAAACTAGTAGTTTTTGTAGCGATATTTGAAAGGAGAATTGAAAGTAGGTAACTTTCAATTCTCCTTTCAAATATTCTTACTGGTACTTAAGGTTCGAGGGATTGTATGGATTATCTTCACAAAGATGTGACAGAAATATTAAACTTTCAACAGTTTAGAGGACGTCTCTTAACGATATAAATATATAATGGACACTGGCCTGCTACGGATCTACATAAAAATAAAGTATTTATCTATCCGGCTCAGCAATAAAATAAGCGATGCCGTTTCTATTCACAGCTACATCCAGGCTAAATTATACCGGCGCTATAAAGGTTAGCTTGTGGATTTTCGCAATTATGGAAGAGCGAATTTTTTACTGTCCTGCGTAATGAGAGAGGTGCAAAAACTCTAACGCTGTTTCTGTGCTACACATCTATTAAAATGAGACTACTAATAGTGAATGCTCCTCCTGGGGCTCAGTACACGATTAATGTGTGTCGCCCACATGTAAATCTCTGCAAGCACACCAAATAAATGTTTTGTAAAATGTTTGGCCCCGACGGAATACAACACCTGATAAATGATAGCTACGGGCGTTTTATGAATATGTGAAACGATAAAATGTTGCCAACGTCACTCGCCGAGACATACTCAGCTGAAAATACGAATCGACTACACCATCTGCAAATCTAATACTGTATAATATATTTGAACCCTAATAAATTTTAAATAGCGGCACTTACACTGCGCATATTTCAAAATTTTGAAACGAAACAGCCGCATTCCGCTCGCACATGAAACATATTTCATAGCCCGAACCTATTCAATAACTTTACTGTTATCATTTTGAGTTTTACGACTCACTAAACACTGCCATAGTGTTGCGGAAATGAAAGAAAGTATGAGTAGTTTGCCAGTTAGTTCACTTCCCACGCATGTTGTAAAGGTCAATTAAATTAAGTAGGTCGCCATGGCATTCATAGGTAATGAAGCAAACTTATCACTATTTACGCACCACGCGACACTGTGAGCGTGGCTTCATTAGCTATTTATCCATCTCTTGTTATTTTATATTATACTCCTTGCATTAAAAAGGCTCGGCCTAAAGAAGCTTTTTTCACTTTTTATGTGTTCGCACTTTGCAGTGCGTCAGAAACAAGCAACTCTGACGCTTATAAAAAAGGCAGGAGGAAGGTCACCCTGACAAAAAGTTTCCAAGCCCCTAATGTCGACGTACAAAGACATATTTAATGAACGTGAGAATTTTAATTAAATCACAGACAACGCAGCCATCATTAGAGACATGTTTACTGAAGACATTAGATTCCTGCGTTAATGACAATTTACTCTAATAGATGCTAGGGACAAACAAAGTAGTAAAATTACTTACACAATGTTTGTTTAAGGGATTCGCTTAAATAACAGAGTATAGTATGCGTAAAATTGCTAAATTGTTACTAGAGGTAGGTACTTTGCGTCTTTGCTTACGGATAATATATTTTATTGCAGGTAATTTGCTCTGATTCTAATTTAGTGATGCTAAATGCCCTGTGAGTAACAGATTCACTTTGTTAGTCCTTCTATTCTATACTTAGAAAGCCTTGTATTATTAATAACATTCCTTAAAGATCACGATGAAAAATTCACGCGATCGTGGCAGTATTTTCCTGTGAAAATAAGCCAACGTAAAAATGGCGCGAGGAATTTCATAGATAACAACTGTACAATGTACAGCTCTTACATTTTCAGCAAGAATATTGTGCTAGACGTTTTAAATTCGTTCTTTCAAGAAATTAAATGGAACATTGAGAAATCAGATCACTGTCTAGTCTAGTCTTTGTTATAACGTGAAAATTAATACTTTGAATATTTCATGACAGTTTCTGAGGTACAAAGAAATTTACGGTATCGTAAGCGTATCGTAAGCACTTTATAGTTATAAATTGTTTTCTTCTTTGTCTTTTAATATAAAGGATTTTCTTATAGTCTGTTTAACGTTATAGTTTTTTTTATAGTTATACATACCATAAAATAGTTTTATGGTACGAGTAGGTATAATTCTATGTTGAGTATGCTAAACAGTAATTTTTATCTAACAAAACTAAGTAAATAAGCAACCAAATAAAAAACTCCAGGGTTAAGAACACGATTATTACTATGTTTTGGAATTTTTTAATTAAAATAAGCTACCAGCAACCCTGCAGCTCTTTCCATCCTGATTTGGATTCCGGCTCTAGTACTTTCGAACGCTATTTTGTTTTCATTCACGGTCTAAAGTCGGGGCAACGGGGAGATTTTCTCCAGAGGCCAATCTTACTACAAATGTACCACAAAAAGTACATTGCTGTGTAGTACTTATGTTTTCTATGCATCACAAAATCACATTTCCCTTCCAGAAAACTGGTGACACGGAGAAACCTCTCCCCTTGACTACCAGAAGCTTGGCCTGATTTTGTATTCAGCCTCAAGGGATGTCCATGACTTAATAAAATAAAAGGTTGCTTATATACTTTGTAAATATATCAGAGCTCTAGCAGGCTTGATGTTGCCGCATGTGAAATTCCATTAGGATCCATTACTTTCGCTGAGGCGAGCTTGAACAACAAACAGACAGACTATCGGATTTCTGTGTTAGATGGCATAGCGTGACATCACGTAACTTGAGCACGTTTTCAAGCGCTTAAAAATCGCCAGAGCAGCCCAGAATGACAATATCCAATCCAAATATGTTGCTGACAAGCTTTACCATATTCTTTTGGGATCAAAAAAATCCTACGTCGGTAACCATTCCTAAAAAAAATGGATTTATGCTAAGAGTACATCCCTTAATGCTGCCTGTACCGTACCCGTCCTTTGCCCTCCTTTGTTCTCGTGTCCTTGGAACGTTTCCCTCCTTATCACGCAATAATTCCAATAAAACTGAAAACTAAACTTTGTATTCCGAAGAATAAATTAATTTTCCAAATATTTTAAATTCCAGTGAGCTCGTCGTTCGCAACCTTGAAAGACTTACCAGTAACGGCTTGACTCCGAAGCCTTTTTAAAAGGTTAATAAATAAATTCCGGCCTTTATATTTCTTAAAGGTCTGTACCGCCTGACTTAACAGTAAAAAATTAGAACGTTAAATCTTAGTGAACATTTTCTAAGAAAGTAGTTCGATATCTAAATCACAAACTGAATTAAAATGCCTTTCAATACGCTTGCGGTTTGGTGGCTTCATATAAGAATAGAAGTTGTAACCAACTTCTGTTTGGCCTACTTAGCTTCAATACCTTCGTCACTTTTTATTTCTGTTCTTCATAAAATCGTCGTAGGCTATGTTCCAATTAAGACGAAGCAAAAACTAAGTGAATTAAATTCCCGGCTATGATGCTGCGTGAAGAATGAAATGGCTAAGGTCAAAAATAAATTTAGCTAACAATTCCAGGCATGAGTAGCGAAGCGACAAGTCCAAGAAGGCGGCGAAAGGGCGGACGACGCATAAGTCACTGTCACAACCCGGGGCCACCGACACTTTTTTGTTCTCCGACGCGGTTTGTGCTAGCAACAATGATTAAATATGTGTACTAAGGGCGGTAGTAAGACTCACTCGAGTCGTAATGACCAGCGGATAACCAGGCGACGCTGCGCCGCGACACAGAGTTTAGAGACTTCCAACATACTTCTCGCTGAACTTCGACTAGCAACTACTTTTGGATTAGCGTATTTCTTCCACATTGTGATAGTCTTATACGGATTAAGAGAATGTGTCGCCATTTTATTATCCTTCCAGAATCGTTAAACTTATCTAGAAGAAACACAACGAAACCATAGACGATTTCGGGGCTTCCTTTGTAACTTTTGACTTTCCAAATTGCCGTAAATGAGCTTAATAATAATTATGTTCTTTTTTTTAAATCACACACATAAATTTGTGCTGTCAATATTAACATTAACATTTATTTATTGTTTCAAAAGATTCGTGTGTTCTTCTTTTTCATATTTTTTTTTCACTTCGTTGTAGTTTGAGTAAATATGAGTATATATTATATATAGTGTATTTGTAGTTTATAGATATGTATTTGTATATAGATTTTTATAAAATATAATTATTTGTCTCTGCATCATCCAAAGGTTGACTGGTAGAAAATGCCTTAAAGCTTTAAGTCCGCCTCTGTACTTTTGTGTGCATAAATAATTAAATTAATTAATTATCATTAGTTTTTCAGATATTGTAACTAAAAAAACATGGACCTCGTCTGAAATATATGTTTATTATTGTTTAATTTTTTGATCTCAGGAACTTGTGTTCCTGGACTTTTGGAAGGCTTACGACGGGCCGAAACAAACAAGCAGAGGCCACTTAGATACTTTTCATGGCACGTGGCACCAAGTGACGATTATCTCTGTACGCATATGCAAGTGCACACAAGGAAAACCCACGGTTGGTGGGCAACTATTGCGTCATATGGAAAATATAGATATAGGGGCTATGGTTTTGGGAAGCTTAAGTGAACTGGTTACCAAGAACTATGTAATGAATATGGCCCCTGCCGGAACAATATTATTAATATATATTGTCATTGATAAAAGGGCAAAGGGTGACTTGCACACTCAATAAAAGGGCTCCCAAAAACGGTCGCTAGCAAGAAGTGACGTAGCAACAAGGGGGCAGTATAACCTATGGTGCTTGATGACTAGAGAGGTATACCACAGCTATCAGGACGATCCTGGAAGTACGTTCTGACCAATAAAGGCAAGCCAGAGAAGAGGAACAAGAATTTCCCCGGGAGATCGGATCCGTGTGGTCGCTACTGCCCAACAGTTTGCCACAAAATTGCCCTGCGGGTAGTATTTCTCTAAGTCTTATTTTATTATTATTAAATCGTCTTCGAAGTGTACCCTTATCAAATGTACGCGCAGTACCACAAATAGAGATGGAGTGTATGACTGAGGAGTTTTTATTTTATTTTTCGTAATGCGTTTGTACAAAAATATAAAACTCTTCTTTGCACATAATTCAATTCTTTATCTGCTTTGTTACTTTGAAAAAATAACAATATCATAAAGCCATTTTTTGCAATGTTTGAGATAACAATAAATGTTAAACCTCCCACATGCGTTAAACACCTTACTCCCGCACAAAACATGCAGGAATTATGTGAGGCCGACAACGGTCATCGTAATTCATTCGTCCGCTAGATCCTTATACAAAAACGGGTTTTGGCAATTGAGCCAAAATAACGCATTTAACGTTTACTCCGCTATTCTCTCCTTTATTCAGCATAATAAAAGAAAAGAATACCTGCAATGCGTGATGCATTACTTACATTCTTATTCACCCCACCGAATAAGATAAATGAACCGTCTCCCAACGTCCCGGTCTCACAGACGACGAGATGAAAATAAATCCTTTCTATTTTTAAATAGTTTACATAAAATAATTGCTCCGAAATATGAACCCGAGAGTTTTAAACAAACATAACTTAATGAGCTTCATTAATAAGTTGGGGTTGTAGGTCTGCGCAACCCGGAGTCCTGGAGTAAACTTAAGTAGAGACTGTCAGTCCGGTCTAATAAATTGACGCGCACGCCAAAAGGACAATGGACAGTTTTGTCTCAAGTGGTAGTCGATTGAACTGATAAATCTCGCAATCAAACCTCTACATAAAATAACAAGACTAGTAATAAAATAAGACAGATACGTCACACAGATACCGTCACATTATTGCTCATACGAGTACTCGCGTCTGGATCAGATCGGTTAAACTGTATTCATTGTACCAGAAAACTACCCTCATGACTTCAATTTAAGTTCTTGATTTATTAGGTAATAATATTGTTTCAATTTATAAGAAGCCGGCAAAATGCGATAGAACAGAGCAACAATGTTATTATTTAAAATTTAAGTTTATCTTTGTTTGAGCAGTGGTGGCCGAGTATGAGCAGTGGTGGCCGAGTGGTAACGGAACCGACTTACGAGTTGTAGGTTGCGTTGAACCCGCAACCTACAACTCGTAACTCGTAACCCAACCAGGCGCATAACTTTGCGTAATTTATTTCATCACCACTGCTCTCAAAACGGTGAAGGAAAACATCGTGAGGAAACCGGCATATCCTAGAACCAAAAATTTGAAGACATGTGACATCCATCAACCCGCACTGGGCGTGCGTGGTGGATAACGGCCCATTCCCTCTCCTGAGGAGGCCTGAGTCTTAACAGTGGGAACATCATAAGGCCGACTATGCTATGCTATATCTTTGTTTATTCTTACATTGTGTGTACCCTATATGCCAAATGTACATGTATTCTTTCTTTCAACACATTAAGGAAAGAATATTTAAACTTTTTTTCTGTGTTATGTTTAGTCGATTTCCAAAAATTTATATTGATTTTTCCATCTAGAACTTCTCTGTAGTCTGTGTCCCTTCTCCTACAAGAGACATAATAACTGTCGAAATATGAATGATTTATAGATAAACCTCTAACTAGTCCCTCGGACAAAACCGACGTAATTTTATTAAAATAGAAAATATAATCTTTCCTGTTAAAGAAAAAGTCTCAGCCTCTGCTCAACTGACGAAATTATAATGAATAAATATTGTAAGTCGAAATAATAGTACAATAACGAAGCACAACAAATCATCCATTACCTTATAGTCAGGAAACATTATTGTCATAATACAAACTGTTTTCGATTAGTCCTTAACTACCTATAATTACCTTAATTAGTACCTTTTACACAAAGGTAATAATTTAGTTAGATATGAATCTATTATACGACTGTCTGCTAGAAAAGAGGTTGTATTCAAATGCATTAGCGATACGTTTTCACTCTGATATATCTAATAAAAAATTACGGAACTGTGTGCGAGCATTCACAGCGGTGAGGAAACAATTGGCTCCTGTAGGGGAATCGTATCGGAACCGGGGATACCGAAATAAGAAATGAAAGAGGTAGCGGGATTTCAGTAAATACACTATCAATTGGGTCCTACTCATGAAACCGTGGATGGAGAACTGTTCAACCATAGAAAAACACGGATCAAAAGCCACATATTTCGTAAGTATCGTTTTAAGATATAATTAGCTCAAAGCACTGTCAAAATTTTTGAGTTTTTAATCCTTTCACTGTACACTATGATCTTGTTCAGCTTTGAGCCACCAAAGACTATTTATATCATCTTTCCTTTCATAAATTAAAAGCCATTTTGTTGAAACTTCAATAACCAATTTAAACTAGGTACTAACTAAAAAGTTTTAGTTGATTTTAGAAACCTAACCTAAAAGTTTCAGCAATTATTTAACTTTAGAATTTACGACGACGAGATTACTACCTAACTGTGGAAATAAATCAGAATATTTAAAAGATTATAAATTACCACAACTATCTAATATCACACGAACTTTTCTCATAGACTAGAGCTATTGCCTCTGCCAAACAGTACTGCTCTAAATACCATCTCGGAGAAAATCACCAAAATATTGTTCTAGTTTTTCACATTACTAGTCATTTGGGGTCATCAGGCAAATTATTTTTTGCAGTGTTCTTGGACAGGCAGCATTTAGTCATATTCTAGTAAGAACCAGTAGGACTGCTTATATTATCTGTTTATACTTCGTACCTAACAAGTAGAATAAGTAATGGCCTAATTTTGCTAACGTCAACTGAATAAGAGACCGATCTTTCTCGTGCCTATGCCTCTGATGACCGTCTGTATGCCAGTATGTGTGCGGGATTGCAGGAAAGAATTAACGTGTTCCTAGAATGCAAAAGACCACAGAATGACATACAGGTGGGTTTTAGTCAGGGCACCTTCTCGCTCCAACCAGAGCGCGAGAAGTTATTTGATGATTTCCCACCTAAAAAAGCCAGTATGTCTGACCTCTTTCTCGAGTGTAATCCACTGCAGCTGGTGTCTTAATTAGCTAGCAGTCTTGTCAAATAACCCAGTTATGGTGCCAAATCAAATCTTACAGGTTTATAGTAATAAACTGAAACGAAACGAAACGCGAAACGGAGCGAAACGGAGTATTGTCAGTAGACAATACTCCGTTTTGCACGATACAGATTGTTGGTCTACTTTCATGGTCTACTTTGTTTTTGTTAGCCATTTGCACAGCAATGACACAGTATAAGTTGAAAAGTCGTCCAAGTCCGAGTCGAACTTGTGCACGAAGGGTTCCGTACCGTCTGTAGCAAAAAACGGCAACAATATCATGTTTGTTGTATGAGAGCCCCACTTATATATTTGTTTTATTCTGTTTTTAGTATTTGCTGTTTTAGCGGCAATAAAAATACATCATCTGTGAAAATTTCAACTGTCTAGCTATCGCGGTTCATGAGATGCAGCCTGGTGGTAGACGGACAGACAGACAGAACGACGACGACAGTCGACGTAATATTGTAATATTGTCCCATTTTATCCTTTGGGTACGGAACCCTAACAAAAAAAATAAAATCATCAATCATTAAGAACGAAGACTTTACAGGTTTTCAGTATCATTTCAGGCTTAAATTGCCTATAGCCTTAACAAAAGAGGTCCAAATAACCTACACGATTAATATTACCAATGATAGGAAATTCAAACCACAGTAAATACCTATTTGTAGATACGAGTCTTTTTTCAGATCATCATCATTTCAGCCAAAAGACGTCCACTGTTGGACATAGGCCCCTCCCAAGTGTTGCCATAACGAACGGTCCTGTGCTTCTCGCATCCATCGGATTCCCGCGACCCCTCACTTTTTTTAGAGAATATTATAGGAATCGGACGACGCTTTTCCATGTTTTTAATTTACATCTCATGTATCAAAAGTCAAGATATAGTTTCGGTTGCTTAGTTAACGATATAGGTAGGTAGGCACCCTAATGTGTAAATATTAGTATCTATAAATCTGAATTCTGTACACAGCTAACATTTAAACATTCGTATTTTCTGTGCTGTTATATAAAACTCTACATAAATAGGTACGTCGTATCGACTTATGTCAAAGCATAATATGTATTTATCTAAGCAAATGTTCTCAAGTTATTCATGTTCGAAAATATTTATCAATATAAAGATGAACCTACCAACGTCTGCCAATCACAAAGAAAATATTATAACACAAGCCTGGAGGTAAATATTTCTCTCTTCATTATATATCTTATCATGGGGAAGTAAATGAAAAATAAGCCAGAGAAGACTATCCCCGTTGGGGATAATATTATCTTTCGATCGATCAATTGATGGAGTCAGTAATCGGTGCAGACGTTTGCCTCCTATTCATCACTTCTCAGATCTGTTGATGCGATGATTTGCTTGTTAAATTCTCGTTTGAAATATATACTTTTATTTTGTAATCTATATCCTTAATTCCTCTAAAATACACATTTTCGTATGCTTCATAAATACACAATTTTTTTTCAGCGATTTGAAAAATCTACAGTCATTTTTGCAAAATAACAAAAAACTATAATTGATAAAATATAAGATATCAACATTTGTTAATGTATGTGTTTTAAAATGTATATTACCTAAAATTAATTATTATTATCAATAAAATATTATTTAAGCTCTAAAACTACAAAAAATACTACCTCTATCTACAACTAAATAGCTAATCATATCACATCCACAAAATGAACTTCAAGTACTTTCTCAAATAGATCCATCGGTAAGAAACATCGCATCCATTAGGTACAAAAAGTTGACAAATAACAGTCATAGAGATACGGAAAGTTCGGTTCCACGGGGACTAAAATTTCTATTAAAGAAAGTGCAGCCTTCCAAGGTACGAGGAACATACACAGAGCTAATTTAACATAACAAAGTTCACCTGTTTTAATGTTAATATTAATCACTTGGGCTGTCACTGTTAAGTAGCAATAATCATGCAATCACGCGCGTGTGAACATTACGCGTCCGATTGTCTGAAGCCGACGCGAGCGAGCTACGACTGAGTCCGTAGCACGCGCCGTAGCCGCGGGAAGCCAACTGTCGTAGCGCCGTGCTACGAGCTACGGCTACGCGCTGCATTCCTTCACAGTTCGCGCAGTCGCAACTCTTGCAACCGTCGCTTCGTCTGCTGCTCATTTGAGAAAATTATTTAGATAACAATAAGGTGACTGCAATGATTAATTTTTAGAGAAAATTATTGGTATTTCTTTTTATAGAAATATTTTTAAATCGAAACTTCATCGGGTGAATTAGCATGAGAGTAAAGAAGAATTAGCATGTTAACAAATTTACTTCAGAAAATGTATATACCTATAGAAGTAAATGACATATTTCGTCGACCTGAAATAAATTTTAAGAAGAACAAGAGTCGACCGCGATCATTGATCCAGGCTCATATTGTTAGGAGGTTCCCTTCTATGGAGCCCCGAACGCTGCAAGCTTAAACCCTGTTCCCGCCACCGGTGGGTACTATATCGTTTAATGTTTATTTTTTATTTTATTTGAAATATTTAAAAATGAGGTGAATGAATGAGAATTAGAGCAGTGGTGGCCGAGTGATAACGGCCCCGACCTACGAGTTGCGAGTTGTTGTTGAATTACAAGTTGAGTTGTTGTGGGTCGCGACTTCAAACCCAGCCAGGCGCATTACTTTGTGTAATTTATTTCATCACCACTGCTCTCAAAACGGTGAAGGAAAACATCGTGAGGAAACCGGCATGACCTAGAACCAAAAATTCGAAGACAAGAGACATTTATCAAACCGCACTGGACCCGCGTGGTAGATTACGACCCATTGCCTCTCCTAGAGAGAGGAGGCCTGAGTCCCAGCAGTGGCAACATTAAAAGGCTGATTATGCCTAAATGCTATTTAAACATTTAATGTATAGATGAATAAACGAGACAATTGGTAAAAATAAATAAAAACTGTCAAGATACATCAGATATTTTTCAATACCGGTGAACTTTTTTCAACGATTGCATTATATTTTTTGGCATCAGGTGGGTTCACAGTTTAGCACTAGTATACATCAATTTAATAAAATAATCCATAGTTTTACCGAAAATCAAAATAAAGGATATTGCCAGGGTTTGGACCAAGTGCTGTCCAAGAATAAAAGCAGTAGCAGCGGTATCGTAAATTCGTGTTTTTATTTCATTTAAGTCTACATTGGCACTTATGAAACGTCAAAAGCTAGTGCACGGTTCCAAATTGGTCGTTTCCTATGGAGAAAAACCGGCAAGAAAATCAATGGTTACTCTTTTTAAAAAATTGTTGTTCTTACAATATTTCCATGTTACAGTATTAGTAGATATTATGTGAGGACAGTATATAGACCAGTCAATATTACACTCAAAAGTACAATAAAAATAATAATAATAAAAAGTGAGTCGTAATAGGAAGTAATCTACGAATTTGCGGAGTCTATAGGGTTCTCACATTCACATTATAATCAATAATCATTTATTATTTGTTTAACATAGGTAGTTAATACAGATCTTAAATAAGGTTCATAGACCGCTATGTTATGCCTAGAGGCGGATATATATATATATGGTTGCATGCATAAAGAAAATAAACATAAATCATGCGAGAAGTTATCTCGAATTATTTGCAGGTTTGTCAAAATTAATGTAATGATGATAAAATAATATAATCAAAAATTATAAATGTTACAATATGGTGGTGGTGGTGTGTGGTCAATGCTTAAATAAATAATCCAAAATTATAAATGTCACAATATAGAGTAATGTCAATGCGTAAATAAATAATCATAAATTACTAATAGTCACAACATTCAGTATAAGAATTAAAAATCAAAGAAAAATAATCGTTTGTACAGTCAAATAAATAAATAAATAATTCATCATTTAGAAATTCATGAGTCGTATAACAAAATTTTTCAATTAGTAACTGTTTCAATTTTTGTTTGAACTGTATAATTTTTTTTTTTTTTATGACGTCTGGTAATTTATTGTAGAAGCGCAGTGCCATGCCTAAAACGCTCTTTCTCATTAAGGCAGTCTTACAATGCTGATTGCCTTAAGTGTTTACGTATTGGCTACCAATTGCAACATCACGTAACGTTGAAATTTTTTCGATTAAACTCATGTTTGTTTTAACGAAAACACTCATTTCAAAAATATATAAAGAAGGAAGGTTTTTTTCCTTGCGTGATCGAATCAGAAATGTGAATATCCGTAGGAGAACCAAGGTCACCGACATAGCACGAAGTATCGCCAAACTTAAGTGGCAATGGGCAGGGCACATGGCTGGATGGCATGGGCCGAAAGTTTCTGGAATGGCGACCACGTACCGGAAGACGTAGTGTCGGAAGGCCTTCTACAAGGTAGACCGATGACTTGGTGACGGTTGCGGAAGTCTGATGGATACGAAACGCACAGGACGGTTCACTGTGGCGACACTTGGGGGAGGACTATGTGTATGTAAATGATGATGATAAAGAAGGTAAGGTTTTTATTTATTAGATATATTATCAGCGATTTAAAGAAAAGTACACAGCTATCACCAATTTTCAGACCACACATTGATATTATAAATCTTTTTTGTGCCTTAAAAACAATATTATCTATCAGTAGAATTGCCTCAAAAAATAATGACATATCGCAAAATTTAGGCTACCAAGCCATGATATGCAACTAGTAGTACATCCATATTTATTTTTCTAGCAATTTGGAAAAGTACGTATGCTGATTTATTTATTTTCTGCCTTAAGTAATCTATGTGCGCCTTCCAGTTAAGTTGGTTTTCATGAAATAAACGTAAAAATATTGTTACTTCTACTTCTTCAATATCACAATCACTATGTCTTATGTTTACTTTTGGTACTGAAGTTCTTTGGTTAAAGTGCATTATTTTGGTTTTCTTTAAGTTTATTACTAAATGATTTTTATCAAGCCAAGTGATTGTGTCCGATAGAGCACTATTTATGACATCGTGATAAATATTGCGATAAATACATTTAACTACAGCAGTACTGTCGTCTGCAAATATCACCATTTGATGTTGAGTTACCTTTGGCAGATCATTTATATACATTAAAAAAAGTGATGGTCCAAGTACGCTACCCTGTGGGACACCAAACTTAATCAATCTAGACTAAGATAAAAAACTCTTTTCATATTTTGTTTTTTCACACACTCTTGTAATCTTTATACACTACAGTCTATTACAAAGATAGGATTCGAGTAGTTTTAAAATATTGCCTCTGATACCGTAGCTACGCAGTTTGTCTAATAAGGCTTCGTGCTTTACATAATCGAAAGTTTTCGTCATATATGTGTAAAGAGCACAAATAGGAGCTTTCTGGTCTACTGCTGACATATACTACGTAAAAAATTAAAAATAGTCATGTTGATCGTTTCTAAAGCCTTTTTGCTCCTTGCATAATAAGTTAAATTTATTAGGATAGCAATACCAAGACTTTTAAATAACTTTTTACAAAATTTAGGAAAATACAGAAATTTTAGCTATTGGCCAGTAGTTCTTCATGTCAGTTTTATTATCTTTTTTATAAAGTGGTTTAATAATATTTTTTTATATAAAAAAGAGGCTATATATAAAAAAGCAAGAAAAAATATACAACAATCAATAAATGAGACGTTAACAAAATAAATTACTGACGAATTTATGTTGGTTGATGATTTATTATTGTAGGTTTAATTATAGGTTTTTTATCTTCTTTTTAGTATTTTTTCGGCTTTTGGGTACAACGTTGACTAGCTTACACTGTTCTTTCATATCTATTAATATTGTAAGTTAGATTTCGTAGTGTTAGACCGATTAGCGCATCGCATGATGATAATAATCGATGTTACCAAACCTCATAACGACCACCTCGTCAAAGCTAAGAAAGAGAAACATACACGTATTAACCCTTTTGAGAAAGAACATCGTAAAAAACATTTTAGTTTTTTACAAGAATAGGATTTCTCTTATTTAAAAAGAATTATGATTAAAAAGAATTTATAATAATATTATTCTAAAAAATATAACTTAATAGCTATTCATCTAACACAATTAACACATATTTTTATAAATACTTTATTATAAATCGGGATCGGAACCCCGGTGGCGGTTGGGGCGTGAGGTCCGTTGCCTCACGCGATCGGCCGCCTCTTTTGCTAGCATTACTACTTCGCAAAAGAAGACGACCGCCTGCCACTCCTCCTCGCTCCGGACCATGGCCTGAATCAAGGCCCGGCGCGAGAGATCGCCGCTGCCGATCGCTCCCACGAGGACACGGCGTTGCTTTACCCAAGCGGGGCAAAAAAATGAAACTAATGAGTTAGTCATGCTATCAAGATGTGCGATTATTAATCACAATAGTCACAGTTTGGTATAAAAATAACGTTCACTTACAAAAGATAGTAAGTATTACAACGTCACTCTATAATGTTAGGATTGAAATAGAACCAGCAGCAACCCTGCTCGACTTATATGATAAATACCGGCAAAGAATGCTAAACTAAATAACAGTTTGACCTACCCGGTCAAAGTGTACAAATTTACACAATTTTTTTTCTCGTTAGCAGTTTTTCTTTATTTTCCTCTGTTTTTCGTTTTGCATCACAATCGTATACATAACCTAAGTTAGCAACCAAGCGGTAATCTGGCATCTGTGTTGTAAATTTTATGTTTACCTGTAATTGGCATATATATTAGAATATTACCTAAAATTTTGTGTATGTATGTACTGTGGGTGAACCTAAATAAATAAATCCAGGACCCTGTAATCAGTAGACGCACTTGCGACCCCAAGAACAGCGTGTAAATATTAACAATTAATTTTAAAGCTCCTACTGCTTTACTATACAGAACGAAGTAGGTAGTTAGTTGAACAAAAGCTATTTACATATTTAAAATAACTTAGAAAAGGGTGTAACCAGATGATGACGCTGTCCGTACGTCAGTATTCTTATTTATCTGTTGGTACATGGTCTGGAGCGAGGAGGAGTGGCAGGCGGTCGCCTCCTTCTGCGAAGTAACATGCTAGCAAAGGAGGAGGCCACCGTAGGCACGGGCTTGCGGACGGCGAGCATAGGTAGCTCGCCATCCGACCGTCCGGTAACCGTCTGGACCGAGCCCAAGTCGTCGACGACGCGTAGTGTTCCACGCACACCTCAAGGAGATGTGAGCAACCGTAGGAGTCCAGCAGAGTCGAAGCCTGCTGGAGCCAAGGGTCTAATTCTGAAAGGAAGACTCGGCCCTGGTATGAAAGGCAACGAAGGAACAGGAGTGGATTTTTAGTCAGTAAAAGTATGACACTATCTCATATCACTATCTCCGATTCCGCCCAAGGGCCGATGTCATTGGATGATTTTCCCGCCGAAAAAATAAAATCTGTTGGTACATCTCACTTACCTCTGTTCCTTGATACTTCACTGATAAAAATGATGATATAGGCGACACAAAGTTTCCTTTTATGCAAAAAAGTTTATTTTGGGAATGGCTGTATTGAGCAGAAAATATAGCAATTTTTAATGAAAACAAATACGGGGTTTTCACTTCGATTTTTGTAGCTTTCTGAAGGGTTGTCTTAACCTGGCCTGTCACAATATTTAACTTACATTATCTTGACCTTTTCCTACTTTTTAATATATCTTGACATTTACAACCTTATATTATAATTAGGATACCATTGTGGGTGTTATACCTAAGTATAAATGTTACTGTAATATTCCAAGCAACGGCAAATCATAACATTTGCCAACAAAACCTAAAGTTTTGATCAAGCCTTACCGATAAAAGTCTGATTTAATCACTTACTAAAATAGTTATCTATTTAAATAAAAAGAGAAACTGACTGGCTGACATATCAACGCACAGCCGATACTACTGGGACTAGGAGCGTGAAATTTTGCACAAGGTTTCCTTCTATGACGTAGGCGAGCACTAAGAAAAGATTTTCCAAAATTCACTCCCTAAGGGGATGAAGCGGGGGTCCAAATTTTGTATGGAGAAACCTACGTTTACGCGAGCGAAGCCGCGAGCAGAAGCTAGCTATATTTCTTTAACAATGCCTATAATAAACTAACAATACAGAAACGTAACTACTAATTAGGTAACCATCGTGCCATCGCGTACCTAGTTAGTGATGTCTTTCTTTCAAACATAATGGCATAATGGCTTTCTTTCTAAAGCAAATCTTAATAATTAACAATTATTATTGAAATTCCGAAATAACTGAATTTGTATTTTTGCCAATAAGGCCTGGTTAATATTAGGTTTTACTAGGAAATGGGAATCGAGCTTTTATAGTTAGATATTATGTTTGCTAAGAACGCTCCATGTTATTAGCAAACATGTAATATTTAAACGCGTGATTAATTTGAAAAAAACAATAGACATAAAAGAACGCCAGCCTCTCGTTCAGTTCGGGTATTAAAACAGGCCTTCTGCAAGTATTAAGGTCATATCTTTTTCCCGCCAAGTCTGACCGCAAAAACCGCTTAAGCGCTACGCAAAGGCCGGACAAGTTTGTCGAGCCGGGCTTGCCAGATATTGTTATATAGGACTCGCAGCTAAGACTAAGCCAACCCTTTCAGAGTGGCGTATGAAGTCACTTAGGTACTGTTTAAACACAAAGGATTAATAACTAGAATGTTGATTATCGTTACAGCTTAAGAGTGTTTTAGGTATTCGAGAGTATGTGAGTTTGTAGTACGAGTATTTTTGGTTTGTGTAAAAAAAACGTGGTGCCTCATTAGGAAGTACTCCTGTATCGGTCATTCACAAATATGTAAACTCACATACACCAAACACCTATCTGTAGGCCATACAAATATTGGTCCCGTGCGAGAATCGAACCCGCGATCTGCAGCGCTGCAGCCAATTGTTCAACCAACCAACCAAAACAATTGCCGGCGAATATATAGCTAGTATATTTACCTAGTAAGGTCCATGGGTAGTGTGAAAACGAAACCCGAGGCCCTGGGACGAAGGAAACGAAGGAACAGGAGTGGGTTTTTAGTCAGTAAAAGTCTGACACTATCTCCCGCTCCGCCCAAGAGCGCGATTTGTTATTAGATGATTTTCCCACCTAAAAAAAAATGATCATCATCATTTCAGCTGAAAGACGTCCACTGTTGGACATAGGCCTCCCCCAAATATCGCCATAATGACAGGTCCTATGCGTCTCGCATCCATCGGATGACGCAGCTTTGGAAAGCCTCCCACAAGGTGGACCGATGACCTGGTGAGGGTCGCGGGAATCCGATGGAGTCAATGATGATTTAGGAAAATTACTGCAGGCGACTGGTACACAAATGGTACCTATATTAAGTACAGGAAGTAACTACATCGTTTCTGTTTCCATTAACATGTAGCTGTATGTACGTACCTACTTACCTCCTCCTCCTAAAATAAATACAGAAATAAGTCACAAAAAAATTCAGAGACATTTTCTGTCCATGAGCCAAAGTAGTTACGTCACAAAAAAAACTTTTTTATCCAAATCCATTCTACCATTTATGCGTGAAGGAGTAACAAATATCCCCACACAAACAATTGATGCTAATAACTATTGGAAGATGTTATAATTATTGCAAATGGTATCGTAAGTCAATCATATTTGGTATTTGTGAACTAGATGGCTGCAGAATACAAATAGACGAGCAATGGAACGCTACACTCCGCAAGAGCGTGGAATAATTGTGTCGGTTCTTTTGACCAAATAATCGGCCGGTGGTGCTAAGGCAGCGTGCATTTTGACGTCGATTTCCTAATCGTGCCGTGCCAACTGGGCAAACATTCCACTGCTTAGCTGCTCGATTTGAACAGATTGGAACCACAAGAGACCTTGCAGAGTGTGGCCGCCGCCGGACTGGTCGTTCTGCCGAGAATATCGACGATGTGGCTGCCGATGTCGCTGAGAATGAAAAAACATCAACAGACGGACACTACAGCGAATTTTAGTGAAATACTTCGACTACTTGCTGCTGGAATTGGAGAAGGGCTTCGTGAACACGTGGTTTCAAAAAAACGGTGCAACCACACACACAGCACGTGCCACAATGGATATTGTGTAGAATCCATTTCCTGGTCATAATAGCAAGATCGATTTAACCGTCCCAGACTTCTTTATTTGAGGCTGGTTTTATGCCAACAAGCCTCAGAAAATCGCAACCCTTAAAGAGAATAGGAATGCGAACAGTTATTACCGAAAATCTTGGGGAAAGTCATGGAAAATGCTATATAAAACGGGCACAAATGTGTATCGACACTGGTGGCAGCCACATTACGGATATCATATTTTTCACTTAACAAAAAAATTATACGTCCTAATCAAGTCCTAATAAAGATTTTCATCACGCAAACTAATTTTTTTTTTAGTAAAAAGTTATACAAAAACAAATATGGATGAATAATTTTGCGCCACCTTGTACAAAGCGAGTAAGACTTGCACACCAAGGGTTCCGTACAAACTCACCTATAAAAACTGTTTAATTCCCGAATTTGGTAAAAAGAATATGCCTGTGTTTTCCATCAGCGTAACGAACAAGCAAACATTTTAATCTTTCCATTCTCTTCGATTTAAGTCACTCGTTTAAGGTGTGCCCCGTATGTCCACAGTAAGCACCAAGTTCTAGTTCTTCTTTATTGTTATGCGACAGCGTTCTAGCGGGTATCTTCATTTCGACGATTTCTAGCCGTGACAGCAGCAACATCCACTGTCCGTCACTGCGTGGCCTTACGACACGCGGTCGGTCTGATTTTTTAAGACAATCAAGAAGTGTTGTTTGTGTATCTATTTATTTATTTATTAAAACTTCATGCAATATAAAGGTACAAAGGCGGACTTAATGCCTTAGGCATTCTCTACCAGTCAAGCAAAGGTAGTGAAGAGAACACATGGTAGGTGCATAAAAAAAAAAGACAAATACGAAAACAAGGGATCAAATTTATATATACATAAAATAAATATACATAAATATTTAATATAATATAAACCTACACACACATATATATATATAAATATATATTATTTATATAAGGAAAATTGAAAGGATTTTTGAGACTACTCCGCTATTTGTGTAGAAAATAAAGCAGCAACACCCGCTTAAATGCATATTGACTGGTGGCCGTCCTGATGTCAAGAGGAAGTGCATTCCACAGAAGTATGGACTGTATATGAAAGGAAGAAAGAACAAAGTCAAGTATGAGAAGGACAAAGCAGTAAAAGATTGTTAGAAGAAAGCAGCTTCTTAGCGTGGGAAGAAGATAGATATTGAAAGTGTGATATGAGATAAGAAGGAGGGGTGGGAGAGTTGAGCAGAGAGAAAAGTGTAGTCAGAACGCGCAAACCTCTTCTCTGGCGAATGGGCATTTTTTTTATTTTTTTTATTTATGGTATGATAAACAAACACGACTGATACCGAGCTTCAGCAACCTTTTAAAAATGTTTACAGGTTCCAATCCCACTATGTGCAGAACAATCACTACAACTCTGTATTTTTTATGCCCCACTTAATTTGTGAGTGAATAGGCTCTTAATAAACTAGTGCGCCTCACCATCAATGATTGCATCACTGCTTACCATCAGGTGGGATCGCGGTCAAGCACTGGTTTATACCGAATAAAAAAAAATAAAAAAATATATTAGAAATAGCGGAAAAAAACTACACAGAAACGTCAAAATTACCTACTGGTATTTGTTTAAATTAGGTACCAAATCGAAAAAAAAATTTATACTTTTCTAGGTGTTGGTGTGTCTGGAGAGTGTTACTTCGGATCAACGTAGAATGGATGCCACCCACGGATGCAACTCAAGTTGAAGGGTAAAATTTACAAGTCCGTGATAAAACCTATCATAATGTTGAGCTGTGAAAAAGATAGATGAAATAAGATTGCATGGAGCGGAGATGAAAATGTTGATATGGATGTGTGGTGTGACGGGAATGGAGAGAAATGAGTATATTAGAGAAAGTTTGAAATTGTCGCCAGTGACTGAAAAGTGGAAAGGAAATTGTTTGTCTTGGTATGGCAAGTGAAGAGGAGGAATGAAACGCATGTATATGGGCAGGAAGATGAAGACTTATCTAGGTGTAACTTTATGGCCAGACTAGGTGCATACGTTTGCGTTTCTAATATTAGAGTGATTTCGCGCACCGGGCGGGCCATAAAGGTATGGTAGCTCTAGAAATTAAAACTTTCGTAGATGGGTAAGGTATCATTACAAAGCGAGACTCTTCCGTGCCTCGGAAATTAGGTACCTACGTTGAACTATTGGTCTTGATTATTATTTGTAGGTTTTGATAGCCGTTACAGGTAGTCAGAAGCCACCTGAAATCTGATACAGTTTTGGCAAGGGATATCGCATTACGCAGTTTCTAAGTTGAGGAGTCCAAGTCCACCTAGGCAGCTTTTATATTTAAAAAAAAAACTGGTATTCTGCTTCATCCAGTTCGACTGGAAACCGCCCATAATATACACTCGCGAGCAACCAAATCGACTCAACGAACAAGTGCGCACTTCCAGAAGTTTTCTTCAAAAATACTGAACTGTTTTTAAAAAAGATATTCAGTTGGAAAGCCTGAAACTTTTAGCTTTAAATTGGTAACATTTTTATAAAAATTGATTCATTACTTTTTCATTTCAATAATTAATTTAATGGGACGCATAAGAATATGTGCTCACTACGGTACTTACAAGTTTTAGCACAAAGTAACCCTATAAAATCCTACGCCACCGTTTCATTTTAATCATGGCTTGCTTATTATAGGTTGACCTGTGCACATCTCCGTAAATACGATTAGTTTTTTGTTGAAATTATGGATACAACACCAGAAAAAGTCATTATGGTTGTTGCTCTACTGCAACAAGGACTTAGTCAGCAAAAAATTGCTGCTTACTCTCAATTTGAGCCAATCTGCTCTGTCAATAGTTTACAGGGGATTTTAAAAGACCAATGGCTTCAATCGGAGACTAAGAGCAACTCGCGACCGGTCCCCCTCGGAGAGTGACGACCGTTTTATTGTTTCGACTTTACTGCGAAATCGTCTCCTAGGATAAAGAGATTTAATTATCTACTATTGAAATGATTCGGAAGCAATACAAAACAGAACAAAGTTTTCTCAGCACGTGTCGGCAATTTGGCTCGATATTGCTATTCGTAGGCCATAGCAAGGCTGATAGATACAGCTGATAACAGACTTTTATTTGTTACGTTCCGTTTTTCATTAATTTCGTTTTATTTGAGAATCGTGTAACAAAGCTTTACAGAAATGTCACCGTTAGGCTGTCATCTGTCAAGCAGTGACATTGACAATAGAGATTGAAAACATAATCGATTATGGAAACAATCGATAATAAATCGTTTTTTTTTTTTTTCAATCATATTCATTCAATCAATCATAACTGATTTTTCATCTGCCACCCTACGACATTAAGTCTTGTTAGCGTGTAAGTACTTTTTGTTGCCGGCTTCTATGGCCCCAGCAGAGAGATTGTTCTCGAAAGCTGGCGCCATTATTAACTAAGACCAGAAGCCGAATATTGTCCAAACGCTAAGCTCTTATTCCTGAACTCATTGCCTACGGTTTTCTAATTTTATTTTTTAATAATAAAAATATCTGAATTCTTTTTTCTGAAAGTTTTTATTTCACATAGGCCTACATGGGCACTAATAAAACGTCAAATTGGTCGTTTCTATGGAGAAGAACCGGCAAAAAACTCCTTAGTTACACTTTATTATTATTTTTTTCCATAATCAATATTGGACTCAAAAATCATAATAAAACAGTGAGTCGTTATAGGAAGTAATCTAAGAATTCGCGAATTCTACAGTGTTCTCACATTCACATTATAAAAAAGAGGCTATATGAAAAAAAAAAGCAAGAAAAATAAATAATTACGACTATCAATAAATGAGACGTCAACAAAATAAATTACTAACGAATTCATGGTAGTTGGGGTCTGATAATAATTATATAAAATATTACAAAACCAATGTGTTAGAAAAAAAAAAGTATATATTAAGTACAACAAATATGGAGAAGTTAATAGACACATTTACACAATATTATGAGAGCCACATGTGTAGAAGCAGTCATAGCCAAACGACATAGTCTTTACCTTTTTTAGTTAGGACACACTTAATTAATAAAATTGTGATAATGTAATATTTTTGGCGTTTATTTTGAAATTAATTGACAAATAAGGAAAAAACAATTAATTTTACAAAATCGAGTATTATTTCAAGAAAAATCGATTATTTATTCATAATTTTTTTTTCTAAAAAGACAATAGCTTAATGAATAATCGATTTTTAAGATATTTACATCCCTAATTGACAGCTGAGATCGCGTTCCGAATCCCGTAAAAACTCTTGTTTGAGCGTCAAGAAATTAAAAAAAAATAAGAGGAAGAGAAAGAATATGGTGTTCGCTCTGTTCGCTAGTGTTCGTTAAAGTTCACTGCCAATCAGAAATGCGCAAACATGACTTTGACGTGATTCGAAACACGCAGTGACATTTACGTTTCCTTCCTTTCTCCTCTTCATTGTTTGTCAAATTATCAGTTTAATACCGGTTCTTCTCAAAGATAAACATTTCACTTGCTTTTCTTTCCAATTTATTTCACTAAAATAATAATGAAACCTAAATCAGGCTTAACTAGGTTCTACAACTGTTTTATTCTTCGTAATAGTAAGATTGTAAAAGAGGACTTATGGATAAGAGATGGCAAAATTGAGAACCCTGAACAGGTATTTTATGTGGAGCAACTACAAGCAGATTTAACTGTAAACTGCGAAGGACTGCTGATTGCTCCAGGGTTCATTGACATACAGATCAATGGTGAGTTTCAATTTTATGTAAATGATAAGCTTACTGCACTCCGAAAATCAAGTTATTATGTACTGTTTTATTTTGAAGAAAGCAACTTTATTGTCATTTTGAGGTCAAATAAAAAATCAATAGATAAAGCGGAGTTTCTCTTTGTTGTCTCACTTAAAATGAACAGTCTAATTATATTTTATTTGGTGAAAACCCAGGCATACATTGTGGTTTGGCCAATTTAAAAATAATAGACACAAATAATTACTTTTTTCAAATTTATATTAATGTATAGACATAAAATACAGTGCCTATTGCATTAAGGTCCGCTTCTGCACTGTTGCTGTGTGCCTGAAGTAATAAATCTCATTTGATGAATTTTGAACAACATACAAAACAAACACAAATGCTGATCTAAATAAGTCATTTACAAATGAACTGAAATGTATTGCTTTAAGGTACAAATGTTTCATAAGATTAAAATTAATGGAAGGTTTTTGTTTGTCTAATAGGATTCTTATAAGAACCCAATATTTTTATATAGGTACACTTGGAAACGAAAGCTTGGTTTCCAAAATATAATAAAAATGTTTGTTTATAGGTGGGTGGGGTGTTGACTTTTCATATGACTCAGAAAATGTCAAGGAAGGAGTCAGAAAAGTATCAAAGGAACTCCTTGCTCATGGGGTGACCTCATTCTGTCCTACAATGGTAACTTCAGATGTAGAAAAATACCACAAAATCCTGCCTTTAATTAAAAAGACTGATGGTGGCCATCATGGTGCTACTGTACTTGGAGTGCATCTAGAGGGACCATTTATTAGTTTGGCTAAAAAAGGGGCTCATATGGAAGAATACATTAAGACCCCTGATAAGGTTTGTTCTTTATACATATATAAAAACATTCACAGCATTTCAAAACAGTCTCTTTCTACTTTTTCTACATCCATTTTTTGGCCAATAATTTTGTAATCTTCATAAAGATATGTAAAAGATAAACAGTAAACACACACAATAAGTTGTTTGTCAATTGTTAACACTAAAATATCATGCAATATTTGTTATTATTCATTTTATTATGATACTAGTTTAACAATTCTGAAGTCCCTATTGACATTATCAGTTAGCATTTATCACTGACCTCCTTTTTGTAAGTTGTAAATAACCAGCACAGATGTACCATTTTAATGTCACTGTACTTTTATCAATTACTCAACATTATGTATCAACTTTATTTACTTTTGCATTTGTAAACAAACCATCAATTAAAAAAGAGAAATATACCTATGATTTTATTGACTTCGGTAGGTATACCACAAGGAAGTATCCTACGTTATTTCAAATATATATTAATGACCTTTGTCAACTACCCCATACAATAAGACCTGCGACAAAGCGAAGCATAACAACAGAACTCACTTTTCGTACTGTTATGGCCTGGCTTTCCCCTAACCTTCTGACGCTTAATATATCTAAGACAAAAGTTATTCAGTATCTTCCACCAAATTCACCCACACCTCCACCAGACTCAAACAAATTAAGAGCGCATATATGCCATGCAATTGCCTTGCAAATGCAATTACCTGACGATGGTCTCAAATATTAAATATTTGGGTGTCCATATCGATAACAAGCTAGATTGGCGTGTTCATATGGATATATGTTGGAGTTGAGACACTCGGCTGACGGGGGAGACTGCTTCACTTGTGTATTGTTCCTTGTGCGATTCTTTTGTCACTTACTGCATACCAGTATGGCTGGAACTTTCAAAACCGTGATGCTTAGAGTAGAACGAGCTCAGTGAGCTGTTCTCAAAGTTATGCTCTTCCATAGAAGAGACTATCCCACAGCTCAGTTGTACTCCGATGCCCAAGTACTCACGGTAAGAAAACTGTATGTCCTCCGCTCTTTGTTGCGACATCATTCCACGATACCACCAGATAGGAATCTTAACAGTCGGCGAGTATGTTTCCCTGTCTGTGAGTCTGTTCAGTGTCGTTCTGCACTAGTGCGGCGCCACTATTGTGCGCAGAGCTCATTAATTTATAACAAAATAAATAAGAAGCTGGCGATATATAAACTTACTGTCCATAAGGTCAAATAGAGTCGCTCAGTTACGAAGACACGGAGCAGATTCAAGAAGTGCTTTGGTGACTCTATCCTACCTTTATATTGTCCTTCTTACAAACCTGATTAAATTCTCCCTGTACCTACATACATCCTTGTGAACTCTTTGCATACACTCACTCACCATATACATTCACTCACACTTATTTACCACACACACACACTAACTCACTTCATACTCTCACTCACTCACTCACCGTTACAGGCTTACTGACAACTTTTTGTTTTTGTTTTTATCAAAAAAAAAAAGAAAGATAACAATAATTTCAATTCAAATTGATTGCACAACAATTTCAACAATTTCAATTTGAACAATAATTTCAATTCAAGTTGATGAATTGAAATTATTGTTATCTTTCTTTTTTTTTACTATTTTTCATGTATTCATATATATTGCATAAAAACTAATTGTATTTCTCCTGGGAGAGGGCACTGGCTTCTGTAACACAGGTTAATCACCTAGCACAAGAACCAGAGACTTCAATAAAATTGTATTTAAACGTCTCGTCTATGTAAATAAAGATATGTATATGTATATGTTATAATGCAAGGATATTAAATCACATTTTTTTTTTTAAATTACCACAACAGATAATTGAATGGTATGCAGTTATCAAAAAACCACAACCACACCTAACAGCTGATGCAATAATAAAATTATCAGCAATTTTGAGATTTTCTGATAGTTCCATCAACTTGGGTATTGTGTTTCAGGCTGGTATCTGCAACTCCATGGCTTGTGCGTATTTTACGTACAGGTGGAAAAAAAACTAACTTGGGTATTAAAATCATCATAGTCCACAAACAAGACAAAAAAGAATTACAGATGTCGCCTTATTTTTTTCACTTTTATTTATCACATGAAAAAAGATTTACCCATCAACTTATATCTACTTTGAAAGTTCAAGTGAAGCAAAAAATACAAAGCTTATTTAGTGTTTGACATACATTCTTTGTGATGGATGCGAGACGCACAGGATCGGTTGTTCTGGCAATGCTTCGGGGAGGTCTATGTTCAACAGTAGACGTCTTTCGGCTGAAATGATGATGATGATGATACATTATTTAAATTTAATGTGTCACTTTTAACTTTTTCAGGGTATAAAGACTATAGAAGAAGTTTATGGATCACTGGATAATGTTGTCATAGTCACTCTTGCCCCAGAACTGCCCGGTGCCACAGAGGCTATCAAGGAATTGACTGCAGTTGGTATCAAAGTAGCATTAGGACACTCAACTGCAAGTTTGGCTCAAGGGGAAAAAGCTGTTGAATGTGGAGCTAATCTAATCACTCATTTATTTAATGCAATGCTTCCTGTAAGTATCATAAAATCACTTTTTGTTGTAAACTCCTAACAATTTCAGCAGTTTTTGTAGTTGCTAACATTGTTAGCCTGTATATTTTTTAGTATTAGATAGATACACATAATGTTTAACAATATGTTTTCACCATACTATTTAAGGCTACTTATGTTAGCTTCATACAAATGTGAACTTTATTTTAAAGTATATAAGTAATTAAAAAAACTTGTTCACAATGGCTTTTACCTACATATAAACAATATACTTTTATGAATAGGTTCATATTCGTATTAAACGATAATATGGCAAAAACAATAGGTAATGTAGATATACTCTTTATTGTATACCATAAAAGATTCAGGTACAGTAAGAGCTTGAGAGTTTGTCTTGTATGCGCTGACCTTAAGGGAAAGCTTATCTCTCCCTTACGAGTACAAAAATCCCTAAATCGTGACTAAATTGTCCGCCGAGAACTTAATACGGACTTAACGCACATGGTGTGCGGTCATTTGTTGCTTGGTTTAGTAGTAGAAACATACTTTATAGGTGGGTCTACGCTAGAGGAGCCCAGCACGAATACGTATAGTGTGGACCGACTTACAAGCCTCGAACGAGCGCGCTTCGAGCGTTTAGTTCGTGCTCGACTGTGCTCCGGCTATTGTCGGTTTTTTGACGAACATTTGCAAAGGAATTTGCATCGCGGGAAACTACATTTCAGGATATAGATTGTTGTAGGCGCGTTGTACGTCCACACTATGAGTAGAGCGGCTCGGCTTGTTCTCAGCTTGTGCTCGGCTCCTCTAACGTAAACCCACCATATAGAGGCAGCCAAGCTGAACGCGAGGGTCATGGCCATCCAGATAGTGCGAGGATACCGCATGATCTCCCGTGAAGCCTTCTTACTGGCCGGCCACCGTGGGATTTGGTGTTGCATCGCCGGGGTGAAATTCCGCTACCGCGACAAGTTACGGCATAATGGACAGAAATGGCGACAGTGACTGTCGCAACCCAGCGCTGGGTACGCGACAATTGCGGTAAGTCCCCTCTTTGAGGAGTGTCTGGAGAGGCGCCACGGCGTCCTCACCTTCCGCGTGACACATGTCACCTGACCTGGTAAGTTCGGGAGGTTCCTCTTCCAGATTCGGGCGGAAGGAACGCCTGGGTTTCACCATTGCGCGGATCGCCCGGAGGACACGGTGGACCGTCGTGGTGTCCCAGTGGAGGCGGTCGGCGGCGGCGACCTATCGTGTCGGGCACTGGTTCAGGCCATGGTCTGGAGCGAAAGGAAATGAGATGCGGCTGCGTCCTTCTGCAAAGCAGTAATGTTAGCGAAGGAGACGGCCGCAACAGTAAGGGAACATACAATCACACGTCACAGCCGTTGCGACAAAAGACGCCCCGGGCGTCGGGAATTGCAGAGTAATCTCCGGCCACCGTAGGCGCGGTTTTGCGGACGACAAGCAATGAGTAACTCGCCGTCCGCTTGTTCTGTAAGGTCCGAGCTTGAGTCGTCGACGGCACATAGTCTTCCACGCGTGGCTCAAAGAAATGTCAGCAAACCGTAGGGGCCCAGTAGGGCCGATGCTAGCAGGCTTCGGGCCATGGGGAAAAATACGAAAATTATTCCCGTGGTCCTAGAACGCAAAGGGCAACTGAAGGAGCATAAGTGTGGTTTTAGTCAGTAAAAGTCTGACACGCCCTCACGCCCTAAAGCGGGAAAAGTTATTAGATGTTTTCCACCTTAAAAAAAACCTTACGGAAGCAAACATTCTCAGAGTAATTTGTATTCAGTGTGGGCTAAACGCTGTATGCTACGTTGCTAGTAACGTTAGTAAAATTTTTTCATGTCCTCTGTTGTTCGGGGGACTTTTCGTACTCGGTACTTTTAATCCATAGTGTGCGTTATTCAATACGGTTGTAAGTGCCGAAATAGCGTAAAGCGGACACCCGCACGGTCCCATGCAAAAGGTCTCCGTTGGGGGTCCGGGCCCCGCGCATGTTTTGCTACGTAATAATATATTAAGTTCTTCATCGACACGACTACATGCACACCGTTAAAGTTGAACAAGAGACACTGCGCAGTTAATAATCCGACACGACACACGCGCTTTGCCACGCTACGGGTGCCCGTCGCGGGCGGGCCGTTTTACGCAGAATCGGCCCTAAGAGTGCGTTTCCTCTGACGCGGAGCTGGGCAGAGAGGAGAGGAGCGGACCTTGAATTGGCCAGACACAGTGCTCGATATCTCCACTCCGCATCAGTGGAAACAGTGTAAATGGACAGGAGAAGAGCACAGAAAGTAGCGTTTCCATTTAACAGGAGCGGGGCGGAGTGTAGTTGCGCTACCCTCCGCTCCGTGCCCTCTGCTTGACTCAGACTGTTCTGCTTGACGCGGCTCGGGGCCGCGTGTTCATTGTTTTATTTGAAAGCCCGCTCAGCTCCACTTCGCTTCACTTTACTCTGTTTCCTTTGATGCGGAGTGAAGATTTCGAGCACTGTGATTGGCCATTTTACGCTCTTCGCTCAGCTTCAGTGGATACGAACTCTTAAGGATCTATTTGTAAAGACAAAATAGTACGCCTGGGATTGTCCCTCGTTTGCCTTTAGTGCATTTAGGTACATAAGTGTGAAACATTTTTTTTTAGATTTTCGCTTCCGAGTCTACGTCAATGTACCTTGACCATTATTATGTGAACTCTCCCGCAGTTACATAGGTACCAAACACGCGTGTATATAGTTCTATTTATCAGAACAAGGTAACTACTTAGGTACACCATCTTTGTTTTAAGTTCCATCACCGGGATCCTGGACTGGTTGGCTTGCTGGCGTCCACAACTCAAAAGCAAGTCTTCTACGGCATTATATCAGACGGTATCCATACCCACCCAGCGGCTTTACGTATCGCAAGCAGAACTAACCCTGAAGGTAAAAAGAGTATAATTATTTAATTAATATCCAGTCTGTATGAACACAATATCAATACATATAATAAAACAGTAAAATTGTTTCCCCATGCTTACGGTTGGCGCAAAAACTACTGACCCGATCCTGTTCAAATTTTGCAAACATAATCCTTATAGGCCAGGTTAACTTATAGGCTATAAATTATCACGCTATTTGCTATGGGGGGTGAGAAATATTCCAAAATGTCGATATTGAACGACATTCGCATAAGTTCGATCCCCAAGTATAGAAATAATTTTTATGAGTATTTTATCGTCTTTTTTGTATATAATAAACGACGGTACAGCATAAACGACTTTTAGCATATTTTTAATATATTCTAGACATTTTTACTCCATATTTATGTAAAGTGTAACCAAAACATGTAATAAAATCGGAGCGACGAAACGTAAAAATACTATTTGTTCATTTAGCTACTAATTTAATATCTTAGATGAAAATCATCCCGCTATCATCGACAAAGGGACAAGAAGTCAATCATGACGTTTAATTATAAGAACACCTCTTTTAGACAGGACCCAATAAGCACCGTAGTGCAGTGGTTTCGTGCCTTGACCTGCACGTAGGATGATTATGGTTCGAATCCCGGGTATATATATATATATATTTTGATAGTTTTATTTTATTTTACTGTAAACACGAAATTATAACATATTTTGCGTACTTACTTTATTCTATTGACAGTCAGACAGCACAATTTATCAATCCAATTTTTTATTTTCATTTTTTTACCCATATAATTGTTACAACTTTAGCTAAGCCAAGGCCTAACAACCCAACCTAAGGCAAGAAAAATAAATTTTATATGTATTTAATTATTGACTGTAAAGTAACACGGCCAAAGGTCATTTACGATTGGTAAAGGCAGTTTTTTTACACAAAATATTACAACACGGCAGTCATTCTCTTTCCTCACAACAATGAGATAAGATCTTCATCATTCTTCCGCGAACACATCACATGCAGGTTGAGCGACAGCATTGAGCGTGGACATTGCGTTAGGGATAGGCCCTGTGCTCAAGCGACAATTCTACTCTCAGATACAAAGAACAGTCTATTCTTCATGGTACGGCTAAAGTTGATCAAACAAAAAGTTGAAATAATTTGTCGTGTAGTTCAAGAGCAACTGTTTTTCCTTGAAGGATCTTATACGTTTTATTGATTTGGTTATTATTTCTTCTAACCTCGCAGAAATTGTAAGCTAAGCTGCTTAGGAGAAAGAAGGTAGTGTCTTGGTGTAGTCACAACAATTGCTACACTCAGAAACGCTATTCAAAAACCCAACACACACGTTATCCAGCTGAAGATCAGTGTGCCAATTATGCTCCTTCGAAATTTACTCTGCAGAGAAATATCATCGAGGCAAAAATTCTTATAGGAGGTAACTCTTTCGAAAAATCTTACAACCCTAACAGGCATTGGCCCTAGAGGGCCCCGTTTATTTGCTAACATCCCTTTGAGACGCGTATGAAGTACTACTCTGGACGGCAAGCTACCCGTTGCTCGCCGACTGCACGCTCACATTTGCGGTGGCCGATAATCATCCTGCAACTCTCACACCCGGGCGGCGGCTGGGGAGTGAGGATGTCCTCTCCCTCACGGTTTCAGCCACCTTCTTTACTCCCATTACTGCATTGCCGAAGGAGGTGGTTGCTTGCCATTCCCTATTGCTCCATATCAGAACTGAACCATGGCCGGGCGCAAGAACTTACCGCCGCTAATCGCCCAAGCCAAAGTAAGACAGACTATCATTAAGTCCTCCGGGTGATCCACACAATGGTAACATCTTCCCGCTGAATCCCAAATAGGGTACCTCCCAAAACACTTAAGTCCGATGTAGACCTGCGTCAGGCGGAAAAAAAGGACACTGTGGTGTCTTTTTAGCCTTTCCTTAAAGAAGGGATTTGCTGCCGCAATTGTGGCGTGCCCAAGTTACCGTAGCCCTGAAACGCAAAGGGCAACTAAAGGAACACAGGTGGGTTACAGTCAATAAAAGTGTGGCACTACCTTTCACCCAGAGCGGGGTAAGGAACCTACCTAAAAGCAAAAGGTGCAGACACTAAAAACTGTCGGTATCGACCTCAGGATCAGCTCCGTACAAACTTTTTATACATTTTGGCAACTGAAAATTTTTGACCGCTTACGTTGAATAACATTTTATATTATAAAATAACTACGGTTTGATATACTTTTAGTATATTCTAATGAACAAATCATTTTAAAATCATACAGAGTTGTTTACTGTTGTTGTGACATATGGCTCCGAAATGTGCGTCGCTTACAATGAGGCTAATAAGAAGACTTTAAGTCACCCAAAGGTCAATGGAAAGGGGTATGCTCGAAGTTGCCTTGCGCACATCAGAAATGAAGATATCCGCAGGAAAACCAAGGTTATCGACATAGCTCGAAGAATCGCCAAGCCTAAATGGCAATGAGCAGGGCACATTGCACGCAGAACAGATGATCGACGGAGAGGAAAGGTTCTGGAGTGGCGAACACGTAGCGGAAGACGCAGCGTTGGAATGCCTGCAGCAAGGTAGACCGATGACCTGGTGAGGGTCGCGGGAATTCGATGGATGTAAACGATCCTGTGCGTCTGCACAGGACCGGTCATTATGGCGACGCTTGGGGGAGGCCTATGTCCAACAGTGGACGTCTTTCGGCTGAAATGATAATGATGACAGCGTTGATTTATCATAACATTAACCTGAAACATACATAAACTAACACCTTTTCCCTATAGGGGTAGGCAGAACCATAGTACACCAACTAAACTGCAACCTCAACATGTCTGTTTCTGTTTATTGACGTTCATAAGTTTATTTGGTGTATATTATTTAAGTTTATTCTATTATTGGTTAGCTACATAAATAAAATATATCTGGATATAAAAAAAAAACTTTTTACAAAAAAATACAAGCGATTTCAAATTTAAAAAAAAAACACTCAAAAGTGCAAAATAACTTTAATTTCGGAAGTCAATGTTTCTATATTAGTTTTGTCTCTTCGTTATTTAACACAGACTTCCGAAATTAAAGTTATTTTGCACTTTTCAGTGTTTTTTTTCTTCTATCAACAATGTACTCGAGATTAAGGATCAAGAACAAAATCATAACGCTTATGTGGCCCTGAATTGCTTTAAGTAAACATTTAGATTTGTTCGAGACAGAAGTCATAAATTAACAATAAGTTCAGTTAATTATAAACACAATTACACACACATAATTTTCCACAAATTATGTGCCTATGTACCACTACTGTACATGAAGTTTAAATAAATAAATAAACCTTAAATCATAAACATACACTAATATTGTTTGCATTATATTTGAATTCAAGACTTTCTATCATTAGATAGTAGGTAAAATCAATAAATTTAAAAAATGACATTTCAAATTCAAACCTCGTTTTTAAATGTGTTCAAAAATTATTATTCAAAATTTAAACCAAAATTGTAAGCAATAAGGTTTATTATAAAATGCTAACAATGGTGCTTATTCTATTTTCATAATAGAGAGATATCATATTTCAACTCTTAGAACAGAGTCAGTATTGAGTTGCAGAGATTTTTCAAATTTTTAATGTACATTCCATTAAATACTTCTGCAACTTCAATATTCTTTGCCAAATCTATAGATTTAATCAATTTAATCATATTTTTCAATGTTATGTTCTTTTTTATTACAATAATTTTATTTTAATAATGATAGATATTTCTGTGGAATCCTGATCATGGCATGAAAAAATAAAAAAAAGTTTATAATATTTGTCTCCATATCATCTCTATAGTAGGTAAAGTATTAATAATGAATTTGGTGCAAAAAAAACCTGGTTTAATAAGTCATTCTCAAAATTTGTACATATTACAGCTTTTCGGATAACATAAATCGAAAAAAATGCAATTAAAAAATAACACTACTTGACGTACTATAATATAAGACAATAAGATACTGACGTATTTTGTAGTAGGTCTGGATAGTAGAACAGGATCTCTGCTAATAATTACCTAGTTAATTATGTTTTTTACTTTTAACCAACTAACCTGTAATTTGGGAACGGCTGTTTTTAGTAATTTACGCCTTTTCGAGTTTTTCTTTATGCCAAAGTGAAAGTGAATATGATAATAACAATGAATTCATCTCCTCTTTCCTGTGCAACAATGGATATCCATTCTGCATAATATAATAGGTAGCAAAAAACAAAGCTTTACTCCATTCATTCTGTATTCTCAAGCAACGAACGTTTGACGAAAATGTTGGTGCGTTATATCAAACATTGGTGCAAAAAACCAAAATTGATAAAATTATTTAAATTGCACAATTAGTTTCACTTTTACTATGTAAATATGCGAATGTTAGCATAAACCTACCGAAAAAAAAGAATCTTTCAGAAATTTGAGTATTGCGGTGGTTATTTGAACAATTTTTGAACGCGCTGGCGGCAACTTTGCGTGTTAATGTTGGCTACAATTGGACCACACTGACTTCAAATATCACTCGCACATTTATTTGGGGTGATATTTGTCGGGCCGTTTTCGAAACAGTGATCGGTAATCTAGTACATTGTTGATCGAAGGTTTTTTTTACTTTGAAGTCGGTTGTATTTTTTTTTTATATAAAGTTTTTTTTTACACTTTTCAGTAATGGTACCACCACTAAAAAGTACCCCACATCCATACTTAAATACCTTATAGCCAGAGTGCATCTCATGAAAATTTTAAGGGTCTACCTTTTATAGCAGAACTTTTTACGTCATAATATTGTTTTGCATAACAACGGATAGCATAAACTTCATTTCGCAGAAAATCATTTCGCATACACTCAGTTGTCATACATTCAAAACTCATAATTTTGTTAGTCAGAATCATCTTTAGGCATAATGTTTATATCCATAATAATTAAAAAGCAGAACCATCATATCGCAGAAAATTCACAGTCAGAATCGTTTTTTGGCATACATTTTATATCGATAGTGCAGCATGCATGTAGCATGCAAGCAGGCATGCAACATGCAGCAGGCATGCAACATGCAGCAAGCATTGTTTCTGTCATGGCTCCGGCGCTGCGGGGTTTGGGCGGCGCCACGCGAGCTTATCGTCACAGATGGTTTTAACGCTCACCACCGCAGCTTCGGCTTGCTGGCCGGCTTCGCCGGCCAGCCTCAGCCGCGGTGACGGGCCTTCAAACCACCTGCTCCTCAGCTCGTGGGCCGCCCTACCCCTCCGCGCCTACGCGGGTTTAAATTACACTCTAGGGGTAGGGCAGACAAGACTGCGTAAAGTCGGTTTCGCAGCGATTCGTTTCTGTCACAAAGTTTTGCAGCACAACGTATTGACTTTTTATGACACAAATTTAATTTAATATTGAAAATGCTACCAATACATGCTATATTTAGAACATTCTATGTCACTTTTGCAGACCATTCGATTTTAAATACATTGCACGTAGGTTATCTAACCATTCGACAGCATAAATTTACTTTATTTAAATTATCAGTTTTATTCCATATATTATAAGTTTTTGATGTTTTGAACACTAATTTTTACAAGAAGATACATCTATTTTAATTTTTGATGTTCAAATATGCACCCATACCAAATAATCGTATCTCTAAATAAATGTTATGCTAAACAAAATTATGCATAATATTAATTATGGCAAAGGTAATTATGCGAAACAAAATTCTGCCAAGATAAAAGTATGCCATTGTAAATTCGGACACGTAAATATTCTGCCAAACAAAAGTTATGCTAAATAATTTTTATGCCTTAAAAATATTCGATTAAATAAGATTATGCCATGTGAGTTATGCCAAATAAAAATCGGAGTATCAAGATTCTGCCAAATAGAAGGAACCCAAATTTTAATAATCCCAAACACGGTTAGATTACATAAATTTATTACACAGTGCCTAACTTCAGGCTTCATCATCAGATCAGTTCGATATATTCCCCTCTCCTTTCAGCCAGTCATGTATAAACAATGCAATTTTACTTCTTACGACGGTTCTGCTGTAATCCTATGAGGAGTTCTGTTCCATATCTTCGAAGTTCATGACAATATTTCTATGGGACCAACTCCGAAGCATAACCTTTCAATAAAAAAAAAATTCAAAATCGGTCCACAATTGATCGAGAAATCGGTGAACATATAAAATATATACATAAAAAAAAATACATTCAGCCGAACATAGAACCTCCTCCTTTTTGAAGTCCGTTAAAAATACATTTTACATATTTACTGGAGTTAATTTCCATTTTGATCTTTAACCGTTTTGTGTGAAAGTAGAACAAATTAATTAGATGCTTTCGGCATGAATCACAGGGCAAATAATTATTAGTTATGTTTCTGCATTTTTACGCACTTGACGCGGACGAAGTCGCGGCTAACAGCTAGTTTGGAGTAATTAGCACTGTATATTATAAAAATTCGCCCGTCGTCGTCTACCATTCTGAACGGAGTTGTTGAGCCTGAATAGTTCGGTACTATTTCGGACTAAAACTATGGAAACTGCCTGCGCCGACCACCACCCATAGACCAAGATCCCAGAGCTGTCTGACTGACATAACTTATTTTCATATGGATGAAACCTCAGGTTCTCAGTAGCGTCTCATGTGCTGTGAATACCTGTGTGCTTGTGGAGCTCCTCCTTGGAACCCCTAGGCAGGTACCAGGTTTTGGTCCACGGACAGTGTCTGACACTTATGGATACTACTTTAGAATAATATTTTACAAAACATATATAAAAATCAGCCATAAAAAAATAAGTAACTCTTATTTTTAGTTCCCTTTCTCACCTCGTACCTGCCCAAGTTCCCCAAGGGGGAGCTCCACAAGCACACAGGTATTTAAAGCACATGAGACGCGTTTCATCCATGTGAAAATAAGTTATGTCTTATCGCTCTGGGATCTTGGACTATAAAGCTGTAACAAACCGTATGTATTCGGTACTGAGTAACGGGTGCGCCATCCAGTACCGAGTAACGAAACGTTACTCATGAATACATTTCCTTACTCGCATTTTTGCCAGTTCAATTTACGCAAGTACCGTTGGTAGCAAACCGTACAATACGGTCAACGTAACTTGACGGCCCTGAACATAGGCTCTGCGAACTTTAGCGCATGTACACACGTAAAAAAAGCTGTTATTGACATTAATTTTTTTAAACCAAATTTGGAATAAAATTTACTAATACAGGGACCAAGTACAAATAAAATAAATATTAAAACACTTTGGAGACAGAAAGCTACAATAATATATAACTTATGAATATAACTAATATAACTTATGAATTAAAGAAACAAACCTAACACTACACAAAAAACTTAACAATTTATTAATAACAACCAACGAAAACTTTTGTCACCGCCTGTGCTCAAGACAGAGACAGGGATACGAAAATAACACCAATGCTAACGTGTGAGTGAGACATATTACTGCGTACCGAACATTGCCGAATAAGTACGAAGCTTTACGAAGTTACCGAAGAGAGATGTCCAATACGCGTGTCTGATGGTGTTGTTTAATCTTTTTTTTTTTAAATCGATTTCAATTAAGTTATAAAAATATATTTATATTCAATTTTCTATGGAGGTTTAAAATATTCTCAAACAATCGTTATTCCAGTAGTTGTTTATAAATAACTGATATTTAACAAAATCATGTCTTTCAACCAAGAAAATAAAATTTTATACGTTTTTTTTTCATTAAAGTCGAAATCTCGTTTACTAACGACAACATTCACTATGTTTGTAAATCTATTTCGTTCAATATCTCATAGAAACAAAAATAAATAAATTCCAAATCGATAAAAATCGATTGCGATATTTGATTGAATAAAGGGTCGATTGTATTTACATAGAGTCAATCTCTAGCCTAGACCTCCGCCCCGCGCACGTCGCCTTATGCCACCATTTTGTTCCTAAAAAACGTTCGTGCGCAGCCTTCTGCACAAAGTTCAGGCTCGCCAAAATACGCCGGCCGTATTATATGTGTTCGGTACTGAGTAACGTGTACGCCTTTTACTACCGAGTAACAAAATGTTACACATGAATGCATTTCGTTACTCGTATTTTTATAGTATGGGTACTACTCTTTCAGTTCACTCAAGGACCGTTGATGAGTGTATTGAAACGTTTACTAATCTTATGTTTTATGCCTCCACGCGCTTATTTGGTGATTTTAAAAGCGTATGTTACAAAGAATGATGTTTATTTATTAAGTAAAATATAACTTAAACAAAAGTCTTAAAAATGCACCTTACGCAGTTTGGTGTATAACGTATAGATAAGTAGGTATGTTTTCTAAAAATTACGAATGTTGCATACGCTATACGACTTGTTTCGTAGCTTTAACATAGCATATTATGAGGTATCAGAAGTAACGAGTAACGTAACGATACAATAGTAACGAGTACTAATTGTTATAGTAACGAATACATACGGGTACGCTTTCTTTCGTTACTTTTATACCTCTATTGGACTAGAAGTGTTTCGATTTTTCTGATGAGAAGTGTAGGCCTACTTTAATTTGCAACGTTTTAAATCCTTTTTCTTCACTCAGGGTTAGTGCTGGTGAGTGATGCAGTGGCTGCACAGGGTCTCGCCGACGGAAATTATCGCATAGGGCCTCAGCACGTCACCGTAGAGGGTGGTCGTGCCTACGTAACCGGCACTAAAGTACTCTGTGGCAGTACTACTGGTCTAGACGAATGCGTTGCAACGTTCAAACAGTCTTTGGGTAAGTTAAAAAATTGCATGTATCGAACCTTCCCATGAACCAGGCTCCTTACTGCTTCTACATCTCTTCTGGTAGTATTCGTATTTAATTAATTAATCTCATCCTTACAGACTGTTCCTTGGAATACGCCTTAGAAGCGGCTTCTCTTCACCCAGCCAGAGCTTTGGGCATTGACGATAGAAAAGGGAAACTTAATTTCGGATGTGATGCAGACTTTGTTATGCTTCATCCCGAAAAAATAAAAATTAAGTCGACTTGGATAGCCGGCGAATGTGTTTATAAATGTGATGAACAGTGAAAAATTTTGTGATAATAAGTTTAGGGGTCTGACCAGTTAAATTAAAATGTTATTTTTATCGATTATGTACGTATATGTAAATAAATCATTGTTACCAATATTACAATGTAATTGATTTTTTTTGCTAAAAATCGAAACTAGCATAAAATGATGAAGATGATTAAATCAAAAATTATTTACCCATCTATATTTTGTTTTTATTTGTTACCTTCCGTCTAAATTATAACTAAGGATAAACAGATAACTTAGTCCTAGTAACAGGCTAACTTATCAATCGTGGAATGTTTTATTAATATTTATACATGGGCAAGTATAATAATTTAGAAGTCTTGTTAGTGGCATGGAAAATCTTTATTGAAGTAAATATATTTATAAAGTCAGTACAATTTAAGTTCAATAGTTTCCAAAAATATTAAAGTGCAGGTTGCTGATCACCTGGCAATGTTAAATATGATTATTTCTTAATTAAAATACAAGCTAATATTGAGAAAACTGTAATATGTGAATAATAACATGTATATACCTAAATAAAATCATGACAAAAATATATTTTAGGCAGGCTCTGAATTACACTGCTCTGCTGTTGTTATCCTGGCCACAGTTCACATTAATAAAACTTATAATTATTAATAAAACCGCTAATGCCACGTGACAATTTGCAATCGCCATTAAAAAAAGTTAAAGAAAGAGTGCAAAATGGCAATCATCCAAATTATCAAGCAACTTAGCGGTAAAAAGAATTTGGTCAAAGTAAGATGTGCAACCAGTAACAAATAAATTCTACTTCTGTCCACAGTAAACATCAAACTATTCATCAGTTACATTGAATAATATAGGTTTAATTATCGAATACACTCAATTCCTCCACATCTTCGTAGGTGTGGACAGAGAACCAGTTGGGCATCTTAATTTTACGATAAAATAATTAAACATCAAGTTACAAACCACGCAATGTATATTCATATTGTATACAATAATCTAGGTGTATGTATATAATGTAAATACATTTTCATGAAAAACAAAAATAATATCATGGAATATTCAAAGAGCCAAAATATTTGAGATTAACTCTACCTTGATACCATTAACTTCTAAGATCTAGGCACAATGCAGCAGAGACTCCTGTATGGATTATATAACAATTATTTTCGTTGACTGTGGGGCTAAATAGTATAATAACAGTCAACACCATCACACAAGGTATACTGAAGACATTATATAAACTGCCAAACCTTTTACATTTATAGAACATATTTGATGAGAAAAGATATGTCGGATAAAACTGGACCTATGCGGACAAAGCTTGTGTGTTGTGCTATTACAAAACGAGCAGTATAGTATAATGGTTTCAGAGCCAGTGGCGATCCCATGTGCTGATGCTGCTGGCGCCCCTTGCAGCTTGCACTCTGCGGCAAGCCGCCTTGAAGGCAAACAACTACATCTAATAAAACTTCAACATTTAATTTCTTTCAAATGTTTACGGAGGGTATTGTCTGTTAGATATAATTTCGTGTCTGGAGTCCACATCCATACTAAACACACGGTGGACTACAACTAGGTTTAAAATACTTTTTAACAGAATTAAATTATTGAGCAATATATTCTTAAGAGAATATTAGTAGAGGTTTGCTCGGCTGCACCAACTCTACAGAATAATTCATGTTACTCCTAGTATCAAATACCAATATGCATACTACTCCACAAATGTCATTTCCGCAAAATGAGAATTAAATAATTAAAATAAAAGGAATAATGAAATCTTTGGATCAAAATTAAAATATGCATTTGGAACTTGCACCTTTCACACTAACTATTACAATAAATTTCACATTTCAACATAAAATGACAAGAACATAAGACAGTGTAACTTAGAATACTTAAATCTACATTGAAAACAAAAGAAATAGCCATTTTAACAACATCTAAACCAATGAGGAGAATAAAATCACGGGAGTTGCAGACAATTTCTATGTAAACTAAATTGATTCGGTATGATATGTTTTGTTGTTTACTGAAAAATTTGTGAGATGAAGAAATACCTGAATGGCCGCTTAAGAGAAAAAAATTATGCTTATAGTTATAGAATCAAAAAATAAGATCACTACAATACGTAAATACCAAGATTGTATATTAAAATATTTGTACTTTTACTGACTAAAGGAAAACATTGGCAACTGCTAATAATCCTACAATTGTAAAAAAAAAAAATTGTATAATGTAGACTGAAAACGGTCATCTCAAATTCGTTCACTCTAAGATGTGGAATGCAATTAGAATTCTTTAACAATATTAAAAGGTATAATAATATATTAAATTTTTATAATCAGCTCAACAATGTATATAATCTATAATAATTTAAAAGCCTAGATCCAAACTGTGATATTTATTGCACAAGCACACATGTGGCTTAAAATTCCAATGGGAATAGAGCTCACAACCTTATTATTATTTATGTTGTTTTTAGAACAGTGGAGATTATATTGGTTAAGTGGGTGAAGTTCAAAATAAATTATATTATCGTTTGAGCATGCCGTCTTTCAAGTTTTAATTGGAATCATTTCGAAATAAAATAATCAGGTAGGGTATAATTGAAATAATCTTAATCCCACCCACGGTTCAAAGTTGAACAAAATTGAATTGTAACGCCACAACACTCCACCGAGACCGTCGTGCTGTGCTTGGTGCCACTAATAGGCAATACGCCCACCTCCAATAGGGAGGGTAATTAGAGCTCACCTTGTGCGCTGCGAACCCTACTTCTATCACATTACTTGGCACCAAGTATGCAAATGTCCTTGACATGTTCTTCCCAACGACGCGTGGCGATCCACATACATAAGAGCTTTAATATACAAGGAAATCTGCAATTATCAGTGCCATATAAAGTGATACTACACAACTACTGAAGTAATTTATTGCTGGATACATAAGGGAATATAGATTCAAGAGAAATATCTTTACCAAAATTGCTTTAAAGTGTATATAGGTAACTTTTAAGATTCCCGAGAAAGGCTACTGTAATGTACTCTAATGATACAATTATTATCAAGTAATGTCAATGGACAATAGATACCATTTGACTGCCATTCATCCATGACATAGTGCTTACTTGCTACGGCAAATTATACAGCCAAGCAGACGCGACGAATAACCGCCGCGGCCCGCGCCAACCACTAATAAACATCTCTAAACAACACCACCATATAGGCAAACTTGTGATACTGTATGTGTGTATATCAATTGAAAAATACTAGTACCTACTAAACATTTCTACGCTGATCCCTACATAAAATACATGGCAAGAAAAGAGGAAAGTGTCGATATCACCAAAATTAACGATATACTACGGGGGGTTTTGTTGACAAGTTAATACTTTCGAGTTAAAAACAATAGTAGTTAAAATGTTCATTGATGAAAAATAAAAATGGTTCGTTATAATAAAATATCTGACTTCGAATTTACCGGAATCCACACATAAAATAGTATAATTTGTAAAATTATCCAAAACTTATCACACCACTTTTTAATAATTTTATGCAACCCTAAAGCAATATTATTAATAGCGTCAAACGCTCCCTTTGGGGCAATAATAAGTTCTATTTCGGTTAATTTTACTTCACTAACACACAATAATTTTGATCAATGACAACGAATTAAAATTGAACATTATAATATTAAAACCCTGAATATTAATAAAACAAAAAAATTGGCAACAACTAATAACTAATTTTTTACAAATATTATACAATAAAATAATTACTATGTGCATGCACAAATATCGTAAGAAAATAATTTGGCAGTAAAAATTCGTAAATCTAAAGGCCTAAACACACTGGCCAAAAATACTATTTATATAATATAGGCCCAGAACATATAATTAAACAAAACAATAAAACGACAAAATCAGAGTATTAATCACACCTGCTCTTCCGCGAGGGGTATGTAGACTCATTTTAAACTAGTTAAAATAATTAAAATAAAGAAAATAAGATTCCCTAATACTATTGGGACAAAAATCCTGAAACAAATAACTTAAAAACAATATGAAAAATAAACCCAAAAGTTACTCACTAATCAATAGAGGATTCAGACTCAAATGTCAAAATTCAACTTATCACTGGCTTCCAAAGATACGACGTTGCTCAATCGCCCCACGTCTCAATCTTTGCTCGTGTCTTTCAAAATATTGAGTCATGTAAGTCTTAAAATGTTGGTTCATTATGTCTCTCTATTATTGCTCATATCACATCTAATTTTGCGTATCGAATATTGTAAAACTGTTCCATACACAACAAATACATAAAATAAATACCTATTTCTAATTAAGTACACATATTCATACATGTTACTCTTCAATTATGATTTTATTATTCAGTATAAATTATATGGCTCAGCAATACGAAGAGAGTGCTATCAACTAATTAATATTTAAACTTTAATTACAATTTAGTAACATGAAGGTGTATTTTTTTTTTCAATGAGATGCACTTTATTTTTGGAAATTGAGGAATTAATATATTTGTAACAAATCAAACCAAAAAATTAGAGAGCATTTAAAACTGACATTAACAATATTGGTAAAATATCACACTTAATTTTAGGTGGTCTGGTTAAGTACTATTTCCAAAGTGTATGTAAAACAAAATAATGGTCATGTACAACACATTTTATTTGGCTATCGTAGAATTTCTTTGATAATGGTGGCATAATAAACTTCATATTTCTGAATACTTATGTACCAGTAAGAACAACAAATATCGCACAATATGGCTATTTAAACGTTATTCGTAGAACAAACGTCAACTGCTTTTTTTAGGTCGGCAAATTCGTTTCAAATAGTCTAATATATTTGGAAGACCATGGATCCCTGGAATTAGTTATGGTATAAGGTAAAATTGTATCTGACCATTACTTATGCATTACAATTTTGATACCATATTAATAATAGGGATTTTATATGACATAGTGCCCCACTTCCTAAATACTAATTTTAGGAAACCTAACAAGGGACAATAATATGATGTAAATTGTGAATATATCTAAATATGGTATCGCTTTAATAAACCGCATTTGTACCTACAATCTAAAACTATGAATTCTCAATTTTGAATATAAATGTGGATAGTTATAAAAATATATAATTTGGCGAACTGTATACTCATCGAACATATAAGTAGAAACGTTTTATAATGGCAAATTCATGTACATAACAAGTGATATCAGTTGGTTTTGTTTCATGCTTCCCTTAAATACTTAATACATACGTACTGCAAATGAATTCGTTTATGTGTGAGTGACTATTTCAACAACAATATAAGTGCACTATAAAAGAACAAGCTTGCATTACTATTTGTAGAAGCTCGCTATATACAAGAAAATGCCAAATAAACTAATTGTCTACATTAAATTTTAACTATCCAAATTACAATGTTATACAAAATTATTACAATGTTCATTTATAGCGGTTCTCTAATAATACAGCATGCATTACAATGTATCATCATTATTAAGACATTTACTTACAATAAACCAATTCTTAACAATGTATGTTGTAATGCCTACTCATGAAAAATCTTTCAAATATGTAATAGGCTCTCAAAACAAGAGTACACGAAAAACATTTTGTATAGACACAAGAATTCTGTAAATGGTAAATATATTTTAACGGACAATATATAATATTGTATACGAGATTAACCTAAACTAGATGGCACGTTATTATGGTGTCGCCTCCTTTGGTCATGACAAGACTAATTTTTTATATTTTTAATAAACTCAATTGTGCGTTCATATTTGTTCTCATTCTGCAAATTACTGATATCCAAGAAAATCAATAATATAAAAAAAACAAAACGTACGTATATTGGGTTAAAATTCGAACAAATCAACATTTTTCTGAGGCGACACTCCCACGCAGTCCCCTAATTGACATGTTTAAACTTCACTCGAACTAGGAACCATACCAGCTGCTAAAATTTAGAAACAAAATAAAAGTCCTGTCGATGGGAATTGTTTAGTTAAATTTGGTTATGGTTGTTCCTCAGCAGGAAATTTGAAGTTCCGGATGTATCTGAGTGGAGTTGACTATACTAAATTGAAGCTTAAATTTCACACAATTAAAATAAAAATTGTCCATTTCTACCCGCTTCATTAGTTATCGTAGTTTATAGTCAGATATAAAATAAATCCGAAACTTTTCTATCCTCCATGACCAAATATAACAAAATTGATAATTGGACTATAACGAAAATAATAGAAGTTGAATATTATATACTAACCTTTGGATTTTCCATTACTAGAACTAAATGCAATTATAAAATAATAATGACAGATGAACAAAAACCCAAACAATACGCAAGTATTCAGTACTTTGGAAATAATAATGACTTAAGTCTATCCATAGCAGTGAATAAAAATATAGTGTCTCTAAATCTAGAATGCCATAAAACAAAAAAAAAAATCACGAAGCATACCGAAATTAGGATCACTATAGTTCACTGCTTATGGACAGAGTGTTAAAATATCAGACTAACATGAAATTTAACACAACATAACGAAATAAGTAGTCAAATACTGGTTTAGCAAAAAATGTTAAGCTTTGTAAAAACAGCAATTAATATAAAATATAGGGAATAAATGTGAGATCTTGTAGTATGCAGACTTACAGCCATCGAGTTACTCCTCAGACAATATAAAGGGTGTTGAGGACTAGAACATGATGATTATTTTTAGCCAGAGTGACAATATAACCTTCAGATGTAATCTTTAATCCGCAGCAGCGAGACACCTGAAAACAATGATCGACATAAAAATATTAGTAAGTCAACTTCATTAATAAATAAATAGTTCCTCTAAGTAGATGCATAATGTATAAAGTGTAAAACTAACCTTGACGTAGGGGCACTCGAATTCAGTGACGAGAACTCCGTCACGCGAGAACACGGCGACATGGAACTTGTTGCCATGCGAGTCGCCGATGAGCACGTCACCAGCGTCGGACACGTCAATGCCATTCGGAAAGTTTGTGACGTTCTCACATCCAATACGGCGTAGAAAACGCCCTTCATCGTCGAAAACAACTACGCAGTGCCCCTTAAAATCGCAGACGTAGAACTCCTTGCCTAAAGCATGGAAGATATATTATTAGAAACTTCACTTTTGATTGCTATGACAACATATAAAAACACAAAAAATACCAGTGTGTAATTTTACTCAAACTTAAATTTCCAGAAAAAGATAGGAAAGCCTATAACCAGGCAAATACATACTACTTCATCACTTACCACTGATAGCAATATCAGACGGCTCCCTCATGCACTCACTGCAATCAAACCAACTCATGAGGTCGCCTTCCTCTGACAATATGAATACTGTAGGTGTCACACTATCCACTGCCACAATGAGACCTTCAGCAGTTACTGCCAAACCAGCCACAATATCGATGAAACGCACCTAAAACCAACGTCAAAATTAGCATCAAATAAATAGCATTAGACAATAGTATGTTTAAATATAGCAAATACTTACAGCAATTTTCTTCAAGAAATGACCATTTTTGGTAAAAATTTGCATGCGGGACCTCTCATTGCCACGGTCACATACGACGAATTTGCCCGTGGCACGGACGACTGCCACTTTGCGTGGGTACCACAGCTGGCCTTCCTCCTTTCCAGCAATGCCAAAGTTAAACTTGTAGGTCCCAGACTTATCAAACACCTATAAAAAAGAGACGTTTATAAAAATGTCGTAGTTTTAAAGTAAGCTTGTATTACCCAAGCAAATAAATTTTAAATTGCATACCGTGATGCGATGATTGTTAGTATCGGCGACAATAATATCTTCATCGTTTCCGAGACAGAACCCATGAGGGGAATTGAACTGCCCTTTGCCACTGCCTAGTTGACCAAACTTGAATCGAATATGCATAGGTGTAGCTTTTGTAGCACGCACAAGAGGAGCCGGAGGAGGCACAAGAGCGGCTTCCTCAGCAGCAGTTAACAAAGGTCTTCCTGGAGACACGCCACGAGGGCCCACACCGCCAATTCCACCAACACCGCCAAAGCCATTCACTTCTGGAAAGAAACCATAAAAAATAATGATCTTTATCTTCAAAACTGACGAAATACAAACAAAATATATTCGGGACGTACCAGTATTCAACCCGAGTTTAGCAAGAGCTTGTAAATTGTTGTAGGCCTGAGGAGAATTCAGGTCACCAGCAAGTAGTTCAGCAAGAGTAAAAGTCGGAGCTGGAGATGCATGGGGAGGCGGTGGAACATCTTTTTCAGCAATACTAGCCAACTGCTGCAAATTGTATTCAACCATAGACGGCATTGCTGGCACACCGCCGCCGACTCCCTGTACACTATTCATGCCGCCAGTAATGACACCGGTGTTAGTGACACCCACTCCAGTAACACCTCCTACACCAGGTACTCCAATAGCAGGTACACCCGAAACTCCCACCATGCCTCCAACTCCAACACCAGTAACTCGGCGGATTCCTCCCATTGGATAATCATCAAAAACAGGAGCATTAGTCACCGACACAGCGGGAGAATGAGAATTTGATGTCACAGATACAATAGCAGAAGACTCGCTTGCACGCTTTCTTTCTTCTGCACGAGTTGCTTCTGTACGGAATGTTCCAAAAGTTTCTTCAGAAATATCATCAAACTTATCCATCTTAGTAACAAACTCCAATGAATAATCGACATCGAATTCCGGTGCTCCTTCCAACAAACGGGCAAACTGGGAGGCGACGGTCTTTTTCAACATCACAATTTCAGTACCATCACCGCGGCGGAGGAGTCTAGCGGCGAATTTACAGGCACAATCAATGCGCTGAACAGTTTTATCGACGCGATCAAAGAGATCCATTACCTTGAGTTCTCTTTCCTTATGCAAACGCTCAAGTTCTTCAAGAGCCTTTTCACGGCACCTCTCCAAAGCAGCTTTATAAGCATGATAAGCTTCATTGATCACACCTTCGGCTTCATCTCGCTGACGTTGTAGATCTCCAAGTGCATCATCGAGCCTGGCTGACGCACTACCAGCTGTTGCAGCACGAGCATTAGCTTCCACGATGAAGTTGCGCAATTCAGCACGTAGGTTAGGTTCGACATCAACGATTCTCTCACAGCGATGTTCACCTACTTTGTGATCCACAGTTAGGCATTCGGTGCAAGCACCAACTTCACATTCGCAGCAATAAAACTTAAGGCTCTCTCCAGCATGACGAGCGCAAAATATAGGCTTATGCACAGCCGATTTTTCCTTGGAGGACCTTAGAGCATCAAATGGTACTACTCTGTGATTTTCAAAGCATCTCATGAATTCGTGAGCAGAATTGCAGTTAGAACATAGAAAATGAGAGCAATCAGTGCAGCGAGCAACTGCAGGTTCCTTACTCTTGCAACAGGTGCAAACGACAGACTGATCCATAGCAGACACATCCAAAATGTTGGTAAGGACATAATCGGAAGGAAGGGATGCAGCCCCACCTCCAGGTATCTGGTAACAAAGTGTTCATAAGTTAGTTGTGTAACTTAGACCAATGAGAAAGCTGAAAACAGATTATATGTAACTGAATATCTACCTTGGTTTCTTGTTTGCATATTGGGCATTCTACAGCCAAATCAAATTTTAGAGAATCGCCAGCTTCATTAACCATCAACTTGTCAATGCAAGCTTCACAAAATACATGAAGGCAAGACAATACACGAGGACTGCACAACTTATTGCTGAAAAATAAAAAATATACTCATAAAGAAAACTTTGATTAATGCATATAAATATTTACAACTCGAAAAATCCGTTACTCACTCGCAAATTTTACAATTTTGCTCTTGTTTTCCATTGTCGGTAGACTCCAAAGAACCTTCATCTCCCAGACTAACTAAACCACCCCCATAAAGGTCCCCATTCATTTCTTCCATTTTAACTTACAATTATGTTGGTGTATAATGAATATATCCTTGACCTTATTACAACAAGAATCTGGAACAATAAATATTGTTTGAATTTTTTCCCTTAAGACACTGTTTTGACCTAGTATAAGATACCTCATTTTGAGGTATCCTGCAATCTTCTGACCAGATGGGTATTGTGTCTAGTCCAGACATGTGCCCGATAGTTAATTTCGGAATGTTGTATATTATGTTCTAATCACACGGAGAACGCTGATACCGCGATGCAGGATTTTTAATTTTTAATTCATATGTGGCAATAGATAGATATCAGTACAAATCAGTACCTACACTAAAACACATGCAAGGACATTCATGTTTAATATTGATCAAAAGATTAATCTGAATTGTTGCATAAAATAATCTACCCAATAACCAGTTTCATTGCAATTGGCTTTACCTAGAAAGAGGATCATTTTAAAGAAAATAAATAGCCCTTGACCATAATATTCTATATTTGGCTGTGCCATTATAGAGTTACTGACCACCATTCAAAACGCGACTAAATAATGCCACTAATAGAGAAAGTGCGTTTTGTACTCAAGAGCAGTATCAAGTTTGGTGTCATTTGAAAAATAAAAATAGCTTCATTTTATTGAACACCAACAAAAAGTCGCGTGTGTGTGCAGGGAAAAGAAATATGAACAATTTTATTTTAATATAATATCATCAATGTAGCTTGATGCTTCCAGTCAATGGACTGGATGTTAGGTGAATGTACCTAACATCAATTTTTGTTGTTATACACAAACAATTTCAGTCCATCCTCAGACCATTTTTTTTTTCTGGCTCCATTCTCCACTGAATAACTTTTTTTTTCTATAATAACAGAAATCAAAGTCAGGTGTATGGATTGGAGACAATAGCTGCTACAATGATGATATCCTACTAAAATAAAATGAGTCAATTTATTCTCTGCACATGTCTGAGTGTTGGTAATAAAGCCATTACTAAGTAAGACCTTTCAAATGGCATAATGCCACAATTTTATAAAGCACTGGGTATGGATTCCATACAAAAGTGCCCATTGTCCTTTGTATGGAAAGTATTTACAATACCACCTGCCTCCAGCAGCAGTTGACTATTAATTAATAGAAAAAAGGTTTTCATTTCTAAAATGTAAACTTTAGCCACATTTAGAAAAACACCTAAACTTAGCACCTAAAGCTAGCAAGACACTTTCCCATACCTAAAAGGTCTCTTGAGCCTAAAAGCAGTGTGTCATCTTCAACTACATAGAATAGCCACCCATAAACCACCCGTGTAATCACCCGATTACAGCAACTGATTTCAAGATAAAGAAAGAAAAAGAAAAAAAAAAGACTATTAGCAAGCATACTACAATATATATACTATTTGTGGCATTTTTTTTTAACAGAAGAGAGGTTTTAATTTAATTTCACAAATGACACTATTTCCTATGTTCTTCAAACCCTCCATGATTTATCTACTTAAGCCAGGGGACATTTTCAGATTTTATTTTATTTTTCACCTCTTCTTATTGTCAAAGCATTACATAGGTAACATGTTTTCAAATTTATGTAATTGTGTTTCAATTCTTTTGATTACTGTGCAAAATATTTATTTGTAATTCATTAAACCCAGAGTGAATGATTGTCTTTCTATTGAGTCTCTAAATACAATACTCAAAAGGTTAAATTAATTGTTTACTCAGTTAAGTCTGATAAACTCAGGCTTTACTTGAAACCAGTTTTATAAACCATAAAATGGCTTTGAAACAAGTTTGAGATTTTCAGTACTTAATACTTGCATTTTTATTTGTTTACTGGTAATGAAAATCATAGCACAACAATAAAAAAACAATGGAAATATTGTATGAAGGATGATACTATGTCTAGAAAGGTGGTGAAAACTGAGATTCAGAGAAAGAAGAAAAAAAAAAATTTCGTTTTCCAAAAGTGACCTCAAATATATAAGGGCAAAGGAATAATTATGATAATGAACAATAAAAAGTTGTACTGAAGTGTCCAAAACGATGACATACATTTGCTTTAGGCAAAATTTACACAATTTTTTGTGTTTTTTAGCAAGCAACTTTTCTCCGGTTCTATGTGAGATTGGGTATTGTGAAGCTAAAACTTAAATTCAAAAACCAATTTAGGAGGTCTTTCTTCAAAGTTATTCAAGGCACTTTGCCAATCTTAAGACAAGGTATTATTTATGGTCCCTACTCAGACACAATTTGATTTAATTTTAATGTTTTTTTTTCACCTTTTTAGTTTTTATATAAGTATTTTATTTAGAACATAGATTTATCAAGAAAAAATATTTTAGACATTTTTTATTCATACTTTTTCTAATTAGAAAGTATTTTTAATTCCATCTAATAAAATACTTCATCTTGAGCCTGAATTGCACTGAGAATCCAACTCCTAGAAGATTAAATACCAATCTGATGCCAGATAACTTGTCGTGCTATGACATTGATAAAATCGATAGTGACAAAGGGCTGTATTTTTTTGACACGATAGAACTCGAGAATCCGTAGTCGAAAATGCAACATATAAATTTGCCGCCGATTACATGAGATATAGTCAAATGTTGGTATGCAGATAGGCTAGGATTACTTCAACATTCCAGACCCAAGTAGTACATGGACTTGGTCAACAGAAAAGGAAAAATTCAGCGATAACAATGCATCATGTAAGGATCGCATAAAAACGCAAAAAGCTTAAATAATATCGTCAAAATGGCTTCATAAAATACTACCAATGTACGTACCTATCGCACAATAAACGCAATGCACCATGCAGACAATGGCGAAGGTCGATAATCCGTATCAACACGTTTTTACCCAAATATGGCCAAAATTCCCCATAGGTTAATTATTTCAATAATTCGTTCTAATTAAAAATGATTTACTAACCTTTAACAGTTTATAATTTGAAGGAAAAGCTGATAATCTACGCGCAGAAAGTTCTACCACGCCGTAACTATGAGAATACTCATCACTTTGTAAATAAATAAAAAATGAGCATCAAGTCTCAACAGATATTTTTTTTAAATAAAAGTGGTTTCTTCGATGAATTAAATTAATGTTTTGTCACGTTCTCATTTTAAAAAGGCGAATACATCACGGTGTATTGATTTTCTGCGTAGATGGTTGCGCTGTCTGTGGCTTAAGTGTTGCCATTTTATAACACATTTACCTTTTATTACCCACATTTAGTTCTAATTTCCGAAAACGAAAACGTAAAAATGTACAAAGAACGGTATTTGATTAATTATTATTTATTTCTCGCAAAGTTCACAAGGAAGCCATGTGTAGATTTTTTTTAGAATAAATATGTATTTGGGTATAAATAGAACATAAAGCCCAAATAGAGGTGAAAAATAAGAAAGACCTCGAGCAAAGGTATTGTGTTTAATAATGGTTTCTGTATGTCGGTGAAAGATAGTAATATGTTAACTGCTAATAGTAAAAGATAGCGCCATCCACGCTAGTATTTACGAACCAAACTGACGCATTAATCTTGTTTGTATGGTTCTTAGCCTGATTAATCTATATAAATATACGGAAATTCAACAACCGTCATTAAGCAGTAGTCCATCAGGCACCTGTCTCGTTGTGAGTCCTCAATCTTCCTTCGGTATTGAGGATGAGGATTGAGGCTACTGGAATTATTACATCCATAAAATAACGATGAACAATTTGACTTCAGTAGGAATAGGTATTAAGATCCTTAAAATTAACAAGACGGATACACAATTTAGCTAGCTTTCCTCGCTCATGAATTTTGTGTTTCGGGCTGTGAAAATGTGTTTTAATTATAGTTATACCTTATTTCTGCATGAAGGGTCAAAGAAAAACTTAGAATCTTTTAGGTAGCCTTCACAAGCAAAAATCAAGCTTGATTTTCCACTTTATCATAGATCTCAATTATACACAACACACATAATTATGCTATTTTTCTGCGCGTCATGAGAGAAGCATAGGGACAATTTTGTCATCTCAAGCTTCGAGAGGGTTAGTTCGCCTCTACTTGGGGTATTATTTTCCTAAAAAATGTTTAATAGAATGAATATAATGCAAAAGGTTCATCATCATCATCATTTCAGCCGAAAGACGTCCACTGTTGGACATAGGCCTAGTCCTGCAAAAGGTTAGCATAATAACATAGCATAAACATCCATCCATTATAAAGTTCTCACTGCTGGAACTCAGGCCTCCTCTCTCTAGGAGAGGGAATGGGCCGTAATCCACCACGCGGGCCCAATGCGGGTTGGTGAATGTCACATGTCTTCGATTTGTTGGTTCTAGGACATGCTAGTTTCCTCACGATGTTTTCCTTCACCGTTTTGAGAGCAGTGGTGATGAAATAAATTACACAAAGTAATGCGTCAGGCTGGGTTTGAACCCGCCCCGACTTACGAATTGTAGGTCGCCAATTCGTAAGTCGCCAGTCGGTTACCACTCGGCCACCACTGCTCAGTGCTCAGTCAATGCAAAAGGTTAACAAAATATATTTTTATTGATAAGATTATAAATCCCGATATTCAAATCAGCGTTATTAAAAAAAACATTGTGACATGACATTACTTATGACGACGTGACATTTATTGACATGTGGTTTAGGGATGTACTGTACTCATCTTTGCACTTATCGAAAAATTGTAATAGGTATTTGATTTCAATACTTGTCATTGTACACTGCTTATGTTTATGCTATTTAACAGAACGCATAGTCGTATGAATAAATAAAATAAGCAGCATTTAAGTCTCAATCAATTGAATTGATATTCTATGAATTAAATTAAGAAAAAATTTCAAGCAATATGAGAGAACATCGTTCGAATATAGTTACGCTCTTTTTTGCTGCTACTCTGGGAGGAACGAGAGGGAATTTTAGACTTTTACTGACTAAAACCCTCCTATATTTTAAAATTAAGTTTTACGTTCCAGGGCCATGGTAATACTTTCGAACAATCCCGTAGTGAAAAACTAGATGAATCTTTTGAAAAGTCATTTCTTCACCATAAATTAATATAATTATGCTTAATAGGATACTAGTATACCACTTACACTACTGTAAAAAAATATGAATGCAGTATAGTAATTAAAGACAAGTTATTATTATTTTCAATAAACAAATTAACTAAATCCATTTTTAACTTCTTAAGAAATAAAGCTATTCTTCAGTTTTTATTTAATTCTTGACTTCAATACTTAGGAGTTCGACCAGTCGATCGATAGTTACATTACGGGCTTCCGTGCAGCCCTATTCTAATATTTTCTTTCTTTCTGAATTTGACAATGTGTCCAAGTGAGAGCGTATGTTTGTGATTTTTATTCAAAATATATTCCGTAAAGTATCAAAATCTACTAATTAATGTGATTGATGATCACGCAATTTAAATATTAACAGAAGAAATTAAACAAAGTACAATGACTTTTATTCCTAATTGGGAAGAGTTTGAAAAATCTGCAGAGATGTTGTATCTAAGGGACCCTATGAACACTCGCTACAGTATCAAATATTCTCATACAAAAGGCGTATTTGTTGTTAAAATCACGGATAACAAAAAGGTAATTCATTAATAATATTGCTACTATATTTCTTATTCAGTTAAGTATAGACTGGTTTTAGACATGACCGAAATGGTCATATTTAAAACTTTACCTTTGTTTATAATTCCTAAACTTAATTGAATACAAACATTGATACCATTTGCTCATGAGCTAATACTAGAAGACCCAGTTCCAGGGCTTGCGCTGCGAAATACAGGCGCCAAGCCTAGTTCGATTTCGGCAGCACATGTTAATTTAGGTACATCTTTTATTTATTGTAAGAATATCATAATTATGAGCACAGACTAATTGTGTAATATGTATTTTTTGGTGTAATAAATTATTATTATTAGACCTCATCCTTGTGTTAATAACAATAAAATAAAGACTCCTTTTATATCATAATAAACCTAATTACTGACTGCTTTCATATCTTTATTTTACATTTGATTACAGTGTCTCCAGTACAAAACTGAAGTACAGCAAGATGTTAGAAAAATAGATAAGTTTATATCAAATCTTATAAGACACATGGCATCAAATGACAACTGAATGTGGTAACGGTATAATAAGTGAAATAAATATGTTTTCTATTTAAGTGTGTTTTCTATTTTTCCATCTAGATAACTAACATTGGATAGCACAAATGACTTAATCAATGTTCCCAAGACCTTCACATAGTGAGTGACAGTGGTCTGCAATTCAGTTTTTTCAGGTCATTATAGTTTTCTTGCAATGTTATCTTTTAATTAAAAAATACAGTTGTGCTGTATCAGTACCTGGGACTCATCCTCGACAGCCGGTGGAATTTCGAGGAGCATTTCCGACGTCTGACTCCCAAACTGAATCGGAACGGGGCTGCCCTCAAGCGGCTCCTGCCCAACCTCGGGGGTCCAGACGCCTCCTGCCGGAGGCTCTACGCAGGCATCGTCCAGTCCATGGCCCTTTATGGGGCGCCGGTGTGGGCGCCGTCACTGGGAAAGCGACCGGCGGCCCAGCTGAACGCGTGCCAGAGGGTCATGGCCATACGTATGGTGCGGGGATACCGCACGGTTTCCCGCGAAGCGGCGAGCCTCCTTGCTGGCCAGCCACCATGGGATCTTGTAGCAAAAGACCTTGCACGCATGCACGATTTGCGCGTGGAGATGCAACGCCGTGGTGAAACTCCGCTGCCGCGACAAGTCACGGCATGGCGGAAAGAGTTCCGGCGGGATCTCATGGCGGAATGGCGACAGCGACTATCGCAACCCAGTGCTGGGCACGCCGTAATTATGGCGGTAAGTCCCTTCTTTGAGGAGTGGCTGGAAAGGCAACACGGCGTCATTACCTTCCGCATGACGCAGGTTCTCACCGGACACGGTAAGTTCGGGAAGTTCCTGCACCGGATTCGTGCGGAAGCGACGCCCGGGTGTCGCCACTGTGTGGACCGCCCGGAGGACACGGTGGAGCATACGGTGGAGGTGTGCCCCGCTTGGGCAGAGCAACGCCGTGTCCTCGTGGGGGTAATTGGCGGCGGCGATCTCTCGCGCCGGGCCTTGGTACAGGCCATGGTCCGAGGCAAGGAGGAGTGGCAGGCGGTCGCCTCCTTCTGCGAAGCAGTAATGCTTGCAAAGGAGGCGGCCGATCGCGTGAGGCAGCGGTCCTCACGCCCCAACCGCCGCCGGGATTCCGATCCCGATTTCCGGCCACCGTAGGCGCGGGCTTGCGGACGGCGAGCAATGGGTGGCTTGCCGTCCGACCGTCCGGTAACCGTCCGGACCAAGCCCAAGTCGTCAACGGCGCGTGCTGTTCCACGCGCGCCTCAAGGAGATGTCAGCAACTGTAGGGGCCCAGCAGGGTCGAAGCCTACTGGGGCCAAGGGTCTGATTCTGAAAGGAAGACTCGGCCCTGGTACGAAAGGCAACGAAGGAACAGGAGTGGGTTTTTAGTCAGTAAAAGTCTGACACTATCTCCCGCCCCGCCCAAGAGCGGGGGATGTCATAAGATGATTTTCCCACCGAAAAAAAAAAAAAAAAAAGTTGTGCTGTATCAAAACAGTTTGATACAGTGCAATTTTATTGTATTTCATTGGTAAAGCGCATCCTTGTCAGCATTTGAACTCACTACCAACAATTTGAAGTTGGCTGATACAAAACTAACAGATTATTTAGAATTTTTCCTCTATACCAAGAAACTGCAAGTAGAGACTGATCATTATCATCACTCATTAATCAAGTTTGTATAGTGTTTATGATATTGTATTGAACTCTAATGGCAATTCTAAGCAGTGCAGATAGCTGAATACATAAGTACACCAGTTATAGTAAATACCATTTTCTAGAAACCTTTGAGTTGACCACCATGGGTTGTGTTATTGTTAAAATAAATTTATAAGGGAGAAGAGTAAATTAGATGGTGATAGTTATGTGTATGTTGAACCAATTCAGTATACTACAAAGTACCCTGTGGAACCAACATACCATTCAGCTTAAGCATTCAGGATGTTTGTGTACTGTCTTATCTGTGGTACTGGCTTATTTCAACTTGTCTGACATGGACAGTGATTTAAAGGGGGCTGCACTGGGGTCGATTTTAGCGTGTCTAAGGTGATTCAGACCAAGTGTTATTTCCATAAGAGCCTAATAGAGCATTTACCCTTAGATCAAGAAAAATATGGCCTGGCCCGGTTGACTATAAGGGGTGGCCAAAGCCATCTTAACTATTTGCCGTATTTTAGAAACCAAGGTAGGTAACTGCTAGGCCAAGGTAGCTGCTAGGAAACTAGGCGTTCTTGCAAAGGTCCAACGGTAGTCCACACCGCACAGCTTCTAATCTTTTACAAAGCACCGATTGTGTGTGGAGTACTGCAGTCACTTATACGCTGGTGCTGCAAAATGCCAATCTAACAGCAGTTTTTGTCTCAGTGGAAAGGTGTGCAAAGAGGCTAATTGGGGATTCAAATTTGGTTAGGTCCAATCTATAAAGCCTCTAGCACAGGCGCTGGGTAGCCAGTTTTTCGGTATTTTACAGGTTGCATTTTGGAGTGTGCACGGGAATTGCATGATTTGATTCCGCCATCTCCTTTCTACCATCGGAAAACACGACGTATGGCGAGTATCCACCCTTACTGTGTTGAAACTTCAACGGTCCGGACTAAGCGTTTCGCTTCGTCGTTTATGCCGAGTACATCGAAGGACTAGAACAATTTGCCTGCTGCGGTCTTCCCGTCCAACTATAATTTAGGTGTCTTGAAGGCTTAGAGTGAATAGGCTCTTAATAAACTAGTGCGCCTCACCATCAATGATTGCATCACTACTTACCATCAGGTGGGATCACAGTCAAGCACTAGTTTATATCAAATTAAAAAAAAAACAAGCACTACTATTCTCAGGTAACCGTCGCCTCTTAAACACCTTGACTGCTGAAAAACACACCCATATTGTTTTTTAACAGCCGAACGCTGGTGCGGTGCAGAGTGTGTTCTAAAGTTATAATAGGTACAACTGTACGCCAAAATACAACTGCTTTGATTTGTCGTTGTAGTTGAGTTACGCCTGCGGTGTTACTCCGCACGTCACGCGAGTGACAAAGGGGTAAGGTGACTTGCCGTCTCGCAGGAAACTGCGCGAGATCCCCGAGACATCTGGATGGTTACTCTCTGAGACGTGTTCAGTTGGCGGGCCAGTCACTTCCACAGCGAACGCATTCACACCATAGCCCCATAAAGAGGCATGGACCTCTACTGCACGATCTGCTGTCAACAGGAGGCGTTTGAATCACCTACAATGGCTGCTTGAAGGCAACCCCGGCCCGCTCCAGTCTGGTAGCCAAAAGTTGGAAGTAGGTACTCCAAGAAGTTCCTTCGGTAATCGTAGCTTTGTAGCTTAGGATATCAAAAGTACTAGAGGACACGGTGGAGGCGAACGCTCGCGTCCGGCCATGGTATGAAGCGAGAGGGAAACTATTTCCTCCTTCTGCGAAGCAATTATGTGAGCGAAGAAGGTAGCTGAAACCGTGAGGGAGAGGACATCTCCTCTTCCTCAGTCTTAGCTCCCCTCGGTTTCAGATTTTAGCACGTTGCGAGTCACGCCACCGAAGGCGTGGGCAAGTCCGCGGCGAGCAATGGATATCTCGCCGTTCGGCTGTCTGGTAAAAATCAAACCCGAGTTGCCGGCACTTTTTGTTCTACGCGCGCCTCAAAGAGTAATCAGCAAAATTCAATTAACAATAATGCTTGTAATTAGCAATTTAGTAATGTTACTCTTTATAGGTATCAGTTAAAAGGCTGAAAGGGTAATTTATTAACTTATTTTTTTACTTTCTTTTTTGTGGGGGTTTTTTTTTTAATTTAAATTTTATTTTTATTTCAAACTTTTTAAATTATTCGGGGAACTCGTTATTGTGATAATTACTTACATTTTCTTAAATATTATCACCTAGCGGTTCGCCCCGAATACACGCGGAGAACAAATCAGGTACCTATCTACATATAATATTATACAGACAAACCACCTCCCACTTCTAGCATCAGGTTCTTGTCATCATGTGAAATGTATAAAACTGGTTAAGACGAATCTAATGAGCCCAAACTCGACGGGTTTACTAGTAGGCATCCCAGGGTTCCGTCAGCCACCTCCCAGTTCTAGCATTAGGTCCTCGTCATCACGAGAAATGTATAACACTGGTTAAGGCGAATCTAATGAGCCCAAACTCGATAGGTTAATAAGCAATTCAGGGTTACGTCTATTACCTTCGAGCTCCATTATCAGATCAGCTCAATGGCACTAGCATGTATCAGAATATTTCAAATATTAGGATACACATATGTTTAAAAGTTTACTTTTAAACATATTATTTTTTTTAGTAAATAACCATTAAGTGTTTAAGATCCCTACCGCAGTTAACAAACGAGCAGTACCTTAAAAACCTGGACAGATCTTCATAAATTGCACTTAAGAAGCATCTCGATTAGGTCAGCTTTCAAACAGAAAAGCGCATCAAAATCGGTCCATTTATTTGGGAGCTACGATGCCATGGACAGACACATAGATACACAGACACACAGACACGTTAAATTTTTGGCTACCCGAAGGATCCAAAAAAAAAGTAGATGAATGAGACAAGAAGGGGTCCTAACTGGTTACCTACAAAAAACGGTACAATGCGTTCCAAAGAAGAATAGGATCGATTGCCAGGTAGTGACGTCACATCATACTGTCAAATCGAAGAATTATTATGGTGAGCAAAACAAGAAATTTTCAAAATTTAAGTAATTTATTTACGAACTGTGAACGTAAATAGTTTAATCAGAATCCAACTCTTCAATTTTGCACGGTCATGCAAGCGTGAATGAAGCTTGACTGACGGAATTTTATCGCCATACATTTTTCGTCATGCAAACGTCAGTCATCGCATTACATGGTAGGTTTTTGTCAGTCAAGATATTTGACTGTGGTAAAACTGACAGCAAAACCTATCGTGTAATGGACCCCTGAGTTCTTTAATTTCACCCAATTTCTTGCGATTTGACAGTATGACGTGACGTCACAACATGGCAATCGATCCTATTCTTATTTGGAACGCATTATACGCTATTCTCACTTTGAATCCAATTGCTTCCCAGCTATGAAGAAAGTTCGACGGCTCTTAGAATAGGCGGTTCCAAAATTGAAGTGGCGAATGAATTTGACAAATTACGTTTTAAGTTTTTAAATAAATATTTACATTTTAGTGGTCAGTAAATTGAATATCCATTAAAATCCTGAAGTTTTACTTGTTTTCCTAAATTCGAGAAGGTGATCTCAATATAGTACAAGTAGATCAACCCATATTTTAAGTTACAATTAACTGGCCACTGAAGAGCAGTTCCTTCCAAGCCTGCTCCATATAAATGAAGTTAGTTAATAATTTGATATTAATTAAATAAAAACTTTACTTAAACATTTAAAAAAAAAAAAAATCCATAATTAATGTTCGTGGTTTGTTAGATTTCCATGAAGGAATATAGTTCCTTATTCACCTTATTCACTAGGTCTGGCTTCCTAAGATTATTTTCTTTTTCCTAATCCGGAAAAAGGCCTCGGTGGAAAAAGATTTACCAACAATGAAAAGGTAGTCTCTCGGTTAATGGCTATTTTGAAGAGCTTGACGATTCTTACTATAAATACGGGTTTGAAACTATTGACCATTGTTGAGAAAGATGTATCGACCTATAACAAAACTGAGTTTATGTCATTTTCTTGGTTAGATCGGGTACTTCTGGGAACTGATCTTACGAGGGTCATAAGATCAGGATGTTCCTACACCGAATACTTGTCGTAGAAACGCCCGGGTGTCAGCATTGTGTATGGCACCCCCAGAAGACATGGTGGAGCATACGGTAGAGATGTGCTCGCTTGAGCAGAGCACCGCCGAGTCCTCGTGGGGGCGATCAGTGGCAACGACCTCTCATGCCAAGCCCTGGTACAGGCCATGGTCCGGAGACTCCTTCTGCGATACAGTAATACTAGCAAAGAAGGTAGCCACACGCGCGACGGAACGGCCCTCACGCCCCAGCCACCGGGATCCCGATCCCGATTTCCAGCCACCGTAGGCATAGGCTTGCGGACGACGAGCAATGGGTAGCTCGCTGTCTGGCAGTCCGGACCAGACCTGAGTCATTGAGGGTGCGTTGGGTTCCACGTGCGGTGCGCCTCAAGGAGATGTTTTTTTAGTTTATAGGTGAGAAACCATCCAATGACTTCTCGCGCTCTAGGGCGGAGCAAGAGGGCGTGTCCTTTGCTAACTAAAACCCACTCCTATGTTCCTTTTTTGCCTAGCGTTCCAGAACCCGGGTTTTCCTGTCAGAGGCGAAACCATGGTCCCAGTAGGCTTCGACCCCGCTGGACCCCCTCCATTTTCCTGTCATTTTTTTGAGGCGATTCGCGATGTCGTACATCTAGTACTAATAATTAAACCCCAAGCGAACGCCGGCGTTCGTTCGCTCATTGTCTTTTTATTGTGTATCTAATTATGGTACTCGAAAGTAATAAGTACTTTGCTCTGTGTAAATGAATAGAAAAATGGAGCACATATTAGTTTTTTAGATGTTCAATGAAGTTCAATTATTCACAAATTGATTCCCAGTGGATATTGTGATATAACATTGGTGTAGTTTTGTATCTCAAGTGTCTGCGCAACTGGAGAATATGTGGAATCTTTGAAACAGCGCGATCTCGGTCAAATGGAGCTCAGAATTTTATTCAAGGTTTGGTCACCTCAGCGAAGTTTGCTGAGAAGGCTGGCTCAATACTTTTGCTGCCAAATATTACAAACACATTAGAATGTTTTGCATCCGCATTCTAATGGTAAACTAATGAACTATTCATATGAAGACATGTCTTAGAGGACTTAGTATCCAAGCTAAAAACATTAACACAAAATAAGTTGAAATACAGGCAACAGAATGACGATGGTTCTTTGCAAAATGAACACTGTCAGTTATCCCATTTCGCTCAGAAGAAATCCTGCCTAATCCCGCTATTTTCGCTGTGATAGTGTGGTCTGCGCAGAAACATATTTTGGAAATTTTGTAAACAAAAAATAAAGTTTCAGACTTTTTAAATCGTTCAGAATTCCCATGAATGTATGTTCTCTTTTATTATTTTACGAAAAAGATAAATAAATAAAAATAATACCACATATAGGCAGAATAGTCATTATATTGTTGTCTTCAATATTTAATTTTGAAACAAGGCTTTTTTAGTCATACTGTTGTCTTTAAAAGCTTTTAATTACTTGGTAGGCGCTTTTGAAATTAATAAACATTATTCCCTGTTTAAATGGTTCATCTTGCGTTAATTTTACAATTTATTTACTGTTAATATGTTGATTAAATTGAATTACAAAAATAATCGATTTAAAAAACTCCGTGGACCTCTCTATATTATCTATATCATACACTGTCAAAAATTGTTGATGGACATTGGACATGTTATTTTACTGTCATGCAGTGTGAAACATAAATAAAGCATATTAGTTTTTGTAAAAATCATGACTTAATACTCAGGCCTAAACTGTTAATATGAAATAATAAATAAAATAAAATAACTGCTACTTACATATTTGTTTTAATTAATGACATTATGGATGGTTTAATTCACGCGGCATTGGAAGCTGAGGTATTTCATTGCTTTCTTCTATTTATTATCCGAGCTTTACTTATCTAACCGTGCTTGTTAATAGGTTTGTTAATAATCAATAATTTATATTTCAGGTAATACTTAACCGGGCGAAACATGTGAACTCAAACTTATCACATTTCAACAGTGGTGTCCCAGACCACAAAATGACTTGGACCCATGATAAGATGCACCTTGCAGAATCTGTTGATGAGTCTAGAATGAAATTTCAACGTAATTCGTCCGGCTCTGCTTCCAAAGCGACAGAGAAATTTGATTTGTTTAAAAAACTTCATGAACTTTACAACGAGTTAAGTAGAGATGAGACATTACAGGGGAACTATGTAAGTACTAATCCAGTCCACTTAGCTTAAGATGAATGTGTAATAACTATTTTATATGGATATTTATCAGTAGCTCCAGTTACATGATACATAGAATTACTTCACAAAACTCTTCTTGAGTAACGTACCCTGAACACCGTGAAACTGCAGAAATATGAATTAAAATGAAATTAGAAAGTGCTGTTAATAAAGGTTCTTTTTATTAATCAAAATGAATATGTTATTATAAGCTAAATTCATGTGTCGTACATGTTATCTTAATTAGGGTGTTGATGATTTACATCAGTCATTATCTAATTATCTTCATCATCCTCATATAATGCGTGAAAAAGAGAAATAACATTGTGTATTAGTAATCCTGTCAGCAAAAAAGAGAAGAGTGTTATATTGAAAAGAAAATGATAAAAAATATTAAATTGAGTAATTTTTTGTTCTTCATTTTGCAGCAAGGCCTGAAGACCACATCATATCTATTGGAAAAGTTATTAGCAATATATAATCTTAATACCCTAATAATAAATCTGTATCCAGGCAATAAGGGATATTCTTTATCATTAAAAGTAAATGGCAACTCGCAATATCTACATCCACCAGATGGCCATGTAAGTAGCAACCTGAAAACTATTGAAAATATCATAGTAAAATATTTCCCCTTTGACCTACTAACCAAATACAACAGCTAATTTGATTTGAGCTACTAGGAAGATTTAATAAGCAAGTATGATGTAAAATTATACAATTTCTATTCTTTTCTTGTGATTTTTTTAAACACAAGAACTTTTTGTTATAGTATCTATATTTTTCTTGTATACAAAGTTTATGTTATCAGGTCATCAAAAAGCTTAAGTAAGCAAGCTATGCTTCTAGAGACAATCAAAGCAATTACTTCAAATAAATCTTTTAGGTCATACTGTTTAGACTTCTAGCTCTATCTTTAATTATTTTTGCAATATTATTAGATAATCATACCGCAAAAATAATTGATTTGCTTAGTACTTGATAAGGTATTACATTAAGGCATTCCTTTTGAATTCCTTTTAAAATATGAGATCTGTTTCAAAATATAAAATTACCAAATACACATTCCAACTATTTGATAAATATTAAAAATTTGAAATTTTTAGTTTACTAATTGCTTTTTACCTTTTTAGTCATCATCAAATCAAGAAGAGACATTAATTGAAACTCCCCGATGGCCATATGAAGAGGAGGAGTTACTGAGTTACATTGACAATGAAGAGCTGCCCGTAGTGCTGCTAGACCTTTTGGAGACTGAACACTCATGTTTGTTCTACTCTGGATGCATAATAGCACAAATAAGAGATTACAGACAGGCTTATCCAAGCTTCCTTTGTGATACACATCATGTACTCTTAAGGCCCACAAATCAGGTATGTAGATAAGTTGTTTATTAACACTAGAAGCGCAGACTATAAACTTAAATTTTGGGCATTTTATTTTTGCTACAGTATTATGGAGAGATGGTAAACAAATGCAATTCTATGCATAACAAAACTAGCACAGAAAGAACATATATGGAACATAGGAATGCATCAAATTTGGAGAGCCCGCGTTTCTAGTGTTAAATATTCTTTGGCCAGGCATTTGGCTTTTGCTCAGCAGTGGGACAGTACAGGCATGAATGATAAAAAAATCTAAAATATGAGCTAAATCATAACTATTTAGTTTAGTCTTATTAATAATAAAGCCATATTTTTCGGCTTTTCTCGACATGCAATAGGCTTTCGATAGGGTTTGGCATAAGGGCCTGCTCTGTAAACTGAAGATGAGCCTTTCTCATTAATATTACTTACTACTAAAATCTTACCTTTCGGAAAGGATCTTTCAAATAACAATAGCAGAAACGAAGTCTAGATTCTACAACAAAAAAGCTGGAGTCTCTCAGGGTTCAGTTTTGGGACCTATTCTTTATACACTCTACACTGCTGACCTACCGCAGGTTGAAGGAGTTACGACAGCAATTTTTGCTGATGAAACCGCAATAGTAGCAAGCCACACAGACTCTTCTATAGCATCAGAAATGTTGCAAGAAGGTCTCGATAAAATAACAACTTGGCTACATAAGTGGCGAATAAAATCGAGTGCAAACAAATCCGTTCACGTCACCTTCACGCTGTGGAAAGGTGAAACTGAACCGCCCGTGAAGTTGAATGACATTACGCTTCCTCACCAAGACACTGTAAGGTACCTTGGATTTCATCTCGACCGCCATTTAACGTGAAATTTTAATTTAAAGACCAAGAGACACAAGATCATTATTTGATACAAAAACCTACACTGGATAATGGGATGCAATAGAATATTGAGTGTAATAAAACAAAGTAATCCTTAAGCCAGTGTGGCTCTATGGAATTCAACTATGGGGAAACGCCTGCAAATCAAGTATTACCATAATACAGAGAATGCAAAATATGATTTTGAGATCTATTTCTGATGTTCCTTGGTTCATTCGCAACACCGAAATCCATGACGAACTAAAATTGAATACTGTGTTGGAGGAAATACAAAAACACTCACAAAAGACCAGGGGAGACTGGAAAGGCACCCTAATGACCTGGTGGCTGCGTTATAACCAGAAGTTACTCGAAAAGACTGAAAAGGAAAGACATAACATAGTCCAATTGCTAAAGTGGATTCAGCAACTGATTGGGTAGATGGCTCACTGGATACGCTCATCCAAATCCGTTGAGCCATTCTCGCCTAAAGGACTAATAAATATACACACACACACATACAAACATATATACAAACTTTTACCTTTATAATATTTAGTCCTAAGTTTATCAATTTATTTATTATGATTTGTGTGATTTAGTGCTAAAGGCACTGATTTAATTTGTAAACATATTATGTTAATTTAGCTGAAGAATACTATGACCTAGAATCCTAGATCTACTTTTCCTCATTGTTTAATTAAAATAGAAAAGTAACTTGTATTAGTCAAGCGTTGTGAAGTCATTGTATGTAATAATTGTCTTTATGGATGTGATTACATATTATTGTTATATTGAGAGGGTTAAAATAAAAAGAATTGCGGTAAGCGGCTGGATGTATAAAGCAACAAATAGAGTCAAATGGAATCTTGGAGGAGGCCTTTACTCCAAATTTAGATCCATGAAAAATAAATTACACACAAATACAAGTCATGACAGTATAAGCAAGTTAGATAGTAAGATAACTTTGTATTAAAAAAAACAAGTTGGATATTAATTGGATAAATGAAAGTCCTTATTATAATGTTATATATCAGGAACTCGTGACTAAGTAATAATAGCACGGGTAAATCTTCAAGGTTAAGCAACACTTGCCGAGGTCGGTCTGTGGATGGGTGACCATCCATTATAAACTGAGACTCCTCCGTACTCCAGAAAGCACGTTAAGTCTTTGACCTCGTTTATCTTTTGAAGATCTTTGACAGTTGTTACTGTAATTAAAAATCATAAAAATCTGACACTAGTTCAATCAGACTCAGCAGTAACTGGGTTGCGGAAGTCGCTCAGCCAGTCGCTTCACGTAAAATACAGGTATTTCGCTCCTTTATTCAACATAGCTGGGATTAGATCAGGAAGATTGATTGTATCTGTTTTAAAATTGGTATTCATAAAAATAAAAATAAAAATCTGTTACTAGCTGACCGGGCAAACATTGTTCTGCCATATAAATTAACAAAAAGATTTTGCATTAAAAATGGGAATCTGAGAGGTTGGAAAATACTTTACGACCAATTCTCAGACTTAAAAAATATACACAAAACAGTTAATAAAAATTGGTCAAGCCATTTCGGAGGAGTTCAATAACAAACACCGTGACACGAGATTTTAATATATTAGACTAGCGATCCCGACAGGCGTTGTCCTGCTCGAAAGCTGGCTTTCCGTCAGAAAGAATCCTATTGCAGTGCCACCTACCGGGTCCAATTGAATTTTCGAACCATTCAGGGATTCACTCAAATATACACACAAAATTTCATCCAAATGGGTCAAGCCGTTTAGGTGGTGTTGCATGACGAACACACATACAGATTAATTATGTATGTGTATAGAAGATAATATTATTGCTGAATTATTTGTCTGGTTTTAAAAGAAGATATCTAGAAGATATTATATAAAAGTATCTTTACAAAAATGATAATTGATATTTATTTTTCAACTAGATTTAAAAAAAAACACATGCACGTCAACAAATAAAGCACAATGTTTTTATTACATACAAAAATGTGAGAACTTATGTCAAACACTCCACTCCCTTTTCCACTATTTACGCTACGTATTTGGTAAATTGTCCACGACTGTCCGACTACAGTTTTAATTGATGTAGTTATGTTGTGCCCACGTTCTTGGATTAATGTGTCTGTTTTCTTTGCTCTATTCAAGATGTAACCTGTTTTATTGACTTAGTATTGTCATAATGTCAGTGTTACAGAATGATACTGCTACTTTTTTCAGTATTGGGCAAAAGTCCCCTCTGCTTTCCAATTTTGTCGATTTTATGCAGTCTGTGCTCTTCCGTATCTCTAACTGGTCTGCCCTTTTGCTTTTGGATCTAACGTCACGTCACTGGTTTCTGGTTGGACCCAATCTGTGGCTAGTTCAAGAAAATGTTACAATAACAAAAAAAAGAGGTTTCAGTCATATTTCAGAAAATAAACATTGTCACGGGTTTATGCTGTTTTGACCTTTGTTTTGTAGTCATTTAGTAGAGTATTCTATACAGTAGTCCTCAGTCAATGCTGTAGCTTTTGAAGCTTAGAACACATTATTTCCCATATGTGTTACGAATAAAAAAAAAGTAAGAATTTGAAAATCGACGAAATTATAAATGGCTCGAATAATAATAAACTTTGTCCATCAGAGCATAATAACAGACGCGATGTGCATCGGCGGCCGGTGCGGCTGGGCGGGCGAGGAGCGGGGAGCGCTTGAGGCGGTGGAAGCAGCCCTGGTGCACGCCGCCGCGCCCCCGCTGTGCCTCGATCCGCGCCCCGCTGTCGGCTTATTGGCTGCTAGACTGCATGCTGCGCCCAGGCTCTTCAACACGCCTCGGATTAGGAGGCAGGCCAAGAGATTCTCACAGGTATGAAAGAGTCTACTGTAATTTAGGAGATTAGGTATCGTTGAAATATGCTAATAGCTCTTCTTAAAGTTAATGGCACGGTTAGCGACCACTAGGTCGAGCGAATAACTGCTGCACAGCGTGTTGCGGGTTTGATTCCCGCACGGAAAAAATATTTTTTTTTGCGATAAAGAAGTGATTGCTACTGAGATACAATTTTTTTATTATTTGTAAGCATGCCCTTTATTGGTAACTGCCACTTTATTGCCCCTGTTATCAGGCAAGAATATTGACTTATTTATGAATATGAGCTTCTACCAGATGTGTTTTGTTATTCTAGGTTGCAGTAAATCGCAAGAGGAAATTGGATCAGTTCACACATTATCATGGTTTAGAGATATTAGACTTAATACATCGTCAAAGAGCGAAAAATAGTAGACAATCAGTGCCACTTACGAGACTTACATCTAAATATCCGAAAAAACCACCAGAGGTAAGTCACCCTACCACTACCACCCTTCATAAATATTGCAAGCATGTAACATGCTCGAAATTGAAATGTTTTATTTTTCTAGGTGTTCAAACCAATCGAGCCACCAAAAATGGATCCGTTATCCCTAGCGGTGCCCTCGGAGCCGGGCGGGCCGCTGCGCCTGGCGCGCGCCTACGAGCGGCCGCGGCCCACGCCCGACTGTCAGCCGCAGTTGGTAGAGGAATATATCCTCGAGACTGAGAAGACATCGCCCCACGCTAGTGCCGGCTTCTTCCACATCAAATTGTCTATACTACAGAGGCCGTCCGATCAGGAGTTCCTTGGCGAACTCTATGTGGATAGAGATCACGTTGAGGGGGAAAGGAATGGTGCTGCGTGTCGGTTTACTTTAGGTTAGTACATGCATATAATTTTTGATAACTTTCCACACGTCGTGCTCGCCGTTGATCTATAGCATAATCAGCCTTATAATGTTCCCACTATTGGGACTCCGGCCTCTTCTCCGCCGTTGCCGTTGATCTATGGCTGTTGCAATTTAAGAACCTCTTTCAACATAATTATGACAAAATTTCGTCGGTAGAATGTTATGATGGTTCTTTAATTACCAATATGGCCTATATTGAATAGTAAAATAAATAATACAATGTATTTCGTTTTGATTAATATTACAACTATTTTATAATCTCATTACATAATTACAAACTAATTAACTGTACGATTAACGATAAAATAATAAGCTCAGTAAACAATTAATTTGTATTACAGGGTCAAGATTGCAAGCAAACAAATACATACAGCAGTTTACGGAGATATTTACCGAGGAAGGTCGCAAGTCTGTTAGGATAAGACACATTGTGCCTGGACAACTACCGAGAGTGTCGTTCACTGGAGGAATGAGAGAATTGGTAAGGAAATATCAATGTCTTTCAACTTGGGTTAAGAACCTTATTTTGGAGGAATAGCATTTTGCGAGGTTTATTTATACATTATTACAATAAAGGTTTTAAGAATCTTTAACCTAAGGCGAAGCAGTTTTTGCTAGTTCAATCAGGATCGTCCAGTATCATTGTTAAGAATCGTTTCCAGTTTTGAATTAATTTTCGAATTAATTCCAAACTGGAAACTACTGGGAATTTTCTGCTAGTGTTCGGAAGAAAAAATAAAGAGATTTGGCGGCATCGTCGGGATAGTTGACAGACCTGTTGGTCTAGTGGTTAGTGGCCCTGACTGCTATGCCGGAGGTCGTGGGTTCGATTCCCACCCAGGACAAATGGTTGTGTGATGAGCACGATCATTTATTCTGTGTCTGGGTGTAATTTATCTATATTATGTATGTATTTAAAAATATATAAGTATGTTTATCAGTTGTCTAATACCCATAACACAAGCTCTGCTTAGCTTGGGACTAGGCGGCGTTGTATGTTAGTTGTGGAATATTATATTATATATTATATTATATTATATTATGCTTCTATACCCGAAGGGTGCCAACGGGACCCTATTACTAAGCCTCCACTGTCCGTCCGTCCGTCAGTCGATCTGTCTGTCTGTCTGTCTATCTATCTGTCTGTCTATCTGTCTATCTATCTGTATATGGCTGTACCTTAAAAACCAAAAGAGGTAGAGAGTTGACATTTTCACAGAGTCTGTTGTCACTACAACGACAAATTATAAAATTTAAAATTAAAAGGGGCTTAGGAACCCCCAAAAACGAAAGCAATATAAAGTTTCTTGTATGGGTACAAGAACCGTTATTTTGTTGTCTTTGTGCTCGATTTTAATATTGTAGTACGGAACCGTTTGTGTGCGAGTGAGTCAGACTCGCACTTGGCCATTTTTTCCTTTTATTTCTTCGGAAGTCAGTTCTCACGTAATTTCATTTTGCAGGGTCAGCAAATGTTAATGCAGCAGCGCTCAGCCGCTGCTAGCGTCGCAACTGTCCAGACTCACGCCACCACAGTGCCTGTTGTGTAAGATACCATTAAACATTTACAACTCACCAGGAACCAATTATTAGTTTAATATACTTTTTATTTATTGTTAATACAATTAATTATTTACAATACTGCTGCGTTGCGTGTCGCGAGTTCGATTACCGAAGGGAATAAATATTTGTATGGCCTACAGAGATATTATGGTCTGGGTGTCCTGTGTATGTGTGTTTACATGTTTGTGAAAGCACCCACGATACAGGAGTTACTCCTAGTATGGGGTGATTATTAAAAAAAATATAATTTTAAAAGTGACTACAATTTAATTGCGAATTTAATAATTTCAATGATCATTGAAATTAGTCCACTAAACATATATGTATACGCTTGTGAAGATACGATATTTCAGCGTTTTGTCCTTTCTCTACAAACTATAGAGGTCGGGCTAAATTGAATAGAATTTGTTCGACGCAGGTAATACTATAGGCAACAACACAAAATAATAAAAAACTATACAGAAATGGTTGATCTTCAAGGTTAAGCAGCAATGGTGAGGTCAGTCTGCTTTTGGCTGACTTTATTAACCCTTTAACCGCCAAAGTCTGATTGATATATGTGACAAATCAATTTGGTGCCCACGACGCCGCGGTCTGATATATAAGACAAATAAATGGGTTAAAACAAATTTCAATTTTTATGTCAAGCAGTTAACGATATAAGAGTTGGTTTTCCAGATAGTTCATACATCTAAGATAATAAAATGTGAAATATTACAGCATATCCATACGTTGTTTCAATTTTATTTCTATCTTCTTGACCTCTTTTTTTAGTTCAAACTGAAGTAATATTTACTTTAACTGGGAGCACCAAAGTCTGATATTATAAGACATGTACCAATTAAAATGTGGCATTACTACCGAAATTGTCAGTCACCAATTTTAATGTAATCAAATAACTAAGAAAGCAACCCCAAAAAGCCTTTTATAATCTGTATCAAATTCTATATTTTTTTTATTATATTTTACTATGATTTTACCACTTAAATGTATATTTTCAAAAATGGTTATACATGAAAAACTAAGTTTACAACACTATAGTGTCATAACATTCAATGAGTCTCATACGCCAATGTCTGATTTATAAGACAGGAAGTGACGTCAGAGGGATTTTTCTCGAACCGTTTATTTTGTGATGTGGAATGTTGGTGTTTTAATAAAAAATCTATCGATTTTTATTTAAAGTAACCTTTTAAATGTTATATAATATGTGTTACTTAAATCTATGAAAATGACTAATGTGGACGAATTTATAATTAGGATTTTGGAATCTTCTTCCATGATGACTAATTTGGTGTAGTTGGTTGAGCATGTGCTCAACACGTGTTTATGAAGTTACATTTTATTAAATTAATCTTTATTAAATAAGAAGCTATACACTTAAAGGCAAAATTTGGTCATTCGTGGCGTGACCGTACTATTTCTCTTTTTATTTTGCTGTCATCTTTTAAACGGATCTTGGTTTTGAAATTCGCCACGTACTAATACGTATTCAGTTTTGAGAACACTAGCATTTGATGCATGCGAAATGGCTATACATTGTCGAACAGCTAGCAATCGCTATCCTCGTCTGACTAGTGATGTTACGCGCTAACTTTTTTTCACTGTACCTTAAATATTTACCATCTTTAATAGCCAGCATCCCTTATTTGCGGCCAAAACTAATTAAGCAGCCGTTTATCATAATAAACAGAAAAAAAGTAAAAAACTAAAACCAGACTACAACAAAAAAACGACACTGAAAAAGTATGAAACAACATTTTCAGGATGCTGAAATAAACAAGGTAACTGAAAAACAAGAATAGAACAAAAAAAAATCCGTAGTCACACATTTTTGTTTCGGTTAGTACCTACCTATAAATGTGAACGTATAAATGTGTCAAAATTCAAAAAATCATACCTGTTTACACCTGGCTGCGAAGAGGTGCGGCCAAGTGCGCAACGGTAACTGTGATTTTTCAGGTCTTTATATAGGTACAACGTATTTTTTTGATTTTCCATAACCCTGGGGCAGGCCTGGCGCACTCCTAATTATAGGTATAGAAATGTGCTTACGCCCGCAGCCTCACTTGCGAGGTTAAATTCGGTAGAGTGTCACACGCGTGTTCGATTTTCCGCTTGACTCGCGCTAACAAAAAATATTTTCGAATTCTTTATCGAATTATCTATCGAGTTTTTATTTCAAGTATTATAATATAAAAAATATGTTTTAAAGTATGGATATAAGTAAATAGGTAGAAATCAATTAGGTACCTGTGTTAATTGCCAGATAACCATATAATTTTAGAAAATCTGATTATATTTTATGTAATAAAACGTAAGTACCTATTTCACATTTTTCAAAAACACACAAGTCCTAACCCTATAGCAAGAGCGGCCTGTTCAAAGGCGCGTAACGGGCATAATAAAAGAGACTCTCGTTGCGCGGACTTACGGTGCATTTTGATTCGTTACGAGCGCCACTGGTTCTGGTAGGCTAATAAAATCAAGGTCGTGTCCGTGCCGTGTAATGTATTATGAACATTAGCGCTTTTGTTAGTAGGTTTAAATTCATATGTTTGCTATCACGGAGTGCAATTTCTGTACTTGTACTATTTCTTATTCTGTGCCTGGGGTATGAATGAGACCATATCAAAGAATGAACTGGCATACGAATTATTTTTCAATTATCCTTTTTTTTTAAGGTTCCGTACCTTAAAAGGAAAAAAACGGAACCCTCATAGGATCACTTTGTTGTCCGTCTGTCTGTCTTTCTATCGGTCTGTCTGTCTTTATATCGGTCTGTCTGTCTGTCAAGACGCTTTATCTCGAGAATGCGTGGAGTTATCGAGTAAAAATAAAACCATATATACTCAGGTCTTCGGTCCCTTGAAGCTGTGAAAAAATCAAAATCTGAGTTGACGAAAAAAAAAGATACGAAGCAAGGTCTCATAACACAAGTATAGGAAAAAATCTGAAAACTGTAAATTAGTAGTTACGTCACAAAAAAAGAAATTGCCATTCGGAAAAATCTTTGTAACTCAATTCGGGAATTGAACTGTTTTCATAGGTAAGTTTGTACGAAACCCTCAGTGCGCGAGTCCGACTCACACTTTTCCAGTTTTTTTGGTTTTCATTTTCCATACATAATAAATTCGATAAGTTCACGATTATTAATGATATATGAATACCCTTACGTGAAATATGACAGCGTAAATATTATTATTATTATTTGGTAAGACACACTAGCAGCTATTTAGCTGATGCGTGTGTTTCATATAGTTTGGAGAAATATGTAATGCGCCGTCATATTTTTTTATAACTCTTACACTACTGTGAAGTTTGGCAACGTTGCAAAAGTAAAGATTTGTCATACGGGTGACAATTTTTGATCTAAATTAATTAAGATTGATGATATCTTCGAAACTATGCATTTTTGGACCATTATATTCTAGGACTTTCACTATTAGTTTTCTTTATATAATATAAACCTTGAGTTATGGGATATCAAAAACAACACGTTGTATATTGCCGTGAAATAGACGATATTTCATTTAAAAAACAAGTCAACAACATCGCATCACCTCGCTCAACTGCCATCTTCTATCTCTCCTATTCACTCCACAAGAACAATGAAAGGTAAAGAGAAAGGCAGGTGTCAACAGCAGATGCACTCCAATCTCGATGCGATCCACCACCATCTTGAGACTGACAAGCCACACTTGCTTTTCTTGACGGAGACCCAAATTTGATGTCCGTCACTGGAGGATCATTTTCCTCCATCGTGCCGGGGTCTGTGTGTACGTCCGTAATGACATCTGCTGCCAGCGTCCCCGTCACCTTGAAGACCCTAATTTCTCTACGCTATGGCTGTTGGTGGACACTGGTATGGACAATATTGTTTATGCCTGTGTCTACCGATCGCACAGCGGTGATCAGGAGACGACGCGGTTGTTCTACCACATCAGTGAGGCCGCTGATAAGGCTCTGCATCGGCACCCTGATGCGCAGCTTTTCGCTCTGGGGGACTTCAACGCCTGCCACCAAGACTGGCTTTTCCCATACCAGAGGACCGACCACGCTGAGAGAAGCGCAAAACTTTGCAGTGTCGTTGGGCCTTTCCCAGCTGGTTAAGCAAGCGACTAGGGTGCCTGATGTAGTTGGTCACACTGCCAATGGTCTGGACCTTCTGCTGACCACTGATCCGGACAGATGTTTTGTAACAGTTTCCTCACCACTTGGAACTTCAGATCACTGTCTGGTGAAGTCTGTTCCGTCCTTCTCTCCACCTGACTCCGACTCAAGCGGTGAACGGCAAATATGGCGTTACAGGTCAGCAGATTGGGATGAGATGCGGCACTTCTTTGCGTCTTATCCTTGGCAGCAGGTCTGCTTCTCTTTTGAAAGTCCGTCGAGCTGTGCGAATGCTATATCCGATGTGATACGTCAAGATATGGAGTTTTTCATTCCTTATAGTGACATACCCATCGGAGGCTCAGCTCACCCATGGTTCAACGCCGATTGCGTTCAAGCTGAAGACCGTAAGTATTTGGCGTTTCTCGCCTGGGTTGACGCTCGTGACCGCAAAGCACCGGATCTGAGTTCAAAGGAGAGAGCTTTCATCCGTGCTGCCAAGTCCTACAAAAAGGCACTAAAGAAGGCTCGGTTCGAACGCATTACTTATATTGGCACAAAGCTCTGCACAGCCGTCCGGTAGCAGAGCATTCTGGTCCCTTGCCAAGTCGGTCGAAGGGAACTTCTGTAGGCCCACATTGCCTCCGCTTGTTAAACCTGATTGGCTCACTCGGCGAGAGAGAAAGCAGGTCTCTTTGCATCTCTTTTCGCCCATAATTCTCGTCTTGAAACTATCTGTGCTACTCTACCGACTCTACCTCACTGCAACACCTCGATGCCCGAGGTTCGCGTAAGGAACAACAGAAGATCAGAGAGAGAAATCCGGTTCGAACTAGAGGCTATGGTAGAGCGTACGAATGTCTCACTTCAGGCAGTCTCCAAGTGGGGCGAAACCAATCTGGTAGGATTCAATGCCGCCAAAACACAAGCGTGTCTGTTCACCGCCAAAAGGAGCCCGTTCACCTTGGATCTCAGAATGTATCCCTGGAGTGCACCGACCGCCTTCTGCTCTTGGGAGTTGAAATTTCCTCAGACCTCAATTTTGGGCGGTTCATTGAGTCCAAAGCCAAGGTAGCTGCTAGAAAACTAGGCGTTCTTGCAAAGGTCCGACGGTACTTCACACCGGGACAGCTTCTAATGTTATACAAAGCACAGCTACGATCGTGTGTGGAGTACTGCAGTCACATATGGTCTGGTGCTGCAAAATGCCATCTAGCAGCTTTGGACGCAGTGGAAAGGCGTGCGAAGAGGCTAATTGGGGATCCAGATTTGGTTAAGTCCAATCTACAAAGCCTCGAGCACAGGCGCAGGGTAGCAGCCTATCGGTATTTTGCATTTTGGAGAATGTGTACGGGAATTGCATGACTTGATTCCGCCATCTCCTTTCTACCATCGGACAACCCGACGAACGGCAAGTATCCACCTTTACGTTGTTGAAACTTCAACAGTCCGGACTAAGCGTTTCGCATCGTCGTTTATATCGCGTACATCGAATGATTGGAACATTTTGCCTGTTGCGGTCTTCCCGTCCAACTGTGATTTAGATGTCTTCAAGGCTAGAGTGAATAGGCTCTTAATAAACTAATGCACCTTATCGTCAATGATTGCATCACTACTTACTATCAGGTGGGGTCGCAGTCAAGCATTGGTTTATATCAATTAAAAAAAAAGTTATTGATTTTTTTTTTTTGAAAATCCATTATAATTAACAATAATTTAATTAAAAAACTAAGCCTGGTAATATATTCTTATATAATTATATTCTCCTAATTATAAATATGCGTAAACATTTGGTTTTTAGCAAACACTCGATGAGTGCACTAATTCTGCAGCCAGATCTTAGGCTACCAGTAATTGCTCTGTGAAGGTTAGACAGGCGGCAGCAGACGGTGCGATGCACCTATACTCCATTCGAAATAATATTAGACATTTAAACAAACCTTTTTAACTGTCTGTTCAATCGATTTTGACTTTGATTTGGATGATTACAAACAACTTTCCCAAAGAAACTTGTTTTTGGGAAAGTTGTTTGTAATCACGATTGTACTCGTGATTACAATCACGTGTTTAAGTATCGATCACTAGTTACCAGTCACCCTATATTGTGTTGGTGGCATGGCGGCTGCAGTAAATAGTTGGTATTATAACCACTTTTTTGCTTTAAATGCTATCCTTATGCTTACGGACTAAAAGTCAAAATCGGTTGAACGGACAGTTAAAAAGGTTTATTTAAATGGCTAATCTTATTTCGAATGGAGTATAAATACCAATATTTTATACTTTTTTTTATATACTAGTGGTCCCCTGCGTCTTCGCTTTATTACTGCTCGCTGTCGTAGCGTAATGTTGTATAATTATATCGTCTATAGCCTTCCTCTATAAATGAGCTATCCAACACTCAATTCGAACCAGTATTTCCTGACATTAGCGCGTTCAATAAAAACAAACTCTTCAGCTTTATAAGTAGATTAGTATAGATAGAGCTATAAAATATTTTATTCAGGAGCATCTGATTAGACTAAAAGATGACATATTGTTCAAAAAAGTTCTTGTTGATCATAATAAAAGATGTTGGTTCTCTAATTCCTACCATATAATTTGCAGAACTGCAGCAATACAAGCAACATCAAATACTCATACGAATGCTCGTCAGCTACCCATACTTGTAAGTATATGAATTTGTCATTGTAATACCACAAAAATTTAACCACAATGTAAAATATAACTTTCAGCCTAGGCCGACATTTAATGAACGGCCTAGGCGCTTAATTAGCTGGTCAATTTATCCAATTGGCTGCAACACATACATGCATACCATAATACAAATGTGTTTTACAGCAGGCGCAGTTACAACAAGTGGGTAGCGTTGCAACCGTAGGAAACGTGGTCGGCAACGTGGGCAATGTGGGCACAGTGGTGGGCAATGTTGTGGGCAATGTTACCGCCACAAGCGACACTGCGCTCAAGCAACAACCCTCCCCTACGACACCACGGCTCTCGCCACAGGTGCGTATTTGTGGTGGGAATGTGGTCGGAAGCGTGGGCAACATAGTGGGCAACGTGGGCACAGTCGTGGGCAACGTAGTGGGAAACGTCATCACTACTAGTGACAACGCGATTAAGGAGCAACCTTCACTAGCAGCGCCGTTACTTTCGCCTCAGGTTTGTGTTTTATTTTTTAGAGCTTGATCCACATCTAAGAACAGCCAATATGGACTAATCAAGGCGATTAATAACTTTCATAGAGCTTAGTTTAATTAATAACTGTTTTCCCTGCATATTGCTTTTAGTAAGGCCTTTTTAGCATGTGATGAGGCCTGGAATGCATCGTGTGTCGTGGTGAGGTAATGTCGATAAAAGCTATGCCTATTACTATTTTTAATGATACAGAATTATAGATTTCTTATGCATTTATACTTGATTGAGCATTTCGAGATAATTCCAATCTATCGCCATCAACTCAAACTTCGACTCAAGTTTTGTGTATTTTAAGTTGGTTTTTGAGTGATGATTTTGTATTAAAACAACCCACCCAATTAAAAAATATGGGTTGCAATGGAATTTGAATTGTGTCTTAAATGATATAGTGTTCTAATTTTTTTCATTTTATCGAATTTAAATTCAAATAAAAATATCGTTTATTGACAGCTTTTATTCAAGTTTGTTTGACCTTTATGCCTTCTCTCTCTATCTCTGCTTGCTTTTCCAATAACGCTATTTCACTCTTAACCTGCTTTCGGGTGTCATTGCTAAATTGATCTATACATGTGATATTTGACTGCAGGCGTCAACGAATCAGTTGTTAGCACAGCAGCTGACGAACCCTCCACAACCGCTCAATCCTCAGAAGATGCAGTCGGCCATCATACACATACAGCATCCACTTATGTCCACTGCTGGGACGTCGCAGGTTAGGCATATATAGATTACTAGTTGACTCGGCAAACGTTGTTCTGCCATTTAAAATATCAAAAAAGAAATGGGGTGGGGGTAGGAGGCTAAAATAGCTTACAACTTATTCTGAGACCTACAAAAGTACAAAAACAATTTCATAAAAATTGGTCAAGCCCTTTCGGAGGAGTTCTATAAAAAACACTGTGATACGAGATTTTTGTATCGCACCCCGGTACGACACTGTCACTTTTGCAAAAAATGCAAAAATGAGTTAAATAATGATATAGTATATTTTTTATAATTTAAAGTGATTAATATTTATCCAAAAGTAAAGTTAAAATTTGACGTTGTAGTATAAGCTGTTCATCTCATCAATACATTCTTAAGTTATTGTTTTGTGAGGTGTTAAAGTTTTAAATGCTTCTCCTAAAAAACTAAATTTTTGCATAAGTGACAGTGACGCTCTGAGGGTGCGAATATATTAGATTTATATTGATAACGCGTTGTTTTCAACTAAACTACAAAAAATAATTACCCAAATGCCCACATACTAGGAGACCATTGATTAAGATGTTGGCGATCACAAATAACAAATTCCAGATAGAGTAAAAATATTGAGTAGAATGAATAGATTTTTAGTCGTTACTCGAAAACTATTAAGGAATTTTCACTGATAATGTCATATCGCAATCAGCGGCTTCTGTCCTCTTGCAAACTTGCAAATTGTTACCAAAGACGTACAGTGCTTGTTCGGCATCTATGATCCTCTACAAAACCTCAAAACGTTTATTTGTCTGACCAGGTTCAAAACATACAGTACACGAACACGACGACAACACAGCAGAAGGCAACCATCTCTAAGCCGAGGACAACGAACCCCGCCATCAGTGCGCTTGTTACTAGTCTCATGAACTCTGCGCAACAGTTCCAACAAGGTAAGTATTGTGTGCTAGTTATGCTCTGTCCATACTTTATTCAAGGAAACAAAAGTTACATTCGGTCTGTTTCTGTTAAATCAAGACACCTGTTCCGTTGGTCTCGAAGTCGCAAGCGCGGCTGCTGAGTTTGACTCCCAGGTTCCACTCGATTTTTTTCTGTGGCAGCCCAGTTGAAAGTTGGTGATGTGATACTACCGTGCCTCGGACGTAAAGCTATTGGTTCTGCACTAGATTTCTATCCATATATATGAGAGTGATAGAAGAGGGGAGTGCATCTCTGTTTGTTCACACACTGCACTGTAATATCTCTCTGCCTGTGGCTAGTGTCCGTTGAGATTAGCCGCCATTAACACAATCGGCATGGAGGACCATTATTTTAGCATGATCAAGCTGTTACCAAATCACTGCCAAGTTTTACTAGCAATTTTGACCCTTTTTAGTTTACAAGAGGTCAAATTAGCCCTGTTTAGTTGCAGCACTATCGTTGCAGCTGAGCATATCTACCGTTGTAGCTAAGCATTCCATCTGCTTAACGATCTAAAGTACAATTATCAATTTGGTGAACACTGACTACTGGTCCATAACTGGGTTGTTTTCTTCATTATCTATGTTACGTTGTAGTTATTTAAGACGGCTACTCAGAACAGTTAATATCAGATTTGGCATCATATTACAATCTTGAGAGAAAAAACATATAATATTAATATTAACAGTTAAAAAAAAACTTCTTTGTAAGCACATCAACACCATAACAATATATTAACAACAACATTTTGTCCAGCAGCGGCCAGCCAGAACGCGGCAAAATCAGCAGTTAGTACAGCTAGCAGCAACGCGACGATCCTGAACCTACTTAACAGTGCACCGGCCGCCATGACACACACCTCTAGCGCAGACAATACCCTAGACGCGCACAAGCTGCTCGGACGAGTGTCTATAGCTGGCGCCAGGATTATCACTGCCACCACAGCCTCGCATACTTTACCTACGTATACACAGCAGGTGAGACTGTAGTATTTAGTTAAGCTTACTGAACTAGAAATAAAATGACACACGCCACGTCTAGCGCAGACAATACCGTAAAAGCACAAGCAGCTCGGACGAGTGTCTATAACTAGCGCTAGGATTATCATTGCCACCACAGCCTTGCATACCTTACCTATGTATACACTTCAGCCCCCCCTAGCCAAGTTACAACCGTTTCGTTCCGATTATCTTTTCGTCGATCGCCTCGAGTAGGCCACGCCTCCGATTCCTTTATTCTGACGTCATCTCAACGCTCAGTCACGTGGTCAGAATAAAGGAATAGGAGGCGTGGCCGACTTGAGGCGATCAACGAAAAGAGAATCGAAACGAAACGGTTGTAACTAGGCTAGGTGGGCAGGTGAGACTAGCATTTAGCTACGTGTATTGAGCTAAACATGACGTGACAAACACCACCTCTAGGACAGATAATACCATAGACACGCTCAATCTTCTCGGACGAGTGTCTAGAGCTGGTGCCAGGATTATCAATACTATTATCGCCTACGTCTACACAGCAGTTAATACTAATATTTATTTATCTAGATAATCCTTTTGTTACCTGGGAAATCATCATATGACTTCTTCTGCTCTGGGTGATGTGAGAGGGAATGTCAGACTTTTCTGACTAAAAACCTACCGGTGTTCCTTTCAGTTGTCCTTTGCGAAGGTCATTGTAACTCTTTCGTACAATCCCGCAGCTCATGTAGATATTTTGGATCCTTCTTTAAAAGCAAGTAGTAAGGTAGGCAAAAAAAGAACAGACGGTTTTGCGTTGCCAAAAGATTTTACCAATGTTAGACTAAAAAGTCGATGAGTGAGCGTATCCCTACGTCACCGCGTTCCATCGCCCCGCACTAGCATTGTTTGACAACCGGGACACAGAGAATTGCGCGCCGTTTTCGTAATGCTGTTTTTGTCTAAATAAAAGTAATAATTAAATGTTTTGTCTAGCAAAACATTTAATTATTACTTTTATTTATTAAAACTGCATTTATCATTATCACTAGATAGGTAGCAATTCATCCACGACCCAACCCAGTCGGCATTGTTTAAGAGCTCCCCAGAACCTGCTTATCGCAGTATTGGTGCAATTATATGTATACAAGGAAGTCTAGTAACTGTACTAGACTACAATAACGAACGATTTTTCACGAATAACGTTTCAATGTTGAAAGTCCGAAATATTTTACACCATCAACCTTTTTTATTATTACCTTCCTCTGGCTATAAACTGAAATAAATAAATAGTTTTAGCGAAATCTATACAAAATGTGACAAAGCGGCGAGGTTGGTTTTATAAATATCTGTTTGATTATTTTGTTATACCAATGTCAGCCATATGTGCTATTAAAGTAAGTTCAATTTGGGGTGTCGCAACTGTGAAAACAAAATTGAGATTATATTTATGGTTTGGGTTATTTTAATGTTATAAATAAAAGTCAGTCTTATTTTTTACAAATTTAATTTTGTATATTAACAGCATACAAACGAATTGAACTATAAAACAAATACCATAGTTTGATGTTAATAATTTCGTTTCGTATCGTAGGGAGTTGGTGTCCAAGTAATGAGCGGATACACGAGAGAGAATGAAGCGACCAACGTGTCGAGTAGTGAAAGCGCTTTACTAGAGCGACTGATGGGACCCGATACCTCTGCCTCGCCCGCCTCGCAGCAACAACCTGTGTGCCATTTACAGGTAATAGATTTTATTCATTATCTTTGATAGCGAATATTGCAAAAGTGGGAAGACTTTCTTCCAAAACTCTTGGTCTAAAAGGATCTCTAACAATGTTTACGCCTCAAATATATTATGATCACATTGTTATACCACTTTGGCCTCGGCGACCGAAGGCGGTGACTCCAATGAGGTTTCTTTCGATTTGTATAAAATCTTTCCTTGGAGTATGTTCCCTTAGAAAAAAAAAATCTACTTTCACGGGCGAGGTCGCTGGCAGCAGCTAGTAATATTATAATGAGACTGCCAGTACTGTGTTAGTAATAATACTAACAATACGGACAGTTTCAATGATATAGTTACAAATATCAAAATCCATAAGATACATGCATGTGGGGAATAGCTTTTATAAACTTATTTACTTTACTGCTTGGATTAGTAATAGTCGTGCGATTCGCTAGTTTTACGTGAATTACTTCCATCAATGTGCGGTTGACGTTAGTCTACCGCACATCAGTAGTGGCAATTGATAGACTTTGATTGCGCTTCTTTGAGGCTGTAGTAAGGATGGAATTCGTGTTTGAAATGTCTTGCAAACGATAATATGGGATGGTGCTGTTTATAGTTCTTGCTGCCGTCCTCTGCTCCGCCCTCGTAAAATTAGTACCTCCTGTAAGAGGCGATTCCCATACAAAATTTTAATTTTTCACTTTCACTATTTTCAACATTTACTTAAAAAAAAATCATTGAATTTTTTTTTCGACAGGGCTTAAGTTTAGCATCCCTCCAAGGTCTCCAAGGCATCCAGGGTCTTCAAAACGTGCAAGTGCAGATCCCGGGGCTATCAGCACCGATATCGTTATCACTGAACGTGTCTGGCGCGCCCAGTGGTCTGCTCGTGTCGGTTCCACCTACAACGTCCGTCGTGCTCACGAATCAACCGTCGGTGCTATCTTTGCCTATAGGTAACAAAAAGAAGTGATTTCATGTTTTACTAGTATTTAGTGCACTAGGTTTTCCTTTCTTATAGGCTTCTCCGAACGCTAACACAAACTTAGGGGGAGCGATGGTCATCATGTATGTACAGGAAACAGGACCCTGGTCAGTATTGGTTTGCTTATGCTTCAAGGTTTAAAATCGCCCAAAGAGTTTAAGTTTCATTTGCATCAAAACTTAAAGTGAAAGGTACAGGAAATCGGACTTTCAATTTCATTAAATTTGGTTAAATGATTACCCCAAAATTCATTGAATTCTGAATGTTCATGTCTATAACTGTAGTGCTTAGGTATAGCGATGTACTTTCTGCTAATCGTTCTGCGCCGTTTTGTTCCACTCTTTTTCATCGATTACAAGCCTTTATTTAACTTCCCTTGTTACTTAGTCTATTCGCGTTGCGAAAATAGTGATTCATCAGTGCTACTGCAAAGTAAAAGCTAAATTATACCGAGGTAAAATTAAACCATTATAAAATGGAAGCAAACTTTTTCATACACAGTATTTTCAAATATTAATTTTAAGTAATAATTTTGTAACTATTTTAAGCTTATTTACGACAAATGTGACACATAACTTAAAAAAAAATATGTATAACAAATCTATACAAAAAAGTGTAGTTATGCGACACTTCCGCTTATTTTTTTTTTTAAATTTAACTAGAATTATTATCTACTATATAAAAATAAGTCGGGTTTTCCTTCCTGACGCTATAACTCCATAACGCACGAACCAATTTCCTCGGTTTTGCATTCGTTGGAAAGGTCTCGGGCTCCGTGTGGTTTATAGCAAAGAAAAGAGTAGGGTAGAGTAGGGTAGAGTAGGGTAGAGTAGGGTAGAGTAGGGTAGAGTAGGGTAGAGTAGGGTAGAGTAGGGTAGAGTAGGGTAGAGTAGGGTAGAGTAGGGTAATTTTTATTTTTTACTAAATCCCGCTTTTGGGCAGAACAACGTCTGCCGGGACCGCTAGTTTACAATAAAAGAATTCTGTTCCGCGAGTTCCATAATGTTGCCTAAGTCTCGCGTGTTTTTTCTTCACTAATCATTTAACCAGCATATTTTCTTCCTTTGTTTGAGTCTGTTGGTGTGGTTGAGTTATAAAACAGCTTTTCTATATCTTTAAGTTTACATGTTGGGGTGAGGTGTTCATTTTTACTCTAACTGGTCAATATAGGTTTCTAATGTACTATGACCTGATTGGTCAAGGGGTACGGTTTAGCTGACTGATAATAATGAGTCACTATTTTCTTAACGGGAACTCATACATATCGTATGTACGACTGAAATCTCGCAATTCAAGTTTAAAACTGTTATCTCATAATATGAAATGTATCATACACGTTTGGTTTCAATGAAAATGCATGGTTGACTAAGTTACATAATTCTAAATCTAATTAGGCTCTCAAACAAGCAATCAATTCATTGAGGGTTTTCTAAAATAACGTTCATCAGGTGGCAGCACTGAGTCGTCAGGTCTGTGAAAACGCTTATGTTGATGCAAGGATCTTATACATCCTACCAAAAAACTGGATTGATTACGAAGCAATATAACAAACTCTAAAGTGTACTTTGTTTTCATTGATATTATATTCATATTTTTAATTGACAAGCAAAAGGGGGAAAATATACCGAGTAAGACAACGAGAAAGAGGTAGTGTGTCCCTTTCTTACCACTTTCTTTAACTATGGTAACCATAAATTTACTATTTAAGCAAATTAATTGTTATTATTTTTGTGCAATTGATGCTGCAAATTTCTATATATCGACGGCAAAGTACCAGTAACTTCTAACTGTCTGTGAAACCTGAAAAAATAGTTTAATTTATTGAAAAGTCAAATTTTTTTAATTAATATATTTCTTTTTTACTATCGTAAAACACTATAATAAAATATATTAAAGTAGTATAATAACTAAACCAGAAGTTATTAGTATCCTGTGTTTTAGTTAGAAGGTATTACCTCATTTTAATTGAATGCAGTTGCAAAAAAAAAATTACTCTGGAGATTTTACTAAAAGATGTGGAAAAACGTTTTTAAATTCACAGCGGTAAATTATGATTTTATCGACTATTCTATGGACACACTATTAGAAAGAGATAACATACCCTTTTGTATCTTACTCTTTGGTACATTTTTAAGATTGCCGTAATCAATCCAGATAGTATATAAAATTCTTGTGTTGACGACATTAGTTAAATTGACGTCAACGTCATGCATACGTTTTCAAAAGTAGAAGACCTCTCGACTAAGTGGCGCCAAATGTTTGTGTGAATTTTCCTGAAAACCCTCATTTGATTGTTTTCTGCGTTGAAACTCGCATGTGTTGTTTCCAGCGCAACTGATGCCGAGCGGCGTGAAGGGAGGCGCGCGCGGCGCGGGCGTGCAGGTGGTGCGCGCGGCGCGGCCGCGGCCCTCTCCCCGCGCGCCGCGCCCGCCGCAGCCCGCCACCGCGCCGCCCGCCATGGCCGCGCCCAACACCATGCCGCAGACCGGTGAATATCTTTCATTCCAATATACAGCGCTGACCTTAATTACCTACCTGCTAAAACTTCACAGACGTGGTAGACATCGATGTCTAATGAAGATTTTTATCTGAATGAAGGAGGGGTTAACCTCCATTTAATTTTAACTACATCTACGGACTGTTACTTAAAACTGTGTGAGAAGTTTTATGTTTGTCTGTGATTATGAATATTCATAATTTCCTGTCTTGCTAGTTAGTTTAATTTAAATTAATCAGTCATTATGCCTTTCATCCTTTAAAATTGCTGTCTAAAATACTGTAGGTAATATTTTTAAGTATGACTCATTTCAGCGTGTCTCTCAGCATAGGCCTCTTCCATTGTTTTCTACCTATGGTATCCAGAGATAGAATTTAGTTTGAATACCCATTATTTAATTTAACTAAGAGCCTTATCAAAGTACATAGGAGATTTTGACGTAAGTTAAAATAACTTGACATTTCGTGAAAGATTTCTCTTTTCGTATTACTAAACCTCTCTGACAATCTTCTCTACTCATCCTTTCTTAGAATACAACAACAAAGATGTTATATGATCTTATATGTAACGAGAGCAATGCGTATTGCAGGTACGACACAATTCATAAGCCAGGCGCAGGCGCAGGCGCTGAGCGCGCAGCAGGTGCGGCGGAAATCCAACGCGGACAGTTCGTAGTGACGTCACGCGCGCCACGCCCTAGTGAAATATACTGTAAATATTAACCTTAGCTAAATTATTGTAACGTTAACGATATAGTGACCAGTGCCGTGCAGTTTAAACGCTGTGATCCACATACGTACCCCAGCGGCCATTTATAAACACCGATATTCGAGAAATAGACTTAACTTATGTGCGTGTATGCAATAGTTGAAATATGGTTGTTTTAATAATACGTCACAGTTGTTATTACTCCTGTTAGAAATAACATTGATTAAGCCGTGGTCTGTCAATACCGTAAATGTTTTCTAATACATAACTAGTTTCAATATAAAATCTACTTAAGTAGTATCCTCAATGTTGCTATATTCAATACAATAATGTCTGAAACAACGACTGAATTTTTATAACATAGCAATGTTATTCCTTGCTATTATGCCTATAGATAGCTAATATTAAATTTATCAGTTTCATCACACTACATGTAAATGGTCTACAAAACTTATTACAATGATTTGTTTTTAATCATGTCTTTGACACATTTTATTTTATTCGAATTATTTATCATAATATACTATTTTCAATCATGTATTTTTATTATTTAAATGTCACAAATTATAATATTATGTATGAAAATTAAATTAAATTTTAACGCAACATTGCAAGTGATTGGATCATGACATGAATTGTGAGTAAAGATAAAGTGTTACTACATAGTAAAATAAGATTGTTGATAAATCCGGATATTATTATCTTAGTAAAGATTTTATTTTGTGGTTGGTATTATTGGCAACATCTGTATATAAGCGTTGTTAGAGAGTTTTCTAGTAAAACGAACAGCACACAGAACTATAGAGAACTTACAGTAAAATAAATTGAGTAGAGTATGATTATGTGTGGTGATCCTTGACTAACAATACCTACACTAGAAAATTTGCGTAAATCAGTATTAATAAGAAATAAATCACTGTTAGCATGACAACCTAGTACTGATGTTTTTGGACCTTAATGAAGTACAACTTTGCAGTGATTCATGTATCTGTGTTAGATAAGTTGTAAATATGTTTTATATTAGTTTCGTGTAAGCATCACAGCTATCGTTAGTTGGAATGTAAGAATGTTGATTTTGTTTTCTGTATGTTGCTGTATTATAGAGTATGTGAATAGTAATGAACTTTGTGTTGATATGTGTTATAGTAATTGTTATCGAGTTTCGTAGATTTCAGATTAGGGCTCTGTATAAATATATTTATTTTAAATTGGAAATTTATTTATAGTTTGTTTGCAGAAGGATCGAATTCAACAGAATTAATAATTACACCAATTTTGCAGAATTAGTTCACTTAATTTATCTATTTATGAATAGTGTTTAAAAAAAAAATATTATTTCATATTATCGTATCGTACTGTTGTGTCAAAATTCATAAAGATATGAATGCTCACTGAAAGATAAAGTTGAATGAAGATCTAAATACGTAATAATTTGTAGCATCTTTTGTTACGAGCAAGACATTAGTAGACAAACGGCGTTATTATATAATGATACGATGATCACCAATGTGCATGATTGTTCTAGTTGAATTGTGTTTAATTATGAATGTATCTGAAATCTACGAAACCCTTTAAAAACGCAATTTACGAATAGAATCTAACAATGCAATGTAGATTGATGATGTATTGGAACAGATAGTTTTCGATAACTTGCACGTAAAGAGATTATCAGGACATAATCTTTTTCCAAGAGTTTTTGCAGACGTGATAGTCGATTGTGTTTTAAGTAACTAACAAGTTTGTTGATATGCTTACGAGTTTCTTCTGCCTTGTAAGGCAAGCTTCTGGTTTAAGAGATTAACAGTACATAATATCGATAATAATTGAATTGAAGATAGGAGTTGATATCTGCCCATTACACTTGACCGACCGCTTGAAGAGTTTTATCACTTTATGAAACTCGGTCAGTATGTACATACAAAATGTAGAACACAGATTGAATGGCAAGAATTTCAAGGAGTCAAATTCAATTCCTACATCGTCAGCCTATACAAGAAATATCGTATACGAGAATTCTCGTACTTAGGCACCAGCAATATTAACTTTAATTAGATACCATCTAAAGTAAGACACTACAAGTTTTATCGCAGGTGGGATCGGATAATAAATTATCTATGAGATATCTCGTAGCTGGCATTCAATGTGTTAATTAACACTAAATTACATTATTTCTGAATTTAGTAGAGTTTGTATGCATTCTGTAGTCATACATTGCACTGGGCAGCTGTCAATCACGGAATGTAATAGAAAAAAGGTATTTTTTTGAATGAACGAAGCTGTATTCCTTCATGAACTACGTCCCATTAGTTGTTCTATACTATGTTACAATTACTAATTATTGTTACATTTGCACACGCACAATCATTGTGTTTATGTACTATATTAAATATAATGTTACTTGCCGAAATATTGCAATAGGCATACCATTTAATATATTTTATTGTGTACTGTTATTATGTACTCGTACGTAGCGATGTCGCTGTATTTACTATTTATTAGTTAACGAGATGTGTTCATACTGGCATTCTATGACATGCCTAGATAAGAGAACTATTTTGTTTTGTAGATATTTGTATTGCCTAGGTGTATGATAGATTGCGTGGACATATTTTGCTATTAACACAAATATTGCATAAGTCGAGGTGTATATGTATAACTGTGCGTTTTATTGATCTCATTTGTTTACGGACATGTAGCTCAATATGTAGACGATTGTAAAATAAAGTTTATTTGAACATGCGAATGTACCTATAATTTAAGAAATAATTAAATAATTATTGTATATATTTTCGAAAGGAGATTTTTATAAATAAAACAATATTACTCAGTTCGAGGTTGTATGAAGTTTTCAGTGTCAACTAGGTCGATTAAACTACATTGTAAATATTATTTTATTTTAGATGACATGTGATAATGCATTCAGACGTTTATAACATAAATGGTGTACAATAAAATTTTTATGATTGCGTTGACATGGATTTTGTGTATTAAATTGATATTGTAAAAATTAACTTGAATACGTTGTTCAAAGATTGACGGTTCGAACATAAATAAAAAACTTTTACACAAAATAAATATTTTATTTATCTGGTAAATATTATGTAGTTCCAAAATATGTTATTGATATTTTGTTAGTCAGAAGTTTTTTCTAAAATATAGTCAAAAGTTCCATAAAAGTACTCCTGTTCTCCAATTGAAACTTATTTTTTATCAATCGTAATATTCTAACTTTTTAATTCATTTTCAGTTTAAAAACTTAATTTTTCATTAAGATAATTGTCTCTAATATGAGAACCATAATAAAAAAAATCCTGGAAATCCTGGTTGCCTAATATAATACAGCAAAGGTAACTTTCCTATGAACCTATGATTGTCATCAATCTACATATAGGCTGTAACTGTCGCTCGACTATTAACCAAAAGGAATAAAAAATTCAGTTTTTTTTATTTTTTATTATTGATAGGCTCGCGTTTGACCACTATCTCACCTGATGGTAAGCGATGATGTGGCCCACGATGGAGCACGCTTGCCTAGAAGTAACCTATTCACTCTTGACTTAAAGACCCCTAGGTTGTAGCTATCAGGGAACACAGACTCCGGCAGGGAATTCCACTCCTTAGCTGTACGCATTATGAATGTGTTTCCAAAACGCTTTGTACGTATGGGTGGGATGTCCACCATGTACCGATGGCGCAACGCCGTAAGTCTAGTAGTCCGATGATGGAACGGACTTGGTGGAATTAAATTGTGCAATTCCAACGCACACTCCCTGAAGTGTAATCGATAGAAAACCGACAGGCTAAGAACTTGGCGTCGATTTTTCCAAATTAAATATTCAAATAAATGAAAACAACGACTTGTTAGACGGCTGGATCAAAGGCTTCAGGAAACGTTACTTTTAAACTCTGTTCATAATTATTTTTGGGAGGTATCTCTCTCTAGGCTACTGTTTTTTTTTAATTTTAAATATTTTATTTTATTAGAAATACTTAACAATGTAAATAATAAGATGTTAAAAAAATAATAAACGAAATAATAATTTTCTGAGAAAGAAAGTTTTGAAGAAGCTGGTCCTTTCGGATGGTGTCATAAATACTTGTCTTTGCTAAATAGTTTATAAACAAAACTGGGCAATTGCAACTGGGACTCGCACACTAAGGGTTCCGTATAAACTTACCTACTTATGTGAATAGTTCAATTCTCGAATGGAGTCTCGAAGATTTATTTTTCGAATCGTAAAGTTTTTTTTTTGTGACGAACAACAAATTTTAAATTTTCAGATTTATTCCTATCTATACTATATGACCTTGCTTTATGCCAAATTTCAGCTAGGTCAACGGGAACTTACACTATGAATTTTGATTCTTTTGAGAGTGTCAAAATGCATATTTTATGCGACATAAACAGCCGTATCTTTTTTTTTTTTGTTAACTTAGAAGTTTGATTTACCACAATTTCAAGGGATCGCAGATCTTAGTGTATGGTTTTAATTTCAACTCGATACCTCCACGCGTTTCCAAGATAAAGAGTCTTGACAGACAGACAGACAGACGGTCGGACAACAAAGTGATCTTATAAGGGTCCGTTTTTTCCTTTTGAGATACGGAACCCTAAAACAAGTATCTAAAACTGGGTGGTGTCAACATTTACTGTTTGTAATGAAATAGTCGGCTGTCTCGGTATGATTATTACGTATTTAGACCACTACCAACCAATGCAATTCTAATTTAGTAGAGTTTATAATATACACCTAATTACGAAAGCATTTTTTTTTTATAGTATATATTATTTGTATACTAGCTGACCCGGCGAACTTTATACCGCCCAGTGAATGAATGTAGATATGAAGTTCAACTGTCATCATTAGTTCTACTTTGAGTCCATAGATGGCGTTGCGAGTATCTGAATTGCGTGTGGTGTGGTAGTTTACTTTTTGAGCACTTTAAATTCATATATCTTTCAATATAGTCAACCGATTTCGATGAAACAAAATCTAAGTAATATATCAAAGTACACACAATTTTAATATATAAAAGTTATCTACATCGATTTTGTAAATTTTACGTGTTGCGCGCACAACTAAGACTTCTACAGATTTATTATATGTATAGATTTTTGACTGGCCTGTTGGTCTAGTGGTTAGTGGCCCTGACTACTATGCCGGAGGTCGTGGGTTCGATTCCCACCCAGGACAAATGTTTGTGTGATGAGCACGATCATTTGTTCTGTGTCTGGGTGTAATTTATATATATATGTATGTATTTAGAAATATATAAGTATGTTTATCAGTTGTCTAGTACCCATAACACAAGCTCTGCTTAGCTTGGGACTAGACGGCGTTGTGTGATAGTTGTGAAATATTATTAATATTATTATTATTATTATAGATATGCTTCACTTTTCTTGGTTCTTGAAGCTGCAGTAGTTTTCAGTCCATCTGGGTTCTGACGCCATCAATCTGCACTCTATGGCAGACCCTAACAGATAGCGGTATTGTCGGTAACGCTAGGTCTAAAAAGCTCTGCCTTTTTGTTAATAACAGATAACAATAAAGCAGTGCTTTTTAAAAAAACTACAGTTTGGTTTGGTTAAAAAAGTATGCCTTTTTATTCTTTCAAATAGTCTTCATCTAAATTTATAAGAACATTGGACACAATGAAGCTTTTTTACCGATAAATAAGTATAAATAATTTCATATTCACATAAATCTTATTTATACATACATTACATTTATTTTTAATATCAGTCCTCTCAAAAGGTCCATTCTCTCCCTGCAAATTAAATTTTATTATTTACACAGCGATAGGGATTCGCATCTACCGTACATACATACATACATCAACAATTAACAATTAATAGAGACTATTTACAAAATATATTTCCACAAACACTCACACAATCATTCTTCACCATTTACACACACCTATTTCACATTCACACCATTTGGCATATGGATGGCGGCACGTCACTAGCAGAGTTCGTCCCAGGCGAGCCACCAGGCCCCGCGGCAGTCCTCGCGCTTCCGCCGCCGCCGCTCGGCGCGGTCTGAGCGCTTCTTCACGAAGCGAATGTTGTATGGGTCTTCGGCTAGTTCTGGGTATCGTGCCACATCGTGCACGTACTCTCCTTCGTAGCCTGCTGCTGATCCAGCCTTCTGGATTTCATCTAATTCGGCTGCGGACCAGTCGAGTGAGCCGCCGAGCCCGCTGCGCAGCGCCTCTCGCTCGCGATGCCACGCTTTCCGTACGGCCGCAGCGCGTGCGTGGTGCAGCAGTCGTTGTCGCTCACGTTCCGCACTAGTGCCATACCGTAAATTCACAATGCTTGTTTTTCCGTGGATTTTGACGTCCGCGTAAGAACGTCCTCCCTCGGCAACTTCGTGGAATGTCACATTTAATTTGCCTTGCATTCGTTTCAGTTGTTGTTTATCATCTGCAGCACGCCAGGTGTCCTCTTTTACGAAATAGAAGACGTCTTGTTGATCACCATGGACAACGAATGAGAAAGGTAGAAGATGTGATCGATTGAAAACTGAGGTATATACATCGCGGTAGATAGCATTGGCCGACGGCACCGTGGTGACGACGGCGCGACCACGGGAGTTGCGCGACACTAGGATGCCGCGTCCAAATGGTGGCTCTGAATCAGAGCCGATACGTTTCGGTGCCAAGTTCAAGGCATCAGTCTTGAGAGCTGACATAGCTGGTATCGACAGGCTTCTAAAATCAGCTATCCTCTTGTTCGACATGTGTGATAAGAAGCCTGATTCTATAGTGACTGTTGGAAGCAGAGACATGGCAGAAGGAAGGCCAGGGCTGGTATCTGCCGGTGCGGTGCCCCACACTGGCCGGCCACGGGGAATGCTCGGCAGCACTGACCCGCCGGGGAGTTCATCGGGGTAGAGCTGGGGTGCCAAGCTCTTTGTGTCATAGCCAAGCAGTTTCAGCCAGGACAGGTGATCTAAAAAGGCAAAGTCAACGGTAAGTACAAAACAATTAATGATTAATTTATTAAAAACATAAAATTATTGATTCAGTTTTTTACCTGTTGGCTTTTTGTTCTGTGGCCGTACATTGATAGGATCGTTTCCATTAAATCTATACAGGTGTAGCTGAGTTGGGTTATGTATTCTCTCGATGAGATTCTCCCACAATGGAGACATCCATTGTCCAATCAGAGGATCGTAAACTTTTCCATTTGCCATGTGGACTAATGACGTCACTTGATCCAAGAGTCCTCCACAGAAGTCAACCGGAAGGTACAAGTATGGGTTAGAGTCGTATACTATATGTCCGTAAGGAGATCTCATGATTTCTCTTATTCCTTCTCCATATTGATTAAAAATCATCACTGGCGTTCCACATTGGTCTGTGGCGATGTAATATTTATGTCGAGCAACCTGTAATTAGATTTATTTATTAGAAGTTTGATTATTACGAAACGCTTATATTTTGGCTGAATATTGTACTTCTACATACCTGTGTATAAATTAAATGTCCTCTGTCGTCATAGACTAGAGTCATGAATCTATTTTCTCGTGGTGAATAAATATGGCTGACTTCATGAGGTCTGTCTTTATTCGTATAGAAGAATTGGGTCACATTTCCGAAGTTATCTTTTCTGGTAGAAAGCCTGAAACAGAATAGTGTATTTTAATTTAAATTATTGATGAAAATACCTAATTAGTAATCAAGTTACTTAGTTCTGTTGTTACATACCTGTCGAGATGGTCGTAAAAGTAGCGAACATCAAATCTTCCTCGTTTTGTTGCTCTTATCAAAAGTCCCTTAGAATTGTATTGGAATCTTTCTTCTCTTGCATTTTGGGATACTAGGCCACGGCTATCATATCTGTATTGACCCTCTCCAAACTTGACTATGCGATCCATATCATTATACTCCATTGGTATTGTGTTGCCTCTGTAGGTTAGCGACAACATATTACCATTATCATCGTATCTAAATCCCCATGGTTCTTGAGCCTCTACTCCTGTCAGCTGACCATCGCAGTCCCAAGTATAGTTCTTCACGTTCGTGTATGTATTGACACCTACATTTCTTGTATGTGTACGCGTTTGTGATATTCTTCCATGTCTATCATAAGAGAATTCCATTCGGAATACTTCCATCCTGTGAATATTCACAGTAACTTCCTTTTCTAAGAATTGATCGTTTAGCAAACGAGAGAACATTGCAATTCCATCATATACTGAAGTTTCATTCCATTTTTGCTTGGATACAGTAAATTGACCGAGTATTTCAGGAGCACCAGTTTTACTATTGTAAACAATATGATGAGGAATTAGAGTTTGCCCACCAATCCTGCCTTGGACAGACGTTATTCTGTAATTGTTGTCGTACTCGTAAATTATTTTAGCATTGCTAAGTCCGGTTTTGGCACCATAATCAAGTCTTTCCTCAGTGAGTAGCCCACCAGCGTAAGTAGATTCCCATCGATAGTCTACGTCACGGTCAACATGTAATATTTCTGACGGTAACCCACTCGTTTCTGCATAGTGTATCTGTGTTTGACCATCCCCATGAATTACTTCAGAAGCTTTGTTAGTTGTGAAGTAACGATATACAACTCTAGCACCATCACCTGGGAATACTGTCTGGAGAAGTTCGCCAGTATGAGCATAATGTTGTAAATATTTCTTTGAAGATCCAGGTGGAGTATACGTGACTCTCAAAAAGCCAATTGACGGTTGCACACTGAACGAATGATTTGATCCCGAAGGCAAAATAACATGCGTCAAGCCACCATCATCATCATACTTGTATTTGAAACTTCGTTGACTGGCCAAACTTATTTTAGAAACAAGATTGCCTTCATTGTAATAAATAAACTTTGTACCATCTTGTGGACTCGTTATTTCCGAAAGCATTCCATGTGGGTCATAGCTATAGCTTTCTTCACTGTCGCCCCATTTCCAGCCGTTAATTCTATTGAATCTATCGTATGAAATATTGAGAGGAGCACTCGCACCATGAGGGTTGAAAGAAAGTGGCAGTCCAGCGACATCGTAAGAGATGGTAAACAGTGGGTTTCTGTCTGCGTTGAAGAAAGTTTCTCGGCTCTTGAACTGATCGAATTCAATTATAAGAACCCTTGAGTCGTTCACCCATATTTCTCTGTTCAAAGTTTGCTGTGGGTTCCGTACATCACCCACTAATGTGTATAAGGAGTACATGTTGTTTACTAGTGAATCTCCAAATGTGGTAGTTTGATGTGACCACATGTGAAGCATCTCGGCTTCTATAGGTAAGGCAGCTTCTAGTAGTGGGTGTTTAGCAGCTGCAATGCTCTCGAATTTCCCTGCCCATGGCGTTTCAAGAAGTAATGTGTTGTTTGTATAGATTCGGCCTTCAGTTATTTGCTTCCCATTATTTATAGTGATTTGCTTGAACGATTGTCCGTGTAAAACGTATTCACATTTCTTTGCTACTCCAACTGGTATTGTGCTCGATGGATTTGACACAGTGACCGCTAATCCGTAATTCTTCGCAAGGCCAGAGGTAATGTGAACTTGTTCACCCGAGGGCATTATGATTTTAGTTACTCTTCCTAGTTCATCGTAATTATAGATAACGGTATCGCCAGCCTAAAACAAATAATATAGTAATGAGCATATTGGGTTTTAAAATAATCAATGAACATAAAACTTTTTCTGTGTCGAAAAACTTACTCCAGATCGGCTGTTTAGTAATCCAGTACTAGCATCGTAATCAAATTCCATTTCAGTTGAACCTTTCTCGGCTATCCTAGTTAGGTAGCCAATTCCGGAAATCTTCAATTCGAGTTTATGGTCCTGCGTATTTTCAATTGAGCTAACAATATTGCTGTAATCCCTGAGTAATTGTATTTTATTCCCTGATGCATCAGTAACCGTTGACAGCTTTCCGAAACTTGTATTTTTAGAATACAAGAATGAATATCTTGTTTTTCCTGATGTCAAGTCCTTAGTGGTGATATGTTGTCCATAGCGATTAAATACATATATTTCTGAAGTAGGTGGATAAGGTATTCTGAATTCTCCGTTTTCGTCATGTGTTGGTAAGTAGTGTTTTAGAGCCAATATATGAAGAGATCCTGAAACAATAACATGGATTAAAATTAGTTTTGAATAAAGGATGTGTGTTATCTGTTTCTTGATTTTATTTTATTTACCTTGGTCAACCACATTTAGAACTCCATCTGGGGTAACAGCAAGAGCAGAAATAGTTTGGAATTTAGCATTAGATGATAGTAAAGTTTCCGTGCTCGTAGGCGGTTCATCACCTGCAGCTACACTGAGTTTACAAGGGCATCCAGCATCATCCCTGGAACTAGTTGGCACAGCTGTCGCAGAAGCAGATGAATTGCATTCACAGCTCAATTCCTTCAAATTCTCCTGTACTTTTCCTGCGAAGTGCATGATTTTACCAGATGGATCGATCGATTTTATGGCGTTTGTTTTCTTCGAATCTGCCTCAGCCACATACAGGATACCACTTGGTGCAAAAGCTATGGCCAAAATAGTGCCTAAACTTGAATCTTCTCTAATATCAGTATTTGTACGATTAGCGGGTTTTGTTACAGGTTTGTCATCGTTTCCTATACGACAATGCGATGGTTGACCTGCCACAACTTTGATTTTCATATCCACTGTCAGTTTCAGTATAATTCTGTCATCAATGAAGTAAAGAGATCCATCAAGAGGCGATAAAGCTACTCCTGTAGGCCATTGTAGTTGTGCTTCATAAGGTGGGATTGCTCCTCGACAGGGAACTGGTGACCAATGATTATGGTGACCGTGATGACCAACAAGAGTGTGTATAATGCCATTTGGATCAACTGCTCGGATGTTTGTTCCGTCTGCAATGTACATTGTTCTATCTGCCGCAATCGCAAGACCTAGGACAGAAAAATATTGAATGAATTAAGAATTGACCATGATAAAATAAACCATTGTCAAATCATATTAATAATTGTAAATATACTCGTTTAAGTATCTTACCTTTAGGATGAGCCAATTTTGCCTTTATCGCTGGTCCTTCATCACCACAATTGGAATCATCTCCAGGTACGCAACGATCTCCGTTACCAACTACAGCCTCAGAATTTGTGGCAGGGTCTCGTACTTTCTCTAAAGCTATCACTCTTCGGACTTGGTGTCTCTCAGAATCTGATATGTAAAGATATCCATCCGCTGGTGATATGCAGATATAGTATTGATATGCAACTTGCGTAGTTCTGAAAAAAAAATACAATCTGGTTAATGTATTGTCTTAATCGTTAAACTGAAATTACTCGAATTTTGGTTCAGTTAGTATTTTAAAACTTTTGCTGCTTATACTTACTGTAGTTGAAGAACGGTAGTAACGACGCCCTCAGGAGTGATTCGTCTAACGAGATTGAAATCACCAACATACAAGGAACCATCTGGACCCGAGGTCAGTGCTGTTGGCGTCAAGAGACGAGCATCTGCGGCTTTGCCGTTGCAGTGGTCAGGACATTCCAAAGATCGTTGCAGGCCTGTTCCCATTACAACCTAGAGAAAACAATATGGTTTATTAATACTAGTGCATCACATTTTTTTTTTACAAAATTGTGTTATTTTCTTTCAAAGTGGAAGCAAGCTGTATCTTTAGATTAGTGTTTACCTGAACAGTTCTGGGGTATTGTTTCAAATGAAGAAGCGCCCCATCGCCCTTCTGTAGAATGCCTTCATGGAAGTTGTAATGATGGTGTATATCCAGCCCCCAACCTCCAATATCCGAGATATCAACGTCGAAACCGGTTAATGTCGCTGTCTGTGTTTCCCATACAATTGACGAACATGATGTGTATTCGTATCCTATTGATATTTTGGCTTGAGCTTGGCCGTATACCTGGAATGATTAAATAAATTGCCAATCTTTCAGTGGTCAAGTAAAAGTATTTAATTGGTTTATTAGAATCTTTGAAGTAGTTAATGAGTTCTCGTACCTTTTGTTTGTATACATTTCGTTTGTTCCATGCGAAGATATGTGTCAGGTCAGGATCAGCTTCATATGTATGGGTGTGCAAAGAGCCTTCGATCTCAACACGAACATGCACTCGGATGAGGGATGCTGGCACCACACGGCGAGTCAGTTGTACGTGTACGCAAGATAGATAACCAGCAGATTGAGATGAGCGGTAAGTCAGTTTTACCAATGATCCGGGAATACCAATAGATTCGCTTACAATCTGGAAATAAGAAAACAAATTGTTTGGTGATACAGGTCGTATCCAAAGACCAACACATAGTCATCATGACTTGATGGCTGTCTAAATGCCTTTTGGAAATGGTGCAGCAAAAGTTTGCTATCTCAAAATTCTTATGGCAAATGTACTTATAAACTGACATTCAGTAGATGAGATGTCCGGCATCAGACTATAATCAATTATTTATGTTAGATGATTCCCTAAATATGTAAAGAAAAGACACATTTTAATTAAAACTGTTCTTACCTGAGCCTCAGGGTATATGACAGTGGTAGTGGTAGCAGACGAGGCAGCGGGCGCTGCCAGCGGTGGTACTGCCACTACTTCAGGTCTTAGTCGCTCATGGTCATGTGCCGCGCAAGGTGGGGTCTCAGATTCCCACCATTGTGGCGTTGGTGACCAGCCAATGCGAGGTGGTGCCCTAGAGATTATGATTAGTTAGAAAAATGCAAAGAAACATCAGGTTTTTGTTTTATTTAGAGTACCTACTGAGTACAAATATGACGGAGGATTGAATCATTATAGTTTAGATTCATCCGATCAGACTGAACATGTAATTTATTTTAAACGAGGGGGAGATGAGCAAGCAACTAAATTATTAAATAAGAATGTTAAATAAATAAAACACAAACACCCAAACATTTAACCATATATTTCCACCACCTTTTAGTTAATAATCCGTTAACTAAAGTCCTAATTCTCACCTGGGCGTTGGTACTTTGACATTGTCGTCACTTAGTTCCATTTGCACTGGTGGCAATACGACGATCTGGTTCCATGGCACGAAGACTGTCTTCCTTAGCGGCTTGAATGGTGAACGCTGGAACTGCAGAGTCACGGCGCCTCCTCCATTCACCAAGACGTCAAACCTGGATGACGGCACATAACGTTTTAAATGGCGTAAGGATAGTGTCTGATAAATCGGAGGTATGCCATTTGATAGAGCTATGAAGTTTCTGTGGCCAGAATTTCTTAGGCGTTTTCTAGATGGGAGAGGTAATGCACTCAACTGCTAGGTTTTATGTAGTCGTTTTAGGTAAAACAAATTCTCAGTTATAAACCCGGATACGGATTGTTGGAAACTTAGCTAGCCTTGGTACAACCTAAGGCTAAAAGTTGCATTAGTTTTAAAAGTCGGACCTTAGTACCTAGTTCCGTGAAGTTAGGCATTCAAAGTACTGCAGGATTTTCGAAAGAGTTATCGCGGCCCTGGAATGCACAGGGTAACTGAAGAAAAACGGTTGAGTTATTTGATAATATCTCTCCTTAAAAAAGCCATTTAAAATATTATAGGTACTCGTATATAGAATTCTACCTAGGTGCCTAAGTAAAGAAACGAAAAAAAATCTGGTTCATTATCTTTTTTCAAACCATAACCCGTCAATCGCCAAATCAAGATGAATAGGTAACTTTTTTGGCTCAGTAGTACCATCGCAGACCTCATTTATCGCATCTCACCAGGCAAGAGATCAAGAACTGATTTATCGTAACATACATCCTCTCTAGGAGATGGAACGGGTCCTAATTTCAGCACGTGGAGGTAGTGCGGGGTGGTGAATATAGCATAACTTCTATTTTTTTTTGGTTCTAGAACATACTGTTTTCGTTATGATGTTTTCGTTTTCCGTTTTGAGAGATGTATCACGAAATGAAAATAATATTTTTTTGAGTAGACCAGAAATTAGAAAACAAAATGTAAATTCATAAACTTTTTATAAATAATAACTGGTTTTAATTTATCCTTCCATGTTCCTAAAGCCGGTAAGTATCTATAGATATCTTTATTCTCAGAAAGTCGCAGTTTAGTCCAAAAAGTTACGTCTACGCCATCGTAACCCTCATTATTACAGTTTAGAGTTTAATCGCATTAACTTTTCGATTAAGGTAGTAAATTTCAAGGTTTTGTTCAGAATTTGTAAATGAGGACGTAGGTATACTTTTAGATAGATCTGCTGCTGCTGATCGTACCAAATGATGATGATACTATGACTCTGAAACGCAATTAAAGAACACAGGTTTTTTTTCCGGATGGGGAAATCTTCTAATGACATCCCCCGATCTTGGGCTGACTAAAAACCCACTCCTGTTCCTTCTTTGCCATTGTTCCAGGGCCCCGGGGATCTCTTTTGGTTTCGCATCACCCATGGCCCCAGTAGGCAGAAAAAGAAACACAGGTGGGTTTTATTCAGTAAAAATTTGCCAAGTGTCAAACTTTTACTGAATAATATAAAGGCTGAATAACTTCTTCCACTCTGACTGGAGCAAGAGGAAGTATCAAACTTTTGCTGGGCTTTAGTCAGTACTGATTAAAACCGCGCTCCACTCAAAGTGGGAGATGTTATTTTCATGATTATCAAAATCTCCCTAGCGGGGGTCTATTTCCAATTAGCTTGGGGTCGGTTTCCAGTCTCTCCGTAAGCGGCTGAATACCTGTGTTTAACATGGAGCGATTGCCTATTAGACCTCCATAACCCAGTTACTGGTCAAAACGATAGGAGGACTCCTTATTATTTCGTGATATCCTACCTCAAAAAAGGTCTACACTCAGATCGAAAATGAAACCGTACCGGACTATTACACTGCTGTATAATGAATTCACGCCTGTTCTGTTCTGGGCGCTTGGTCATCTTTCTGTTTATAAATAGGTATTTATTCAGAATTTTCTACAGCTCCTGTTCACCTCTCGGTACTAAATAATGTGTAAAACGCTCGTTAGTCCTAACACGATAAAAATGCAGTTAATAATGTAGAAATGCTGTAACAAGTACCGTAGGTCGGTACTCGTATTCCGTTCCTACGTTTTAATGATCCCTTATAATATTTTTCTTGTCATTAATTTAAGCAACGCCGTACAATATTTTTCACCTTTTTTCTTTGTTTCTTTTACCGTTTTTTACCTTTAATGAGAGTTTGTTATCGAAACGTGTTGAGCAGGGGTTTAGTTTGATGATCAGCACTTCCAATAAAAGGAAAAAATGGCGACGTTTCTTTCCTTAAGATTTTTTTCAATCGTTCGTGACGTTATTTACGATCTTGAGGAGAAATAAAAAAATAAAGACGGCGAACACTTTTTGTTTAATTCGAAGAATGTTGAAATTCGTGCTTCATTATTGAAAGTGGAAATGTTACAGGACATCCGACTTTATAAGTACGTTAAAAAGATTGTTATAAGAGTAACCGTGGCTTTAAACGCAAAACTAAATTAGCGTTCACAAATATGTAAACTCACATACACAGGACACCCACATCTGAAACAACTATCTATAGGCCACACAAATATTTGTTCCGTGCGGGAATCGAATTCGCGACACGAAGCGCAGCAGTCAATTGCTCAACCACTGCGCCCATTATGACGTTTTAGCCACTAAAAGTCAGACACTTCTTCATGCTCTACCCGGAGCGAGAGATATTATTCGACGCCCTCTCGCTCCATTCAGAGCGGAACTAGTTATTTGATGATTTCCTACCTCAAAAAATAAAAGAAAAAGGAAGCTACTGATATTTTTCTTGTAAGTTCGGACAAAAACTACACGTAAACAGTTACTGAGTTACGGTAATTGATTTTTAAAAGCTTAAACGTGACGTGTTATTTAATTACATGTTCACATGATACAGGCTTCGTTCCGCCGCCTAATTCGATTTCATACTTGATGCTCTTACGTACGTGCAAGCAATATCAAACACCGTGTCCGAAAATTAATGACGATCCTATACATATAAACACAAATGTTTGTAGAGATATTTGATCAAATATGTCTGTTTGTCACGCAATGTTCAATTACTTTCTTTAAGACAATTTAGTTCCGTGACTCAACGATCATCGTGACTAATAGATTTTTTCTATTTCTTGACGTTATAAAGTTAATATTTAAACATTCATTTGACAAGGTGATTGCTCGCCCAATGCCAAAATATTTTTTTATTTTTGTTTCTTTTATTTACGCTGACAAATGAGGTGTTACGGTGATTCACCACTGAGCGAGTGTTAATGTATTTTCTCGTATTTTTCTCTAGTAAAACAATTACGTTTAAATGTTTCTTAATGGGTGGCGCTTTCAAACGGCTATAATTACTAAAATTCCCGACTCATGCTATAATGTCGGTTGATACTTAATTGAAGTAAACACAACAATGAAAATGACTTAACGGTCTAACGTAACTGTCACTGGCAGCTTTTACTTGTAGTTTGGCATGAAAAAGAAGGTTATTTGTGCTTTTTTACAATTCTAAGGTAGTTAATTTGTGTTAATATACGTAGACTTGTTTCTGCCAGCGGCTTCGCCTGCGTAGAATATTATCCCAAGGGAACTTACTCCTATGATATGGTCTACCCGTGTACCAAATGTCATTTAAATCTATTCAGCTTTTTAAGCGTGATGCAGTAACAAACACACAAACTTTAACCATTATGAAATAAGTATGACTAAAAAAGTTAAAAATACTTTTTTTTTTAATTTGAAGGTCTTATTTCACAAAGCTCAGTTCAGTTCAAAAAGTTAAGTCACAAAGCTTCACTATTTAGTGCACTATTGTTACCTAATTTTGGCGGGTATAACTGAGAATTCGATTTCTTATAAGGCCACACAAAGCCAATTTGAAGATCTCATAGAAAAGGTACTTATGAAGAGTGTCACAACACTTGGTTTTCAGGTGAATGAGGGATTTAATTACAAAATCAGATCTCTATGGGACCAGCTGTTGATCATTTTTGTGAACAACAGCTCTCTGCTCTTGTTCTAAGGAACTTTTTGGTTCCGCAGAACACCATATACTTACCATATCATGTGCATTTGACGATATACACCCACCAAACATATGTTTCGGGAATGAGGACAAAACCTAGATAAAAACGGTAAACAAAATATCACTTTGCGTTATTTACTAACCATCCACCCTGTCTCGTAAGCGTGAATCCGAAGCGAGCCTCTCGGTCCACGGAGACTCTGATGCCGATGATACCGAGGCCTTGCGGGGAGACCACCTGCCCCCTCATCACCGACACGCGGCTGCACAGACCAGCTCACGTCAGAACGAGCCACGAGCCACAGCACCCGGCATTCAGCGATACGGTTCACATGAAGAGCTAAGACGTTACTCGTGGGCATTTGTTACTTGACTCGACCAAAAAGAACTGTATTTTTCGTAAATAATTATGAACATAATTATGTTAGTGGCTTTTAGGTGTATAGGACATATGACAATTGAAAATATAGAGACTGTTTAAACTCAGAAATTAATAAGACCCTATTCTATGTTAGTGATTAAAAATTCAATTTATTATTTATCTTTAGTGAGGTAAGCTAAACTACGAGCTATTTTAAAGCCTTGTATTTAATGCATGACTGAAATCCAGCAATAGCCCCTGGTCTAAATGATAGAATACATAAAAATGATGTGCGAACCGTATCGTTGAATGCACACCTTCGATCATAAAACTTTGAGCGAGGTCTCGTGCTATGCTTCATATTTCAGAGTGTAAACGCTGTGAGAGTGAAGTAAAGTATGAAAATAATATCGAAAAATAAAATAAATAAGAAGTCTTAGCATTGCACATTCTCGTATTAGGATCAGCTAATTCTCTAGGACACATTTCTGTTTACATTTTATATAAAGATCCTCTCAATAGCCAATAAAATAAAATTTCATTTAAATAAATTATCATAGAAAGTAACGTAAACGGAAATCTACCTAGAAAGGTATGTATGCATGTAACAGCTGCCACACAAACCATAGTCAATCAATTTTGTTATATTACTTCATGTTTGAATGTTCGGTTACATATTCATGAGAGATGAAATTGGTGCAAGAAATGTTCGCGAAATCATTAATATTGAGATTGGAAGAAAATTATTCGTTTTTGTTGTGTGGTTTGATTATTGGCAAAATATAAAGCTAAGTTAATATTTAGATGGAAAATGGTTTTTAATGCTTTATCCGCGTGAACTTAGTTTTACTTTTAATGTAGCGCTTGACTCGGAATCCCCGGAGCGAGCCTCCACAGGGGGCGCAAAAAGCTTTAAAAATACGACGTGAAACCCGATATCAGAGCCAAAAATCTGTCCGCTGAAAGTGCACAAAGTAAAATGCCAACGTAAACGATCGGAAAATAACAAGAGATTAGGTTTGCTTTTAGTATCAATCAACATAACAACATTCAGGTAAAATTATTGGCTTTAGACTGTTGTTTTTACCCAAGCTTCAGTAAGAAACCTCATGTAACTTAGATTGTGCTTATTATAACATGCTATCAACTGAATGCTTCATAATCCAATAATTTTTTTATCTTGTAACTATTACATATTCGAGTAATACAAAGAGTGGAGATCTCTAGGCGCCACAATGTAATTTATTTGAATTAAAATTCCTATAAAATGTGTAACATAGCGTCAACAGTATTTATTATCACGATTGTATTTACAATGAAATTTAATGCAAGCGTCGTGGCCGTTGTCAGAAACCGTGTTAATAAGCAAAAGATCTTAGCTAAGCTTTACATTTATTATTATTAGGTATTATAACAGTCTTTTTTTTCTACGATTTTTATCCTCCAAAATTTATCAACTGAAATTTTACATTGAACGAACGCATTCGAAAATATCGTAAAATTTATTTAGGTATGAAGTATACAACACTAGATAGATCCCATCAAAAAAAACAAATAAAATATTTATGTGTAAAGCTAAATAGTAAAATATTTTTCTTATATTATGTTACCAAGAACTACGTATTTAGCAATGCCACTTCTAAGAATATGATATCGTAAAAGTTTTCATCCTCTTCATGTGTTTCCGCGAAGCCCGACAGGAAATGCCATACGATACGGTTATCAAAAATATACCTAAAAAGAAACATTGTAAGTAGATTGGCACCTCCCAAAATATCATCTGTAACAAGTTACAGGGCACTTTTTAATTAATATCATAAAACACGTTTAGACTAACTAAGTAACGTTGTATCTGAAAACAGGACAAGTCATTAATATTATTGCTATGTTTCAGTCATAATAAATTTAACATTATTTAAACGGTAGAAATTTCATTGACAGTTGGTTGGAAAATCACATTGACAGTTGGTTGAGTTACAAACAACAAAAACTGAAAACAGTATCTTATACAACGCTTTAAGAACTGTTCCACCCTTCAGACATCAAAATGCGGAAGATTCAGTTATAAATGCTGGTGCAGAGGCGGACAGTTCTGAAAGCGATGAAACAAGATCGAGAAAAATACGTTCGTTGCACCAATTTCAAAGTGTAATAAAATGTCGTCGATGACTGATTAATGGAAGCGATGGTTGTAATGTACAATGTCGACAATTTTGCTAACGTATCACTGTGAAGTAGTAGGAATACATTCAAATAAGTTGTGTTTTGGTTAGTTACAAAGGGTGAGGATCTAAACACATAAAGAGCTCGGGCGAAGGGTAGGGGGTTGGTTAACAGATGAAAGACGCAGACAAAGGGTAAGGAACACATAAAAGGGTAAGTTTATTTGAAGCTTAATTTGCGTGTTCGCTGAAATTTTGCTCAATTGATAATATACAATTCGCGTCGATTTGTATATTTTGCAAGCCCTACACCTATCGATTGTGTTAAAAACGTTTTGCGTGAAAGCGTAAATGATTTTCCTAAGTTTCATATAGTATAACAAAATTATTCCATAGTATATATGTGAACTATAATATAAGCACAGTAGACGAGACAAATAAACAGTACAAAATACAATTGTGACTGCGGCAAATCATATTTGAAAAGAGACGCGGCGTTTGCGGACCGTCGGCGGTGCTTGATTTACGCTGAGATTGCGAGGATTTTGTCGCAGTCACACGAAAACATTCAAGACAAACATACAGATGTTACATACACATAGATAATGAAACGAATACAGACAAAGGATTGAACGAAAAGTGAAAAAGCGTCAGTGGCACCGTCCGCGTGTCTGTAGTGGGACACGCGGAGGTCACCGGCATCACACTCATATGCAGGATTCGCAACAAAAGGGAAGAGGTGAACAGATACTGAACACTGAGGGGCGAGGGCGGGCTGACTGACACTTACCATGGTGTAAAGGAATTCCAGAACTCGCTAGGAGTGGCGGACACACGGCGGCACAGGGACACAGAAAGACAGGACAGATTACTACACAGATACCTACATCCCTCAGTGCAACCCCACCCCGGTTTTGCAACCGCTCCGGCCGATTGCACTCGTCTATATTGGTTAGCTTGCGTTTTAACACTGTATTTACCAATCAAAGTTCTGTTAATTACGAATCGATTCACAGACGAAGCCCGTTTGCATTAGAACAACCACCACTATTGATCGATAGGTAATATGCATTGTGATTCAATTCAAAATAATTTTGAAAAGTTGCAGTTGCAGGTTGCACCAAAGATTGATTGTGGAGAGTAAACATGCTGGATGGTGAATGCACGGAGGAACCCGTCGTGTGTACGTATATAAGGGCTGATGGAACAAATGCCAGAACGCAATATAACCACTCTAGACTTTTGAACTTAAATAAAATAGTGAAGCGGCTCGTGTTTTAATGCAAACAAACTTTTAGAGGCGCCTTTGCATATTAAGCGAGGTGGGTTGACTACGTTTATTTTTTCAGTTTTGCTTTGTCTTATTTGTTTAAGAGATCGTTCGAAGTTTTATCAACGCACACGGTATAAACTAGGGCAAATTAAAACTTCAAGAATTTGTTTACCAACTTAGATCATGAAAGTCGCGTTTCATTTTTTTCTAACGGATCGTTATTAAAGTAATTGGTATAAAAGTGTTTGTCTTAGAAAATTATATCAATATAAACTTAAACGTATGCTTATTTTTACATGAGCTTGTATGTACCTATTAGTGATTTAAAAAATGCTTTCATGATTCAAGTTTCATTTATTTTACCTTATTTTCTTATGGAAAGTTATTTTATTATTGTGAAGACAAACAAAACTGTTCGAAAGCTTTTGAGCGCTGATTTGGTTCTAATTTCATTTTGTTATTCATAATACGCTTTTGTTTTGTTTAGACAAACAGGTAGGGTAAGACACACACAAGGGATGAACATTAGACAATACACAACACATCGGATCTGGTGTGAAAAATAATAACAAAATACAAAAACTCAAAATTTAAATTATAAATTAAATGGTAAAACATAACCATGCTAGGATCGCAAACAATAAATTATAATTTTTTACACGCGAGAAAACAGAGGAAAATCAAAACACTTCCACCAGATGAGAAAATAAATTGTAAGTTATAAAAGTATTTGAAATTGTCAATTAAATTAAAATAACCACACCAAATCCTCGGAGAGGTTTAGGAAGATGAGCGGGAATTATATGGTGAAGGTGCTAGTTCCTAAATCATTTTATGTCATAATGAATTTTGTATCTTCTTCTTACGGATATACATTACAGTACGGCGATGATATCACGGATCTAAAATCATTGTAAAGTGCAAATATAAATTATTCATGAATTGTGCAAAACCGACAAGTCAGTCCTAAACCAACTGGTGCAAAAGATATCGTTGTATTGTCTTTAAGTTTACTGATCCTAAAATGGTTAGTAGTTATGTTAGTACTAACGACATCTTTTACGTACATGAAGTGATTTGGTGTTTCTTAACATTTCTGACTTTTTCTTAATCTACACATACCTTTCGGAATATTCGTCCATGTGTGCGTAGCTCTGGACAGAGTTTTCTTCTATGAGGAATTTGACGCGTTGGTAGAAGGATGCGGTGACCGAAGGTGGCTGTTTTCTGAGGAGCACTTCTACGGGATCGTTGGAAGCTAGGCACATGATGTGCTCGGCGCACTCAGGTCGACTGCAGCATTCCGAGTCGGAGCAGTCCGTCATGCCATCTTCAAAAGTGTAGCCATTGTCAAGTGACAGCCAATATGGTTGGTTTGGGTTGTTTTAAATTTAATTGACCTTAATTTAGAGCCTATTTTCTGTAAAAAAGAGGCACTTACCTTCATCGTTATCTTCGTTGTCGTTGCAGGAGAGTTCGAGCGCGATGGAGCAGTCGGTGCCGGCCCAGCCGTCAGCGCAGGAACAGCGGTACACTCCATCTTCCAGGAGACATTGTCCATGACGAGTACAGCCATTTGGACAACCAGCTGTTTACATTGAGCAATTAGTCAAGAGTTAGTAAGTAATGTTTTTCTGAACTCGCAAGAGAGTGCAATATAAATGCTGTGCAATAGAATTGATGTAATAGTTGGTTTGCAAAATCATCTTCATGAAAGTCAAAGATCCTTCATTATATTCAATATGTGCAGCATGAAACAAAAAAATACGTTATTCAATTCAGTACGATTGTCACAACTTACGCAAAGTACAGTGTCGGCCATTCCATCCTTGCGTACAGACGCACGTGCCATTCTTGCATTGTCCGTGATCATGACAGCGCGTGTCACAGGGTCGTTGGTCACACATGGAGCCTGTCCAGCCGTCATCGCATCGACACACTCCCTCCGCACACACACCGTGCGGCCCGCAGTCCAGTGAGCATACCACTATAAGGTAGAAATGCAGTTAATACGCCGATGCACAAGTAAGGCAACTTAATAGTTCAAACTTGTTTGTGGTCTTTACCTTGTGAGCAATCATCTCCGGTGTAAAGTGGGTCACACACACATCTTCCTGCATCTAGATCGTACACGCCACGTTGGGAGCATGCGGGAAGACATCGTTGAACCCTCGCGTCACGTTCACTGCAGGAGGCACCTCGCCAGCCCGCGCGGCACACGCATCTACCTCGCACACACGATCCGTGGCCGCCACAGGTTGGGTCAAGGCAGTCCTCTGTACATCATTAATTAATCAGTATTTCTATTATTTTCCTAATGAAAATCAAAATGTTGTTCTAGTTTGTAAATAGTTTACCTTCATCGCACTTTTGTCCTTTCCAGCCAGCCTTACAGTGGCAATGGCCGGCGATACATTGACCTCTTCCGGAACAGTCAGCCGGCTCACAGTCGTGTGCTGGAACGTCACATTCCGGACCTTTCCACCCTTCCAAACAGTGACATACACCACCTGCATATGCGCCGTGCCCCGAACAAAGAACTGGGCATACACCTGCGAAAACAAATGTGAGTTATTACTTACGAATACGCACATCTTTACGAAGATAGTTATAGTTGGTTATTGATTATTTTCTACTTACTTTTCGAACAATCGTGTCCTTCGTAGCCGTCCATACATTCGCATTTTCCAAGGTAGCATGAGCCGTGACCCGAACAATCGTCTGGACACGAGTTAGTGACTCCTTCCGCTTCAGAAACGATCATTTCAACATTGTGTGGCTGCAGTTCGTCATTGTAAACAGATATAAACCATCTTCCCGTGTCGAGGTATTGCAATATGCTCACATTTACTCTCATATCCGTTGACCTTTTGCTTATCGTATGGTTCCATCTATGCAGTGGGTTAATCGTGCTCAATAGTGCATCCCAGTCGTTAAGACTACTTTGAAACGGATTATCTCTAAACGGACTTCTTCTACGCCTTAATCTGTGGTCGACCCTGCCGCCTCGAATGAATTCTACAAAGTCGTATTGTGTTACGCTAGGAGCTACATTTCGTCTACCATATACAGCGAAATTAGCTCCCCAGGGAACTGTGAAGTTAAGGCTAACGTAGGCGGGCTGCTTGTTGCGGAATTCAGAACTCCAAAATTGGTAAGCAGGTATGGTTGCACTGTGTAACTCGTCGAATTCTCTAACTTCTAACGCGGGTGACCAAGGCGGCGGAGCGGCTTGTTGAGCTTGTTGTGGTATCACTACTGACTCTAACGCCGCTTCCGCTGTAGTTGACCACCCGCCTAAAGACGAAGTTGATATTGATTCTGCAATAAAACGTGCGAAATCTTTTACATCCTCTTGAACATGTCGGAAGTATAAAAATTAATAAACACTTAGAAAATTTAATTACTGTTTCAACTTACCATCTGAAGGTGATGACGTTGACAAAGCATCCCTAATTCCTTGTGCATGTGTTACTGCTTTTACATCTTGTACCAGGATACAATTTGAATTGTCTATATTACTTTTAATTGACGATAACGCTGTAACAAAGAAAAGGAAAAATTAAAACAAAGTTTCAAGTCGTTGGTCCTACATTATCAATCGAAAATAATGTCTAAGATCCAAATCTTTCTCTCGAAGCCGGTCATCCAATTAAGTTTCCGTTAAGTTTGTTTCTTATCGATGGCTCACATCGATAATGCCCAGAAGCCGAGCAGTAATTCTATTAGAGTTCACACGGGCGCCAGGCGCGGGCGTCCGCATCGTTTGGGCGCAATGTGTTACGAAATGCGACACAATAAGAGATGTCATTTTAAAGTTGCTGCTGTATGAATGCAGGGTAGGCGACGTGATGTCCCGTCGAGTTTTAATTAAGCGAAGCACGGCTGTGATGCATTTCGTGGCGCTGTGACGGAGCGATTGGTTCCGCAGTCGCGAGCTGGCTCAGCAAGCACGTAGGTGGCTCGACACCCAACCATTTCTTGTTCGGGAGAATGCTGTTGTCTCCTCATTATGCGACAGTTGCCGGCTATCGAATCGATCATAAAATGCCGCGCTACGCAATCTAATTGGATAATTCTTCACGGTGTTCAGTAAGAAAAGCACCGGGCTCAGATGACACGAGTCTTGACGAAATTACTATTTATTTTGAAGCTACTGAAGCATCAAATAGGATCTTATCGATGTAATTTATTAGTAGTCAATATTTTTTTTAAAGCTGAAATATGTATAGTAGACACTTTCCCTGTGAATGCCAAGGCGGAATATTCAATAGAAACTGCAAGGGAGCCATTGAATGTCTGTAATGTAAAGAGAATTTATTGCTTTCATTTATTAGTTCAGTAAGAAGTTCACAATCGCTCAGGATTTGTGCTCGGATGGGGATGCAACGTTTATTTGTTTCGGAGCGTGCGCAGGATGTGCGCCTAATATGTCGTGCGTTGCGTCAAGGGCAATATATCAATCCATATAGACTTAATTGACGCAACCCAGATTTTGTTCCGGCTAATTAACATGGTTAGTAATTTGTCGAGAGACATATGGTTATGTTTTTGTAGATCCAATTTACTAATTAAATTTTATGTGTGAATATTTTCTCTGACACGTTGTCAAGTGTTTGCAGTTACATTCCATAATTCGCGGAGATAACTCCCGGCGGTGTCGGAGCAATTAAGTTATCTGGCCGGACCAGCAGTTGCCTATCTATCCCCAAGATTTACTCTCAGATAAGATCGCGAAACGTTGACGCCATTTGGCCGTTTGCGCAGAGGATTGGACAATTTAACTTTACTATACCGTCCTGAGGGTAGATAGTTCAATGACAATAACCTTTATCGGCTTAACAACCAATACTTAAGCAGGCAATTTATATTCAGTGTTAATGCTACATGCGTATGTCGAGATGGATTTAAAATCATACTTCTAAAATGAGATATATTATTGAGTTTGAAGACTTGAAGCATAAAACTTGTCTAGTGCGTTGCCCCAAACGTTGCGTCAAATATTGATGGAATGGAAATAAACAGTACTTACCTATTCAACAAGCAGTTATAAATATGAATTAAAACTTGAACGGTCATTGATGTTCCGGCGGTATCTTTTGATGTAAGAGTGACCCCACAACATATAGCATTTTTATGAAAGCTGAACATATTTGAACGATCCCCAGCCAACATCATATTCAGTTAGATAGAGCCCTACTCACAAAATAATAACACACATCGTACACAATGTTTTCAGATAAACGAGCAAAGATGACGTAATTTCCTCGCAAGAAAATAAAATATGACAATGTGGTAAGTCGCGACTTTTCCCGATGATCCCTCGTAAAATCTATAAATTTTGTGTATTGAGCGGCGGTGGGGAGGAAATGGAGGGTGCTCACTGCTCGAGGAGTCGAGGTCGCCGGCCGATGCAAGCGACGATTGTGTGCAGATGGACTATGTTTGCTATCTCCACTATTTTTCGAGTTAATACAATTTATTGTAATACGATTCAGCATAGATTGCATCGTGCGTTGGGGGAGCAAAACTCGTTTGATAGTGTCCCCCGGGACGGACGCGCCGTCGCACATTCTCGCATTAGTCACGTGATAAATCTTCCCGTGTTCGTGTGTGCTGTCTCCTTTCATTGCACGCAGGATCTAATATCGTTGTCCTTGTTACTTGCGCATGTTAACTGTGTTCGCACGAGGTCGCGGTTTGTTTGCCCCATTTTCTCAGGGAAGACAAACAAATCCAAATTTTGATTACATCATCATAAAATCTTGTCATTAAATAAAGTTATGCTTCATGAAACTCGTTAGCAATGGTTATATGTTGGCTTTGTTTATGAAATAATGTCGAATGGAAATTTCATGACGTCCTCTGAGTGTTTTTACAAATAGCGTGACCTAAATTGTAGATATGAATAATTATGCAGGTATAATCGATACGTTAGGTCAAAAAAAGCAAATATAAAAAGATAAGCAGTAGGTACCGGTTATAACAGGATGTAAAATGTTGTTGTGTATTTTAAACTGTTTGGATTTAAATCGGACTTATAGAAAATATCCATTTCAACAATGATGTTATGTGGGTATGGGTCTCCATCACAGCTGTTATCCAAAATATGTATATCATATATAAGCTTCAGATAAAACCAGTTGGCAACGTTCTACTAGTATATTTTAAATTTACCCCTACAAATATTTAGTGTGCTAAAGAAAATAGTGGTTTGTTATTTGTATAACAGTATTATTTTTACAACAAAAGCATCACATATCGCGACAACATGCGCGCGAGCCACTTCAAAAGCGTTAACGTTCGCGGAGAGAGCTTTAATAAAACATTTGGGGTCCTCACATTTTCAATTACATTAAAAAGTTGACAGAGCTGTATTTGCCCCCATTCATACACCATACACGTAATGAAGGGTGCAACAGATGGTTCACATTTTTTCATTACATCACTAAAACTACCGGCGCAAACCCAGAGATTTATGTCGGATTAAACTATAGACCCGGTTTTTATTTGATACAAATCCGGAACGCCAGGAGGCGTTTCTGAAAATATTTTATTGTTATTTCGAATCATTATTTTAATGAAAATTCAGTAAAAAAAACTAGGAATCGATATTTCGAAAGTGGAATTGTTAAATAGGTAGCGTTTAACAGATTCATTGGTTTTGATATTATCTTACGAAAATCTAAATGTGGTAATTTCGAGGCGTGTGTGTCGCCGTGTTAGAAAAAACGTATATCGTTTTGAAGTGGACAGGTCGCCGCTGCTCTCTGCCATCGATAGACGATATGCTACATGCTGCCTTATCTCCTCTGTATAATTTAACGGGTCTCTAAATGAAGTGAGATCCGATACGATAAGCCTCATTGACTTGAGACACCTTACATCCACTCGGTTCATTACATTACTTTCAAGAAGCATCGACTGACGTTATTTTATTGAGTCTTTATGTAGAACTGTGTGATTTTGGATAAATAGGTATCTTGGGATGAGTATGGTGTCTTTTATATTATAATTATTGGCCTATAACATAAATAGTGAGTTTAGACAATGGCGGTTTTCTTTCAAGAACTCCCTTTATTTCAATAAGGAAAAACCACCCGTGTAGGTACATTAATATTAAACTCAGTAAACAATAGGCCTTTCGGCCTAAAAATAACAATAATAGCAAACTCTTCAGTGCTTATAAGAGTTAGTTATGTATGTATGTAAACAAGTTTTTGTTTCAGCTGAAGTAGTGCGCGTTGCCGAAACTATAGTGAAGTTGTTAGCGGTTCACGTAGCGTGCTTCAAGCGTATTATTTAGTGTTTGTTCAAACTGTTTAATAGAACGCTGGCTTAACTTAAATTGAAGCTATAGTTTAGACATTCGAGGAGCGTTTATAATTAATATTTTAAAGGCTGATATGCTGTAACAATAATTTTGCCATTCGTGTATCCAAAAATTTGTCAATATCGTTTTTTCTTAAAACACACGTTTACAGATGTATTCTTTTAAGATGTCTATAAAGAGACGTACGTTGAAATATGCAATACCAAGACAAAGATAATCGGACGTTTAAAAAGAGTTTATAACTGTTAGCTAAACAGTTTAGTTTACAAATAGATTTTAATAAAAAAAAATTGATGTTAGACTCAATGTTTATCTTTTATTTTCAGATTAGAATAAAGATGTAGAAGTTATCATTAACTCGAGTTATCAAGAATATCTTTTGAAAGCAACTTTATGAAGATACAAAAGTGTTATTGAAGCTATACAAATATTCTTGAGTACAGGAAGCAATCTAATTCGGAATAAATGATCATTTAAGCCTCTAATTGAGTCGGCATTAGGTACATAATTTGCCATCGCGGCCACCCTCCACTTTGAAAAGACTTCGCTTGAAGGGAAATAAACAGAAGTAATTTCCCGGCATTACAGCGAGTGAGCACTTTCAGTGTAAATGGCAATGCGGCTGTGCACCCAACGACATATTGTTTCTACGAATGTTCCACTGTTATACGGGATTCGCGTGACGTCGCCCAAGTAGGTGCAGACCATACATATACTATACATAGTTGTATGTTTGTGAACAGCCAGCTACTGCCACTTGAAACGTTCTAACTTTGACTGTGTTTATGTCTCCCAACTTTAGTTGTTAAAAACGCAGTAAAAGAATTTGGAGTTCATTTATGTTCCAAGTTAAGTACACGTAATCTTTATATTATAGCTTTATTGCGAAGAACGTTATTGACTCTATGCTTGAGTGTTTTTACTTAAACGAACTTAGGAATTCCTGGAACTCGAGTGGCCACATTTATACGACGCTTTAACCGCACTTTATTTCCTTTTCTTATCCTGCCAAATAGCTCCACGACATTGACAGTAAAAACACATTTCTTTCTCACCCTCGTTAGAGCCGAATTTCGGAAATAACTTCTTTGAGAGTGCTTACGTCATTAATGGAAAATTGAACACTTTTGTCCGACTAGTATTTCCGAGTAAGTCGTTAATTTAACATAGAACAAAGGCTTTAATGTTTTACGAGTGTAAAATAGTGTTGGGATTATAATTTCAGTAATAACATACAAAGAATACACAGTCATTATCGTTCGAGTTGTTTTAGTAATAGTGAGGGTTCAGCATCGGCAGGGTAAATGTGTGTTGTGTTTGTTCGAATATAGGCCAAAAGTATTGCGCCGCCACCGCGTCGTCAGCGGGCGCGACCCTGCCGGGTTCATGTTATATTGTGATGCCTCGTGTGCCTGCGGTTTGGGAGTAATGCTTGTGATCATTTACAGATAATGGCGTACTTTTCTTGATTGTGACTGTACTTATAAGTTAAAGATCGATCTCTTCCACTTGTGATGTAATACCGAAGGGCCGTAAAATTTAGTTTCTTCGGTTAACAAAGCTCCTAACTAGGTTGCTACAAATATAGAATCCACTTTACCGCTGTTTTTGTGTACATTTGCAACTGTGTAAGGTCCTTTATATAGTTCCGTGTCTCTCCATCGTTAGCGCAAAATGCTTTCGCTACATGTACACATTCAGTACGGCAATAAGCATTATATGCAGTTGAGAGAATGTGCTATTCCATTAGATATAAAATGTAATGTATTGTTTTATTATACCGCAAGGAAGGGATTAGTTGTTCGTGGTTAAATCAAACAGGGATTTATTTTTGCGATTTATGAAGCATTTCGCATGTATAAATTATGATTGGTCGTTTGGCGGGTACCCGGTACGCAGGGATTGCGAGTGGCTGATGTATTCGTAGTGGAATAACATGGGACGTGGAAGTGTAAGATAATTTATAACGGCTGTAACATGGGCGCGCGGGCCCGAGGCACGCAGCGCGTTGCCTTGCGTTAGGCGCATCATTTATATTTTTCTGATGTTTGTTTTGTTTTTTTACGAACCTCTCTGTGGATGCCGTCTAAACAAAGAATGATAAAAGACTAATGGTCAACGTCTGTTTTCGTTGAAACATCAATGTTTAATCAACTCATTTGCATTGCGTGCACCAAGTGAATATTTGAATTTATCACCTTCAGTAATTGAGTTCGGTGTGATGATGGAAATATTTTTCTATTATGATTTGGTTGTATAACGATAAATGAATAAAAGTATTTTTATGGTTGTTTTCCGTTAGCATGACTTTGGACAACACAAAAAAAGGCTTTTTGATTGAAGCGGTGTCGATGTTCAAACAGCATTTACGACGTATGATTACTGTTTTCTATAGTTATAAAACGTATTGAATTTACATGCAAAGGTAAACAGCGAGAATAAATAACTAAGTAGATATAAACTGGAAATGGAACTGCCGTACCTACCATTAAATAATAAACAGTTCCTTTGTTCGTTGGAAATGTTTAGTCCACAAATAGGTTGTAATTTATGTAGTAAAAAGTAATATTTGCTACTGTTTCAGTGCAGAGTTAAGTCCGAGGGACTATATAATCTTGTGTAGCCCTCGAGGGCTATTCCTTTGTCGGTTTCCAATCATACAGTACAGAACTAGCCCCTTAATTGGATGGAATCCCGCTTCAGGCACGATTCGGCATTAAGGGGATAAAGCATACGAGTGCAATTTTACATTGCTTTGTAATCTGGTGAAACAATCAGAGTGTGGGCTCGCAGGATTAGGCTCAGAGATGTAATAACGTTAATAGTTTTAGTCTGAATTTGTATTGCAAATAGCAATTTGAATAGCAGGCAATATTTTTGATTGGACAACAAAGGCATATCAACCGCCAACATTTTGCGGCATTGTTTAACCACAGTAGGCGGATCCATACCTAAATTAAATTACCTTTGTAACGAACGTGGGAGTCAGTTTTACTAAAAGGCTAACCGATACCTATGGGTTAACAAAACGATTTATTTTATTTTCGTGGTATTGAAATGGATTTAACCCACATGGTGTCATTACTGTTACAATAAACTTTTGTCTCATGTCTCAACGAAGGCCGTACAGTAACGCTAATGGATTGTGAAAGAATAATGTTATGAATATTCTAATCGGCATTCCGAGCGAGTTAATAAAAATACTGTCTTAACGAGAGTCCCGCGCATCCCGCTGTGATTTAAGAAACAAAGATGTATCGTCAGTAACTCGTACTTGGATATTTCAATATTAAAGACAACCTACACGGAGTTACTTTAACTGTCCAGTTAAAATTGTCGTTCGAAGTTGGAGTTCGTTAACTGTAGACTTTGGATAAATCATTGAGAAATGTAGATTGTGCTTGCAGTTTCAATATAATTGTATGTATACTGTATTACGGATACTTGGTACTTAACAAAGAACGAATAATATAAGTCCGCTTGCTCATAAGTATCAAGCCGCAACTTTTCAATCAAACTTAAGCACAGTAGTTATAAGTTTCCGAAGTTGGGGATTGCAACAAGCTTCTTACTTAATGGGCGTAGAATGCATGAATTGCATAATTTTCTTCATAATAATTACGAATCTTAGACTAGGCTGTTAAGAAATGTAAACCTACATGCTTCAAAGCTAGAAGGCACGATAAGCGCTCAATACCTACTTTCGTCTAAAAGACGAACAGACAGCGTACCTGTCATGTGGTCTACCAGACAGGTGGTCACCTGGTGGTCTACTTTGAAGACCCCACCACTTAGGCAAACTTGATGAAGCTTCCTTTAGAGATGCATATTATAAGCTCATGACACGACAAACGAATGTCTTATTGTGTGTTACACAGATTGCCAAGTTACAGAAAATTAGAAGAGAAAAAAAACTTTGAAGATTCTAATAAAGATAGGAAAGGCATTCGATTTATTTATTCTTATAATATATATAAAAAAATCTCGTAAAGTGTGTCGTATGTGTGTTAAATAACGAAAAGACAAAACTATTATAGAAACACCGACTTCCGAAATTAAAATTATTTTGCACTTTTCAGTGTTTTTTTTTTACATAGAAGTCAGAACAACGTTTGCCGGGTCAGCTAGTTAAAATATTTATTTTAGTAACGTTTCATGGCGAAATTTTTAAAGTCAGTATATACTAAGTCCACCTTCCTATATGAGAAATGTAAACGTGGGAACAAACAGACGTGATCTTTGAACGATCGCAAATTGAAAATCCGTGAGATTGTGAGTCCGATTTTGTAGAATTGCTATACTGCTGTCTGTAATGGCATTTGAGTTGTCTCAAGCCAATGGTTGTCTCATTAAATTGTACCTACTCGATAAAATATATCAAAATCGACTGTAGGGATTGCGTTATATTGTTGAATTCTGGTTTTTTTTTTTTTTGTTTGTGATTTTACTAAATAAATTTTTCGGCGCTGAGTGGAGGTATAGGGAGTGTCAGACTCGCAGGACGACTACCGACCACCGTAGGCGCGGTATTGCAATGGGCGAGTCATGGGTAGTTTGTCGTCGAGTCGACGCCTGCCAGGGCTGCGGATTGTTTGATAGAATTGTCGTAGCCCTCCCAAAAAAGGGCGACTGAAGGAAAACAGTGGGTTTTAGTCAGTTAAACTCTGGCAGTCCTTCCTAAGTAATTTGATTGATGATTTCTCACATAGAAAAGGGAGTGTCAGACTTTTACTGACTAAAACTCACCCGTGTTCCTTCAGTTACCCTTTGTGTTTAAGAGCCGCAGTGACTCTTTCGAACAATCCTGCAGAATTTCAATCTCCTAAATGCAAATTTTGGATTCGAAATAACGAAGTTAGAAGCTTATATCAAAATAACGATGGTATTATCATATTTGCCTGAAGTTATGATAAATCGAACGTACAGGTAGTTATGCGTTTAATTGACTAGAGCATATTATGTTAACTATATGTACTATGCTAACGTGGTTGCCAATTCATGTCGCAAGTGAGCTTTCAACAAACAGATATAATTACCTTACTTACATCTCATGTCAAGCGATACTCAAGGACACTTAATAAGAGACCACGACCCATCTTAATGGTGACTAAGGGACAGTGTCAAGTGGGTATCTTTTGTACTACTAACAATATTTTACTTATGACTCAGTTTGACTGAGGTGGATCATTTGGACTTGATGCAACATCGTAATAAAATTAAGATAATGAGAAATTGAGCCTAGAAATCGAATTTACAATTTATACAGTTGCTTTTACCTAAACCGCAAGTTGCTATTACCTAAAAAAATGCCTTGTATTAGTTTAATGTTTATTTAAGAAAATTTGTAAAATCAAAGTATCCAATCAAAGTGACCTAAAACTAGAAATGGACAAAGGCGTTGGCATACCGTGGACGTAGGTAGGTTGATTATATAATATTAGATAGTAAAATATTCATAAAACAGAAGTAATAGAACTTACCTATAAAGTAGGCGAGCATCGCCGCTAAGATGACGCAGAGGCATATCATGGCGATGGCGAGGCACTTCCACGTGCACCGGTGCTGGCACCGCTTGTCTATGTGGAACCGTGAGGGCGAGTACACGGGCACGGGGCTGGGCTGACTGGCGCGCAGCGGAAACACCGGCATTACCAACGGCTGGTTGGCGAGCTGGCAATGCCCGCTCCCCAGCGTGCCGCCGCCCATGCCGCTGGACATCGGCGCGCCGCCCAATCTGTGACACAATATACTGGATTTAAAGCTAAAGTCGACTGTCGAAGACCTTGGAAATGGGGGTAGGAGAAACATTGGGTCCTAAAAAGAGTGCAATAGAGCAGTAAGCATCGTAATAAACCAAAATAATTAAAGTAATATTTGGATTACCAAGGAGCTTTGTTATTTTGTAACAAAGCTTTAAACCATCTTAAAATGATTGCTCCTTCATAAACTTCTGAGATTATAATTTGACCTAATTGAGATAGAGTAGATTTTATGTGAGAAATTGAGCCTTTTAAAGATCAAAACAACAAGAGTTCTTACACTTTTCTCTAATATTGTTTGTTTATTTAAAACTTTGTGGCCTCTGGGATCAGTAAACAAGGATGACGTTTATTAATTGGATATTTCGAATTAGGTCAATTTTAAACTTTGCTTCTACTAACTTTCAGCAGTAAAAAGATGAAATAAACACAAATAATATGTCAAAACTCTTATAAGTAGGTGACCCAGATGTCAAGTGTAAATTGAAAACATTGGAATTTTATTCCGTAACTTTATTAAATGCGTAAAAAATCGAGTTTCCGACGATAGCAGGTAGATGAGAACTGGTATCGATATCGTAACCTCATGTTATGACCAACTGTCGGCGGAGCGAATCTGTGGCCCGCGCCATATGGCGCTTCTTTTATTAAACCCTCGAAGACAATCAGAACGTATCATTACCGGGGATTCCGGCAAAAAAAAGATGACCGTAGCATTTAAACACGTCCGCCCTGTGAGCCATTAATCAATTATCCGAACTTCACTGTCACGACTAAATTTAAAGGCTCAGCCGAGAACATATGGCGCATCGCGGCGTCCGAAGCGCTCACCAACTGACGCCGATATAATGACCTCTCGCATAAAGGAATAAGCAAAAAGAGAATAGAAATAATTGGAGCAAGTTTAGCAAGAACGAAGCGTGACTCCTAAAGGGTTTGTTTCGAGGAGGCTCTTGACTGTAATTTTCTTTTGAATAGCGGCCGAGGAGCCCGAGGAACGTTCGGAAGGACGAATTCATTAAAACGTGTACAGAAATCACAATGCTCCGGCACGCAGACTTTGGCCTTAAATGGCTTTTAAAATGTCCGCCGCCTTTATACATTATGTGGACTTTATATATAATACTGGAGGTTAATAATGTTTAATTTTGGTGCTTTACTGTAGTCAAATATTCACAGCCTTTTATTTTTATCATCAAAGGAAATGTGCGTATAAAAATGCTAAACTTACGGACAATTTCCTCCTTCGTTAGCTTGGTGTTGAAATTGTAAACCTGATAGCACCAAGTTGTTATTTCAAATAACTTGAAGCTATTTTGAATAATAGGCTTTTGGTTCCAATAACATATAATTAACTTAAATTACTAGTTTAACTTGGACGAGCTTTAACGATTTGTTTCTCACAGTTTATTTTTCTAATTTCTGCAAGAAGATCCGGTTCCTGGGGTCTATAAGAATTAATTAAATAAAATGATCTAGGAAACATAATTAATGAGTGTATAATTAACTTTAGAGTTAGTCATGTATGGGCGTAGTACGAGTCTTTCTCTGAGAGTTCGTTTGGGTTGGGCGGCTGATTGACTATTGGCGAAAGGATATTGAATGCTTACAACGGCTACGCTTTAGCATAAATCAACTCTAAGAATATGCCCATATATCATAAATTATAATGAAAATAATATGGCTACGATCGATACAAGTCGTGATTGCGAATGCTGCCGACATTTTATAGATAACTGTAAACGAAATTGATTTTTTGAATCCATCATCATTAGAGTAATGGATTTTATTGTTTATAATATAACGTTGGTGCTATTACCTGCCGGTAGGCCCTGGTCCGCACGTTACCGACATGAGTCGAATGCTCTGTTTTGTTTTTGTTATAAGAGATTTTGTGGTTTAGTAATGAAATGTTGCGCAATACCGCAATGCGTTTCTTTCGGAACGGAAACGAGCATTCTATTTTACGAGCTCAAAAGTTGCGTTTTCAAATAAAGAAGATCCCGCGAAGGAGAGAGTCGACTAAGACAATTAACGAGGCCGACGACAGCGTTATTGTAGGACAATGCTGCGATATTTCAAGCGGCGGACGGACGCGGGACGGCGTTCGGCGAGATTTTGACAGGCGCTCGTCGAGTGAGCTCTTAATGAAGCGGTAAATAATGAGCAGAGGTGTTGCGCTGTGCGAGAGCCGTGTCTAATTAACAGAGAGAGAGGCCGACCAGTTTACACATACGAGTCGAGACGACACACAAACAAACGCAAGCACATGGTTCGTTATTACTGAAAGCGACGTAACTATCATTGGAAGTAACGGGAATCGTAATGTAGCATAAGAATGGCGCATTACAAAAACATCGGCAGGTAAGTGAAGGCTCGTTAGTCGCCGGGGCTCGGCGCTGTCGCACAGTTTTTATCTCTGCAATCGCGCGTGCAGCGGTCACTTCTAGTCTCGGAGCGAGCAATGGCGACCTCTAACTCGGAAACCAGATGAAACAAAAAGAAAGAAACGCAGCATGGGCCGTGAGAACGCGCCTCCTTGGTCCGGCGTGCCAGAGCCCGGACCTTCCATTTATCTTGCACAGTCGTGCGGGCATGGTCCGGACAGCGATGTGCTTTTATTGCATCGCGCCCCTAAATATAGGCCTGCGGAGGCTAACCACAACGCTTTTAACCCTAAAATGATTGGCCGCTGGTTTAATGGTAGAGAAGTAGATAAATAAGTGTTTTAAATTGCGTGGTCAAGTGCCGATGCTCATATTTATTTACATGCAAATGATAATAATAACAAAACAAATATTTTTATAGATTTATTTTAATAACATTGTTTAGGCAGGGGTCACGGTCTTTTTATAGTTTCTAGTAATCAGTCCACTTAGGTAACTCTCTCAAACCATATTCCTATATTGTTGCTTTAGGGTTCCGTACCTCAAAAGGAAAAACGGAACCCTAATAGAATCACTATGTTGTCCGTCTGTCGGTCTGTCAAGACCCTTTATCTCGGGAACGCGTGGAGGTATCGAGTTGGAATTACAACCATATAGGTACTTAAGTCTGCGATCCCTTGAAGCTGTGAAAAAAACAAACTTCAAGGTAACGAATAAAAAGATAGTTCCATTTATGTCGCAAAAAACGTGTATTTCAATACTCTCAAAGGACCTAGGCCATAAAAGAAAATATTGCAATCAGAAAAATCTTCGAGATTCCATTCGGGAATGGTACGAAACCTCAGTGCGTGAGCCCGACTCGCACTTGCCCAGTTTTTATATGTTGCAATAGCTTCCCACCAACCCGGGAGTTGTCTTTGGGTGCACTTGCATCGCGCGTACAGGGATAACTGTTGGTTAGTACCACGTTCCATGAAAAGTATCTAAGGAGCCTTTGCGACTTGGCTAAAGCCTCTCGTAGATCTTTCAAAGGTCCAGGACCCCAGGGTCCTAAGATATAAAAATACATAAAAAATCAAACAAAGAAAACAGACTAACAATTTATCATCTGAAAGACAAGAAGAAAGGAAGAAAATACGTTTATTTGGCACAAATTTAGTCACCGTACAAAAGTGAAAAATCACTTTCAGCTCAGATTGTTGCATTGAATGTTTGCCAAACGGCTGTAATTTTCAGTGTTTATGTGAATCGCGTAATATTAATAACATTAGCCGTTATGAAACTAACGCACTATCGTTTGTAACGTAATTGAAATGTCAACATATTATTTTAATAGTTAATTTGCAGTGAAACAGGTGGCATATGACCAGTTCAGTGGTTGTTGACGACATGCCGAAAGCTATTTTCGTAAACATTTTGCAGATGACTCTTGTTTTCATCTAAAAACTGGTACGGCACTTGACATATGCAATAGACACCATATTGCTAAATGTTATCGACGGCCAACGACCTGTGTGTGTACATGAGGAACCTGTGGAATTTAAATTATTGAAATGCTAAGCATTGCTATTTTAAGAATAGGTACGTTAAAGGTTTTTTGAAAAGGAAGTTATATTTGTAGGTATCTTTAAGTTTTTGAACCAATCTTTTTCATCTTTAACCACTTTCGAGTCATTTAATCGATGTTATTGGTGTGGTTACGTTACTCAATATAAACGTTTTGTTTTCCTTTTTTGGTCGACTTCAAAACGCCCCCCACATTCATTGTGAGGGTCGAAAACGATCGAGCGATGTTATCGACTTTATTTTAATACGAACAACATTTCTTTGCATCGATATCGAGTTTATTTTAAGATGCCTCGGAACTAATTGCCTCGTCGGTTGAATGAAGAACAATGAGATAAACGTTGAACAAGCGCCTCGACTTGGGCGAGGCTTTCAATGATGATTGTTTCGCATAATTCATATTGAACGCAAATTAAAACGTAAAAGGTGCTTATTCATGAAGAATGTACAATGAGGGTGCCTCTAAAAGACTTATTCAAGTGTCCGACAAAAGAAAAAAGATTAAAAGGTGCCCGAATAAAACACTTGGCGGATCAATCGATACAAGCACGTAGCCTTAGCTGTGAGCAGCCCTCATCGCACCCTCCTGTTGCAAGTCACGGGTGTAAATTCAAGAAAGCTCCCCAATTTAAAACGAAATGTATAACAATAGCATCGCCCCGCTATGCCAATTTCCTCCCTCGACGAACGTTTTCACTACAAAGAAACTGAATAAAATTATCATCCATACATACTGCTTACTATTATTTAAAGCGGAAAGTTAGATTGAAGCGTTCCGAAACGAGGAATTTACACTGACGAGAATCATAAAAAAAGGAAAAAAGCAAATTCAAAATAAACAGAACGCCAAGAAGTGGCGCTCAGCGCTCATACATCTCGCCGCGGCCACAGACTGCCACGCCTGGAATCTGTCCACTTAAATAGCTGCCTTATTCGACACCGATCACACCCAACGGATTAATTAAAAACATTTGTCAAAATGCCCTTTGAACGAATGAGAATTTTCTACGGAGAGTTTAATCTATAGCCATATTAATTACACGTTGAAGTAATAAACCAGGCTAACTATGACAGTCAATTAAGTTTATACAACCGTTTAGGTAGCTGGATGAGTTCATAAATATAAATTGATATTGTAATTGATTTCCGCAAAGCTGGGTTGGATTTTGTGCTCATTAAATGTGGAGCTGCAGTAAGCTGTAGCGATGGAGTGCATGAGTTCGGTGCACATCGGAATGATACAGCGATTTAAATACGGTACATACGCTCGGATTCATTGAACTCGCAACTCTTATTAATAACTCTCATAGCCTGATGTTTGTTTTAGTCGTCTCGTGTGGCGGTTAGGTAATGTTGAAGTTGATTCATGAATGGGAGAGCTCGCGGCGCGCGGCTAGCGCAAGTACGCGCCCACTCGTGTATATTTAGCGAATATTATTATTTTCCTAGAAATATATCAGACGACGGAAGTGCCAACATTTACATTTTACGTTTGGTTTGCCTAACGCTAGAAGCACGGATCACGGAACCAAAATGGATTAAAAATATGGTTTCTGTTTTAAGTGTCTACGCGCGACTACGAACTTTGCTACGAACCGAATACTGCGTAGCGGTAACATTGTTGGTAATATTAATATTTTTAACTCTTTAAAATTAAGCTTTCAGGATATTTGCATTTAACTACACATTTTAATATTCATTGTGCTGATCTGTGATCATAAATACAGAGACATTCTTACGCGATATGTTCTCAGGAGCTTACTGGCCAGTTTAGACGTGCCCTAGGCGCAACTAGGCAGGTTTATCGCTGGAAATGAATGGAAGCGATATCGAATAAGCGGCCAATTACTGGTCGGCCAGCAGACTGCGAGGGCCCGCACGTAAATAATCGTGCTCACGCGCAGAAACACGATAGTGATAAACAATTTTCCATTAGCCAAGCTGTGCAGCAGGGGGCGGGCTCACGGGCCTTACCTACAATTTCCATACCTAACTGAGAACCGTATGCGATAGCCTTTTATTACCGAGTTTGTCGTTTAAAGATGTTATTACGGTAATACCCAAGAAATGCAAATTAAGTACTGCAATAAATACTGAAAGAAATAGCCCGGGTTGGGTAAAAACGGTAAGACTTTACCTAACGGCCGTGATTTGAAACGGACGCGATGCATGTAAAATAGAGAAGTAATTGCTTTGCAAGTTGTGAAGTTTCCTCCTTTAATGTGAGTAACACGAGAATGTGGGTTATAAAGTTTAATAAAACAGTTTTATCTTGCGCATTGACATAAAAATGTAATACCTATCACCTTGCTCGACCCGATTCCGTGAGGCAGAGTCCTAAACTAAACGCTTGCTATTGTTCAGCGAAACGGAAAAACGGTTTCGCAGGAGGCGTCCCTCCGCGGGCGCTCGTATTTCACCCGGAGTTCAATATTATTTCGACAGTGGGCACAAAGCGGCGGAAGGCCCGCGCCGCCATCGTCGCCGCGCTCGGCCGCCGCGGGCGCCTCTCGCCTATCGCTCGTCGCTCCACAATATTGTCCTCCCGCTTGCTGCCTCGGGTTACACAGTAAATATTTTTCGGCGGTTGCCTGATTGAAAAATTTTATCGCATTCCACCCCCACCTCCTCTGATAATAGATTGTGTTCGCTTTTCGGCATACATTGATATGGGTACTGCCAATAGAGCACCCCCCTTGCTCTGTGTTTACCGCGCACATGGTCATGGTGTAATAACTTTCACGGCCTATTGAGTGTAAATACCGATGTGATTTGGGTTGTTTTATTTCTACTTTTCCTTATACCAGTTTAGTTATAGAGAACTATTTATGTGAAGGCTCTATGGGTCGTAGTGTAGGCAAGTAGTATTGTCTAACTTCCTTTGGAATGAATAAATAATCGAAGAACAAGTCAGAGCAGTCATCTTTTGCTGTTTTGTGGTTTATTCACTTCAGTTGAAAGTTCCTTTTATTAAGCATTCATGGCGAGGACGAGAGTTGTCAGGACTCTAAACATTCGCCTTTTCATAATAACTTTCAAAATAATGGAAACTGTGAGCGTGAAGCGGTCTGCTTAGTTGGGAACTTTAGATGGTATTACTTTCTATGTATGGCTTCATTCTAAGTTAGCCAGTCAAAATAAAACGGGAGTGTTTATAATAAGAGTTGCCAAAATAAACCTTGAACAATGATATATTTTCACGACTCTGTGGTATAAAAATGGGAACCGATCACAGAGCAAAAGCTGTGTTTTTAGTTAAATAGCGGAACAACTCGAGCGGGACAATGTCTCTTTAATTATATTTGTTTTGGGCGGCTGCGAGGCGTGCGGATCGTCGCTCGACGTCATTATTTATACAGAGGAAGATACAAATGAGGATCCATTACTGGATTTCCTCGATCTGGGCCTAATGAAAGACAAATAACTTCGAGTTCAAAGCGATCGATAAGAGCATTCGCTTTAATTTGAACTACGCGATGTTAAGGGAGATAACGTTAAACAGATACAAATTGTTCGAAATACATTCAAAGTTCTAGTATAAAACGAAGATAATCGTAAAATAAAAAATACATTAAATATTGTTCTCTTCTGAGATTCGGCAACAGTAACAGCAATAAAAGTGGAGAACCAATATAAACTACACCGCTTGACACAGCGGTAGAGACAAAGCTATTGACAACCTAACATTACGAAGTGAACAGGGGTGCGCAAGATTTCGCCACATCAAATGGTGGCAGTAAAGTGCATTTGAATTCAATTTTCAACTTAAAAGCAAACATTGTAGAGGTAAAAATGGTTTGCCAATTGTGGCATATACTTGGATAAAAACCACAGAGATGAGTGAGGGCGCGACTCATTTGTTGCACTACATTAAACATGTTCCAGCTAGCAAGAACCCTAGTTTTGAATTAAACACGATTGACATTTTGTCTCATCTACATTTTTTGCCTATAACCAACCCCATGGTCCGTGAAATATATTAAACGACAATTCCATGTGTAATATTTTATCAATTAAGCTCGGTCGGTTTCAATTTCAAAATAATGGCGTGTCATTTGAAACTACCCGCAATTTATTACTTGCTATAATTTCATAGTAGAAAATGTCACAGTTGCATTTCAAATCGTGCAATTTGCTGAATTAGCAATTTGCATTTTTCATATTTTACTATAATAAAAATGCTATGTCACGTCGTAGAAGGTGGTTTCAGTAAGTGAAGACTTGGAAAATATTCATCCATATTAATATTATAAATGTGAAAGTAACTCTATCAGTCTGTTACGCTTTCACAGTTAAACTACTGAACCGATTTCGAAGAAATTTGGTATGAAGTAGTTATGTAACGAATGTAAGATTTCTCACATTCGCGAATGCGAATATTCAAATTCAATATTCGCGAACGCGAGTTTGACATTTCGTGTCAGCCCAGCTTAAACAAAACATAGCAGAGCCGGTCTGGTGCGTCTCGCATCCATCGGGTTCCAGCGACCCTCACCAGGTCATCGATTGCCCCTTGTGGGAGGCCTTCCAATGCTGCGTCTTCAGGTGCGCGGTCGCCACTTCAGAACCTTTCGTGCCCATCGGCCATCGACCATTTGTTCTGCGAGCAATGTGCCCTACCCAGGACCGATCGTTATGGCGACATTTGAGGGAGGTCAACAGCCAACAGTGGACGTCTTTTGGCTGAAATGATGATGATGATTATAGTAAACCCGTAACAGGTTGATTGAACAAAACAAAAATCGAATTAAGTCCAAGTAAAAAAAAAAAATTTTGACGTTAGTTAGTATCATTGTACCGGTAAAATGCCCTAACTTTGCAAGTTTTTTTTTTTTTTTTAATTTTTGCAACTTAATTAGAAAAATTCGTATGTGACATCTAAAGAAAAAAATGCAAATCAGAACCCTATACTCCTATTAAAACAGTCCATTATAGGTTTTACTTCACAATTTCTTAGAAATTACCTTCGAAATGGCCTGGGCACGCCGTAATTATGGCGGTAAGTCCCCTCTTTGAGGAGTGGCTGGAAAGGCAACACGACGTCATTACCTTCCGCATGACGCAGGTCCTCCCCGGGCACGGTAAGTTCGGGACGTTACTGCGCCGGATTCGTACGGAAGTGACGCTCTGATGTCGCCACTGTGTGGACCGCCTGGAGGACACGGTGGAGCATACGGTGGAGGTATGCCCCGCTTGGGCAGAGCAACGTCGTGTCCTCGTGGGGGTGATCGGCGGCGGCGATTTCTCGCGCCGGGCCTTGGTACAAGCCATGGTCCGGAGCGAGAAGGAGTGGCAGGCGGTCGCCTCCTTCTGCGAAGCAGTAATGCTAGCGGAGGAGGCGGCTGATCGCGTGAGGCAACGGTCCTCACGTCCCCGCCGCCGGGATTCTGATCCCGATTTCCGGCCACCGTAGGCGCGGGCTTGCGGACGGCGAGCTATCACGCGCGCCTCAAGGAGATGTCAGCAACTGTAGGGGCCCAGCAGGGTTGACGCCTACTGGGGCCAAGTGTCTGATTCTGAAAAGAAGACTCGGCCCTGGTTCGAAAGGCAAGGAAGGAACAGGAGTGGGTTAACCGAACTTAAAAGTCTGAAACTATCTCCTGCCTCGCCCAAGAGAGGAGATGTCATAAGATGATTTTCCCACCGAAAAATTAAAACCTTCGAAATGGCCAGGCAAAGTTAATGGCATTTACTCTACTTTGCCAAGCTTTGGCAAGAATAATGCAGTTAAAATGTATTTTCAAATTAACAGGTTTGGTACCGTAGCGTATAGATATAGTACGCATATTTAAGCAAACTATAAAGCCTAAAATGTTTTTTATTTTTTTAAGCACGCAAAGTAGACAGTCTTTTTGATTTTTTCGACCTCTGGGTTCTGAGTTAATTTTCGCGCTTACAGAATCGCGGAATTGCACCAGTTTGCTATCAAAATAAAAAGTGTCAATCGGCAAAGTTTTGTAAATAAAAAATTAAATACTATTGTTTTTCTCGATTTTACCAACTTAAACTCGATATACAAGTGTAATACATAAACAGATAGATGAAGGACTATTTTTCATTTAAAATGTTACCTAAAATAAGCTTAAAACATGTATATAAAAATGTAAAGTGCAGGAGAAAAAGCACAGACCACATTTTGTAAAATTCTGACGTTAAATTACATTTCTTAATTTTCTTGTCTAAACCAAAAATGACTGTTACCACGCGTGAAAAATTGTACTAGGAATAAAATTTGTTAACTCGAATAGTTTATTAATTAATTTAAAATAATCAGTTTGGGCAAAGTAACGATAGGTAGACCAAATTATAGCAAAAGACGGATTTGTTAAATTAAAGAGATATAAAAACATGACTATGACTCCAAATTTCTCTAACATTTGTCGTTTTCATTTTTAGTGTTACACCATTTGTAACACTAAAAATTTGAAATGCAAGTTGTGTGATAGAAAAATATTAAATTAAATTTAAAATTATAAAATCGTATCAGTTGTATTGTCATTCTATATCCATTCAATACTTTAATACCTTTTTGTTCGTCAAAAACATTCGCCAATTATTCGCATGTTTCTTGCGAATGTGAATGTCAAAAAATGTGCGAATATTCGCGAATGCGAATATTCGTTACATCACTAGTACGAAGTAAGCTTGATCCTCAAGAAAGGACATAGTTTATTTTGAATCGGAATTCGACTTCACGTCCGGAATAACCAACATTCATGTTTCACGCAAACGAAGTCGCTGGAAAGAGCTAGTTTGTTATAAAGTAAACTAAAGCAGGTCGCTGTTCCGTAGAGCTGTAATGCCCATATTTCAGCAAGATGGCCGCGGCTTATAAATTATTACGTATAAAAGTGGTCGGTACGTCCGTCGCACGGTTGACCAGGCCACGCCAAATGATAAGGGTCATTCGTTTGCTTGCACCAACCCATTGAATTGCAAAGCAGTTTACTTGCGCGGTGAATATTTACACGTTTAATGGCTGTGACGTCCGCTAATGATGAATGCATAAGATTGGCATTTAGAAACTGTGAGAAGTCAAACAGGTTGTCAGGACTTCGACACTTGGTGTTCAGTTTAATCTATTGCTTTTCTTCCTTATTAGTTTTGATGATGATGTAATATTATCAAGTAATTTCAATTAAATACCATCCACTTAATAATTTCATGGATTGATGTTTATTTATGCAGGCACCTCCATGTAACATGATATTCGTACATATTAAATATAACACAGGAAATAGAGATTCCTGCTGCTGTGGGTCGCAATGAATGAATCAAACATTTTAAAATAACTATAACTCATTTAAATTATGCACTAGTGGACAGTTTACTTTAAAAAACCTACGTATTGAAGTGGAATTCAGAGTAAGTTAATCAAACGTCGTCGGTTAATAAAAATGCTGGTCATTAAATAACCTCAAAAGATTACAGCATTTAGTAGAAAAACGATTTGCCGCCGCAATAATATATACGGGTTTATGGACGCTTGTGTCGTGGGCCAAATGAAGAGCTATGAACTTACAGAAGTGGCAAAATACGATAGTAAAAACTAGTTGGATCCTCTAACGGTTTTTGCCGTCAAGTTATAATGCGATTACAACGTAAGTGTTAAAGGGGAGATCTGTAAAGGTTGTACCAGGACTTGGGGTTTGTATTGAAGTAGTTTATAATGTGACTGTTCAGAATACACAATGCAAGGATCCCCTGATACTCAGAAACCGTATTATTTTTTACATGAAACAGTAGCAGATACTATTCATTTGTAGAGGTTTACTCATTAGAACCAGCAATATCGCTTCCTCACCAAGTTTAAACTGCATATTTTAATTTATTCGCTTAATGAAAACAAACCATAACATGCCTAAACAAGTAGTTTATAATAAGTCAGACACTTTATGATTATTCAAACCAAAATATTTTTAAACGATGCGTCAGTCATATCTAATAGATTTATCAATCTCTATCAAAGTTTAAATGGCTATGTATGGATTATTAATGGTTGTAAGATTTGAATTAAGTATGTACCGTTTCTACGTAGTCGTAGATAATTACGAGTTTTACATGCCATCGCCGATCGAAGTTAAGCAACATCTTTTTTTATCATTCATTTTAAGTAATTAGTCACGCTAATCTTATAAGCTTTGCTAAGATCACTAATTTAGAACACTTATCTTGACTGTTACTTATCAGACATCTTAATTCTGACGCATCCAAGCACACGTTGTTTACTATATAATCCAATCGTCACGGTGGATCCGTTTATTTTTATTTGTACAAGCTGAACTGTATTGGGATCAGGATTCCTCGCGTCGTCATGTTTGATATACAGCCAAGATCGTTGACCCCTAATCAAAAGGGATTAATGTGTTTCAAGTGTTCGGTGTGTTATTGGTGTCTCTAATTACGTTTATGGGTCGGTGAGAGTTATGGTAATGTTCGGCAGCCTTCGTAGATGGCCGGCCGGGCGGCCTCGGCGCTGTCGTGTCTCTGATACTTACGACTCTGAATTTAGGGTCTGTAGGGCGAGCCATTCGTTAGTCACGCCTGATGACGTGTACCTTGGACAAGACCAAAACTGTTATTAGAAAGATTTCGTCGTCCACCTTTTTTAGGTGCTTGTCTTAAAAGGTTTTTTATACTTTGAAATTATATTGGACGGTGGTAATGTTTTTTATTTAGTAGCAGACAAATTATGCTTTCACTAAAATGGGACGCAGGTAAGTAAAAGTAATTGAGGGTCCTGTTATCGGGGGAGCGGTGACTCCTCATATATAAAACGGAAAGGTCATTCTTTACTTAAGTATCTTCCTTTAACTGCACATTGCGGCAAAATGCATGAATTTCCGGACACAAACAAAGGCAGTCGGCACGCAAAGCATGCAATGCCGCGAAGCCCTAAAGGGTAAAAAAAGACGTTTCGTGGTAAAAAGTGAGTTAGGGTGCAGCTTTGTTTGTGTATGGCTCGAGTTAAGTGTTTAGATAAGTGCAGCCGAGAGCGGCGAGCACGTTTGTTATCTCTCGAGGAGCAGAGGAGCTCAGACAAATGGAGCCACCCTGTGTGGTCCGTTATTCGGTCGGTTCTCACCAAATATGTGCTCTCGAATCAAAAACTCGTCTCGGATATCACGAAACGTTGGGAAACATTACTTTGTGAAAAGTTGTGGTAATCGGAAGCACTAGGAGCCAGTCCAAGTGGTATTGTACGAAGAGCCAATATTCTGTTCTGCTCTTAAAATGGGAAATACGTTTTCTTTTGTTAGGATTATTTTAAGTATTGCGAATAAACTTTAGGGTACTTTTATTATGATATATTTAGGTAAGGTTTGTAGATAAACTAGAGTGGGAAGTTTCGCAATAGGTTTGTGTTAGTGGGCAATAAAGATTACTTGCTGCAATGAAGATGTTCATGCTAATTTTACTTACTAGTCGGCCGTTTAATTTAAACTTATAATTATGTATTTTTTTGTAAAGCAGCTTTCAAGTAACAAGGCCAAAAACAAGGTGCACAGGTACCGTTGAATAACTTCAATGCAATTTTTTTAAGGGTGCATAAATAATTGAAGGTGTTTAACCAATGTTTTGCACGTAAAACGACCCAAATTTTTGCCAATTCTTTTTCGAATCTATTGTTCTGATTTATAATTATTATCTTGAAAACATCATAGTGTCTGTTTAATGATAAATTGCATTCACCATACCTCAATATGCATAATGTATTATCATAACAGAAAATCAAGTTCCCCACACGCGTGACAGTATTATCTACCTATCTATCTAACGGTTAATATTGGTATTAATTAAGTTATAAATAAGCATTTACGGCAATTAGACACGCTTGTATAAGGTTTCGGAGTTTTGTACGCTTACAATATAATGTAGTATACAGTTAGGTATGTGACGCACCTTGTTCGTTATCACGACCAAGTCTTTGTGCTCGTGTGAGCTCTGAACAATATTTCGTGTAACCAGCTGGTCAACGGCCGTCCCACCATTGTGGAACATGTCCTTCTCAATTATAAAATATTCAAATAAGGAGAGAAATAAATCCAGGCGAGAAAACGTCCACATTACATACATATTGCTGCGGGACCGCCAACCGCCTATTCATTACAGTTATTTATAGGAAGCACTGTCAAAGCGAGGCTTGTATTTATTCGGACGGTACAGCAGTTTATTTATTTTTAAAACGGGTTAGGCTGAAATACCCTATTCCGATAAGCGTCCGGCGACTGCCGGTGCACCGAAATATCTGGCGACGGCACTGATTCCGCTGATACCCTGTGTCACTGTCACACACCAATATGCGCTGTCTCCCGAGATGACGAAATATCGCTTCGCTATTAATAGAAATTCATTATTCGAAGCGTTCAATGAACCCCTCTTTCTATCGATTCTCAGAACCTACCTGCTCACGCTGAAACTAATATCGTGGCTGATTATGATTCACAACGTATCTACCCGTAAATTTCAATCGACATAAAAATACTTTAGTCATAATTTGACCGGAAAACAATTTCCGAAGCCTGGTATTTGTCGTAATATAAGAGATGAACTCAATCAATATGAAAGGAGACAATAGACATCTCTTATTCAAAACGGAAACTATTACAGCGTCGCCATTGTGTTCGGTGCCTCACCTCGACGAGTGTATTATTCAAACGAAAAGTGGTTTGTTTACAAACGCTAGAAGTAATAAGTAGTATAGGGGACAGTCGACGACAGAAGGAGATTATGTGTGTGATGGTGAGGAACGCAGTAGATGTCGATCGCCGTCAACATGAAAGATTTATGTCCAACTTTGTGACAGTGGTATCGGCGGCCACGATCCTGGATTATCCTTTGTTGGAGATGCAACGTCATACATCCGTGATAAGCTTTGTTGTGCTTCACTGACAAATTCTCGATATGGAACAGTTGGATTGAAAGACAATATTATGATTTCATCACGTTGTTTACACAGTGCAGGCGCTTCATATCCATTCTTATTTTGAGTGAGTTTTAAATACAGGTATGGAGTGAATCATCCGTGACATAAGTACATATATTTAGCTTCTAAAAATACAATTTGGTTTAATGATAATGTAGAGGCGGTTTCTCATGGAATCGAGTCATAAAACGAACTTGTTATACGAGTAGTTTCTGTGACAAAGTTCGTTGTGCCTACTACTTGCATTATTAATTTATGCGTCCAAGTTCCATTACGTATCATTGCTTCTATAATTACGCGTATTGCATATACTCATCTAAGGACGTCCAGTAATTGGTCCGTTTGATCAGTCCAATTATGAGCGATTGAATCACAAAGATTCAGTTTAATGAAATGATTGTGTCGACATTATGCGTTAAAGTTAAAGGAAGATAATTGAACTTCCTGCGTTAGCAGCGATTGGTTTGAACGAGCCGCACGAATTCAGTGCCCCTTTCATAGTCGCCGAGGACATACGGTGGAGCTTGATGGGGCGTTTCCTCTAATTATACGAACTATTAATAAGATACTGCACCAGTTATAATAAACAATCGATCACGAACGAACATGCCTAATGGGCTTGGGAGCCGAGAGAGGAATGCTTTCAGGGTGAAGTTCAAGGGTTAGATTGTGAGCGTTTTTTAGATAGAGATTATTACATTTTAAATTTTTCATATGAAACAGAACAGTGAGATAGTTTTTAAGAAGGAAACGTTTAATAAACCCTTTGTATACTACATTGTAGATTATAAAGCATAGTTTCGTCTGTACAATCTCACTGCTTGTAATAACCGAGAGACTATTAGCAATCAACTGAAGCTTTGTTTGTCTACTGTCGTCGCTACCGTTTGTTAGACGACATACAAACCCGCAGCAAGTTCATATACTATTGAGATGTGCATTCAGCTGTAGTTAGACGCTTCACGTCTCGGGGTTTTGGAAATGTTTAGTCAAACGTACGAGCTCTTTAGCTTTGTGGAACCGTGAATAATTTTGAGGATCTACTACTGAGAAGTGACCACCCTTGACGAAAACACGGAAACATTGTGGTTGGTCTTGTGTCTTTAGTGCTAATTATAATGTTGGGAAATCTTGCTTTTTCTAAGAATTACAGAGGGCAAGTTGGTCTGTACGCAAATCCGCTAAAGTCGTAAAATCGGCAACACGGATGAGGGGAACTGGTCGAGTGTTTGCAATTAAGGCCACGAGCCACAGATACTCGTGGTAAAACCAAATCCGATCCAACGCAAACTCTATTTTATATTCTCTCTAAGGTTAGTTCGGAAATTGAGGTAAAACTTGCACTTTGTACACAAATCGCTACATTATAAGATAATACGGAAGCAGCTAACAAACCGAACAGAATTGAAGCAATGCACAAAGCAAATGTGAATTCGGTCGGTAGGAACGTTCGCGATCGTCTAAACGCTATTAACTAAGTTGCAAGTTTGTGTTGGACTTTGATGGGTGAACTGTGTTTGCGTTGTCCGGGCCGTATGGAAATCATTTCTTGCTCGGCCGAACTTTCCGGCTCCATATATGCCCAAATATTTGCTGCCAGTTCCCAACTCCTCAGTTTGGCGATCGTGTCTCTGCAGACGTATGGCGCATTTGCTCATGTTTGCTTACCGACGTTAATTGCTAAACTTTGACGCTTTTAAGTTATTTTGTGACGGATTTTCTAAATTGTAAACACATTTATGTTGTGTGGAGAAAACGTTTAAGTTTATGGAAAGTTTGTATTTTGCCGTAATTAGAGCCTGAAATGAAATATACGGTATGCAGAGGCGCGGTTTCATCTTACAAGAAAGCTTACAATATCAGGTACGTAGTTTACGAAATTTTTCATTTGCTTTTCTACATCAAAACCCTTACAAGTTATGATTATCCGTGAGCATGATCAAAGCAAATGCGATATAAATTAATTGGATACGTAAGTACTTGGGAACTATTTCAACAACATTTATACATGTGTTTGATAGATCCAACCAAACTTTCCACATGGTTTCATTTGTTCCCTTAAGTTATGCTTGTGAGGACATGTTTAGTTGCGCTTGCGTGGAAAAAGCGAAGCGAGCTGAGGGTTACCTTTGAATGTCAATTTCCTTGTCGAAGCGTGGCGCTTGGCGCTGCACGCTGCGAGCGCGCCTGCCCATGAAGGGCGCCTCGATGCTATCTACCCACCATTGTTGCGTGCACTTAACCGTCATATAGTTTGCCTCCATGTTCGGCCCTTGTTAACACATTGTAAAGGAAATTACATTCTTTACTCACCGTTAGTACGGCGTCAAATGATGTTTCCGTTATCTATCATCGCTCTAGCGTGTCAAATTGATATCATTAAACAAGTCAATAATAAATTTCATTTCTGACCTGGTTACTTTAATGGTCGACGGTGCGATTACTTATGAGTTATGACAGGTGGAACTATTTTTACGATATTAAAGTACGTTTATCAACAATTATAGACAGCCATTTAATACAAAAGTCAGTAACGAAATTAGATAGCGCTGGAAGCGTGTGTTCGGTTTCATTACTGTCGGAACATTACGTATTGATACTGCGGTATTAATAGTTGGGATTCGCCCTCGAATCTGTTGGAATTAAGCTGCGGCGATTGGGGTGTCGCAGATGGCAGTAACTGCGCTATCTGCTGCCCGCCGCCGCCCGACCGCGCGCCAAGTATAAAAATATGATTTATGGCAGCCTTCATGGCAGCATATAGAACCGCACATCCGCTCCGCGCTCGCCTCTTCTAGTTCACTATTAGCGCAACCATATGCATATTGTTGAGTATCCCTTACCGGCGGATAACTACTAAACTACATTTTGGAATGGGAATTTCTTATTGTGAGAACTCCGATCGGAAACCCCAAAGGACACCCCGAATAAGAGCCGCAGAATTAGTTTTGTGTAGTGCCTTACTTTAATAATGTTCTGTGGTCTTCGGAGGTTTGAGGGGGTTCAGGGAGGCCCGTGTTTATGTAGTCGTGCGGTATATGAAATAGATGTTTTCTGGCTTCAGGCTCTTTATTATTACTTTGAACTGCGGTCATGAATACAGGGGCCCGCCCTTTGTGAGCTGGGGTCGGGAAGGTAAACAAGTGCCGTCAACTGATTCAAATACTCAATTGAATTGTACATTTTCCTTATTTCGTTTAGTTTCTTTTTAATATTTCCCATTTGATAAGGCTTACCATCAAATATTAAATTGTCAAGAAGAGGCGCGGTATTAATGTAAGAAAGGTTTTGTCTTAAAAGGGACTTGAAAATAATTCAAAACTTATCACAATGGTCATGTTTTCGAAATGATTAAGAACTTGTGCCGTAGTCTAAACGTCGGCTTTATCAAAGCTCCGTAATTTATGTGGGTTGTCATCGGCTTCACTAATGTGTTTTATCTTACTGTTGTTGAATGTTTTAGTTTTGTGTTCATAGTTTTGTTACTTATCACGAAAGCTTAAAGAATTTTATCTTAGACTATAATGTTTGTGTCTGTAAGTCAAGTATAAAGAGTTAATCGAAAACAAATCACATAGATTAAGCGTTTAACGCCTCGGTCATCTGTTTATCCCGTTCATTGCGATAAATATTATACCACCTTAGGATAGTTTATCAAATTCTAAATTACACTAAGTAGGTACGTTTAACTATATGTAAATAAAACAAAATCTAGTTAGAATTTGAGTTTTAATGACAATATCTCTGCACACCTGCATCTTGTAGTTGTAGATAAGTGTTATGTTAGTCGTTGGCTTGCTAGCATGAGGTGTAACTTACCTAGGGTCTACGAAGGGTTCTGCGTAGATATTCCTGACGGGCTGCCTGCGCGGGAGGGGAGGGGGTACCGGGCTGAAGCCCTCCATCATCTCCTCCCGCTCGCTGTACTTCAGCGATTTCATCGTCATCCTGCTGTCCAAGTCCACTTCACTTCTGTTTGATCTCCAAACCCAACATTTCACTGTATCGTTCTAACTTATCACTTACATTGTTACACTGTCGCATTAACGTTCATCTTAATGGAAAGTAAAGAAAATCCACTGCTAAGTTCAAATGTTTCCTTTCCACATTTCCGTGTACACTTTTATTTTTATTTGTCGGTTTAAAAGCTTTTTACTGAAAGGAGAAAATTACGATGTATGAGAAAACTCGTTGCGTGTTTTGATCTCGCGGTAGTGGTGGCACAGTGGTTGCGGTGCGGGTGTTCGCGGCCGACTGCCGAGCCGAGCGTTGCATCTCCCGTGCGCCTGCCGACCCGCCCCGACCCTCGCTTGCGTCGAGCTTACTTGAGCTTTTGTAATTTTTTGCGCCCGCGCCGAGGTGCCGTCAAGCTCGTCGAGTTATTAGACTCTAGCACAAAAAAACCGAAACATACGCAAGACGAGGGACGATAGACCTGACGTGCACGACGATAGCATACCCGTGTACAACATGTTGGCGTGCGGTTGAGTCTCCCATTGTTGCTAAGAATATTGTGTAAAGTGTGAATAAGATCTGTGTTGTAGAGCCGAGGGTGCCTTTTGTGATCTGCCGCGAAGCTATTCATATTTTTTGCGAATTTCATATTTAGTAAATTTATCGATCTTTTTTTACGTGAAATGTTAACACATGGTTTGCTTTTTTATAGACTCACACGTGAGACTAATAGCATTCCCAGTTTCATATTCGAATAGAGAAGATTTGTTTCCGTTAAGTGGGAAAGGCTAATGATGGCATTAGATCACGTAAAAATAATGCAAGGTATCGAAGTAGACTCGAGAAAGGAGAAAGTATCTAATCGATACGATTATCGAGTGGATGAGGGTCGGCTCGGACGAGCACAGGGTTCGTCCGACTAAATGACCTATCGGGAATGATAAGATAAGCGTTGGGTCGTACCGATTGATCTTTTGTTTATACATATTTATCTGTAAATTAGCTAAACCATTCCCTATTAAGTAAATTACGTTCAAATGATTGACTTTTGACGTTTATTCTATAAGTTAATAAGATGAAGAGCATTTGACGCCAACGCATGTAAACAGAAACACATGAATCACCTGAGCTATTACGTTAATGTTATGGAGCTATTATAATAATAAACGTCTTCGTCCTAACGAGCAGTAAGTAAAGCTCAATAGCAGCAGTGCTTTGTCGTAGGCTGCACAGTGCACAGTGCATGTGAATGCATGGCGATGCTAGTTCAAAGACCTGTGGCTCCCTGCAGCGGTGCAAGTCGGCGGCTGCTTGATCTCAGCACTTTGCATCTCCAACAATTACCCTCACAAAAATTGTACGCGACAAATACGGCGGGCGCACACCCGTTTACCCTTTTTGTTCTCTAAAATGTTTGTTTTTAAAACTCGTTACATACCCTCCGCACAAATTTTATTTACGATCGCCGAAATTGAATTACGCCCGTGTGATTTATTGAATGTTTTCTAATTTGGAGACGCGTTACTGTGTGACTAATAAAAATTTCGCGAAAAAAATGTGATTCCGCAAAAGCGGACTGCCAATAGAAAGGGATGCGGTAAAATTATGTAAAAACCTGTCCTATGGGCCCGAATTATCCCACAAGGATAAGGAATAAGAATATAAAAGAGGCTTAGAGTTTTCCATACGGCTTTTTGAGAAGCAAGGAACGCAAGATTTACATACATGTGAGTAAACATGCTCGTTGCCGAAGTGTCGTCGAGTACCTGTATAATAAATTGATTTAAGCGCCTCCTGACAGATTTAAGTATGTTTTGACAAACATTAGGGAATTTAAAGCCCCAGTGACTAAACTTTGTTTCGTATGACTGGGGCGAGCGGAGTCTATCGTTGGATCGTTGGCCTCTCAACTGGATTTTCCTTGAGTGGTTTGAAAACCACGAATATTTGCTACTACCGAGTTCAATGAGCTAAACCCAAAACTTCGATTTGATGTTTGAAGTATTATCAATTAAGCAGACGTTTGGAGGAAATAACAATAATAACCGGAGCAGCTAGCTAGTAGCTAATGAAAGTGAGTTGTGTAGAAATTCAAAGGAGCTTTGAAATGCTCGAAGCATATTGTTTCTTAATTTACGATCTACATTGTAAACATCGATGCAAAGCTTATTGAAATCAATTTAATTGATCGGCATTTGTTATTGTAATTTCTTTTATCGGTTAGACTGGGTAGGAGTACTTTGTATTTTTTCGTCATGTTAAGCATTTTTTCATTTGTGTTTAAAGGTTTGACTTTGTTTATTCTTTAAAAACTTGATTTACCATGTAATGTGAATGGGAATATGTTTCCATATTGATCACTTGAGGGAGTTATAGGGATGGCCGTAATATTTTAAGCTGATTGTTATTCCTATGTTGTTTTTTAGGGTGCGTTAAAAAAAAACCTTACAATAGACATTGTTTCGAAAACAAATCTCAGGCGATGTGTCAGTGAGTGAGTGAGCATGCTTGTGCAATAGCGGTAGTTGCATATAAGGCAAGTAGGAAGCGGCCGCGTCTCAGCCGAACATTTTCCCATGCCATACACTGACTGATGTATTTCTGACCGCCTGATGTATGGGCTTGTTCTTGCACTTGAACTTGCGCTCTCGCACGCTTTGATTCTAACATACGGCGCGCACCGTGCATTACTCCCCGCTAACTAAAGATAAGTAGTACAGCCACTTCAATTTGAACAGAAATAAACCTCACAATGGTCTCGTTATTGGTCCCGAACAACTCCGAACAGTAGACGTAACGTAAAAACAATGTTGCATAACTACACTGCACCAATTACACAGCATTGTTTGTATTTCGAGTGCTCTATAGCACACTTTAACAGAGCAGTTGTAGACTAATAAACACATTTTAGTCAGTGTATTTACACTAACATTAACAAGGCGCTCGTTCGTTTGAACCGTATTAATCTTCACTGGCTGGCCCAAATAAATTTCGGCATCCGTCAGTCGACTGTGCTACAAAAAGTAACTCAGCTATTTTAATTGGCGTAAAAGTTTGGAGTTACGACGCGGTAGGAACAAATGTCACTGATAGTAGGAATACGTGTATCAAGTTTTTTTTTTAACTTCAGCGTTTTCGAGGCTATAACATTTTTGTTTTCACATTTTTTGTTTAATGTTTTTTTAACTGACACATTGCTGATGTCACCGATTATCTATGATGAAACACAATTCACGAAAATAATAATTATAATTAAACGGAAAACTAATATCACAAGTCGAGAGCGAGATTTAATTAAATCTCCCGAGTTTTAGAGAGCGTGCGAACAAACACGTGCGAGAACGAAGAAATTTGGATTAATTATCGCTATCTGCCTGAGTATTTGTTCATTTTATACTGTACGTTAGCAACCCTAGCAGAGCGGGGTGTGCGTGCTGCGAGCGGGCCCGTGTGCCAGTGTGTGTATGTGGAGCACGTTTCATAAGATAAAAGACGATATTGATTCCGTGACGAGCCGGAGCGGGCTGTGGGAAACGATTCCTGTCCGTTTAATAGATGCCTCGAGGATACGAGTACTTCGACGTACATCGCTCAACCTTCAGAAGAAGGCTCATTAAGAAAATGGTTTTAAAAGCGAGTACGTTTGATACGGGACACTAACAGTTATTCCAAGTTGTAAAATTTGAAACAGGTAAGTATATAAAGTTCTGGAGTGTAATTAACGAGTTAAGGGTACCGCACTGAGCACTTTATTCGTAGTTTAGCGACGACGCGGTCGGTGGCTGCCAGCCCGGCCGAGCCGCACTCCGCAGGACTCGGCCACATTCTCGTCGGGTAATTACGCACGCCCGTCTCGTTCCCAAGCCTCAGCTCTAACATTTTATGCCTCATTTCGTAGTGTATGATTTGCTGCACACATTACTTGATGTAATTATCGTGGGAGCAATCCGCGCTCGCGTGCGAAGCGAATCATTTACTGGATGTCGATGCTGTTGTTTACATACATAGACGTCAACTGTATCTATCTATTCAAATTCTTAGGAATGGTTCCCTAAGGCATTATAGTTATCATCTAATTAGTGCTATCTGCTAATTATTATCATTTTCGTATCGCAGAAAATGTTTGTTGTTGACACAACAGACTTGTTTTTATTGAGATATGGTCATAACAACAGAGTGTATATCTATCATTATGACCTATGTTCATTTTATAATACTCTGGAATTTTAATGCAAATAACGAGAAGTAGACGCCAACAAGGCTTGAAATAGAGATCAAACGGTTTTTGATTCAGTAAACGATGATTACATCCGACATCGGTTGATTTAAGTTGGTCGTGGCGCGCGGACACGTGGGGCCGGCGACCGACGACGCCGTCCCACAGCACCACTGCGCCGAGTGGACTCCGTCATTCAAAATAAACGCTGTCTTCGCGAAACACGCTCCGAGATAAAAGCCACGACTCGTTACTTTTTACTGCGACTGTTTTTTCCTCTTTTCCCCGCCTTTCCACGAGTTTTTAACGGTTAATTTGTCATTAGCCCTGCATCTGTCAGCACACAAAGTTTTGTCGCCTGCAGATATTCAACAGAAACAAAGCGGTTTAACACAAAAGTTTTTTAAAAATTAACCAGACACCTGAATCGACCTCGACTGACGCCAAACTAAGCGTTACTTCATTTCAGCACTTTAAGCAGTAAATTGCGTTCGCCGCTGTAATTCATTTTACTAGTAAACTATTAAAACAAACAACACTTTAAGTTTTTCAATAAAGCAAAAAAGATCACTACGGAGAAGAGCCACGGCGCGCGTTCTGAAATATTGACTTTCAGATAATAAATTATGATGAAAGAGAAAATCAATGTAAGCAGGCTTAATGGTGGCGCGGCATCATTAATGATTATAATGGTTATGGAATTGTTTCTAGTAGGTAATGGCGGGAAGGTAGGGGCGGGCCCGGAAATTGTTCTGTTGTCGGCCACCGCAGCATTAGCCGGCGACATTAGCCCACCACACCGTGCGTGACGTGTACCCTGACATGTGACATATGACAGACGCCAAGATATGTATCAAAGAATAATTAATTGACAGATATGAGATAGATTTCTTAAAATGCGGCGCGCTGGCGTGAGAACACGAGCGCGGCGCGGCGTGCTATCGCAGTCATGTGTCATGGAAACTTAGAACCATTAGCGTCCTACGAATCTTCCAGCAATTTAGTTTGAGCACATAATTGCGAGAACAAGTCGAACCTAATTGATGTCCGGACTTGAGTTCAAGTTGCCGTTAATACCTACACCGCTGAACGCTGGCTGGTTCTTGCATATGGCTCAACATCGTTAAGAGCGCTCAACCTGTGACACTTCCCATACAACGTAATTATGATGTTATTACACATCTTTCTCTAGATATTTTGGAGAAACAGAAAACTTGTGGTTATTATCTAGGTTTCTATTGAAAACATGACATTAAGTGTTAAACTAACTTTGGAAATTTGTTATTTTGCAGAAGTTTTATGTGAACTTTGGTTCTTTATAATGTAAGCGTAAATTCAAAATGTAAATAAAGTATATTCATGAAAGCCTTGCACATGAAATCTAAATTCTAATTTTGTTACAGAAGGCTTTGTAACAAAATTAGAATTTATAAAAAAAACCTTGAATCAGTTTTGTGAAATATTCGAGTGAGCGACAGAAGTTACCGAATGCCATCCGAGAGTTTAGGTGCTATCTCTCTTTTTTCGCGTACATCTTTAACAAAAATTGCTTTGGATGAAACAACAAGCGCTTTGACCATGTCTGAGTTGACGATAGACGGACTGGGAGGGGCCCTCTTAATAGCACCCGTGAGACTTTACTGAACGTCTTTGGACGAACTTCTCTATACTTATGTCGTGCTATCATACGATTAAGTAAGCTTGTGGTAGTTACGGCGCAATTATACATGTTTAACTTAAAAATAATCACCTGCTTTTGTAATAAGATAGAATGCTTTTATAGACAAAATTGCTGGAACTAACTAAAATAAAATTTGATTGCAGACAGAAGTAACGCGCTTTACGGAGTGTTAATCCTTTTCTTTAGTCGCTTTAAGTGCTACATAAAGAGGGAAAATAACAAGTTTCTGTCTGAGACAGAACTTTAGCCAGCTTTATGAGTTTTCGTTTTTGCCTGACAAGTTATGCGGCGACATAAAAATCTAACTAAGTTCTGTAAATTAATGAGCAGGATTTTAGGTGCTTGTATGAGTGTTCTCTGTATTTTGTTACGACAGTTCCTTTTAGCGACTAATGAGGAAGACTATCTTTAGCTGTTGATGTTAAGAGGACGACACAACGACGTATATGTGTAGATAGGTATATGTTTTGTTTTTTTCATATTCTTTATTTATTGATTGTAGTTATATATTATTTACTGATCATATCCCTGTTTTTTCAATTAAGAATTTGAGATTTGCATGTTCAAACTTGGTCAACTTTAACATTAAATTAGGATACGTTTCGTTTTAACTCTGAATTCTCATTTCAAAAATCGGCTCTTAGTCTTTGTTGTATTTACTTACAAAAAAAAAAGAAGAAATTTAATATTTCATTAGGATGAAAAATGAAGATCCTAGATGAAGAGCCAAGGGTCTGCTTCTTGAAGGCTCGGCCCTGGTATGAAAGGCAATGATGGAACAGGAGTGGGTTTTTAGTCAGTAAAAGTCTGACACACCCTCCTCAATGGATGATTTTCCCACCGAAATAAAAGTGAAATCTTGAAATATTTTACAATATGAAGTCAGTAAAAAATTCATAGAGGAATCCGTAAAAATTGCCTCTATTTATTATATTATGTCTACTTGTTACAGTTAAATGTGGCAATACAAAATTAATTTTATTTCATACTGTATCCATAACTAAATTGTACTATTACCATTCTTACTAGCACCTGTATGTGAAAATTTAATATTACACATCCATAAATTAAAATACTTTACTAAACTAAATAATAAAGAATATTAAATAAATATTTTCGATAATACCTTTGGTCGTTTTAAATAAGTTTTAAATTTAATACAATAAACAATTATTAACGTTTTGTTACGTTGTTGTTTAGCAACCATAAAACGTATTGTAGCAGTAACGTATTGTGTTGTTGCTTTGGACAATATTTTTAACTTTTTGTATTAGTTTTCATAATTAGATGACCTTTCTATTTCTTTATATTAGTTAGCTCCTGTAATATAGGCAGCTCAGAAGCCAGGGAATTTCATTTAGGCTATAAATATTAGGTTTGCCAGAAGCAGTTCAAGAAATCTGGCAACTGGGTCTAATCACACGTTACTCAAATGTTTATAATATAGTGATTGATTACAAATGTAATTATTGAAACAATAAATACATATGACACCATATTTATGAATAGAAGTAAAAGACCCGCACAATAGGAATATATTTAGGTGCTTTGTTCTTATCGGTACATATTGAAAGTAAATAAGCTATGTTTACACAATGTCATCTCGTAAGATATGAGAACAAATTGATGTGTGAAATGCCAGTACATATTTGTTTTGGCAGAAAATTATTCAGCGGATTCGGCAGTTGGCAAGCGACATGGTTTTGCTAATAATGACATTCGTAAGTAAACCTAAGAAAGGAACAACTATCCCGAATACTCTGTCAAGTTTTTGGTCACATGGTGACAGATTTTATCTCTCAATAAGTATGCGTTTAGAATAATATTTCCAGTTTTCATTTCATGCTTTCCCACTGCTGGAAATTAAGATACATATCAGTGACTACTAATTTCTTTAATCTTATGTTATTTTTAAACTACTATCTACATAAATTGATCAACAGATCAAAGACAAAATCCATGTAAACAGATTGATATCGTACACATTTTTATGAATCCAAAAGCTCAAGTAGATGTAACTGAGGCAATCCATGAATAACTCACGCCTGCGTTGAAAGGCACCCTTACGAACTCACTGACACGACCGACTAAGTACATTGTTATTCCAGGAATTTTACAGCAATGAAAACACATTTAGGAAAACAATAAACACCGAAAAACAATAAAGAACAAATTAAAGTCGGACTGCGAGCGAGTAGTCCGGTATAATGCGCCGCTTACGGAAATATTGCTGGGTATCACGCCAGCGAGGGTCGGGACTCGGCACTGGCTACCTGGTGCATGTGGAGCCTGAAGGCGTACGGGAGGCGCGGGCCTATAGATCGCGGACGCCACGGGGCGCGGGTCAAGCGTGTTGTGATGTACGGCGTATCGGTCAGTGACCGCGAACGAGTCGCAGCGGGCTCGCAGCGCACCTCGCCGTCGTCGGAGGTGTTGTGGCGAGTATCGCGCGGGAGACACAAAACGCGCGCGCCACGGCCGCCCTCCGCAGGCGATTTGATGCCCTCCGCGCGACGCCGCTGCGCGCGCATCCATCGCCGGCGGATAATGCCGCCCTATCCCACGTCGAGCTATCGAGTTATCCGCTACGGGTGGATATCGTGCTTAACCCTGTCAGTTTGTACGATAGATACGCGAAAGCTCGAGTTTACTCTATGAGAAGCGTGTCTTGCTTTTTTTTTTTGGATTCTGTAAGAAATAAAAACTCAAAATAACCTTCCAGGTTTAGCAATAACTTTCCAGGTTGGTTTTTATAAATATTCAGGTAGGACATGGTCGACTTACAAGTATAGAAGAGATCACGAAAAATTTGCATAAGAAAAATTCTTAATCGACAATAGACATCCCTAAACAGATTATAATTGGAGCATGCGTGGTGCGAGGGTTGAGGGTAACAGGAGGACGATAGAGGGTGGCGGCGTGCGGAGGTGCGGGGGGGGGGGGGCGTGTCACCCGCGGCGGCGCGTCGCAAGCCAACGTGATCTTGACACCGCATATGCACGGCTTGTGACGTTCCACGTTGAACCAATTCTGACCGATCACAACAAAATACACGACACCATCAAAAAAATAAAAGAATCGTCTGGACCGTTATATAGAAAAAGCTTTTATTATCTTAGAACAATCTGTAAACAGACGTTGCCCTTGACGCTCGAAACTTACATAACGGCTTTTGAAATTGGCTTTACAAATCCTCAAATCCCGTATCTGATATAAACTCACCCTTCAATTTCAGGTCCCTATATCCATTGTAACATTATATTAAGTTAGTGAAAACAATCGATGGTCTATGGCCGGCCTGCTATGTCATAGGCTGTAGGAGGCTTCAATTCGAGTTTTATAGGAGAGATGACAACGTGCCGAGTCTTAAGACGTGTGTACCGAAATCCTTGGCGCGTGACTTTAGTTCACGCTCTATTGGACCTTAGCTATGCCATATCTGTCCGTCCATCTAAAACAAGGTAAAAACATGAATACCTTGTTACTTGGTGGTTAGTGTGCATAGCTAGCAAGTGTAAGCTACGTCGTGTATCATTACACCAACCAAAAATTACTTGAAGGTACTTTTGAAGAGGAAATATGAAACTTTTTGTTATTGTATTTTTATAATCATAATGTTTTGCTACGAGTGCTACGAGAATTGCTACGAGATTTATCTACATATTTTGAAAAACAATTAAATATTATTATTGCAACTTTTTCTTCTTTGCCCTCTTCTGTTCCTATTATTTAGGGTCGGGTCTCCTCACAAATCGGCGCCAGGATATGTTATCCTGGTGGGCCAAATGGGCTAACTTCAGATCTCTCTCGATTCTAGATCACCACGTCACTAGTGGGCGACCTCTGCCTTTCTTTTGTTTTGGCAGGTTTAGTGCGATTTTTTCGTCATGGTCTTCACTTCTCCTGGTAATATGTACATGCCAAATATTATTAATGTAACTATGACAATTAATATTGAAGCTTGTAAGATTTTTTATATAAATATAATTAATTTAGTTTACAATAAGAATAAAAATGTGATCTTAGAATTATTGGCACGTTTGGCGCAGTGGTTGAGCTTTTAGCTGCTGCGCCACGTGTCGCGGGTTTGATTTCCACACGGCCTTCAGATAGTTGTTCTGGGCCCGGGTGTCTTGTGTCTGTGTGTTTGTATATGTTTATGAATGCACCCATGACACAGGAGAAATTCCTTGTGTGTGGTAATGTTTAAACAAAATGTAGACCTGGACATTTCTAGTGCTACTTACACGCAAACATTTTGGGTTTATGTTTACATAGACGAGTTTAATTATAGTTATAGTTTTATATTCTCATGTATTTGGGAATTCAGTTGTATTTTGTGTGGATCTATATATTTAAGACTACAAACACATATATTATGTACATATAAGCCAGCAATGCATAATACATGTGCATAATTTTCTCTTCATATGTTAATCTTATGATTTGTTTAGACTTCTACTACAACTGTAATTTATTGTTGTAGTCCAAAGTGTAGCGTTCTAGATGTTTGCTGCTCCAATACTAAGCAGTTCGTGTTCATAGATGATAAATATAATATTATTTTGTATTCATACGGTTCGGGTAGTTAGCCTAGGTAGTAAGGTTTCAAGCCGCCTCGCCGGGCGCGCGGCGCCCCCGCGACTCGCCGGATAAAGGGTTTTGTTTTCTTTATAAACAAGCGCGAAGGTGCTGCTAACGACCCCACGAACAAATACGAAATTCGATCTACCATTACGAATACAAATGGCTCCCCTACAACCCGCCACCGTGAAGGCATTGTCTTTGCTGCAATCTCGATCGACGCTCACTCGTAATGCTCCACAACTACAATGTCCTCTAATCTATTGTTTACGTTTATCGATCTTGTAAACTCCAGCCAATGGACACCTGCTTCTCATCCGACACAAAATAAACACGTCTCAATAACACGAAGATTGATTTCTGTAAAAATTTCCCGATGTCCTTATCGCTATATTGAATCCGTATTAAAAAGGAAATGAAGAGTAGGTATCGGTTCCACAAAAAAGTTGAAGTGCCGCTATCGCTTTGATCTCGGCTGGTATTGCCTTCAATTTTTGCCGAAGACATTTAAATTCGACGTTCTTTAAGTACCCATCTAATACTGGAGTACTCCAGTTTTGGAAATTGGATTGTCTTAATCACGGAATATCATCGGACTTAAGGTTCAGTGTAATTAGTTAATTATTATCACCCTATATAAATTATCTCACATTTTTGTGACTGTGAGATAATTTATATAGGGCAAGTTTGTTTGTAATTCTATAGACCTGTGCTTATCAACACTATTGCACAGGCAGCGAAACAAATCCTGAACCAACATTTACATGAATTTAGAAAAATAAACTTCTACAAGTTACGTAGCAAACAGCTTTATGAAAAATGTTATTCTATTGTCTTGTCTCTTTAGCAAGTGATACGCTGCAAATATATGTAAGTAGTTTACCCCGACAATGCAGCGAAACTCGCGACAATCACAGGATTCTATGCAATACGTCAGCAAAGCTTCAGTTTTATGTTATGGCTTGTGCCACGGAACGAATAAAAAAGACGTCTGACAAAAAATAGACGAGGAACGTAAATCGAAGCATTTCTATTGAGGGCCATGACATCGCATAAATGTCGACCACGAATGTTGTTTGTCACCGCACGGTGCTGAGCGGGCGCGCGGGCGCGGCGCGGGCGCGCGGGTTGATCGCGCGATAGGGCCGCAGCGGATGGACAAGCGACAACCTACTTATATTGAAATAATATTGAAAAATAACCTATTCACCACTTTGTTTCACCATTACCATGATTGGGGATTGAAATAATCCGGTTACGTAATCCTGTGTGCCTCTAGCGTTTTCCTTTTCTTGGAACTGACAGATGAAAGCCGGCGAGGTGCCGATTGAAGTCACGTTTGTTGTTATTGGCACACGTGAGTTCTGCGAGCTCTCAGATTGCGATGTGGCTACAGATAGATAATAGCCTATCAACGTCAGGCAATCTAGATCGTCTAGTAATCTAACAGAAACGAGCCATATGAGTCCTTACGCACTGCCATCGATTACTACATTTAATGCTAACTTTCAAGTCTGTGTTTTAGTGCTAACATCAAATTAGCTCGAAAAATTTGAGACTAATTGAGATGAACTAGAGAGAACTAAGACTTAACGGAAGGTTAATCAGAACAAAGTACTATTTTCTATCTAGCCGAGAGCTAGAGCATTTAAAGTAACAAAGTAATTACCAACAGAAAGTAGGTCTCGCGTCACTTCATTGTATGGAAGCTGGATGTGCGTGATCTTAATTCGAATAGTTTAAAATGCCTTTTGAGTTGAAGCGGAATATTTTGCTACATTTGTTACCTTATTCCCCTGAATAGTGGTTGCTGGCAGGAGTTCAGGATGCTTCAAACATTCAGTGGATTTAATATCTACCGTATATATTTACAGTTACTAACTAGTTGTAACTATGTGAAACCATCAGAAGCTGTACGAAGCTAGGCTGCTGAATCCTTCGAAAGAGTCACCGCTGTTCTGGAACGCAAAGGGCAACAGAAAGTGGGTTTTAGTCAGTAAAAGTCTGAACACTTCCCTTCGCTCTTCCCAGAGCGGAGAAAGTTATACGAAGCAGAAATCATAATATACATTTTCCTACAGCCGCTTTTACGTCATTATAACGTTATTAAACATCTTTCTCCAGATATTTAGGAAACACAGAAAGATATCTTGTGGATATTATCTAGATTTCTATTGTTTAAAACTAATCCAGTAGAAACCTCTGAAAATCTAAGATTTCTCATGAACTTTGGCCCTTTATAATGCAATCATAAATTAAAAATATAAAAAAATATATTAATGGAAACCTTGCACATTTAATCGGAATTCTGAATAACGAATATCTTTTTTCAAAAACTTTTAAGGTTTTTTAAAAATAAACACGTATTTCCTGGAACAAGTTTTGTGAAATATTTTGTTTATTAATATAAACCAGTGCTTGATTGTATTGCTATTCAAATAAATGAAATACCGAATGCCAATATAGTTTTCTAGCATTATTTCTCTTTTTTCACGTTACCTCTTCTTCAAACATTGCGTTGGATGAAGCAATAAGCTTAAAAAGTGTAAAAGTGTAAAAAGTGGGGAATTTCGTTTATATGCAAAATTTTATTAATCTTATACCTAAAACTTAGCATGAATAGTAACCTAAATAAATAATAAATGTTGACACTATTTGTTTTTTTTAAAGTACTCACATATGGCGACTTAGGGAGTGTTAAAGTATTTATGAAACCATTCTCGCGAACGGAGTCGCGGCCAAAGTAATGTACAACAGGATTGATTTCGGTCGATATTGACAATGATTATGATGTAAATAAAATATAATTACTAACCAACAGCGGTTGGTAAGATATAGAACAAAGCAGAGCTTTTGAAAGCGTTGTTTCTGAAGGTGTACCCTCCATTAGTCGGCGTAGAGCGGGTTATTGAATTACGACACGTTCGTAAGGCCGTCACGGCGCGCCGTGCTCTAGCGTGTCATATCGGGTTACAATCACATGTTTAACTATAATCTGGTAGTCTTACAACCATCAAGAACGCGACCGATCGCCAGATTAGACACGGAACACAAATATGGACTTCATTTAATGACGTTAAAGTCAAACATGTACAGTGTTTTGTGTAGATTTTGTCAAAATGGAAACAAAAAAAAATGGAATTTTATTTAAATAACACACGGTTGTAAGGGATTTAAAAGTAATATACACAATGAAAAGCCGCTAATCTTTGTATATTCAGCGGCTATTGAATTACAAAAGCATGATGTAATAAAACGGTAAAGTATGCTCGGATTACAATAGAAATAAAAAAAAATCGTTGCCTGAATAAAAATGTATCCACTTTTTATCCTGCACGGTATAAGAAAAGAGATTATTTTATTTAAAACTCCCTTTAAAAGTGTCTATCAGCACATGTTTTAAGCCGTAATAAATCATAGTCGTTCAATTTTAGATTTTGCTTACAATTTTAAATCTGTTTACTACGGGACAAGTTGCTCCATCCTTATAAAGTAAACATAGTAAATCCTTTAACGCTTTTAAATTCATAGACAGAATAAAATGCTCGTGTATCAAGTCCGTATCTCCTAGACTATAACTTACAATTTTTGAACCCAGCCACGAAATAAAAACGATGGATCTATAGGTACCTAGTTGTTTTGTTTCAGAAAAAAATATTTTTGTGTTCATTTTCATCGAATTACTATCTACGTACTTTTTGTGTAAACAAATGTTTTATTCTTTTGTTTTGATTTATTTTTTATGTTATTATTATTTTTTGCTTTCTATAGAATAATAATGCTATTGATTTTTTGATTTAGAGCCTTTTTCATTTCATCAAATAACCACGCACTTTTACTAAATAGAACATTCTAGAGTTCCTTCAATTGCCCTTTGCGTTCCAAGGACACAGTAATACTTTCGTACAATCCCGCAGCCTTAGCAGGCATCGGCTCTAGTGGGTTCCATCCGTTTGCTGACATCTCTTCGAGGTGCACGTGGAACACGAAGGGTTGTCAACCTGAACCGGCGAGCTGCCTGTTACTCACCATCCACCCGCGCCTACTTTAGCCATGTGGGATATACCGTAAGGATACAACTGAAACCGTAGATATATAACCTTATATTAACAGGGATTATGCATGCAATTTTTTTATTTGCAAATTACATATTTTTAGCTCTGGTAAACAAATATGAAATATAAACGGCGCCGGCGTCTTGGCGAGAGAAACAGATATATTTGTATAAAATTGTTAAATCTCGTTTGCAACAACCACATTATCAAAATAAATAGGTAGGAAACTAACAATTTTGATAATATTTTCACAATTAGTATTCCATTTTTGTATATTTATTGATAAACTGGTTAGTTAACAAGAATTTTTTCTTGCATATCTGCAGTAATATTATAAAGAGGTAAAGTTTTTTTTTGTTTGTGTGAGCTAATATCTGAAAGTACTGGTCTGATTGCTAAAATTTTGTCACCGATAGAAAGGTGCTTTATTCCTGAGTGACATAGGCTATATTTTAAATACGAGAGTAAAACGGCGGGCAAAAGCTAGATCTCTATTATACGTTATTCAAATATTATTTATTTACTGTGTACACCTACCATATTGTATGCATATCTTTTTATCTCGAAGGTTGACTGGAATAGAATTCTTTGTTGCACTGGGTGCATGTACCCGGTGTGTCAGCTGCACGCAAAAGATATTTAAATTAAATTAAAATCTCTCTGTTTTTAAGGTGTGTATTACTAACATAATATGGACCACGGTCCGAAAGAAAGTTTCTTTTTTTTATTAAGTTGGCCTATGCACTACTACTGTAACATAACGTTTAAATAAATAACTAATTATTTTATTTACTTATGAAATAACCGTGTATCAAATCGATATATCCTAGCTGGACTATAACGCACATTTTTAACCCTGCAACGTAATAAAACAATGGACGGTATAGTTGTTTTGTTACAGAAAAAATATATTTTTGAATTCAATTTCACCTGTGTAGAATATACAATTAATTTAATTTAGTCTAACTAAAGTCTTTCTTTACTTCGAAATGTTACATAGAATAATGTGCTATTTATCTTGAGCCTTTTTTCAGTGTGGAATCATCAAATGCCCCCTCTCGCTCTGGGTGGAGTGAGAGGGTTATTCAGTTGCCCTTTTCGTTCCAAGGCCACGGTAACTTTTTCGAACAATCTTTCATCTCTGGCAGAGAATCGGCTCTAGTCTCCGTCCATCACTGCAGAGACTGCCTAATATTATGTTATGTACCTGTTGATGGAAATCTAAAGTAAAAAAAGTAATTTATTTACTAGATTTTTTTTCAGGTGGTAAATCATCCAATGACTTCTTCTGCTCTAGGGTGCAGCGTGAGGGCGTGTCAGACTTTTACTGACTAAAACCCATTCCTATGTTCCTTTTTGCCTTCGTTCCAGGACCCCGGGGTTCTCTTTCGTACAACCCAAAGCCGCAGTACGCATTTACTACATTTGGGTTTAGTTTATATTCCTGAAATTTTGTTGTTGTTGAAGTAATTCCAGTGAATAGATTAAGACCGCCTTCTGAGGTCACGTCCTTGACCTTATTCTGCTAAGTGCTATTATCATTCCACTTTCGTGATTTGCGCAGGATAACTAACAATTTCCTAATTACTCTGACATCGACGTGGAATTTCAATACGTTTCCTATTCATCAAGTATTAAATTTACTATTGTAATTAATAATAAAGCTATCCTTGTTACACGGCAGGCTAAATGTAGCAATAGTAATTCCTTAGTCGCACAGCAGGCCAGATGTTACTGTCATAACGTCATGTTGTGGGATCAGCCGCACGCAACCGCGACGACGACGCGACGACGGCGACGCGGCGCTCAAGTACCAACCACGCAGAGTAGAGCAACAAGTCACTATTATATTGTTTATGCCAAATTATATTCATATTTTTTGGTCTCAGAGACCAGCCCAGCTCAAATTATGCTCGACGCGGATCAAGACTAAATGAACGTACGTTGGCGTTACAATTTATGAGGCAGCGGACTATTGTGCCGACACTGATTACTCTTTATGGAGATTTGACGTCCTAACACGACGCGCCCTACATGCTCCGTTTACGTACACCAACGGGTTGTATGGACGTAAAACTTTTATGCCTCCACCGCGTTTTACAGCGGGCCTTTTATTATTTAGTGAAAGGAACGACGGTGATGTCATAAATCTCCGCTCCTGCGTGAACTTTCGCCTCTTATCTCGGCAAAGAAATTATGGAACTTTCTGGCTTCTCCTAGACAAAGTGTTTGGCTTTCGGGATCTTGGGTCACTAAAAGCTTTCCACAAATTAATGAGGAATTTGTGCAGAAGAAATGACAAAGAAATAAATATCTTTCATTAGTAATATTATCTAATTGAAATTGAGTGGAGGATAAACGTCTAGATGTCAGCGAAGCATTTAGCGAGGATGGCGACGCAACGTTCTAAATGACTGCAATCATGAAAACGTGGGCATTAAATATGGCCGCTTGTACAGAATAAGTCATGTATCTGTATCGCGAGGAATCATTAATCTTGTAGTGACTAGGTTCTGTGTGGGTTCAGACAAGCTTTATAATATGTAATTAAATTACGTTTAAAGTCGTCGGTCGCAGCGGACGAACCTCTCTAAATCATATCGAGTCCGTAAATGAAAGTCAGAGTGACATGACAGACAGACCGGACATTACGTTAGGGTTAAACGTTCTGTTCGCTGCTTTCAGTGTCCGTCTGTTCGTTGTTTGCTTCATTGAGATTTGTTCAAGAATAACATAGATCGTTCCGTTTCTGTATCTGCGATTTACGAATATAAATAAAATTGTTCATGCTTTCGCATTATGCGTGGAAGATATAAGATTTACAGCTGTGACAAATGATGGCAGTGATGTCTCTTTTTGCTTGTTTTGTTGCAAAATCGGCGTGCAGATATATGTCGTTCTAGGCTGACATTTACGAGTTGTATCCGCGGGATACAATATGTAAAGTAGATTTATCAGTTGAGGATATAAACATACCAACAGCTCGTTGCACCTCACTTTATTTAAGTCAGAATTTATTAGTGCAGTTACTTTTTGGTGGGTTCAATAAAATTAATAGGATACATTAGATATAAAAAGAATCTATTAATAATATTAAAGAATTTACGATGTCTATATTAAGCTTGATCGACATATCATAGGATAATATAACAGGAACATAACGGCTCGGGTGATACTGAGATAATGCGCCGCCGACGACGCCGGAGGCTCATACAATTAAACAGATAACATAAAATTAACGAAGCTGACTCGTAAATACACTCACTTTATTATCTATAAAAGTCACTAATTAATTAATTGAATAATGATAAAGTGCTTTCTTGTTTGATGCGGAGTGGCGCGCCGCTTTGCGGTCCTCTATCGAAAAGCAATATTGCTGCGTAACTTGGTTGTCGTCACGTTTACCTTGTTAATGCTTTTATCTGTGATGTGGGTCATATAAATACATACCCGCTGTATAATACAATTAATTATCACATCAATTAAATTTTCATCAACAAGTTGCGTCACCAATTTGTGTACCATAGTGGTTTTATTTCACGAGAGCCGGTACTGTTAACAGCTTAGCAAAGCGCGTCACTTATTATTTAACAGTGTTAGAAGCTCTGTAGCTAGTAAATCTTCGCTTCTGGCTGTGACGGCAGTTAATGCAGTCTACCTAGGCTTCAAGAGATAAGCTAACAAGGCTCTTTAGCTAAACAAGAGGCGGCCAAACAATAAAGGCAAGTTAAGCGTCGTGAAATATGGCAGAAACGAGGTGCGATAACTCAGCGTGCTCGCTAGGCTCGCTGGGCTCGCTAGGCTCGCTGGGCTCGCTTCTTTTCCCCTAATTAGCCATTCAATTCCCGTAATCTTGTTTACTCGTCGGGCGGCTCGCGCTGCCCAGGTGCGATAATGGCCGAGCTATTTGCATGCCGCCATATTGTTTCCCCATGTTCGGCTCGCAGCCTCCGATCCCGTCCAATGCGACCCCCCGTTGTTTTGGCCGGGCTTATTGGATCCGCTTGCGATTACTTTGTATTGATCCCGCCGTCCATTATCTACATTCGTTTATTTTCGTATCACAGTAATGATACCGACTGATGTCCACAAATCCAATGAATCCACCCCTTATGTTGTTCTACAAGCACGAGTAATTAATTTGTAGTTGATATTGATTGTATTGCTATAATACTATATGTTGTTGTTAGGGTTTCATCTCATAAATACCATTTTGGTGTTACGTGTACGTATATTAAACTAATATAAAGTTTTGGTGCACGTGCACGCCGCGCGAATACAACTTTAGTGAACTACAACTTGAGAGTAACTTGTGTAATCTGACTTCCCCGAATGCCCTTTTACGACTGTTAGTTGCTTAATTAAATTATCACGATGTATTTATTCCATTACAATAATTAACAAAGTTATAAACAAACTCGTTTAGGGGCAGACACGACGGAAATCAGAAATATAGTAGGTAATTGATATTTTTGCAGTAGTGTTAGAGGGCGGTCGGTCCCCGGGGGCAAGTTTAATATAAAGCTCGATCGAAAGCTAATCGTAATCTCGAACAGTAAATTGAAGGCGATCCGTGCAACGAGGCGATGCCGGCACATCTTCTATAAATACATTACTGAACACGCTTTATTACTCCGCCATCTTCATCCAATCCTATTAAGTGTCTGTTCGCGAACAGCTTTCCTCGGAAGGCGTTCAGTTTTAGGATGGCCATTTTTTAAAATAGTATTAGGGTTCAATAATGGCTTTAACACGGGGCGCCCCTGAACGTCTATATTATGTCTCGGTGTGAATTTGGCGAGCTCAGTCGATATGCTAAACTGAGGAGGCGGTGGTCGCTGACGCCGCGTCTGCCCGCACCACCGCCGCCGTCGCACCGCCCGCGCCGATGAGATGCGATCATTTAACGACAACGCTTCGCAAGATTTCCCTTCGAGCGGCGATATTGGCGATATTACGTCCTCTTCCCGTGGACCACGTTTTATAATTTAGACGCCCGTTGCCTCAGGCTGCATAACATTAAAGGTATTTTATGAAAATGTTATTATGCATGTTAAACATTTGAAAGGATTTTTGTCTGTAATAACATTGTATTGTTATTAAATTCCCGGGCAAATATGTTTTATGGAGTGAATTTGTACTCAATTTAAATGTTTGCATAGATTTGTAGAAACAGCACTGATCAAATGTTAGCAAATCCGCACCCAACCAACTATGTATGTGTGATAGAATGGGGGCTCGTTTTGTCGAATAACTTCAAATCGGGTCAAATTATATCTGTGGCGGGTATTAAGTTAATTACCATGCTTTATCTGCTCATATCGATGGACCTGTATAATTAGGGGTGTCAACACAATGCTTCCAAGCGAGTACAATATGTCTGCACAAACCACATGTCAATTTAATTTGACCCCCGATCCAAGATGGCGGCATCCCTCGCGCGTGGCGTCTGCTCGACCGAATGCCTGTGGTTTACGCTTGTTTACTAATTGACGTGTTTTAGAGTAACACTGCATGGTTTCTGTCAGCATACCGATGAATATATTTGAATACATATACCAGTAAGGTTGGCCTTTTAATTTAAACGTTGAACTAAGAAGTTATATTTAGTTTAGCTTTACTCAAATAAGTTGTGCGCTCTGTGAAGCTTTAGAAGAGAATGTTCTTGATTAAAGTACTGAATTGTACTGACGTTATCCGGGTTATAATATTTTAATATTCTAAGTCTTCATGCAACAATTTTGATTAAGGAAACTTTTAAACTATATAGTTGGCAGCGCCGTTGTTTTGATTTCCCATTCATTACAAAATAAAGTCACGTTAAATCCTTTTTTATGGCCAATGCGGGTCGGGTCTATTTGGCTGTCATTGTAATATTTTAACTGGTCTCAATATAAATATTCATCGTGGTTTTAGTTTGTTTATTTTACGATCCGTTTAATGAGACATCCAGATTAGGGGTCTTAACTAAATCACATTGTAGAACAACCAGATTCTCTGTATATTTTATGAATTCAAATAATCAAATAACCATTAAGTATAATAATAGTCACCTAAATCAGTACCCTTAGTTTATGGGCGAAGGTAAGAGTTGTAAATATTGTATAAAGGACGCAGACACTTGTATAATTGATGAGCAGCGAGGTAAAGACGGCTGTACGGCGTACGGTGGCGAGTGAGTCGCGATCACCGACCGACTGAAATATTTAATTTGAGCGATTGCGCAACCCTCACTTAGTGTAAATAAATTGCAAGCAAATCTAGGTTTATGAAAATACTAATGCCAACATCGGGTGACACTTGAATGAATACATATTAGGTATTGCACTATTGATTCAATTTTCGGCTTTGACTGAGGGTTGAAATTCCAACAACACGCTTTTTTAAACATTTAGGTGTGATCAATAGTACTGAAAATTGACACATGCAGATTATGATTTACAAAATCAGCTGTTCAATTATTCATTTTCGATTTATGTAAAGACTGACAAACGTAGACTTTTTACTTATCGATGAAAAATCTTTTAAAAGGAGATCTGCCACTGTGTCTCAAACGGAATAGGTATATCTGTTTTCTCACTATTCTCACGTACGGCTCACAAAGACACACAGAAGTATGTTCGACACTTCAGCAGAGGTCCAAGCTCGACGTTTGCCAGCAAGCCGTTGAACACAGTATTCTGGGGGTCTATCGGACTAAGTAACACACATGATGATGTTACACATAAGCTTAAGTGGTACTGGGCCGGACATGTCTGCTGCATCTCAGATGAGGAATGTGCAAAAAGAAGCACCAAATGGGTCTCAGTATACGCCAAACGATATTGCGGCAGATCAAGACGAAGTCGACGGGACGAGCTCGACTCTCACCGATCGGACTGGTTCGCACAAGCAAAAGACAAAATTTTGTAGAAAAGCGACAGCCTGCGGGTGACATTTACCCAGCAGAGGGATAAATAAGCTACATACATAGTTAGAAATGTATAAAAAACCTTATTTTTATTTTCAGAGTTTAACTTCAGGGTCATCATCTTCCTGCCCTTGTCCCGTGTTATTTCGGCGTAGTTTAACATCAGGGATACACCCTGAAGTTAAACTACGCCTTAATTAAAAGTGGTTCTTAATGATGAATACATTCTTATTGTACCCTCTTTTCAGGCGTGGGATAAAAACCTGTTATTTACATAGTAATATTTACATATCCAAGGTATGTACGAGTATCTTCTAAGATCTACTCAACTGACTCTAGAATAGATCTTCGTCTGGAGTCTACACACAGTGACATCCTGTCATCAATGAAGCATGTCAAAATATAAGTTATGGGAGGAGGCGGTGACAAGGGGCTATCTTTTCCCGACTTATTTTATTTTCCAAGTCCTAGGAATTCCTAAAATGAATTTTTCGAGATTTTTTTAAAGAAGTCATAAAATTTTCAATAGTATATAACTGACAATACTTTGAAAAAAAAATTACAAAAAATTATTAACGACTTCATAAAAAGTTTTTTATTTCACACTTTTTAGTTGAGAAACACTTATAGCCAGAGTACCTATTTCTCATGACAATTCCAACTAATCCAAACATGGCTAGGATACATTGATTTATTGAAGTTCCCGTGTTTACCTTCCACCTTCTGGCTCCATCATCAGATCAGTTCGATAGTACCTTATAGCTAAAGCGCATGTCATGACAATTCTAATAAACCCAAACACGGCTAGGATCATCATCATCATCATTTCAGCCGAAGGACATCCACTATAAGACATAGACCTCCCCCAAGTGTCGTCACAACGATCGGTTCAGTGCGTCTCGCATCCACCGCATTCCCGCGTCTCTTACCAGGTCATCGGTCCACCTTGTGGGAGGCCTTCCTACACTGCGTTTTCCGGCTGACTGTCAGCCTTCTGAAATGAGGCGCATTGTAAGCGACCACGTTTCTGTGCCATATGTCATCGCTGGCAACACGCATTGGTCATAGACTTTCTTCTTAAAACACTGTGGAATGTTGGACGAGAAGACACCGCGCAGCTTCCCGAACGCTGCCCAGCCGAGTCTGATCCGACGATTGACCTCTTTCTCAAAGTTAGACCTACTTAGGAACTTCGTGTGTAAATCTCCGATCTTGATCGGAGTGGGTGGTAGATGGTTATTTACCATGACTCTTGTTTTGTCCACTCTTTTCGTTGATCGCCTCGAGTCGGCTACGCCTCCTATTCCTTTGTTCTGACCACGTGACTGAGCGTTGAAATGACGTCAGAATAAAGGAATCGGAGGCGTGCCTTACTCGAGGCGATCGAAGAAAAGAGAATGAAACGAAACGCTTGTAACTTGGCTAGGGGGGCTGGACTTTTTATAATCGCAAGCGCTGACAGATTTTTTTGTGATAGATAAGCTCGTGTCTGACTACTATCTCACCTAATGGTGAGCAATTATATGGTGAACGATGGCGATGGAGCACACTTGCCCAGAAGTAACCTATTCACACTTGGCTTAAAGATCACTAGGTTGTAGCTATTACGAAACACAGACACTGTATCCTATTTAACCTGTAGGCAAAGAAAACATTTGCATGAAAATTATCACTCAATAGGTAAATGTGACAAGTTGGCGTATATTAAGTCTTTCCTTTCATTTGACTTACAAACAACATCAGACTAACAAATAAACTACGTATCACTGTACGGTATTTTCACTGATTTTACTGGAATTATAATGACGATATTTATTTATTTATTTACTCTTCATGTACAGTGGTACCCAGTCGCATTTAATGTAACATGGCATTCTCTACCAGTCATACCTTTAGGTTAAAAAAGACTACACTGTGGTAGGTGTGCACAATAAAAAAATAATAGATATTTGAAATTGAATAAAGTATTATTAATATTAGGTATATATATATATATATATATATATATAAGAAAAATAAGAAAGATAAAATGTACTTATAATAAAATTTTAAAATATTTGATTACAATTCGTCGGTTAGATTAGGTACCTATATTACGATCAAAGCAAAACTAACTAAGCTTTACAACAGATACCAATTTTAATAAAATAAAGCAAAAATGAAAAGCTACTGAATGTTTTACAGAATTTATAAACTGTTTGCAAAATGACAAATTAAATGTGTGATTTTTATTTCAAAATAACATCTTACTTTGTGGACGCAGAAGATGGAACTGAAATACGGAGACTTTGATGTCATAACTGAAAATAACTAAATTCCGATACTAAATATCTTCTTCGGGCCGTATTGCTACTTTATTACGGTATAAGTATGTCGTCGCAGCGCCCGGTTATGACTATTTAACTGCTATTTAAATCATATTCTAAGAAAAGCGTTTTCGACGGAGTGATGAAAGCCTGTACAGTTTGATACCGGTAGAATACTCGACAGCACAATATTTTCGCGCCGGCAACACAATGGCGGCTATTTTTAAATTGAGAGCGCGGGAGCCCGTCAATAGACGCGAATGACATTAAATTGGTTAAATTGCTTTGCCGAGCTTGGTTCTGCAACTCCTTTGGGAGGTGTCCGTTCGTCCGTCGCGACGCTCTGTACTACACAGCACTCAATCGATTCACAGCTCACCTATTTTTCTCGATACATGTTTCCGTTTTGTATTATCGACATTGTGAACTATTTCGAACCGGATCCGTTTATAGCAATTTACAACTTTGCTCTTCACGACGGTTCTCTTATTTGAGATCATTATTTTTTCTTTTGGGTGGTAACGAAGTTTAATGAGAACGTTAATGCACCGAAATAAGAGTTCTGTTTAAGCATTTGCTAAACCTGATTAGGTTGCACCTGCAGCGTGCTGTCCGTCTGATAAAACAACGCGGTGAGCGCAGACCACCGCGCCGCTTCACTAATTCGGTGTAGAATGTAGTGGTGCGGCGTGTCTGTCAGCCTGACAGATACAAACAGGGCCAAAACCAATCAATCAGTCCGCCGGAGCGTCGCGCGATAATTGAACTCTTCCCTCGAAGTACTGCGATTCAATAGATAATTACAATCGCAAACCAAAAATTACACGCGGCATTTAACCGTAGGACCCTATTACGTTTCACAAAGCTGGGTCGGTCGCATTCGATCGGCGATCTTTGCCGGACGGAGGATTAACTCGCAACGGCGCACAATGAGGGCCTCGAGAGGAGACGAGTAGGGAGGGGATGTATTAATAATGGTCTCCGTAGTGAATGGAGCACTTACACGGTCCGGCGGGAGCTGAATGTGTGACTATCGCGTTAGAGCAAATCGAATCGGTCAGGTTGGCCGCTCGCACGCGCCGAATTCGCCGTTTAACCGGAAACTCGGTACAGGAAGAAACATGTTATAGGGTTGGAATCACGAGTCGCACGACAAAACGTTGTTGGTCTACTTATGAGTCCATTCGGTCAAGTCGGACCGATCTCCAGACTTCATAATAATTTAGAGACAATTTGGTCACTTACAAGTGTGTCATTCTTTAACTAGGTTACAATCAGTATTAAGGTCAATATAAAACAGAGCATTATGATATTTCGTTGTTTCATTTATACGTAGGTACGTTCATAAACATTACTTCCGGAATAGTTATTACCGAAATAATATGTGATAGACGGGTGGTAATATGCAAATGCCCACAAATTGTTTTTAACAATGATACTTAATTGGACTAGGAGTGGTCATGGGTCTGCCTCCCATGGTCCTTTATACATATTTAAATATTCAACTTTGTCTATAGAAGCTTTTGGTACCAGAATAATAATTCAGATGGAACAAGTAGAATAATTGTGAAGAAAATGGCATAGAATTTGAATTTGTTAGTACCAGAAGTACCTACAACAATCTTCAATATACTCGTAAGAATTATTAAGTGGCAGACTTACAAGTTATTTTTTCTTTATCCAAGTTAATAAGCGTTTTCGCACAATATTCCATATTTATTCATAAGATAATATTCTTGGAAGTTATTAGGAAGAAAATCCCAGCAATTTTCTGATGCAAATCCATCAATGAAGACAATGGAAAAAGTTTGATGCAACCTCTGCATTGATGACGGGGGTACTGAACTCGCGCGCGCTTTGTTTATGGAAGAGGGAAAAACTATTATTCTTTTACTTGTGATATTACAAATAAGTTAATTGGCCTTTTGCACAATACATTTGTTTTAATGAGCTTAGAATCTCTCTTGATTGTGTTTGTTAGCTAGTTATAAGATTGCGTCATTTCGCAATAGAATGAAAAAAAAAAACAGTTTTTCTTTTTTTCTTTCTTTCTATATCTTAGGTATGATTTTTCAATAGTCATATATAACTTTTACTGGAGGAATAAAAATGGCAGTTTGTCAACTTTTATTTAGAAAGTAATGTTAAAAAGCCATAGTTACTCTTCAATTAAAAATCATCTGACTGCAAAACCAACCCTTACATAAATATTTAACTATGGGGGCAACCCTTACTTATATATTAAATACTTTACTATGGGGTTCCACAGGGCAGTGTGCTAAGACCACCTTTATTTCTTATAAAAATTAATGACCTGCCACAACAAATAAAGCATCCAGTGATACTCTTCGATGATGACAGTTTAGCAATAATTAAATGTACCAATAAACTAACTTACGAAAAAGATGTAAATAACACACTTAAACAAATAATTGATTGGTTTTATAGAAATAACTTAGTTACAAAAACCCAAGTTATTGCATTTCTACCAAATACTAAAACCCAACCAATTAAATGTATCTTATAACGGTCAAAGAGTAGAAGAAGTAAAAGTAGCAAGATTCCTTGGCATTCTAGTTGACAGCCAACTAACGTGGAAAATGCAGGCAGATGACATATGTGCGCGGCTAAGCAAATCTGCTTATGCTATTTTCTTACTGGCAAAGCAACTTAATTTACAAACGGTACTCATAGCACTCTATGGCATAGTTTACTCAGTATTGAGATTGGGCATAATATATTGGGGAAACGGTGCTGCAAGAGAAACTATATTTAAAACTCAAAAAAGATGTTTATGATGTATGGTAGGCCTAAAAACTACTAACAGTTGTGAGCCTGTCTTCAAATCATTAAAAATCTTGACTTTCCCATGCCTTTATATTCTTGAAGTAGCATTGTTTATCACATGTAACCTTAACTTGTTTCCTGCGGTAGTAGATATTAGAAAACGAACCACTCAACTTAGATCACAATACAAAACCATGTTGTATACAAGTAAATACAAAACAGAACTAGCAAGGAGGAGTATTTCAGGCATGGGTCCTGTGTATACAATAAAATTCCTGATAGCATTACAAATGAAAATTTGTACAACTTTAAAAGAAAATTTAAGAATATTTAATAGAAACATGCTATTACTCAATCACCGAATATTTGAATGACACGTTGTTATAAAACATCTGACATTTCGTAAGTAATAATTATTGATTTTCTATAAGCATAAGCATAATCCGCCTAATGTTCCCATTGCTGGGACTCAGGTCTCCTCTCTCTAGGGGAGGGAGTGGCCGTAATCCACCACGCGGGACCAATGCGTATTGATGAATGTCACATGTCTTCGAATTTTTGGTTCTAAGACATGCCGATTTCCTCACGATGATGTTTTCCTTCATCGTTTTGAGAGCAGTGGTGATGAAATAAATTACAAAAAGTAATGCGCCTGGCTGGGTGAACCCGCGACCTACAACTCGTAAGTTGGGGCCATTACCATTCGGTCGTTACTGCTCTGATTTTCTATATTGACATTTAATTTTATATTTTGACATTTAATTTTAATTTATGACATCATTCAAATTCTTTATTATTCTTTAAATAAGTGTTTTCATTTCAAAACAATATCTGCGGACATTTTGTTATTTCCATTATTTTGTTTGTCTTACTACACATAATTTATCTAATTGTCAATGTTCAATGTGATTGCAAATTCTTAATGCGATAAATGATTAAATTTATTTAATTCTTTATTTGTGGTTTATAAATCTGTATTAAATTCTTGTTTTAATTAAGTATATTGCATGTATTATTACTTTGTATGCCCTAGAGGCAAAACAGCGCCCTCAATATATTAAATAAGAACTTATACTGTACCTATGTTTTACAATGAATAAATGATATGAAAAGAAATAACCTGCTGAGATGTTTAGCTCAAAATTATTAAGATTTCAATACTAACTTTCTTTCAATATTAACCATTATTTCTTTATTTAAGTAATGTCTCAAGTGAGTTTCGCATGAATTGAGTCTCTTAAATTAAAACTAGTATTAAAAGTCTGCTTGTATTCAAAATAATACTTAAGAAGGCGTAGAAAAGTTATTATACTGTTCGTTTATAGACAATACTTAGGTATATTTACTCAGTTAAACTTATTTAATCAAGTTTTTAAAATCTGTACTTTAATGATTGAATTATTAAATCAAAGTATTTGATACACTTGAAATAATGTTAAATTATATACCTAATAAACTTAAGAGGTATTAAATACTTAAAATAATTTGATTCAGAAGTCTAGTAAGCTTCTTAAACTAATGTAAAATTGCTTGAATAAACATATTTGAGGTATATGTATTTGCATAATAAATCCTATGTTAGATGAGCTGAGAAAACTGAAACAGGCTGAAAATTAGAGCTGTGATGAATGTTTCATTTGTAGCGTCCAATATTTGTGGCTTAAATCGACTTTTAGTTTTATTTCAGGTTATTTATTTTTAAGTCAATTGTGTAAGCTCTTTTCTGTTTGACTGATAAGCTTCTTTCCAACTTATAAAGTCTTTGAAGATTGACAAAATAGTACACTAATATTATAAGGTCGAAAAGTATGTATCTATGTATGTGTTATTTGTGTATGTTTTTTTACTTCTTTATGCTCATGCGACTGAATTAATTTGGATGGAATTTGGCACACGGCACGTAAACCATGTCTTTTTTAGGGATCCGTACCTCAAAAGGAAAAAGCGGAACATTTATAGGATCATTTTGTTGTCCGTCTGTCTGTCTGTCAAGACCCTTTATCTCGGGAACGCGTGGAGGTATCGAGTTGAAATTAAAACCTTATACTCTAGTCTGCGGTCCCTTGAAACTGAGTAAAAATCAATTTTCTGAGTTTACGAAAAAAAAAGGTACGGTCGTTTATGTCGCAAAAAACGTATATTTCGACACTCAAGGGAATCAAAATTCATAGGGTCCCGTTGATTTACAATCCTGAAATTTGGCATGCAGCAAGGTCTCATAACACAAGTATAGGGAAAAATCTGAAAACTGTAAATTTGTAGTAAACCACAAAAAAAAAGATTCGGAAAGATCTTCGTAACAAAATTCGGAAAATGAACTATTTTCATGTACGCAATCCTCAGTGCGCGAGTCCGACTCGCACTTGCCCGGTTTTTTTATATGTCGAAAAGTACGCTAAGCCTTTAATCCTGGCTTTAATTTGTATTTTTGACAGTCGTTACGGATAATCATCATCATCATCAGGCTATGGAGAACTTATCTTTAAAAAAATCAGTATGCGATGTTTAGGTTGTCGGCGGCGGTGATATCTCGCATTTGCCTTTGGTCCAGGCCATGGTATAGAGCGAGAGGAAATGGGGAGCAGTCGACACTTTCTGTAAGTCACTAATTCCACCAAAGCAGGCGGTGCATAGCGTGAGGAGGAGACAATCACCGGTACCATTGGTCATTGTAGGCGCGGGCTTGCAGACGGCGAGTAATGTGTAACTCGCCGTTCAATAAGAACCAGGACCGGGTTGACAGCAAAATAAGGAACGTAACACGGAAGAAAACATTTGATGATATTTACTGAAAAAAGAAATGAATGTATTTTGTTTATGTTAGTTTTTATTATTTTATCGTATAATGGTTTATTATTATGTTATCTTTAGTTTGTTTATTGTTTTTAGTTCATAAGATGTTGCTAGCTGTTCAACGACTCGTCGACGGCGGCTGGCGCTGAAAATCAGCGCTGTGGCTCTGTCCAGCACATGAGCCCCAGCATTTTGCTGAGCGCTGGCCGTTTTGCGTGAATGTATCGCATAATTTAACTTTTTTGTATAATTTGTTATATATGTATGTTATTATTATTATTTTTTAAGTTATGTGTCATGTTTGTGCAAATAAACTGTTTTTCTTTCTTTATTTTCTTCTTCTTTCAAATGCCATGTTTAAGATACCGTCGTACATTTCATCTCATATACCGTGGTACTATACTCCCATATTTATATTATACCTTACGAACAAACAGTAATGAATGTCATTATACGTTTACCTATTTCAAGACTTTGTTTGTATAAATGTAAATGTGACGTGGAAAACTTCCATTGAAAGTCGATTTTCGAAGTTGTACGTCGGTGGACGCGGCCGGCATTGTGAACAGTCTGGCAGCATCCTTTGCATACAACACAATGTCATTTGAGATACTGAATGTTACCTATGTGATCTTGGTTCTTGTTTTTTTTTTTCAGGTTTGAATGAAATGGTATAAATTTTTCGGGCTAAAGTTAGTTGCTGATTTGTCTTTCATAATAATATAATAATCATATTCACACAACGCTATCTAGTCCCAAACTAAGCAGAAATTGTGGTATGAGTACTAGACAACTGTTAAACATACTTATATATTTCTAAATACATACATATTATAAAGAAATTACACCTAGACACAGAACAGGCGTGTGTTCGAGGCGTACCTGTCGGACAAGTACATCATCTACCCTGGTCACCAGGGAGAGTGGGAACGCCGAGAGATGTCGTGTGGTGTTCTGCAGGGATCGGCACTAGGGCCACCCTTGTGGAACATTGTTTACGACTACGTGTTGCGCGGCGACTTCCCTGACGGGTCCCTTGGTCCTGGCGAGGGGAGAGTCGTACCAGGCGGCGATGGAACTAGCGACAGTCGTGGGCAGGATCCAGGAGTTGGGACTCGAGGTGGCGTTGCACAAGTCCGAGGCCATGTGCTTTCACGGCCCTTGGAATGCGCCACCACTGGGTTCTCAACTGACAATAGGAGGAGTCCACATCGGCTTCGGGCCGACGATGAAGTACCTGGGATTCGTTCTCGACAGCCGATGGAATTTTGAGGAGCACTTCCGACGTCTGGCTCCCAAACTAAATTGGGCTGGGGCTGCCCTCGGGCGGCTCCTGCCCAACATGGGGGGTCCAGACGCCTCTTACCGGAGGCTCTACGCGGGAATCATCCAGTCCATGGCCCTTTATGGCGCACCTGTATGCAGCCGGCGGCCCGGCTGAACGCATGGCAGAGGGTTATGGCCATATGGATGGTGCGAGGATACCGGACGGATGGTGCGGATTTTCCGCGAAGCGGCGAGCCTCCTTGCTGGACAGCCACCATGGAATCTGGAGTCAACAGTCTGGTGATAAGTCCCCTCTTTGAGGCGTGGTTAGAAAGACCTCATGGCGTCTTCACCTTCCGCATGACGCAGGTTCTGACCGAACACGGTAAGTTCGGGAAGTTCCTGACAAACAAATGTTTGTGTGATGAGCACAATCATTTGTTCTATGTCAAGTTTTTTTTTTAGGTGGGAAAATCATCTAATGACAAATCTCGCTCTTGGGCGGAGCGTGAGATAGTGTCAAACTTTTACTGACTAAAACTAAAAACCCAATCCTGTTCCTTCGTTGCCTTCGTCCCAGGGTCCGGGTTTCGTTTTCACACTACCCATGGCCCCAGTAGGCTTCGACCCTGCTGGGCCCCTACGATTTGCTGACACCTCCCTGAGGCGCGCGTGGAACAATACGAGCCTTCGACGAGTTACTTGGGTTCGGTCCGGACGGTTACAGGACGGTCGGATAGCGGGCTACCCATTGCTCGCCGTCTGCAAGCCTACGCCTACGGTGGCTGGAAATCGGGATCGGAATCCCGGCGGCGGTTGGGGCGTAACGACCGTTGCCTCACGCGATGGACCGCCTCCTTTGCTAGTATTACTGTTTCGTAGAAGGAGGCAACCGCCTGCCATTCCTCCTCGCTCCGGACTATAGCCCGAACCAGGGTTCGATGCGAGAAGTCGCTGCCGCCGATTGCCTCCAGTATGACACGGCGGTGCTTCTCATAAGCGGGGCACACGTCCACCGTATGTTCCACCGTGTCCTCCGGGCGGTCCCGCACAGTAATGATATCCGGGTGTTTCTTCCGCACGAATCCGATGCAGGTACCATCCGAACTTGCTATGTCCGGTGAGGACCTGCGTTATGCGGAAGGTGAGGACACCGTGTTGCCACTCTAGCCAAAGAGGGGACTTAACGCCATGGTCATGGCGTGCCCAACACGTGCTCGGGTGAAAATAGAAAGTTATATCAAAAGAACATATATTCCAGGACATAGTCTACCCGTGTGCGAAATTTCATACAAATCCGTTTGAGCGTCAAGGAATAACCAATACGCACACATACGTACACACACGCACGCATACTGCTTTAATAATATTGGATCATTCTGTTTCAAGATTATGTGTCTTGATTAAAGATGATATTGCCTTGAACATCAAGAAGTCCTTAGTTCTCACCGATGCACGATGTATTGAGGTGAGAGAGATATGGTGGCCTATATTCGTCCGGAATACGCAACAGTACTAGCTATCGGTCGGCCATTGTAAGCTTTCTATACGGACTTTATGTTTCAAGAGAGATAGTATGTTTGTGCACCTGTCCGTGTGTAGTTTTATTCTAGTACGAAAGCTCAGATAAATGCACAAACATACATATGTGAAACGTAGCTTCTAGGGCTTTTCAGCAAGTGAAAGAGCTACTCGCTACTCGAATCACAGTGCCAAACTTTATAAGACTGAAACTTTTCATTGTTTTGACGCTGTATAAGTGGGAGCAAGGCTATAAAATGTGGTTTGAAGTTCTTACAAGCTAGTACAATAGGTGAACTCAAATTGTATTGTTTCAGAGATGTAAAACGGTGCTCTTCATTGAAAGCTATAATTGTTTGCTGAAATAACTTCCATCAGTACTATCAACAGGGTGTTCCAGTCGTCTTAACCTAGCCGCCAATACGTTTTTCGGCCTCTAAATATAACTTATAAATTTTATTTAATATTAGCTTTTTCACATGGTTTCGTATCACTCAGGTATTGTATACCTTTGTGTCAATGACAGAATTATTATTACTTTATTCTTTATTGTACAATGCGTAAGTAAAAATACAGGACAAACATTTATAAAAGCATGTGTACAAGGTGTGTGTAGAATGTTCCTGATCGAATCAGTACTTTCTGAGTTTGACTTCTACAAACAAACAAACCACTTTTATTTATTTAATACTTTATACGTACAAAAGTGGGGCCGCAAGAATTTCCGAAAGAGTTACCGCGGCCTTGGAACGCAAAGAGCAACTAGTGCTAGCGGCTTCGCTCGCGTGATAGCAGAAAATTATCCCAAGGGAATATACTCCCAGGATAAAAAGTTTCCATCGCTTCCTTCTGCGAAGCAATGATGCTAGTAAAGGACGTAGGCGCGGGCTTACCGACGGCGAGCAATGGGTAGCTCGCCGTCCGACCGTCCGGTAAACGTCCGGACCGAGCCCAAGTCGTCGTAAGCGCGCCTCAAAATGTCAGCAAACGGTAGGAGCCCAGCAGGGTCGATTTGTTTCTGAAAGGAAAACTCTGCCCTGGGACGAAGGCAAAGAAGGAACAGGAGTGGGTAAAAGTCTGACACGCCCTCCCGCCCCGCCCAAGGGTGGGGGATGTCTGATGGATGATTTTCCCACCTAAAAAAAAGTTACGTAACAAGTTTACAACTTTGTGATTTTTCATAATACAGTTATGAAATTTTGTACATAGAATCTTTACATAAAAATACTAGACACGTGTTTCGGGTTTCGCATATATCTACTAAATATAATGTTGTACCTACTTCACAATTTCTCAGTGAATTTGGTATGTAGATAATTCATATATAATGTACCTAAATGTTACCAAAATCTGAATACTTAAATATGAATGTCTGTAACGTAGTTCCAGAAAACCAGCTGCGAAACCAAAGAGCTGTCAAACAACTTTAAATTGAACCCAGATATTATAGTTTCACTGAAGCTAATTATAACAGACTTAATGAGAAAAGTTAACCATCGTTTACTTTATTAATTACAACGGGAAGAGGATCCTCGGAAATAACGAAACGAGCAAACATGGTTGTATTATTATTCCAGAGATTCGGTCGGCTATGCTATATGTGAATAACAATGAATTGCAGATTCGAGTATGAAGAAAAACTACCTACGAGTCTTGTTATACTTGCTTGAACCTTTGACGCGGTCATGAAGACGTATTATGCTAACGAAAATTACCTACCGACTGTTCCCGAGTTCAAACGAAGTATTCCGAATCCGAGGATTTCGTGTAAGTACAAACATTCATACAAAACTAATCAAAAAATGATTGATTAAATTCTATAATATGTAGCCTGATATGAAATTGATACATAAATGACTAATATTTAAATTGTATACATTATGAAATTGAACAGTTTCAGGGTATTTAGAAACTGAAAAATCTCGTTTATTGACATTTCAGAAAATATTGATATAAAATCACGTGTAAATAACATGTTATTTATTTACTCAAAATGTAACTGAAATTCTACATATTTCGTTGTTTTCACAAAGATTTTAAATAGATATTTACTACGCAATTGTGATTGTTTATTGTATTCCGTAAAACGATTTATTATTTAAACTGAATTTTGAGCCAGCATAGGTAGGTACTAAATATGTTGTATTTGTTAAATAATAATGATGACAGGTCATATTTATTACCAGGACTATGGAAATGTTCAGTGGTGCACAATTACTAATTAATAGGACGTTGCAAAATGTGCTCTAATTAATTACCAAATTGTATAAAACATGTGTGCTTTAAATAAGTTATCGAATAATATCGAGGTGCGAACAATAATATATTTTAACACTTTTAAGGTTTATTGAGGATGTAGAGGCCAGATTTCTGGCAACCGGATCGGCGCGTGCGCTTCCGTTTCCGTGTCGACCGCAGCACGCCTGCGCCCGGCGCACATTACCCAGACAGGTGGTCACTATACTGACTGATCGATATTTATTGATATTAAGATTCATTTATGCAGCCATAAATTAATTTCTAATTCAATATAATAAACTGACTCTACTTGCAACTTGATTTATTGACGCAATAAAATTAGTTATGGAAAATGCTCGTCGCAGCCTCGGTGGTCACGGGTAAGAACTGTCGTGCATAGAAATCACCTATTAATCTACGTAACTTCAGAAAGTTCCCCGAGTTTACAGTTTTCTTGGAAATTAAAGGTAATATATCTCTTAAACTTTAATTTAAAGTAAATATTTTGAAATTCACCTAGAAACTAGAGGCAGTAAATATCGCAGTTCCAATTAAGACCAGTTAGTGTCTGAATACTTGTACTTCAAAGCAACTAACGACGGCCGCTGCTGGCGCAGACAACACGGCAAAAACGACAATAACACTGATATAAGACTGAAATAAACTCCATATCCTCGGTCCCCACTAAATAGAAGTGAATAAGAGCAAAAATTTCCAGCCGCTATTGCAGCGAGTCCGTATGTGTATTGTTGCAATTTCAGAAATTCCCATTATCGTGGAGCGTAAAAAGGAGAGAAATAAGAAGTGGCGGACAATAGTATACACTTATACAGCTATGGGCACGGGGAGGAGCCTTTCTAAGCAACGCTCACTCGTGTCCCCTGCCATCGCCACGCCACCGCCACGCTGTGTCCGCACTTTCGACTAACACACCGTTTATTAATAATAGCATAACAATACCATTCTTAGAATAATTATTGCATTGAACACATTAATACTAAAAAAGGAACAAGTCTATGAAGTTACACTGAAACACGTGCATATTTTATGTTAGCAGGAATTCTAATGTGGCACGTTCTCGTTAGTAAATTGTAATGAGTTGCCTATATTACTAAGTGAAACAGACACTTGTGTTGAAATAACATGATCATAAGAAGTAAATGTTAAGTGCTAAAGTTAGCAGTGATTGACACCGATTGATTTAGTAGTGTAAGGTATAATTGCGAGGTTCCAGCCGCTCACATAAATACGTCAGTGAATTCTGTCTATATGAGAGGCAATCATTTGAATGGCCGAAATAACCGCCGGCTGTGCTACCTCAGGGATGCTATTTCTATTCTGTATCGGCTGTTCATATTTCATATGTTTGAAGCTCATTAATTATTCTTAGCACTGCCTCTAATAAGAATACTTATAGCTAATAAAAAATAATGTGCGCTTATAGCTTTGCTTAGTTGGGAATGTTGGGAGTGTCGTCAGTAAACGTACTTTCTACTTAAAAGCTTACATTCCTTGTTAGCGCTAGCTAACATGTATTTGTTTTTAAAAGCGAAGTTCAAACACAATGCTATTCTTTCGATTAGAATAATTCCTTTCTGTGAATGCTTACAAAAACTACAAAGAGGCGGCGTCTATCTCTTACCAAACTTGGATATGCGGTTCGCAAACACTTCCTTTTCTAAACAGAAAATTCCGTGGATCGATTCAGTATACGGGCGTTCTAATAACATTCCGGGGCGATATTTCACACACCTCGATCGCGACTGTGTACATCACTTAGCCCAACACAATGGTACACGGACGATTTATTGTGTACACTCTGTACCCAGATAAAGCACAGACAATGGCCTATCAGATGGCGGTCGATCGACACGTGTATGCTTTTAGCCCTAGACTTCGACACCCAATTACGTGGCAGCTAGCGACGGCATCATTCATCACGTACAAACGAGCGATTTTTTATTACACGCTCTTCCAAGGTGAGGGAAAAACGGGAATCTTACGAGTGGATGATACTCTCCGAACTTGGTGTGGAGCAATTAAGGACAAAATTACTTGGCGACGGATTTTTGGTGGATTACGGCGGAAAGTTAAAACAGAGATTATATTATCGTTTGCCGATGGAAAAGGCACGTGTAGGTTTGTAGTATTATGCTTATCTTTTTTAATGGAGCGGTTTTGAACTGTAATTTTAAATGTATTCACTGAAAATATTTTATTATTGTGGGCTGTTTTAGGAAGAGTGTTTTGTTTTGATTTTGACTGTTTGAGCTTACAACTCGACACAAATCATGCAGTTACCTAATAACTGTTGGAAATTGATAAATTCCGGAAAGCACCGAAAAATTTCGATCTAGGAAAGGGCAAAAAAATGTGGAAAGCTGTACAATATAACCGCCAAATAAACCATCAGCTGCACTTTATTGTGTGGCAACTTTTTTTATTTCGTAACAAAAACTCACTGTGCGTCAGAAACCACTAAGAGCATATAAATAGGTTTTACTATCTTTCATACGAAACTCTGGAAGTATGGTCTGCCTATAAAGTTTTTATATCATCATAATACCATCAAACTTTATGATTAGACTCGTCCAGTCAGCTACCTAGCTATCGCGGTCTGCTGCGCAAAACTGTTTCAGAACCAACTAATAAAATGTTAACTAAACGCTAACCTAACCTAACTAGTAAAAAATAAAGAGAAACTAAATATTTAGCGCCGAAAATACAGAATGTTTAGTTAGGAACATAATACACATATTATGTATGTTTAGGGAGATACATGTGGGGTTAAAGTCTTTGTGTAAATTGACGATGTCAATTTGTCTTAATGTAGTATTTCGTAACACATTAAAATTATCATACCAATTAATGCACTGCGTGTGACTAATTAGACCATTTATATTAACAAAAAACTTAACGGCTGGGCATGGTGTGCTCTTCATAGTGGGGTCACAGCTTAATCGTGTAAAGAATTTCATAAAAGCTATAAAACTGGTATTGTGACATAAAAGGTGAAGTTGGAATCGTAAAAAGCCGGGGTGCGAACGGTTCACCCCCGCGGCGTGGATCCGTGACGTCATTAAGCGGCACGCGTCTCTACAAGCCGCGGATCCGTCCACCGCACGCCCGCGCTCCGCACCCGCACACTTCTTCTACATTCACTTCTCTCACACAACTAGCTGTCGACCAATAAAAATATCACAAATAAAAACTGACATAAATGTTTTATTTACTATTTTATTTGTAAGTCATACCTACACGTGTCGTTACTAATCAAATGATAAAGGCCGCAGGTGCTCCAAGGTCAAAAAGCGAAAATAGACTGTCAAGAACATCAAGGAAGATATTTTCAGGTTTTCGCTTGAATATCGACGGAACAAGTCTTATGTAATTTACGGGTTCGTCACACCCAAGACCAAACTTCCACAAAAACATTGTTTACAAAGGTTCCCTTGTGTGTATGTGTCAACATGGTTTGGGGAAAAGCAGATTAATTTGGGTGATTGCGTTCTTTGCATTACAGTGACGTGACGTCAGAATGGTCGTACCTTGCTGTAATGAAATATACGGACCGGTTCTTACTTAAAGAACTGAGTGAGATCGTCGAGTGTCCCCTCCTTACTGGTGACATTTAACTACATGTTTTATGTTTGTACATTGGAATTGATTAATTTATAGTTACTGCATCAGTCATGGGGACGAGCATGTGACGAGCATCGAACCGAGACATTACGATTACGACATGCCTACTAAAGTGACCTACATTAATTTATATGGCTCTTAACTGAGCAAGGATTGCGTCGGTTACTTGAACAGATTGTCCAGTAATAGTGTAATTATGAGATTTTTAGGGTTGGGAAAGCATCAAATTACTGCTCCCGCTCTGGGTGGAGCGAAGGGGAGTATCAGACTTTTACTGACTAAAACCAGCCTTGATTATTTTAGTTTCCCTTTGTGTAGCTCTATTCAATTCGATTCAAATCAATTCAAAATATTTCATTTAATCGTTTCACTTAGAAAACGTCAGAAGCTAGTGCACGGTTCCAATTGGTCGTTTCCTATGGAGAAAAACCGGTAAGAAACTCAATGGTAAAGTAACCATTGAGTTTTTTTTTTACCGCTGCGCTGTCAACGTAGTGCGTCAATTCCCATATTATTTGACAAGGATTACTAATTTAAAAAAATATACTACCTAACTGCATTTAAGTAAAACAGTGCCTTTTTGCCCTCCTTTTGGGCGGAGCGGGAGATAGTATCAGACTTTTACTGACTAAAACCCACTAATTTTACTGTTTCTTCGTTGTCATTCATACCAGGGCCGAGATTTCCTTTCAGAATCAGACTCTTGGCCCCAGTAGGCTTCGACCCTGCTGGGTCCTATGGTTGCTGACGACTTGACTGATCTCCTTGAGGAGCACGTGGAACACTACGAACCGTCGAAGACTTGGGCTCGGTCCGGACGGTTACCGGACGGTCGGACGGCGAGCTACCTATTAATCGCCGTCCGCACCCACGGTGGCTGGAAATCGGGATTGGAATCTGGGGCGCGGGGGCTACTGCCTCGCGCGTGCACGTGCGGCCTCCTCCTTTGCTAGCATTACTGCTTCGTAGAAGGAGGCGACCGCCTGCCACTGCTCCTCGCTCCGGACCATGGCCCAAGGCCCAGCGCGAGAGATCGCTGCCGCCGATTTCCCCCTCGAGGATACGGCGGTGCTCTGCCCAGGCGGGGCACACCACCGTGTGCTCCACCGTGTCCTCCGAGCGGAAGTAAAACAGTGCTAGAATTATGAAGATGATTTAATTTTTTAATCGAGGTGTATAAGTAATAATCATTTTATTTTCAGACATAGTCCATACACGAGCACTATTCGCGCGCGTGTGCACTATTTCAGTTACATATTGTAATACTGTAATACAGCGCGATCTAAATGTTTAGTACACTAGAGATTAGTCAATAATGCTAATCGTGACAATAACCCCAAGTACCGGTACCGTTACACTATTATCATACAATCACACTCAACCATAACAAAAGATACGATAAGTTCTACATAAGTATTATGTCTTGAACTTGAGGTTTATTTTCAAAGGTCATCCTAAAGACACTTCACGTCCCTCGAAAGTTTGGGGTAGCTATAAATACCTAGGAAAAGTTTTGATAAGATATCATATCACTCTTAATACTCCACAAAAGTAATCAAGAATGTTGAAACTGAGTTGTAAGGATCAGAATGAAACTGAGTTATAAGGGAAATGCTTCATTGAAATGAATGAGAAAAGTGAGTCTACATTAGGATTTTTAATGGACTCACGCACGTCACAATCACGGCAGTACTTCCCGTTTTAAGGAGTGGTAAGAGAGGCACAACGGCGTCCTTATTCTCCAGTTGCCGCAAGTCCTTACCGGATATAGTTATTTCGGAAGGTTCTTGTTTTGGATCAAGCAGAAAGAAAGGCCCGGCTGTTATTATTGAGCGGAACTCCTGGAGGATAGACTGGAGGCCTGCCCCAATTGTGCGGAGCACCACCTAGTCTTCATAGAGGCGATCGGCGGCAGCGACCTTTTTCGTTTGACCCTGGTTCAGGTCCAGGGCGAGACGAAGCAGTCGCCTCCTTCTGTGAAGTAGTAATGCGAGTGAAGGAGGTGGTGGAAACCGTGAGGGAGAGGTCATCCTTACGACCGCCGCCTCAGGAGACACCTCGGGCGTCGGGAGACGTAAGGCAATTCCTAGCCATTACAAGTGCGGACTTGAAACGGTGATTAAATTTTGAAATTTGGCATAAAGTAAGGTCTTATAGCACAAGTATTGGAATAAATCTGAAAACTATAAATTTGATGTTATATCCAAAAAAAAAAAAACTATGTGGAAATATCTTCGAGACTCCATTCCAGAATTGAACTATTTACATAGGTAAGTTTTTACGGAACCCTCAGGGCGCGAGTCTGACTCGCACTTGTCCAGTTTTTTTAGCACTAAAATTGCCGTATGAAAGTCATAATAGGTAGAGAAATTGAAATGATACCAGAGAGTTTGGTTTTCTTTAATTTTGAAGCGATGTCTCACTGTATCGCGGTGTAACTCCCCTGTCAACCACCATGCTTTCATACCTTTTCGTTCATATTCCTATCATAGATTGAGAGGAATGACATTCACAATCCATCCAGCAACTTTATTATAAAATATGAGACCTAAACTAGGACATACATTTCTTCCGAGAAAATGAAATAAGTGAATCACGTGGAAGCCGCTGATACCGCTAGGATTTAATGGAAGTAAATGAATTATCTACCTGCCTCCCACATCAGGCAGCCAGCCAGTCCTTAATAAGTTTATCAATTATAATTTCTGAGGACTTAATTCGATTCTGTAATCTATATTTAGTGAAGTGGAAACACGAACAAGACATAACCTTTTAAGCTTGGGTGAGCTTTTTATATAGATTATGGATCCATTTTCCTATACTGACTGATTTTAATGAGAATTTCTTACAAGGAATTTTATGGATCTTTGGTTTATTCTACGATACATTTAAATAGTTTTCATCAGTTAATCCTTGTTTATTTGTCCTCCTTGCGTCGTATTCCTTAGTGCTGAGGGTCGTGACCTTCCATCATCATCTTCACTTGTATGATATTCTTCCATCTGTTTCTGTCTCTGGCGGTGTTAAGGGCATTGTATACCGCGGAGTCAAGAGCGGTGCGAATCTAGTCAGTTTAGATTTTTTCCTATCTGTTTTACTGGTCTCGACGAGCCTTTTGAGGTTGCCACCGACTTTCCTTGCAATGTGACCGAAGTATTGCAGAATCTTGCGAAGACACTCGGACGACAGCCGTGAGATTTTGAGGTTTTGTTTATTTGTACCAACGCACATATTTAAAATCATTTTACTGCGCCTTTTAATATCTAGCTCTTTTTTTTGTTTGGTGGTAAATCATCAAATATCTTCTCTCGCTTCGATTTGACAAGTCGTGGAAAAATATAGGTTAGAGGGCCTCGTCTCTTAAAATGAGGATTTGCACAATAACTGGTTAATCCTCGGCACAGCTCAGCACAGACGGTGGCATAGGGTCCGGGCACAAACCAGGTATTGTGCAACCATCCCGAAGCCCAAGTAATGTTTTTTTCATCCCCCCATCTCGGAAAGAGTATTTTTGCTCTTCGATATGTGAGTGTAAAAGACGTTTTTATCCGCTAGAGGATAAAGTAAATTGAATTTAGAACATCGTGTGCACTAAGTTTATGAATTCAAAACATCATTAAACCTATTTACTTCTACCTCCATGATGCCAAATATATCATACATTTTTTTTTTAATTTGTTAAAATCTCAGACTCGAAACCGTCTTGTTGTACTTTTTTTTTTATTTCCTTTGCGCTTTGAGGAGTGACTGGAAAGGCAACACGACGTCCTTACCTTCCGCATGACGCAGGTCCTCACCGGATATGGTAAGTTCGGGAGGTTCCTGCGCCGGGATCGCGCAGAAGAAACGTCTGGGTGTCACCATTATGTGGACCGCCCGGAGGACACGGTGGAGCATACGGTAGAGGTATGTCCCGCCTGGGCAGAGCACTGCCGTGTCTTCGTGAGGGTGATCGGCGGCAGCGATCTGTCACGCCGGGGCTTGGTACACGTATAGGCCATGGTCCGGTTCGAGGAGGAGTGGCAGGTGGGGTTGCTCCTGCCACTAGCGCGAAGCAGTAATGCTAGCAAAGGAGGAGGCCGTACGTGCACGCGCGAGGCAATTGCCCCCGCGCCCCAGCCACCGCGATTCCGATCCCTATTTCCAGCCAACGTAGGCGCAGGCTTGTGGACGGCGAGCTACCCATTGCCCATCGTCTGTCCAGACCGAGCCTAAGTCGTCGACGGCACGTTCTGTTCCATGCGTGCCTCAAAGAGATGTCAGCAACCGTAGGGGCCCAGCAGGGCCGAAGCCTACTGGGGCCAAGGGTTTGATTCTGAAAGAAAGACTCGGCCCTGGTATGAAAGGCAACGAAGGGACAGGAGTGGGTTTTTAGTCAGTAAAAGTCTGACGCTATCTCTCGCTCCGCCCAAGAGCGAGAGATGACATTGGATGATTTTCCCACCGAAAAAAAAGATATCTACTTAAAATACCAAATTTTCCATAAGAGTTCATTTTCATCCATTTGTCTGACCGTTATCAACTCGAATTGTGGGTCTTATTTTATTGAAACATTGTTCAAAAGCTTAGATAGACTTTAGAAGTTGTGAGAAGGATAATGTTAACAAAAGGTAAGCAGTTCGGGGATTCTCCATTGATATAGGTACCTATATCGGAAGTCAAGGATAATACAAGTAATCGAAAAAAAAAAACATATTATAGGTAACTGGAATAATGCATACTCAATTAGGAAATTAAGTTGCATTCGTAATCCAAGGGCTGAAATTTTACTTAATGCACATAGATGGATTTTTTTTCCAAAGAAATTAGGTTTAATTGCAGGTGAATTGACGCACTATAGTGGTAGTGTTTCGTTATTTGTATCTACATAATCAAACATAAACACGCGAGTGATATAATAAACATTTATCAAGAATTTATCCAAATACATATTTTTTTTTATTCTAAAATATCTCTTAATGAGGCCTAAGTTTTTTTTAAATAAAAAACAACGTATTAAAAACTTAATGAAATTGATTCAGTAGCCGATTCTTTACGTGTTGTAAAAAAATATTTTTGTTAAGGTTTCAAAGCTCACAAGCTACTAGTTATGCCTTCCAATTGTTTAAACAGCCCATAATTTTTTATCAGCCCAAACCGTATTTAAATTAAACTATCTGAATAAAATGTAGTCCGGACGGCGAACAATCAATTTTGTTTTGTCGTACAAAAATAATAGTCGGTTCGACGCAGCCTTTTCCCTTGTGACATCTATCGAGGCCGCATCGTGTGTCACAATGGCGATAGACATCAGTTCCCGTCGCAACGTAATACTAAAGTGATTTTTATTACATTCGATTCGGTTGCTTTGTTCATATTCCAAACCCTTGTGTGACAATAAGTCTTGGAAAAGCATCAGTGTGGAAAATAGCATCAGATATTCGCACATTTCTTTACAAAATTGGATATATGACACAGTTATTAGGTTGCGAAATAATTTTCTAATGCCGTTCGGGTGCGGAATACGATGTTACGCTGTCTTTTGAGGTGTGAGCGTTTTGATGTAGTAGCTAATTCTCTTTTTGTGAAAGACCTTTTACAAGAGCTTTTTTGCCTTCAAATGGGTTGTTTTAAAACAAAACAGAAGTGTTCCAGTTATACAAGAAATTTTCCCATCACTAATTTAACACATTAAGGTTCGCTTCCCTAAAAAAGGTGATGAATTTAGGTCAAAATTGGCAGCTGTGGTTGCACGTGTGAAGTTTACCAAAGGAATGCAAACAATTGCTCACCAGTTTAATAAGGTTTCTCTAGACGGTAGGTGCATCAAAATGACCATACGGTGCATCGGCACGCGACCGCGCTGTCTGACACCTTGCACACGGCTTCAGGCTGTCATTACCGTGGCAGGCTGTGCCTGATACACCATATGAACTATGTTTTATCTAACAAAGTACAAAATGTCTAAGTACACGCAGTACAGTAGTTTTGGAAATATGTACTACATATAAAATTGTACTGAACCTGTTAATATATCGCCAAAGCGCGTGCCTAAGTCAGATACTCAGATACCGTTAATTATTTTAAATAAGACATCTGCAACTTCAAAGCGTCGCTATACAAATGCTCATCCAAATCTATGGTGAGACAAGTAATGTCTGGGGTATAGTTTGAATGGAGGTATGTCTGAAAGTGGCAGCTGAACATAAAGGAATGGAGAACGGTGTGCCTCGAGATAGGCACTCTGTGCAGGCTTGTAATTTTAGATATCGAGCCTCCCCCATCACCCGAACCCCCGCTCATCCCGCCTCCGCTGCGGATTAGAATGAAAATACAACGCTTTATTATCTTGCCTTTGACCGTATGTCTTACCTTCGCCGATCCACTGTTTCCCATCTCCTGTCCGCCAAAGGTGAGTGAATTGTTGATATTTTTTTTGTAATCTCCCCCTCCTTTGTATTCAATTATCTTTGTTGCCGAGAAGATCATCTATCTGAAATGTAAATTCGAATTTCACCCATACTCCTGAACGGCGGCAAAAGATTTTATTTAACTCAACACCCCGAAAAGTATGCGTTTTATAGGGATCCTCGAACGCGGTGGATTTTTATTAGAGACACGTTTTTACCGACAGTAGATCGTGCTACAGGCGACATTTATCTTGCGGGCGCGCGGCGGCGGCGGAGGGGTGTCTTTGTAAAACGTTTGCGGATGAAAGATTTTCCGTCTTTTATTATTTCACATGTAATTTATGACACTTCTAAGGTTCACGATTTCTTAGAATAAAGAGACTTTTCACTCATAAACGAACAATTTTATTGGCGACGTTACTTTTTCAACTTTTCAAATCGCACAAAAGTCTTTTTATATTATTTTTGTTCTGAAACGAAAGTGGCATCCGGATTTTATTCTATCTTATAAGTAGAAAACATCTCTGCGATTTAATGCAAGCGGAGTGCGGAGATCAAAGGGCCTTATGCATTATATTAAAGTTTTATTCGACGGCGGTGTGCGGCTGCCGGGCCCGGCAATTTCCTTTTCAATTACGCCTACTTGAAATAAAAATACAATTTTTATTTGGGTCCTGGTAATTAAAAAGGGATTCTGTAATGAAAAGGTATACCTCCAGTTCCGGGCGCTCCTCTCAATTTCACTTCCGTTTGTTTGTTCCACAGGGGCCACGCCTTTGGGGGCCAAGCAAAGGGTTGTCGTGCCGTGCGGTTCGGGGTGTGTTCTCAAACATTGCCTAAATCACAAACACATTAAGGAAATGCCTCTAATGATTGTCGCGTACAATTCTGACCACGTGCACTTAATTCCTGAAGGCGTTTCTAGTCGGTACACACTACACACTGAGTGACGACAAAGACAGAGTCGTATCAGACGGATGTGCGCCTGATTGCAAGCACGATGTCGACAGGATCCTACTTCCTGTGTCTCGGATACTAAACAATATAGTTACTGCTACGTATTCTTATACATATATGTAGACAAGATGTTTCCCAACACTACTTCCGTCTATATCTGTTGAGGAAAACACTTATGACGGAAACTTATTTGCAATGTGGTTTGCACTTGTGCAACGGATTTTTTGTTCTAAGGAGATTCACGAAAGTTACAACAAATACTAATATCTTTGGAAAAAAAAACATCATAAATCGAAAAACTAAGTCGACTTCTCCAAAACATCCCTCTTCCTTACATTTATGTCAGCTTAGGACTCAAGGAGCTGTTGAAATAAACTCATGAAACATAAATGCGGCCATGATAGCTTCATGTGACTGCCGGAGATAGTTCACTACACTCTTTAATGTTAATGTAATGTTTACGTAGAGGGTAATAATATAAGTATAACTCCCGGCTCCGGTCGGCAGCGTGCACTTTACCCTCTCCGGAGGAGATTAGCCATCTGAGCGGATTAAGCAAAGGTAGACCCATATAGTACAGTATTTAACTCGTTTATATGGCAAAAATATTCTGTAATTCTGAGAGGCGAAGTAGCTTTGGGAGACAACGTTTTGGGAATTAGAGAAGCGTATTCTACAAAAGTGATATGACATTTTGTCGTCTATTAAACCTCAAGGCAAAATTAATTCTGGGCACAACACACGGAAATGTTCCTAGGTATGCCTACTTCGTGTTACTTACCGTAAATTTGTGAGATTACCGGAGCAACATAAAAGCTCGCGTTAAGTTGAGCCATATTAAAGTTTAATTTAGAAATACAATGAAATACTCAGCGGGATCTTGAATTTTATGAAGAGATAATGTCCTCGAAACGCCAGCGACCCTCTTGAAATATTCTAAGAAATTTGCGATTCAAATACGCAAAGCCGTTTAAAACGCCTAACAAATTAAAGGCGGACTCGTTAAAGCAATAATTACTGATTACATTATGAAATAATACCTTGCGTAGATGTGAGAAATAATACCACTCATAGATGCGAGAAATGACCTTTGTTTCGTTTGTATATTTATTAATTAAATCAAGCATATTATATCAGGATGGGTTTGTGAATGCTGAAAAGCAGTGAAGTGTGATGCTGCAGGTGAAACATTCATACAAAACTCCCAGTAGGTATTTGCAGTTGAAAACAGTGTTGCCACAAGAGGTGAATGCAGGAATAACCCATGCTAGAATCAAAAGAACGAGTTTTCAGTAGTGAGTGGAGCAGGGCGTTCATGTTTTAATATTCTACCGAAAGCTTTGCGCTGAATCGCCGAATGCGCAAACAAAGCTGCTACCTTAATAACCGCGTCGCGGCACTACTGTATGCGGCTGAAAGCTCTCATAATCCGACCTCGCTGCTCAGTGCTCGTCGAAAGAGAACGACTGAAGCATTTTAAAATCCGTTCCACCTTTTGATTAGCGTTGATAGAGATAAGTCTACTTGTCATCTTGGTCTCAGATATATTTTAGTTGAAAGTCTGTCGGGAAGAAAAATAAACAGGCGAAAGATTTAATCTGTGAGCGTTTCCCTGTGTTTAAATAGAAGTCACAGGAGACGGTGCGCGGCGTGTTATCGGTGCGGCGGCCGCGCGGTCCTACCTATTTGCTGAGGCGCAGCCGCCGCCGCGCTCGCCCTAACTTCCCTTGTTTGCAAACTCGGATTGGATCTCGCGTTCTACTTTCCACAGGACATTCACAATCTAGTTTTATGACTTAAAATGTTAACGCCGCCACCCTAACTGGTTGATCATGAGTTCACGTCTTTTAATCATGATGTTGAACTCTTTAACTTTTTGTTTTTTATTGTTTGTGCGTTCTGCGTCAATATTTTGGCTAAACTATTCGGTTTCTGTGACTTCAAAAGGTAATTTCTGGGAGGTACCTTATCCACAGATTGACGGGCGGAACGAGACCGGCGACGTCACAGTTGGAGTCCAATCCAACAATGGGATTCAAAAGACGTTTCCACGAGCTCAACACCGCAATGAATGCATAAATGACTTTGACCAATTGATTTTAACACCACATTGTGCTCTCACAGAGAATGATGTGCGGTCTTTTTGTGTTTACCCTGTTCGATTCAACAAGAACCGACATTTGACCTGGCGTCTTTAATCAATGTCTCTGATAATACGCACGTAGCAGGTGAAAGTATTTTTGTAATGCATTTAGATTTAACATTTTGTAACTATAAACTCAGTGTCAAACCTTCGCTTCTTCGTAAAGATTTATTTATACAAGATTCGTTAATGTAAACACTGAAAACATAAACACATGTATTTGTAGACATATGCTAGTGAACAAGTGCACGCGCAGCGGGTGATGTGAGGGCTAGAATGAGAGGAGGGGGGGGGGGGGGGGTGAGGGGAGAGTGGCTGACGAGCCTTTGTTTAGAACATAAAATTATACGACACCAATAAATTCTTTGTTTACCCGATAAATGAACGTGTCCGTTCGTATGGGAGTGCGATCGACTCTGCGTGACTCGAGGATATGCATGTACTATCGTACACCTATAAAGATAAAAAAACTATGTGACAGCAATAAACAATCCCCAGAAATTCAATAACAACTGATTCCACTACTAAAATTCCGTTCTAAAGTACAATTTGTTATTTTAGATCGCTATCTTAATGAGAGACGTTTTGAGAATAAATTTCCTAAATAAACAAGTATTGTCAAAACACTCGACTCCACAAAAGTTTAAACGAAGAAATGTCAACTCTTTCTGAGATAATGCCATTATCTGGTTTACCTGAGGAGAGCTCGGGGCAACAATGGCGACGTCGGCAGATGTCTCCGCAAAACAAACTTCACAACAGTCCTAAATCATCGCGGGAGATAAAAAAATGTAGGATTAATTATACCACATAGAGTCGCGGTGCGACAGTGCGACAATAAATCGTCATCATTGACGTGAATCGGTGTACAAAATGTTAATGCCGCGTATTATGCCGTGACTACAATGACGCATTGTGCGACGTTTCGGGTTCGCGTCCGACGCACCAACTTTCAAACGTCATGTTGTTTGTAATTTTTTTTTGCTGCGATGCACCCTAAAGTGCCAGCTTCAATATCCTTGATGTGCATTCATTCACTTTTGAAACTGTTAAATCGTAACGTGTTGTATCGCTTGTTACTAGATTGTTATCTACGGTTTATAGATAGACAAATTTATTGAACAAAAAAAAAACATATGAAAAGAAGAGCTCCACCGAGCAACGGGATTGTTAGAAAGAGTTAAGGTCCTGGAACGAAAAGGGCAATTGAAGGAATACGTTGGATTTTAGTCAGCAAAAGTCGGGCACCCAGAGCGGGAGAAGTAATTTAATGATTTTTCACCAAAAAAAAAAGAAGAGCTTCACCTCATTCTCAACGAAACTTGTTTGTACTGAAATTATTGGCCAATAACAAGAAGTCATTACAGGCTGAGAAATGGAAATCTTACTATCTCACTAATATTATAAAGGCGAAAGTTTGTGTGTATGTTTGTTATTTCTATACGGTTGAACGGATTTCGATGAACGTGGTACACGGGTAGGTAGGTCAAGTCTTGGAATAGCACATAGGACCATTTTTATCCCAGGAATATGTTTCTTTGGGATAATGTTCAACAATCACTCAGGCAAAGCCGCTGGCGGCAGCTAGTGGTCCCATGGATTCCTATGGCTAGTAATAGGTTAACCTGAGCAACGACAGCAAGGCACACGTCAAGGCAAGCCTATCGCACACTAAATCCAGCAAACATACTACGGCAGCATGGCACGGCAACGATAACTCAGGAGCCACTGTTATCATAAAACTAACATTTGTCGCATGATAAATAAGAAAACTTGGTATATATTCTGGTTTGAATTTATATCTGTGATATCTATTATTTGGTTTTACAGTCTGCAAGCGCTATTTATTCATCGATCGTCGAAGATTTGTACAATGTTTGTGGCGGTTTCCGGGCGTTTGTCCGACTACCTGGGAATAGATAAGTTGCAATACATTTTCGAGCGGATTACGAATCGTCCTTGAGTCTTCTTTATCCTTTAAAGGAACCGATATTGTTGCTTATGCACGGCCGCTCCGCGAGCTCGAGTCTCGAGCCGGAGCCCCGGCCTCTTTCTTAAGAAGGATTCCAGAATATTTGATTATGCGACATCCTTATCTGGCTTTCAAGAGCTATTAACATTCTCTCTCTCTCCGATGGAAGAACCGCTTACAAATTTATTGTTACTAACTTTATTTGTTCATGCATTCATCGATGAAATTTAGCATACAATAATACACTTTTTGTGCAATCTTTTAAATTCAATGCCAGGTAGGAAATGTTTCGTATCTTATGTCAGATGTATTTGATTCGATTCATACAGTAGAAACAATATCTATTGTTTGCCAATATCAATCCGTTCAAGATTTATTCAGAGTACGGATACAATATTTAGATTCTCCGTTTCTTTCTGTTTCATTACAGGTTGCCAGGGGCTCCGAGTTACGGTCGTGTTATTATATTAGTTGAACTCGAGCATGTTCACAGATGTCGCCATGTTTGCAACGGATAACTATTACGTTGTTGCCTTCGGGCGACGTACGAAAACATACGAATAATCGTGGTATAATAGCACAGCTGTTCGGCAGTACCGAGATATTCGCTTCATCCCCATAAATACGCCGCGAAAAACACAAAAGGATTTGTCTCGTTAATTCACGTGTATTATTTACGATTCGTTTCACCTCTTTAGCAGCGAGATGATAAGATCGAGTTACGATACACCCAATATTGTCTCATATTTCCATTGTTGAGAGGATAATCGTAAAAACTCTTCAGCCCTCAATTGTTTGTAAAGTGGGCGACCATATTAGGTAGGTACATGAATCGTGAATTTGATCTTAGATGTTTTTTGTTACAAATAACTTGGTTAAATCAAATCTAACAATCCTGAGACAACAAGTAAGGTTCTAGTAATATAAATTGGGGCGCAAATAACAGTAATTGTCTACAACTAACTGTTATTTGAAAGGTCGCTTAATCACTCAAGGGCACGGAGACAGTTCAAACACAAATATTAATTAATGCGGCTATTCCGGCTTACCTAATTCGAGAAGTTCCCCGTATCTGAATAAACAATTAAACTAGCAGAAGTGTCGGGAGCGGGCAGGGGCGCGGGTCCCGGTCCGGCGAAAGTACCAACTCTCTATCTAAACGTTGATATCGATGGAACAGTTCATTAAGCACCACGATTCTGACCAATAAAAATAAACCACAATCGGAAACATACCAGAAATATTTAACACTATAAATCTAATTGGAATATTGGTGGCTATCGTGTTTCTTTTAATGCACCAAAGCTCTCTACGAAACTACTTTATAGTTTGTCATCTATTATACTAAAATATGGAAGTAAACAGATGTTCCACAACAAATGCCGCAATCAGCCATCAAAAATTACATAATATGCACATTTATATGCCGTAAGGGATAGTTGATAAATGCATTCGATCTATGTCACGCAAATGAGAATGTGCATTGACTAAATGTAAATAAATAACAATCAGGCAGTCGGGAAGAGAAGCTAACGAACGAAAATAACTAGGAAGTATGAAACATAAATGAACTATAACATGGAATAAACTCCATAGAATTGACTTTGCCTCATGTTAAACTAAATAAATATGAAATACAGCTAAAGGAGTGATTTGAACCATCAGCTTAGTTAGGAATACATTCTTTAATTTTAACGAAACAATATATTGAAAGTTCAAATATCAAAAATCCGTCATAGCTATAAAGTAACAGTGTGGTGTTCGAAACAGGAGCAAGCGTGTGCCTGACGAACCGTGCAAAATGATAATTAAGAGAAACCGCTCAGTCATCGTTAATACGATAGCCGCCCATGTAAATTACAACGGGCAACGCGCTGTTTATAACAATGGCCGCACTCGATGGCTTTCATTAAAATTTAAACAATGAAAATGCAAAAACCACTATCATCTTGTGAACCTAAATTCGTGACCTTTCTTAACTGCATCTGAAGTAAACTTTTGACATTTACTCTCCATTTTATTCAGAATCTTTAACACAAACCTAAGATTACGTACGTAGTATTGAGTGCGCCTTTTCAAAACTTAAATTTCCCTTTCACAGACTTTTATAATGTGTGAAATATTTGAGAGGTATGAGTCTTTTTAAAAACCTTTTCATGTCTTTTAGAAAATGCGAGGTTGACAGAGGCAGACGATGTTGATGACTGGCATTGCGTCGCAGTGGGAATGCGGTGTCGGCGGAGGGTGCTCCATCCATTGAGCACAAGTACTGAGGTAATGTTCGGCGCAAAGGGTCGCGCTCATGAGCTCATCGCGGTTTATCCACACACTATTCAACTCAAATTTTGCAGAATAATATGTTCACACTTTATTTGCTCGCAGTTTTCATCAGCCTTATTTACTCCAATACACCATCTAACAATTTTACTTTGTAATTAATGTACCTTGTTCTTAATAGGAGCTTGAGATTAATTTGATTTCTAATTTAGCGTTTACTTGGGTCGTATTTTTTTTCTTAATAAAATATTTTCTTGATATTCAGTATTTTAATATTTCTAAAACAAAGGAAAGTTTTCCCTCTCCGTTTGCTTAACAGTGTAAGGCATAGGAATTGATGTTCCATATTTTTCAATATTGGGTTGCGAGTGTTTTCTCAGGGCTGTGTTCTGAGTGCAGTGAGAACATGACACTGTAAGGTTGTGAGGGCGCGCCTAGTGGCGGTGGAGTGTCATTCCGCTAACACATTGTCTAGCGTCATTGTCTGCCGCGGCTCTCGTTACAGCGACGTTCAACTTTTTATTTACGCCCAAGTGCACTCTGCCTCTGTCGCGTCGAGAGCTGAATTAAGGTTCTCGGCGTTGATATGGGATCATTCAACCCGAGAATATCGAATTACGCGCGTACTGGGCGCTTTGTTGCTTACTTGCACGTGATATTCCTTTTGTACAAAAAAGTCGCTGCATACTCTGTACATTGTTTTACAAGTTCTGATGTACAATCGGTGCTCTTTTAATTCATTCGTCTAATAAGCTCACGAATAAGCTCTACTTTACTTTTTTTCACTCAACAATGTTGTTCGACGGGTAGAATGAACAGACGGTGTCTCTCTTATGTTCTAATTACCTATATTCTGTTCGGTTTGAATACGAGCTTTTTCGGGATGCTAATAATGCTAGCCAATTTTGGACTCTAATATTGCCAATTGAGAGTCACGTATCTCGAAGTTAGTCGTTACACTTTTCAAATGGATACCTTTGTATTTCGGTTTTAATTTTATAACTTTCCAGGGAAAATTAAAAATCAAAGTTCAATATTTTGCATTTCGATTCAAACCCATCAAAAAGTGGAAGAAAATAACAAAAAATGCTTGGGAAAATCGTAGATTTTTAATTTATTTTTTCTACGTAAACACACAGAGTGAATAGTGGACTTATTACGCGACCGGCAGCGGAAATTGAATCTGGAGCTACGCACTTTCCGGTTGGCGCCGCGCTTCCGATTCGCTTGCTCCCCGCTGGTCGCGCCAACCGCCCCTCGTGTTACCTTTTATTGTAAGTTTTAACTTGTTTATAGCACAACCTGCTGTCCCTACAGTACAGTAAAATATACATACAATAACAATATCATGAAAGGGAATTTTCTTTGAGTTTATGTCCATATTAAATGTACATAAACTGATGTATAATACGAGTGAGTCTAGAGACAGAAAGAGATTAAAGAGAAACATTGCTTTATCATCAAGTTCGGCAAATAGCGAATATTGGTGTGAGTGATATGAGAATAGATGAGATCTTCTCCATAGATATCTACGCTTTGAAATGAAATACTGACCACTTTCCTGTCTATTCAAAAGTGTTTGTAAATGGTTTATTTATATATAAATGCTTTGATTTGAGAAATACAGGGAAGGTCCCTGTATCTCTCCGGCAAATAAAAGAAAATAAATGGAAAGCTGTAACTCTGTGGTTTTTCTTTGTCTTATTTGTTTGAATATTATTTTGTATATTTTACTATATCTTTCATCTAGCCGGTATGTGCAGTTTATGGTCTCCTTTAACTGAAGGCGCACACGTTGAAGATGCTTTTGTAAGTACAATTGTGATTTTCATTACAACTCTGTAACCTTTAAATAAATAAAAAAATAATAAAGAAAACTATCTTTGAAAGTTTACAAATTGGTAATTCATGCAAATAACATTCTATGAAGCTTGTTACTGAAATGCAGACGGGTTTGCTTGGCTAGACTTTAAATAGTCTCAACCACTGGGAACCAAGTGACTCAGGGTCACAAGTTATAACATAAAATAGACGCACTGCATACCATTCACTTATTAGATGGCAACTAGAAGCATGGTCGTTAGCGGTTGATCTCTCTGACCCAAGTGTTCCGTTAGACATAAGTATGAACCTTTATGTTTTTGCTTGCATACATTAAGTATACTGTCTCCGACCACAGTTCTTACGTCAGAAACTAGCATAATTTTGTCATGAATACAAAATTATGTTGACAGTTGTTTGTACGAGTATACAGACGGAGCACCAAAACATCAATGGTAATACAAGAATTCGTATTTCACGAACGCAATTATATAAATTGATTAATAACATATTAATTTTTAATTTGTCATTTATAATAAATAAACGTGGAGCGTCGGTCATTGTTTGGCATCTGGCGAGCCAAAACGATCGCGTAAATGCACGCCATTTCACAAATTGAGATCATACATCATTCAATATACATTCAATTTGATACGAACAATGTTTTCAGAAGCATATTTATCTCGGCGGCAAATTAAAGCTTATGCATGCATTCATATAGAATGAAAATGCTCACATCCGTACATGCATATGTATTACGATTTCCTATAATCTATCGAATATTATGATCATATTGCAATATAACTATCATCATCATCATCATCGACGTCTACTGCTGGACATAGGCCTCCCTCAAGTGTCTCCATAATGTACGGTCCTGTTCGTCTCGCATACATCGGACTTCCGCAACCGTTACCAAGTCATCGGTTCACCTTGTAGGAGGCCTTTCAACGCTACGTCTTCCGGTACGAGGTCGCCATTCCAGAACCTTTCAGCCCCAACAGCCATCCGTTCTGCGAGCAATGTTCCCTGCCCATTGCCACTTAAGTTTGGCGATTCTTCGTGCTATGTCGGTAGCCTTGGTCCTCCTGCGGATATCCTCATTCCTGATTCGATCACGCAACAACAATCACGCAATATCAATATAACTATATTATTCTATAATTCAGTGTATTCTCCTTCTTTTGGTACTTCATACCCATTACCATTCCTTAAAAGAAAAGTGCTGATGTTTGCTATTTTTAGTTTATGTTTCATCCAATGACTTTTACTGAATAAAACCCATCGAGTTCCTTAAGTTGCTGTGTGTAGGACAACGGTAATCCCTCAGGGTCATGAGAGACTATAGTCGCCCAAAGCAGACCTGGCGACGAACGGTCATCGCAGAGGTAAAGAACATAGGGTCTTCCCTGGAGCGAAATGAAGCGTGAAGCTCAAAGTCAAGACCAAACGGGATTGTGGCGAACTGTGGACGCCCTCTGCCCTATCTAGGGGACATAGAAACTTAAGTCAAGTCAAAGTAGTGATTGTTGGGTTGACGACAAATACATACAAATGTACAGTACTGTACTTTAATACGGAAGATGTAGCGCCGAACCCTACTAATGCGGGATGAAGATAAGTAAGTAGGTAAATAATTAGTAGTTCGTGGCTAAAATAAAAACAGCCACACGGGTCCATCTCCAAGTTTAAGCAACGCTTTTCGTGGTTGGTCTGCGGATCTCTTCATCTGATATTCCGAAATTCCTCCGAACCTCAAAAAGCACGATATCATTTGTAGATTTTTGACAGTGTCGTTACGGATAGTCAGAAGTCAGAACATCTAACACCAGTCTTACTAAGGCTATTGTATTACCCAGTTACTGGGTTATGGAGATCAGAAAGGCAGTCGCTCCATGTAAAGTAGTGGCATTCAGCTGCATCGGGTAAGGCAGGAAGCTGACCCTATATTTGGAAAAAAAGCTAGGCAGATTATGATTCTGCGTTCTGATTGACAGAAAATTGATCTAAAGAGTGAATAGGCCTTTAATAAACTAGACCGCTTCACCATCAACGATTGCTTACCATCAGGTAGGTCAGATGGGATGGGTACTAGTATATATTTATTAAAAAAAAAAAATAATAAATTCATACCGATATTGTATTCGTCAAATCAGAACCTAAGTGTTACCTTCGTATTTAAAAATTCCATTGCTATGATGTCCTGAGGATATCATAACTACCGACAGGGACTCACGTCGTCTAAATAATTAAGTGATTAAGATGCACTGTTGTGGCTTTGAGCAGCGCTCAACGATTAATTATTTGGTGTTGTTGCATAATGTTAGCTCGGAGTGTTTCCGATATCCATTAGTAGATAAATACACTTGGACATATCTTCTTACATTATCTACGTATATGGCACTGGTATTGTAGATATTATCTAATAATATATAATATATACTAAAAGTAATATCATAGGTGTTTACCGAAACGCTGCTATTCTTAAATGGGATTAGGCTGGACATGTCTGCCGTATGTCAAATGAGCTGTGTGCTGATAGAACCAGAGGAGAGTCCTTAGGAAAAACTCTTACCGTTTTCGAAATTTCTATAAATACACCGCACTGAATTACACAAAATAATAATAATTAAGAACCTAAATAGACGTGCCAACAGTTGACCTATCTTTCCTATTACCTATCTTCAAACCTATCCTTAATTTCGAGAAAAAAATAATTGTTCATATCTCTCAAAAACAGCTAAATCGACCTATTTGCAGGATTCACTATATTGCAACAATTTTCTTTCTCGAAATTAAGAATAGGTTTTTAAATATCTCGCGATAAAATTATTGGCACATACATTTTGAAAACTGTAAGTGCCTTTTTGATGTTTCTTAAGGAATGTCCTCTTAAACGCAAAGCGACATCGATTTAATGGGCTAATTAGATGAGGCAGAAAGTAATGTTCTAAAATTTTACAAGAGACAAAACAATCATTCAAATTGTATATATCAAGGAGGATGAAACTTGCTGAAACTGTTCAGTTATATTTTTTCAATTAAAACCATTTCTGTAATACATATTCACTCGATACAAAAAAAGAGGCAAGATTATGTAAAAAGGTATATCTATTTAATTCTAAGAGAAAACTGACTATTTGCGACTTTACCCTTTACACAACATACCAACTAACACGTTTAGATTAGTGATCATGTCACATTAGATGCATTATGCAGCGAGCTAATGCCTGATACTTGGATATTAGATGAGGATTATGACTGTCACATGTCCATTAGAAGTTGCTTTTGCTTTGATGTAAGTTCGTTAGCGTGGACCTATTTCTAGAACATCATATTTAAAGAGAAAATGTTGGGCTACGGGATTGTTCGAAAGAGTTACTGCGGCCCTGAAACACAAAGGGCAACTGAAGGAAAGAACAACAAGTGGTTTTTAGTTATTTGATCTACATATGTCGTGGGATCTACATATCCCTTCATGATATAACCTACTTAAACTAGCCAGATCGTTTAAATGCTAACGTTTGATGATATGTCAATCCACGTTTGGCCATATCATTAATGTAGGATTTTTATGATAATAAAAGGTCTAAAGAAAGTAGGCACGTATGTATTGCTCTTGTAAGAACAAATGTAAGCTTTAAATTTAAATTATAAACTGTATTCAAATAAAAAAGCCAATTGCAATTACAAGGAATATTTTCAACAGTGCAGAAATCTTATTCTTCACTAAAAATACTTATTGGACACCAAATATTAATGGACTTTTTACAATTATGAAGGGACTTGGGGCACTCCGACTCGAATAGGTTAGGTTAGAAGGGGACGGCGGGGTTTAGTGAGCGAGCGAAGACAGACCCCGCTATTTTCCCCGCTTGGGCAAAGCACCGCCTTGCCTCGTGGGGGCCATCGGCGGCAATGATCTCTCGCGCCAGGCCTTGGTACAGGCTATGGTCTGGAGCGAGGAGGAGTGGCATGGGTAGCTCGCCGTACGACCCTCCGGTAATCGTCCGGACCAAGCCCAAGTCACCCACGGCGTGTAGTGCTCAAGGAGATGTCAGCAAACCGTAGGGTTTGCTTCTGAAAGGAAAACCCGGCCCTGGAATGCAAGGCAACGAAGGAACAAAGGAGTGGGTTTAGTCAGTAAAAGTCTGACACGCACTCCCGATCCGCTCAAGGGCGGGAGACGTCATTGGATGATTTCCCACCTAAAGGAAAAACTTTTTCGTGTTTTTTTTTTAAACCGTTTTAGTACACAGTTAGTATTTTTGATGGAACAAAAGAATATTTTGTAGCAAAAAAACAGCATTTCGCTGAGAAACAGTGGACTCTACCGGTGGACAACGTAACTGTTTTAAGATATGATCTGCCATGTTTAACGATATCATGAAATAATCATGTATTTAGCTGAAGTAGCAAGGACAACAAGGTAAATATTGACTAAATATTGTATTTACTAGTGTTAAAATAGCTTTATTTTATTATGATACAAAAAAGAACTAGTATTACATTTAATCGAATAGTATTTCACACGTTTTATGGAAATAAAATGTTATCATAGCTGTGTTGACGTTTCAGGGATATCCGGCGGTTCAGTGACATCATTCAACATATTGTGGCTATTTTAGCAATCCTTATTGGAACTATCAATTCTACCTATACTCAGCAATTTATCACTAATAAAATATTTCCGATGCCGGTTCTGGACGTAGCTGGAAATCGACAATTTCTCGGAAATCGAGGCAATGTGCTCTGTCCGGCCACTATACTGTTTAAGAGTGAAGCTTCCGAGTGCGAGGGAAAGTGGCGATGTTGGCACTCCGCCAGAACCGCGCGTCCGTCAAAAAGCTCACCAATTTATTAATTCCACCTAATTTGTGCAATATATATAGCAGCACACGACGATTATTAACATTTTTGTCATCAGAAGGATTAAAGATAACCAATTAATTCGTGAAATAGACTGACATATTTATTTGACGGACAATAAATATGTAAACGTTTTATAACGAATGTTGGATTCTACGAAAAGTTGTAGTTTATGACCCGACTAATTATCAAGGATGAAAGTTTAATTATTGTCTATTTCGTTTAATATTATAACACATATTGAACACAAATATATTTGTTCAGTAAGTGTCGTATGATGTGTCGCTGAGTCAACAGAATATGTTTGTTTGTCGAGGTCGCGCCGAGGACTGTCAACACGCGTCCAATGTGCCGTGCTCACTTACTCGAGCCGCGAGCGGGAGCACGAGCCACGAGGTGACTAGTTGACTACCCACTTGCTTTGCGCGCATCATATCAACACTCGCAGTGCAACACCACTAAACCAAAACATTAAAAGCACACTCGTTGCTCGCTCAACAATCAACTTCATTACTCTAGACAGGTCATTCCAGCAAAGAGTACTAACTTAAAAACAATATCGTTCTTCTCTTTATTTAGATACAAATTGATAATAAAATTTACCAAATGGAATAAGTAATGAAACTTAACATTTCAAACAATTTGAACAGGTAAATTAGGTTTTTGGTTGAATGCTCCAATATTTGAAAGGCAAAGGCTATTTAATTTAAAGTTGAAACATTCTCAATTTATAGTTGCATAATTAAAGGCAGAAGTAGAAAACGTCGTTGTTGGTGACAGTTGTCTGTGTTTGCGTGACAACATAACAGATTTCCAATCAGAGTCAACGGCGCGAAAGAGATTCTAATAACATTCAAAACTCGTCCCGCGGGAGTCGGTGTCAGTTTAATTACAGCACCGCGGCGGGACACGCCGTCTCTGTCGGCATCACAGCGGATTTTTTTTCAGCGGGACAAAGGACGATTAAAAAAGTTCGTAATGAAAGTCCTCCGCCAAAAGCAAAGGGGTGAGATTCTACTGAAAATATCCGCAGTTTCATGTAGGTATTCACTACACTTATATTTTATAATAAGCAGGTAATAATTCGAGTTGAACATAAACAGTCTCTTAATAGCCAGCTTTTCGATACTGTTTTATACGGAGTGTCTGGTGCATTTGGGGAGAAACATGATTCAACATTATGCCGGTCGTACAATGCACGGCAAAGGCAGTTCAGGACATTTTGACAACCGTAGGTAGAGCACAATAGAGGCGCGCTTCGGGCGTCTCTCCTGAAAAGGTAAATATATCGACGCGTAGCATAGAATGCCAGCTTAACTAGCTGTTACGAGAGGAGCTTTCCGCGGCGACGTCTCTCCGCCTGTCACAAAGTTACCGACTCTATTCTCCGATTAACTCTGTTCTGACATATAAAGAGGAAAACTGTTCAGATAGACCCTATCCGGATAAATGAATTGATTGTTTTTCTCTCGTTACCAGCGACAATAGCGGTACTACATTTTTTATTTGTTTCACATTTAATACCTTACCTATCTACTATGACATTTCAAATAGGTCATCGCATGATTCTTTTTGCATTCTTTCAGTAAGCCAGCTGAATACAAAACTGCGCAGGTATACTGCCGATGTGTGATATTTTTCATTCGAATTCAGCTTCGTTAAAATCATACCGGTATTTTGTAAGCTTGTTAGTTAACTTTTTGCGCATTGCAATTCGTAATTCAAGATCAAAGAGACTCACAGTGATATATCGGCATAAATTTAGATAATGTTCATAACTGCGGAGTTTTGGGCCCGATGTTATCATTGATATACTTACGCTGCGCTGGGTAAAATAAAACATGCCTGGAACATGAACATGACATGGAACTGAGTACCTGTAACAAAAACAGAATTTTAAAATGATAAAAGTGTTTAAAATTTAACGACGTAGGTGCTTACGGTTTTTTCAGGCGATCATTAACATAATTTGAGCGGCGTAGATGTGGCTGGTGACCCGAGCCCTGAGCCCCGACACACGCAGAAGGTAATGGTGTTTCGAGTATAACAAAATGGGCGCGTAACGCTAAAACGCCGCCCTCGAGGGCGCTTTGTGTGCTGCAGGAAGAGAAATAGATAACAGGTGAGGATGCCGGCGCGGAATTGATGCCGTTATTTGAAAAACGCCCTGATAAGTCCCCTCCGGTCCCAAATAAAGGTTGAATTTTCAAGCTACGGATAAAGGTTTCAAAAATGTTCACCTTCATTTAAAGTTACGCGAGCGTTGATTAGAATTCTCTTTATTCATTCGAATGCCCGTATAAAGTTGATTTTCAAACGGATACGGAGGTCTCTTAGGTGCTAATTCTTGAATATTTCAAGGGACATTTTAATTATTCTACGTAATGTCGGAATATATTTTTATTCAGCGGTGGCTTTCACATAGCCGTGCTCGGCGCAGGCTATCGGTGTATTTTCGGATGCCTAATTATCGGCTGTGCCGGTTAACTGGAGCGTGGAGTACAAATATTTACCGTCATTTGGATGCAATGTGGAGAGCGTCGTGAATAGTTTCCACAGCCACTGCAGCGTTGTACGTCCATACAAACTTAAACGTTGCTGACAGTGTTTACACTACATGGTAATTTCATCGTATTGTTTGACAAAAACGCCACTAAATTGATTTTGGAAAACGACGAAAGGTAGTCTATAGGTGTTTAAGTATAGTTTTCGTGATGACAGCAACTATCTTTTGTAACTTATTGTAATCTAATCCATGGTCATTCTGCTCAAAACTCTCTGAACATTTTCTAGTTACATAGCTCGATAATTCGCAGAAAATGATGACAGCTTATTACCGGATCGAATAGACTTGGTTTCTCTTGTAATATAATATTTATAGATATGAAACTTAATAATCTAGTCCCCATAATTCTGCGTTGCACTTCAAGATTATATTCAAATGCAAATGTTAAAAGCAACATAATTTAAGGAAAAATGCCTGTGGCATACCTAAGTAATATATTAGTGAGTGCATAATGCACGAAATGTATGCGCCGACGCAAAGTTTATTCCTTTCTCGGTGAAGGTGCGTGGGCAGGGAAGCCTCACAAGGATCGTGGTACACGTCACACTTGGATAAGATATTTTAACCATCCGTTTGTATGGCTTCGAGATTTGGAGTTTGAAAACATTACCCTGCTTCTGGCACTGTCGGGTAAAAAGTAGAGCACATGTTGTGCTCGCTCATGTTTGAACGTTTGATCTCGATTTACGTGAATGTTCTATTCTCAGAAATTTACTTAGAAATTATTTGAAGCTTGTTGATTTAAGTCTATATGGATGAATTCTCAAAAAAATAATTAACTAAGGGTCTTTATATTTGAAATAGGTATTGAATATATTATATCATTTTCTTTATTTTTATTTTACTAAGAAAATTGTGGAAAGGTCTGCAAATTAGGTGCTTTTATTTTTTTATGTCAGACTTGGGTGAAACCACCTTCGAGACTTACTATGTCAAGCCTACTGGGGCCAAGGGTAGTGTGAAAACGAAACCCGGGGCATTAGGACGAAGGCAACAAAGGGACTGGAGTGGGTTTTTAGTCAGTAAAAGTCTGACACTATCTCACGCGGAGCGTTCATTAGATGATTTTTCCTCCTAAAAAAAACCACGGAAAAAATAATCCAAGTGACCATTCAAAAGAAAATGTCAAAATCAAAATAAGAAAATCTGAAGAATGTTAAGAATACAAAAAATCCCTAGTCGCAAACTTCAAATCAAAAGCAAATAGTTTCCCATAGATTTTAGAAAAGATCAACCATTTTGATAAGAGTGCCTATAACGGAACGGAACTCGCCGGGAGCGTTCGGCTTTCATTGCACTATACGTGCCATTTCCTTCTGTTGGGAAACAACTAAAGAACTATAAAAGTCCCTTAGATACGAAACGCATTTATTGAGATGGGAACATTATGCAGAAACATCTAAGTATGGAGGTCTTAGATAAAGGGTCCTTATGGCTTGTGATAATTATACGATGATAGCTCAAATAATATTGGTGTAAATTCAAAAAAAAAACAAGCAATAGCTATGTCTAGATTTGACATATATTCATAACCAAAAGTGACATTCTATCAGCTATAAATATGGTCAAAAACTTCAAAACTGTTTGTCAAAAGTGTGTAGCGACATCTATGGCGTCACATATGAACTAATCCTACATCGCGCAATTACAGTTCTCCGCGTGATTTGAACATATAGAACAGCCCGAAATCATCTATCGGGCAGTTGCCCACCAGATACAATACCCGTCTGGTCGGAGGATCCTCCCTTTTCAACGGAGGTTTGGGGGACTTTACTCTCTGTTCCGCATACTCCAAATGTGCTACCAAAATATAATAAAAATATGACGTGCTCAATACGAAACATTATGGGCTTTTGATAATTGTCATCACTTTGTTTACAGCCCCAAGAAGGATCTTATAATACACCCTAAGATAGATGTCAGAATAGAATCACTATCTCAAACAACGCCAATGCCTCCTTCAGATCACTTGCCTTCGCGCTTGAACGTGGCTCTCCTACGCAGTCACGACGCGACACCGTCTCAGTCGCACGCCGTACGCAAACGACAAATGACACGGACGTTCCAAGAACAAACTACCGGAGTTATCTGATACAGCCACTTCGTGACAGCCTCCTCCGGCAATTCACTTCAACCCAGTAAGGCTTTGGTAAGGCTAGTACGAGACTTGTATCGAACGAGGTTTTTTATCAAGAGCGTATAATTTATAGTTGAAGCTTTTTCTTTTGTCTTTGACACTGATAGGTTCTGGAATCCAACTTTGAATAATCTAAAAAGTAAGGAAAATGGAGTTGTAAATCCATCACATGTCTTATTGCGAAAAAGGCCAGACTAGATCAGTTTAGCCAATGAATGCGATCGTCGTTTCAACTTAAAGAAGAGGTTTTAAGTTATGACATATGATTTGCACTTAAAAACAAAAGTCACTTAGCTGAATAAACTTTTAAGTTTATATATCTAAAATATGACTACATTTAGCTTAAGCACAGAAGATGTAACACGTTCAACGATGATAAAATTCCTCTGTGTAGTGACATTAGTTAACCTTAATACGTATGTCACACAGGATTTTATCAATCTACCGTAAGCCAAAAATAAGCATGACTGTTATGTTCAAGAATGTGGATGTAGAATACAAAAAATCGTGTCTTGAAATCGCAAAAAGACTTGTAAGTAACTTAATCGTCTATCATTGTTTGTGTTGAAGTTATGGCAAAAATAAGGAAAAAATTGTATTAGGTATCCCGTTAAAAAATAAGGCGAAATAATTACACTGGCCGTAAAAAAATATTAGATAGCAAAAAGTAAACTTTCAAAGTAAATTATATATAGGGCACTGTTGCCTGATAATAAGGTAGCAAGTCAGTATCAGTTAGAAACTGAATACGTGACAAAGTTCCAATTTCGGATCTCAATGTTTTATGCGATAAAACCTATCCAAACAAAATTTAGACAAAAATGTTTGTCAAGTTGACCCTTTCAAGTTTTGGGTAACACGCACTTTTAGGCCTGGTATTGATCCTTGTGTAAATGTTAAAAAAAATTTGAAGAATGCACGATTCGTATTTTTGGCTAGCGAGAGATATCCACTACATGATAGGTTTTCTCTATTAAACTCTTTTTCCTGAGCGAAGTGTTTTTCAGTAGATAAAAATTGACTTGTACAAAAAACCCAACGGCAAAAAATAAACTAGTAAAACCGTAAAACGGGGTTAATAGAAACTAAACTTTGTTTTGGTTTTTCACTTTGATACTATATTATCGGCTTCTAAGAAAGCATCGACTTTTTAAAATAAAAATTCATTAATAAATTCATATAGTTAAATGCTGAAAAAAATATTCAAGTATTGTGAAAATACCCTTTAAAGTTTTTTTTTCTATTCTACCCTGAGTTTAGATTCAACCATTTTGACTGTATTTCAAGTAGACTGTAATATTTGGTGGAATTTATTTTAGTTAATTCACAGATTTTATACCAGCAACTTCATCAGTCTGCTTAAATTATGATTAGTCTACGTACTTTGGTCCACCATGAGCTAAGTGCGGAAACCAAAGTCTAATAGATGACTTGATTAGAACTATTTAGTCCTTTCTTTCTTTTCATTGATATAAATAAGTTTTATTATATGACACATTTAGTGTGTTAAATTTTTGGAGCCATTTACTCAAGTCCTTTACTTTGATACCCCATATGACTATGTAGGTAAAGAAATAACTAGTCTTAAAAAAAATACAAACTGGCGGATGAATATAATTATACTTCATTTGTTAAAATCTATACAGAAGTTAAGGCTACCGGGCGTCTCAAAGAATACATACAAACATATGTACATACATGCATCTTCATCAACTCTTACAACTGTAACTGTACTCAACATTAACCTCCTTTTGGTGCAGTAAAACTAAGAAGAAAATGGAGCTGGCAATACTGTCATTGACTAGCAACGCCCTTGAAAGGGGTGGTTTTTTGAGTTGGTAAATGGGGTGGATTGAGAGAGAGGGTGTATCAGACTTACTTACTGACTAAAACCCACCTGTGTCTTTCAATTGCCCTTTACATTTTAGGACCACGTACCCCTTTTAATAAAATCCCATGGACCTAGCAGGCAACTACTGGGCCCCTACGATTTATCTGATATTTCTTAGAGGCGCGTGTACCGACGGTGACGGCAGCCGGACGGCGACCTACCTATTGTTCTTCGTCCGCAAACCCATGCCTACGGTGGCCGGGAATTGCCCTGTGACTCCCGTCGCCTGGGGCGTCTCCTGAGGGGCGTGAAGATGTCCGTTCTTTCACGGTTGTGAACATCTCCTTCACTAGGATTACTGAGACGCAGTTTCCCATTACCTCTAGCTAAAATTTTGACTACCTACAATTGCGTTTTAAATCATCACCATTCTCGATTTAATAGACCAGGGGCACCGTGTCTTTAATATACTAAGTTGATTAAGACACCACTATCCAGTGCTTTTAGGTGCTAAAATGACCCTATCAATAGTTTTATTTCATTGCATTTATGTCTTTATTATATCCGTTAAAACAATTGAAGTCTGATTAAGTCTTTACGTATAAAATCGTAAAATTCTTAATAGAGCATTAAATATATAGCGAGTAGTAAAATATATACTTATTCCCTACTTGTCACACTAGTTGGTTCCCTTAGGCAAACAGTTTTATTATTATGACTCCATTTATTGCGTTAATAATATTATCCACTATTGGATCTATATAGATTATTATCGATATTTTATTAGGGTATCAACCTTTCGCGATTTAAAGAGCTATTCTGAATTATATTGATTTTATTTTACCATACTAGGCTACCCCATCTCTTTAAGTAGAAGTCGTAAGGTGTGCCTATCATAACAATCTAGAATACGGTAAATAATATCTAACTGGAAAAAATCATAATCTTTTATAGGGTAAAGAAGGTAGTTGCTCAATAGCGAAAATTTGTATGTATGTGTGTGTGTATGTTTGTTTCTTCTTCCATTAGATGGCTGAACGGCTTTGGAAAAAAATTGGCTTAGAGGTAAACTATCCTCTAGAATAGCTCATAGGATATTTTTTCGACTGATTTACTTGACTGGGTCCCTCAGAATAATTTTATAAATTTACACGGGCGGAACCATTAGCAGAAGCTAGTTCAGAATAAAACTTAAAGTTATATCGAAGGGGAACCTAAAATCACCAGTTTCAAAAGACGTAAGAAAACGATTTATCATCATCATTCATCTTTTTACTGGAAGCTAAAGCGTTAGAAACTGTAATAGTTCACTACGTATCTCTGCTATTTTTTACACCTCAGCATTCAATATTCAATCTTGCGATTCTCTCTGCACACACGTTTCACATATACATTTTTGGTCCTTTCATATCCATTCGATCATTCGGAGCTGCAGTGCCAAAAACTGCAGGTGTGCATTACCAGGGGCGGTGAGTGAGGGCCGTGAGGGGCGCACCGACGACCAGCTAATCAACCAGTCGGAATGTGGAGGATGAGAGCCCTTGCCGTATCAAGTATTACACTTGTTGCGAACGAGTAATTAGTGGCGTACATTTAAAAAATAATATTTCATGTTTTTGATTGTATAGACGTTTTAATCTGTATGGATATTGAAAAGTAAGTTTCTCATTGACTGTAAATATTTAATTTTACATGTCATAACATTTTCAATGGTGCTTTTTTATTCTTTTGACGATCATACATTTTTGAACGTTTACAAAAAGGTTAAGCTTGTAAGCATTTTCGTACAATTTCTGCAAATACAGCTGATTCACTAAAACAGAAAATGTTTTAGACAAAAGCATCTCCATTCTTGCAATTTTCGGACCGAATACACATATATGTCGACAGTTCTGAAACACGAGCGTGATTTTTTTAGAACCTTTGTACAAAAAACTTCACTGTATGAAAATGAAAAATGGTGACCAAATGAACCGTCGGAGTTCCATCGTAGCATAAACAGGATTGGAAGGGCGCAATTTGGTCGGTATTCAGAATCGCTGCACTGTAAAAGCGCGCCATATCTAATTATCGTCGGGTTACAGTGGAGCTACCATGAGTTCGCAAATATTACTACTCGAAAAACAAATCCCATTTATTAGCCATTTCACAGAGAAAAGCTATGCAAATATTTCATTCATCATCGTTATATAACATTTCTTAATTTTTGTTTTAATTTTTTAATTCAACCAAAAGCATTTTTAACATCAACTTAATTATGATAAGAACATCAAATTGTCGGCTGTATCCTTTTGATTTTCACGTAGGTAAATTATTTAATAAGAAAAGAATAAATTATGCTACCTTGATTAAAAATTAACATTACTACTGTTATTTTGTAAATTCTAAATTTGAGAAAAAGTAAAATTATATAAGCTCAATGATTACAACGGGCTCATACTCATACCTACCTAGTGTGAGGTAGGTATGAGTATGAACATTTTACAAGGGCACTTTTTAAAGTAAATCTAAACCCGACTCAAAAATTCTTTTCACGTTTGACATTGATAGTAAAAAGAAACCCCTTTTCAAATGTAATTGACAACGTAGAAGACACGATATCTTATTTACAAGTCTATATTTCGATTCTCATTCTAATACACCTCCCGTTATTCAAAGATCTAAATATATTTATGAGACATCAAATGTTGAAGGTACAGCATACAATTAGATTTATTCTACTAACTTATGCACATGGCATCGCTCGCTGGACCTTTTTTCGTTTTCGTATCCAAAGGGTTCCCTTTAAGGTGATTTTAATTACCCCGACCTTTATTAGACGAAAATGGGACAAGATTATTATATTTTAACCCATGCATGAACGTGGGATTACCCAAGAGGGTTGCGAGAATGAAGGAAGTGTTTATTTAATATTTATGTTTCCCGTAGTTTTTACCGTGAAGCGTTATTTCGGGTACAAGTAATTTCGAGCTCGACTAAGTGCGTTACAACTGCGTGCGACATTTTCCTTATTAATAATCGGGAAACCTTACAAAGGGATACGAACATGAAATCAACTGGAAAAAGGTACTTAATAAAAGGCACGTATTTCAAAACATTCGTAGAGCTCTCCTTCTCCGCTTTCTGGCAAGTATAGTGACCAGATGCCTTCAGTTTACGATCAAAACCTCAAAATCAAACAGGTGTGGTTTTAGTCAGTATAAGTCTGAGATCCCTCGCGCGTCCAGAATGAAAGAAGTCATTAGGTTATTTCACACCTAAAAAAAACTGGTCAAGTGCGAGTCGGACTCGTTTACTGAGGATTCCGTTAAAACTTATGTAAATAGTTAAATTCCCGAATGGAGTTTCGAAGATTTTTCCGAATGCAAACATTTTTTTTTGTGACCTCATAACAATAAAATTGTTATTACGTCCTAAAAATACTAATATTATAAAGGTGAAACTTTGTATGTGTTCAAATGGTAAAATTGATTTGGCACACGGGTTGACTGACTATATACTGGAAAATCACAATAGATGCTTTTTATCCCGGAAGCAAATTTGCTTGAGGTAACATTCTACTTCACTCAGAGACAGCCACTGGCAAAAGCTAGCCAGGAATACATCTCGATATCTCACATTCCCGAAATCGCAACTCATCTCCAAATGGGTTTAATTCACTAACTCCGTTACTGCCAGTCTTTCAAGTTTTGCTTTAATCTAGCTACCAAAAATAACTAGTTTAAGTTCGAGTCGTGGCATTAGTGAATCATAGTTGGGTACCAGGGAGCCAGTGGTGTGGTAAGTGAGTTACTGTCGACGTTTTTAAAGCTTTTTGCAGAGTGTGCGCGCGTTTCATAGTTAATCAGGCTAATATTGGGTGTCAAGCCTTGCAGCCTTCCACCACTGAACAGAAAGCGTCCCGAAAACCTCGTAATTTGATTAAAAAGAGAGTGCTGTCCTGCAGGGGTTCCAAGAATTGACATTAAATAGCATATGGTAAACCAATCATACATGCAGTCAGCAACGTGCCCAACTTGCAAAACAAAGATACGCATTTAAAATTTTCGAGCTGATCTGGTTAGTTTATAAGTATGACGGCGATGTAAACTGTACAACGTAACTGTTGTAACTGCTGCTGCTGTAACTTGTGTTACGGCAAGTTACCGACTGGGGCATGTATGCCTAGTTTATTCTACATGAAGAACACAAGTTTGCAGTTTTCATTGAAATGAAAATGTGACATAATTCATCATCATTACACATGTCATCGTGAATAAAACCATTGCGAATTTTGAGTTTAATGCTGCTTAATGAGAATTATCGATGGGTGTCAGCGTTATATTATTTTGTAACAAATGTATAATTTATGATGAAACGTGATTCCGTTCGAGTAAAACGATACTGAACTCGTGCGATCGATTTTTGTTAATCAACAGGTTTTGTAAAGGGATTTTTTTGTCTGTTGCATTTTATTCTTTGACGGTCGATTCCGTGACTGGAATTGGAAGTGTTTTGTAAAATAAATTTAAACTGCAAAACAATAGCACAGAATAAGTAATAGTACAAGTACAGAAATTTCACTCTTTGAAAGATAACATGCGAATATAAACCTACTAACAACGTAAATAATGTTCATAAAACATTGCACGGCACGGACGTGACCTTCATTATATTTGCCTACGGAGGCTAGTTGCGCTCGTAAAGAATCATTTTTAAGACGTTATTATACATAATAATTAACATTTTGTAAGATATCATTCCTGTATATGTTGACCTTACATTAGTAAGGTAGTTACTAGTACTGGGAGCCGGGAGGTCTACTTATACTCGTATTGAACGATCTTTAAGGTCATTATATTTTTACGTAAGAAATATTGCAAATACTTGAAATAAAAACTCGATAGAATATTCGATAAAGAATTCAAAAAGTGCGAAGTGCGCCAGGACTGACAATGGGTATTACAATGGTATTACGCTAAGAAAATAGTGAGACATTAGTGCTACTGAAGGCGTATTCATACTAGATTAAAAATTAAACCATTATTAAAATAAAGCTAACTTTTTTATCTACTCCATCAATCTAAAAATATCAAAGATACAGTAGTTTTATTCCTTGAACTCTTCATTTTAATAAATACAGTCATTACGTATTCAAAATATGATTAGAAAAACCCAGCGGAAGTTATAGAAATTGACGTATGAACAAGTCGAGTCAATGAGTGGCGACCGTCTGTCTCAACACGAAGCGTCTATGTCAGCTGGCATGCTTATGAATTACTGACGACCGATAGACGTTTATTAATATCGTCCTATTTATGTCTTGGGGGAAATATTGAACTCTAAAATCTGGCCATTTGTATCGCGGTGTCGCTCTACATTATTCAGATTCAATTATTTCCCGTGTAAAATACTTTAACTGCGGAGCGTTTCAATCAATCAATCTTCACCAATTTAGTGTGAGCGTCATTTGGCAAATTCGATTGCGTCTCTCATTGATGGCGCTAGTGAGAGAATAAAACAGTGCGACGGGTGCCATTGACGGTTGTGACAGAACGCACGCCCATCCCTGCGCTCCCGGTTTAATTAATCTCCTAAACTAAATTTAAATAGGTGGACGTAGTGGGTAGTGGGTGCATGCGCAATCTTGTTCAACTCAATTAAATCGAGCATTATTCAAGACTTCTGAACACAGCACCGAGAGCCCTTGTTATGAGATGCATCACGTTTTTATTTTTTACACTTCTTTGTAGATATCTTGTTATGTCAATTAAGATTAAACGGAACGTCATAAAAGTTAATTAAGATTGTTTTGTTTGTCAATTTGTTTATTTTTTAAGTTTATCATTGACATTAAGTGGTTTCCAACACCTGAGATGGATTTTATTTCGCAAAAATATAACCAATAAGGCATTTCAGTAATTTAAATGAATCTAATTCTAATCCATTTAGCCCATTATGTCCCACTGCTGGGTGAAGGCCTCCCTTATCACACGTCTATCTTCTGCTATTTAAATGAAAGAATTAAAAAAAATGTAATCAACGAAAGTAAACTTCTAGCTGTGTCCGATTAACACCTAGTTAAGATGCAGCCAACTTATATTTTTGACTAAACAGACACATGCCTAAATAAAGCCAAACTAAAATCAATTTTGCCGGCTTGATATCCGAGCATGGACAGAGCCGCAGGCGCTTGCCGATATCATTATTATATAGTTCCACTACTATACTATAGATGTGTATATCCTAGAGATGGGCCGACTAAGGACATGGTGTAGCTGACTATCTGGCGTATAGATGCTTAAATGTTCGACTAGTTAACTGATTAGTTGTCCAATATAATTGTCGCCGGATGACTCGGCTTACCCAACTAGTCGTCGACCATACTTTTATTAGTCGTTGCCAAAACTGCAAATACTCGTAGTACCTACTATTTGCAGCTTTGATAGTACGCACAGACTGTCATTTTAAATCATATTTCATTCTTAAAATGTATGAAACTTGAAAAAAAAAACAGTATCTATAGGTAATATAATATAATACGAGTAATATATGTTAATAATATAATAATATATGTTTCTTTTATTTCTTGTTTCACATTAGCGCATTAAATGTCGACTAGTCGGTACTTTTTGCCGACTAACCGCCTAATATAAATGTGGTCATATAGTTGGCGTTCTTGGCTAGTCGTCTAGTCGGCCCATCTCTAGTATATAGAAGAGTATGTATGTCGGTGCGCACGTTTAAGCCCGCGAAATTCACACGGATGGCTTGGCGCCACGCGCGAACGCCTCCCACCCGATCTCATTACCAACCCCTCGACACGATGCTATTGATCACCGTCAATATCACGAATATAATAAACATAACATATGCCGCTCTTTCATTATGGAGTTATATGATATATAGGAACCGGTGGACAGAAGAAAATGTTTCCTTTCAACGTTGAATATGATAATTCAATCACTAAGGATCAATAATTTTCAAGTAAGCATCTTGAACCAAAAGATTATTAAAACTTTGTGCTATCTAAGCATTAACTAAAAACAGAATCCTAATTTAAAAACTTGTATGCAAATATGGTTATAGAAAGTCATCGAAAAGCAAATAAGAAAACTTTTTCAAGAACAAATTGATCTCATTACAGCCGGTTCGATTACATGAAATTAAAATTTGAAAATAATTTAAACATTCTTCTAGTTTAAGAGCTTCAGATTAAGTTGAAATTATGAAAAGTCAATAAAGTTTTTGTTAGCTCAGAGCTAATTACTTTCTTTTCTATTAGCCAACTACGAAGAGGTTTTAAGAAAAGATTCATTATTTGATGAATTTCAATGTCTATATGGTTTAGCTTGTGGTTTTATGCAATTATTTTTATCTTTCTGTGACCTTAGGGATTCACTCATTTCAGAGGCATGCAAAGTACTAAGACTTATTGGGACCAGGACATTTTAATAATGACTTTCGAAGTTATAATATACTTTAATGATACCATATCAACTTCTAGATATTTCAAAGTAGAAATTAAGCTAGAAATTAGTTCAAGGGACAAGGTAACTGCTGCGGGAATGTTCGAAAAAATACCGATTACCGTGATTACCGTGGCCTGAAAAATAAGGGAAAACTGAAGAAACACAGTTGGGTCAATAACAGTCTGACACGCCTTCATACTTCACCCAGAGTGGAAGAAGTTGTCTGATGATTTTCCACCTTAAAAATAAAAGGGACAAAATAACATCAAGCTAAAACATCTTTCAGTGACCGACTAACTACAGAAGTTACTGAAACACAACATTATGTCAAAGTCTTTAGATTGATATTTGTTATGTATGAAAGATCTGATAGAATATTTCATTAATAAGAATACCCTTTACATGTACTAGTTCATCATCACCATTTCAGCCGGAAGACGTGGGTTGGACATGTCGTATGTCAGACGTATGTCGCCACAACGACCGGTCCTGTGCGTCTTGTATCCATCGGATTCTCGCGATCCTAATCACACCAGGCTTCTCACAAGGTGGACCGATGACCTGGTGGGTTTTCGGTCGCCACTCCAGAACCTTTCAGCCTCTATCGACCACCTGTTCTACGAGCAATGTCATCATCATCATCATTATTTCAGCCGAAAAACGTCCACTGTTGGATTTAAGCCTCTCCCAAGTGTCGCTATAATGACCGGTCCTGTGCGTCTCGTATCCATCGGATTCCCGCGATCCACACCAGGTCATCGGTCCACCATGTAGGAGGCCTCCCAACGCTACGTCTTCACCATAGCGTAGCACGTACCGACGTGGTCGCTCACTCCAGAACCTTTCGGGAACCCATTGACCATCTGTTCTGCGAGTGCCTAAGTGCCCACTGCTACACTGGTAGTACATGTGTTATGCTACATAATATATAACTTAATTCAGTCTGGTGGACAGATTTTTAGCTTAGGAAACTCTAAAAATCAGTTAAAGTTTGACTTTAATGAAATATAAAATTACTAGCTTTTGTCGGTGGCTTCGCTCGCGTGAATGTAGAAAATTTTATCAAAATAGGGAACATAGAACTCCCTAAATGAGATGTATTATAAATATGTCCTATTCCATGACATAGTTTACCGGTTCTTTTTATTAAAATTTAAATTCTTTCATTAGTTTGAGCATGAAGGAGCACCTAACAAATGATATAGGTATGTGTGTGAGGTGTGTGTATGACAAAAACCACACACACATATACATATCGGCCCTGGTACAAAAGGCAACGAAGGAAAAGGAGTGGGTTTTTAATCAGTAAAAGTCTGACTCTATCTCCCGCTCCACCCAAGAGCGCGATTTGTCATTAGATGATTTTCCCACCTAAAAAAAACATATTCATTAATACAAACTTTCTCCATAATATAAGTGTAACTTATAGAACTAATCGTTTACTTGATAGTGATCAAACAATAAATTAGTTACCTAGTCGTATATATTAGATGGATATTTTACCTTTCATGTGCATCTAAAATGTTAAAAGTATTCAAATAGAAAAGTTTCAATAAAATAAACCGTGTAGGAGTTTAGTAGCGACTTTGTAAAGTGGCGCCTTTGAGAAAGTGCCTTTCTCTTAAGTCGGAGCTCTCACATCGCGACACATTGCTCGTAAAACCTCAGCAGGAGTTCCAAACATACCTACTGATAAAGCTATAATATGGCTAATCGATTTAATGTCTTTCTGACTGCTAATGTAGAAAAGTAGAGTAGAGTAGTGGTGGCCGAGTGGTAACGGCTCAGACTTACGAGTCGTAGGTCGTGGGTTCAAACCCAGCTTACTTTGTGTAATTTATTTCATGTCCACTGCTCTCAACACGGTGAAGGAAAACATCGTGAGGAAACCGGCATGTCCTAGAACCAAAAAATTCGAAGTCATGCAACATCTACCAACCCGCACTGGTCCCGCGTGGACATACAGCCCATTCCCTCTCGTAGAGAGCAGGCCTGAGTCCCTGCAGTGGGAACATAATAAGGCCAACTATGCTATGCTACAATCAGAAATATTGTCTATACCATACAAAATAAAGCCTTTTTCTTTTCCTACCAGAAAGTACTCAAAGTTTAAAAACCTGTCCGCTAAAATATCTAATTAGGTATTTGATATTTAAGCGGAAAGGTTGTACACAGTAAAGTCTTTTTTGACCCAAAGGTTGACTGGTAGATAATGCCTTGTTGCATTAAGTCCGTCTATGTACCACTACCACATGAAGCTAAAACAAATAAATATCTACATAATTTTTCTGCTATCATATATACTCGTATGTATATTATTATTATACTTAGGGCATACTGAAAGTTTTTGTATTCTGATAAATAAGACTAGATATAAGACTTACGATACATTGTTTTTCAAAGTATATTCCCTCGCAATTCATTCATTTTTGCATTCCCTTAAACCACTGTACAAAGCAGTTGGATCTGTCTTCTATAAGAACCTCTTCAATGGCTTTATGGAACGCATTCACAGCTGATTCAGGGCTCGTAAAACGTGTGCCTTAAAGTTTGTCTTTGATTTTTGGAAATAAATAGAACTCGTATGGTGCAAGGTCCAGGCTTTAAGGTGGATGCGTCATCAGTTCCATATACCTTAGCGGAATGAGAGGATGCGCTATCAAGGTGGACGAGTATATTACTTCGAGGACGATTTTCGCGAATTTTTTCTAAGACTCTACGCAAGCAAGTGCCAACGTACTAATCTGCAGTCACTGTCCTTTGATCTTCAAGCGATACTGTAGTGTAATGTTTTGTTTTGCCGAAAAAAGAAGCAACCATTTTTTACCAACACTTCGAATTTTCATAAATTTCATCGGCAAATTTTCAAAAGGAAAGATCCACTCTGCCGACTGGCTTTTTCTTTCGGGTTCCAAGCAGTACACCCAGGTTTCGTCACCTGTCACGATATTATAGACAGCCAATGACTGTCCCCCAATAAACTTTTTATCATCTTAAGGCACCACTGGACATGCAGTCGTTTCTGGTCCTCTGTTAAGTTATGTGGTATCCATCGAGTGCAAAACTGCCGAATCTTCAGATTCGGAAGCACATGTAAAATGTTTTGCACTTGCCTCATTCTAATGCCTAACAAAGCACGAATTTGCTGGCATGTAATTTTTTTGTCAGTTTCAATAAGATAAGGTACGGTGTCAATTTTCGAGTTTGTAACCGCAGTCGCCGGCCGACCTCCATGTACCTCGTCATAGAGATGGTCACGTCCACGTCTAAATTCTCCAAACCACGAATACACAGATTAAGATAAATAGTACACCACGAACTACTTGCTTCTCCGTCTTCCTTTTCTGTCAATTTTATCTAAAGGTTGTCTGTAAAAAATCGCTTTCAGTGACAAGACTTCCCATTCTTACAAAGCATTTGTTTTAAGATTCTGTAATTTTTATGGAGTACAATGAAGAGAAAACTAGTTATGATAGAGAATACAAGGCTTTATAATAAAAAGGTCCTACTTGATGGATTAACCTATCGATGTCTTCTCTATGATTTCCGCTTCATATGGACGCTGCCTACATAAACAGTGCGAATAATGTACGTCTTTATGTTTCGGTGTGTTTTGTCTTTGTAGTGTTCTGGATTTAGATTTAGGTGTACTGGACACACTTTTTATTTTTCTATTTGTCTCTTTTTCTCTCTAATATTCACTTTGTCAATGTCATGCATAACTGTTACTTGCATGGTTACTGAAATGCCAATTTTAGATTTATATTTATTTGAGTTTATTTGAATTGTAAGTGAAAGTGCTGTTGGTGTGCATAAATAATGTTGAACGTAGTTAGTGTGTTAGCACCTGCCCCGTATGTTCCACCGTGTCCTCCAGGTGGTCCACACAATGGTGACACCCGGTGTTTCTTCCGCACGTATCCAGTGCAGGAACCTCCCGAACTTACCATGTCCGGTGAGGACCTGCGTCATGCGGAAGGTAAGGACGCTGTGATGACTTTCCAGGCACTGCTCAAAGAGGGGGCTTACCGCCAAAATTATGGCGTTAGCAACACTGGGTTAAGCTTATAGCATATAATTTATGCGAGCGATCTAAATAAATGTATAATTTCGAGAGATATCGCAGTTTTTCTATTTAGTGATCCCTACGTCTCAATTGATAATGTGATAAATTTACAATTTTGGGGATAAAAATATTATTTAATATTGACTGACTGATTATTAATATTGACGTCTTAAAAAGTAAACATTATTTCACCAATTAACTCTTGCTGTTCCCATACATTGAACTAAATGAAATATTTGTAGAGGGATTCTCGAGGGAATTCATGACCAAATAACATGGTAGGCACGGTAATAACTTTTTAATGTCCAATCGTAACCAGAACTTGTAACTACCACGCATACTAATCGCAATAATGCGTACCGACACTAAAATACAAATTGGGTCCATCATAAAGTACCTGACACGATAATAAATAAACAAGCCGAGAATTTAGCTTCGGACGTAGGCAATTGGCGAATTGGTTCAATAGTCGCTCGAACTGGGTCGGAAGCAATTTAAAGTTTTTACCGAATAAATACGCCGAGTCAAAAATTCACCCATGCTTACAACTCTACGAGACGGTACAAATTGAAATAAACTAGGCCAGAATTATTAGAACGAAATATAAATTAGAGCAGTGTTCAAGAATGAACATTGAACAATAAACCTAATTAAGTTGGCTTCAAGTCAAGAGTATATTCTAAGAACGGGGGAAGTTTATCTAATTATGTGGAGAACTGGTTGTCCCTTGCAATTGGTTGCGCGATCCTTTTTATCGTTCACGTGCGAGCCCGTAAGGTTCCTTCAGGTTTATGACGTTAACTTCTTGCCCAAATTGGAAATCGGACTCGGTGATTACTTAAATGTGTTAGTCAAACAGTTTCAGGTTCGGAAATGGTACAGTAATTTAGTAGGGGATGCCACGTGATCGATTAAACCTGTAAGACCTATTACTACTATACGTACAATGGCTTAATGACTTTTAAAGAACTTTTCAGTCACTAAAATACATTCTGCGAACTAAAACCATTAGCTACAGAAATAATTGAATAACCTAGAAAATAGCCTTTCACGTTTTACTTTTATAAAACATAATGAACCTGCCAATGTTTTCTTTTCATTTGCGTATTAGAAACTAAAGCTTCGCAATCCTTTTTAAACGATCTCATTTGAAATAAGTTTTGCCTTTTATAAAAAAAAAAGATGAAATGAACTAAGATTGAAACAAAAATGGATAATGTTTGTTTACAACCAACCTAACATTTTTGTTACGCCTTAAACATTTATGTTTTAGTTGGATACAACATTAACGTGTAGAAAACCAGTCAAGAGCTGCTTAATCAAACCCCGTAAGCCCTCCGTTTTCAACTAAAATTGAATAATATTGCCCTCGCGGGAGGCATATCTAAATATTACTTATTTCTGTAGTAAGCGAAATAAACCTGTAGCACTGTCGACGTAGCACTTTAAGTAAACAAATTGGATCAGTTCGCTCGGTTTATCTAAAGTTTTCTAAAGCTATATATAACCCTCATTGATTTGATCGATATCATCTTCAAAGATTGTAATATCAATTAGGATTCTCTAGCTGAAATTATTTTAAATCCTTGTGCTCTTTTGAAAGCGTTAACATAATTTATGACAAATACAAAATAACTGTATTTTAAAGCGAGTCTTTTATAGAAATATCAAACATCAGGAGCCTTTTAAAATATTTCTATTAATGTAGTCAGTCAGATTTTTGATACACTTTTTGTAAAGGCAATAAAATAAAAGAGAGAGCGTTGTTAAAACGCCCTTTGAAGTCAGGGAATTTCCAACGGGCACCTAACAAAATTGTTCTTTTAGCTTTCATAAATGTACGCGTACTTTCGACCCAAGCTTTTTATGTAGTACCAAAGTGAGTCAAAGCGTGACAAAGAGACTGCAACTTGAATTTTCAACAACACATTGCGAGCTAAATAGGAAAGTATTTTTTCAGAATTTTAAAGGCTTTAGGTATATGTTCATTTGAGATTTAAGTTGCCGACTGTTCTTTTTATTTCAACTGTTAAATGTTTGACTCTTTGCAGACGCAATTTTTTCCAAGCTTCATAAAACTTGCTCAAGAATCCCGTACTTTAAAACCGCTTTTACAATTCATTTAAAAGTATGTTTCAGAAAATACTTTCAACTTTTTCGCTTAACCTTCAAATGACGAGGTTATCTTTTCTAAATTAATGAACAAGAGGTGCCAATTAAAATATTGCAACCAAATTATGTTTCACATTTCTTGTGTTTTATACGAAAAGGGAAGAGGCGATTTGTCAAAAAACTGATTACAGTGAAATCTGTCGAGGTGACAAGTCATCAAGTAACTGTCGTGAGGGGTGGTAGACAGTAGGCCCCTCAGAGTTCCTCACGGCCCGATAAAGGGTTTGTTGACTCACACCACTTTAAGTTTTACAACAAAATAGACGATTTAGAACAAACTGCGTATTTTGCAAACAGATAAAATATTGATTTTAAAGTTTGTACATAGTAGAAATAGATTCTTTGGTTGGTTTAGGATAGTATAACTTTAGTATATATTATCCAATGTTTGCTGTTTATTTAAGTAGAACAATAATATTTTCTATTTTGTATATTTTATACCATTTATTTCTAAGTAATTTTAATAAGTAGTTTTATTAAAAAAATTAAAATTGAACATTTTTACTTCATTGCGTTTTTACTGCCTAGGGCGAGAACCGTTTTATTTTAACATTTGTTGCTATGAAAAGGTTTTATAATGAATTATGATTTTTGTACCATTTTGGTTAAAGTCAAACAGTAGTCAGTTTGGTGAAGGAAAACCTCGTGAGGAAACCGGCATGTCCCAGAACCAAAAATTCGAAGACATGTGACATCTACCAACCCGCACTAGCTGGCCGCATTTCCTCTCTTAGGCAGTGGCAGCCTGAGTCCCAGCAGTGGGAAAATATAAGGCTGATTATGTTATAATAATAATAAAGGCTGCACACTTCCGCCGGGAACTGGGACCCTATCAGAGGCCGGCGGGCCTCGAGATCCTAAGCTACTCGGTGGCCGGCGTCCTCTCCGTCGACGCGCAGGTGGTGGTGACGTGGGCAGAGAAAAGTACTCGTCGCTGAAGCTCAACGCAACTGCCACGGCCGGTGTCACAGCACTCACAGTGGGGCTGGATTCCGGCGGCGGCGAGGCGGAGCTGAGCGACGAGGCCGGAGGTGGTAGGCCGGCGGGCTGCGGCTCTGATCAACATGCTTTGCTGTCTTTTCACTTTTCAGCTTTAATTTGCCATAGTTTCTATTATTGTCATTATGATTTCATCTTCAGATAACAATAATAATAATTTATTAGCACACACAAAAGTTTGAAAAGAAAAAAGTATACAAATATGAAGAAAATAAATAGAAAACACAACAGAGGTATCTGTGGGCCCCAAACTAGGCACAGCATGTATCTTGTGTATGTTTTTTAATTTGAAACAATATATTGGTATTAGGTAAGTATCTATACACATAATACATTACGTACTGCATCACCTACATGGTCGTGTCTATAGGTTCTTCAAAGCAACACGGGTGAGCCGTTTTCCGGGAAAACGCGTTAGATTTTTTATGAACATGGTTTACCTCAAGATTTTTTCTGCCACGAAGTTAATGATTAACTGAGAAGATATTATGTCGGGGAACATATTGGTGAAAGTATCTTCATGCTCTGGGTCTTAAAGAAAAAGTATATTTTTCTTGTATTCGCGGCTTTACTAAAAAGTTAGTATTAGTAATAAAATTGACTAAAACGAAATTAGGCTTAAAGTGATAGATAATCTGTGTCTGTCTGTTCTGGAAAAATTTTTTTATGATAATATTGAAATAAGTATTGGTTAGCACTAGATAACTAGCAGTGATCGTACGATCAAACTTAAAAATACATAGTAGAGATTGTAATATCAATTAGGATTCTCTAGCTGAAATTATTTTAAATCCTTGTGCTCTTTTGAAAGCGTTAACATAATTTATGACAAATACAAAATAACTGTATTTTAAAGCGAGTCTTTTATAGAAATATCAAACATCAGGAGCCTTTTAAAATATTTCTATTAATGTAGTCAGTCAGATTTTTGATACACTTTTTGTAAAGGCAATAAAATAAAAGAGAGAGCGTTGTTAAAACGCCCTTTGAAGTCAGGGAATTTCCAACGGGCACCTAACAAAATTGTTCTTTTAGCTTTCATAAATGTACGCGTACTTTCGACCCAAGCTTTTTATGTAGTACCAAAGTGAGTCAAAGCGTGACAAAGAGACTGCAACTTGAATTTTCAACAACACATTGCGAGCTAAATAGGAAAGTATTTTTTCAGAATTTTAAAGGCTTTAGGTATATGTTCATTTGAGATTTAAGTTGCCGACTGTTCTTTTTATTTCAACTGTTAAATGTTTGACTCTTTGCAGACGCAATTTTTTCCAAGCTTCATAAAACTTGCTCAAGAATCCCGTACTTTAAAACCGCTTTTACAATTCATTTAAAAGTATGTTTCAGAAAATACTTTCAACTTTTTCGCTTAACCTTCAAATGACGAGGTTATCTTTTCTAAATTAATGAACAAGAGGTGCCAATTAAAATATTGCAACCAAATTATGTTTCACATTTCTTGTGTTTTATACGAAAAGGGAAGAGGCGATTTGTCAAAAAACTGATTACAGTGAAATCTGTCGAGGTGACAAGTCATCAAGTAACTGTCGTGAGGGGTGGTAGACAGTAGGCCCCTCAGAGTTCCTCACGGCCCGATAAAGGGTTTGTTGACTCACACCACTTTAAGTTTTACAACAAAATAGACGATTTAGAACAAACTGCGTATTTTGCAAACAGATAAAATATTGATTTTAAAGTTTGTACATAGTAGAAATAGATTCTTTGGTTGGTTTAGGATAGTATAACTTTAGTATATATTATCCAATGTTTGCTGTTTATTTAAGTAGAACAATAATATTTTCTATTTTGTATATTTTATACCATTTATTTCTAAGTAATTTTAATAAGTAGTTTTATTAAAAAAATTAAAATTGAACATTTTTACTTCATTGCGTTTTTACTGCCTAGGGCGAGAACCGTTTTATTTTAACATTTGTTGCTATGAAAAGGTTTTATAATGAATTATGATTTTTGTACCATTTTGGTTAAAGTCAAACAGTAGTCAGTTTGGTGAAGGAAAACCTCGTGAGGAAACCGGCATGTCCCAGAACCAAAAATTCGAAGACATGTGACATCTACCAACCCGCACTAGCTGGCCGCATTTCCTCTCTTAGGCAGTGGCAGCCTGAGTCCCAGCAGTGGGAAAATATAAGGCTGATTATGTTATAATAATAATAAAGGCTGCACACTTCCGCCGGGAACTGGGACCCTATCAGAGGCCGGCGGGCCTCGAGATCCTAAGCTACTCGGTGGCCGGCGTCCTCTCCGTCGACGCGCAGGTGGTGGTGACGTGGGCAGAGAAAAGTACTCGTCGCTGAAGCTCAACGCAACTGCCACGGCCGGTGTCACAGCACTCACAGTGGGGCTGGATTCCGGCGGCGGCGAGGCGGAGCTGAGCGACGAGGCCGGAGGTGGTAGGCCGGCGGGCTGCGGCTCTGATCAACATGCTTTGCTGTCTTTTCACTTTTCAGCTTTAATTTGCCATAGTTTCTATTATTGTCATTATGATTTCATCTTCAGATAACAATAATAATAATTTATTAGCACACACAAAAGTTTGAAAAGAAAAAAGTATACAAATATGAAGAAAATAAATAGAAAACACAACAGAGGTATCTGTGGGCCCCAAACTAGGCACAGCATGTATCTTGTGTATGTTTTTTAATTTGAAACAATATATTGGTATTAGGTAAGTATCTATACACATAATACATTACGTACTGCATCACCTACATGGTCGTGTCTATAGGTTCTTCAAAGCGACACGGGTGAGCCGTTTTCCGGGAAAACGCGTTAGATTTTTTATGAACATGGTTTACCTCAAGATTTTTTCTGCCACGAAGTTAATGATTAACTGAGAAGATATTATGTCGGGGAACATATTGGTGAAAGTATCTTCATGCTCTGGGTCTTAAAGAAAAAGTATATTTTTCTTGTATTCGCGGCTTTACTAAAAAGTTAGTATTAGTAATAAAATTGACTAAAACGAAATTAGGCTTAAAGTGATAGATAATCTGTGTCTGTCTGTTCTGGAAAAATTTTTTTATGATAATATTGAAATAAGTATTGGTTAGCACTAGATAACTAGCAGTGATCGTACGATCAAACTTAAAAATACATAGTACTAAATGTTTAGTTAATAAATTGTATACAAATTGTTCACCATCCAATTTAGTCTCATCCACGTGGCGCTTTCAACAAATTTTCAAGCAACGTAATCCCGAAAACATAAAGATTATGTATAAACCTAATTACCCTATCTCATAATTGCCTTGTTTTGACGTCTACCCTTTGAGAGGCCGTCGCTTATTTCCCGAGTCCTCTGAAGATATTAATAACCATCTAAGTCGCGGGCTGTCTTCCTCCCGCATCTCGGTCGTGTAGCGTCGCGTCTCTTCCCCTCTAGCTCGTGTTTTTCGCTAATACCCTTTCGGAGATGATAAGATGATGGCTTTACAAGCAAGCAGTAATTACGGCCGTCCAATTACCGCTCGTCGACGCCTGCCGGGGAGGAAGCTGTTCATTGTTCAACATTTTTGTTTTCACTACTAAAATTTTTGTTGTTCCTTTGTTGCTATCAAATTGAATAAACTGCTTAATTTATGTTCTTGGAAAATTCTTCCTTTAACCTAAAGGATAAAAAATAAAGCCTCGGTGGTGGTTAGCAAGGCCTATTGCGAAACATAAAATCTCCCTTATGAGGATCACGAGTCTACATGAACCTGTAATTTTTCCTAAATCCATTAAACGCCTCCGTTACAGGAAAACAAGAAGCGAGGGTGAGCACACATACTAAAAAAAACTACAACTTGCATTATGTCTTGAGAACACTGCAAAGAATCCTCACCTGTCATGTTAAGCATGAGTTTAGTTTTCAGTACGATGACTGGCTCTTAGGAATTTTGTGTAAAAGCATCAAGTATCAGAAATCAGAAACATTTATCTCAAATAGACCATTTACAGGCACTTTTGAATTGCCAAAATGTCGGTCAGTCAAAAAAAAGTGAAATTATATTGCACGTTCCAAAGTTTAGATGGAGAAGAATATGCAAGAAACTCCATGGCCACTCTTTTAAATCATATTACGATTTACATATAATCTTGGTTACATATTTATTGTCGCTTCTATTATTTAGTATATATACACTTATTTGTACATATTTGTCTTAAGCAATAATATTATTTAAATCTAAAATAACCTAAGAATGCTGTAGATAATGTTGCCCTAATAAAACCAAAACCAACAAACAATTTCAACGTTATAAAGTCGGCTATCTACGTAATACAAATTAACATCCCTATCTACCGTAATCTGCATCTAAAAGAACGCGTTACAGCGTCAAATTCGCAATGTTTCTCTAATTTTTAGAGCTCTAGAATCAAAGTGGAGTGCGTTAAAAGGAAACTATAATTAGAGTCGACAAGTTGCCGGCGTCGGTTTAAAGTGCAGGCGAAGGCGGAAGCGGACGCGGTTGGTAGGGTTGCCAGGCGAGATGCGGAAAGTTTTGTGTGTATTAACATGTTGGAGAAATTGCACTTTTGTCTAATGACCAAAGATGAAAGACTTTTGAGATAGATTGCTTGATGCTATATGCCCGGGGTGTTAAAATCATCAAAACTTCAAAATTAACAAAACAAATGAACCAAAAAACGAAAAATTTAAAAAGCAAAATTATGATGGTTAGCTAATAAAAAAATACCTATTATAAAATTGTGACCGCGATTTTGAAAAAAAATATATCATTACAATAGTCCAACTTGTTAAATTGCCCATTTATCGAAGAAGGCTATAAGCTATCATCACGCTACAGCCAATAGGACTGGAGTCGTAACCAAAGACGCGGGTAAAATCGCGGGAGACAGCGAATACATATGTATTTGGCTGTAGAATGTTTTTGTGTATCAAAATTATCTAAGGTCAATTTCAAGTTAATAAATTAAGATCATAATTTTTAATGGGCAAACTTTTTATACATTGATTAGCTAAACGTAACATATTTGCTTTATAAATTTCACAGTAACTGTAATCCAAGGTAAAAACCACCAGGCACTCCACTAAATGTATAGAACAGATTTGCGAACCGATAAAAATTATATTTTCAAAAGCGTCGTTAACTTTCGACTGTACTTTTCACTAAACTAATCCGCTAAGTTTAAAATAAAATAAAAAAAATATTTTTAAGAAAAATGTTTAATCTTGGACACTGGACAGCGGTGTCAAATTCCAGGAAAGTCCCGCATTTCCCGGCTATGTGGCGGCTGCAGCGCAGGGCGGACTGGGCGGACGGCGGCCCTTCATCGACGCAGCGTTCCCTGTAATTTCAGCGAACGCTGTGCACCCGGCGTTTGCCAACTAATTTGTCATCCGAATATCAAATTACGTATGAAATGGCGCGTAACAGTAGACTCTCGCTCGGATATCGGGGGTTTTAAAATAAAATTTAATTCACAGTCTGGTTGCAATAACGCAGGTAATTGCAGCCACTGTTCGCTGACAACTAATTGGCAAGTAAATTTAGTGGAATCGTATAATTGAATACAAAACTGTTGGTAAAATGTACCGACTATTATTAGCGATTATTGTTCTCTACATAAAATATACATTTCATCAATTGTAAGACCATTTTTTGAAGTAGTTTTATGAGAAAATATATAATTTTCATGAAAATTTAATATCGTTAGGCTACTAAGTGTTCTTTGTATTACCATAAAAATACAAAAAAGCTCAAATATTTTTATAACTTCTCTTTTGAAATACTTTCAACAATTTTTCTTTCAGTTAAAGTATTATATTAAAACATCACTTTTATCGTGTTACTTCGCTTGATGGAAAAAAGTGGTTCTCTTCCTTAAGTCGGAGGAAAAGTAGATTGTAAAATGTCCGTTACTTAATTTTCCGGTGGGCTTATTGTAATAACGATACGCCATCATATTTTGACGTGCGATGTGAATGCATTACACTTCATCTATATCGTCGAAGGGGATCGCTATCTCTACAGATTTTATGGTACGCTAAGTGTACGCCATTTTGGACAGACTGCACGTGGTCAAGGGGTGTTGCTATGGGATGCGTAGTACCCTAACTAGGGGAATGTCTATAGCGACGATTTTATTGCCTCATTTTCATTAGTAGACATGAATAACGATATTATTGTTCAGAAGCTTTTTTATTTACTTTCTGAGCGTCTACCTAGAATTTCATAACAGTTTCACTCAAATCTTATTACGACTTAATCAATTACACGTTCTTCGTCTTCCTATTATCATTTACCTTCGATATTTTCCTTCTCACAAAGTAATCCCGCAAAAATAAGACGCGTGCTACCCTGCGGGCTCACGACGCCGCCAGTCGCCGCCGGCTCACGACGTAGCGGTCCGCGTTGCCAAGGGAACCTCACTTAGGGCCACGGGTTTTTCCAACAATGAAACGGCATAAGACGTAACGACATCTAATTAATAACGTCTATCATATCTCTATTGCTCGGCTTATGTGTTCGGAGGGAGAGGGATTAACGTAAGAGGATTCAATGAGGACGCATGATTTGTTCCGGAGGTATCTTTGTAATGAGCGATTTTTGAAACAGCTTATGATGTTTAATGTTTTCGACTTTTGTGCCGGTTTTTAATGATGAACGTTACGACGCGTTTTAATTGAAATTTTTTTTAGGCAATTTGTGACGTGTTTTAAGTTTACAAGAAGAATTTGCAACACTTTGGACGGATAATTTAAGTAATTGCCTATTTCATTTTGATTTCAAAATATCAGAATCTAGAGGTAGGCTTTTCACTACGTGCGGTTGTCTGTGCTCATATCAGTATTCTGTGTACATAATAACACGAAGGGTTTTATTCAAAGTTGTCAGTCACGTAGATATGTATTATTAATACAAAAGGTCGATAATTAGTGGCACAGCGGAACATCAGTCTGCATCAACGCTTGACATGTTTCATGTTAATTGGATAGCACAGGACAATAGCGGGACTACCGATGCACGCTGGAGAAGGGGCGCCGTGCAATTATTATGACATATTGTTCCCGATTCCAACCATTCAGCGTTTTAACTGGACTTTATTAGTACCTGTCTGTCCATCAATCACACATTCACGCCAAAGTATACACAATGCATTAAGCTCATGCCCAACAACTAGTTCCGAATTAACGTTAAAAGTGGTTTTATTAATTTATTTTAATTGACTGACAACGCTGAAAATTAATAAATTTAATCAACCATAATAGCATTATATTGAAAATTAACCAAAAAAATTTAACTATCACCGGATACGTGTAAACCACGAACGTAAATGCTTTACCTGAATTTAAGTTTTAAATGGTGCTCTGTAATAAATTTATTGCCTGTTGAAAGATTCAATTTGATAACTCCATACAGTGCTCACGCATATTCACCCTCTAAAAGCGGAGGCCCGTGATAAAAGCAATTAAAACTTTAACAACATCAACTCCCGCGCTTCTCCAATTCAGCCACGTAAATATCCTTCATGTTATATTACGTCCACTACTCCAACACTAATGAATCGATAAACAAGTTGTGTAAGTAATAAATACGTTTTAGTAAGTTTGATGCGAAAAAATCTGAGCAACTCATATTTATAAAGATTTGCAAAACAATTCGAGTTGTTATTTACAAAGTTTTCCATTTCGAAACAAATTTGTTTTTAGCTTTTATGACAGATAATTTGTCAAGGGTAGCTTTGCGCAAGTCAAAGATAATTTATCTGTCTCAACCGCTTTATTTATTACAACGCGTTCGCATCTTCGTTGAGCCCTTAAAGTTGGTGGTTAATGGAGCTTCTTTGAAGCTAGTACGTCAGTCACTCCACGTGAGGTGACGGGGGGGCGAGGTGCGGGTCAGTCGCGTGGGAGGGGCAGGAAGGGGGGACGACACGTCTGCATGTGGTCAGCCGTCAGGCGCGCCCAAGTTGTCTTATTTTTTTGCTTTCCTTTAGTAAGTGACGGGTTGATGTGAAACGAATGAACAGTCCTGATGTGTCTTGTAAATACACTCCACTGGTTCCCCTCACCAGGAAAACGTCGACCTAACACCTTCATGTCAGTGCTCTTTAGTGGCATGCTGTTTTTACATTAGGTAATTAGTTACCAATGGCGAATGTGTATAATTTAACTACGTTATGAGAGTCATTTCAATTAAGGCAACACTATCAGGAAAGTCTTTTGTTTCCCTGTTGGAATATCTATTGCCCAAAATTTCATCTCAAAAAGAGGTCAAAATTATAATAATCGTGATGTAGGTAACCGTAACAAGTTTGATCAAAACCGTCAAATCCTATGACAATGACTATACCTCGGTCGTGATAATGACAGACCCTAAGTAACAGGTGGGTCTAACTATCGAAAATTCCAAGTTTACTCTATTTTCGGCATGCGGGCGTCCTTTAGACGTTGTCCTTTAAATGTTTGTAAAAGTAAATTTTTATTGTGAAAGTGGATACTTAAGTACCTACATGCTTACTTAAGTTTACAAACTTAGTCAAAAAATTTGGACCTTTTTTAACGTTCTTTTCTGAAAAACAAAAAAGCAAAATTTGGACCTTTGAAGAATAGGCTATGGATATCTAGAACGGACCTGAGGTATTGCATACTAAAGTGAGTCAGCAATTTTTTCGTTGTTAAAAAAAAGCGCGTCATAGGTTTCTGTAGATACCTACGTCACAACCCTAACAATAGGGCTGGCACCTCATGTTTTATCTTTTTAAGAAACAAATAAAATTAATAAGTAAATTAAATTAACACAACAGGCAGTGGGAATCCATTTGATCGAGGTTGCTGAAGAGGGAAGAATGATGATTGATGATAGGATATGATTCGTTTCCACTTAACACATTGTATAAGGGGTTATTTTATTACCCCGGCTCTTGTTCCTGAGGTCAGTGACTAATGAACGAGATGACTCAGCTGTTTTAAACTAGTTGTTTTATGAGGATCATATCATTGATGAACTTTTTTAGTTTATTGTTTCTTGAAAAGCCATTAACTTTTTATGGTAATTATCGTTAAACGAGAGAACTTAACACCATGTGCGCTGTTTGATGTTGATAGTGTTACTAAAAGTTGTTGTTTTCATGTTTCAACTCAGTGGGAAAATAAAGATGTCGTGTGAAACAACAAACTAGACAGAAACTAGAGTAATATTTAAAACCAGTCAGATATTTAAAAATTGAATTATTGGTTAATTATAGAAATATTTTAATCTTTTTGTCAAGATTTTAGGAGGATCATTGGCAATGATGCTAATGATGATGCTCAAGACGTTCAACAGCTTCAAAGTCTTGAGCATCGACGCCGAGTTGCTAACCTGTCGGTTTTCTACCGGTGGCATTTCGAGGAGTGTGCGTCGGAATTGCATAACCTAATTCCGCCTAGCCCGTTCCATCATCGGACCACTAGGCGTAAGGCCACCGGTACATGGCGGACATCCCACCTATACGCACAAAACGTTTTAGAAACATTCTTTGTGCGTTTTCATTTCCGTAGGTAAGGAGTGCTATTCCTTGCCGGAATCTGTGTTTCCTGTTGGCTACAACCTAGGAATCTTTAAGTCAAGAGTGAATAGGTTGCTTCTAGGTAAGCGCGCTCCATCGTCGACCGCATCGTCGCTTTCCATTAGGTGAGATAGCGGTCAAACACGCTTGTCACGAGATTATTAGTTCATTAACACAAGAAAATCTCAGGACAAACTTTTATGTCTTATAAAATGTATAGGGTACTTTTATTAGTTTAATTTATTTATTTTTAGAAAATATACATAAAAGCTATTAATTTATTTGTGATCAATGTAACAAGCCTTATCGGTAAGTATGTCATCTCGGTTTATGCTGAGGTTAAAATACAATTAATTAAACCTTATTCCTGCTACGTGTATTTTGTTCAATTGTTACGTATAAGTTCAAAAACAAGGTACAACACGTATTCTATGCACCTAATGGTATGTCGTAACACTTTCCATTAAGGGGTGAGAGTCAAACGCTACCCTTTGTACCACGAGGAATGTGGTGTGTTGGAGATTGCATTAGTAAGTTGAAAACATCAAAGAAGTTATGGAGTAATAACAATATTTCTAACTTCTTCTACCTCGAGGTTAGAATTACAAATATTTTTAATAATATCTTAATTAATAAATGGATAAATTGTTGTACTTACTAGGGAATCACATCCCGCATCAAAATCGCGATCTCGCAAGCCAGCGGGATGGAAGTTATCAGTCCCGCGGATCCCGTGGGATTTGAGGGATTGGGGTTTTTAAATATTTTTTTTTGTTTATATAAAAAAAATGATCAAGGTCTTGATTTAGACCATGGTCCGGAGCGAGAGGGAATGGGAGGTGGTCACCTCCGCGTGCGAAGCACTTATGTTAGCAAAGGATACGGTCGCATGCGTGAGGGAACGAACATCTTCACGCCTCAGCCACCGCGAACGTGATCCCCGACCTCCGATCCCCTAGCGCGGTCTTGCGGATTACGAGCAATGGGTAGCTTGCTGTCCGGACCGAGCTCGAGTCGTAGACGGCGCTTAGTGTTCCAGAGATGAAAGCAAAACCGTACGGGCCCAGTAGAGCTAATGCCCGCAGCCAGGTCGCGGGGAATTTCTAAAACTGAAACCCACGATTCCAGAACGCACGGGCACAGGTTATAGTCACTCCCACTCCAATTATTACACCACTTAGGTACTTATTAATGAGGCTGTGCTGGGGCTAGTGAATACATAGTTAGAATGGCGCATCGTCTGAATCACATAAACAAAAAAAAAAACAATCCCGCGGGAATGCGCGATCACGGGGTCCCGCATTTCTGATCCCGCAGATAAGGTGCGGGATTGGATTCCCTAGTAGTAACAATGTTTCATCACTTGTGTGTTAAGGATAAGGATAGGATCAATAACGGATGTAGCTATAACCTAACATGTAAAATTATAGCTTCATCCGTAATTCAGCTCAAGGCATTCAGAAATTCTGTCACCAGCTAGGTAACAATGGAAATCTAATCTAATAGAGAGTGTCACTAACTAAGGTAGACGCCAGATAAGTTTGGAATAGACTACATAACCCTCCTTTATTTATTGATATTAAAAGAAAGGAAATAAAGACAAAGCTATTTTAAATCGATAATATTAAAAAACAGTTTACTGTTTATTTTTCGGGTATCTGCGTAGGGATATTCGAAAAAGGTCTTTACACCTTTTTATTAATAAATTTCAAAATACACAGAAATGTTATTTATGTAGACTTAATAAAACAAGTCAATATCTACCAGTAAACTCTTTGAGTTAATAAAATATATACCGTAGATATATTTAAATTCGTAGTTTAATATCGTAAAAACTATACTAATGGGCTATGAAAGCAAAGCCACGAAAAAAAATAAGTTACTTAGTGTTGTGTTTTAGACTAAACTAGCTTATAAATAATACCTACCTGTCAAGACTTCTAGAAATGAATGCCACTGAAAATTTGTCTGAAAAAGAAACCCTGAGGCCGTTAACAAATCGAGTGCTTAAAGATAGTTTATTTATTATTTAGGGTTCAATTTAAAAGCTAACGCGTTCGGAAATAGCTGGCTTGTAGCGTGAATAAGCAAAATTGTGCGCACACAGGATCGCACCCTATCATATATTAATGTAAGGGCCGTCGCGTGCTCTGACGAAATATAAGGCACCGTATCAATTATTCCTACATTTATTTTAAGCCTCGTCATTTTTGTGTTTGTCTAAATGAAAAAAGAAAATTTCGATAGAACTTATTCCGCACGCACATTTCAGTAACGTTTTCTGGGTTAGAGCACTAATACATACTCATCGGTTTACATTGAAGCTCAAATATCTTCATTTTAGAGTTCCGTAACTAAAAATTAAAACGGGACCCTATTACTAAGATTCCGCTGTCCGTCTGTCTGTCTGACCGTCTGTCACCAGGCTATATCTCATGTACCGTGATAGTTAGACAGTTGAAATTTTCACAGAGGATGTATTTCTATTGCCGCTATAACAACAAATACTAAAAAAAACAATAAAACAAATATTTAAGGGGGCTCCCATACAACAAACGTGATTTTTTTGCTACGGACGGTACACAACCCTTCGTGCGCGAGTCCCATTCTCACTTGACCAGGTTTTATTTTTAAATTATATATTTCACACAACGCCATATATTCTTAAACTAAGCAGAGCTTGTACTTTGATTACTAGACAATTAATAAACATACTTATATATTTCTAAGTATGTATTAATATGTAATGTAGTAATGTATGTACATTACAGATAATTATTACACCCAGATACAGAAAAAAATATCGTGCGACCACGCCAGTATTTAAGTTTGCTATGCTAAATTTTAAGTATACGTTACTCATAATCTCAACCGAGAGACGTCCAGTACTGGTCACAGGCCTCCCCTAAGTGTCGCCAAAACGATTCGTCCTGTGCGTCTTGCATTCATCGGCTTCACGCGTGACATCACAGGTCATCGGTCCACCTTGTGGGAAGCCTTTCAAGGCAGTCTTCCGGTACGCGGTTGCAACTCCAGAACCTTTCTGCCTCATCGACCATCCATTCTGTGAGTAATGTTAATTAATTTTAACGATTACGGGCTATGACCGTAACCTTGGTTCTCCTGACGCTACTGTAGAAAAGGTTTTTGAGTTTCTTTGTGATTAGAGAGTCAACTGTATAAAGTAATAAAGGCAAAAGTAAATACGCATTTGTTATTACATAGAAAAAAAGTGTTTATTTGGAAACAAACAAAGCACCCTTTTACTTTGATCAAATTAAAAAAAAGTGCACAGCTATGATAAAACCATTCGTGATATTAAATATAGGTTCTGAAAACATAAAGTCCCGCTGTCATTAAAAATGCTAATTTTAAAAGATAAAATTGCGTTTCAGCATTTCGTTTACAGTTTAACAAAAAAGCGGAGTGGTTTTGGAGGTAAATAGATTCACTAAAGCATTTTCCGTGTTTCGGTGGCACACTGCGGCACTGGTACTCCTATCCTGCACTGCTACGCCTGACGTGTCGGTTGACCAGCAAAACTGCTACGGATCTGCTACGAAATGCTACGGCAACTACGAAAGTACAACGCGGAATTTTATGTCTCTCTTATAGGATTCGGAATTATATTTATATCCGTTCCCACCGAATAAAGGTAGATTTTTCTTTTTTGTGATATAAATTTATGAAGTGTCATCGTGTGGAAAACAGCTTTTTGAATAGTCTTGAAGCGGTATATAGTAATAAAGCGGGGCGAGCAAAAAACTCGTAATAAGATTTTATGATAAACCTACAAAAATGACTGCACGATTTTAATATGTTGGAGATTAGACGTATCGCTATTGAGCGTTTCGTGAACGTATGTATGATATTTATTATTTATGATGGATAACAACAATATATTGAAATATTTATAATATTGAAACAAATAACAGTACTAAATAAAGTATTTTTCTCGGTATTTGTTATGTTGACATAGCTGCTGGTTTTATTGAAACAGGAGAAACAGCATTTGGTTTCCAAAAAGCAGATTAAGTAAAGTGGCCGAAAAGCGACGTAACAATTTCACCTTTCTCGTAAACAGACCGTCGGTTCAGCGCCTAAGCTATTTCGCCAAACTCATTTCAATTCAATATCCAAAGTTTCCGGCTTATTCCTAGACTTTTTCATCTTATCACATAGTGCTGAAGGCAATCGATGGCGACATGCTGTACCAAAGACAAACTTTGTATATTTCATGTTTGAGGACTTACCTTGTATAACATATTGAGAGTTTTTATTTGCCTGTAGGTAATTGTGCTTATAGTTCTGAAATATTTTAATACTAGATGTTTCTTAAAGTTTCTTGTGTTTAAAGTTAACATAGTTTCAGGCGTGAGACTTTTTAGGATTCCAAAAACAGTCTATTCAGAAAAAAGTGTAATTATAGAACAAATGGTTCTAGGAGCTAGGTGTTTAAGGCATTAAGTTCACCTTAGTAAAACGTGCATAATGTTTTAATAAATATATGAAGATCGAAAGGCTTGCGATCACTTAAGAAAATAAAAAAAATCTAAGGCTTCGACATACAGAGCTCATCCACAGGTTGTGCGAAGGTAAGCATGTCAGGGAATGACATCAGAAACCACCCAGGAGGCAACTTAACGAACGAATTTCTGTGAGTCAAAGCACGTATATCGTGGCTAATGTATTCGGATACCGCCAGAAGCGGTGTGTGGCGTAACACGTCCAGGAGCGGTCTGTGGCGAAACACGTCCGTAGGTGCGGCCCACGTTAATTACATAAAATTGTGACGTCACACGACTCGCAAGGGAGGATCGGACTCCTCTTGCATAGATCAACTTATAACGTATGCAGTTTCTGAATTTACCGCTGTTTAACTAACAATTTAGGTCTGATTTAGTAGTTGAGTTTGTGGAATTTTCGATGGTCTTAAAGGTTGGTGTTTGCTGGAATATTTTTTGTTGAAAAGAGATACGAGTGAGATTTTATTATCATTATGATTTCGGAGGTTATTTTTAAAGACTAATAACAAATATCATTTTTTACATAGGTAAATATGCTAGTAATAAACATGCATTGACATTATTTAGATTTACTCGTATGATAAAGATATAAATTAATTTTAGTAATCACTACTAAGAATTGTATCAAATGATTTAATATCAAAGACGGAGAAGAAGATTATATCACGTTATCTTAAATAATAATTACATATTAAGTTATCTATGATTTCCTCCAAAATATTACTTGCTTAGTATCTTTCTATCAGTCGGATATGTTCACTCAAACACAAAGTTGGTTTTACAACGCCAAATAACTTAGAACCTACAAACACACATTAATCACTGGAGCGAACTAAAAAGTTAAGTCTAGTTCCAAAAAGTGGATGAAGCAGTGACATCACTCTATTGTTCTTATACGAGTAGGTCACGTAAAAACTGAAGTTACATGCAGTGCGGTCGTTGACCTGGTAACACTTTCCGCTGCTTTCAGCGTCGACTCGTAACCAGTAATGCATTAGAGACGACCGTTTGTCCGTTTGCTGATGTCATTTTGTTAATTAACTTTATAAAAAAACTTTTTTCTGTGCGAAGAACAGCGTGTACTCCAATATTAAATCATTTGCTCACAAACCGATGTAAACGTTAAAAACAGCTGCAGTTAACCTAAGCAAATTACGTAATTTAAATATTCTAAGAAGCTTAAGAAATACCTACCGCGATTAAGTTAGCCACTAATTTCCCTAGCTCGGCGCTAAATAAAACGAAGTAAACAGAACTACGATTAAAAATGTAAATTAGAGTACATTCTCGATTCTAAAGTTTAAAGTATTTTCTCGCGGATAAGTTTAAATTAATGTGGACCGTCACAAGCACTTTTACTGGCGGCGACCGGGCGCGGGCGGTTCCATCAATTTTTTATTAGCTTCGAGATTCTCTTTTTAAAGAATTTAAAGGCAACAGCGATTATATTTAATTAGAGAGCACACAGACCACAGCTTCTTATTGAATCCAACACGTTGAATATCGTCTCGTTGCGGCGGCGCTGTCTGTCGCTCCATTCAATACACGGTAGGAATGTAGAGTATTTTCGATCCTTTTGATGAGTACTAAGATTAATTTTGGAGGGCGGTTCAAAGGAAAATTTTAGAATATAAGTGCATTAATAAAAGGTTTTCAGCAGGATAGGGCACTCTATAGCAAAAAATGCTTTTATTAAATTTGTGGGCTTTTATGTACATATTCGGTGACTTTATTACGTAAAAGCTTTTGTTAAAGTATTGGGATTTTTATGGACTGTTTTAACCTTGTAAAGTATAACTAAGTGAATCAATTTGGACACGAGTGGTTATTTGAGATTGTTTATGGTGCGCTTAGAAGGTTTTGAATAATGCTATTAGCGTCATGTTCCGGAACAATGTTGTTAAAAAAAGTTAACGTCAAAAGTATGAACCTTTTTTCCATTTTTAATCTAGTACTCATAATACGGCTTAGCTTGCGACTAGACGGCGTTGTGTGATAGTTGTGATATTATTATTATTTCCTTTATTTATTTAATACACATATTGATTACATTTATAAATTCTTTCTTTTTAAACAAAAATCATTAAAAAAAAACATTTAAAAATATAAAAAATAGTAGCCCACCGGCATCGGGAACGGGGTTCAAGCTACCGGTGGTCAGGGTTCCTGAGAGAGGAATCTCCGAACAATACGCACCGTTTCCAGGAGTACTGCCTTCTGAATCAAGCCCTTGATCCAACTGCCTAACGAAAGCCTCCTCAGATGTTATTATTAATTAAAATGAAAAACTACAGGTGAAACGCAAAGTGGTCTTTTGTGAGGGATAGACTCAAAAAAGCAATATTCTCAAGCATAAACTATATCCTAATAGTTCAGATCAGTGTTATATTTGTTTTATTTTTTAATAAAGCCGACTCAATACAAATAAAAACATATTAATAACCCTTTTTGCAGTCGGGTAAAAAGTGTAAGTAAGGTTTCGGCAGTCAATGTTTTTGGTTTTATTACTTAACACCGACTGTTGATCGATAGCGGGTTATCAGAACTGGATTTTGACCGAAATGTTACCAATCTAGAAGTATGTATTCTTTTTCATTTGTGCTCTGGGCTAGGGCCAGCCCCACAATAAGATGTATTCTTATAAATGAAAAACATTAATAATATCAAATTTATACTTGAATGACGGAGTCATGAAGTAACATACATTTCAAAATATATAACCCCATTGAGAACCTCCTTTTTGAAGTAATTTTGAAAAACGGATATTTATTTCGGAGCTCATTGGTGTTAATTCGAGAAAGGCTTGAATTCGGTTAAACTGTTGATTGTAAAAGTCTTGTTGGTAAAAAGAAGATAGCTGACCTGTGATGACTGGAGCTGGAATGTCCCGTGGTGGAGCTGGATATGGGGGACCTGGCAGGATAGTTGCCGCCGCTCGCACCTCCTTCCGACATCACGAACTCTGTAACAAACATGCTTCGTTTACAAACTTTGCTTACGTTTAGGTTCTGCTCTACTACGGTTTATTGGTTTCTCTTTCATCTCAATTTATATTTTAAACAAGAAATAATGTTTGTTAGTAAATATGAGTACTATGAGTAAGACAACTTTTCTAAAAAAAAAGGCACGGTTTCTGTAAGAAAAATCGCAGGATGAAACCCGCGGGAAAAATCAAGTTCTGGATAAGTATAAGGTATAACGAACAAAGTTATTCGCTTTGATTAACTTTACTATTACTATTAGAAAGAAAAAAAAATATTTGTGACTCGTACAGGACAAACAATAAAATATATCAAATTAACTATTAACTACTACTATCTACACTAATATTATAAAGAGGTAAAGTTTGGTTTTTGTTTGTAAGAGGTAATCCCGGAAAGTGCTGGTCTCTGGTCCGATTACTAAATTTTTTTCACCGATAGAAAGCTGCTTTATTACTGAGTGACATAAGCTATATTTTATGTACGTGGACGAAGCTGCGGGCAAAAGCTAGGAATCTATATACTCAAAACAAAGTCGTGTTAGTTACACCATTTATAACCTAAGAATGGCTGGACCGGTTTTAATGATCTTTGCTTTATTAAACTCATCTCCGCCCCAAATAGCAGAATGTTAGGCAGTACGAAGTTCATGCGGGTAAATAAAATAAAAGTTTTTAGGCCAAATTTTCTCGAGTGAAGTTCAGTGGCTGTTTTCATTAGTCGCAAATTGATTTTTAGTGGATTTTGTGATGTAAGATTGATGTAGTGTCTACACAACTGGTCAATATGTAGAATCGTTGAAAAAGGTGCAATGTCGGTAAATTAAAGCAAATAATTTGATAACCTACTACAGCGAACCTTACTGAGAAGATTGATTCAATGCATTGACACAAACCGTGCATAGCCGAGAGAAAAAAAATACTAACATAAAAAAGACCTGTGTGAATTCAAAAAGACTCCAGAGATCTTAGAAAAGGCGTCGATGTTGTAAAAAAAAACCCATGTGGGTATTTTGATAGGGCCCGTGTTGCCACAGGCATACACACGGAATAGAGGCTAATGAAAATCGACATAGTACATTTTTTTTTTCACATATTGATACAAGTGAAGAAAGTTTGTCGTTGCAACCGGGGCGAAATTCACGCGAGCCGTACACTAAATAGGTGAGGGTGTTATGGAGCCGAATGCTGCAGTGACTCCACGTGTATCAAACAACGTTTTTCAATACACTTATGAAGAAATACTTTCTCTGAAAATTACGACGCATTTTAGTTCATTTTGTACAGAAGAAAATGTTCCAAAGTAGCCATAGTTATATATTAGTTTTGATTTAAATGGCAGCCGGCTATCGCAAGTATTTTTTACCTCAATCAAGATTTTAATCTAGCAGCGTATCATTTAAAGAATTCTTTTCAAATCTTAAATTCGATTTTTTTTCTCAAATACCACAAATGAATGTTTTTTAAAAGTATTTAAGAGCGACCAACACGAGGTACATTTTCATACAACTGCTCTTACGTAATTATGATGTTATCACACATCTTTCTGCAGATATTTTGGATATGCAAATATCTTGTGAATATTATCTAGGCTTCTATCATCGATATATATGCGAATTTAAGTCGATGGCTTCTATAGAAATCAAAACATAAATTTGTGAAATTAAAACTAATCTAGTTTACTAGATTAGTTTTAATTCTCCTCTGAAAATCTGCTATTTTACGTGAACTTTGGCCCTCCATAATGTACTCAATATATTAAAAATATAAAAAAGTACATCTATAGAACATTACACATTTATCGAGATTCTGAATGACGACCATTTTCCTCAAAAACTTTTAAAAGTTAAAAAAAAAACACGTATATCCTGGAACAAGTTTTGTGAAATATTCGAGTAAATCACGGAATTATCGAATGCCAACAGAGTTTTCAGGCTGTATCTGTCTTTTTTCGCGTTGCCCTTTCATCAAACATCGCGTTGGATTGCGTTAGATGAAGCAAAAAGCTTTTAAACCATGCTCGAAGTTGACGATAGGTGAGTGGGGAAGGGCCTTCTTAATATACTTCTTTAATATACGTGCTTAACCTTTGCAGTTTAAAGGAGAAGCAAGGCATCAAACCGTTTTTATATCCTAATATTGAAAATAGAAATTCAAATATTTTTTTATTTAAAACACAGATAATTGTTAATTTCTTGGTAATAACAAATTATTGTGTAAATAATCATATTTATTTATGATATTCTGTTCATAAACAAAATTTAAATTTTCATTAAATATAATATTTAATTAATAAAACTTTAAAAATATCTGCCTCTGCTTAAAAAAACAATAATCACCGTTGACCGTGACGAAATAAGAATGAAAAAAGCCCAAGTTGTCGACGGCGCGTAGTGTTCCACGTGTGCCTCAAGAAGATGTCAGCGAGCGAAACCGGGGGCTCAGATGAGTCGAAGCCTGGGCCCATGGGTTCGATTCAGAAAGGGAAACTCGGCCCTGGAATGCAAGGCAACGAAGGAACATAGGAGTGGGTTTTAGTCAGTAAAAGTCTGACAGTCTGACACGTCCTCCCACTCCGTCCAAGAGCTACAAGTATCACACAACAACATCTAGTCCTAAACTAAGCAGAGCTTGTGCTATGAGTACTAGACAACTGATAAATATATTTCTAAATACATACATATTATAGATAAATTACGCCCAGACAAAGAATAAATGGGTGGGAATCGAACCCACAACCTCCGGCTCAGCAGTCAGGGCCACTAACCACTAGACCAACAGACCAGTCAAGGTATAAACCTGAAATGTATTCAAATCAGTGTGATTTCCACGTCCTAGTTAAAGGTATGTTTAAAACAAGACGATAGTTGTTTGTCCCTCTCCATCACTATAGCAACAGGAATCCGACGACAAATGCTGACACATGAATACTTTCTTATTATCACATTAAGGATATTGGTTTACAAATGCATTATTAAAGCATTGATTGAGGAATGTCAATTATTAAATAGATCATATGAATTAGGCTCAACTATCTTTAGTAATTTATCACACCATCAGCGAAACAGCTTGTGAATTTCTTTTCATAAGCGGTTTCGCTGATGGTAGCGCATCTGTTTTAGTTTAGGTTAGGAAGACTAGGTTCCGTTTAAGCTGAGTGGTGTTTATACGCGTCATGTTCGTGGACGGACAGCGTCATTTAAGACTTTTTAAATTTCTATATTTAGAATAGAAATGTCAAGAAATATGTAACCAGGATTTTTGTTATAGAACACAATCTTTTAAGAGTGTCCTGAAGATCTGGCTTTGGAATTTGCAATTAGCTTCATTTTCCTGATGACTTCATTGACCGACTTCTTGACAATTCAAAAGAGCTTATAATAAATGGTTTATTTAAAATAAATGATTTAAGTTTACAGTAATTTCTTTTTCATGCCACATTTTGTATTGGAAATCGAGTAAAATTGTTATATTCTGAATGAACAATGGAAAAATGCTTCTCACTTATCGTAAAACTTGTAGAATAATGGAAAATATTTTCTTTCCAAAAGATAAGAGCTCACATTTAAAAAAATCCGTTGTTTTATTTATGAAAATGGCCTTGTTCAATAATATGAAACCGGCCTTCGGATATTTTTATGTCGATATAGGGATCTCATGTTTGATTATGGTTTAACATTTCATCAATAATGTTTTGACAGAAGGGACCAGTAAACCATTTGTGATCTTAGTAATTTTTTTGTAATACAGAAATACTTTAAATGTTTATCTGAAAATAATAACAACTTTGCGATATTCTTTAACTATCCATCCATTTTGAATCAATTTAATAACATCTTTGAAATCGTATCACCAATATTCGATATTCAAAAAGGTTTCACTTTACAAAATATTCAATTGACTCAATGAATAATACCCGACAATTTTTATTACGTAGGCAAATCCTTTGAGTTTCAAATAAGATGATCCGAGTGTCTGTGGCCATTGATATTCTATTCACTTGTAGAATAATATCATGTATTACCTTTCAATAAGAATTGTCGGCGGAATAGGTCCTGACCATTATCTTACACTGGTTTTTTGCGTGACAGCGGCGCGAGCCGAAGACGCGGGACGCTCTCAACTATCAATCCTTCTGTCACGATATCGACAGCGCATTTGTTTGCTCTCACCATTTTTGTCTTAGTGTTTCCTCACTGCTCGCTCGCCGCTTCTCGGGCAACCGGCGCTATATTTGTGCTGCGAGCGTGTGGCCGGCGCCGGCGATCAATCTGCCGCGACTCTGAGCATGACGGATGGTAGATCGAAGACCGAGCTCGTCGCTCCTACGCCTCGACAAGATACCATAGATTTCATTGGCGACCGTTTTTGCCAACGGCTCTGATTATACTCGATGTTGTCCCACCGATCTAATGAATTATTTACTTTGTTATCCTAGTTCCTGACTGATGTTTATGTGAGTAGCCTATTTTTTTGTGAAAAGAAATTTATCAATGATTTGTGGAAAGAGGATTTCGTTTTATATTTTATCTCTGAAAGAGCTTTGTAGCCTTTTCAGATAATGCCTGCGGAATTTGTGTATTGATTTTTGTTCATGAAAAGAAAGTTTTATCTTACGAAGGAAAATGGACTGACGCCTATTTTCTTTAACTATGAATGGGAAGACACTTTTAATACCATGAGATAACATATTTATGGTATTTGTGTATAAAATATCACTAAACATTTATAGAGTCAGGAAATAAATTAATGTGTTGGGAACAAAAAGCGCCAACAAAAAGTGGAATCAATTTCAGTTTGTTAGACAATTTGTCAGGGCCATTTCGGTGTAGTTGTAATTTTTTTGATAAATGCTCCGCGCGAGAGAAGCCGACGTGATGGGCTGATAGCGCGTCAGGGCCCTGGCTGCTCTGCTACCGTCGAAATACTGTAAATTATAACTTCCCGAGTTCCGTTCTGTTTATCATCTTGCAAATGTATAACGCAGGTCTTCCGTTTGTGTAATATGTAAATACGTATTTTGAGCGGAAGAAATGAAAACAAATCTGGCGGATCCCGGTTATTCATTACAGAAGATGCGATGTTTCATTATTAATTTATGCCCTACCCTCAAACAGGGAGAGCGACCCTCTTTGAAGTAGGCTGTAATATTCTTAGGATTAGTGTTTTAGTATTTTTTCATGAATATAATTTTCCTTCAAATGGGAAAAATGAGAAAGAAAGAATCGCAGTTTCTTGACCGTAGATAATTTGTGAGGAAAGATTATTACTTAAACAGACGTTCGATAGAGTAAATATGTTATCTTTATATCTGATAACATTCTCAGTTTGTCTTTTCATTACACATCCATTTTATAAAAGTTTGATCAATTTAGTAAATTGAACAAACTTTATCTTACCATTTCCAAAAACTAAAAAAAAAACATTACAAAACGGAATAAAACATAAACAAAAATAAAGGCTGTAATGCTAAACGGTAACAATATAACAGTATTAGTTTCTATCTCTTAAAGAAAATTCGTAATCGGCGGCAAATGAAAATTGATCGCCACTAACTAAGATAAGTTTGGAAAGTTATGATGGAATGGAAGTGCTTCCGGGCGGCGATGGCGACGGGCAAAAATGCTCCTTCCACACTGATTTAGCTCCACACTAAGTAATTATTGTTCAAACAAGAAACCTAACGAGTGAACTCATTAATCACTAGCCATTAATGTCGCTGCTTTGTTACCTAATGGACACTACCTCGTAATAAAAGTAGGTGTGTAAAATTATATTTTGACACATACTTACAAATGTACATTTGTATCTAGTTTGAATAATATCGGAAAAACAATTTAATAAGCAGTGTAGTTTTTATAAAAATACAACCGAATTAAGAATCTCCTCCTTATTTTGAAGACGTTTAAAAACTCATTGTAGAAGTTAAGCTCACCTTTATGTACGTGAATTGTTACATTACTATGTTAGTTAGTTTTTGTGTACAACACAGAATTATGTATTAGAGCTTTGCTAATAAGATAAGCGATAAGATTTCAATGCTAAATAAGTTATTCATTCGCATAATTTATGTAGGCTCCTTCATAATTTGCCTTTGTTTACTAAAATCTTTTCTATTTCCCCAGACTTTTACTACGGTAATATTATTTATTTGTTACAATTTTATTTTATTAAAAAGGGTACGATACTGAATAGGTATTGTGGAATATAAACGGCGATAGCGAAACTTACAAAATGGCTCTCGGCAAAGTGTCTTGCGCCGCAAACCTTTATGAATACCATATGAGGGCGCTATTTTTACTTACAAAAATCGGCACGGAATCAAAGTCCACATGTCCGTTGCGGCCTACCTTAATTTTCCTACACGGTCGCGTCCTGAATACCAAAGATACGGAAGGACATCAGCTCCCGCGGCCACGACGGGATTTCCATACAAATTATGTAAAAACCTGCATACAACTAATATCGTAACTTTGTGTATAATGTTATCCGTGATGATGTTAAAATATTAAATTTAATTTGTAAGAATCGTTTGTGGAAACGCTTTACGGTAACGTTGTTTAGAAGCCGACAATGCCGGTGTAATTTTGCTTATTTCGGCTTAAATTACTTGATCTCGTTTACGGCCTTTGAAGATTGTACGGAGTTTTGCCAAAGTTTGTGTCTAATTTATTGTTTACCATCACTTTCTTGTATTTATTTAACGTAATTGTTCGTTTTTGAATATTACTCTAATTAAAAACCAATTGATGGACTTATTAAAAATAACTTAGTAGGCCTACGTTCCTAAGTTATTTATCTATAGGAAGGTATATTTCTTTTTTATCCAGATGAACTATGTATTTTTAACTTTGAAGTTTTATTATACGTACAGATCACACTAATATTATAAAGGCGAAACTTTTTATACGCGTACTGGAAGACGCAGTGTTGGAAGGCCCCCTACAAGGTGGACCAATGATCTGGTGAAGGTTGCGGGAAACCAATGGATGCGAGATGCACAAGACCGTTCATTGTGGCGACATTTGGTGGAGGCCTATGTCCAGCAGTGGACGTCTATTGGATGAAATGATAATGAAAGTTTTTATGCATGTCTGTGTATAAGTTTGTTAGTCCTTTACGCTGTCTTGTTGTCCTATTTCAGGACTTAGTCTACCCGTATATGTAAAATTATCATAATTTTCATACAGGTAGAATATTTTCTTGGGATATTTTTCGACATTTACGCGGGTGAAGTTGCTGGAAGGAGCTAGTTGATGCCATAATAAAAAAAAAATTATGATAATTAGTACCTAACAATATATCGAGGTTATAATAAGATTTATGGGTGTTATGAACGAACATTGTAGTTGGTTCCTTCCTTTCCCCATCATTCACAGAGACTATCTGCGTACTCACCCATACATCACTGAGTAAATACAGGAGAACATCGTGAACAAAACTAATGACGCGCGGTTATTCAATCACAGTAAGAATTTAATCTGAACTTAAATGAAGGTGATTCCCTTATAACTTTCAACACAGTCGCTAATAACGAAACTTGTGGTTAATAGCGTCGAGGAGACGATCCGAGCCGGGAGGGAGGGTAGGAGGGGGCGGACGCACGGCTTCGGGAAATTTCGAGACAATTCAATGGGAAAATCTGCCTTTGTGAAACTTCCATTGTAGTTATTCTATTCTAATTTCACATTATAATTCGTTGGAACAACTTCTATTTACGGGTAATGATGCGACTGTTAAGCACACATGTATCCCTGAGGGAATTCAGCATTATGAAAAAGTTCACTTTTTCAGGAATCAATGCGATACCTTTGAACTTTAAATTTATGCTAGACAGCAGATATACAATAGTACGTAGGTAAACAATAAATATTTAATGTGCCAGTAACGTTAGTATCGATAGAGCCATGACGGGTAATAAATGGAACACTCACGGATTTATAGATACATATAATGTATACTTTTAGCGAGAGCAGGCTTTCAGCGCAACGCCGCGCGAACATATCGAATGTTTATGACGTCATTAAACATATTTTTACGAGGACACCGCCGTGTTCTATATTATTACGGCGAGGGAGACGCGTCACACTGGCATTTCATTGGTCAGTAATTCGCGGAAGTGAACCTTCCTCGAAATTGACAACACTCGTGCAATAAACCATTTATAGCACGATATTGCAGCGCGCCCGCAGTTGAACGAATCCGATATAAACTTTATATTAACACTAATTTTATCAACGCGATGTAATTTCTGCTATTAATTAAGTTTGTCATAAGCGGGTGGGTGTTACAAATAATATTGTGGGGTCTGTGTTTGCGTTATGTTAACAGAAAACAAAAGCACTTTTCATTTCAGTAGGGAGAGCTTACGAATAATTATATCATTATACGTATATGACTACGACAGGCATATCAAACAAACTTCACGATAGAATGTGTACCTACGTATGACGGTTTAATTAATGATTATTTAAACTAAGTCTTCCTGGTCAAAAACTAAGTTAAATGAGATGAATGCAGAAAGAAGGAAAATTACTAGATCTAAACAAAACACGCGGGAAGCTGACAGAATGCCGCGTCAATTCACCAAATTACGGAGTAATTGAACCGAATTTCAGAGTGAAGCTCATGTAATGAAAGCAGATAAAGGCAAGGGAGGAGCGAGCGAGGGGCTTATTCAATTCGTTCGCAAGTTCAACCTGACACTGACTTAAGTAGATAGTTAAGATTTAGCCAAGAAAGCACCCGCCGGCACCCACTAATGTGTACTCAGAAAGTAGTCTGGCCTCAAGAATTGGCCGCTTAAGTACCTACGGAAACTTACCATCCATTAGTTACTTGTGAGAGCACATTATAGTTTAACTTTTGTTTCCCGCTACTTACTGCCTACAAATAGCGACAAAAGCAAGGTAGCACCAACACTCCTGTTTAACAATCTAAGCAAACATTCTGTACTCGAAGGTGTTACTTAAGAAAGGATTTGAAATTCTTTGTTTAATGTAGTACGTGTTGACATAGTGGAATGCGAGCGAGTGCGGCCACTCAATATTGCAATAGCCGATACCGCAACTCCTGTCAACAACCGAAACGTTTCAGCTAAATAACTCCACGGAGACGCCAAGAGAGCGCGCACTTTACTCGATTGGATTTGAGGTGGACTCTCCTTGTGACCTCACCTCCACTTGTGTTCTAACGAACTAATGATTTTTTAAAACATTACTCGGAATATGCTGACGTCCAACAGGTGTTTGCAGCTCTTTTCAAATGTAGCTACGAATCTTTATATTTATCATGGAGTCGGCTCCCGAGAATAAAGATATTTTTGAAATACATTTTCGTAGGGATCCTTTCATTTTCGCTTTTACGTTTTGGCTGTATACTTTATTTGATTCCAAACTGAACAGCGGCATACAATATATTTTACGATCATTCTATCTATGAAACTGGTCAAAGTTGACATCAACACGCAGAATTTCGGTTTGCCAAAATATGTTCCTTTTAAGTTTATTTACGGAATATCTTTCCATATTTTCCCAAGGATAAGAAACTGATCCCATGCATATCTGATTCGATCTTCATTCGTATGTTTGCGTAAAATCTTCTCTGTAAAGGAATCTACATAATCAGAATCAGCGAGACGTTGTCGAAATACGAAACCATCTGTTGTGTCGTCGTATTTAGATGTTCTTTCCATGTGAGACGAAAAAGTGTGAGAAAGCCAGTATCGACGGATGAGCACGTCGTTGAAGTCAAAAATATTCAAAAACCCTATTCATAAGCTATTCTGAAAATATCGTGAACAGTATCTTACATCGCCTTAAAGGCTTTCCGGTTTTTGTGGATCAACTAAAATTGCTTGTGGGGAAAATCGAAATACAATTCTTTCTCGCGGTTGTCTAAAGATATTAATTTTGAAATATGACGAACGCTATCGCAAGAAACCAATACCCTAACGCAATAAAACGTATGAAGCGAGTATTATTCGCATGATCACATTTCCTAATAAGTTGGATCCCACAACGTGTTCAATGTGGCGAAAACTAATACCGCCCATCTCGCCGCTGCCGCCGTCACTCCCGCGTCCGCCCGCCCAAGCATTTAGAACCTTCACTCTATTATATTTTGTTTAGTTCCTTACAAAACCGACTGGTGTTCCGATATTATTGAATTTCAAAAAAGAAAAGCCCCAAGTTGACGTGAAACTAAATTTCCCTTCCATGATTTGTCGGAATTGTTACAAATGGGTCATATCGATTACGTTGTTGCGTAACATGTATTAAGCTTGCGTTTCATTGCACTTGGTAATTATACCGTTGGTTTCCGCGAAACAGGCATAAATAACAATTTACCGACTACTGCACCTACAGCACAATTACCTAGCTCTAAGAACTTTTTTACAATCACATACAATATAATGGAGTACCTATTTGTGAGTATAGTTTATCGCATTGAAACTAAACTTTCTCTATAGTTTAATATAACCGCAGTATATTCACTTACATTTCTGTAGTTGGTTTTTCCAAAATAGATTACATTAAATGTCTACAGATACATTTTCAATTTTAAGTTAAGTTTAAACTAACTCAAAGAATAAGAAGAAGTGAATTAAAAGTTAATAGTTACGATTGAATTAGACGATCATAGAGAAAATTTTCACAAAAAAAAAATTTTGGACTCTGCTTGCAATATAAATTCAATGTTGAATTCACATTGGCAAGTGTGTTATTATGTGATTAGTGGACGGGCGTACATTGTATAGTGCACGTGTCATTCGTCACAGATTGCCAGCCATGAAATGACATGGCATTACTTTAGTGGTTTGCGGCGAGGCGCGGTTCCGACAGGGTGCGGTCACTTACGATTACAGCCACGGTTATAAACCCAACCGTATTAGTTATTACCTATATTAACGCACAATAAACCAAGCTATTACCGTTTTATTCTATGAAACTTTTTATTCCAATCATAAAATGTATCAGACCGTTATCGATATTAATCCCAGAAATATCATTCAAATATGTACAGGTATTTGCCGGTCGGAATGCTGGATAGAATTGAACCATCTAGATTACACAAGGTAACTTTTGGCTTGCTTATACCCTGGGATAGCGAAGCCTTTGCAATACTCTACGATATTAAAAAGGCTAGGCTTATTACAAATTTAGAAGGACTGGATATTTTATCACGAATTGGATATATATCAGCAAATCTCTAAATAATGTATGTAAATGTCAATCGTCAATTATTCAATAAACATAAGGAATTTGTTTGAAAATCTGAATAATTTACTTGTTGCTTCATTAATTATGGGCAGTGGGACACTTAAAATGTCTTGATGTTCCCTACTGTGAATACTGATGTCCATTTCCGTCCACGCAATGCTCGCATTAAGGGAGTTTGTCAGGCCTAGTCAATAAGTGCAGGAAGATGGCGGTTTTATCATTAGTAGGCATCAACATTGATTTACTACAGTGTAACGACGCGGGAGTACCAGCAGGTGTTATGATTTTAGTTAGTATGTGGCTTTATGTTGTGTTGTCTTATCAGTATGTTTGATCAAACAATAGTAGAAGGGGTTTTAGATTTTACTTTAAAGCCGAAGATAGGCGTATTCTGGAGAAAAAGTAAAAGACATGAGATCCTCAGTGAACTTCTAACACTACTTAAGTCATCTTTGGTAGTGTAACGGTCTGAAAAAGTATGCCATTCGGTTAAGAAAAATCACATGCTTCATTTCAAGTAATCAGAAAATAAAAAGTTAACCAATATTTCTTCAAAAAATGGACGTTCTTATTTATGTTTCTATAAATCATTGTTATGATATAACTCTCCTGTAAAATAGGCATTACACACTATTAAAACATTACTAACGAAATGGTAATTGCTTAGCTACCAGGAACATTTCCATGAAATAATAAATTTTTCATGAGTTCTGACAGTTCAATGTAGGCACTGATTTGTTGAGGCTGTCAAAAGACAGGCAAAAAAGTCTGTAAAGTTAATATTTAATTTAATTTCTTCCTCAAGATTTATACAGGATTTTATTAGGCTGACGTATAAGGAAGCGGCTATTAATATGATAAAGAATTTCCTTATTTTTTTCTTATGACCACGTAAACCAGGGTGGCTCTTACTGGCACAATTCAAGCTAATAACAGTTTTTGTGACACTAAACACGAAAAAAGCTTTCCCCGTTTAACGGAGCGTAAATGTGTACTCCATGTTACCGCCACCCTTAAGCAGACATTATGAGGGGGGTGGCACACGGCGGACGTAAAATTTTGTAGCGATTTTTTTTTCCTCTAATACTGCTAAGCTATAGACTGTAGGTCACGTTGACAACATAACTTGTGTAGACGGCCAAATATTTGGGGGAAGCAAAAGGCAATTTTTTAACAGTAAGGCTTCTGTTTATATATCGTATTTGCGTTTTGGTATGCAACATACTAACCGAGAAGTAATCGTTTAAATGTAAATTAGTGAGGTTATTTGACTTTCTATTTGCAAGGGGCGCTTTCGACCAAGTTTCAGGACCCAACAATAGCTTTAGTTCCCTAAAACTTCAATAAAATGAAAAGCTACAAGAATACTGATGAAAATTGCAAACTGCTCCAAGCACTAGCAACGTCTATGCGAACATATAGGTACTTTCACCTAACCTCGTCGGCCAAATTGCTGTTCAGCCAAAACTTGATAGTGTGGCAGAAACCTTAATGAAGGAGTCAAATTCTCATTAAAGCTACTATTATAGCTTTGCAAAGTTGAAATAGTTTTAGTTTGGGAGCGTGTCTGTTGTCAAAAAACAGACAACTTATCGATTTTATTATTCGATGCATTATTAAATACTATTGAAATAGTTCAAGTTGATATTTTATGAAACTTTCGTTAACCTTATTTAACACATCAAATTTCAACAAAAAATTCACTTCAACTTTTTATCTGATTTACGTTCTTTAAAATAATATTGTTTGATTTTGGTTTCATTATGTTTACAATCGAAAGTCTACCACAAACAAGTTTCCCTCAGAAGTGCAGAAGTTTCTTTTTAATCGTAATTAGCAATATTTTGTAAGGCGGCACAAAGAAGTGTCGCCGCGGGTCGGTCGGCTTTGGGACAAAAGCGGCGGCGAACTGCGCCCAACGCACTACAAAGGGCTTACTTACGGTTTAAATGTCCCTGCCCTGAAAATTTGTTTCATTAAGCGAACTGGCCTAAAATTTCTTTTCCTTTAACACCGTAACGAAATGCCGGTAACTGGATTTTACCGTCAAATATTTCATAGCTCTCCGTTTACCAAAGATATATTTTTGTATAGAAATAACAAAGGGTGAAATTGTAAGGTATCGGGTGGGAATATCGGGTTTTTATGTTATGAAAGAGTTCTGTTTGTTCTGTTCACGTTTATTTAAAGTTTATGTCAGATTTATTCCTACCCTGTTATGGACAGGTGTGTTGAGGTTTTTTGCATATATTAAAGCTTGCAGTAAAAACATCTTTACTAATATTATAAAGCTGAAGAGTTTGTTTGAATGCGCTAATCTCAGGAGCTACTGGTTCAAATTATTCGATAACCCCCGAGCAAGACTATAGGCTATATAACATCACGCTATGACCCACGGAAACAGAGCAGTGACCAACCGAGCAAAACCGCGGGGAACAGTTAGTAGCACAATATGTTCAGTGCTAAAGCCCACGGCTTTTAAGTATCCGTGGGATATGTATGTTCATTAGTCTCTACAATAACGCTAAGCTACATCACAAAACGCGTACTGCAAACAAAATTATACGAGGTTTGTGGGTCATAAAATTGTTGATATAATATAAACAAAGGCAGTTTCCAGCAACAATAGATACCTGTGCGTAAGGATAAAAGGATAGGATTACCGCCATCAAAAGCACACCAAGTGTTCTTCTTGATATAACAGCGTTAAATAAAAAGCTGTTTTCTGAACAAAGCCGTACGTGCGGCAAATTATTTATGTATTGCCGCGGTCGCTCTAATTACGAGAGGCTTTTGTTCTTGTAGCCCTCCCGGCCAGCCACACTTTACTCCATACAACCTCCATATAGTATCCGAGTGAAGGTTGCTTAGATAACAATAATGTAATGAGCTTGCGGTCTCTTAAGAATCGAACCGCTACGTTTGTTTTAGTTTTAAGCGCTGCTTTCTGTGATTAGCTTAGTTTTTAACTTTATTATCTTTATTTATGTTTCGTATATAATCTTTTCTGGTCTTTAATCACTTACAAAACAATAACCTTTTAGTTCAGATCTTGTAGTTTATAGTAGCACGTAGGTATATAAAAGTATGTCATTATATTACAACGATAAAAGAATTTCCCTTAATAGCCGTCACAATTATAAATATGAATTGTCAAGCTATAATGATTAAAAAAAAAATGCAAGTGGCCATTACCGGTATAACGGCTGTCTGGGGAGGACGTTCAACAGTGGACGTCTTTTGATTGTTATTATTATGATGATTATATTGTTATAGTACCTCTGCGCACTAAATACTAATTACAAATTAAATGGAAATAAGCCATAGCGTGCGTAGCACTACCAACGCAATTAGTATTAATCGCGATTATTAATAATTAAATGCTAATTGGAGTACCTTTAGTATTTCAGTGAAAATGACTGAAATTTTATTTTAGGTATGTAGGTAAGCAGGGGAAGTGATTTCAGGCACACAACACATTTTTAGTGGCTCTGAGCTTGGCCACGTGTCGAGCAACTCCTTGGCAAGCAAGTCTCTGTAAGTTTTTTTTTTATTCTAGTCAACCACCAACATATTTGTAAAATTACAAACAAGTTATAACAAGGACTAACAAGCATTAACAAGGCGGCCCTGCGCGTCAACCTGAACCGAAAACAAACGAAAATTACTGTTTCAAACCCGACTTTTAATCTAAAGTTGACCAATAAACTTTTGTGTGCATACGCTGGCTTTACCCAACTCTTACCCTGCCCTGCTTGTCCCTTGAGACAATACCTACAAACTCCAGAAATGCTTATTAACCTTGACCTACTTAAAAGACAAATCCTTCTGTCAAAGTTAAAAGCTTGATTAATTTTCAGAATCGGGTGTTCGATTCCAATATTTGAGTCTGTTTTCGGTGAAAAATATTTTTCTTTTACTGCGAAACTGTAGAAAGACAAATAATATTATTTCGGATGACGGTTATTATTATTACAGAGAGCAAACTGCTAACAAGTGTTTTTTTTACAAACATAACTTCACGTTACGATCCAAAAATAATTTGACGTCTAGTGTGTGCTTTTATGAAAAAAATATGTAATATCATAAATATTTATGATGCGCTAACATCTTACGTTCCCCCACGGTAGCTGGTAGCTCATGAGAGTCGTGCAATCAGTTTGTAAAGGAACGAAAGACGGAGCATGCGATATTCACGCGTAATAAATATTAGAGGAGAGAGTGGAGTTGCAGTGATTGCGAGAACAGGTGTAGACGGGTCGGAGGTCGGACATAAACTGGCCCCCGTTCTTTTTATTCCGACGACCATTTTGAAAATTTGCCGCGTTCACACGTTTTTTAGTGTGCTCGGGGGCAACGTTTTACTACCGGACCCGGTCTTGTGCGCTGCCTACGATCTCTTATTTGAAATAATTTCACTTGCATAGGTATGGATTTGTGATTAAAATTACTTTTTTATTTGTTTTCTTTTAATATCAGAATATCTTAAGGTATCAAATCAAAGTAAAGCTATAGAAAATCTCTTTTTCAACCGTATGATTTTTCACAGACATTGTTTACCTAGTGTAGTAAGTCTTCAAACGTAAATTAGCTTGTTCATGATTCGATTCCTTTGAAACTTTCACAAATAGTATGTCCATGAACCTCGGAACAGTTCAATAAACTGACACTTTTGATTAAATTGTATGGCTTTAAGTTCTTTTTAGGGTTCTGTACCTCAAAAGAAAAAAGCAGAACCCTTATAGGATCACTTTGTTGTCCGTCTGTCTGTCAAGGCCCTTTATCTCCGGAACGCGTGGAGGTATTAAGTTGAAATTGAAAAAACCATATACTCAGATCTGCGGTCCCTTGAAGCTGTGAAAAAATCAAACTTCTAAGTTAACGAATAGAAAACATACGGCCGTTTATGTGCATAAAACGTACGAGTATATTTTGATACTCTCAAAGGAATAAAAATTCAAAATATAAAAATTAGGTTACTATTATTTGGCTTAAAGCAAGGTCTTATAGCACAGGTATAGGAATAAATCAGCAATCATACATCATAAAAATAGTAAATTTGATGTTACCTACGTCACAAAAAAATCTTTTTTGCAATTCGGTAAAATCTTCGAGGCTCCAGTCGGAAATTGTAGTTTGTAAGGAACCCTCAGTGCGTGAGTCCGACTCGCACTTGCCCAGTTTTTTTTACAATAATACTCAAATTTTATGATTAGCTTTAAATAAAGCTATCATTTCTATTATATCTTGTTGTTGTTTATTACTGTTTGCTGTTAATAAAATATTATTTTTGTATCTATTAAGTATTTGAATCTATTCCTGGAACTTACACGTGCCATAAAACAGTTAGTTTATTCCAAGGTTCTGTTTAAAGTATCTTGAAGACACTTTCGTTTCTACTTTCCACCGCTGTCATATACTCTGAAACCGTGTTCTCACTCGTAATTTTACAAAGAGATATATTTTTGATACATCGTCCTGAAACTTTTATATACCTATAATTGTATTCATTTCTCGATATTTCCCGACTTTATTACTTATTAAGTATATTTTTTAAAAGAGATCGTTACATTTTTTTACTTAGTTTTCGTTTTCTCTAACAGGTCGTCTGATAACAACAGCTGACAACAACTAGGTAAAAGCGATCCAGTTAAAAGAATTGTTATGAGGTGATTTCACATCTACGTACTCTTAGCTTCAATAAAAATTACAGGTTTATCAGATAGTTAATTAAAAATTAGGTTTACTCTACTTTTTATTCGTCTACGTATGTAATAAAATATCTCTTTTAACATTGTTGTTCAATTTTAATAAACAACATACACGCAATGTAGCGACCACTGTCTATAGTGGATTTGTTTAGGTCCGAGGCACACACAGCAGCGATGAGCGATGGACGAGCGAAGCGTGAGCGATTGTCACACGAGTGATGCGCGCGAAGAGCTATACAGGGGGACCCACCGGCCGGGGGCCCCTCCCCCGCCCCCCCGCTATCGATTGCCCCAGTTGAGAGCGGAGCGGAAGTAATGATAGAGCGGGATGCAACCACTGCCCGATCCGATGCCCAACTCCACCTAGTAACTGTAGTGCACTACACAAATATTTGTTCAAGATAATATTTAATCTTCCATTTCTTTCGCTTAATATGATTCTCGATCTCCTTTTAAAAGAACGCGGGGAGACATAATAATCAAGGATTAGGCCTTCTTCACGTTTGTTTTTCTTTCGCGTGTATTTGTTGTTTAGGTACACATTACTTTAGAATAATTATGTCTACATTTCTAATAGAAGCACCATTAATGCCGTCTCTTCAGATAAATTAGACGAAAGTTTGAACCATCAAAGTAAACAACTTCACAAAGTCGAGCGTGGAAGTGACATCCTGCTTATATCTATCTGAACGGATCCCGTAATAGCTTCCTCAATCTCGGCGTCAAAGTTCTCATAAGGCGCTTCTTAACTAAGGCGTTAAGGAAGATAGTTAGTAAGAGGCCTTCGGCAGGGTCTTAAAACTTGGCCGAAACTTGCGTAACTCGATCTCCACGATCCGGCGTCGGGCATCAATGGACGATAACTCACAATACGTTATTAGCATAATAATCATAATCGTCTGACCGACAAGAGCTATGACACCGTCACCCTGGCCCCTGCGCCACTAAGCCTCCTTGATACCTCCCTCGTCTGTGTATTTTTGATCTAAACAAGCATGATTCAAGGGAACGAAGGACTCGCTTCATCGTTTCAATATAAAGCCATTGTTGTATAAGTTGCGTGAAACACCAAAATGGCGATTCGATGTCCATCGTAAACCGAAGTTCATAAGCCATGACGCTTCAGACCTCGCGTCCATAATCAGTTATATCGATTTTGCGATAAAGCGCGTCCGACAAGAGTGTCTTCTTCGCGGCGCGGTAAATTGCGAAGGAATCTGAGCCGGCGTTCACATCCAATGATAATAAAGTGTAAAAAGAGTCGTCGTTTTAACGTCCACTTTATGGGCACTTCCGGAGGTTCGTATGGAGGTTCAGGATGCGCCAGATATATGTTGGCTGTTAAAGTCCTCCGCCAATCGCTCGAGTTCTTTGTCGTCATCCGATCGCTTGGCTGCTGTAAAAGCGATCTAAAGCCATCTATAAAACTGCTTCACAGCAATTTTTACATGACTACGGCGAACCGAAAAGAGACTAATGTTTTTACGCGATGCTGCCAACCGAATTTACAGCCTAAACGGCTCAACATATTGGTATGAATGGCAATTCGTGTAGGTGCTGAATTGTGAGGCCAGAACACATTTGCGTCACAGTTTTTTTTGTATCGACTCCCATTATTTTTAACAGAGTTCAAAAAGGAAGAGGTCCTATGTTCAACTGTATGTAGGTATGTACATGAATTTTTCGGTCAACTGTGGATCGCTTTTTTAATTATATTTTTTTTTGTTTAACAAAGTATACTCCTGAATTGGTCCCATACTGTTATGATCTGATGATGAACTTCGGAGATATGGAACAGAACTCCTCATAAGATCGTAGCTTTCACCATCGAATTGATTTGATGTTGAATCCGGAAGGGGGAAGGTAGGCAATGTATTCTAGCCGTTTTTGGGTTTATCAGAATTGTTATGAGATGTACTTTGGCAATAAAATACTTAACTGACCTGATAATGGAGCTGAGAGGTGCAAGGTTGGCACTGAAACTGTGCTATAAAACAATAAAGATATCCTAACCGTGCTTATGAAAAGGAAAGCCGTGGTCATAGAACGCAAAACGCCAGTGAAGGACACAAGTGTGTTTGTGGGCAGTAAAAGTCTGATACGCATTCCCGCCGCTTCACATTAGAGCGGAAGAAGTCATTGGATGATTTGCACCTTAAACAAATCAAAGTGATTTAATGATGGAAACAGAAAATGGAAGATAGGCACGGAAACTCCTAATAAAACAATGTATCCTAATCGAGTTTTAGAATTGTTATGTGATATAATTAGTTTCTCTGGTTATAAGTAGTTTTAATGGTTATATTAATATGTAGATATAGGTACCGTACTTTAGAACTTGCTCGCTATTTAAGTTTAGCTGGGTTAACCTAATTAAAAGTTATAAAATAATTAAAATAAACCGGGCAAGTGTGAGTGAGAGCGCACACTGAGGGTTCCGTACAAACTTACCTATGAAAACAGTTCATTTCCCGAACTGAGTTATGAAGATGTTTCCGAACAGCAAAAAATATTTTTTTTTGTGACGTAACTGCAAATTTACAGTTTTCAGACTTTTTCCTATACTTGTGCTTTGAGGCCTTACTTCATGCCAAATTTCAGGAGTCAACGGGAAGTACTCTGAATGTACGTTTTTTGCGATATAGGTACACGACCGTATCTTTTTTTAAAGTTAACTCAGAAGTTTGATTTTGTCACTACTTCGAAGTACCGCAGAGTTGAGTATATGGTTTTAATTTCAACTCGATACCTTTACGCGTTCCTGAGATAAAGGGTCTTGACAGACAGACAGACGGACGGACAATAAAGTGATCCAGGGTTCTGTTTTTTCCTTTTGAGATATGGAACCCTAAAAATCAACCGATTTCAATGTATAAAAAAAAATTGTGCAAAATAGTTAATAGCGGAAGTCAAGTTAAATAACAAAGAGACAAAATTAGAAATTCCGATTTACGAAATTAAAGTTATTTTTTCACTTTTTAGTGTTTTAAGGGTATACAATTCACAAAATACACTAAAAAGTAAGTCATATCATAATATAAAAACTCAAAATGACAAGCGGTAGCAAAATGTATAAAGCCAAAATCCAAAGCACACAACGTCAAAAGATCAAAGTGTCAAAGCGCAAAAAACAAAAGCGTCAATATGATCCTTTGACGAATGGTGGACCTTGGTCATTTTACGAATTTCACATTATACGCTTAGAGCGGTACTTTTTTTTGAGAAGTAAGAACTTTAAGTTAATGTACAGCGTAAATATCATTCACCCTGTACAATACCCTAGAGTTCAAAAATATTATTTTTGTATTAAACGTATATTTCAAAGATACAGGTAAGAACTTGTATTAAATCTACATTGTTATGCCAATTTGAACAATACCGATAACTTGGAATAAAAGCCACAGAGTTAAAAACAGTAGAACAGTCATGACAAGTCTTCAATTTTTCAGGCCTGTTGGTCTAGTGGTCAGTGGCCCTGACTGCTATGCCGGAGGTTGTGGGTTTGATTCCCATCCAGGACAAATGTTAGTGTGATGAACACGATAATTTATTGTGTCTGAGTGTAATTTATCTATAATATGTATGTATTTAGAAATATATAAGTGTGTTTATCAGTTGTCTAGTACTCATACCACAGGCTCTGCTTAGTTTGGGACTAGATAATGTTTTTGCGAAAGTTGTTGTAGAATACTTTGAAATCACAAATAAATATTAAATTAACCAACACTTTATTTACACCACTTACTGCACAAACACAGTAAAAAGTAATAGAATCAATAAAATATTTTATTGCATAATTAGAACAGTTTCCACGTAAAAACAGATTCAGTGTCGTAAAACGAAGACTCCTATTTAAAGTAGATCGGTCTATAAAATAAACTTGAGAATCCAATTAAGAAATGAGCAAGCAACGGATTTATACCAGTCCCTCTTTATTAACGTACATGACAATAAAATGGGATATTCCGACTTTGTGTAGTTGATTCGTGTTCATGAGCAATTAAAACGTTCTATTAAAAGTAGGTACTACACTGTTCAGGGGTCCCTTCACCTGTGTTTTAAACCCGGAAACACTACATGGACTTTGGACAGAAACAATTTAAGTATCTTTTTCATGGGGCAGCATCTTCGAAATACTATTTTAAAAAATAAACTTTATTGTACACCAAAATAGTAACATACATTTTACACAAATTTAAATCTATGGGTACGTATGGGTATGTATGGTGCTTTTATTGCTGACAGTGATATCTACCAGACAACCTTTAGATGAACTGTAAAATCCTAAACTAAAAAGGGATAGTCTGCGGTGTACTAATAGCAAAATAATCAAACAATATTTTACTTTGAAAAAAGGTTTTTATCATTTGTCGAATATAACAACATTATACGGCAAATGTTAGTGTAGGCAAAGAATAAGAAATAGTAGGTTGACTGGCCTGTTGGTCTAGTGGCTAGTCGCCCTGACTGCTATGGAGTTCGTGGGTTCGATTCCCACCCAGGACAAATGTTTGTGTGATGAGCATGATCATTTGTTGTGTTTGGGTGTAATTTATCTATAATACGTATGTATTTAGAAATATATAAGTATGTTTATCAGTTGTCTAGTACTCATAACACAAGCTCTGCTTAGCTTGGGACTAGACGGCGTTGTGTGATATTTGTAGAATATTATTATTATTAGATATGTACTGTATGTATCATGATCACCAGTTAATTTAAAATTACTGTAATATCAAAAATAATTGATATACAGGCTGATACATTTAAACACAGTATTTCAACAGAATATAATATAATATCCTGTATCGTTGCCGAAAATGTGCCTTTCGTTTTCCATCCTCCAAGACCGTTTCCTGCAGCTATTAAAATTTTATGACTGAGCTGGCGAAATGAATGCCAGAATTAGGTTAAGGAGTACCTACGCTGGGCTGGGTTCGCGTGACGTTGATACGCCTTATTCACCGCCAATTTAATGGTAAAAACAATCACAATTCATTTTTCTTCGGTAAGCGGTGTATAGGTACTTACACGCAAATATGGTTCAATTTCAAGTGCCTGAGTATGGAAAATAAATTCTTGTTTTCATTTTGTGAAGAACTAAGAATTTCACCAATTTAATTGAATCCAGTATATCTATTAAGTATATAATATTACACAGCGTAGCAGTACTGCGTTCAGATCGTGTTCAACACCTGTCAGTACCAATATTCCATCTTTGATACTGACAACACTTGGTTGTGGTTGTGCTGATTGCATTCGGTTTCATAAGTCAACTTCGCCCTAAGTAAGAGGTTTGATGACAAAAGATTAAAACTGTCTTTAAAGGTCATTACTAAACGGTAAGACTAACGCAAAGAGCATACTGCATCACATCCATTCATCATCATCATCTGTCATTGACCCCTTCTGCGAAGCAGTAATGCTCGCGAACGAATATCCTTACACCCCAGCCGCCGAGACCTCGACCTCGATTAGAAGCCACGGTAGACGCGGGCTGCGGTCGTCGAGTAATGGGTAGCTCGCCGTCCGGCAGTCCGGTCATCGACCAGATCGTGTCACACTCGACGACGGCGCGTAGTTATCCACGTGCTCCTCAAACAGATATCAGCAAATCGTAGGGGCCCAGCAGGGCCGATGACCGCTAGGACCGCGGATATTTTCTAAAAAGGAAACCCGTAGTCCTAGAACGCAAAGGGCAACTCAAGGACACGGGTGTGGTTTTACTCAGTAAAAGCTTCAGGCTTTTTTCACGCCCTCACGCTCCACCCAGATTGGGAGAAGTCATTGGATAATTTCGCAACTTAAAAAAAAAAAACATTCAGTAACGTAATTTATATTCAAGTTTTCCCATTTAGCTAATAAAGTAGTAAAAATGGTATTAATTAAAAGAGGGATGACGAAAAACGTTACATTGTTGTTATAACTAAAAGCTAAGGTAGATTTCTTGTCTATAGGTACCACAGAATTTTATATTTAAGTTTTCCACTAAGGTTTTGATGCTAATAAAATATTAGATGGGTTAGATCTAACAAGAGATGTATGGGCTCGTAACCTTCCTGCGATAAATGTACTACAATAAAGCATTTCCCTTGGCGGCTTTGTGCTTGTTCTAGAGGCAGCTGATGTAACATGAAGTGGTTTTATTTACCTTATATTTGGACGAGGCAACTCTAATAATGATTGTGATTGTATATTTTGTCCTTGGTACTTCCATCAAGTCTATCTTCGTTTAGTATCGGCTGGCATGTTGGTCTAGTGGTTCGTGGCACTGACTGCTAAGCCGGAGGTCGTGGGTTCGATCCCCACCCAGGAAAAATGTTTGTGTGATGAGCACGATCATTTGCTCTATGCCTGGGTGTAATTTATTTATAGTATGTATGAATTTAAAAATATATTTGTGTTGTTTATCACTTGTCTAGTACTTGTAGCATAAGCTCTGCCCACCTAGCGTCGAGTGTTACTTGAGCATTTTCTCAAATAACGTGTGTTACTCCACTATAGAATGAGACTTTGTAATTAAGAATTCTAACCTTAATTAATTACTTCTTTATAAATACGGGTGTAATACTCACCTGTGTTCTTTCAGTTGCACTTTGCAAGGGCTAGGGTGACTCCTTCGAACAATTCCGCAGCTCTGGCCGGTGTCGGCCCTAACGTGTCTCGTCAATGGTGCGGTCATCTCTTTGAGGTGCGAGTGGAACATACGCGCCGTCAACCTGGCCTTGGTCGGTACGGCACGGGCTTGCGGACTTGGGTAGCCTCATTGCTCACCGTCCGCAAACCCGCGCGTACGGGGCCCACGGCAACTTATTTCCACCATTACACCCATCGATTTAAGTTCGTATATTAAGTTGCTTTTGTTACAGGTACGATAAAGTTAGTCTATTCTATTTTTATCACTTGGACTTACTGATATAAGTACTCAGATTCCATTTTAATTAAGTACAGTGAGACTCTGCGAAGGCCGGCCAAGTGCGAGTCGAACTCGCGCACGAAGGGTTGTGTACCGTCCGTAGCAAAAAAATCACGTTTGTTGTATGGGAGCCCCCTTAAATATCTATTTTATTCTGTTTTTGTATGTTTATCTATCACGGCACATGAGATAGCGCCTGATGACAGATGGACAGACAGACAAACGGGCGGACAGCGGAGTCTTAATAATAAGGTCCGTTTTACCCTTTGGGTACGGAACCCTTGGGGGAGGCCTATGTCCAACAGTGGACGTCCTTCGGCTGAAATCATGATGATGACGGAACGGAACCCTAAAAATCGAACAACACTATGCCGTAAGCGGTCAATGATCATGTAATAAATGTTGTTACCTAAAAGAATGTTTTTTTCTGTCAATTATGTTTATCTACTTACGTTTACGATATCCATCAAGTCTGTGGAGTTTGCTAACAAATTCAATTTGACCCGGTGTCTTTTTAAAAATAAGACAAAGCACTAAATTTTACGAGCAATTATATACCTCAACATTATGAAGTCACAAGCATTTAACTATGTATATTTGTAGGACTTATATAAGTTAGTATCCCCAGCTAATTTAAATAGATACCTATGTAAGTATTACCTTAGAGGCTTAGAGAGCGTGAATACTAAACTAAGGCACTAAAATACTCGAGGTATATATGGATGCGAAGCGGCAAAGATAAAGTTTTAATTAAAATAAAATAATGAACTCTTTATGATCATGATGACGTTAGTTAACTACTTTCTGATTTAGATAAGCAAAAGAGCTTTCTGATTTAATAAAAAAATAATGTTTTTGACAAATCACAATTTACGTACTTGTGCCACAAATTAACGTACCACTATGGTGGCCACAAATAGACCATTCCTTGCTAGAAGTCAACGAGTTGTAGTTATTTTTTTTATTATTATAGATTATCTTATACAAAAGAAAGAAAGAAAAGGATTCTTTCCTTACAGAGAAACAGTTTATTTGTTACAAACAACAAAAATAATACGAAATAATAGTTATTTTTATTCCCCATTTCGGAAAGAGTATTTTTGCTCTTCGATATCTGAGTGCAAAAGCCGTTTTTATCCGCTAGAGGATAAAGTAAATGGAATTTAGAACATCGTGTGCACTAAGTTTGTGAATTCAAAACATCATTAAACCGCCGGGATCGCGATCCCGATTTACAGTCACCGTAGGCGCGAGCATGTGGACAGCGAGCAATGGCTAGCTCGTAAGTAAATTAAAAAAAAATGTTCTAAATTTGATTTAATTTATCCTCTAGCGGATAAAAACAGCTTTTGCACTCAGATATAAAAGTACAAAAACACTCTTTCCGAGATGGTGGATGAAAAAAATATTGACTAAAATATTATATCAAAGGAAAAAAGCCAAAGTAGCGGCTAGGAAGCTCGACGTTCTTCAAAAGGTCCTGCGGTACTTAAGACCTGGGCAGCTTCTAATATCCGTATCCGTATCCACCCTTACGTTGTTGAAACTTCAACGGTCCGAACTAAGCGATTTGCTTCGTCGTTTTTACCGCGTACATCGAGGGTTTGGAAGGGGAAGGGTGGATACTCGCCGTACGTCGGGTTGTCCGATGATAGAAAGGAGATGGCGGAATCAAGTCATGCAATTCCCGCGCACACTCTCCAAAATGCAACCTGTAAAATACCGATAGGCTGGCTACCCTGCGCCTGTGCTCGAGGCTTTGTATATTGGACTTAACGAAATCTGGATCCCCAATTAGCCTCTTCGCACGCCTTTCTACTGAGTCCAAAGCTGCTAGATGGCATTTTGCAGCACCAGCCCATATGTGACTGCAGTACTCCACACACGATCGGACCTGTGCTTAATATTTTTCCTAATCGCAAAAAAAAGGTTTTTTGTGACGTAACTACAAATGTACAGTTTTTAGATTTTTTCCTGTACTTGTGCTATTAGACATGCAAAATTTCAGGATTCTAAGTCAACGGGAAGTACCCTATCAATTTTGATTCCCTTGAGATTGTCGAAATACACGTTTTTTCCGACATAAACGACCATATCTTATTTTCCGTTAACTCAGATGTTTGATTTTTTCACAGCTTCATGGAACCGCAGACCTGAGTATATGGTTTTAATTTCAACTCGTTACCTCCACGTACCGGAAGACGTAGCGTTGGAAGGCCTCTTACAAGGTGGACCTATAACCTGGTAAGGGTTGCGGGAATCCGATGGATGCGAGACGCACAAGATCGTTCATTGTGGCGACACTTGGGGGAGGCCTATGTCCAACAGTGGACGTCTTTTGGCTGAAATGATGATAGGTCACGATGCGTTCTCGAGATAAAGGGTCTTGACAGACAGACGGACGGACAACAAAGTGATCCTATGAGGGTTCCATTTTTCCCTTTTGAGGTACGGAACCCTAAAAAATTACCTGTGACCTGAATAAACTACGTGATCTTTAAAAAAAAACAAAATAACGCGGCGCTGATGTTCTAATATTATGAACAGACTCACGAACCACAGACTAAAGAAAATAAATCGTAAAGCATTGTGTGTTGACCGTATGCATTTGTAGCAAATCTAAGATTGCGATCACTCCATGCAGAAGCAAAATCTTACCATAGTACCTATGACAAAAGAAAAATGTTCTTGTATTTTCTATTATTACTAAAGAGTTCTATACCGAACGAGGCATATGGGAAGCAATCTTTCTTAGTTTAAAAGGCAATCTGTGAAAAAAAAAAGATAAAACTTAACACCTTTGCAGACTTACGACATCAGCATGGGTTTACAAAATCACGTTTATGAGCTGCTAAAAAAAACTCTCCTGTTATGGCAAGCCATAACGGTGCATATTTGAAACATCCTGTAGAAGGCATTGAGGTAACAAAGACCATTTTATGAATAAACCGACAGTTGTTGTTTAGCTTTTATTTTTTAACAGAACCGGACACTTGCCAAAAACGTATGAGTTATGCTCGATACTTATACCTGAAAAAAAAACTGGTATATTCCAGTGGAAAGCTTTAGTCATAGTAAAACTCTATGCAAAGCTCAACTATTTTCTGATCAAGCTTTGTTTTAGTTGGGAAATCATCGTGGATTTCTGCCCCCCTAGCCAAGTTACAACCGTTTCGTTTCGATTCTCTTTTCGTCGATCACCTCGATTCAGCCACGCCTCCAATTCCTTTGTTTTGACGTCATCTCAACGCTCCGTCACGTGGTCAGAACAAAAGAATAGGAGGCGTGGCTGACACAAGATGATCAACGAAACGAAACGGTTGTAACTTGGCTAGGAGGGCTGATTTCTACTGAGTAAAACCCACCTGTTCCATCAGTTGCCCTTTGCGTTCTAGTCTTTGAACTCTTTTGAACAATCCGTACTGACACTTTTTTTTTAGTAGTCTATTGGTCTATTGTTTGTCCCACTACTGAGCAAAGGCCTCCCCTTTCTCCTTCCGAACCTCTCTATCTAGGGCGATCTCTGGCCGAGTTTGCCTCGAGAACACGATCAGATCGTCACACCACCTTCGCTACGGTCGACCGTTGACGTCGACGACGTCTACCTCCCTTAGGTGTCCAGTAAGTGACAATCCTCGCCCATTTGTCCGGGTGCATTCGTGCGAAGTGGCCAGCCCGCTCCCACTTTCGTCTGGCTGTTTGTCCCCGACATCTGCTATTTGAGTTGGCACTAATACTATAAAATAAAAAAAATACTATAAGGCAAAAGTTTTTAAATACGTGTGAATGTGTGTGTCAATGCTTGTATGTTTATTTTATTTATTATTTATTTATCTTTATTTGAGTGTATGTAGACATAATATATAACAGAAAAAATATAAAGGCGAGATTATAAGGAATGTTGACAATTGTTAGTTATTCCTTCACTCACACAAGTTTGGATGAAATTTGTTCACGGGTAGACCATGTCCTGGAATAGCACATAACATGCTTTTTAGGGTTCCGTACCTCAAAAGGAAAAAATGGAACCCTTATCGGATCACTTCGTGGTCCGTCTGACTGTCTGTCTGTCTGTCTATCTAGACCCTTTATCTCAAGAATGCGTGCAGGTATCGAGTTGAAATTAAAACCACATACATAGGTCTGCGTCTCTTGAAGCTGTGAAAAAATCAAACTTCTAAGTTAACGAAAAAACAGTTACGGCCTTTTAAGTCACAAGAAACGTGTATTTCGACAATCTCAAGGAAATAAAAATTCATTGGGTACTTCCCGTTGACCTAGAATCCTGAAATTTGCCATGAAGCAAGGTATCATAGCACAAAAGTAGGAAAAAATCTGAAAACTGTAGTCTTAAAACTTTTTTTGCGAAATCTTCGCAACTCAATTCGTTAATTGAACTGTTTTCTTATGTAAGTTTGTACGGAACCCTCAGTGCGCGAGTCCGACTCGCACTTGCCCAGATTATTTATTCTGTAAGTATGTTCCTTTGGGATATTTTTTTACTTTCACGCGAACGAAGCCGCTGACAGAAGCTAGTATTAAATAATTTAGTGAACAATAAATAAATAATGCCCAATATTACAGTAAAATATCTTCAAATTCTGGAATAAATAGGACTGGGTAAAGTTCATCCAAATTCCATTAAAATAATACAATAACACAAATGGAGTCGTAGTTCAATCTCAGACATTTAAATTGTTAAGCTTACGTGTTAGCGGCACGAAACTTATCTCCAAGTGTTAGTTGAATTAGTGTTTCGCTGAGTTATTAGATTTATCACTTTGACAAGTACTGATTGGTTTGCTTGTTACTCAAATTTATACCGACCTTGAAGTCAGCTCAGCGCTGAGTTGTGGACTACAAACATTTTTCATTTAAATATTTTTAGAGACTCATTTCTCATTTTGAGATTTAGATTAAGACTATTTTTTCTGTGAACTTAAATAGGGTTCATTTGCATTGTTCTTTTTTAATGATTACGAATTAAAAAGGTTTTTTTAAAGATTCTTAAAGATTAATTAGAAGAGTGTATACCTAAGCGAGCTCGATAACTATAGAAATATCACCTCTACCGAATAGTGGTGCCGCCTGTTCATCTGAAACAATGTTATCTGTGCAAACACGACATTAGACACTAACCTCTAACATGTACACAATCACATACACAACAACCCTTTGTAAATAAATGTCCAGAAAGATATAAGGCAGAGTGCGCACCTTTCGATAGCTTTTCAGCTGTTTGAGAGCGCGGGCGGCGGCGGGCGAGAGGTTGGTGCGATGTTGGTATGCCAAGCACGCGTCCCTTTCTTTGTTTCGCCCGCTTATAACGAGATATTGTGATTCCCCGCCATTACGACACCGCATACACAGATGATGCGAATATCAAACACCGCATTAGATACACGTTTTCTTATTAAGAAGAGGTATACGCTGAATAATAACAACGTTATTGACTTTCTTTATAGATATTGGCGCAGATATTTGCACCTATAGGTACTGTATCGATAAGCTAATAAATTTTATGGCCCCATGCGACCTACTTGCCTGATTATGTATTCGTATGAAACCATTTAATGATTTATGAATGCGTTGTGTTTATGTGTGAAGCTAGGGTTGTAAAATATGACGCAATTTTTGTTTACGCTATAAATGTGAGATAAGAGAAAAAGGGTAGGTATTCCTATGTATAAAATGATGGCAGCCGCATTGCATAAAAAACCTTTATTATTTTTGCTTTATTTTGTAGGTTTCTTACAAAAAGTCGAATGATATTAATCAAAACAGTAAAATATTCTTGATATTGTTATTATTACTTATTACCTAATTTATGAAAGACCTTGGTAGAATGATATTTTTCCCTTTTTATTTTATTTTCATAGCTATGTTACTCGTCTGTATTGAAGTTTCCATCGTGTACCTAAATAATGTAGTAGAATTTATTTTGGTCTTAAATATTTCTTTATCGTCAATATTTATGAGTGAAAACCTCCCTACACACAAACGCTCGTAACTTGTGAGATATATTTCACCTCAATTTCCAAATAAAATAAAACAACGTAATCATAAAACATAATAACCTTTGTAGTCGGGTAACAAAACAAAACCCAACAAACGTAACCGTGTGTCCCAGTCGATGCTAAGCTTCGTCGTGATATTTAATATTCGTCCGGAACACCTTTAATCCCATACAATCGGCCGCAAACGACCTGACACGGGAGTTCCTACGCCCGACCCGGTGTGGCTTGAAGCACTGCATGCGCGGTGTAAGACACGGGCTTTACCTTCTTGGGAATCATGGCGCCCACTTACACGGGGTCAATTTCTTGTCTTGTATGGAAAATTATCGAAAAACAGTAATTGAATATCGTCACCCCTTTCCATCCAAAATTGACTGACCAAACTTCGGTTTTTTAAATTTTCTAAGTCACAGTTCGAAATTCGAGAAATACATCCGGTGTTTCATTTATCATTTTGTGTTATAACCAGTCGTGTAGAATTTCAAATCTGAAAAAATAACTCGATCATCTCTCATACAAACTTATTTATTAACCCTTTTAGATAATGAACAAAAAAAATCCTTCCTTAGTTCACCAGTGATGGACTTACCTACGAAAAGCGTTTCTTTTTTATTTATAAAGAAGACTATATATCCGCAGACCATGTCCCACCTTCGATCCTACATCACGTGCCCTGTTACTTGTTCACGTAGGGACCTAATGACAGCATCAGCGGACGGTATTGCCGTGGCCGAATACTGGGCCAGGCAAGGAATTTAACTAGTTTTGCAATCGGCACGCTAAGAAGAAGACTGTATAATTATGATTTTTTGTTTCTGGTTTGGCAATTTCATTCTTTAATGTGACAATATCAGTACGAATCTTGCAAAAACCATCTCGCTTTTTGCCAGACAAGATACTCGCCTCGTGTAAATGGCGCTTAAAGGGAAAGTTGGTGTGTTTGTTGTAATTAAGGGCTGTTTCAGAGTGTTCGGTAAAAATAAAAGTAAAGATAAAGTGAAAGTGTACTAGACCGTTGCATATTGCATGGGAATGTTCTTTTATTTATGTTTTCACGTTCGTTTTCTATACGCGAATATGAGCTTCAAGCCCAGGTTTCAAGTGATGCTCTAACATATTGGGATCGAATTCCAATATTCTTTCTTTTATTTAAAATATGCACTCACTGGTTTATTAAATTCTCGTGAAACTTCAATGTTGGTCTTAAAACTAACTTTATCCTGGAAACTTCTAGCTTGCCTTCTCTGATATATATATTTACCATTTACTTTGCGTGGCCAACTGTTGGTTTACCACTACATAACTAAAAACCTCCATGTCTCCCCTTCATTCTGGTTACAATCAAGCTGCATACATTTTCAGGATTAATTTTGGAAAGTGTCCTCGGGAATTGCATGACTTGATTCTACAGTCACCTTTCTACCATGGGAAACTCGACATACGACGAGTATCCACACTTACGTTGTTGAAACTTCTACGGTCCGGACTAACCGTTTCGCTTAATCGTTTATACCGCGTACGTCGAAGGACTGGAACAATTTGCCTGCTGCGGTCTTCCTGTCCAATTACAATTTAGGTGTCTTCAAGGCTAGAGTAAATAGGCTCCTAATAAACTAGTGCGCCTCACCATCAACGATTGCATTACTGCTTACCATCAGGTGGGATCGTAGTTAAGTACTGGTTTATACCAATTTAAAAAAAAAACAACACACGTAGTAACCTGGTTCAAAACATTCACATCCTTGTTCGCTGTAACCTTTTAACAGCAGTACTACACGGCGAGTCATAGCCGCCAAGTTACCGCTGTCTGTGGCTTCGTTTCAAGCACCACATTAAGAGGTTCCACTCGGTTGTATTTTACAACGTCTTGATCGTTTACGGTTTTCTTTTATTCCTTGTACTAAGTGTAAAATGACATGACCGGTGGTAGTACCTGAAGTAGTTAAAAGGTTAGGCAAGTAGGTACAGAACTGGGCTAGTAACAAGGGACAACATTGCCCCTCCTTCATCCTACAACCACCATTATGGTGGCTTTAGAAGGAGATTATCATGCAGGTTTGAGTCCAGAACCTCGGCTGAAGGTTGTTGAAGACTTATATCATACCATGTGGTTGTCAGTCAGTTAGATGTCAGAACATTCCCCTTCAGATAATCAAGACGATTACCATTCGCCGAAACAATTTTTTCTGGGTATATTTGTATCTATACAAGCTAATATTACGATGTTCTTCTACTTATAGATTTGTGGCGTTGCTTATGGTGATAAGCGAGTCCAGTTATCATGTTAAAATACAATCACGAGCATATTTTTGGTAGGAAAAATCAGTTATATTTTTTGATTGACTTGGAATTGAGCCTTTTGACCTCAGTTGCTGGAGGCGTTTAGCTACAGACAACGTAAATGGGTATCTTATCAATTACTGGATTCTAAGAAAGAGTATTTCAGGACACATTTGGAGACTCAACAAAAATAATATCACTCTTACCTACTTATTTATTAACAGACTTTGATTATTACAACAGAAATGTTCAGTCGCGCGCGCGGTGTTGTCAGTAGCGCACGTTAAATTTTATCGGAGTTAATTTTTCTTCTACCCACTAGATGTAGAAATGAATATAAGTGATATTTTTGAAGAGGAGGAGAATAATAATATTGATGTCAGAGTGTTAAACATGGAGGACGTAGCTGAGGTTGAAATGACGAATTTACGAGCAGAGGTTAGTGACAGTGTGATGAAAGGAAAAGCGGAGAAAAGACCGAGAGAAGACGGTGAAGAAAGTGAGAATTGTGAGGAAGGATTTACAACGGTTATAAGAAGCAGGCCAAAAAGATTATTAAGAAGAGATTCAACCACTGAGCTGGGTAAATGTGAAGTTTGTATAACATCCTTAAAGGTTTTGCCAAAACAAATGGGTATGGCGAAATTATTGAGGGATTTGAATATACAAAATATAACAAATATTAAATACCGCAGCCCATATAAAGTGTTAATTAAGTTTGATAAAAGAGAACAAGCAGAAAAATTAGTAACAAACAAAAAAATAATGGAATTAGATGCGAGATGTCAATTTGTTGACGAAGTGAATATATGTTACGGTGTAATTAGGGGCATAGAATTAGAATACAGTGACAAAGATATTCAAGATACCCTCAAAAGTCCATGTGAAATAATGTCTGTAAGAAGACTTAAACGCGCTACTTCTGAGGGTAAGTGGGAGGATAGTGAAACCGTTCGCGTGGGTTTTAAAGCACAGATCATCCCTACCTATGTTTACGCGTATGGGTGCAGGCTTGCAGTGGAAAATTATGTATTTCCCGTTACTCAATGCTCTGTTTGCTGGAAGTTTGGTCATATTAAAAAGTTCTGCCCATTAAATAAAATAATATGCCCTAAATGTGGATTAAACCATGAAAATTGTGAAACAGAAATATATAAATGCCCTAACTGCAAAGGTCCCCATATGGCCATAGATAAGAAATGCCCCATGTTTATAAAAGAAAAGCAAATTCGAAATTTAATGACCGAGGAAAGTGTTACTTATCGCAAGGCCTTACAGATCTACCTAGCAAAAAATGTGAAAATCTCCAATACAAGCACCAATTCAGGAATATATGCGAGCACAAACAGCATACGTGCCGAGCCAGTAAATACAGTGGCACTTATTCATCGAGAAGAATCTTCAGACGATATATTTTCAGAGAAGGAACAAGAAGTAAACACCAAAACAGTTTCATTTCCAATTCAGCAAACCAGTAAGAAGAAGAAACATAAAAAGACAAGCAAAGGAAGTATTTCTAATAAACAGGTAGAAGAAGAAGTAGATCTTATCAACAGTAATCAGAATACAAATGAAAAACCCATGGAGGAAGAAAAGAGTAACGAGAGAAGGAAAGGCTTTGAGTTTAGAAGATTATGGTTAAAGCTGAAGCAAGTAATTATGTCTACAGGTAAATTTGAAGATAAAATGGATTTATTGTGTGAAATCATTTTGGAAGAATGTAAGTTGTTTATAGCAAATATGTTTAATGACTGGCGTGTTTTTAAAAAAATTGTAGCTTTTTTCGATGGATAGTAGACCTAAAAAAATGCAGATTAACTTAATGCAGTGGAATTCACGTAGTTTAAAGCCAAAACTGGCAACCTTTGAATCGTTATTAAACTTAGAAAATATACACATCGCTATTATAAGTGAGACCTGGCTGGATGACGAAACACCTCTCAATTTAACTGGATATAATATCTATAGACACGATCGAAATGACTCGTATGGAGGTGTTGCCATAATTACACATAAATCAATCCAAACCCAACTTTGCCCCACTCATGTCTCTAATTCGGGTATAGAAGTTGTACGAGTCAAATTAATTAACTGTAAAGATCTAGAAACAATTATTTCTATTTACTGCCCATCATCCGTCGCCGTGAATGCTTCTGACTGGGACAATCTTTTTTCACTCACTTCAAGAAAGACTATTATTGCTGGGGATTTTAATGCCCACCACTCGAATTGGTCTTATAAGACAGACCAGAGGGGACTACAGCTACTGGACTCGTCATTGGAAAATGGATTTGTAGCATTGAACAATGGGGACCCAACAAGAATAACAATGGTGAATAACTTGGTAGTTAAATCAGCTCCGGACATAACTTTTTCATCAACGGACATAGCTTTAGATCTAAAATGGCAGGTTATTAATGAAAACTTAGGTAGTGATCATCTCGTTATTAAAATTTCAGCATTTTGTAATAATACAACGTATTTTACCGAAAAACGTAATTTTAAGAAGGCCAACTGGGTAGGGTATCACAACTATCTCGATGACTCACTGCGCAATTTAAATAGTTATGTATCCATCCAGGACAGATACGATAATATATTAGAAAAAATTAATTTAGCGTGTGACAGTAATATACCTAATCTTCGCACATGTCACAATCTATTAGGAAAATTCAAACCGAAAGAGTATTGGACGCCGTCACTATCTAAAGCCGTTGCTGAAAGAAGGTTGGCGATGAGTACGTTTAGAAAAAATCCAACTCCAATTAACCTAAAGATTTTAGAAGACAAAATAGAGAAAGCCAGATTATTGATACAGAAAGCTAAGTCAGAAAACTGGAGAAAATTCTGTAATGGTATCAATGAAACCACATCAGTTTCCGACATGTGGCAAAAAATGCGATGGTTTAAAGGCTATAAAAAATCTACTGTTTCTATTCCTGAAGAAAAGTTGAATGAAATGCACTGTTCCCTTGCTCCGAATTTTGTTTTAAACTCACCACCAGTTATACGATCTACAAACGAATTGTTAGACTCACCATTTACGATTTCGGAGCTTAAACATTGCTGTAAGAAAAAAGACACGGCCCCGGGTAGTGACGGGGTAACATATTCCATGGTTTACAACCTTCCTTGTGTCGGTAAGCAGTACTTACTGGATTTATATAATGATATCTATATTTCAGGCGTTGTTCCGAGTCAGTGGCGAACTATTTTAATCATACCTATACCTAAATCAGCCAGCAATAGTGGTGAAACCAAAGTAAGACCAATATCTCTTATGTCGTGTCTTTGTAAATTGTTTCATACTATGATTACTCGACGGTTGGAATGGTTTATTGAGAAGCACAAAAGTTTATCTCCATATACTACAGGCTTTAGAAGGGGCCAATCATGTTTAGATAGCCTAACAAGGCTTATCACTTTCATCCAGTTAGGTTTCACAAATAAAATCCCCACTGTAGCTTGTTTTGTAGACGTAGAAAATGCATACAATAACATTCTAATTGATAGAGTAGTTATTACACTAGATGAATTAGAGGTCGGTAAAAACATTTGTAAATACTTGTGGTCATTCCTAAGTGCGAGATGTCTCTTAGTTAAGAAATATGATATGGTAGACCTAATGAGTGCTAGATGGACTAGTAAGGGTCTAGCTCAAGGTGACCCGATATCGCCTCTATTGTTTAATATAGCAACTTATAAAATTTGCAACTCAGTTCAAGATGTTATTGTCTCCCAATATGCCGATGATTTTGTGATCTATTTTAGTGATAAGGATATTAACGTCTGTCAAGAAAATCTGCAAAGAGCTCTAAATGCGTTCTCAATTTTACTAGATAATTTAGGATTAAAAATATCAGAAACTAAATCAAATGTTTGCGTTTTTAGTAGAGGAAGGAAAAAGCATGAAATTAGCTTGGAAAACAATGATAAACTTTTACCATCTGTAAATTGTGTTAAATATTTAGGGATGTGGCTTGACAGAGCATTGTTATGGAGTAAGCATATTAATGAAGTAATTGAAAAAGCCACAAGATTTTTAAATTTATTAAAAGTACTGGCTGGTCCAGGTTGGGGCATTCATCCTAAGCATCTGAGAACATTATTTATATCATTGATAAGAAGCCGAATAGACTTTGGTAGCATTTTATATGACAGTGCAGCTAAAGTTCATTTATCCAAACTCGATAAATTTCAGAATCGGGCATTAAGAATTATAGGTGGATTTATTAGAAGTACACCAATATATGTAATGGAGAGTGAAGTGTGTATCTTTCCACTTAATATTAGAAGACTATACCTAGCTTATAAGTATTGCATTAAATCTATGTCTTGTTCTGATAACGTAACTGTCACATTGTTAGATAGATTATGTGCTCTCAACCACACTGGTTACTGGAGAACTAAAAAAAAGTCGTCGCTGCTTCTGACTTATAATGAATGTAGCGCATATATAATTCACTCTTCCAATCCACTCGAAATGTTCACTCTTAACACTTGGGTAACTTATATACAAATAGATAAGGTTATTGTGGATAATTTAGAGTGCATTAATGGTCCAAAAAAGAACGAAGATCTAGCTTCTCTTAAATATTATGTTATTGAAGAACTACATAAGAATTACAGTGATTGGCGACGACTTTATACAGATGGCTCTAAGAGCAAGGATGGTCGGGGAGTCGCTATATTTGATCCAGTTACTCAGGCTTCCCATTGTTTTAAAACTAATTCTCATGTGTCCATAATGTCGCTGGAGCTCATTGCTATTTCAGAAGCCCTAAGCCTATGCAGTGACAGTGAGCAAAATATCGTTATAATAACTGATAGCAAAAGTGCTCTACAACACGTGGCTCGATGTGCATCTGGGTTCAGAGGCACATCGATAGCCTACAAAATTTTAAAATCCATATATGATTTTAATTTACGGCTAATAAATGTGAAGTTGCAATGGGTTCCATCGCATATAGGACTGGCGGGAAACGAGGAGGCTGACAGATTAGCAAAATTAGCTATTACAGAAGGCAAAGCAATAACCATATCACCTGACTACACAGAATTACTGCCAAAATTTAAAAGATCATGTTACGAAAAGTGGGACCAATACTTTGAGGATACAAGTAAAGTCAAAGGGATTTGGTACAAGATCATACAACATCAGCCCCCTCGCACTCCTTGGTTTGTAGACACCAAAATGAGCAGAACTCTCATAGTAGTGGCTTTAAGGCTTCGTTCTGGACACTATCCCACCAAAAGATTTGGTCATATGATGAAAAAAATAGATTCCCCAAATTGTGACGTGTGTGGAGTTATTGATGATGTCCAGCATCTTTTGGTGGAATGTGTCAAAAATCAAACGGGTAGGGAGCTACTGGCAAAATTAAGAAAGATCAATAAAATTGATATAGGATTTTTCTTTGAAATTCTGGCCGATCCTAGAAGTGATGCTGCTAAGATCACATTTGACATGGCAATGTGTCGGTAGTTAAACCTTGTTAACAAAATGTTTAATCAACTGTGTTGATTACTAAGTTAAGTTGTTATTGTAAAATTAGGTTAGGTTATGATGGGGCTGACATGCTCTTAGAGATTAAAGTCCCTAAAAAATAAAGAGAAAAAAAAAAAAAAAAAAAAAAAAAAACAGAAATGTTTTTTTGGATTGTGTTTAGCGACATCGTCACCAATTATTTTCCGATTTTAAGGTTTTTTTTTAAGGAAGAATATTTTTTAATTTTTTTGGAGAATATCTGATGATATGATGAATGATTTCGGTTATGGACTGCGGCCAAGAGAAATTTCTGAAAAGAAAGCTCGTGGTCCCAGAACACAAAGTGGCAACTGAAGGATACAGGCGTGGTATTAGTCAGTCTGATACGCATTTTCGCACGACGCTAGAGCGGTAGAAGTCATTGGATAACTTGCCATCAAAAGGAAATCCAGGATTCGATAGTTTATTGTTTATACAAATTCCTAAATATCATTACGCTGGTACACTCTGAAAGGGAACGCAGATGTGTACAGTTATTTTGCCAGTTATGTTCAAACATGTCGATACCTTACTCAAGAACCAGCTTATTATTGTTTGTAGTTAGTTGGGTAACTTTAGCTGTAGGACAAAACTGAGAAAATAAAAAAACATTAATATTCCACTGACTTCCTAAATTAAAAACACTGAATATTACATTAATTTCGGAAGACGGTGTCAAAAACAATGCAATAAAACCAGAGACACCGCCTTCCAAAATTAAAGTTATTTTGCTATTTTTAGTGTTTTGAGGGTTCCGTACCCCAAAAGGAAAAACCCTTATAGGATTACTTTGCTGTCCATCTGTCTGTCTCTCTGTCTGTCAAGACCCTTTATCTCGGGAACGCGTTGAGGTACCGAGTTGAAATTAAAGAAGCTTGAAGCTGTGAAAAAACCAAACTTCTGAGTTAACGAAAAAAAAAGATACGGCTGTTTATGTCGCAAAAAAACGTGTATTTTGACACTCTCAAGGCAATAAAAATTCATAGGGCTAATAGCCCATTGAGCTAGAATCCTGAAATCTAGCATGAAGCAAGGTCTTAACGCACAAGTATAGGGAAAAATCAGAAAACTGTAAATTTGTAGTCACGTTATAAAAAAAAAAAAACTATTTTTGCGATTCGGAAACATCTTCGTAACTCAATTCGGGCACCGGGTGCCCGAGTACCTCTGTCGTGTGATCGAGGCCTACCTGTCGGTCAGGTACATCATCTACCCTGGTCACCAGGGAAAGTGGAAACGGCGAGAGATGTCGTGCGGTGTTCCGCAGGGATCGGTACTAGGACCGCCGTTGTGGAACATCGGGTACGACTACGTGCTGCACGGCGACCTCCCTGACGGGGTCAGTGTGGTTTGCTACGTAGACGACACGCTGGTCCTGGCGCAGGGAGAGTCGTACCAGGCGGCGGTTGAATTAGCGACACGCGGGGTTGCGATGGTCGTTGATAGAATCCAGCAATTGGGACTCGAGGTGGCGCTGCACAAGTCCATGTGTTTTCACGGCCCTCGGAGCGCGCCACCTCGGCGTTCCCAACTAACGGTAGGAGGAGTTCACATCGGCGTCGGGTCGACGATGAAGTACCTGGGACTCGTCCTCGACAGCCGGTTTAATTTCGAGGAGCACTTCCGACGTCTGGCTCCCAAACTGAATCGGACTGGGGCTGCCCTCAAGCGGCTTCTACCCAACCTTGGGGGTCCAGACGCCTCCTGCCAGAGGCTCTACGCAGGCTTTACCCAGTCCATGGCCCTTTATGGGGCGTCGGTGTGGGCGCCGTCGCTGCGAAAACGACCGGCGGCCTAGCTGAACGAGTGCCAGAGGGTCATGGCCATACGGATGGTGCGGGGATACCGCACGGTTTCACGTGAAACGGCGAGCCTCCTTGCTGGCCAGCCACCATGGAATCTGGCGGCAACAGGCCTTGCACGCATGCACGATCTGCGCGTGGAGATGCAACGCCGGGGCGAAACTCCGCTGCCGCAACAAGTCGCGGCATGGCGGAAAGAGTTCCGGCGGGATCTCATGGTATGAATGAAATCATGAATGGTGACAGCGACTATCGCAACCCAGTGCTGGGCACGCCATAATTATGGTGATAAGTCCCCTCTTTGAGGAGTGGCTGGAAAGGCAAAACGACGTCCATACCTTCCGCATGACGTAGGTCCTCACCGGACATGGTAAGTTAGGATGGTTCCTGCACCGGATCCGTGCGGAAGAAACGCCCGGGTGTCACCATTGCGTGGACCGCCCGGAGGACACGGTGGAGCACACGGTGGAGGTGTGCCCCGCTTGGGAAGAGCAACGCCGTGTCCTCGTGGGGGCGATCGGCGGCGGTGACCTCTCGCGCCGGGCCTTGGTACAGGCCATGGTCCGGAGCGAGGAGGAGTGGCAGGCGGACGCCTCCTTCTGCGAAGCAGTAATGCTAGCAAAGGAGGCGGCCGATCGCGTAAGACAACGGTCCTCACGCCCCAACCGCCGCCGTGATTCTGATCCCGATTTCCGGCCACCGTAGGCGTGAACTTGCGGACGGTGAGCAATGGGTAGTTCGCCGTCCGACCGCCCGGTAACCGTCTGGACCGAGCCCAAGTCGTCGACGGCGCGTACTGTTTCACGCGCACCTCAAGGAGATGTCAGCATCTGTAGGGGCCCATCAGGATCGAAGCCTACTGAGGCCAAGGGTCTGATTCTGAAAGGAAGACTCGGCCTTGGTACGAAAGGCAACGACGGAACAGTGGGGGGTGAGTGGGTTTTTAGTCAGTAAAAGTCTGAAACTATCTCCCGCTCCGCTCAGAGCTTGGGATGTCATAAGATGATTTTTCCACCGAAAAAAAAAACTCAATTCGGGAATTGAACTTTGTTTTCATAGGTAAGTTTCTACGGAACCCTCAGTGCGCGAGTTCGACTTGCTCTTGCCCGGTTTTTTATATTATATGGAAGTTGATTATATGTTTTTTTGCAAAAAAAAATATTTCATTATATCAACTCAAAGCTACTTCGTTACTGAAACAGTAGGTAACTTTGATATTTGAGTAAGCAAAGCCTAGTTTATTTAATGCTAAGTGCACAGTTCACATAGGATAACTATTTGGAGAACAAACTAAAGTTGGACTACTGTCTGCTGGTGCTGTGGCCTTGTGGCGGCTGTTCTTAAAGTTCACAGACAGTCAATACCAATGTTCTCAATTTTATTGTTACTATACTGAAATAGTTTTTGAGTTGCAATGTAACGAAGCTTAGTTTTAATTTAATTGTACCTATCTAGACACAGCTTTATTTGAAGTTACTGTATGATATTAATTTATAAAAATTGGTTTCAATGCCATAAGCTCGTTTTAAATTCAAATGAGGTTTTAAAATCTTCATAAAACGAATGATTTAAATGTTACGTTTTGCGTCGAAAATTTTGCACTAATTATTATTAATAACAATTTAATACAAAAGGCTTACCGTAGCATTCGATGTCACCTAACATAGCGGGTATGACGCAACGATCATTATAACATAACACAGACAAGCAAGGGTGAAATCCTATCCCATTCGCGCCCTCAGATTAAAATTAAATTTTATAACGCGTCAGCGAATAGCTACACAGCTGTAGCGGTTATTGTCTAAAACCTTAATTTAATTTCATGTGAATTCGTAAATATCGTTTGTGTAGGTGTAAGCAAACAATAATTGTTTAAGCGGTTGAGCCTTATTCGTAAGATATGAGATCTTTTGTAGAAATTAATTACTAAATATTAATTTTGTGGCATTTTATAGCTTTAGTACAAAAGATCTGGGACTAAATTGGCTTGAGGACAAAATACTCAAAGCCTGAGCCTTATTTTAATAATTAAATAATAAGTATGTTTACACAAAGTGCTTGTTATAAAGGCAAAAACTTACTTAAATATTACCTACTCTAAGAATAAGCTGAATTGGGACTCTAAATTGCTACCTAACGAAAAGAAATGGTATCCTTCCTCAATTCTATCGCCAGAAATACCCGGATGATTAATAATCCACACGAATATTCTGACCGAGGCATAACATCGCAATAAGATAACTATATCTAGTAAACGGATTCCCAATAAATACGGATAACCTTTGCAAGTCGGATGTCGATACGATAATAACATGTAAACACCGAAAGAGGAGGAAAATAAGGCAATCACATTGTATCACAACCGGGGTATGCGTCGGATCATTTTCCTTTGCTGATATGTATTTCATAAATCAGGCATCTATATGAGAAAATCTGATATTATTGAGAATGTCGCACGAAACCGATGTTCGCGCATCGACGGGCACTTCACTAAGCCTTTACAACGAGAAATTTCAATTCTCAACACATGAGACGAATCAACATCATCACCATTCCGTGCGTTGCCCCATCGAACAGCTCCTTGTTTCTTGCAGTCTTTATTTGTGATATTAATTATTCGAGAATTGATATAATACTATCTGCTGCCAATGACTTCGCACGCGTGATAGTAGAAAATTATCCCGAGGACAAAAAAAATGATCTAGATCAAAAAAATAGTCATATTCCAGGACATGATCTATCCGTGTACCAAGTTTCATTAAAATCTGTTCTGCCGTTCGAGCGGAAAGAAGTAACAGACATATACACACACACTCACAAACTTTTGCGTTTATAATTTTAGTGCGATTTAAGTTTAGACATTCGTAACTTACATAAATACGAAAATACAGTGTTCGTCAAACAAGGAAATGGTTAAAAACGTTTAATGAACACCAAAACATGTTCAGTACCTATTCATGTAAAGGGATGATTAATTTTCCATCCCCCTTTTTAACTCGCCGCCTACACAAGAACTAATCCTCTCTTTCAGCCGAATTAATGAGACACGATATGATGAGCAGGATACATAAAATGTGTGGATCTTGTGTCTATGGTAGTTGTATAACCCGATCTGTTGAAAAGCATCGTTGTTTTTCTATATCAATCATCGTCATTTTCGTGCTCTTGTCCCGTTTTATTTGGTGTTGGCGTAACATATCTTTTTTAGGGTTCCGTACTTCAAAAGGAAGAAACGGAACCCTTATAGGATCACTTTGTTGTCCGTCTGTCTGTCAAGACTCTTTATCTTGGGAACGCGTGGAGGTATCTAGTTGAAACTGAAAAAATCAAACTTTAAATTTAACGAAAAAAATATATATACGGCCGTTTATGTCGTCAAAAACGTATATTTCGACACTCTCAAAGGAATCAAAATTCATGGGGTACTTCGATAAGTCCAATCTTTGAGGAGTGGCTTAAAAGGCAACACGGCGGCCTTACCTTCCGCATGACGCAGGTCCTCACCGGACATGGTAAGTTTGGGAGGTTCCTGCACCGGATTCGTGTGGAAGAAACGCCCGCTTGTCATTATTGTGCGGACAGCCTGGAGGACACGGTGAAACACACGGTGGAGGTGCCCACTTGGGCAGAACTACACCTTGTCCTCGTGGGGGGTTTTCTCGCGCCGGGGTTTGGTACAGGCCATGGTCCGGAGCGAGGAGGAGTGGCAGGCGGTCGCTTCCTTCTGCGAAGCAGTAATGTTAGCAGGAGGCGGCCAATCGCCTGAGGCAACGGTCCTCACGCCCCAACCGCCGCCGGGATTCCGATCCCGATTTCCGGCCACCGTAGGCGCGAGCTTGCGGACGGTGAGTAATGGGTAGTTCACCGTCGGACCGTTCGGTAACTGTCCGGATCAAGCCCAAGTTGTCGACGGTGCATACCACGCGCGCCTCAAGGAGATGTCATCAAATATAGGGGCCCAGCAGGGTCGAAGCCTACTGGGGCCAAGGGCCTGATTCTGAAAGGAAGACTAGGAAGACTCGGCCCTGGTACGAAAGACAACGAAGGAATAGGAGTGGGTTTTTGGTCAGTTAAAGTCTAACACTATCTCGCGCCCCGCCCAAGAGCGACGGATGTCATAAGATGATTTACCCACCGAAAAAAAAAAACAAAAATGGTTTACTTAGAGTTACACAGGTTCCTGAAATTTGGCATAAAGCAAGGTTTTATGGCACAGGTACCTATAGGAATAAAACTGAAAACAGTAAATTTGTTGTTACGTCACCTACCAAAAAAAATTTTTTTTGGGATTCGGAAAAATCTTCGACTCTATTCGGGAATTGAACTATGTACATAGGTAAGTTTGTACGGAATCCTCAGTACGCGAGTCAGACTCGCACTTGCCCAGATTTTTTCTTCCTTCACCCGTCACACCAAACTCCCTTTTCTTTCATATCACTACTCATACAATCCATTCATCTTTTCTTTAACCTTCCTCTACCTCTTTTTGTTTCTCTATCAATCAGACATCATAATTTCGCTCATAATAAACATAAACCAAATTGTCGTGGTCTATGGAAACAGTCAACATCGGTGAATGACCGAAATCGTCATTAAAAGTATAATTAACGGTCATTCACGAGCTGTCTTGGTGCATCTTAACAGACAGCAGAGTATCTTAACAAATACTTACAGTACTTCGAAAATTCATAGTGATCAATACGTATTCTAAAATTTTTGTGTAAGTTAATTAATTTTAGTCTAGTCTAGCTTGTAGTTATTTTTGAATAACACTAGTTAGACACAAAAATTTTTAGAGCATCTAACTTAAACAAATTTTTACACATACCATACTCTATACACTTCACGCACACACATACCATCACACAATATTCATTCATGTCCGTTCACACCCAATTTTGTTAATTCTGTTAAAATTAAATCAAATTATTATTCCTAATTAAAAGATCTCAACATTATAAAAATGGACACTTTGAGAAATAGCGAGATAGCCTCAACACAAGTATATTTTGTAATTTTACTGGGGTTACCTTTAACTTTGTAATGCATTTTAATATATAAACAATGTAGAAACAAAAAATGTAGAAACAATAAAAATATTTAGATTTTTTTGAATTAATTTAATTTATCTGTAATACTTTTTTACGATAAATGTTCGACTTTGACAGTTAGTGTAGCTTTTGACAGAAAACACCTGTAGGGTCAGCTAGCTATACATATAAAAGTTCTCTGAAATGCCTCACTTTCCTTCACTTTGACACCTCTAGTTATATCTAACAGGCGTTAACTAGAACAGGTAATATATTTAAATCAAGTTCTCTCGTGTTGCGTGACTTTAAATGTTTCCGAAACGCGTTAAACTAGTTCCGAAAGCGTTTGGAAACAAGAGCTTTTAAATTGAATAAATGTAGAAAAATATTAGTGTAAGCCAACATTCGACTCTTTAAGTCACATGGATAGAATTTTTCTTTGCATTTGCAGGTGAACACTGAAAGGCTGTTTCCGTCGGGAACGGTACACGGAAATGTACTACAGGCGGTGACAAAAACGCGAAAGCTCAAGCCAAACTAGTTTACAGAAGCGAGAGTATACTTCGAGGAAGCTGATTTACAGTACAATTATATTAGGTATTCTTTGTAAAACTCAGTTCTAGACTACGCACTACGTAGTCTTTACAGAAGTACGTTAAACAAACTCGTTACTTTAAAAACTCAAGTTTATTTTTAAAATTGAAGAAATAATTATGAGCTTTGTACATCACCTCACAAGCAAGTAAAGGAAACGTACAACAAAGAAGCCTTTATCCCGTCGGAATGTTTTCCGTCTATTATATTCCTGTTCGGTAGTTATTACTGGTAGTTACTGAGATAGAAGATAAAGGCGGAGATCACGCGATTCATTCGTCTAATTGCATCCAGAGGCGATTCCTTCTGTGTCCCTCACGGCCACGGCCCACGGTTTGCGGAACGAGACGGACGAACGGAGACGGTAAATATAATGGGCCAATTAAACTAAATCAAAATGTTTCGAAGGCGAAGACAGAGATTATTATTTTAACATTGTAATAAATTCAAATGTATTGTAATTGAAATTTGAAGTAAAAGTCGATTTTGAGTTTAATTTAAGAACTAAACAAGTAACTCCTTTAAGCAAAACTAGCAGTAGGTACGTAACTTACTCCCGCTTCTCGGGATCCTAGGATCATCCCGGTCGTATTCAAAAAGCCGTAATTTATAATGGATAAAACTTTACAAACCCCGGGATTATCGGGATAATTATATTTTTTTAACTTTTGACTACAATTGGGCGAATACTTTGCTTTTCTAGATTAAATACATACACGTACGATTAAAGACATATATAAGACTGGCCTGTTGGTCTAGTTGTTATTGGCCCTGACTGCTACGCCGGAGGTCGTGAGTTCGATTCCCACTCAGGACAAATGTTTGTGTGATGAACACAATCATTTGTTCTGTGTCTGGGTGTAATTTATCTATAATATGTATGTATTTAGAAATATTTAAGTATGTTTATTAGTTGTCTAGTTCTCATCACACAGGCTCTGCTTAGCTTGGGACTAGACGGCCTTGTGTAATAGTTGTGTGACTATTATATTATATATTATATTATTATTATATATCGAACAGCATAAAATATCATTAACGACATGTGTTAAGTGGAATATATTAAGTATTAATAATTTAGACAGTGATAGTGATGTAAAGGAAGGAAGTAAGGAAGGAGGTAAGGAAGTTTTTGTTACTATTTTGGTGTACAATAAAGTTTTATTCTATTCTATTCTATTCTATTCTATTCTATTCTATTCTATTCTATTCTATTCTATTCTATTCTATTCTATTCTATTCTATTCTATTATATTCTATTCTATTCTATTCTATTCTATTCTATTCTATTCTATTCTATTCTATTCTATTCTATTCTATTCTATTCTATTCTATTCTAAAGAATTTGTTTTGAATTTCAAGCAAAATGGCAAAAAAAGAAAAAAGGATAATTTGGGTAACTGAAAGTATGAACAATAAAAACAAAAATTAGAATAAATAAATATATATGTAGATTGAATCTACGTTTTAAACTATCGAAACTGAATTACCGTTGAAAGAAAAGCCTCAGCACGAAACAGAAAATAGTATGAAAAATATTGCCCAAAAACCATCTAAAGAACTGATTTTTCTAAAATCATTAAACAGAAAATTAATTTCTTTTATTTAAATTCCAATAAAGGCTGTAATTAGGAGGAGACCTATAAAAATTTAATGACGATTAAGTAATCTTCGAAAATGAAGCAATTTTCCATCGAGTGTGTACTAGCTTCTAAAATGACTTTTGTAAGTGCCTTTGTGAAATATAAACTTTTCAAATTTGAATTATTTATAGTGAAGACGAGCTTTTTCAGCTTCTGTTTAAACAAATGTGCAACAAATTAAGAAGCTTGCTAAGATGAAACCATTTTATGTGTTTTTTCTCTTCTAAGTTGAAAGTTTGGTAGATCATTTATAGAAGTGACAAATAAAACTGATTTTGACATGCTTTACTGACAGTTTTATTATCACTTTTCATTAGCAATACATTTCCGGGACTATCCCGGGATCCTGATATCAATTACAGATAAACCCGAAATCCCGGGATTAGAAAAATGCTTCGGGGTCGAATCCTCTAAACGTAACTAATTAGAATTACTAAAATTCTGGTAAATACAGCAAAGGAAAAGCTTAAATTATTTATATTGAAATTTATTGAAGAAAAAAGAACGATTGAAAATATAAATATCTGTTTGCGTTATCTTGAGTACTTATATACTCGCAATTCATATTTAATGTATAGGTACCAATACAATATTAAACAGTGTAGGTATTACTCTGATAGAAGCAATCATGTAAAGCAGGCCATTTACTTTGTAAGTCTAGCCCAAGCTCAACGTGATATTATAAGAAAAATCAATATATGGTCGCCTAATTTCGTGAATGTCTAATATAAAGGCTTTCATTCTTATATTAAAGGGTGTCAAAACACCGACACTGAAAAGGCCCACTCGGCCTTATAAGTGTCCATTAGGGAGGCGAGACTGATATCATGTAACCCTATATATTTGACATTCGGCAAGGGCCTACGAGAGAAAATGGGCCTGATAACGATGGCTCTTTCGGGGTTATATTTATTGTCAGATTATACATACTTACACAACCTTATTTGCTGTAACAGATACGTGTAACAGCCAATTTTCATAAGTGTGCTCTATCAAGGGTACGTCCTTACTTTGAGGATTAAATTAAGAGTTGCCACTTAGGCAGTTTCGAAGAAGGCAACTTAAATAATATTAGTGCCTACGAAACTGAGAGTTGCGATAGAAAAATACGGTCTATTTGGTACTTTCGAGTTTTCTTAACAAATATTAGATTAGACTTCGTATAGAGCTGCCTATATTAAAATGTTACTTTTAGACATTAAATTATAGTTTACGAGACACAACTATTGCCTCTAAGTAAGATTTATTGGGGTAGAGATAATTTTGGAGCTTATAAATTTCAATTTTGCAGAAGAATATTTGTTTTATTTGGACGGCGAGATTTCGTGATTTCTCAGTTTTGATTCTTTATTTTTAATAAATACTTACTCAGAAATACAGTATTTAATTAACGATGTGGTTTGGATCAAAGTCAATGTTTCCAAAATAACTTTTTTCTTTTTAATTATTATGATTTTACACCTGGATGAAAATGGTAATAAATTAACCTTGACTGCTCGTAGGTACATTTTAATGACGTTTGTCTCTTCCAACTGAAAAAATGGACAAAATGCCGAACGAAATTAAACGACTCCCAATGATTAAAGTTCAAAACAATAGTTTTTGTGTGAGCAAATGCTCGTAGAGTACCGAGAGACTCTGGGCCTTATTCAGAAAAGCCAGCGGCTTCAACGTTTCAACCGAGCTTTAGCTCACAGATATCACAATTCCACTCACAGTGGAATTGTCGACTAATTTCACATTTATATTACAGTGTCGCGGGCGAAGTGTGACGCAGCCGCTTGGATATGTTCCTAGGTATAACATACATACATATAATACGGCGCGAACTTCGGAACGAAACACGGCCAGGATTAATTACGTGGGTTTTCTCACATTCTTGGAAAAGGAATCTTAAGAAAGTGTGAAATGTCTGGAAATAACCTTATGTAATGTCACCTGTAAAGATGCTGCGAATTAACTTTAGTGATGAAAACCTTCCAAGACTTCATATTTAGAACAAAGTGTCGGATGAATAATTGCTCGACGAGGAAAATCTCTGAAAACATTAACAGAACGGCGCGCTTTTTTCTTTAAGGTCAAAGGAGCTTATTTAAAGATTTTTTTTTGTTTGTTTTTGATATGAGATTGATCTTATTTTTCTTTGCTCTCTGTTATTGATACTTAAATCTTCTCAACATAGTTTGAGTCTTCACAGGATGTGTATGTACATCATGCACAACCACCTGCACCTTCCAAGACTTGACCGAGGCCAACGACAAAGCAATCCAAGTGGCTACTTATTGGTTAGACAATATTTGAATCAAATCGACACGAAATAAGAAGAAGAAAATAAACTAGAAAAATATTAGCAAGCAACACAACAAACCTTGAGCTCGTTCATACTACGCTATTATCTGCGCTTTAATTTCAAGACCGTTGCTGGTATGCGCTATAACAACCGTTATCTTTTACATTATACTGGCGCACAAAACATTTAAGTCGCAGTTTGCGGTTCGCGATAAGCGCTATAGCCAACCATGACCTTCCATCGGGCCTCTTCTGTCTCACATATAGAAGATACGAATGTTTCACGTGTGAAGCACCTTTTTATGGCGCAAGTATACATACATACAGGTATCTACATGTACCATTGTACTTAAACAGTTTTGAAAACGAGCATGGAAATAATGTATTAGAGACTCATCGGTATTTTTAAAGTGAGTCTTGGTTTCTGCACTTAATTCTAGGTGGACCATTGTGCGTGGGCCAAGGTAGCCATCCTTTGCCAGGCTTATTCCATCCAGCAACCTCTTTTTGAGTCAAGTAAGTTCGGCTGGTGCACGATGTGGGTTTAACTAGTCGTGGCGAAAGATAGAACAGAACGACTCGTCTATTAAAAGGAAGGTTTGTACATTACCTGGTAGTTTTCAGCACTGCTCAGCACACGTGATAGATGGTTTTCGGGATACAAACACCAAATGTCAAACGATATTCGAATTGTATAAAAAATGAATCTATCGCGCATAGACTCAGCGTAACCATATAGTTATATTTAACTTGATTTCCGTCTGTGTTTATTTGACAAGACTAGGTAAAATTCAGCCAATCAGTAATTATTGAATAATCCTTTACAAATTACTTTTTTAATAGGATTAGTGCACAGTTATCGTTAATTAAATATAATTCGACGTATGATTACATACCGTAAATCAAATTTATTAAATTCGATATCTTCATGCCTGCATGGCTGCGAGGTTGTACGAAGGAGTCACCGGAACCCTGGAATGGTTTGGGCAACTGGGGGAGTTTGGTTTTTTTTGAGTCATCTAATGACCTTTCTCATCTAGGGTGGAGCCTGATGTCAAACTTTTACTGACTAAAACATTCAGTAGCGCTTTGCATTCTAAGACCACAGTTTCCTTTCCAGAAAGTCGTTGTGGCCTTAGCGAGCATCGGCCCTGTTGGGCCCCTACGGTTTTGCTGACGTCTCTTTTAGGCATGTGTGGCGCTATATGCAAATCTGAAACACCCTCTCGCTCCATCCAAAGTGGCAGAAGTTATTTGATAATTTCCCAAATTAAAAAAAAGAACCCTTTGAAATGACGAAATAGATTACACAAAGAACTCGTAAGTAGAGGCCATTACTACTGAGCCACCACACAAACAGCAATTACAGAAAAATAAAAGTTGTGTAAAACAGCTGTCCCTACTAAATAGTGTTTTTTAGTGTAAAATCACCTTGTATTTAGTTTAAATACGAATAATAGTGTTTTAAATTACGTTAAAAAAAAGTTAGTACTTGTCGAGATTTTATTATGCTATGTTAGTTATTTTTAGTCTAAAATATTATTTTAACATCGCATTTATTTTAGCATCGAAATCGTCTAGTGCGATAAAATAAAAATACTATATACATAGAATTTCTCGTAATGTTTGTACTATTAATAAATACTTCTAACCTTACCCTTCGAATAATACAGGCGTGATGTTATGTCATGGACAAAAACAACAAAACAAAACTAAACCCCTTAGCGATCGACTTTCCTTTAATACATCACATTGAAAGATAAGTTAGATGTTGTGTTTAAAGGTTGAACACGTGACACGGTAATGCACTCCACGGTATAGTGGAATGACGTCTATCCATCACATCTCACCTGCTTGCACTTTTATGGTTAAAACATTTTACCGATACCATTTATACTGCTTTTAAGAGATCAAAACGGAATACTTTGCTATATACGACTGGAGGAAAATGGAAAAAGAACGCAAAATAAAATGCTAGTTCATTTGTTAATATCACTCACTAGTTTTAACGCACGGTTTCACCTGCTCGTCGTATTGGTTTAGTGCTTATTTTGTAATTTTTCTTTTCCTCAGCTTTATAGGGTTCTAGTGTGATGGTACATAGCATATAGGCCTCATTCAAAATTGATCTATCTAAACTCAAAATGTTTTATGTAATCCGACTGGCAGTTCCAGAGATTAGTGCTTTCAAACTATTTAGATTTAATACACAACTAGGTTCCGATATTAACAAGTCATATAGAAGAACCTGCGATATCTCCAAAAGTTAATAACATTAAACGTTTGTATAAATATAATGTATCTAACTTCTGCCCGCGGCTTCGCCCGCGTGCAAATAAGTTTCTCCATACCAACTTTGGACCCCCGATTCATCCCCTTAGGGGGTGAATTTTGAAAAGTCCCTTCTTAGTGCTCGCATATATCGTAAAAGGAAACCTTGTGCAAAATTTCATGTTTCTAGTCCCAGTAATTTTGGCTGTGCGTTGATATGTCAGTCAGTCAGTTTCTCCTTTATATATATATAGATAACCAGATTAGTTTGCACAAACTTTTTTGGGAAAACAAAAGCTTTACATGGGGTAGAATTTCTGGTAGAGAATTGAAAGAGATCCTTTTAAAACTAGAAATTGAAGGATGTTATACGTCCATAGTCAGGCATTACACCAACAGAAGCGTAAAGGCTTTTTATAAAGGTATGGAAAAAGCACGCTACCTGTCGTTAAACCAATATTAGTTTACTAACATAACTATTTATATGATTTTAAACCAAAAATTGGGTAGCCTGTGAAAGAAAAAAATCCTGTGCATGGGTAGTTACGGTTATATGTGAAAATATATAACTAACTGTACTTAACAAAAACTAGTATAGTTATAGTAATTTTATAGTTTACTTAAACAAGTAAACCTACTTATAATATACTACTAACAACATTTGAAATGTAAAACAGGAAAAGGTACAAAAAGAAAGAAAGCTTTATTATTATTAAACAGATGGCTTATTATAAATCTCAAAGTAGGTTTCGTCCGTACAAGTTTCATCTTAAATAATAGCTTTTCCGCTTTAATTTCAAACCAAGCTATAATTATAAACAACTAGCTTCTGGCTTCACCCACGTGACAATACGTAATTCCATATACGAATTTTTGACCCCCGTTTCATACCCTTAGATTGTCAAACCTTCTTGCTGACCTGCCACCATGAGATCTGGAGGCAACATTCCTTGCACGCATGCACGATTTGCGAGTGGGGATGTAACGTTGGAGCGAAACTCCGCTGCCGCGAAAAGTTACGGCATGGTGGATAGAGTTCCGGCGGGATCTCATGGTGGAATGGTCACAGTACTGTCACAACTCAGTGCTGGTTGCATGACCTAATTAAGGCGGTAAGTCCCGTCTTTGAGGAGTGGCTGGAAAGACAACATGACGTTCTTACCTTCCGCATGACGCAGGTTCTCACCGAACATGGTAAGTTCGGAAAGCGAGCAATTTGGTGAATTTAGCAAATTTGAGTATTCTAGGTAGGGTTTGGGCTGGGTATTGTGAGTGATAATGAGTCAGTGAGTTAGTTAAGAAGTTGCTTTTTATGAATACAGAAGAACTTTTGGATTGGTACAGTATTTAGTGCATGCATGCATGGCATGTCTCTAACACCTGAAGAATATACGGAAATTATTACCATGGTATAAAAATATGAAGTCAGTCTGCTAGAACAATAGGAGTAACCTTATCTGTAGACCAAAAAGTACTTAAGCGATTTCAAGAATCTGGTATAACTACCAAAAGGCTAGGAAATGGCAGGGCAAGTACAAATTTACACCAATAGACCGATTCATCATGAGGACTATGCTAAGAAATCGACATTACACGCGATTACTTCCGAAACAGTCTACAATTCACCACAACATTATGAGCTACGTTTTGAAGATGATATAAAACCTTATACGCCAGCAAATGGCCCCAAACTGCTCAGAGGACATCAAGTTTACAGGTTGCAGTTATTGTTATAAGTTTGGTTAAAAATCATCTGTTCATCGGATGTACCGATAAACAGATGAAAATTAATCCAGAATTCCGATGAGTTCAGATTTTATTTATTTACATGTGATGGGAAACGAAGAGAATTCGCTAGCATATTTTAAAGAAAAGGGCAATTCGATGGAGAATCAATAAAGGGGCTAGAATATTTTCAGAGTGTCTTACGGAGTTAGTGAAGATCTGACTGCTCTCAGATACGTAGAGGAGATTTTAATGCGCATGTAGATGCCTCTTATTGAACATGAGTGCAAATTTTGGTGCTCATTTAGTCAATACGGAGCATAGTGGCCAGCTCGCAGTCTAACATGCATGGGACGAGCTTGGGGGATGCGTTAGACAACACTTTCCTGCTCCAGGTACCTTACACGAGTTAAAGTGTGCGTTCGTTGAACAAATGATCGAACATAGATTGAAATCGTATTAATAATTGGGGTTATAACATGCAAAAAATCTTAGTTAAATTAAAAAATTAACTGAAAAAATATTTTTAAAAGAAAGAATTTGTATAAATATTTTATTAAAATAATGTAGTGAACCAATCGTGTTTTATATTTTTTAAATGTTTAGTAATTAGTCATCAACCACAGTTTAAGTATTCCATCTTTACTAAGAGACTCTTACACTTTATTATTATAGCGACCCGGAATTTTGACAGCCCAGTATTATAATATAGATTTGAATACTAAAACAGTCAAGCGAAAATAATGCCGCTACAAAAACGTTTGGCTGACAAGTAAGTTAGTAAGCACAAAATCGACTAAATCTCTCAACCCACTTAAAAAATCCCTTAGGCAATCTTAAATCTACAAAGTAAGATATTATTTATTTATCTTTCATCGTTCAAAGTGAAAAGGAAGGAAATAAATTACTATTTTAGCGTATTAAACTACTCAAGTGAGGAGCTCGATGATGCTGATGTGGTGAAAATATACCTACGATATTTTTAAACGATTTAAATGTAGTGGATTTAATACCACCCAAATCCAACTTCGACCATTTGTGAAGCTAGTTCATTGAACACACTTTCAGTATTTTTTGTTGTCTAGACAGAAACACGACATGTCACAATATTTTAAAAGTATAATAAATCTATTTTAGTTTCCACATCAAGTTCAAGGCAGGAGTCAAAAACCTGCGTTGAGTACCTAGCTACCTATACCTATACCTAGTACCCATATTATTTTTCTTAATTTTTCTCATTCCTTTCTGATATTTGCTTGTTATATTGTACATATTTGCATGCTATGTTGTGCCAGTATGCAAGAACGTGGAGTATTCGCCCTTTGTTCGTTGACCTGTGCAAAAGGACGAATATCTTCATCATCCCCAATCCGAAGATCCAAGAAACAGTACTGCTTTTATGTTCGGATTAAGAATTCCAACTGAATAGGTATTAATTCAAATAAATACCTACGTAAATTATATAGTGTCAAATTCTAATTTATTCATTAAAGTAACCGTAACAGTCGGGGTCTTTGCGTATAAATAAAGTTAATGAGTTATTTATTAAATAACAAATACTAAGAAATAATCTTTCATATGACTAGGGTATAGAAAAATCATACACACAGTGCTATAATCGTTGCGTTTAAGCGTTGCTAAAGTAGTCATTTATGCAACTTATTCCAGTTCATAAATGGAAATAAATACCTGAAGCAAGCTTAAAATTGTATTTAGCTTATTATTCGGATTCCAACAAACTTTTATAGAGATGCAATGACTGCATTTGACATACTGAAGAACAACACTTTCACTAACCATGACGAAAATTCCTCAATTAATAAATAATATAATAATAATATTCATACTTTTTACAATATTTTCTATTTCCTACAACTTTCAGAAAATAATATTAATCCCTCGCACAATTTATAATAGAAGTCAAACACCCTATTACTTGTAAGTGCGAGGCTAATGTAGATTTTTTATTCATGAATAGTCACGCAATCCAGGCTGGGTTCCGTCAATTGATTGCAGGCAGTGAGCTGTGTAAGTCGTCAGCAGTAGGAAGTGTGCCAATTATAGGACTTTACCGACGCCTCACGACACTCTGGGGACGGGGTTGATTAGACAAGGAAGTTCTTTTTTAGTACTTCGGTTAATTTGGAACAAAATCATGTATAGGTTATTTGACGTTATCCTCGTTTCACAGTCATTTTAATACCTCTTAACCAATATCAGTCAGTCCAGTCTTTTTAACTTTGGTTTGGATTCACCCATAGCTCACATATGTACTTAATTAAATACATACATAAATTCTTGGTATTATTCTAATATAATATGTATATACCAATTATGAGTACACACAACATTTAACACAGATGCCAGATTACCGTTTGGTTGGTAACTTGGTTGCTAAGTCTTCGTTCAAATGTGTTGGGAGTTGGCTTTCAGTCTTACCCGATTCAGTAAAATACCAATTTAACATGGAGCGCCTTGGCAAGACTGGTGCCAGATCTACTGGCTTATAAGTCCCCGTAACGTACGATTATGTCACAGACTTATGCATGCCTCTTAAATTGTAAGTAGTAATATTCGAAGGTATTCGATAAATAAGCGATGGTCATAGTCTTAACCCTTCTACTTATAAAAGCATTTCAATCTCTTACTTTGTCGTGGTAATAAAGCATTCATAAACCACTACCTCTTATGAATGACGCACGCAAGCTACGCAGTTACGCTTGAATCGAAGTCACAATGTTAGTGTTCACGTAGCACAGGAAAGTTGTGAATGCTACGAGTTTTCCGATCGCTACGAAAACCATAATGACTCCTTCTCCGTAGCCGGCTACTACAAATGCTACAATTCACTTAATTTGTAAGGCAGTTGTTACGCTTGACATGAAACATTACCTTCCAGACCATTCTGCAACAAAAAACTTGAATAATAAAAGCTATGCGAACATTACTATAATGTCCAGTTAGGTAAATGTAATACATCAAGTTTTTCGATCCGTAAACATAACAATGTAGAAATAATTTCTTACCGTGTAAGGTTTTCCTCTAGACGGAATTATTATATCTCCTGCAATTGTGGAGGAGACGAGAGCCACTATACCCACGTATAACAAAGAATTGTATAGAAATTCTCTCAACTGGAAGGACGGTCCACTTTAACAAGACTTTTTAAGTGAGTGGATAACGAAGGCTAACTGGGTGTTTGTTTCTACAAATAGAAATGTAAAAAGAAAATCATATACACCCAGATTTTTGTTACAGCAATTATCCCTACAAAAGACTTGGTAACATCACAAGAGGGCTTTTAGAACAGCTGTTGTCTATTGTTGACGTAATAATGTCTGAGAGGATTTGCTTGCCTACACATTTAGACAAAAAACTGTTTTGATTGTAGGTTATACATGTTAAAATTATGTCTGGAACAGTATTTAACTATATGAAACGAAAACATTGCTATAATTCGTGAAATAGGTAACGTACAACAGTCTAACAGATATACCTAACACCTATGTAAAAATAAAAGTAGTGTCGCACCGGCAGTACTGTCGCGTCGCCACGTCGCTCCATACAACGACACTCACCATTAGTTTACATACAAATGGGTGTCGTTTTACATAATCCATCGTACACGATCGCTGTAATTTGTTGCGAACCTTCTGAATAAACAAATTGATCGCGTTCATAATACATGCCCGACAGTGTGGCGTGCGGGATAATTAAAATAAAATCTCTATCACTGTACGTAATACGTCAGTCTCGACTAACGTCACTCGAGCCCAGAATTGATTGATCAACAGCGCCAGATATATCGGTTTAAGCTGAATAAAGCGGTTGTTTAACGATCACGACGGTTTAATAACTCGATACATATTACTTTTGTCAGTTTGTTTATAAATAGGCTTCCGATTTCGGTGTTGCTCTACACATCTACAAATCTTTCTATACTTTATAAATCAAAACCCAGATATAACTCATCGATTCATCTCCTGATCGCTTCAAATAAAGCTTTTGAACCGCTCCCGAATGTAAGCAATTCGTTTCCGAGTGACGAATGCCTGTGATATAATACAGTGGTAGCGTACGCGTTGAAACGTAAATACCTATGTAAGTACCTGTGTGCGAAATCCACGAACAAACGGCTAACGAACGCGAAGCAAGAGGCGATACGATTTGTCTGCCGCTGCGAAATTCATGGAGCTAGGAATGCAGTGGAGGCGAAGCGCTGGAAATTTACATTTCATTAGCAGTGTGCAGTTGAAGTGGACGTCATGACGCATTGAGAGACCGACACTGACGCATATAACTGACACAAAGTGCATTAGGCCTGTGTGTAGAAATCACGGGATAGAATGCGAGCAGGAGTGAAGTTTCTTGGTGGCCTTTTGCCAGTCAGTATTGTGACTAATTCCTTTGGGCTGTCACTAATTTATTATGATTACTGTTTCCATCTGAACACACTCAACACAGATTTACATACATCTTTATATATATAATTCTTTAAGATGAAATTTTGTCTTTGTATTTAAGTGAGTCCCTGGATGGTTTGGACCTGGAAGGAGGCACTACAGTTTTTTTTATTTTAGGTTGGAAATCATCTAATGACATCTCCCGCCTTTGGGTGGAGCGAGAGGGTGTGTTAACTTTTACTGACTAAAACCCACTCCTATGTTCTTTTATTGCCTTGCATTCTAGGGCCGGGTTTTCCTTTCAGAAGCGAACCCATGGCCCCAGTAGGCTTCAACCCTGCTAGGCCCCTGCGGTGTTGCTGACATCTCCTTGAGGCGCGGGTGGAATACTACGCATCGTCGAGGACTTGGGCTTTGCTAGCATTGGCGACCACCTGCCACTCCTCCTCGGCGACACGGCGGTACTCTGCCCAGGCGGGGCACACCTCTACCGTATGCTCCACTGTGTCCTTTGGGCTATGCACACAATGGTGACACTCAGGCATTTCTTCCGTATGAATCCGATGCAGGAACCTCCCGAACATACCTCCCGAACGACCTGCGTCATGCGGAAGGTAAGGACGCCTAGTTTTCTGTCCAGTCACTCCTCAAAAAGGGGACTTACCGTCATAATTACGGCGTGCCCAGCACTGGGTTGCAACAGTCGCTGTCGCCATTCCACCATGAGATGTCGCCGGAACTCTGCCCGGCGTTGCATCTCCACGCGTAAATTGTGCATGCGTGCAAGGACTGTTGCCTCCAAATCCCATGGTGGCAGGCCAGCAAGGAGGCTCGCCGCTTCGCGGGAAACCGTGCAGTATCCCCGCATCATCCGGATGGCCATGATCCTCTCACATGCGTTCATTTTGGCCACCGGTCACTTTCGCAGTGACAGCGCCCATACCGGCGCTCCGTAAGGGCTGTGGACCGAACGATTCCTGCGTAGAGCCTCTGGCAAGAGGGGTCTGGTCCACTAAGTTGGGCAGAAGCCGCTTTAGGGCAGCCCCAGTCCGATGCAGTTTGGGAGCCAGACGTCGGTTGTGCGTGGCGCTACAGTTGGGTTTTCAATTTTTTTTTTTTTTCTGACGATTAGCCAGCTTTCTGGCAGCATGTCTGCTGGGACCGCTAGTACTTATATATTTATTTTACATAGATGTAGCAACAACTAAGAATAATCATCCGAAATTTATTTGTCTTGTTCTTCAGGATATCTAAAAGTAGTAGTTCCTGTTGTAAAAAAAACTACGATAAGATGATTACTAGAACTTTTTGGGCACTACTTTCAAAGTTTTACCTCAATATTATATAATTATATTGTTATTCAGCTGGGTTTTACCGTACCTTAAAGCACGGTATATGCGTGCTACGCCGTAGCACGTGTAGCTCGCTACGGTGCTACGAAAGCCGAAACTGACAATGGGCTGTCGAGCTGTCAATACAATCGCTTGTTATTCGGAAATGAATCATTTGTGTCTGGCATCAATTACAGTGCGTCATTATTATTCGTTAGTATCGCTTGTCGTTACATATTTGAACAAAGGCCTAAAGTCTAGAGACTTTCTAAACTGTATGAAATGTGATAAAGACTGTCTAAAATATATGGCATTTATCATGATAAGTGCTACTGAAATGTTACGTTGCCTAAAAATCTTTTATATTTTGAGTTTTCGGCAGTGTTTATCGCTGACAAATGTTACTACTAGGGTCTCAGGTCAACCACCTCATATGGTATGTCTCGTAATTTTCTTACAACGTACACACAAAACAGACATAACACGTGATATGTACTCGTAACATCGGGACCGCAGCAGTCATACATTGTGCGATAAACTCTTTTCCTTTATTACGAATGCAGTGCATTCGTTAGTAGCTCGGCGTCGCGCCTCGGTATTTGCGCCGCCTGCAAGTGGCGATATTTCAGCGCGCCCAGAACCTGTTTGTGAAAACTTTATTCACGTCAACAACTGGCTGTCTGTCAACTATAACACAAACTCACTATTATTACCATACATACAAAACTCACACAGCAACGACCAACAATAATCCAAACATTTGAATAACCAACCTTTATAGCGTTAGTTTGCACACTCATTCATTCGTTTCATTCAATTCATTCATTCACGTCGTCATTGTATAACTACACAATAATGTTATTAATGACACCTGCTTGGGATCGAGATAGAGAATGATTTCATTAGATTTGATTACTTGAACATGGTCTTAGTTATTCACTGTCAGAAATCTTTCGTTTAAATCAGTTTTACAGATAGGTCCAATAAATTGCCTTGAATAGTCTGTAGAAATTGAATAAGTGATCAGCTTACATGCAGGTGAAAACTTTAAATAAATTATGATTTAAGCTTTATTAAGGAGCAAAACTTTTGATTTGAATCTGGGGGCACTGCAGCAAAATTGCCAAGTCGAGCAAAAAGGCATAGCTGTAGCAAAGGCTATGCCGTTCTCGAAGCCATTCAGGACCTTTTTTTGGGTGAATCTGGAAGCCTAAATTTGATCTACACAGTATTGTATTTATTGTAGTAATGTCTTCTCTGTTTAGCACGCGTTTGTTCTTTGGGGGCGTGATTGACTAAGTCACAAATTATCTTTTTTCATAAAATGTATGTTAAATAAAGTCGAAACAAATTGTTTGCAAATAAAGTTTCTGTGTCTTCAAGTATTTTATTGAACGAACTTAATTATTGGGTAGTTTGTTGACAGACAGAAAAATCTAGCATAGGTGGACACTCGACGTGGCTCAACTTAAGATCTTACAACTTACTTTTGAAGGTGAATGAGTGCGAGACTTGGCAACATTATTTAACATATAATGTTTTTAATGGTACAATAATTGGTCGTCCTATCTATGTTCCAAAGTATTAATAGGCCTTGCCAAGAACAAGAACGCATGTATAACATGGTAACAAATATTACCCACAACAAATTGCATGATGTATAATTTGATAGGTATATTATATTTTAAACTTCAATCCAGATCTAGAATTTTTTGTGAGACTGGGCATGTTCTCAGACAACTTTTACTACTTTCATCTTGGGAGAATAAACATTTCAAAGGTAATCTGTGGCTCGATATTTACCTTCTGTCGGTACAATTTACTGTTGAAACATTGATTTGGCAATATGTAAAATTCATAGGTAGGTACACAATGATCACTGTGTGTCGGCAGGATTTTGGGAGCGCGGCGTGAGGGAGAGAGGGGGGGGGGGGCCTTCGGCTGACTGACTCCGATCGTACGCGTCACTATTTTACATATAAATGGACGTCGCTCCATAATCCGTCTAACACAATGGCTTTAATTTGTTCCCTGAATGTGTACGTAGGCAAATGAAACCTGAAATTGGAGCGAAGGTACTCAGTTCGCGTGCGCTGCAACTGTAAGGCAGCCACAACAGAACGGTAAATATAAATAAGTGCAGCGATGAGTGTTTGGTCTAATTTCAATACGACAGTGAAAGGTTCCGCCGCTACATGGAATTGTTTGACTCTCGAAAGCCAAACTACGTGTGTTGTTTAGTTTGACTTAGCTAACAGAGAAGTTAAATTAGTACGAGTATTTCCGAATGCAAATCCCGTGCAGGCTGAAGTAGTGGGTCGGCACCTGCGCTGACAGTTTGCGTAATAGCTCGGAACCACCGAATTAATTTACAAAACTCTGACCTGTCTCGAACAAAATAGTTTTTGATGCAAGTACCCAGTTTGCGCTCCACTATGCCGTAACCTCGAATAAGTGGGTTAGTTTTTGAATAAATATTACGTGGAATTTGTGTTTCCTAGGGGGATTATTTTAATGAAACACTACAGGTATTTGTTTCTTTGTTGGCTGTAAATAGTTTGCATAATGCCAACGTCCGCGTCACTCGAACAGTCATTTATTTTATCACCTTACAAAAATTAATAACAAAGCTATACTCATTTGATGGTAGGTAAACATTAACATAATATACAGCAGCAATTTATAAAATACTATTAAAAAAAAACTGTCCAACCATGAACTAACGCGAGTTAAAACGAAGTGAAAGCCGAAAATGTAGACAAGATTAATGATATCGATAAAATAAAAAGTTGGAAGTCGGTGTTTCTCGGTATTGGTTGTTTCTTATTTAAGACCGACTTCCGAAATTAAAGTTATTTTGATATCGGCTAGAATACATTGATTAATTACAGTGTTCCTGTTCCTAGCTTCTGGCTCCATCATCAGATCGGTTCGATTGTACCTTATAACCAAAGTGCATCTCATGACCATTCTAATAATTCCAAACACGGCTAGGTTACATTGAATAATTACGTAGTTCCAGTGCCTACCTTCCGTCATCATTATCAGATCACTTCGATGATACCATTTTGAACGTAATTATTCAGAACCATTCATTTATTTGTATTGTCATAGTCACTTAACTATCTTCATTGTGATATCTATGTGAATATGAAGTTCCGTTGACCATTTCTGGCCTTCTTTATCAGTTCCAATTCATCAAATGTTACTTTTTGACTGTAAATACTTAAGTTCTCGATGAAAATACCAAAATCACTATATGTACAACTATACATAATAATATTATATTTGAGGAGTTCTCTCGATTCCTCATCCATGGGTAGTGTGAAAGCGAAACCCGGGGTCCTGGTCCGAAGGCAACGAAGGAACAGGAGTGGGTTTTTAGTCAGTAAAAGGCTGCCACTATCTCCCGCCCCGCCCAAGGGCGGGGGATGACATAAGATGAATTTCCCAACGAAAAAAAAAAAAAAAATCATCAAAACTGGATTTTGTAAAAAATGGAACCAATATGGAAGCATATCTTTTTAGGGGAAAAAAATTGCAAATCGGTTCATAAACGATGGAGTTCTGAGGTAACAAACATAAAAAAATATATATATTTAAATTTATAACCTCCTCCTTTTTTTTGAAGTCGGTTAAAAATTGTTTTTAACTGTTCGGAACATTTTAAGCATTTTACTTCCTTTAGATACCTACCTACATTTTGCTATTTCTTATGGACTGTAATTACGAAGCTACAGAAAACACTACTTGAGTAGCATGTCTGTCTAAGTTTTAATTAAAATGTCATGTTTGGTCTCCTCCTATAAATAAACAGGTACCACTTTTAAGTCCGTCAAGATGTAAATACAGATAACACGTTTATATAACTAAGCAGGTTGTATATCCTTTCAATTAAAAGCAGTATTTATCATTCTATTATACGGAGACAGGTGAATTGGGATAAACATCAACATGTTTATAATAAGAACGATCTCCAGCGGTGCCGCAAACAACTTTGAAACTGGCCCAGCCACGCAGATGGGGATGACATCTCTTTGAAGATAAAGACGAGAGATAATTTTGCAATTTTCGTGCCGAGAGGTTAGCGATATGTACCTGCCTGTCATGTTTCTCAAATTAACTTTTGATGGCAAGCAAGCAGAGCAACTTTCGCGTCTATGGTGACGAAATTCTGTAGGCATTTTCGCTGACGGGAATTGGTAGGCAAGTACAATTTCCAATTTCGAACTTTGATCGATGTCAGATTATATAAATTTGTATTTTCAGATTCGGCACGAGTCCGCCAATGCCGCCAATGCTTTGATTATATCTTAGTATGAAATTGCCATTTCAAATTATAAGTTTTACGGGGAATGAAAATACCTTTTATTAATGTAATCGACTGCTGTTAGATGTATTTTCTTTGAGCTGTAGGAAAATCGCAAGTGAGTAACGATGAAAGAAGATTTTTTTTTATATAATCTCCTCTTTGGACCCCAGCTGTAGGGTGCTGAGGTCACGCGCCCACGCCATTCATTCACCATTCAATGGACTAAGCCCACAACTACATTCATCCCACTTTTGATATTATTTTGTGACTCAGTACATAAGGGCTCAACTGACAATGGAAATAACATCTGTTATTTCGCTTATGTTTAAGCGTAAACACCAAAAACGAATAGAAGAATTTTATTACGTAGTATCTTTTTAGGGTTCTGTAACAACAAAATTAAAAAGATAAAATTAGTTTTCCGAAACTTTAAAAAACATCATACAATTTTATTATTAGGTCTTGCTTCATAACATTGGATTGACTTGAAATTATAAATTCAAATAAACTTTGTAGTTAAGACATGCTATTCCTTTTTAGAAATTAATTATACATTTCTGTCTTTGGGTTTAGTATTTTCTGTATTGATATTCATTTTTGTATGAACTCAAAGAAAACTCTGGAAACAATACGTTTCAAACAATATGAAATATTAATGAAGAATACGGACTTAGAGTTACTAACGAATGAAATGTGTATTTCCGTTTGAAAGTATAACCACGTAAATAACCCTTCTTCTTCGGGCGGTTACGTTATAAAATTTACAAAACGAAAGCTATTAAACCAATATCACACCGTTTGATCGATAGAAGGAAGTTGCAAGTATACAGAGGCGTAGCGTGGACTAATTTAGACGTGGGCAAAGTCACATCAGTGAAGCCTTTTTCTTTCATAAATTCGAAAATACACATCGTCGCTTACCACCAGGTGAACTAGTGGTCAAATGCGAGCATTTCAATCATTTAAAAAAAACTGCATTTTTAAAAGAGCCCTCGCTTGTGCTAGACCCTTTTGGGTGTGAGCCAAAGGCGAGGGCCCACTTCGCCCACGCCTAGCTACGCTACTGCAAGTGTACATTGATAACTAATTGAAAAAACATAATTTACTGAAAACCTAAAATTAAGTTGTACTTAGAACTCCAAGAGACTCCTTATTAGGTTGTGATCCTTTCATGCGAAAGATAAAATAACTTGTTGGTCTCTTTTAAACTGTGAATCGAATTTCAATGTAATTTTAATTATTAAATAACATCAGTATATTTGTAGTGTATTGTTTATGCACAAAATGCGTTGCCACGTCATGAACACGAAGATGTTTATCAAAACGAACACGTCAAAGTGACAGCCCTAAAGCATACATTTGTCACTATGATTATGTCAAACACAAAAATAATCCCGTCATCTATTTGGCGTGCGGCACCCCCCTGCTGTTCGCGACTTGCAAATTGAGGGAGACTGGGGACAAACGCACGAAAGATTATAAAGTGCGTTGTATAGGTGATCAGACGTCAAAGTTGTGATGTTTTGAAAAAGTTGTCGAGGGCGAGGGAGGGCAGGCGGTTGCCATGGTTAATAATACCCGCCGTATAATACGCGAGCATGTTGCCTTCGTGGGCAACTCTCCCCAAGTCGCAAGCGGCCGTCGCTCTAGCAACAGGTCGCCTGTTTTATAGCGAATCTTTTTATGTGATTTCTTATGCTTAAAACGTCTCCTTACAGTTCAAAAGAAGTCAGAAGCATTAAGTTTCAAAAGGTGAAATCGCTTTGAGGCGGAGCCTTTTAAAATGTCAAGAACACATTAATTTCTGTTTTGTTCGTGTGTGTTGGTACAAAGTGATGGGTAAAAAAATGCTTGTACAAAATCTATCAAATGAATAGGTCATTGATGAAGCTTCTTTAGTTAGAAATTTCAGGTCAATTCTTAGAATCTCAGAGCTCTAAGCACTCTAGGATATAACATAGAGTAGTTATCTACCTGGCGAGCACGCATGTGCCAAGTTAAGTTTATCTAACAAATGATTTTCATGTGGTAACCACCGAAATTAATTATGAATCAAATCTTAGTTGTTGATACTTAGCGAATGTTCTCATAGTTGAAACTTCGCGCAACTGTTTCAATGATTTGCTAAATAATATATACGTTAGAAATGTATATTTCAGCATTCAGTTGTTGAAACGTGGGCACTTGAATTTATTCCCAAAATCCAGATTTTTGAAACAAAGGTTATGTCTATATACTACCACTATGTACACTGACAAGGTTGATAATTTAGATGTTTTCACGTTTAGGTACTTTTTGTAAATATAAATATTTATATAATAGCTATATGAATATATATATATATATATATTATTAATTATCATATTGAACAAGTATTTGTTTATTATAGAAAGTAAGTATATATTATTCAGGTACATTATTTCCTATTGTTCTCGTTGACTCGACTATGTCATAACTAGATAAGATAAGATATATTAATTTGCTCAAACATCTGTACACATACAATATTAAAAAGTGCATGTAAGAAGGCATAAAGATTAAAGAAATAATAATTGGTTCAGACATGTTTGCCTGTATGGTGTGCAAATGTTTTGAATGAGTACCTACTAATTTAATGGTTAAATGGTTTAATGGTGCAATACGATATAATAAGAACAATAAAAACACTAAACTAATTAAAATTACATAATATATACACAATAACTCCTATCTAAAATATGGCGTCAAAAAATTCCTCCGCATCGCTGTCGACTGGAAGTGTGCCCATGGTGCAATAATTTGATAAATAAATCAATATCAAAATTAAACATGTCAAAATTAAGAAAGTAAAACATTTAGTTCTAGGAAATTAACATCGAGTAATAAATTTCAAATATGATACATGTCGAAAGAAAAGTAAAAACGAAAATAAATCTATGTCTGTGTAAACAAATAGTAATAAATGTCAAAGTATACACAGTCATGTCAAAAGTAATTATTAAAATCATAAAGCATAAAGTATAATCAGCCTTTTTTTAATGTTCCCACTGCTAGGACTCAGGCCTCCTCACTCTATGAGAGGGAAAAATAAATAATCAAAAATCATAATTGAACCTAAATTACTCAAAATGGTTCTGTCAGGAATTCATTAATGTATGTATGTGTGCAGCATGCTTTCTCTGTTAAGAATAACTATGTCGTTATTATTTAATATAGAAATGTCTATTTATAATAGGCAGTTTCCCAGTTTATTAAAAGTAACGGAAGTCAGTGTACTTAATTTCCATTAATAACAAGCAAAACGTAACATTTAAATCATTCGTTTTTTAAGAAGATTTTAAAATCTCATTTGAATTTGTTTTAAAACGAACTTAAGCCATTGAAACCATTTTTAGGGTTCCGTACCTCAAAAGGAAAAACACGTAACCCTTATAGGATCACTTTGTTGTCCTTGCGTCTCTCTGTCAGTCTATCAAGACCCTTTATCTTAAGAACGTATGGAGGTATCGAGTGGTAATTAAAACCATATACTAAAGTCTGCGGTCCCTTGAAGCAGTGAAAAAATCAAACTTCTGAGTTAACGAACAAAAAAGATACGGCCGATTATGTTGCATAAAACGTATATTTCGAAACTTTCAAGAGAATTAAAATTCATAGGGTACTTCCCGTTGACCGAATCTTGAAATTTGGCATAAAGCAAGCACAAGTATAGGAAATAATCAGAAAATTGTAAATTTGTAGTTTCGTCACTAAAAAAAAAACACTTTGTTGCGATTCGGAAAAATCTTCGTAACTAAACTCGGGAATTGAACTGTTTTCCTGGGTAAGTTTATACGGAACCTCAGTGCGCGAGTCCGACTCGCACTTGCCCGGTTTTTTCTTCTCAGCCAATTCCTCTGGAATGCTTTTTTTAGTGTATATTTGGTAGCTCTGAGACTATTCAAGATTTAGGCCCTATGGCCTAGGGTATTTTTTTGTACCCCTAGGTGATAAGTTTACTATCACGGAGACGAAGCCGTGGGGAGCAGTTAGTATTTTCAAAAGGAACAGATTTTCTTACAAAGTTACTAGTATTCTAACAATGGACAGATTTTCTTACAGTTACCAGTATTCTAATAATGGACAAATTTTCGTAGAAACTCCTTTTACGCATAAAGGACAGTGTTTCTAAAATATTATTTTCCAGAAAACTCAATAATGAATGTTGCCTCGTACTGAATACTGTATAATAATATAACCATGCTATACTTAAAATACAAACGTATGCTACATTTAACTGGTTTCATCTTGTCCGTCAGTAGTAATTAATATTGTCTGTTAGGTCTTTAGAATTCGGTCCGCCCCGCACTGCATGATCGCTTACGATACGACCGCAGGGCTATTTAATAACGTCACTCATGCATAACCGAGCAAAAGTAATTAAAGCGACGTCACCATCACAACGACCATATAGTATTAAAGCCTTTTCAGTAAAAGAGGGCGCTGTGCGCAATTCCAAGTTACATTTTAATCAAACAGTGACCACGCCCGAGTCTGTCATGTCGCCTATTTATGAGTTGTAGAGGGGATCCTTCCGCAGTTCACTTTGTGCGGCCGTATGGTAATGGCGTGAATGTGGTGTGACGCGCTCTGACATGTGTCGGCTGCGGAAAATGAAGTCCGAACGCGAGGGAATGTTTGCACGCACGCCAATAACACTGGGCCCTACAACGGGTTTATGCTACGCAGTTTGTTCTGCAACGTAATTAATCGCTGGTTTCTTTTGAAGTTGCATCTTAAATATACACATAGTAAGTAATAGATGATTGCAGGGGCTGACGGGTTTTAATTACACAGAATAAACACATTCTATTGACGTCACATGTAAACAAAAACAGGTGAAAACAAGCTGAATATAATTCAAAATTATATCATGAAAGACTATATTGCATATCGTATTACACTTCTCGGCCTGGCCATTTAGAATGGAGGCAATTCACAAGCACGTCATTATATTACGATGATGACGTCATAAAACGCAGTTACGCGTTCGAGGGGACGGAATTAGGTCCGCAAAACCACGGTCACCTTCCAGACGAGCGGTGTTTACATATTTCAAGTCCTTATTCATAAACTCTGTGAGATAATGTAACTAAAGCGTTTAAGATACCTTAGTAATAAATCTAAATAATTTATGAGAATTGTGCTTGTGTCTAAGTATGTCTTTTTGTTCTGAACCATTATTAAATTTTATCATGATCAAGTTTTTTATTAAAATATTTTTGGCTTGGCTTTGACATCATAGATTCTTTTAAAATAAAACTGCACGACAGACAGGTGAAGCCACATGCATTTCTTTCGTGTTCTCTTTTAACTTTGAAACTCAAACCGCTCTTTTATTTTTGTCTGCTGTATTCACTCTTCAGTGTCATTATTTGCGAAATTTTAATGAATAAACATTATACTGTTAGGTTTCAGTGGATATGAATATTCACTCCTAAGTTCCTCTCTAAACATGCTTAAAGGCTGTTGGAATTTGTTTCAGGATTTATTCGTAAAGAGAGGTAATAGCGCGGCTCATTGCTTTTTCACTTGGTTACTCAAATGTAGATGGATGAGGTCGTCGCCGGCGCCGCCGGAGACAATTGTCAGCCATCGCTCAGTGTCCCCGCTAATTGAAAATTCTCGTCAGCTTCATTTAAATCTCCATCGACAAGAGAAGACACGCGACCGTTGAAAATTGCCGAACTATAATTTAATTGTCCTACACCTTTGTCATGACGTCGTCGTTGGCCTGGGGGTTGCGTGACTTATTTCCACAAAGAGCATCATTGGCATATTCCGTACACAATCACGAATTGATTTTATTAGCCCAATTTAACATGTAATCTCCAGGCCATATTTTAGTATAAGTGTCCAGAATGTAGGCAAAATACTCCTAGTAAAATAAATTCGGTGTACCAATTAAGGATCCCTTATTCCTAAATACCCTTTCAAGTGGATTCGCGGAAGGAAGAGGGCGCGAGCGGAAGAAATTCTCGATAACAGGGAGTAAAGAGTGGAAAATTATAAAACGTTAGAGCCCAGACACCGTCTTGAGTGGATAATATTATGATTATGATCGTTCGACTCTGAAATAATATCTACGCCTTTTGGCAATTGATTGTTTAAATAACAGCTAGTAAGTATATTAACATGATATTTAGCGTCATTTATGCATGAGTGTGTTTAGAAATGTGGTAGGATTTCATTACGTCTTGTGTTGATTATACCTATATAATAGTAGTATGAACAAGAAGCATTTTAATCCTTATTTTCACGCCCAGATTAACGAAAAGTATTTAGCAGTGTAAACACGATTTTATTTATTTCTGTTATTATAACATTTTGTCACAAATAGTCAATAACTGAAAAATATAGGCAACGCCACGATTCACATCCTAATCAAACAAATCTCCGGACTTAAAATTGGTTTTGAAAAACTTGAAATACATAATTTCATTCATCCTCAAATTCAACAAGAAAAATAAAAAAGGTTTTAAAAGATATTTAAATCGCGAATAAAAATATCTTGGGATGTGAAGATTTATTATCAGCACTTCATTTACTCACAGTTAACCCTGAACGTAGCAGAATTATATTAAGTGTGGTCCAAGGCAGAGTTTTCTAGGAAGGAACAACTTTCGTTTCCATTTTTATTCATTCCATAGCGAAATCAACATTTGTAGAAAGCGTAGATGTGGGCGTGGGGCGACCCGTATTAAAATATTTTAAGCAGGCTATGAATATGCAAAGACACGGCGCGCGGCGGCGGCGGTTAACGATTTGCACGTTTTTGGACCACTTGCTAATTGCAAATGTGAACGAACACTTATGGCAAATGTAATTGCTTTCACTGATACCAGATCAGATAGAAACAATGTTTGATTTTGCCTCGCCACGGCCCCCTGTAACTGAAAACTAATTTACTTTCATCGGATAGCCGGACCGCGCTAATTTCATTTCGTCTGCGATTAAAAAGTAACTGCGGGTTTCATTTGTTTTAATGTTCTTTGACAAAAATGTTCAGTTGAAATAAAATTTTATTTTTCAATTATACTTATCGCTGATCTCAGCGACTATTTTTCTTAACGGTAGGTTCCAAAGTACGTTTTCATTTCTATAAAACTATCGTGTCATTTTATTTTCTCCATTGTAACATATTAGGCATCAAGATAGAGCTTTGTACGTTCAAAGATGTCTGAGTGTAAAAGAAAATCCATTTGGAATATGAAGGCTATATGACCTGTAGGTGATCCCTTGGGAGGCTCACAAACCCCGCATTACCACTTACCTACATCTCTCGAGATATTTCAAATTTTCAGCTCCATGGAGGCTTACGATACATTTCTATGTCATATTTGAAAAGGATTCTAAAAAAGTTGTCCATACCAGTCGCAGTAATAAAGTAACTAAGTGGCTTTCAATGCTTTTTTGAGCAATTTGAAATGGTACTTATCTTTAATTCCGTGGGGATATATGTATAATAATAATATGCCAATGCTTATTATGTGCTACAAAATGGTAATATAATCGGTAGCCTAATACGTACGTGCATGCACTTAATTGCAGTTTTAAACTAACGGCTAAACACAATTTGCAAGTTTTAAAAAACAAACAACACTTTCCTGTTACTCGTGGTAATTGTTTCTTTTTACAATAGTTCAATTTATTTATATAAACTGAAGTAAGTTGTGGAGGTGCACTGTAAACTGGAAGTTGCTTAACAAGATCAAGCACAAAGTGCGATACGCTGTACGATTAGCAGCTTGTTGCGAGGAGCCGGCTTCTATCGGCCTTTTCAAGTGTGATTAAGGTTGGATTGAGGCAAGGAACGGACGTATCTATTCAATTAATGCTACTCTAGACCCAGGTTGGCCAGTCCCTCAATTTATATCGCTTCGACTTTGAAAATTACCCTTATTTGTACGTATGAGTAGAACGCCTCCTCGGCCGCGGGCGGTCGTGACTGTGTGCCAACAGATTGAAATATTGCCTCTCGAAACGCTAAGCTTGAGAACATCATTTTCAAAAGAAGTTATGAAAGTAAATAAAGTATTTTTACAAGCTGATTCAGATTGGCAGTTCAGCACATAATTAAAGTCAATTAGGGGTAAGAATTGCCCTTTGTATTCAATTGAATTTATTGAATAGGAAACTCCTATAATATTTATGAATATTCTTCACTAGAATTGATATTATGTGTTGTTGTTTTTTAATATCAATTTATTTATCATATAACTCATATGCTTAACTTAACCTAATCAAAACTAATTTACAAAATAAAGTTAACAAAGCGTTTTGAAAGTTCTATAAATAATTTGTGAGCACTCGGATCCGAGAGTTTCAACCCCAAACGGCTCGAAAATTAATATACCAACAAGGTTATTATATTTCCACCGCTTGAGGTTATCTGCAGCCGCTGCGGCAGCACCGGCACAGCACGACGAGCTAGGAAGATGAGATCGCGCAAGAGTACACAAGTAGCGTCCCACACTAAAGGCCTACCTACCCATCTTCCATGAAAATAAAGACATACCGTCCGGTCTTTTGCTATCGTCGCGTGCCAGGCCATGAGGTTCCAATACGGCCGTGTTATGTTGAGACAAATATATAATTGTGTGTTTTTATATAATTGTACCGACAATTATATAATTGTCGATTGATTACGACAATTTAAGGATAATAAGATAGATAGATAGATATTCTTTATTGTATACCAAAAACACAAATTACATTAAGACACTCAATTGTTTCCCTGGTACCGGTGTGTCCCTCACACCGGTACCAGGGAAACAACTGGATGTCGTCGACGCGTCACCTGAGTGGAATCATTTGGAGTGGCAACGGTCACTTTTTGAATTTAGTCGGACGTTAAGGAACAGTCTGGGGCAATCCGTCGAAAAGTTCAGACACTCCAAACGGTATCACTGGTTCACTCGGCTCACGGTACAAACACTGTGAAATAAAAGTGACTGTGAAGTGTAAATGTTATTTTAATTCTACGCCTTGATCTCTCTTCCAGGGAACTGTACCGATTAATTTTTAATATATATATAATAATCATATCATGTACAATAAGTAACACCATTAAACGCTTTAACACAGTATACCATAACACCAACCTAACCAAACAATTAATCGTGTCAGTCGATCGTAATGTCACGCAACACACAAGTAACTCAGCCGTAATAACTACATACACTATATTTGCAGCTAATGATGATCACTGTCAAACGCCGCATCCGAGCCGTATGGCCTCGTGTAGCAAGTAGTGCGAGGTCGAGGGATTACAGAGCATAGCAAAGCGCCAATAATGGCTGTCTTCGAACATCAATACAGATGCGGATTTGTAGTCATGCTTCGAGGGAAACTCACTTTGGATTATAGTCTTAAGTTACAGCACGATTCGTGTGAAACCAGAAGGTACCTAACTTTTGGTTTAACAACTGGGGCTCATTGTTTTGTATTGTTTGGAATAACGATCATATTTAGCTTGAGTTTATGAATAAGAATTTAACTTTTATAAGACTTATTGACTTAAACAGATATTATATATTTGTTTGTTCAACATCAAAATCATCTTTATGAGAGAGAGCTTTTTTAACCAACTTCAAAAAGGTTCTATGTTCAGCTGAATGTATTTTTTTTAGTTTATGTTGACCGATTTGTCGGTCAATTGGGGACCGATTTTTTTTTTTTTTTTTAATTGACAGTTTATGCTTCCGAGTTGGTCCCGTAGAAATATTGTTGTGATCTGATCATAAACTTCGAAGATATGGAACTGAACTCCTCATAGGATCACAGCAGAACCGTCGTAACGAGTAAAATTGCTTTATTTATACGTGTAGTCGATGACTGACTGAAAGAAGAGAGAGGGAATATATCGAACTGATCAGATGATGAAGCCTGAAGTTAGGCACGGGAACTCTGTAATACATTAATGTAATCTAACCGTGTTTGGGATTATTAGAATTGTCATGAGATGCACTCTGGCTATAACGTATTTAAGTTTGGCTGAGGGGTACTTTTTAGTGGTGGTACCATAACTAAAAAGTGTAAAATAAAAAACTGTATACAAAAAAAAATACAACAGACTTCAAAGTAAAAAAAAATACAGTTATATGCAAAATAACTTTAATTTCGGAAGTCGGTGTTAAATAACGAAGAGACAAAACTATTTTATAGGAAGTCGGTGCTTCCAAAATTAAAGTTATTTTGCACTTTTCAGTGTTTTTTTTTTTACTTATAAGACGGTTGTATTTTTTGTTGTAAAAAGTTTTCATTTTTGTTTTTTTTTTCGTATGGGAATTTCATCTAATGATATCCCCCGCTCTTGGATGGAGCGAGAGATAGTTTCAGACTTTTACTGACTAAAAACCCACTCCTGTTCCTTCTTTGCCATTGTTCCAGGGCCCCGGGGATCTCTTTCGCATCACCCATGGCCCCAGTAGGCCTTGACCCTGCTGGGCCCCTACGGTTGCTGACATTTAGGCGCGCGTGGAGCAGTATGCGCCAGCTCGATCCAGACGGTTACCGGATGAACGGTCGGTGAGCTACCCATTGCTCCGCGTCTGCAAACCCCCGCCTACGGTGGCCGGAAATCGGGATCGGCATCCCGGCGGCTGGGACGCGAGGGGCATTGCCTCGCGCGTGCAGGTGCGGCCTCCTCCTTTGCTAGCATTACTGCTTTGCAGAAGGGGGCAACCGCCTGCCACTCATCTTCGCTCCGGACCATGGCCTGTACCAAGGCCCGGTGCTAGAGATCGCTGCCACCGATCGCTCCCACGAGGACACGGCGGTGCTTTGCCCGAGCGGGGCACACCTCTACCCTATGCTCCACCGTGTCTTCCGGGCGGTTCACACAATAGTGGCACCCAGGCGTTTTTTCCACACGAATCCGATGCAGGAACCTCCCGAACTTGCCATGTCTGGTGAGGACCAGCGTCATGCAGAAGGTAAGGACGCCGTGTTGTCTTTCCAGCTACTCCTCAAAGAGGGGACTTACCACCATAATTATGGCGTGCCCAGCTCTGGGTTGCGACAGTCGCTGTCGCCATTCCACCATGAGATCTCGCCGGAACTCTGTCCGCCATGCCGCGACTTGACGAGGCAGCTGGTGTTGCATCTCCATGTTCAGATCGTGCATGCGTGCAAGGACTGTTATCTCCAAACCTCATGGTGGTGGGCCAGCAAGGAGGCTCGCCGCTTCGCGGGAACCCGCACCATCCAGATGGCCATGCCCCCTGGCTCACGTTCAGCTTAGCGCCGGCGCAACATAAAGGGCCATGGACCGAACAATTCCGACAGGAGGCGTCTGGACAGGAGCCGCTTGAGGGCAACCCCAGTCCGATCCAGTTAGGGAGACAGACGTCGGAAATGCTCCTTGAAATTCCATCGGCTGTCGAGAACGAGTCCCAGGTACTTCATCGTCGACTCGATACCGATGTGAACTCCTCCTACCGTTATCTGGGAACCCGGGGATGGCGCGTTTCGAGGGCAATAAAAGTACATAGCCTCGGACTTGTGCAGTGCCACCTCGAAACCCAACTGCTGAATCCTCTTCACGACTATCGCAACCTCACGTGTCACTAGTTTGACCGCCGCTTAGTATGACTCTGTGCGCCAGGACCAGCGTGTTGTTTGCGTAGCAGACCATGCTGACCCCGTCAGGGAGGTCGCCGTGGAGCACGTAATCGTACCCGATGTTCCACAAGGGTGGACCTAGTACCGATCCCTGCGGAACACCACACGACATCTCTCACCGTTTCCACTCTTCCAGGTGACCAGGGCAGATAATGTACCTGTCCAACAGTAAGGCATCGACAACATGACAGAGGTAGTCAGGCATCAGGTGATACCGGAGCGCCCTCCTAATGCTACTCTAGGGCAGGGAATTGAAGGCGTTGGCGATGTCCAAAGACACCACCAAGACACACTGGTACTGGGACACCGCATCTCCCGTCGTGAGGGCTCGCACGCGCATGATGGCGTCCACCGTAGAGCGCGCCCTGCGAAAGCCGAACTGGCCGTCGGAAAGATTCGGCTTCACCCTTGTTAAGTGCGGGACGAGACGGTCTGCAATTACTCTTTCAAAGAGCTTGCCCACCTCGTCGAGCAGCACGATGGGCCGATACGCGGACGGTGAGCCCGCAGGGCGTCCCGGCTTCGCGATGAGGACCAGTTTCTTCGTCCTCCAGCGAAGTGGGAACTGGCCCCTCACCATACATGCGCTAAAGAGCCCTCTTAGTCGAAGAAAGAGAACTGTAAGACTGGCACAATCCTCAAAGATTTCCTCAATGTCTTCTCTTCTGACTACCGTTTCCAGCGTCTTAGACTACCCTTTCAGCGCCCTACACTACCCTATTCAGCGGCTCTCTGCAACTGCAATGGAAATTAATTCCTCTCGTAGATACGTACCTACGCTGAGTAGACTAAACTACATTCCATCGATTAGTTTATACACTTTTAAAAAGACTAAAAATCGCATGCGTAGTCCATAGCAAATACCCCAAATAACGTTTAAAATGTATAAAAATGATTCAGTATTTTATGAAATGCCGGAAAAATATTTCGCTGAAATAGCTTTTCGAAAACACTATTAAATATAGTGATAGATATAAAATTTGAACACGAGAAGCAATCTGAGCAAATGGACGCCGCTTAGCAGGCCATTTTGCCATTTCGATGCATTTCCGCTTGGAAATTACTATCATTTGTTAAAAGAGGGACGAATACCGCTAAACCGGTCATGGAACTGTTCATTAATCAAACAAAGAAACAATGCGTTGTAAATGTGTTTGTTTGAATATCACACATCAACTTACGCTCATTATGGAGTTGAGACGAATTATGTTTATTAGTGGATTATTTCATAATTTCTCGTTGTCGGAAAAGTCGACAAAAGAAAAGGGTCATTACCTATCACAGTGAAGTCAAATTAACCCAAAGGTTTACTGGTAGAGAAAACCTTGTTAAATAAAAGTATTCTGAATATGCACACGTTTTATTAAAAAGGTGTCGAATTACTTGTCATAGAATGTCAGTCCATTTACTAACATTTTCACAGCGTATTACCGAAATAATATTCGTTTGACCTATATTTTAATACAAAACCTAAAAAGTAGATACCTATAATATTCATTAAAACAATGATCTTAAAATTCAGGCACGTTTCGAAACAGAAGCTTGAGCCTAAGCCTTAAAGTTTCTAACAATAAGTTTATTCAGTACCCTATAAGTAGAGCGGGGCTAAAGGTCAACGGGTAACAAAATCGTCCGTACCCCACTTGAAAACTAAAAGTAATTTGGATTTTTGCGATACGCGTCCGCGACGGGGGAGGGGAGGTAGTAAATAGGACACGCTCCCGCGGACAGTTTCCCTGAGACACTGGAACAGGATGCACGCTTCCCGAGCCAAAAAATGTAAATGAGGTTATGGTTCCAACAAACAAAGAATTAGGTTATATCCAGCTACTATGTCACTTCTGAGAAAATTACAAGTTTTTTTAGATATAACAGCACTAAAAATTACTTTATTTGAAAAATATGATGGAAGTTAAGAAAAGATACATACATGTTTTATTCACGACATTTTAAATAAACACCCCCGGTTGTATAAAATTGTGCCGAGCGGCAAATCTTGCTGACACTGTCTATAAATCTGATCATAAAAGTAAATCCCTGCAATCAAATCGCGAACAGCGAAAAAAGTAAGGTTGTTTGTTGCTATCTCTGGGAACATACATGAAAATAGCTGAGAAACTATTTCGTAGCGGATAAAAAGGTTCTCAGACCATGAATATAAATATGTACGTAGCGGCCTGATGTCGCTTAACTGCGCTGAAGCGCTGTAGGGCTGCGGGGCGCGTTAGCGCTAACTGCTATTATTTCAGCTCACTTCGTCCCAATATACCGTTCATTTTTATACCTCTGGACCCTCATTATTAACTCATCTCGCTAAAACCCAGCAAAAAAAAAATAAACGGTTTCGCATTTCTACAAAAATATTTTATATATTTTTTTTATAATTTACGCGTTTGTATAATTTCACGTAATTATACTAAGTAATTTATACTAAGTTCGTCTCAAAATCGTCGATAAGTGAGTATTCAAAGTGAATTGAAAGTGGGGAGTGTTTGTGAAATGTATTTGTGCACAACCCTACAAGCCTACGGGGGCAAATAGCAAGTGTATAAAGGTTATAAAAATGCAAGAAGCCGGAAATGAATACGCGGGTGCAACGTACTCAAGTATTACGGGTGCAGCGTGCCCGCGCCCGCCGCGGACGTGGGACGTGGGGACGCGGACTCTCATCAAAAATAAAGGAAGTGCACCTACTATTTTCACAGAAATTGGATTGTTTGAAATGTCACGTTTTTAACTTGTTCATTAAAATACAGAAGTGCATCCATCTTCAGCTGTCACATGCAATCTGATATGTTTACTCATGAAATAAATGCATTCAGTAAATAAATAGATAAAATTATTATTCAATTTGCAAGTAGCAGTATCTTTATTATGAATACAACATAATTGTGTCGAACAGATTGATAATTATAAATATATCCTTAAAACTATATTAATTTATATTCTAAAATAAATAAAATTATTACAATAACGTAATTATCACAAATACAATAATAATAAAAGATTCTTATTAGTTAAATTATAAAATATTGTAACAATTATATGCGAATAAATGCTCAAAATAGAGGAAGGTAGAGAATACCGGATAGTTAAGATAAAGACACAATAAACAAAACAATTTAATGTTTATTGATATTATCAATATCATAAATGTTTTAAGTATGCGTGTAGAGATGCAACACCGGGGCGAAACTCCGCTGCTGCGACAAGTCGTGGCATGGCGGACAGAGTTCCGGCGGGATCTCCTGGTCGAATGGCGACAGCGACTATCACCACCCAGGGCTGGGTACACCATAATTATGGTGGTAAGTCCCCTCTGGACAGAGCACCATTGTGTCCTCGTGGGGGAGATCAGCGGCAACGATCTCTCGCACTGGGTCTTGGTACAGACCATGGTCTGAAGCGAGTGAGCGGCCCTCACGCCCCAGTCCAGGATCCCGATTTCGTTGTTCGGTCACCATAGGCGCGGGCGTGCGGACGGCGAGCAATGGGTAGCTCGTTGTCCGACCGTCCGGTAACCGTCCAGACCGAGACCAAATCGTCGATGGCGCGTAATGTTCCACGCACGCCTCAAGCAGATCAAACAAACCGCAAACCGTGGGGGCCCAACATGACTTTCCACCTAAAAAAAAATGTGTGTGGTGCTAAAAGATATCCTATTCTGCATTTCATTACAGAAAGTATGGCTAAGAGCATGTCAGACTCCGATGATTGCTGCCTTTTAGCCTTTTTGATTGGTGTCAAATCGGATAGTCGAAAACCCCCCGTCTGCCATATTTGAAATTGTAAGAACTAACCGGTTATGTTTGCACTCACAGCAACAATAAATATAGTTTTAGAGGGCTAAATATGTATTACACACAGCTAAACTTAATGATAACATTGTGTCTAAATATTAGATAACTTTAAAATTTAATTTATTTTAAATTTTTGTTTTATAAATACAAGCGCTGAAATATTACTGTCGCAGCCTTTTGCAACCACATTAAGTAAGCGTTCGCGCATATGTCTCGACTAGTCAGAACGAAGCAACTATACGCCTAGTAATAAAATTACCACTGGCCGGTTTCACCCTCTATCCGATTTCCCCCTCTTTCCCATTCAATAAGAGGTTACCGACTGAGTTCTCTAACACTTTTCTAAAAGAAATGCAATTGAAAGTATTGCTATAGAAATCCTGTTTAATGAAGTATGCAATTTGATACAATTTTATTGCATTAATTTGAGAACAATGATTGACTACTTTGAGATGGGGGTTATATTTGACGATAGATCAAGTCTTCTCGTTTTCTCCCTTTTTATTCTTTCCTCACGTGTTTCGACTTTGCCAATATTTTTAGCCAAGTTCGCTAACAAAACCATTACATATAAACTAGATACAGTCAAAATATTTAATTTTATAAAATGTCCCCGACACGATTCTTGTTGTTTTATTCATACCATAGTTTTGATGGCACGATGATATCCCAGAAAAGTATACTAAGATCATAATTTAGATTCCACAAGGGCATAATAATAAACATCTATAGTTATTCTAAGTCAATCACGGCTCTTAAATTTCTTAAAACATAGCAAGTAATTGCACTCAATCAGTGCACATTGAACAGCAAACATAGTGTTACAATACCGTTGCATGTAAAGTCTTACTGTGAACATGCATTGCAAATCTATTGAGCTAGATATGGATTAAGTGTTTATTCTCGTGTTCCGTTTTCTTTGCTATATCACCAGGAAAAACCAATGTTGCGCAAACGCAACGACAAAAAGAAATCAGGCAAGTGCAAGCCGGACTCGAGCACCGTGGGTTCCGTACAAACTTACCGTTTAATTCTCAAAGATTTTTCGATTTTTCTGGAATCGTAAAAAAAGTATATTTTTATTCCGTAACTGTCAGTTTTCAGACTTTTTCCTATACCTACTTGTGCTATGAGAGCTTGCTTCAAGCCAAATTTCAGGATTCTAGGTCAACGGGTGTGAAAATATGTGCCTAAACGAAGCATAAATAGATTTAGATTGTGTTGACTTGAAGCTTGATTTTTTTACTGATCCAGGTTCTTCTTCTCGTTATTTTCTATTAATTTCAACTCCATACCTCCATTATATTCGAAGACATGTGACATTTACCAACCCGCATTGGACCCGCGTGGTGGATTACGGCCCATTCCCTCTCCTAGAAAGAGGAGGCCTGAGTCCCAGCAGTGGGAACATTAAAATGCTGATTATGCTATTATATCTCCACACGTTTCTGAGAAAAAGAGTCTTGACAGACGGTCAACAAAGTAATCCTACAGGAGTGTACGCCGACATAGGTACGCAACCCTAAAAATAGACTAATTGAAAGCTTCAAGCAGATAAGACTTGTTAGTTCTATGTTTAACGTTACTTTAAAGGATTACGTTATGGAAATTATGGTTTTACTCATTATAACATCACAGACAAATAGTTGTAAATGTGATAAGTAAAGCGTTCCGTTCCGAGTACAACGCTGCTTACCGACGCCAAAAGAGGTGTTTGTTAGATTTATTACCTACCATTTCGATTTGTTTACTCAGTTGTTCAGATCCAATTACTTGGCACTGTTTCTGTACTTAATTAAAGGGACGCTTGATTACTCGCCCGCTGTGGGGCTTTGTATAATTGCTATTGTTTAGCAAATGAAGACAAATGAAACTTTAATTTAATGACATTGTCTCATTCAGACGCACGAGAGAAGAAGTCCTGTGTTCGCGCTCAACAACCTCATTTCAAGTTTAAATTAGGTACTGTTCTGACGCACCGTGCAGCGCCAGACATAACTTGGCGTTTCATTATTTTGGTACCTTACAATATTTTCAGATATTTAACCTAAAACTAAATTCAATTGATTTAATTTGCTTAACTATATTCGCATGTAATATAATAAAGTGGAAGGGTTTTTTTTGTTTGTTTAAATGTACTAATTTCTGGAACTACCAGTTGGATTGGATTGAATATTTCTGTATGAGATAGACAGGTTCATGAAAAATAATATAACATCACGCTTTGACCCACCCATGGGTAGTCCGAAAGGGAGAACCGGGGTCCTGGAACGCAAGGCAAAGAAGGAACATGGGTGAGAGTGGGTAAAAGTCTGACACGCCCTCGCGCACCACCCTAGAGCGAGAGAAGTAATTGGATGATTTCTCACCTAAAATATAACGCTTTGACCCACGGAAGCGAAGCAATAACCAAAGCCATGGGGGATAGTTCAAAAATTAAATGTTCACACCATGTATAAAGGAAAAAACTTAAATTAAGTTTCAATTTTTTCAATACCTATTTAAATTGAAATGACAGAAGCCAAACTGTTTAAATATTCGTTTTTGTAGACTTCTAAATCCCTATTTAATAATGAATCCACAAAAATAAATGTCTGGAAGAGCAAACACGTTTCGAAAAATCTCATTACACTTCAGGATTGAACTTAGCACTCCCATGCGAGCACTGAAACGAATGCTCGGAAACAAAGGCTATAAAAAATGCAATTTTATTTAAATTTTATAGACTTGCAATTGAAATCGTTGTTTAATTGCGATACATGCGATGTTGCCGTCAATTTTTAATACTATTTGCTTCGTTGCATCGATAAATTGTGATATATCATGAAAGAGCGTTTATATTTAATAAGCGTTTTCGAAGCCGATATAAAAGGATTCAACCACCATGTATAAATTCTAGGCAAGTAGTTCTTCCACTTGGTGGACCCATGAGCTGGTGAAGGTCGCGGGAATCCGATAGATGCGAGACGCACAGGATCGTTCTGGTGGCTTAGGAGAGGTCTATATCCAACAGATGACGTCTTTCAGCGGAAATGATGGTAATGATGATGATGAGTTCTTCGATTCTATTCAAGTCATAAATTTTACCTAATTAAAATTGTGATTATTTTTTTCTAGACCATCTAACCAGAACGCAGCAGGCCGTAAAAACCGCTCTCTAATGTTAGCCTTATCTTCATTTAATGGTACAATGACATCACGGTTGAGTGCGTCTAAATGAGAATAGTTGTTAAGAGTAGTTTAATTACCTAGCGTTCTTAGTTATTTGTATGTGCCGGTCTCAAGGTTTGCCTCCCGTAGGGGTAACTCGATTCGCCATCCGTCGGTGAGTGAGTGGCATACTTTTAATTGGCCGTAACTGCGTTTGCCTGCAAGCGTTATTGAATTACCGGCAGAACAGCGCTTGGGGTTGCGAAGTTACTAAATAACGTTTTCAACATCCATGAAATCGATATTTTTATTAAAATATTTTTGATTATATTTTAGTTGGAAATTGGAAGAGATAAAATATTTAAACTAAGTAAAATACAAAGAAAAAACTACTTACAATTATTTATAAAAACTTTAAAAATATAGTTTTACATTACATAACTTTGTAAAGATCCTAAATCCACTGCATTAGAGTATTCTAAAAAGGCTTATTATGCGTTCAAATATATGATGAAAATATAATAAAGCAAAGTAAATACCTATGTATTAAGACTGAAGACGCCTCCTCCAGGGTTTTTGTTCTTCCAAAACACAGAAGCTGGTAGGTACATATTGCATGTGTGTATTGCACAAACGATGTGTTCTTATATTATCCAAATTAAAACTCAAAAAAAGCCTACGTGGGCACCTATAAAACATATTTAATCTACACCTAGATGTGATATCCCAAACGCTAAGATTGTTACAATATCAAATTTAAATCATGGTATAAGCTTCTATCCATCGGGTTTTATAGCACGAAATTACCGAATTTATATTGCGGAGACGATAGAAGGGAGGAATATATAGGTAAGGATTTCCTAACAAAACACAGAAAGATACTCTAATAAGAAAGAATTTCGTAAGAAGAAGATGAATAATAGGCAGCTCTAGATTAAAACTTAGTCAATAAACGCTCTAAGCTCAAGTACTGACGATATTTTTGAATCGTTCCGATAATCTAGTTGCATAAGACCGTTGTCTATAATGCAATGGAGCGGCAAAACTCGCTTATCGCAAGCGAGAGCGGGGGCATACGCTTAAGCGGGAGCGTTACGTGGCGATCGGACATCGGTCATTGTGTTAGAGGATTCGCTCAGGCAAGCTCGCAGTAATTACATCAGGGAATACGCTCCTACGGACAGCTACGCCGTACTCCTTGTTTTTACTCGTAACTGCTACCTATGATCGAGGTAACTAGGAACTATAAACGAGATAACTGGTATTATGAGTAAATACTAGCTGTTATTCGACGCGGCTTACAGTTTACACAGTTAACGGTTGATGGAGGCGCGTAACCTACTTCAGTAATAGGGTTTAGTTGCTCAGCGTTTTCCAGGTACCTAGGTAATTGATGGAAATGTTTGTACCTATCTTAGACGCTCCTTTAATTTAAATACGTTTTACGATGGAAACTCTACACTCGCTGGAGTTGATCTTTAAACGTTATTTCACGATGTGACCTTTTCTGCATCAAGTGTGAGTTAAAATCAGCACACTAATATTATAAAGGCGAAAGTTTGTGAGTGTGTGCGTGTTTGTTACTCCTTCACGCTAAAACTATTGAAGGGATTTAGATGAAATTTGGCACACGATTAGATCATTTTCTAAAATACCACATAGGGTACTTTTTATATTGGGAGTATTTCCCCTTGCGATAATTTCCTACTATCACGCCGGCGAAGCCCTGGCGGCAGCTAGTACAAACACAGATAGCACGTTCTTCTTTTCTATCGACAATGATCAGTATAATAATACGTGACGAAGGAATATTTTGTCTACTCTGTCACGCAAATAAAAAGAAAGTAAAATGATATTCATCCATTTTTTAGAGTTTTGAATGAGGGGGCACGGGAGTGCGCCCACCAAGGCGAGCAAAAAAGTGACACGGCCGTACCATCCTTTTCTCGAAACTGTTCAGACCATTTTCGATCCCCTATAACTTCGTTTTGTATAAAAATAGAAGCTTGAATTTTCAGTAAACAAGCAGGCTTTGTATAAACACGGTATATTTAATATTTCATTCAATTTGAACCAGTAGTTTAAGAATTATAACTGGTCAAAGTTTCTTAATTTTGTCGCTTACTGACTGACCGATCATCATAATTCTAAGGCACTTTTAGCAGACATAGCTTTAAATTTAAAATACAATTAGTATTTAGTGTCAAATCAATGAAAAACTAAAACATTTTGCAATTTCAGTACAGTATTCTAGATACACCAAATGCATAAATAACTTTGTAATCCCATATAAATATATAGAATTACAAAGCTACGTTTGCAGTGAATGAATGTACATCACAAGTAATACGTATTATATTAAATTAGATCTAGGTCATCAAGGTCCCTTAAGTACGGACTGAATAAATTAATCGCCTTGATTACATGGATCTCACAACTTTTTACGGTAGAAGAACTGAGTTGCGAGCTTCGGCTTTTTTACAAGTTATGTTTTTGATGACATAATAATTCTACTGATAAACTTAAAAGAAAATTGAGTAACTCAAAAATTTTAAGCGTAAATTCGATATTTACATTACTTTTTAAGGAAACAAAAGAATTGCTAGGAAAAAAGAACGTCCCAGATAATAATCATATAGTCATAATGCAACAATAACTCGTAAATACGTACGTAGTAGTTACGATTTCAGACAAATACACGTTCTCTAATTAGCTGTAGTATCAAATTTTACGAAATTCTAGCGCTAAGTTATGTACGTAGCGCTAGAATTTTGTAAATTCAACATTTCCTAGCTTTACTTGCCATGTCCAGAACAAAATTCCTAACGAGTAAAACTATATATGTATATAATAGTTAAATGTTAACATTTCATTGTCTGGCTAGGTCCAATGAAACATTTTATTCGCAGAGTATTATTTCCGTATTTTGTGAACGTACTACAAAAACTGTTTCGTAGGAAACCTTACACATACAATTAAAATTATACCACAGCATCCTCCAAAAATTAATTACAAAAGTAAAATGAAGCCACTAAATAAATGCATAAACCGGCCGAACAGGTACATAATAAAAAGTGAAATTACTGGGGCGCGGACAGGGAGCGTTTTCCGGGTTTCCGGCATCAACACATAATTCAGCACAAGATTAAATGCCTCTTGGACTCGCAGCCGGAAGGCCACGGCTCCATTAGACAAGCGAGGGCCTGTAAACTCGGACCTCCTTTATAAATATCACTATCAACAAAAATGTAGACAGGCAATCTCCGGCCATAGCTTTTACTACTCGCTCCTAACTCTAATTCAAATTTTACGATTATTTTTTGACGCCATTTTGTAGCACTTTGTACACAGTAAAATGCTTAATTTTTATTTGTCAGTTTAAAAGTATGAAAAAGCTGTGGATGGTTTTGCCATTTAGTGAAAAGCTGGTTTTGTTTGCTAACATACACAGAGTACACAGAGCTTGGCGCAAACTCAACTGTTTTAGTGTTTAGTCAACAACAGCTACTCAGACCAAAACTTTTAAACCTAATGTTTACAGAGCTAAATACTGTCAAAGTAAAAATGCTTAAAGGCGAAAGTTTATAAGTAAGTGTGTTTATTTGTTTCCTACACGTTCAAACGGCTAAACAGATTTGGAAGGAATTTGACACACGGGTTGACTGAAAGCACATAGGATAACCTACACACATTTTCCCGGGAGTATGTTCCGTTGGGATAATTTTCTGCGCCTAAATATGGGGGCAAAGCAGCTAACAGAAGCTAGTTATATATATACATACAGTTTATAAATACAACATAAACAAACATTAGATAAGAAATCTAGTAACCACCTATCTCACTCTTTAAGACTCAAGACAGTTTTGACACCACCCTAGTACTAAACATGAATTAAATATTCCAAACATTTAAATGCTATAGTCTTATCTGACTGAGAATGACGCTGTTCATCATAGTACCAACGTTTAGACAATAACTTTGAGAATTACTGGGTAATAGCACAGATCGCAACTACAAAGCTACATGATGAAAGACCAAATTGCCTATAGGCGCCATATTGAGCATCAAAGACAAGCGAACAAAGAAGTGTGTCCGTCGGATGTTGCCGGGTTGTAGCCATTCACAGTGTGCACGGTGCCGCCATGCTGAGCCATTCAAGTTGATGGGATCCAGTTATCCCCCAACTTGGGACCACATACAAAATCAATGGCTAGCATTTGCTACGCAAGAGTAAATTGTTCCAAAATGAGACAGTACAAACAGATCTTTTAATTAACAATATGGACCGACACTTTATCAGACGTCATGTTTCTACCTCATTAATTATAATTGCTTTTAATAAATTGTTTAACATGCCATTGCAATGGAAATTGTACGATGAACAACTACAATTTTTTTTTTAATATAAAACTATTTATTATTATTTTTCAGAGGTATTTTTAAAACTATAGGCAAATACCACAATGTTAAAAAGATAAAAACTTTTTATAAAAAAAAGAACCGACTTCACTATAAAAAAAATCACTAGAACGAAATTTCGGAAGAATTTAATTTACCCAAATGTAACAAAAGGAAATATGTACATATGCCTTTTTTTTGTTGGCCAAAGAAAATATTACTAGTGCTAGTAAATAAATCTGTTTTTTTTTTAATATCTTTATAAATAACGAAGTTATTACGCGTCAAAGATGCTTATAAGAAAGAGAAGTCCGACATGGACTCTGAAGTGAAAGTCCATGCATCCATTTTCCATCTATAAAAAACCCAAGTTCTGATTTAAGCATTTGAAATTGAATATTTCTTTAGACTTTGAAATATTCTTCCTTTTTCACTCGCCTATCGTCATCAAGCATGATTAAAATTTGTTACTTCATTTAACGCAATCCTACGCGATGTTTGACGAAAAGGCAACGCGAAATAGAGAGATAACGCCTGAAAACTCTGTTAGCATTCGGTAATTCCGTGATATACTCGAATATTTTACAAAACTTGTTCTAGAGAATACGTGTTTTGTTTAAACCCTTAAAACTTTTTGAAAAAATCTGTCGTCATTCAGAATCTTGACTAAATTGGCAAGGCTTTTATTGTTATACTTTTTTAATTTTTGAGTAAATTATGAGGGGTCAAAGTTCATGCAAAATAGCAGATTTTCAGAGGTCTTTACTGGATTAGATTTACACAAATTTAAAAATTGATTTCAATAGAAGCCTAAATAATATCCACAAGATACTGTTTTCCAAAATATCTAACGAGAAATGTGCGTATGTGAGCGGTTGTATGAAAAACAGTGAAAATGTATGTTGGGTCCCCTTAACACAAAATTATCAATTCAGAAACCCGCCCTTAGTATAGTATAGTTCTACATTTGCATATTTATTGTTGGATATAACACACTGGTTAGATAATAACTAAATATTTTTATTATGCATATTCCGTATTTGCAGGGTGCTCAAAGATGTTGACAGTGCACACCTCAGACATAACGTTGCCTTAAGCTACCTAGATTTTAGTGCACCTACTTGCACCTTTTATCTTTTGGTAAGCTAGCATTTTGTTACCGCACTGTCGTTGAAAATATGCAAAGTTATCATTTTTGACAGTGACTGTGTCTGTTCTATGTTTTTAGTGGTTGTTTTTTTAATATTTAGGTAGGTAAATATACCACCATTATGTACTGACGAATCTTACCTTTTTGTCTAACGCTAAAACATTTATTTTTTGAGTGTAAAACATACACACAAATAAAACTTTATTTAGGTTATTTATAAGTTAAAGTTATTTAAAATAACATTAAAGTTACCTAATTAGAAATTGTTCAGTTAATAATAATTTGAGCAACCATTGTGATAACGCAATTATAACCATCGCGTTATAATCTAATTATTATCAGTAGAGAAATTATATTTGCTACTTCAGTAGTAACTAGTTAATTTAACTTAATTATTAATTTCTGTTTATTGGCTTAGCAAAGATAATGTTTTGAATGACCAATCAAAGGCCAATGCAAGTTTGCATTGGCCTTTGATTGGTCATTCATGATTGGCATGATTTGCTTTTTTCTTTTCGCCAGAAATGAAACCTAGGTTATACGTTAGAGGCCAATACGAGGAATCAATAGCAAAAGGAACCAGATATATAGCAAAAGGATCATACATATAAACTAACCAAATCGGCTCAATTAAACACCAAATTTTAAATACGTGTCTAAATTTTGTAAGTGAGGCATCTTACCGACTAGGGCATGTATACCTGGTTTACCATACATAATCTAGCTATAAGTTAGGCCCATTGCATTTTTAGTATTTTATAATGATCTTTTAGATTTAATAAATTGCAATTATCTAATCTATGCTGTTGTTTTAAAAATGTACTGCAGAATATCTGATCTGAGTGATTGTATTAAGCTTCAAAGAGATCTTCATGTCATTCAACAATGGAGTTCCGACGACAAAATGACGCTAAATGTTAAAAAATGCCAAACTATAACATTCACGAACAAATTGAATTACATTAGATTTGATTATCATATAGATGAATCTTTATTATGCAGAGTATCAGTCATCCGTGATCTAGGTGTACTCTTTGATACTTCTCTATCCTTTCGTGATCATGTAGATATTATTGTTGCTAAGGCTAAAAGAATGCTTGGCTTTATAATTCGCGTGTCGAAACCTTTCCGTAATCATAGCAGCATTATTCTTCTCTATAACGCACTGGTAAGGAGCTTCTTGGAGTATTATTCCTCTATTTGCTCTCCCTATTACTGAACCTATACGAATAATGTTGAATCTTTTCTGGCCCGTTTTGTCAGGAACCTGTGTATGAAGAATGGGATCCGTAAAGCTATACCCGATTACAACTATAGTTTAAGGCACTATAAGATGGTTAGCTTAAAAGTAAGGCGGATCCATTCTGACTTACTTCTACTACACAAAATTATAAATGGTTCTATAGATGCGGAGTTGATTAACTATTTTAACTTTAGGACTAGTCAACGCAGCAAGTGACATCTTAGCATTTTTCAATTGCCTACATCCACCATAAATAATAAAAAAAGATTTGATCATGATCTGGATTGTGAATGAACTGAATGACTTTTTTTAATCGACTTGAGAAGAATGAGGAGGTTTTCCATTCGGTACCTAGTATATTTTTGTTAAATTTTAGGGTTCCGTACCTAAAAAGGATAAACGGAACTCTTATAGGATCACTTTGTTGTCCGTCTGTCTGTCAAGACTCTTTATCTCGGGAACGCGTGAAAGTATCGAATTTAAATTAAAACCATATATTCAAGTCTGCGGTCCCTTGAAGTCGAACGAAATCAATTTGCTAAGTTAACGAAAAAAAAAGATACGACTCTTTAAAGAGAATCAAAATTCATAGGGTACTTCCCATTGAATCAGAATCCTGAATTTTGACATAATGCAAGATCTTATAGCACAGATATAGGAATAAATCTGAAAACAGTCAATTTGTTATTAAGTCACAAAAAAAAATACTTTTCTTGCGATTCGGAAACATCTTCGAGACTCCATTCGGGAATTGAACTATTTACATAGGTAAGTTTGTACGGAACCCTCAGTGCACGAATCCAACTCGCACTTGCCCAGTTTTTTTTGTGTGTCGCTACCTCAGAACTCCGTTATTGTAAATTCGATAATACATTGGATTAATAAAACATTTTTCATAACAGATGCAGTAAGTATATTAACACTAAAGCTTATGAAGCAAATACGTAATTCTTAAATAAGAGCTTTTAATCTCGCAAGCCGTACGGAAATTTACATAGAAACAAAAAACCAATTACAAGTTCCTGTCACATGGGTAATGGCGGGGTATTTCTCCTGAGGCGGTTTGATTCCGCTACGTTCGGATATTACACGTTTTATTTCGTATTTCTAATGTATGGCTGTGTGTGTAACAAGTAGGTATGCAAGGCTTTTCCTTTTAATTTGGAAATGTCACGTGGTGTTGAGAAATAACAATGGTAATACTTCGCCTGTAAGAAATCCGCAGGAAAACCAGATTACCGACATACCTGAATAATCGCCAAACTTAAGTGGCAGTGGTTTTTTTTACGGGTGGGAAAGTCGTCTAATGACATTCCCCGCTCTTTGGCGGAGAGCGAGATAGTGTCAGACTTTTACTGACTAAAAACCCACTTCTGTTCCTTTTTTGCCATTTTTCCAAGGGTCGGGGATCTCTTTTGTATCACCCATGGCCCCAGTAGGCTTTGACCCTGCTGGGCCCCTACGGTTGCTGACATCTCCTTGAGGCGCGCGTGGAACTGTACGCGCCGTCAACGACTTGAGCCCGGTCCGGACAGCCACCGGACGATCGAACGGCGAACCCGGCACAGCGTGACACTAGTAGGCCTCTCACAAAGTGTAAGTCCATCGGAATCCGATGGATGCGAGACGTACATGATCGTACGTTGCGGTGACAATTGAGGGAGGCATATGTCCAACCGTGGACGTCTTTCGGTTGAAATATTGATGTTGAATACTAAAAGAAGGTAAAGGTTGGTTGGGTTATTCAATCGTAGCGCGTGTATTTACTACCCCATATTAATTTATAGATTCTCAACTTTACCTACTAAGTTCAGAACAGTTGTGGCTCAGTAATGGCCTCGTTTTACGAGATGTAGGTCGTTGGTTCAAACCCAGGCAAACGCTTCATTTTCTTCTTTATTTCGTCACCACAGTGCTCTCAAAATTATGTAGGAAAACATCGTGAGGCATGTGACATCTGCCAATCGTAATCGCACTGAGCCCGTGTGGTAGATGCGGTCGCGATCTCTCGTACCGGGCCTTGGTACAGGCCATGGTCCGGAGCAAGGAGGAGTGGCAGGCGGTCGCCTTCTTCTGCGAAGCAGTAACGCTAGCAAAGGAGGAAGCCGCCAGCCGCCGGGATTCCGATCCCGATTTTCGGCCACCGTAGGCACGGGCTTACGGACAGCGAGCAATGGGTAGCTCGCCGTCCAACCGTCCGGTAACCGTCCGGACCGAGCCCAAGTCGACGACGGCGCATACTGTCACGACACACTGACACGCGCGCCTCAAGAAGATGTCAGCAAACCGTAGGAGCCTAGCAGGGTCGAAGCCTACTGGGGCTAAGGGTCTGCTTCTGAAAGGAAGTCTCGGACCTGGTACGAAAGGCAACGAAGGAACAGGTGTGGGTTTTTTTGTCGGTAAAAGTCGGACACTATCTCCCGCCCGCCCAAGAGCGGGGGATGTCATTGGATGATTTTCCCACCGAAAAAAAAGAAAAAAAAGCCCTTGTGCTAGATAACGACCCATTTCCTCTCCAAAATTCTTTCATTTTTGAGGTAGGGATTCATTAAACTACTTTTCTCACTCTGGGGGAATCGAGAGGGAGTGTTAATCTTCTACTGACTAAAATCCACCCGTGATCCTGTGCGTTCCAAGGCCTCGATAACTCTTTCGAACAATCCCGCTTTAGTCCAGTTTTCTAAGTCTTCATTGTATAGAAATTTTAATACGGGTACATAGTACATAGTGATTTGGTAATTTATGTACATATGCGTCTAGACCCGAGTCCCAAAAGTAGGAACATTATAAGGTTGATTATGCTTAAGCTATATATACAACTTGGTATATTTTTGTCAATTGTATTCACTACATAGTGTCTGAATAATAAGGTACCTGATATGTATTGAATAAAGTACTACAGGCGTGCGAAGTAGCAGACGCAGCTGGCACAAAAATATACGCAAAATGATTCGATACGAAGTAGGTACTATTTACCAATAACATTATTGTCTAGACACAAAATGTGGTCGCATCGTTCTAAGTTATTAGTTAGAAACTGAGGTACGAGCCGAGTCATACCCGATATGGCCACGGTAACGTCGGGCCAGTTTTATTGGCACACTATTATTGGTAGCACTAGCAGGCACATGACAGGCCGCCAGTGTAATAAGACGTGTAATGGACACCAGTGAAGTTTCCTCATCCAAGTTTGCGACAAGCCGCATGTAATAACGCCTGAAAGTGATCCAGCCAAAATCTATAAACGTAGATGCCAGTACGGCTATGGAGAATTAATTAACGCGCCTGACTCAATACGATCGTAGTTGTTCATTTTAGGTGTTTCTAAAACTTAATTTTTCGGTTATAAAATGTTAGAAAGGTTTTCGAAACAGCGGTTTTTGTGATGATTGAAAACGGCATAGTATAATTTTATACTGCACAGTAAACAAACCACAGCCATAATTAGTTTTAAAGAAAATGTAAATATGAAGTTGGAAAAACCAATGTTGGTTACTATTTATTAATTTGAATTTGTAATAGTAAACCTCAACAAGGGAGCATTTTAGTACGCTTTTACTCTTGTTCAACTTTTATGAATAGGGAGTTAAAATCTACATAATCAAAACAAGAGACAAGCAACATTTTATCTTCGTTCTTTAATTAATATTTCGCGGCAAGTTCAAACTTTTTCCGGGTAAACACCTATTGATTTATCTGAGCAATTTGTATGCTAGACGCATCGTTTAATATTTTAGGGTTGTGATATAATTGGATGCGCAGCGGCTGCATACGAACGCAGCCTTGAGTCTTGGCGGGCCGCCATGACTTTGCATAATTTAATGTTCCACTAATAAATACGTTACATTCAGACGTCAAGCTTTTCTTTTATGACAAAGTTTGGAGAATTACAAGTTTTATTAGTTTTATTTTTATCATGTATAGGCTCGTGTTCGACCACTATCTTACCTTATGGTAAGCGATGATGTGGTCAAGTAAAGAAGTAACTTATTCACTCAAAAGTATATTATAATAGTATTATAAGTACTACACAACTGATAAACATACTTATGTAGATAAATTCACAGACACAAAACAAATGATCGTGCTCATCACAAATATTTGTCTTGGGCGGGAATCGAATCCACGACCCACGGCATAGTAGTCAGGGTCACTAACCACTAGAACCAACAAACAGGTCAGTGAAAAGTCGTGGCAGAAGTTTTTTTTTTACGTATTGTACCTACAAGTATCTTTTTACAGATTTAGGTAATACAAATCCAGTTAGCCTTTTGAGCGTGAAAGCATAACGAACATACACACACACATACATACAAATTATAATTTTTATAATATTAAGAATGATGTTATTCGACTAGAGAACAGAAGAAATTCTGGTTATTGTTTTCAAAACAGACCAGTATCGAAACTGTACAGGTATTTAATAATCAATTTATCGATGCAACGTATATCATTACTCGATGCGATAATGCCACAGTACATATTTAATTCGCTAAATTATTCAGTCATGTCCGTGAAAATTAACCGATCAAATAGCGCATCACATTATTTGTAAAGGCTTATTATTATGCATGCTGAAATAATGAACCTCGTGCCACCCTTTGTGTACCTTTAGCTTATTCATAAACAGGAACCGGCCTACATTTTTTATCTCTACATACGTGACAAAAAAAAAATGTTTTTATATATACTTCTTTTGTCCTCAAGCACTCCTACATTTTAAAGACAGATTGGTAGGTAAATGAACCTCACATCTGCTAAAATGTATGCCAGTAAATCTATTATGTATGAAAATTTTAATTAAATTCGAATGTGGCATGAATTTTCCATATCCACAGTTAGAGCTTTAATTGAAATTTGTTGGTTCACCGAAACGATTACCTAGCAATTGATATTTTAATTGTTTATGCAAATAACGTACCAAATAGATGTGCCCACATTTGCATAAACTCTGCTTACGTCACATCTTTTAAAGTAGCTCCACAATCTTAATTCACTTTTAATATTCCGTCTACAAAAATAAAAGTCCCCGGATTCCTTTCATTGTAATTTTATTTCTCAAAGATGACTTCTTATAACGCAGGAGTAACAGGCAAACTGAATTGATTTCAATATTCCCTCTACACTTTTCCTTTAGATATTTTTCGTTCCTGTTCTACATTTTACATAAACTAATTTCCTTGGCAATATTGGTCTTGCGACAGTTCTGTAGGCAAGGGCGCGCGGGCGCCTTCCTCAAAAAGAAACTCGTCGAGTCGGGCCTTCGACGACCAAATCAAATCACTCGACCTTATCGATCACCCCGAGAAAACTTACAACTAAATTTATTTGCGTATCTGAAGCTGTAGACACGAGTCGTCGTTGGAACTTGACAGATATATCCAATTTTATAGAGTGAAATATACGATAAGGCAGGTAAGGTATTAATGCAATAGTGCTACTGATTTAACGCAATTGCTGAGGTTGCATCCCCTCGCAGACCCACAGGGCCAGTCACCCTTCACTGAAGGGGAAACGTTAATACGAGGATATGAGAATTTACTGTTTAATCCAGCTGCAGGCCAATTTGTTAATATTTTCATTCAATCCACTTAAAAGCATGGTTATATGTAAATTTTATACGAGAACACGATATCACGTATGTGTCTGTTGCGGCGATACAAACGTTGAATGCTTTAGACAAATTGAAAAGCTAACTGGAAAATGATTTAAAGTAGTACAATAAGTACCCATGGTGGCAGTGGTAATATATTTTTGTGTATTATTGAAGGGACCATAAATTGTGGTTGGCATGTAAATACGAGAATGTTGGGTGCAGCGTTTGATGTGGTCGGCGCGAGCTAGCGCGCCCTTTATCAATTACGGCTAAACAAGAAAAATGACCGTCCGTAAGCCTACACAAGGCTAATTAAAGCAAGTAGGTAAATTTCGGCAAGAGCCGGTGTCACCCCGCGCCCCTCCGCGAGCCGTGCTCATCCCTCTCGGAACAGGTGGTTAAACTTTTGCGTAATTTCATTAAGAGAGGCGTATATTTTGATCAACACAAAAAATCCACTTTTTATAAGCTTCGGTGTCCAGGCTGCTTTATACCCGTGATTAATTTTAATTATATCCACTAATTTAATTTTTTAATGGAGACATTAAAAAATCATTATATTACTTGGCTCTCTTAAATGTAACTTTATTTATTTTTTAGCGTGGGTCTACAGTGTCGCTACCTACATTATTTCAAAACATCAATAAATCATTCACGCTAGATTAAATACTAGTTGACCTCTCCCTCCGAGGAGCAAACACCATTACGGGTAGTTTAGGGGTTTCTTCAGAAAAAACTCACACTTGCTATAGCATACGTCTTGATTTTAAGGCGGTATTACAGAGGGAATTATTGATAGGACTTTTCTCATGTGTTATCTGAGCGAGGGAAACTTGTCTCTTTCCTTACGCAAATACTATTAAAACTAACGTTGAATAACCCTTGGCTAGAGTAATTATAAAAAAGAAAGCATAAATAAAAGTTTATAGTTTTATAATGACCAGGTATAAAAATTATTTTTCTTGGTTAAGTTTAAAATCAAAGAGACAAAATAATAATTATTTTTCTACTTTCTAAATCACTAAGGTTAATTTGGTGAAATTATATCTCTAGGGTGTGTACCTTTTTATAATTTATATATATATATAGATATAATTTTATCAAATTATTTTCATATATTTAAACTAAAATATATCCAAGCACAAACTCCGCCAAACCAAGCCAATAAGCTTGGTCAATACATCCGCCAACATTTCATCAGATATTAATATGCCAACCGTGAGATATGCGTACCTATGCCTCAGGAATATGATAATAAGTTGTATACTAATATTTCAACTTCCACAGGGTTTTGTACGGCCTTCACGCGTCTATACATAAATATATGGGGCTTATTTCGTTATTTCATCCGTCTGAATGAAATAAAAGTGACGTACCTATACCTCAAATCCAGGTATATTTATTATCGCGTAAGTGGGTCAAACATTGGACTTAATCTGAATGTTATCATAATATCAAATCAAATTAAATGAATTTGTTTTTACTTATGTTTATTTTCGAATAGCACCAACACAATTTTATTAAAAGAAATAATTTATTACAAATCAAAGGCATATTTATATTTTATCGCCAACTACTATCATAATTCAGCTTCATTTTACTCGTATTTCATAACTCATTATTCCCTTACGCTGCACAAAGTTTTACCATTGCATATTTCACTTTCATTCCCGGACATTATGCATTAACGTCTATCTGTCTGCCTATTAAAAACGTTGCCTCGACATGACATAAACCGTTTATTAATCTCACAATTTCATTCCGTAAAATTTATGCAATTAAAGTATCCATCACATGAGATTTCACATTAAATCGTGCGACTAAGTACATAGTCGGTACACCAACACGAGCCTCAGGCGGATTAAAACTTTCTCATAATGGATTTTAGACTCAACCTAATGAAATATTAACTCCTAAAATTCATATTAGATAAGTGTATTACTTAAAATAGCGCATCTGATTATCCTAAATCGCTCAAGATCTGAAACGAGACTTAAACATGACTTTGACGAGCCTGGCTTAGAATAGAGGGCGACCGCGGTGTGTAGGTAGGTGTGTGCCTATACGTTAGTTTCCCTGCACTGTCACCTACTTTGCATCATAATCGAATTTCCACAAAGTAAAACAAAATCTCGTAGTCGCATTAATATTCAGCGATAGGGCCCGACGCATCGCCGCCGGATTGACGTTTAACATGCAAATTGCAATCTGAAAATCTAGCAAAATTGTGTGCCACTAAATATTTTCAACATTATTAATTCAGGACACAGTTGTTTGAATCGGCAGCTAGAATATAATTTAAATGTTAAACGAATTTGTGCCACTAACGCTAAATTAGACTGGGGCGCTAGCCGCCGGGAATTTAATCGGACAGGTGAATCTACGAAACATACATTTATTCATTTTGTTTTGCATTCACGTTTAAATTCATATTGTCTCACTCATCTTCTCAGTTTCTAGTTTCAGACAATTTTACTGCATTGTAATTACCGAAACAATAAGGTTGAAATTGGCATGGGCTAAATAACGCTCACGGATAGTAAATCCCGGGAGAGTGTCTTAGCTGACACACCTATCTATTTCTAAATGACTGACTAAAAGACAAAAAGCCGGCCCAAACGCAATACATTTAAGCAGATAGCCACGAGACAGCGGGTCATTCTAAAAGTGCGGAACGATTAAAGTGAAAGAGGGGAGACAAGACGCCTCAGCTGTACGCGGCCCAGTGATGGATACGAAGAATAAATCAGGTCGCAGCACTCGTCGGCGATGACCAGATGTGCCCCCACTAATGTATTATCTTCAAGTCATTCAGTACTTCTAACGTATTGCCTGTACGCCACGAGGCTCATGTGAACTACTAAATTCTAAAGGTTTTTTGAGGTGGGATATCATCAAATAACTTCTCTCGCTCTACGTGGAGTGAGAGGGCGTGTCAGACATTTACTGAGTAAAACTCACCTGTGTTCCTTCAGTTGCCCTTTGCGTTTCAGGGCCATAATAACTCTTTCAAACAATCCTACGGCAAGTTCTAAAGCCTGGAGATTTAATATTTATTTAGGTTTATTAAAGTTGTGTAATAGGCTAGACTTGTTGGGTAATGTTTTTATACTAAATTAGCACTATGCCAGTGACTTCGTCCGCAGAAATGTTTTCATAAAAGCTTTAACACCCTTTATACCGTATTTTGAGGGTAGTTTTTAAAAACGAATTGCAATTGATCCAGATTGGCCCCATTTTTTTACAAAATCCAGTTCTGATGATAGGATCCATGAGGAATCGAGGTAACTCCTCAAACATTATAGGCAACCATATAGTGATTTTGGTATTTTCATTGAGAACTTAAGCATTTACAGTCATAAAGTAACATTTGATGAAGTAGAACTGATAAAGAAGACCAGAAATGGCCAATGGAACTTCATACTCACTTAGATATCACAATGTAGGTAGTTAAGTGACTATGACAATACAAATAAATAAATAGTTCTGAATAGATATTTTGAAAATGGATCCAAGTGACTTGATGATGATAATGGAGCTGGAAGATAGGCACCGGAACTCCGTAATTGGTCAATGTATCCTAGCCGTGTTTGGGTTTATTAGAATTGTTATGAGATGCGCTTTGGCTATAAGGTACAATCGAATTGATCTGATAATGGAACTGGAAGGTGGAAGGTATACACGGGACCTTCATAATAAAGCAATGTATCCTAGCAGTTTTTGGGTTAATTGGAAATGTGATGAGAAATGAGTCGGACTCCGTGCACCGAGGGTTCCGTACGTTACCTATGAAAACAGTCTGTTCAATTCCCGAATTGAGTTACGAAGATTTATCCGAATCGCAAAAAAAGTGTTTTTGTGACGTAACTACAAATTTACATTTTTCAGATTTTTTCCTATGCTTGTGCTAGGACACTTTGTTTCATTCCAAATTACAGGATTCTAGGTCAACTGGAAGTACCCTATGAAGTTTGATTTCCTTGAGAATATTGAAATATACGTTTTTTGCGACATAAACGGCCGTATCTTTATTTTCGTTAACTCAGAAGTTTGATTTTTTCACAGCTTCAAGAGACCGGAGACGTGAATATATGGCTTTAATTTCAACTCGATACGTCCACGTGTTCCTGAGATAAAGGGTCTTGACAGACAGACAGACTGACATACGGACAACAAAGTGATCCTGTAAAGGTACCGTTTTTTGCTTTTGAGGTACGGAACCCTAAAAAAATAATAAAAGGATCAACATAACTTAAATTTTGGAAGTCGGTGTTAAATATGAAACAAACAATACTGCGAAATATCGACTTCCGAAATTAAAGTTATTTTGATCCTTTTAGTGTTTTTGGTTTTAGAGATGTCGGTTATTTTTTTTATATATTTATGTACAGCTAAACGATGCTAACTCAGATGTTATTAAATATTAAATCACAAAACTACTGTCTACAATTAACGGATGTGTTTTATTAACACCATTAATCTGCATGTCTCCCCTTGGAGTCAGGAAATATCCCTTTAGGGTGTACCCTTAAGTTAATTTCGTAAACCAAAACATAGAGGTTGCCGTTCAGTGAATAATAAGACATCTCCCTGGTGACGAAATAATGCTCCAGATAATACTGTTATTGCTCGCGATATCAATATGATAGATATTGTTATATACCTAGCGTTAAATTCACATCGGCTGGTCGGGAGATCTTGATAGCATAACAAAGGATTGTATTGTATCTGAAAGGATTCGATATTGAGCACTATTACGTTACAACATTGATACAGCGCTTTTGTTATAAGAAATTTTGTATCAGCCTACTGAAGCTGCTTAATATTTTTGATCTATTGGTATCTTCTAAAGTAAAATCTCTTTTTACACCTCTCATAGGATTACTACAAACACCGTGAGTTTATAAAAAATCGCGTTATATTGTAAACTCTTTCTTCTCGGAAGACACGGATACTTATATTTATAAAATATCTAATTTGGATGAAATTTATTGAATTTGAGATAATCTGTTAACAATATACGAGCACATCGAGCGTTTATAATCTCACAATATTGTAAGCAAACATACGATGTTTGTTATAATCCGACGACAAATCCAAAGTTATTCATTTCAATCGATGTAGATCTTCTAATATCGAATCATACAATTTGCTGTATAGAACGTAGGCCCAATGAGAAAGTTAGTTAGCACCAGTTGCCCATCCGCGCCCAAAGTGCCCTGATAACTAACACGGAACACCCATCCCCATTGATCAAATCATCGAATTTCCGCCCCTTGCAATTGCAATCGTTCTCGAATTTGCAAGGGTTCTCCGGTCCTGCTGCTAGTTTATCGTATTCAGAAATAAAATATTCTTTTACTGCTATACATTTTTCTTGCTTGTCTGAAAGTTACTCATACTTAGACATCTAGTCCATAATAAACGAAGAAAAGAAATGAGAGGTCCCAATTGGTTTATTTGTTAGTGCTGAAGATGATATAAGTGGACATATTGCCAAATCCATATTTCAGGACAATCTCAATGCCAAAATTACGAGTAATAAACCATAGTTTATAGTATTAACCAACTAGACAACCAGCCAACAAGCAAACAAGCCAAGTAATCAAAGTGATTAGGTACCACAGCTTCACATTTGATCATTGCACAACAATAACAGTCCAGCCGCTGCAGACTGCACCACACGAGACGAGAGCAAACAGGATGCCGGACAACAATGGCAACACCTATCGACGAATTGACGTATTTATATTCGTTAACCGCAGTTAACAAAAAGCCGCGGTATTTTTCCATCAGCTAACAATAAATAGGACTCAGCCTCGACGGTAACGTAGAAATATAAACGGGAAATGATTCATTCCGAATTTCGACATATGCACGAATTGAAAGGTCGGCTGCGAGTGACGTATTTTTAATTACCTTCTACCGCGTCCTCGGATCGACTCCATATTGAATTTCTATAGTGGACAATAAATAAGTCGAGAGCCACCTCGGTCTCACGTTCCCTTTTAACTATCGGACCCGTGTGGAATAACGTACCGTAATTAGAAGTCAAATCCATCTACATTCTCTAACGTGTTACGAGTACGTAATAAAACCTTTTTCAGCACTCAACGGCATCGGAAATCATATTGATATCAAAGTCGGAGTTGAAAGCGTAAATGAAACTGTATTGCTTCCGGTTCGAATGTGAAACGCTGTATGGGGTATTAGATTTATAAAGGTGTGTTTAAGTAAAAAGTTAGGTATTTTAATTACCCCAATCTTGATCGAATCTCCGTGCTAGCTGATTGAATTTCCGGACGAGGCTATCTCTCGTATTTGCGGAGCGTTGCGGGCGGCGCGCTCGCTCCGGCTCACTGGCCTGTGACGTCACGCCGTCGATTACATTTTTTTTATTATTTGCTACTGTAAACAGGTTGCTCATAAAGTCTACTCCTGTCTTTTTGCCGTGGCGTTCATGATTAAACACGATATTAATAGAGTTTTCTTTTCGTCCTTTTTTCTATTGTCTGGAGAGGTTACTTTTTGTACTGTTTTGTGCAGTTTACTTTTAGGGTTCCGCACCTCAAAAGGAAAAAACAAAACCCTATTATAAGGTTACTTTGTTGTCCGTCTATCTGTCTGTCTGTCAAGACCCTTTATCTCGGGAACGCATGAAGGTATCGAGTTGAAATTAAGGTCAGGTCTTTGGTCCCTTGAAGCTGTGAAAAAATCAAATTTCTGAGTTAACGAAAAAAAACAGATACGGCAGTTTATGTCGTAAAAAACGTATATTTCGCCACTCAAGGGAATCAAAATGCATACGTTACTTCCCGTTAACCTAGAATCCTGATGTTTGGCATGAAGCAAGGTCTCATAGCATAAGTATAGGAAAAAATCTGAAAACTGGAAATTTGTAGTTACGTTACAAAAAAGAAAACATTTTTGCCATTCCGAAAAATTTTCGTAACTAAATTCATAACCAAATTCAGGAATTGAACTGATTTTAGTAAACCCTCAGTGCACGTGTCCGACTCGCACTTACCTGGTTTTTATTTTTCATTTTCATGTGCTTTGTATGAACTAGACAACGTATCACTATAACTTTTTATAACGTTAAATTTATTTTAGAAGCAAAGCTTGAGCAGAACAAAGTTACTAGTAAGATGAGACAAGTTTATTCAGTGAGACTATCACCTAAGATAACACAGGCAGCCGCCGCATCCACCTGGCCACAGATAGCATCACCCGGTGAAAACCTAATTTCCTTGACTTGCAGCGGTCAGCCGTCAGACATAGACGCTCTGAGTACCTGACTATGTCGGTAGGTACGAGGATAGAAATTCTTTGAAAGTTTCACTAGAGATATGTACATATTCTTATGCTAATAATAATAGCGATTCCGTAAAATTCAAATAAGGAAAAACTGTTCTAAATTTAAATTAATCGTTACGTCTTCTCTATATTTAAAAAAGACAAAGTCCTGACGGACTCAATGACTGGTCAACGCCTAGCTCAAACCAAACTTTTGAACATAGAATGATCAAATTCTACATAGAGGTACCTTTTATGATGTATACAAAGAATAAGAAAGGATTTTTCAAAATTCGCCCCTTAGGTAGATGAAATGGTTTGTATGGAAAAACCTACTTTCACGTGGGCGAAGCCAATGGCAGAAGCTAGCATTTCATAAAGAAACTAGAAGCTATCTTTATTGCAATATAGGACTATAACAATAAATACACAGGTATACGTTACACCCCTACAACCTATTAAAATCACCGTTCACAACATACCCACACGAACGCTCACGATTGAGATACTCGAAACGAAACGTTAGCAGCGTAACCGTACACTTCTGGGGTTCTATGATTGATGTGACGGGTAATAAGGCCCACAAGTATTGCAATTTGTTTACCCTTATCGCTTTAATATACTTTCGGTGCGCACAAAGACGCGCAAGGTTTTCGTATCGTATTTTATACCGATCAACAATGCCGACCCCGACGTTCACCGATAATTGGAGAAAAAGTCCCCAAGGAGCCAATTTTGCTGACGCTGCTTGTAAAGCGGGTGGCATCCATACGAAGAAATAAATTATAAACGATCCATCACTCTTGGCTGTTGACAAATATAGCGCAACGCATTTAATATCATAACAGGAAAAACTTAACCAATAGCTTTTTTCACCGGCCCGCGATAGCGTGATGGATTTGGTATTATTACTGAATTGGCCGTGCGGCTCGTTGTGCTTATATGTTTTCCGATCGCCTATTAATTTTTGTGTAAAAAATTGTTTTAGTCGTTGCAGTTTCAGGAAAATCAACGTCAAAAACATGAATATGACTTTAATGTTTGAATAAAGCTTTACTAACTTTACAAGAATTTTCTGTAAATTGTTATAAACTAAAACGATTTACAGGAGGCTGACTCGCCATAGGTATCAACGTAATGAAGAATATTTTCAAGAACGTACTCAGTAACTACTTAATAACGAAGACTTCTAATAATGTAGCAGAGGGTACTCAGACAACGTAGAACTTAATGAAATGTGAAAAAGTGTCAATTAGACCGTAGAGTCCAATAAATATAAAAGAAGCCAGACAAAAGCGATGCCCGCAGAAGACAATATAAAGAATGAGATACAGTTATCATATACGTACAAAGTTATTACATCAAATAAACCTGGTTCGACGGTAGTATTGTAAGTAAATATCCCTATAATAAAATAAAATACACTCTCTTGAATAAACATGCCCAATTCCCTTGAATGAAAATAATAATATTTGGCAATCAAAATATCGGTTACATAAATCATGTTTATCAGTAAAAACGTATGTTTATATTGGTTTTCAAATAATAGATAACAGATGTGACTGTTTTTGGAATTAATAAAATAAGCTTGATTAATAAATTTACCAAACATGTTTCTCGATTACGAAACACTATTATTATTATTTAAAATACAATAATCTCCAACATTCATTTTAAAGCTCTTCCAACAGATAAGCCAAATATGCACTACTCACAGGGCCGAATATCTAAGTTTTGTGAGTTTTTAGTGTGATCAATATGGTAGGCTCGGCCGACATCTTTCGCCTCGCCACGTGTCAGTCATAAACCTGCTTTTACAGGGACGACAACCCCGCCCTTCGGGTGAGGACATTCAGGGGGATAGTCGCCGTAAAAAAGGACTGTTAAGGACCGAAGCTAGGTTTTGTCGGTCCGGTAAAATATATTGCGGATAGACGTGACTTAGAAAAGTTCTATTATCAAAGCAAGGTCTCCTTGATTGATGACAGAGGCTGCGGCTACTAAAGAAAACGGCTTTTCAATTATTGAATTTTATTTCAATGTTGTGAATGGTTGGCGATAGGTACTTAAGTTTATAATTGTTTTCAATAAGTAAATTACCGCAAAATATTAGAATAATATTATCAATCATAAGACTAATCTCAAAATTCTAAATTGTAAGTAGAATATTAAAGTGACGACGTCAATATACGGCCACACATGACAGAATATTCAATTTGAATTCGTAGTTCATAAACTATATTAAACCCGCCTTCAGCTATCATTTTATTTCTGACATGATAACATAATATTAAACGTAAACCTGCCTCATAAGATAACACTGAGGTACCAAGAATTTTCATCGGCGTCGTCTTGCAGCCGCCTCCGCAATATAAACGCGACGTTCACGCAATAGAGACAACACTCCACTCATGCGCCGCCTGACCTTGGTTAGAAAGAAACGACAGAGATTTCGCAAGCACGTCTTTGACTTCTAAAGGTTTTATTGCATTCCCCGCAAGCTCAGACGCTTAAACTTTATTGCTGTGGGATTAAAGTAATATTTGCAGCGACTAAATGATGTCGAGGCAATTTCATGATATTAAAAGCTGTCTATGTTGGAGTTCAGGTCCATAGTTTGGTGTTCCGTGATAGTTTGCGTGGTATAATCGTCGCTGAACTTTCTGTCGTTCACATTCTTGGTCGACGACGTGCGATAACAATACGTTCCTTTTCAACTATTTGCGGCAGCTAAATAGTTTGCCTCCTGTACTTCGTCACCGTGGGACGTGTTCACAGTAAACGAGTAATGGAGCTGTATTAACCATTGCCATATTTATTTAGTTTTATAATATTCAATACGGAAATCAAAGAGCATAATAGGACTGCAGTACTTAAAGTTTGCGTCTCAAAATGGCGCATTACTGCCGCGATATTAAGTTTGCAATACAGCGTGACACGAGTGCGATGCAAGTTCACGGTTGAACGAGTTGGTAAAATTCTGAGTGAAGCGACAGATAGTTATGAACGAAGCCCTGCGCTCGAGATGCAGTTGAAAAGGGATCGGAAATGTGAGCCCGTTGAAGTGCATTCGCTATTGGTGTCGTTTCCGGATGTACTCGCAGCAACAAAGATACTTTTATGAACATTTATTTGATAGTCGCTGCATGTAGGTGCCGCTTTGTGCAGCCACTGACATAAGACTGAATTTTTCTGAGCAATGTTCAGTAAACAAACATGCCGTTCATCAATACACAAACCAAGTACATCTAAGTATAAATAATAACTTCTTACTACGCTGTTACAAAAAAGCTGTTATCAGGAGTCACATCATGTACAAGCCGATGTGTACGGAAGGGTAGCCCCGATCGATCTGCTCACACCCTCCAGATATGATTAGCAGCTAATTGAATCCCGGGGTGAGATCCGCAGTTTAGTTTTCTAATTTACGAGACTTTCCTTTGCTTTGCACAGTAAAGGGTTGAATTTAATTATCTCCACGTCCACGACCCTCAAGTTAAACTCGCAAAAAATGGATGATATCGCATCTCAATTTGAGAAAAAGCTTCGTTAACCTTCGCTCTCACTACTCTGACTTTAAAATACACCGTAGCAGACAACTCGTAGCAGCCGTAGACTCGTAGCCCCGCTACGAAAGTTCGTAGACCTTTAGATTCGTTATGCTAAATTGCTATTTGATATCCTAAAAATAAAAGATCTCTTTCACTAAGTCCTTTATATTATTTTAAAAAATATTCAGTAAAAGGATAACTTTTTGCTTGATTTATGTTTTACGTAAGCGGCTTTGTTTGTAGTTCATTTGTCTGCGATAAAAACGTATTCGGCAAACAAACAACATTATTGTAAATTTGTTGGTATACTCCTTGTATTTCTTTAGTCGTCTTTCCGGTAGTTTTATTGCATCGCTAATCGGGTGATATTTTTTGCATGGAATTTGGTGATAATCACTTTCAAGTTGGAGTTTGTATTCAGGCGACGCGCCGCCCGCCGCCCCTGTGTTGCGAATTTGATAATGAAAGGGTCCCACTTGTGTGCTGCAGAGATAATGTAAATAAGTATGCAAATTATACACCAAGTTCCATTCAAATGAACCTTTGCGGCTCTTTAAAGTTTTCCTCAAAGCTGAATCTAACAGTGTGATATATCTACTCGCACCGAGATCCACCCTGCATTTGAATATTTTGAAATAAGGAAATGATGTACAAACAGACACGGATTCCTGTCGGGAAACTTTCTCCTCGAATCGTATTTATGATGTTATGAGTTCGCCGCAACAGACAGACCGACGCACCCAATAGGGACGCGCGAGTAGGCAACATTATTGAACTCGATAGTATAATAAAAGTCTGAAGGTGTGTGCTTTTGTAGTTCATTGATTTGCGACGTGTACTTGGAATGTCTAGACGACTTTTTGATTTTATTACATTTTCAACATATTTAAATTTCCTTGCTTTTTATTTTGGAAAAAATCCTGACTAATGCATTTTCTCTTTTAAAATAAATTTTACAGTGCACTTACACATTCGAGTAAGCAAGACAAGGCACTAAGAAAAAATACATAAACAACAATTAGTGCGCATCACTGAGTCGGTTTTCATTTCACCCGACATTTGGCACGGAATGTGTAAAATATTTTCGGTGTAGCAAAGTGAAAGTGTGACGTGATAGCGTGCGACGCGGCGGCACATCAATCATTATCCGCGGCTCGCGAGCCGATACCGAAGAAAGCTCTAAAGCAACGCCACTCTCATAATGTATCACGTTTAAAACCAACTTTCAGTCTCCCTTTTAAAGTCACTCTTCTACAGCCTCTCCCTCCTTTATTAAAGGAACCGTGCAAACAAAATAGATTGATACCGGAACCTGATAACACGTATTGAGTTTTATATTTTTTGGAAATTCTATCTGTGCCGCTTCAGAGAGATTCGTTATTTACTTTTATTGAATAATATCTTTTGAAATTGGTTTATATCTTTCTAGAATTCGTGGATGAAGTTACTGTTCTTCATGTATTTTTAAATGAAATTGAATGATAACAGTAGAGTTCATCATTTAAGATGGTAGGTTTATAAATAGATTTAAATTAAAATAATTTCAGAGCTAGACAAGCTCACCCTTAGGCAGTACAAAATGTATACTAAGGTTTTTCAAATACCTGCATAAATTGTCCGGGAAAGTTTTCGATTATAAAAACAGGTCATGCAGAAATGTTTGAGGCAATGATGACAACTCTCTCTTAACTGTACTCCATTTTTTTACACAAAAATTGGCAACCCTAATGTTCATCCATAAATAGTAACACCAGCGAGAATCACAAGAGCTAGACATGGACTCGGAAAAAGTGTTCAGTTAAAAATAGAAACACAATTTATATCATGTTGCAAGTAAGTGAAGCGTTTATATCAGAAACGCGCGGTGCGCATCTCGCATCGCGCATCTCGCTGCCACTACCTTGCACTTAACTGTGATACGTATTATATTTCCGATAAGTGAGATCCAATTTGTTCAAGTTCCGCGAAACGGCGCCCAGAAGAATGTATGATAAACTGTCATTCAGATGCGGCACTCTCCCCGAACGACATACATTCCAGTTCGGGAACATCATAAATTGGGTTATCAATCAATATTACTTTCGTATCTTCAATTTATGTGTAAATTGCTTATATTACGCATACATGAAGAGACATTGTTCCTGATCATTGGCGATGGGATGGGCGGCCCCCTTTTCGTGATCGTCGTTTGGTTCGTACTTCGTACCGCCGTCGTCGATATCAGGTCGGCTGTCCGACTATAAAGGTATACTGGCATCGTTACTTGGTATTTTCTTACAATCTGAGCAAGTAGCGAGCGGGACAGCGCTCGTAATGGCCCAATATATCAAATAGGATTAAGTGTAAATGAGAGTAGCGCAACTGGCTGATACTTTGTTGTGCGACATGACCAGAATAGATAGGGAGCTATTGATTTTTGTCATTACCAGAAATAGAACAGTTTTTATCGTTACACACAAATGTATTGTTTCTATTAAGAATATAAAGTATGTGAATACTTGACATCGGCATGATAAGAGCAATCCCCTTTGCACTTCACGCTGAATTAGTTTACCGAATACGAAACATAACAAAATGGAGTCTGCAAAGTAGCCCGAATAAATCGCATTTGTGAGCGACAGTAGGGCGCACGGGTGTTCGTCGAGTCGTCCACGTCGAGACACCTCCCCTACGATACGAATGCGAACATTTCTAGTTTCCACCTGAGTGACGCGCCGCACGCTCTATCAAAATATGCAATTTATTTTTGGTATTACTTGTTATATTACCCACATATAGTGATCTTCGCAAACATGGCAAACTAAAACAGATCTTATGTTACCAATGAACAAAAGCGATAACATAAATTTCAGTACTAGTGCAAAAGTAAGAGCAATAACCACAGAACTTTCTTCCATTCATTTCAACCAAGAAATTTTCATAATAAACACTATGTTAAGGGTGTTTGTTACACCGCTGGCTATTATATTGTCGCAACTGTCTGCAGTTAGTGTAACTACCACAAAGTTGGTCATAAACACAGTCCAGCGCAGAAAGAGAAACGAGTGAGGTTGTAATGAGCTTTTTGCTGGATATTTTACACACGATTAATGTGGACGGGGTGGATCACAGTGGCGACATCTCGGATATTTCCCAGACGTCGCCGTCTAGCGACACGAGTTTCTTTCTTGATTAAAACTCGGAATAATAAACGGCGAAACAATTTTGCCTCGTCGCTCGCCGCCGCCGCCGTCCCTCTAGAACAAACTAATATCGAAGTACGGATGAGTGCCGTCGAGGCTTCGGTCATTTTAAACCTTTAGATGGAATTACTATTATTAAATATTTAGACAAAACTATTTGCAAACATTCAACAGTATCTATTATAAACCGTAGGTAATATTGATGTCTTAAATAATTTTAAAGAGGGTATGCTTTTAGTACGTAGTTTCTCAAACAAACAACATACTTACTACTATAATTACATAAATAATATTACACAATTGATGAATATTATTAACTTTTCCGGGTGTACGACTACCGGTCACCGTAGGCGCGGGTTTGCGGACCATAGGTAGCCCGGGTCGACGACGCGTTGTGTTCCAAGCGCGCTTTAAGGAGATGGCAGCAGAACTGTAGGGGCCAGTTAGGATAGGAGTTACCGCAGCCCTAGCAATAAAGGGCAACTGAAGGAACACTGTGGGTTTTAGTCTGTAAAAGTCTGACACTCTCTCACTATCTGGATGGATCGGCAGAGAGTGTTAAAGTTATTGGATGACTTCCCAAGTAAAAAAAGTAGCTATGCACTAACACACGTTTAAAAGCTAGTCAGCACGATTAGATAAGGCAATTTTTATTAATACTAACTGTCCGCCTCGGTTTCACCAGCGTCTTTGCCTACTACTGCGCTCGTATTGGTCGTAGCGAGTCAGCCTGCCTTCCTTGATCAATGGCCTCAACACTAAAATATTTTTTCAATTTGAATCAGTTATTCCTGAGATTAGTGCGTTCAAACAAACAAACAAATCCTTCCTTACAATATTAAGTAGGTATAGATTGAAATGATCTTTCTTGTATCGTTAATTAAAAAGTAGCCGCGTAGCATCTATAAAAACTCGAAATATATTGCCAATAAAATTCCAATATAGGTACTGTGTTACTAGTTACGAATGTTATTAGGTGTACAAGCCCGCACCGAAAATTGGAAAATTGAATAATTCAGCAAAGTTGGAGTAAAACCTACTCGGTTGTACGTTTTCACCCCAGCTCGTCATTAGTACGCATTCTGCTACTCATTTTGGAAACTGATCAAATTTTCAGATTTTCAATTCTAAGAAACTTTCGCATTTATTCAGTTTTTCAATGAACCCTTGATTAGTACCGACGGATTTATTCAATAGTATCTACTTACTTAAAATTTGTCGAACACAATGTCTTTTTAATGAGCACTGCTTCTTTTAAGATGTTAAAGTAATTATAAAAAGGTTAAACTTTAAAGTCACTTTAATTAATTTAAAACAAATTGTTAAGACTCTGACAGCATAACCTTTATCTTACTGAGCTATATTTTAGCAAAACGCCATTGTCATTGATATTCAACTCAAATATGACTGTCATGAGTCGATTTTTTCCCGTGGGGGAAAGTTTCAAATAATCCTGATCCATCGTTACACAAAACTTGTAAGTTGTTCGCGTCTCAACGGATAATCGAGTTTATACTTGGAGGTCCGCCATCAATCATTTATCCCGCTTTCGCCGCGGACGGATCTGCACCGCGCTACGAGGAAAAACTTTAAAGTGTTCCAACTTAGTGTGACGTAGCGCACACTCGCTTGTTACTTGAATAATGTCTTTCAACTATTTATAACTGCGGACTACTTGATGTAATTTATTATTGTAGATCGAGCGCTAACAACATGAGTTTCATCATATGACGTGTTTGCCGCGACGCGCTGTCTTCTCTTATTTGTCTTTATATAAAGGGCAACCCATCTCCCTACGTATTTAAAGGAATAATGATATCACAATTATATGATCCCATAAAGTTCTATTTAGAAATTTACCCAATAAGCCTATTTAATTTATAATGAAAATAGGTCATAGCCTATGAAATTGCCGTATTTTTTTAAACGGGTTGCTTTGAAGTGTTAGAAGTTATATCTTTGAATTGACTTGGAATTATAAGTTAAAATAAACTTTATATTAAAAGTAAGTTATTCTTTTTCGCAATTAGGTACTTATTGGTTTCTTTGTATTTTGTATTTTTTGTAATATCGCAGTACTTATAACCATGAAAGCTAATAAAAAAAAGTTTTTCATATTAAGAGTTCCAACGTAAAAACTATGCACAACAACATTCAAAGCAACCCGTTTTAAAAAACGGCAATTTGAAAGACCTATTAGTTTAATGTAAATATAGTGTAATACTGTATCTGGGTTCGTGGATGGATGTACAGGAAGAGGGAGACCAAAGAAAAGGTGGATAGATTGTGTGAAGACCGACCCCAATTAATATGGGACAAGGGCAGCAAGATGATGATGAGTGTGATGAACTGGAATTTAAAACATAATAAGAAATAAAATAAAACTGTTGTTTTGCAGTAAACAAAAACAATGTTTCTTTCTTCTTCTTTATCATTTTAAAATTCAAAACAAGAAGAATACATAACTTTTTATCGAACTAAGGTTAACCGCGCAAATATTATTGACGATCCAATAAATCTGGTATCAAGTCACCCCGAGTGAGGCAAATAACACAAGTAGACACGAATCTATACGGATACTGGTATGAGTGTTTTATGAGCACTCAAGTGCCTTCCGGACTGGGATGTTTAAAACTCTCGCGAGCAGGGAATCGAGAACATTCCACTCCCACTCACGACACGACAATGTCGGATTTGATCTCGAACGACGACATTTTTATGAGCGGTTAAAAGTTTATGAATATGCTTATAGCTGCAGATTTTTACTTACGCTGTTTATTTAAATTCAAAGTATTAAACTTAAAAAAAGCGTTTGCTTTTGTTAACTTCCTTACATCCTGTAACTTTTTCACGAAAATTAAGGTACCTATTTACAAGTTTAAAGCCAAGCAAACATCGACATAGGGAGATATAAAAAACATGATTTATAATATTTTACAACGTTGTCCTGAAAACTCCTTCAAATGAGATTGAAGAATGTCAACAATGAACATTTAGAGTTATATCAATTTTACCGCGAAGTTATACGGAGTAATAACATTTTTATTTCACCATCAAGAGAAAAAAAAATATATTTATTAATAAATTGAAAGAATTTCTAGAAGCTAAGTCATACTACTCAGTAAAGGAATTTTTAGATGATAAGTCAATCGGATTTTTTTTTCTATATTATTATTCACCAAAGATTCTGTAATGACATTTATTAAATGTAGTTAATATAATATATTATGAAAAATATAAAATCTAATGAAATATAAATTCCCAGATAAATAATAAAATAATTTAATAATAATGACGATGAAAAATAAATAAAAGTATCTGACATAATTTATCAATTCTTACACACGGACATAATAATAATAAATATACATAATTGACTATAATGAATATATAATGTAATAATGACGACAATAAAAATAAATAACAATACCTGACAAAATTTACCTAACTTACTTAAACAAACATAATAATAATATACATAAATTAATTAATTTTAATAATAACAATTTACTAATAATGATAAAATAAATAAAATATTTGACATAATTTACAATTACATAAACAATAGACATAATAATAATAATATGCATACACAATCTAATTTAAATATATACATACATAATTTAATAATAAAGATGACAAAAACAAAAATTAAATAATCGGACACAATCTACCAATACTTATACACATACATAATAATATACATCTATTAGATCTACCTACAATAATTAATTCCATGAATTGTTACTTTGCCGCCATCCTCTCTCCTAACTTTGCTGTGCCCGACAGGGTCCATATTGATCTTGACTATATTTTATACCACCTATGTACATAATATGGAATGCAATAAAGTATTGAGTATTGAGTATTGAAGAAACAAACACGGCAACGTGTATAAAGCGGCTAGCGGATTATAATGAGAATCAGGAACTTATATACAGTAGAAAGTTTGTAAATAAATGTGAATTAGATAGAAAGACAGATAATTATTTTTATTATGTACATCAATTAACCCAACTAGCAAAATAGCCATAAGAATAATCCGTAATAAGAGCTTAGACCTTATAAAAGGTTTATATCTGTCTTGGCAAAGATTGTGTAACTTATAAAGGCGCCTTATAAGACGTATTGTGCGACACTTGTAAGTGTATTTGTTTGTAATGTAAGATGAAAAAGCACTTAATGAAACCATCATACAACTACTAAAAGGGCAAATAATCTTACAAGGTGCGCCCAATTCCATACTTACAGATGTTTAGGAGTGTGTTATAAGAGACATTTCGCTAATTGGGAAAACAGTGTGATAGGACACGGAGAATCTGCTGCGGAAATATTCGAAACATTACCGTGGCCCTGAAATGCAAATGGCAACTGAAGCAATACAGGTGGGTCTTTGTCAGTAAAAGCCTGACACTCCCTCTTGCTCCACCTAGAGCGAGAGAAATTATAGGATGATTTCCCACCTCAAAAAAGGACATTGAAACTCTTTATAAAATTCAAATAAAGTACACACAGGCAAGGATCACAAGTGACAACCTATGTGACAGAACCGCGAAATAACGATCCTACTGCGAATACAAAAAAAACCGGGCAAGTATTAATCGGGCTCGCTCACTGAGGATTCCGGACAAACTTACAGAAGAAAACAGTTCAATTCCCGAATTGAGTTGCGAAGATATTTCCAAAACGCTTAAAACATTTTTTATGACGTAAAAAATTTGCAGTTTTCAGATTATTTCCTATATTTCTTATTCTAGGTGAACGGAAAGTAACCTATGAATTTTGATTTCCTTAAGAGTATCGAAATACACGTTTTTTTGCGACATAACGGCCGTATTTTTTTTTTCGTTAACTCAGAAGTTTGATTTTTTCACAGCTTCAAGGGACCGCAGACTTGAGTACATGGTTTCAACACGATACCTCCACGCGTTCCTGAGATAAAGGGTCTCGACAGACAGACAGACAGACGGACAACAAACTGATCCTATAAGGCATTCGTTTTTCCTTTTGAGTTCATCATCTAATGACAACCCCTGATCTTGGGCAGTGCGGGAGATAGTGTCAGACTTTTACTGACTAAAAACCCACTCCTGTTCCTTCTTTGCCATTTTTCCAGGGCCCCGGGGGTCACTTTCGCATCACTCAAGGCCTACTGCCTCGATCCTGCTGGGCCCCTACAGTTGCTGACATCTCCTTGAGGCGCGCGTGGAACACTACACGCCGTCAACGACTTGAGCTCGGTCCGGACAGTTACCGGACGATCGGACGGCGAGCCACCCATCGTTCGCCGTCCGTAAGCCTGCGCCTACGGTGGCCGGAAATCGGGATCGGAATCCCGGCAGCGGTTGGGGCGTGAGGACCGTTGCCTCACGCGATCGGCCGCCTCCTTTGCTAGCATTACTGCTTCGCAGAAGAAGGCAACCGCCTGCCATTCCTCCTCGCTCCGGACCATGGCCTGTACCAAGGCCCGGCGCGAGAGATCGCTGCCGCCGATTGCCCCCACGAGGACACGGCGGTGCTCTGCCCAAGCGGGGCACACCTCTACCGTATGCTCCACCGTGTCTTCCGGGCGGTCCACACAATGGTGGCACCCGGGCGTCCCTTCTGCACGGATCCAGTGCAGGAACCTCCCGAACTTCCCATGCCCGGTGAGGACCTGCGTCATGCGGTAGGTAAGGACGCCATGAGGTCTTTCCAGCCACTTCTCAAAGAGGGGACTTATCGCCATAATTAAGGCGTGCCCAGCACTGGGTTGCGATAGTCGCCGTCGCCATTCCACCATGAGATCCCGCTGGAAGTCTTTCCGCCATGCCGCTACTTGGCGCGGCAGCGGAGTTTTGCCCCGGCGTTGCATCTCCATGTGCAGATCATGCATGCGTGCAAGGTCTTTTGCCAGCAAATCCTACGGTGGTTGGCCAGCAAGGAGGCTCGCTGCTTCGCGGGAAATCGTGCGCTATCCCCGCACCTTTTGAGTTTTGAGGTACGGAACCCTTAAAAAGTGAAAGAAAATACTGCCTCATCGCATAGAGTATCTAGAAGATCTATTATAAATACTAAATAGACTGAAAATACAACACAACCGTCATAAAAATTAAAGTAAACAAGTAGGGTAAATGCGGAAGAGTTAAACATATTTTTACTCTAACGAGTATAAAATTGTCATTATGACTGGAACTAAACAATTCATGAATGGATACAAGGCACTAGTAGACATATAGGATTTTTAAATGTAAAAATTTTTATTAATTCACTAAGTTAAGCTTGAAATATATTTATTGAAATATCAAAAATCAAATCAAAAACAATTGACAACTGATCATTTCTCCCTCACGCAATGTGTATTAAAATCTTTATTCACCTCGTCACATATTTTTTAAGAAATTATTCAAATTATAAGTCTAAAATCTCTGTCTTTGTTCTTTAAAACATATTAAATCAACATAAAAAAAAAAACATCATATTTGTCGGTATAATGTAAAGAAAAAACATTTACCAAAAATGTATTTGTTTCGTTCACTGTCCAAATGGTGTAAGGGTGTTTATAATTTTTAGTTTTTTTTTTGTATCATGTGGTTTTAATCACGCATACGGGATTGCTCCGCACGCAGGACACGGCACATCCCCCGCAAATGTCCATTTCACACAAGTATTTATTGTAATGCGTGGAATACGCACGCAGGACACGGTTTTTTGCATCTTGAAATTTTCTGCATGCAATACTGCTTCGCAGAAGGAGGCGGCCGCCTGCCACTCCTCGCTCCGGACCATGGCCTGTACAAAAGCCGGGCGCGAGAGATCTGCCCAAGCGGGACACACATCTACCATATGCTCCACCGTGTCCGCACAATGGTGACACCCGGACGTTTCTTCCGCACGCATCCGGTGCAGGAACCTCCCAAACTTACCATGTCCGGTAAGAACCTGCATCATGCGGTAGGTAAGTACATAAGTGAGCATGTTGCTTGCTGCCACCTCTCAGGGATACTAAAATGATTTTGGCTATGTGGAACATCCTCCTGCCAGAGCAAGTCTCCCGGTTTTCCCGATATAAGACTCGAATACTTATGTACCTACCACTAACAAACATGGAAAATCGCCAATAATATTACCAAACGATAACAATGCCATATTTATCAAAACAATAAGCCAATTAAGAGTAGAGTCCAACACAAAACACAGTATCGAAATTCGTAAATAAGCATCGATTAAATACACAAAGATTCCATGACAGTAACTAATAATAACAAATTGAGTCCAATTAGCGTCAATAACAACGTACCTGTCACAGAGTAAACATAACCTACACAAGTACACAGTAGTAGTCTACTGGATACAGTACGAAAGTCTTTGTTTAATTCAAGCGAGAGCATTACAATAATAGTCAAAGACGACTGTTTTGAGTTTTAACAGCAAACGCCGCTTCTGGGAAGCTATAACAATACGGCATCGTAAAAATTAAATTACAGCGAATCTCCGAGGAGGTTTCAATTTTCAAGCAAGACTCCGGGACTCGAGGTATTTCTCCTCTTAAGAAATAATATTGCATCCCAAACACGCCTTTACAACCTTTCCGTCCTACGCAAGAACATTAATATTATATCAAAGGAATTAGCAATCCTAACACTAATAAGCCGTCAGGTGAAATCAGAGCTGCAGCGTTGAATTATAGAGCACCTGGAATTACTTTTAGCGGAATAAATAGAAATGTTAATTTGAGACTGTAAAAAGTATCGCAGGAGCGTAGCGCGACGGCAAATTAGAGGGAATGGAATATAGTTTACTTTAAGTTAAACTTATTACGGTCCTCGAGAAACAAGCAGTGGGAGGCTCGGGCCGTCGGCCGCGCGGCGGAGGCGCGCGGGTCAAGTGCCCAATTTGTCACCCGCGCAAACTTCCGACTACTTCGGGCCCGGCCTGTTCGATTCCATTAAACTTTCGAGACCTTTTGAAGCTATTTTCTTGTTTGAATCAAGATTTGCCTAATTCATTTCGGTGTCTACCTACTTCAACGACTTCGGCGTTGGTTTAACGTTTGCAAATATGTTTCTACCCTTAAGGTATCATTCTTAGAATAAGGAGAGTCGAGTCATAACTTAAGCATACCATGGGCGTCAGTGACCTAACTTAAGTGAGAGTACGAAATCCAAATGAAAGTCCCGGGGACGCTTACAATGCGCTATCATAAAAATTAAATTACGGTAAGAGTTTCTGTGTAAGTGCGCGCCATTTCAGCGAGGCGGGTTAGGCTCGCGCCGAGCCCGCCAGCGCGCCACATCAAAGCGCCTCATCCTGCGCCCGGCTCTCACGCAAATCAAATTTACCAGCTTGCTTTCTTTCTTCTTTCGTCATGGCACTGAGACTAAGTATTTGACCCATGGTTTGTTACGTTCAAACCTGTCTCTATAAAGTTCCAGGGGACGACGAAAAGTTGGCCTCAGGAAGCCAAAAAATTCATTACAATGTTGCAAGAGCTTCGAGGCTAATGAAAACGAAAAGTATAAACAAGGGGAAAGAAGAGAAGAGGAAGTTTACCGCGCCGGGGGTTCTGTACTATCTAAAGACTTTGTTTGGGTAAACAATTAGTCTTTTCCCAACATTATTGAGCCACTTTTGCCTCGAAGTGGCCTGTAATTTGCGTTAAAGTCACAGAGTATGTATTTGAAAATAAATTTAAAAGGATTTTAAGTGATACGGTCTATCTAAACAAATGATCAGTCTGTCTGGCAAACCCATTCTATGATGATTGATAATGTTTAATACTTCAAATTTAAATACTTCATAGATACTTCTAAATCAACTTTTTACGCTTTTTCCTCGTAACTGCCGAAAAAAACGCTAAATTTTTCCTCTAAAAGTAATCCTGTAGCAATTTTCGTTTTAATTTTCCCACCGAACCCTAAGGCCATCGAAGAAGAGAAGTAAAAGAAATTAAAGTACAAGTTGTTTACGTATACACGCCGGGGGCATAGATCAAGTGGCTAATTTGTCAGAGAGGCAACTCTGCCACCGGCGCGGTCTGGTACCTACGGCGATGCGATTCGATTAAACTTCCGAAGTACCAACACAAGAACAAGGCCTACTTAACGCGCTTCTACATTTACGGGGGAAACTTAATTAGCTAACTCTGCAGACTCGGCAGCAAAGTATGTGCTATGAATGTTCTGTGTATTACTATGTTCTTTGTGAACAAGCTTATTTTAGTTTTTTTAGACCTTAAGTATTTTATAAATTAACTAGCTGACTCGGCAAAAGTTTTTCTACCATATAAATTATAAAAAAAATGGAAGGTTGGACTAAGAGAGATAAAAAATAACCTACAACCTATTTTGACTGGCCTATTGGTCTAGTGGTTAGTGGCCCTGACTGCTATGCCGTGGTTGTGGGTTTGATTCCTACCCAGGACAAATGTTTTGTGATGAGCATGATTATTTGTTCTGTGTCTGGGTGTAATTTATCTAAGTATGTATTTAGAAATATATAAGTATGTTTATCAGTTGTCTAGTACTCATAACACAAGCTTTAGCTTAGCTTAGCTTGGGACTAGACGACGTTATGTGATAGTTGTGGAATATTATATTATCATTTTATTATATTATATTATTCTCAGAGCTACCAAATATACACAAAAAATATATATTAGATACATATTTTCAAATGCTTCTAAAAGCGTCCGTAATGTGCCTTTATAAAAAGCTTAATATAAATATAATAATTCCCGAAACAATATTTTCCATACTAACACAAAATAGCTCCACTATTAAATTTTACCACATTTTATAGAACCCTTATCTTCAAACTTAGATTAAAGAAAAGTTTGTACAGCAAGTTTGTTTTCATACGTAGTGCATATCTATGGTTTGAGATCAAACAGCGTACACGTAGACGGCACTTACCTTCTCATATTATTTTAGTTTTCATATTTTAAAATCTATTGTACATCAAATGTTTTTTTTAGAATGACGCGAAATAAAAAAGCATTCATATTGTTTTCTATAAATATGTGTAGGTATATTATTATATTTAACCACAGGTTATATTAAACTCGGTTAATGCAAAGTTATTCTGATGAACCGCAAAAGCAATATCGTCTTCGAACTACGCTCACTTGAAGCGCTGGAAAGTTATTAAAGTTAAATGGGATTTCTATAGAATAAAAATACAATTTATGCCAATACCTAGTATGTTGAAGTGATTGTTAAAATATAGATATTGAAATTGTTATAAATGTTGAGGTCATTTCATACTGTAATGGCCGTCTGCCCTTCTGTCACCTTTTGATGTATATTTATAATAATAAATGTAATTGATCAATGTAAAGGTCACGCCCACGGTTTAGTGGTCAAATACCTACGAGTACATCATTAGCCGTGTACAATTCAATTGAATATACTACCTACAGGGAGACGATAGCATAAGCATAGCATAATCAGCCTTTTAATGTTCCCACTGTTGGGACTCAGGCCTCCTCTCTAGAAGAGGGAATGGGCCGTAATCCACCACGCGGGCCCAGTGCGGGTTGGTACAGGGAGACGATAAAGTTAAATAATTTAATCGTCTCCCTGTAGGTAGTAATACCACCAGTTCTAATTTAATCAACTTATTAATATTGCCCCGCACCAGGCATTACTCCTGTATCGTAGTGTGCGTTCACAGACATCTAAAATCACATAACACAAGCCTTCCCCGGAACGCCCCGGGGTATCGGGAGTCGCTGAGAAATCCTCGGCCACCGTAGGGGGCTTACGGACGACGAGCAATGGGTAGCTCGCCGTCCACTCGTCCAATAAGGACCAGCAGGCCTAGCCAAGTTATGACCATTTCGTTTGGATTCTCTTTAGACGATCGCTTCGAGTCGGCAACGCCTCCGATCCCTTTGTTCTGACATCTGAGATGACGTCATTCCCATACATTTGAAACTTTGTACTAGCGTTAACGATTGTGGATTATCATCTTGGCTAAGCAGTCGGCAGCGTGTGGTGTTCTACGCGCGCCTTAAAGAGATATCAGCAAACCGCAAGGGCCTAGCAGGGCCGATGCCCGCTATTGCCACGAAGAACTGAAAAGGAAACCCGTGGTCCGACATCGCAAAGGGCAACTGTAAGAAAATGATGGGTTTCAGTCAATAAAAGTCCTACACACTCCACCCCAGAGTGGAGAAGTCATTAGATGATTTCACATCTCCCAAAAAAAGCATCCCCGAAACAACTTTTTGTAGGCCACTAAAATATTTGCTTCGTGCGGAAATCCAACCCGTAACACGCAAATTAGCTGCCAATCGCTCAACCCCTGCACTTACAGTTGTAATAATTGACGGCAATGGTATCATTGCCGTCAATTATTACAACTGTAACCATCCGCCCTAGTGTAACCGTTGAGCTAACATAGCGTTCCAACGCAATAAAAATATTTTTCATTTTACAGAGCGACATGTGTTACAGGTACTCGTCACCTGTTCCAAAATAAATGCGATTTCAATATTGTTTTTCATTTCAATTTTTATCAAAACTCATTTCATTCGTCACAATCACAATAATATTTACAAAAGCCGTTGTAGGTACAATGAAAAGGTATCTAAATTAAACTTAGGTATATTTATTTTCCAGGGCTGCGGTATTGTTCTTGTTGAACTCAAAGAGAAACTGAAGGAACACGGGTAGGTTTTAGTTAGTAAAAGTCTGACACTCCCTCTCGCTCTACCCACAGCGGGAATATTTATTTAATGATATCTCACGCAAAAAGTCTGACACTCCCTCTCGCTCTACCCACAGCGGGAGTATTTATTTAATGATATCTCACGCAAAAAGAAGGTATATTTATTGTATCCTATTTTAGTCAATATCAGGATTATTTATTTATTTAATGCTTTATGCACACAAAAGTACAAAGGCGGACTTAATGCCTTAGGCATTTTCTACTTATCAACCTTTGTTTGGATAACATTTTTAATAGTGTTTAAGAACAAGCCAATTAAAGTCTAAGATTTCTAGACGTAAATATTACATAGAGTAAGAAGTAAATCATTATACGCAAACTATAAAAAAATACTGAAAAATTTGTGGGCATCATTATATCAATTTTAAATATTTACTTTTTCTTTCCAGGCAGCCACGTAAAACCTACGATACAATACGTAGTCTAGCACCCTCTTGTAGACCGGTATCTGGCCGTCTAAATCAGCAGCCTTGGCCGAAGATAGCTGCCGAACACCGTGCAGGTTTAATCAGTAAGAAAAATACAAACTTGCAGACATTCTTCAGGCTTTTTTTGTTAATCTTTTTGTCTTGGATACTAAGTCATTTAAGCCATAGACATGCCATAAAGAACTTAGTATCGAAGCATGAAAAGTTAATTTGTTTACCATTAAAATATGAAAGTACAGAATCTTATGTTTTTGTATTATTTGGCAGCAAATGTATCAAGTCAACCTTCTCGGCAAACTTCGCTGAGGTAGTCAACGCTACCATAAAATTCTCAGCTCCATTTCACAGAGATCGCAATGTTTCAATGATTTTACATAATGTGCAGTTGCGCAGACACTTGAAATACAAAACCGCCAATTTTACATCACAACATTCACTAGGAATCAATTTACTAATAATTAAAAAAAGCCACTGAACTTCGCTCGAAGAAATCCCACCAAAAACTTTCTTCCTCAGGCTTCAAGGATTCACATAAATACTATTCTAAACTTACCTTCAGACAGGTACAGACGATCAGGCTCTGCCGGCTGTTCGCAGGGGCGGTGGCGCAGGGTGACATGGAGACTAGGTCCTCTCGGAGGTACTTCAGGGGGCGCAGGCTCTGGGGGGGAGTCGCACTCGCGCTCGCTGGCTTGGCCACCATTGCCTGGAGTAGCTGCACATTTAAACAATGTGTTACGATCGAAATAAAATATCTAAACCTACTGTATCTAATGGGTTTGGGCATTAAAAACATTAACATCAAGAATTACTAACATTATTCCTCCCAAACTGACCCAATAACACTTACGCCTATAAAAAATAAAAAATACATACATAATTATTTATTATTATAGCTTCAGCCAAAGTTTTCGCCCGCATAGGTTTCTCCATCAAAATTTTGGACCCTTTTGCTTCATCCCCCTTTGGCATGAATTTTGGTAAATCCTCTCTTAGTGCTCGCCTACGTCATAAAAATAAGCCTTGTACAAAATTTTACGTACATAGTGCCAGTAGTTTCGGCTGTGTGTTGATAATATCTATCTGATATCAGTCAGTCAGTTTCTCCTTTTACGTATAAACATTTAAAAAAGTCTAACGACTGATTCGTATATTCTTAATTAAAAAAGAAAATTTAAAATAATAACGATAATTTAATTATTTAAATGGATATTACTACAGCGAAAAATTTCTAAAACGCTCATAAAATCTTGCCTATGAATCAATCAAGTCCAAACCCGCAGCCATTATACAACATAATTATGACGTCACGACACTCATCTCCCGAAACACGAATACAATTCGCTCATTGTCTGCACGTACCTTCGCGCCAGTCACATGCGTCAGGCCAACTATGCCAGGCATCCTTATCAAAGGCATGCACCCACCTCCGTAATACGCCCCTAATAGGTACACTACAGAATGCCTAAGTACAATAACTAAACTGGAATCCGCCACTGAATATGTGTAATACCTCGTCCATACCTTACATTTCGGGACGGCATTATTATTGTTGATGCTTCCAGTTATCATTACATTCCTGTTGTGGAAGTATGTGGTGCATATACCTATATATGTATATCAACTAATCAGAGTGGTTTAGATTACTCTAATTATACACTACAAATACTTAAAGGGCCTATTAGAAAAGGTCTTGTTATTATTTAAGTAAAATCTCAATAAATAATATTAATAAAAAGCAAAGTTATTAGCGTTTGTTTATATCCCAAAATGTCACTCAATTTATGGAAATATTGTACAGGCCATTAGCCTGCACAATATTTTTCAACACACTTGCTCAGAAAGTGACTCTTATTGCACTGCACTTATAATGCTGCGTATATAATGGCACTCGTTACCAAACTGTGACATTTTGATTACCATTACGCACTAGTGCTATAATGTAGTTAAAACCTTTTTGTTCAACATCTTCGTTCGCAAAACAAATTTTGAATTCGAATAAAACTTTGAGTTATTGCGTTCAATAGTATATAAATTAGTGTCTTACTTATTTCATCCAATTTACAAGTTAAAATGGATAAAATTAACTTGCACAAACGATTTATTTAATAAAAAACATTTAGTAAATAAATCGTACATTCAAATAAAATTTGTTTTTTTTTTGTGGTTCTCGGCCGCCATTTTAAGAAGGCGCTGTTTTTGGTGTAATTTTTTTTATTCCAGTGAAGTTCTGTGGCTGTACTAATTAAATACTACAAAATCATTAGAAAATGTTACATCCGTATTCTATTGTCACTACGAAAGACATTAACGTAAATACTTTTCACGCAAGAAAACATAAACATAAGACTAGGCAGTATGATCAAAATACCTTGACCTTCCACTAAGGGTAAATAAAAAAAATGATGCCCGCGCTTATGAAAACAGATTTTTACCGCCATGTGACAGAAAATTTTACTAGTTTTTTAGATAATTTTACTACTGTTGTTTTCTTCACAAGTGTACTGAAAAACGTCGTATGACACACGTGAGTAAATAATGATTACCGTTCTTGGCTCTCTTAAGACCCTCGCCACGGCTCGGGTTTAAACCGCCTCGACGGTAATCACTAACATTACACACTTATATCATAATGTACTAATATATTGTACCTGTCATATATATATTATGAATAAATAAATGACGATCAAAATGGAAAAACACTGCGCGTAGTATATTCTAGTAGAAATTGTTATGAATGATTGATTCTATTATGAATTTACCAATTATGACAAATTTTCGTGGACAGTTTTGGGATTTAGCTTTTTTTACATTTTACTACAAAAATATGATCTGTTATGGGTACGGAGAGAGCCCCATTTTTTTTGTACCAATTAATAAATAGGGGTGTAATATTAGTTTTTTGTATGATAAAAAGAGAAACTTTCCTGCAATTACTTAAAATTATTTTTTTTCAATTTGTATTAAAAAAGAATTACCATCCCTTATATTCCATAAAAATCATTCATCGTTCATGCATGCAGATTGAATATCTTAGATATTAAAAAAAAACAAAACACCTAATTAAGTAGGTAATTGTATAGATTTATAGGTCAACATAAGGAACACTTCAAGATTCTCGTTTTTCAAACAATCCGCACTCTATTTCCACTTCTACATTTCGATTAGGAACTGATAATGGACTTCAAAGTTAGGCGAAGGAACTCCTCGATTGCTAAGAGTACAACAACTGTAATTGGGATAATCTATTTGGGTTCTCGAGCAAATACTACAAGCAGGTTGGTAGTCAGGCAATTTGCTTTGCTTTAGAACATTTTCCTGCTCAAGCTTCACCGGTTTAAGGCAATAGATGACCTAAATAACGTAGAAATGTTGTTAAACGATATATTGGTATATAATTTTTATGAAATAACAAAGTATATACAAAGTATATAAGTGGTTAGAATAATTTGGACACAAATGACCAATTTATTCTATCCACAAGTATTTATAACCTAACTACGTATGAATTCCTCTATTTTTGTGTCACCCGAAAGCGTGCCCAGAAGAATGACATTGCTATTTCTTTGGGTAAAAAACGTTAAAGCATGTGTGTTAAAGTGCAACCTGGAACCATACTTTAATTAACCTTTTTCAGTAGATTTTAGTATCAGTAATTATTGCCTAATATAATTTCTGTTACTTTTTTCGTTTAGGCACTTTCACACAAAGACTAGCTTTAAGTCCTGCGTACTCGTACACGCGAAGAATTACTTAACCCTCAAGAATAAAATAATAAAATAGAAGTGAAGATAATCTACATACAATCGAGGTTTCATTATAACTTAATGTTTACGCAAGCTGGTGGAGAGAAGCTAGTTAGCTTCTGCCAGCGGATTCGTCCTTGTGAAAATTGGAAATGAAACGTGATTGATCAACAATAATAATCAAACACTAAGACTTTCACATTTATTTTATATTTTATAATATAATATTAGCAGGATAATTAGTATTTTTGGGTTGCTTACCTCTACATAACGTTTACAAAATTATTCTGTAAGTAAATCCTTACATATTATAAAATATAGTTCCCCACCGCATCTGTCTGTCTGTATGAATGCGATGAAATCAAGAACTTGTTAAATTTTCATACAGTTTTCACCAATAGACGTATGGTGCTTCAGGAGGAAAGTTTTTGTGTATAATACATGCATATTATAGTAGAGAAAAGCGGATTTTTTTTTGAGATATCCAACTACCATTTGATCTTTCAGCTTTTGGTGTCACGTAGCTATAATAGTCAAGAAATTAGTAATAATTTTGCTAGTATTATACTTTTTTTTTTTTTCGGTGGGAAAATCATCTTATGACATCCCCCGCTCTTGGGCGGGGCGGGAGATAGTGTCAGACTTTTACTGACTAAAAACCCACTCCTGTTCCTTCGTTGCCTTTCGTACCAGGGCCGAGTCTTCCTTTCAGAATCAGACCCTTGGCCCCAGTAGGCTTCGACCCTGCTGGCCCCTACAGTTGCTGACATCTCCTTGAGGCGCGCGTGGAACAGCACGCGCCTTTGACTTGGGCTTGGTCCGGACGGTTACCGGACGGTCGGACGGCAAGCCACACATTGCTCGCCGTCCGCAAGCCCGCGCCTACGGTGGCCGGAAATCGGGATCGGAATCCCGGCGGCGGTTGGGGCGTGAGGACCGCTGCCTCACGCGATCGGCCGCCTCCTTTGCAAGCATTACTGCTTCGCAGAAGGAGGCGACCGCCTGCCACTCCTCCTCGCTTCGGACCATGGCCTGTATCAAGGCCCGGCGCGAGAGATCGCCGCCGCCGATCACCCGCACGAGGACACGGCGTTGCTCTGCCCAAGCGGGGCACACCTCCACCGTATGCTCCACCGTGTCCTCCGGGCGGTCCACACAGTGGCGACACCCGGGCGTCGCTTCCGCACGAATCCGGGGCAGGAACTTCCCGAACTTACCGTGTCCGGTGAGGACCTGCGTCATGCGGAAGGTAATGACGCCGTGTTGCCTTTCCAGCCACTCCTCAAAGAGGGGACTTACCGCCATAATTACGGCGTGCCCAGCACTGGGTTGCGATAGTCGCTGTCGCCATTTCGCCATGAGATCCCGCCGGAACTCTTTCCGCCATGCGACTTGTCGCGGCAGCGGAGTTTCACCACGGCGTTGCATCTCCACGCGCAAATCGTGCATGCGTGCAAGGCCTTTTGCTACAAGATCCCATGGTGGCTGGCCAGCAAGGAGGCTCGCCGCTTCGCGGGAAACCGTGCGGTATCCCCGCACCATACGTATGGCCATGACCCTCTGGCACGCGTTCAGCTGGGCCGCCGGTCGCTTTCGCAGTGACGGCGCCCACACCGGCGCCCCATAAAGGGCCATGGACTGGACGATGCCTGCGTAGAGCCTCCGGCAGGAGGCGTCTGGACTCCCGAGGTTGGGCAGGAGCCGCTTGAGGGCAGCCCCGTTCCGATTCAGTTTGGGAGCCAGACGTCGGAACTGCTCCTCGAAATTCCACCGGCTGTCGAGGACGACTCCCAGGTACTTCATCGTCGACCCGACGCCGATATGAACTCCTCCTACCGTTAATTGGGAGCGCCGAGGCGGCGCGCTCCGGGAGCCGTGAAAACACATGGCCTCGGACTTGTGCAGCGCCACCTCGAGTCCCAACTGCTGGATCCTATCAACGACTATCGCAACCCCGCGTGTCGCTAATTCGACCGCCGCCTGGTACAACTCTCCCTGCGCCAGGACCAGCGTGTCGTCTGCGTAACAGACCACGCTGACCCCGTCAGGGATGTCGCCGCGCAGCACATAGTCGTATCCGATGTTCCACAAGGGCGGTCCTAGTACCGATCCCTGCGGAACACCGCACGACATCTCTCGCCGTTTCCACTCTCCCTGGTGACCAGGGTAGATGATGTACCTGTCCGACAGGTAGGCCTCGATCACACGACTGAGGTAGTCGGGCACCCGGTGATACCGGAGTGCCCTCCTAATGCTACTCCATGGCAGGGAGTTGAAGGCGTTGGCGATGTCCAATGACACCGCCACGACACACCTGCCCTGGGATACCGCATCCCCCGTCGTGGCTAGTATTATACTGACTATTTGATTTAATTAGTAAGATAGCATGTATAATATTTAATTGTAATCCTGTTTTGTTATCCAGAAATAAAATAAAAATAAAACTGGCTGGATTCCGAACAGCAGGAGCCGGCGACGCGGTAGGTCCAGAAGGAGATGGCGTGACGTTTGGACTCCTACCTTAAGGATTGGCCAGAAGTGGCTAAGGACAGAAAGGAATGGAATAACGGAAGGGAGGCCTTTGCCCTGCAGTGGGACACAACGGGCTCATAATAATAATACAAATTAAACACTTGTGCAAACCTGGGGCAGGGGGCGAGTTAATGTATATAATGATTTGAATTCTAATTAAATTATCTTTCTGTTGTACCTCCTATAGTGTAAGATTTCGACAGAGTTTAAAACATTTTTAATAAAATAAAATACCGTTGTTGAGGCAGAGTCGTGCATTGCGCGCGTTGTTCTCGTGCGGGAACTCGTCAGCACGTCGACGACGCTGCAGAGTTCCACCCGGCTCTGCACTGAATATCTCCTCACCTGAAAAAAAATCAAAATTAAAATGCTGTAAGCATGACAAAATTATTGTTATTTTTCAGTCTTTAAAGTATAGCAGCTTTTTTTATAGGTTTTCGCTTGACCTCTATCTCACCTGATGGAAAGCGACGATGCGGTCGACGATGCAGCGCGCTTACCCAGAAGTAACCTATTCACTCTTGTTTTACCTCGTTTTAAAGCCATACCTGGTTGTATTTTTTGACACAATTAGTTGCAATAATGTATTTTAGGAATTTCTATATTTCTCAAGTGTGATCTTCCCAGACTTTGAATTTTTAAAAACATTTTATTAAAATTCTGGACATATTTCGTTCTACATATTTGAGAGTTCCAATTAGGTGCCCACCTCAATTGCAAATAAATAAATTGATTGTATTTTTTTTGCAAACAACCACAAGAACGTACCTTTTGAGTTCCTGTTTCTTCTATAGAATCTTCGGTTGGTGCTCTCGTGAGGAAAGGGAGATGATTGCCGCTGCGGACTACTGGCGTACCGCGGTAGTTCTTCACCTCCTTCCGACCCGTAGATACGACGCTGCTCATCTGTGCCAAATGTACAAGTTTTATTAGAAATGTTTCCAAATTATTATCTAACGGCAGGGTTGGCGTAGTGATAGTGCGATTAATTGCTGCACAGCGTACCGCGGGTTGAATCCCCGCGCTGAACAAATATTCGTATAGCCATAGTTGTTGTGGATTTAGGTGTATTGTTTAGGTGAGTTCGCACGTTTGTGAACACTAGTGTGGGGGTCTGTTATAAAAAAAATAGTGATATGTTTATTAAATTCATAACCACTCTTAGTGATGGCAAATTTTAGATATCTGACCCAGAGGAAGATCGATTAGAGCTTCCATTTTCTCGACCGATTTTCCAGGTTTCGCTGAGCGTCACGAATAAATATTAAACAATCTTCAATATTTAAATAACACTTAAATATGACTTAAGTACTCGAACTTTACAGATTTTCGGAACCCACACTAGAATTCACTGTGGTCTCGTATCTTTCTAAGTTCGTCTTTCAAGCTAAATGTGTAGTAAAGCGGTTCAAAGGCACCGACAAAGGTCAGACAATATCAGGTCCTGTCTAATCTTAGGGCTATCGGGTCTCTTCATTTGTCATAACTATTATTATCATATTGGTCATAATTGAAAATGTTTCTAATTGATTGATCGCATTACCTTACAAGCAATTATTATGATCTAGAATTAAATCAGATTTGTTGCCCTGAAGGTATGTATAAGGTTTGTACTAGGACTGTGATAAATGATAACGCTCCAAACGTATCTAAATAGATTACTTAAAGACAGCTCATTTATGGAAAAGAACATATTAATATTCAAACCCTTACTACGAACAAGATTAACACCACATTTTTTACATGAAAAAGTTACGGAACTCCCGACGTTCCAGTTATGTTATGACTAAGTAATAATTTTCAACACTTTATACAAATAGGTCAGTATAAAAGTTAAGGGCGGAAAGTTTGGAATTTATGAGGCGGTTTGTTTGGGTAGGTAATTCTAAACAATAACAAACAAAATGTATACGTTGCCTGAGGATGTACGGGCGGCGCGAGTCGGCCCGCGGCGAATCGAACCCGTGCTGCTACTTCGCCAAACAGCGTGTGCTATGGAAGGAGAATGCAGAAGGCCTAATCCAACTGTTTACTTCCACGAGAACAATTGCTACAGAAATTAATGTTAGCGGAAACTCAATTTAATGTGGTGTGCTACGCAGTCACCGTCCTTTGGCTTCAGCAACATTCACTTTATGTATGCGCGTCGGTTGAATGCATGTACGTATGTAATCACACATCATTTTTTATGAGCTTGAATCCACCAATATTTACGTAGAAAGGGTTTTGGGAACACATTTATTGTGATTACAGCCAGAGAGTGGAATTCCCTGCCGGACTCTGTGTTTCCTAATAGCTACAACGTAGGGGTCTTTATTTCAAGAGTGAATAGGTTACTTCTAGGCAAGCATGCTCCATCGTCGATCACATAATCACTTACCATCAGGTATATTTTTTTAGGTGGGAAAATCATCTTATGACAAATCGCGCTCTTGGGCGGAGCGAGAGATAGTGTCAGACTTTTACTGACTAAAAACCCACTCCTGTTCCTTCTTTGCCTTCGTCCCAGGGCCCCGGGTTTCGTTTTCACACTACCCATGGCCCCAGTAGGCTTCGACCCTGCTGCACCTACGATTTGCTGACATCTCCCTGAGACGCGCGTGGAACAGTACGCGCCGTTGACGACTTGGGCGGACGGTGAGCCACCCATTGCTCGCCGTCCGCAAGCCCGCGCCTACGGTGGCCAGAAATCGGGATCGGAATCCCGGCGGCGGTGAGATAGTAGTCAAGCGCGAGCCTATCACTAATTATAATAAAAAAATTAATGCTTACGGTAACTCAATTCAATGTGTTTATTCTCCTTTGATTAGTTTTTGCGACGCCCATTTTTAAAAAAAAAACAAGCTTTATTATTTTTTGTATCTAACTTGTTTGAAATAGTAAGTTTGGGTCAGATTCGCCTTTTTTTTATCGAGCCAGCTAATTTCTACCATGTTTTGAGTTTTGCCATATTTATAGTCTATTTTAATAAAAAAAAAATTGTTTTATTTTAAAAAAAAGTTCTTTTTATATTTGTGGATTTCCAGAGGTTTAAAAAGTTCAAAATGAGTAGACTGAAGAACTGGCCTTAAGTTAGGCTTTCAATACCGGTATCACGTTCTATAAACACGGATATATTTTCAAAAAGTAATCATACTAAAGTCTAATTCGAAAAAAATAACATAATTCTAATTGATCTTGCGCGATGAAATCATGTGATCACGGTATTGATCACACTTATACCGGAATTAGTAACGGTGTTTAAAAAATCCGGTATTTGAAAGACTTAGTTAATAGTTTGTTACAACGAATTCAAACAGTACATTGAACTCACACATGTTATTTTTTATGAGCATAACCACATCTACAGAGCCTGCCTCTAAGTGGCTGTCGATATAGATAGAAAAAAATGAAACTTATGGTTGTTTACTCAGTCACAACCTTCACTAATAGGACGCCACGTCTCATTATTTCTTTTAACTTATCACGTATAGAGCTAAAGTAGGTGTACTGTTTCTACCTATTATGTGTCAGCAGACTATAGCAACGGCCCGTTCAAATAATTTCTCTTAACATGGCAAAAACTGCGGATGCATAAAAAAAAATAACATCGCAATCCTGCATGGCTCGGACCCAAAACCTTGTTCATAAATTGCATTCATTCCATGGGATATTTTGCTAAAATGCAATTATGAGATATATTGATGAAGCAGGTTGCTAAAACCAATGTATATCAAAAATCTCAGTAAAATTTGTTCGACTGGGTGTTAGCTAGTTCATTTCATTTTTATCCAATAATATTTAAAAACGGTCTCATAACGGTTGCAAGAATACCCAACTCCGAAAAACATTAAATTTCCAAAAATGACGAACAAAACCACGAAAATGTATATAATAAGCACTTTCAAAGAAAATTTCTAAGTAAACTTGTAACTACACCGTGCCTATGTTGTTACGAATGAGTATAAAAGAAAGTTGTCGGGCGAAAGAAAATGAATTAAAAATACTCGTTCAGATTGGTAAGTTTCGCAATACTTTCGAAATTTGTTGGCAACGTTAACACAGCTCTCCGTAACGAAACGTGAATAAATTGAAAATAAGCAGAGAGACGCAGTCATTTGTAACTTTAGGGAAAGCATTTTAATATTTTTTGAAAGTCGGCGATGAAAAGATGTTATAAGAACTGGCGTAACGTCGGCATAAAAAGTATCAACGTAATTCGAGTAAGTCAGTGAGTGAACAGCATCGCTCAGTGGCATATTTATAAAGTTGAGCCACCCTGTGTTTATCTCGCGTGTATGCGCACAAAAACAAATTTTAACAATTCAAAATTCCCAACTGAAATAATATTAAAGGGTTTGGATGTAACGTTTAATGAAAGTTAAGTCGGCTCGGTCTGTGTAGCCAACGGCTGTATGAAACTAAACACCTTGTTTTAGTTTACTCAACGATTCTACAAACTCAATTAGCATTACAACCTCTGAAAGTCACTTTAGGCGAAATGAAATTATGTAGGAAATAAACGCGGTTTGGGTGGATACCTTACATGAATATTTTCCAGGTAACGTTTCCTTTTCCTCACTGTTTATATCAGAGTAATTTGTTACGGGTTATGGTTATGATATATTAAAGTAGCTAAGGACAACGACCGACAGGTACACTGAGCTCGATTTTAGTCTAAAGTCGGCTTTATATTCAAACACGGGATTCAGATTTAGCTAGTTTTCAAAATAGAATAAGGAAACTATGCGCTCTTGGAGACTACTTACTAGCACCGTATACATGGGCCATTTTCAAAATCGCAATTGATTTTTTTTTAAGTTATTCAAAGTAGTCTATTTTGGAAGATAAGATAGACCTTACATTATAAAGCACACAATAGCCTACCAATTTTCACGGTAGTTTTCACAAAATAGAAACTAAAACCCCTCTCTACAGAAGTGACACAGCTCCACGGTAGTGACATCCACACTAATATTATAAAGAGGTAATGTTTGTTTTTTTTTGTTTCTAGGAGGTAATTTCCGAAAGTACTGGTACAATTGCTGAAGAACGAAAAAAATTGCAGAAATGAGACTGATCCCTATAATAGTCGTGATACATGATCGAGTAACGATATCGTATTATCACGCTGCGCTTTTTTTAAGTATAGTTTAACTGATTTCAGTGGCTTTGAGTGGGAAGACGTTTTTTTTTTTTAGGTGGGAAAATCATCTTATGAAAAATCTCGCTCTTGGGTGGGGCGAGAAATAGTGTCAGACTTTTACTGACTAAAAACCCACTCCCGTTCCTTCCTTGCCTTCGACCAGGGCCCCGGGTTTCACTTTCACACTACCCGTGGCCCCAGTAGGCTTCGACCCTGTTGAGCCCCTACGATTTGCTGACATCTCCTTGAGGCGCGCGTGGAACCGTACGCGCCGTCGACGACTTGGGCTTGGTCCGGACGGTTACCGGACGATCGGACGACGAGCCACCCATTGCTCGCCGTCCGCAAGCCCGCGCCTACGGTGGCCGGAAATCGGGATCAGAATCCCGGCGGCGGTTGGGGCGTGAGGACCGTTGCCTCACGCGGTCGGCCGCCTCCTTTGCTAGCATTCGCAGAAGGAGGCGACCGCCTGCCACTCTTTCTCGCTCCGGACCATGGCCTGTACCAAGGCCCGGCGCGAGAGATCGCCGCCGCCGATCGCCCCCACGAGGACACGGCGTTGCTCTGCCCAAGCGGGGCACACCTCCACCGTGTGTTCCACCGTGTCCTCCGGACGGTCCACACAGTGGCGACACCCGGGCGTCGCTTCCGCACGAATCCGGTGCAGGAACTTCCCGAACTTAGCGTGTTCGGTGAGAACCTGCGTCATGCGGAAGGTGAGGACGCCGTGAGGTCTTCCCAACCACGCCTCAAAGACCCCCTTACCGCCATAATTGTAGCGTGGCCAGCACTGGGTCGCGACAGTCGCTGTCGCCATTTTTCCATGAGAACCCGCCGGAACTCCGTCCGCCATGCTGCGACTTGTCGCGGCAGCGGAGTTTCGCCCCGGCGTTGCATCTCCATACGCAGATCGTGCATGAGAGCAAGGCCTGTTGCTTCCAGATCCCATGGTGGCTGGCAGGCAAGGAGGCTCGCCGCTTCGCGGGAAATCGTCCGGTATCCTCACACCATTCGTATGGCCATGACCCTCTGGCATGCGTTCAGCCGGGACGCCGGCTGCTTCCGCAGCGCCGGCGCCCATATCGGTGCTCCATAAAGGGCCTTGGACCAAACGATTCCTGCGTAGAGCCTCCGGCAGGAGGCGTCTGAACCCCCCAGGTTGGGCAGGAGCCGCCCAAGGGCAGCCCCAGTACGATTCAGTTTGGGAGCCAGACGTCGGAAGTGCTCCTCGAAATCCCATCGGCTGTCGAGAACGAGTCCCAGGTACGCCATCGTCGACCCGACGCCGATGTGAACTCCTCCTACCGTTAGTTGGGAACCCGGTGGTGGCGCGTTCCGAGGGCCGTGAAAGCACATGGCCTCGGACTTGTGCAATGCCACCTCGAGTCCCAACTCCTGGATTCTGCCCACGACTGTCGCAACCCCGCGTGTTGCTAGTTCGACCGCCGCCTGGTACGACTCTCCCCATATCAGGACCAGTGTGTCGTCTGCGTAACAGACCACGCTGACCCCGTCAGGGAGGTCGCCGCGCAGCACGTAGTCGTATCCGATGTTCCACAAGGGCGGCCCTAGTACCGATCCCTGCGGAACACCGCACGACATTTCTTGGCGTTCCCACTCTCCCTTGTGACCAGGGTAGATGATGTACCTGTCCGACAGGTACGCCTCGACCAGACGACAGAGGTAGTCGGGCGTCCGGTGGGTAGTCGGGCGTCCGGTGAGCGGGAAGACGTAAGTTTTTCACGATCTTTTTTGGCGGAAATCATCTAATTGCTTCTCCAACCCTAGGGCGAAGCGCAAGGGCGTGTCAGGTTTTTACTAACTAAAACTGCCCCTATGATCCTTCAGTTACCCTTTGCGTTCTAGTACTCCAAAAGGCTTCAGCTCTGATGGTCGGGGTCTCGGTGGCTGGGGAGTGAGGACGTCCGTCTCCTTAGCAAAGAGAGTCGACCGCTGCTCATTCCCACTTGCTTGGTCCATGGCCTGAACCAGGACCCGGCGCGAGAGGCTATCGCCACCTTTCATCCCCTCGCGGACGCAGCTATGGTACGGTATGCTCCACCATGTCCTCCGGGCGGTCCGCACAATGGTGGCACTAAGGGTTTTCTTCCGCCTAAATCAGGTGCAGGAACCTCCCGAACTTACCATGTCCGGTGAGGACCTGCGTCATATGGAAAGTGTGAAAGCCGTGACGCCTCTGCAAGCACTCCTCAAAGAGGGGACTTACTTCCATGATTATCTTGTGCCTAAAATTGGTCACGGGCTAGGTAGAGCGAGAGGGAGTGTCATACCTTTACTGACTAAAGCCCACAAGTGTTTCTTCAGTTGCCTTTGCATTCTAGGGCCACTGTGACTCTTTCAAACAATCCTGCAACCTTGATTTCAGTCTCTAACATCGAGAACAAATATTTTAGAAAACTTTTAATGAATTACACTGATTGGGATTTAAATTCTTAAATTCATTCTTAAAAAGAACATTGAAATATTACTCCGATCATCATAAATATTCAAATAGACAGTCATTTCAATACTCCTACTACGAATTGTTTCAGTGAAAGTGAAACACAACTAAAATAAATACTATAGCGAAACACTTTGAGTCTGAACGAGATATGAAATATTAAAAACAATCAAGAATTATGACCATTACATTTAGTAGAAATAGTTAATATTTAAGTTTCTTGTACTTATACAAAGTGTGTCGTGAAGCCCCAGTTGTTCCAAGACACCCGCCCCATGCATGAGGTTCGGGTTCGTAACCGGGCAAGTACCAATGTTTTTTTTTTCGGTGGGTAAATCATCTTATGACATTCCCCGTTCTTGGGCGGAACGGGAGATAGTGTCAGACTTTTACTGACTAAAAACCCACTCCTGTTCCTTCCTTGCCTTTCGTACCAGGACTCAGTCTTCCTTTCAGAATCAGACTGCTGGGCCCCCACAGATGCTGACATCTCATTGAGCGCGCGTGGATCAGTACGCGCCGTCAACGACTTGGACTCGGTCCGGACGGCTACCGGACGGTCGGACGGCTAGTTACCCATTGCTCGCCGTCATATACTGTACTTTTCTGAGTTTATCTCGGACATTGATGACACCCCGTGCCTCGGAAAGCACGTAAAGCCGTTGGTCCCGGTTGTCATTCGTAGATCTTCAACAGTCGTTACAGGTAGTCAAACGCCAAAAGGGGTTGGACTATCAGATCAGTCTATCCAAGGAGTATCGTTTTGCCCAGTAACTGGGTTATGCTTCTAATAGGCGATCGCTTTATGTAAAACACGGTTATTCAGCAGCAACCGGTTAGAGTGGAAGCCGACCCCAAGCTAGTTGTGTTAGGCTAGGGAGATAATGATGTACCTACTCATATAATGTTATTTACTTTTCATAAATAAATTCATCATTATTTACCCGAATAATGAGTGTATATTTAGCTGTCAAATTATAAAATGAATATTACTACAACTTTACATACGAGTACATACCTACTGCATTATGATATATAAACAAAATTAATAATTATGTTCTTTTTTTTTATTGGGTGGGAAAATCATCTCATGACAAATCCCGCTCTTGGGCGGAGCGAGAGATAGTGTTAGACTTTTACTGACTAAAAACCCACTCCTGTTCCTTCGTTGCCTTCGTCCCAGGGCCCGGGGGTTTCGTTTTCACACTACCCATGGCCCCAGTAGGCTTCGACCCTGCTGGGCCCCTACTATTTGCTCACATCTCCTTGAGGCGCGCGTGGAACAGTACGCTCCGACTTGGGCTCGGTCCGGACAGTTACCGGATGGTCGGACGGCGAGCCACCCATTGCTTGCCGTCCACAAGCCCTATTAATTATGGTGAGTCCATTGCGATTTAAATTGTAATCATAACCAAATCTATATAAAAATGTAGTGATTTTGGAAATTGCTCATATTACCTTCAAAGTTCTAACCAAAATATTCAGAACAATAAGATTCGCATCACTGCTTTAATCAGTAAGTCCCGTCTTTGAGGCGTGGTTGGAAAGACCTCACGGCCCGCTCGGTGGACCGCCCGGAGGACACGGTGAAGGTGTGACAGAGCAACACCGTGTCCTCGTGGGGGCGATCGACGGCGGCGATCCCTCATGCCGGGCCTGGGTACAGGCCATAGCCCGGAACGAGGAGGAGTGGCAGGCGATCACCTTCTTCTGCGAAGCAGTAATGCTAGTTTAGCTAATAACGAATGCTGTTTTCAGAAAAAAATATTTGTAGTGTTATTTTTTGTTTAGCACAATATATTGCACAAAAATAAACACATGCAAGTAGGTACCCTATTGTTTCAACCAGATGGAATTTTTCACTGCTATGCCAAAAATATTACGAAAGACTCAACATTATTATGTTCGCTGACTTTCCCGTCCGACTGAAATGCAATTTTTGCTGAATTCGACTGATTTATTCTTATCATTTCATAGATCGCATGAATATTTAACTACTAGGATTCGTTATCACAAATATAATATATTATCAACCTAATGTGAATAGGATTTAGGTGTGAATTCGAGGGGTGGAAGTTTAGCTTCGCAATGCTTCCTTTCAGTAAACAACTCAAGATTGAATATGAAAATTTAATAGACTAATTTAATCGAAGAGAGATACCGTGTAGCCGTCGCTAGCGGAGTTATTAAACGTCTCCGCGTAGGCAGTGAGCTTGCAAATATAAATTCATAATAAAATATTATTCTTCAAGTAAGTACTCACCTATCTACATTGTTGCTATTGGGAATACTTACCTACATATTTCTGTGGTAAGCGTAAATAGAAAAGTCAAACAAAAGAAATGGATTTTTATTATTCCATTACTTATAACATTGTGTTCTCCCAAAATCACTTAGTAAGGCTACAGCCGATCTTATAAGCAAAGAAATGAAAAAGATATTCTATTCGAGGTCTAGAATTATTCAAGCCGAGACCTCGGAGCGGTGTTCATTTGTAAGCCGCCAAAGTTTGACAAGTCAGGTTGCATTTAAATGCTGCCGGTAGAAGGTTCAGCACCAAGCCGTGCTCAAAATTAGCATTTTTCAAAGTCGTACCAGCCTCATGGCTGCGCGTTCTCACCAGACTTGTACCTTTACACATTTATAATGCACGCATTGTTTTTACGAAAACTTCACGAAGATATCCAGGTACATTTCAACAAACTTAAAAAGTTTTTGCATAATATCAAGCACTTTGATAACATTAACAAATAGTAGTAGCCTTGAGGAACCCCAAGAGCAGTGGAGCTGACGTGAACTGCATAAATAAACGGAGATCCCGCCGCTATGAAATTCATATTTAAAAAATGTTGGCTGAGTAATAGTCTTCTTTGGGGAAAAATAATAGATTCCTTTACTCCTGCGATGAAAATGACCTGAATTAAATTTTCACATTCAATCGTCGCTGTTTGCCCCTGAGAGTGATCGCGCCGCCGCCGCAGCGTCCCCGCCGCGCCCCCGCCCTCGTCCCGCACGTGCCCCACTACCGTCTGTCGGTTCTCATCATACCTATTTTTGTTTTTCGGCAATATAATCGTAGACAAAATTATACATTACGTATGGAAGAGTTATGGTGTATTCCACAAGAATAGTCGAACGAACCGTGAACTCGGTTAGTCAGGCAATTATGTTTATAATAATAATAAATCGTTAGTTTACTTTCAGAAGTTTATCAAGTGAAATTTTCAGATCATTATATAATTATATGGAAAACTTCAGGAAAATTTTTTTAAACAATTTCAATTACCTACGCGAATCAGACTCAGAAATGGAAAGAAAATACTAAGGTAAATGAATATAATTAATTTTATGTTATAAAAAATTAAATAGAGATAATATCTAAGATTTTAGTCTTCGTTAATTTATCTTAACTCAATAAATCTGTCTAGTTCGGATCACTTAAATTAGTATAAGTATTGAATCAAGCAATCGACAAATTAATCTGGAGCCGTTTCAGTAACTCCATCTGTTTATATATCGCTGTTATCAAACGTTGTCTAGGTTTAACTTTGTCATTAAGTCGAGCAAGATAAAATATTAGATCGTACTGAAACCACTTAGAGCTATTTCTCCGGGATTGCGTGATAGCAACACTTAATTTACAAGCTCCATTTAATTTGAACTATTTTGAGGCTCAGGCAGGAATTTAAATATCTGCAGATAAGGAGCTCACGCGAATTGTACGGCGCGCGCCAACGACTGAGCGCTCCGGCTAAATTACGAGATTTAACGAATTAATGCTACACAAATTTCAGGGTTTTTCTCTTGATTTTTTCTATTAACCCTTCTTATATTTTGCAATTAAACTCTACCGCTTGTAAAATTCAAGAATAAAACAAAAACTATCAAATCACGCTTTATAATTAATTATTTTTATTTTAGATGTTTGGAACATTTGGACATCCGCAAGCACCAAAATTCGCGTGAATTTGCCCAAACAAGCATTACACACTAACCATATAATTAAAATATATCTGACACCCTATTTCGCGAAATTGCGTACCCAATATTACCCGCTTATCTCAAATAACGATGTAGTCCTCGTAAAATGTAAATACATATGTAATAAAAGTGTACTGTATGTGTGTGTTAAAAGCAAAATCGTTTCGACAAGTTTAGAATATGCGCAACTGTGAATCGAGTAAGCTACATTCAGATAAAAAAATAAATCTGGCTTGGTTTGGCAGAGCGGAAACTAGTTGCTAAAGTAAATGTAGGTATGGTAGTTGATGAAATATTTTTTCAAACAAAACGTGGGGCCTGGGAGCAAAGTGCAGAGATTAGACACGGGGACCATCAATTACGCGTAATCCGAGACACGTGCGGCCCGCTCATCGTATCGCAAACCTATGGGGATTATTGAAATTTTCTAAAGCCATACCCACTCGCTACGAACGTTCACACACTCCCAGCCTGCTTAGAGGCGTGTGTATGAACACGAGATAAGAAATTATGCAAAGGTTTGTAGCGTACAATTACAATTTAGATGTGTAAATAAATCATCATGAATAATATTAAAGGCGGTAGAGTTGCATTTCTGTTTTAATTTCCAATAACGATATCACTCTCTACAAGAAATACAAAATAATCCTTCTAGCTATATAGTGTACCTACCCACCGCCCAAAGAGCCATACATAGCGGTCTCAATTTCACACCTATTTGCAAATCTGACCGGTAGTCCAATTAAACTTCCTGCAGATTGGATTGGGTGCGATATTTGGACGCCTGCAGGCACCTTTGATGTGTCGTGTCAATCCTAATAGAATCCCTAAATCTCAGACTCAAACAAAACAGCACAGTTAGGTGAAATAGTTAGACGTACCTACAAATAATCAGTGAGTTCTACGATTAGAGAAGATCGAAGACAATTGTTGAAAAAATCCACTAAACGCACACGAATAAAATAAATGGAAAGTTTGTATGCACTCAAATTGAAGATGGGGCGTTCTTTTTTACCGACAATCGATCACGATGGAGGCGTATTTTGTCCGCTCTGTCATACAGATTAAAAAAAGTAAAATATAAACCAACCTAACTTAAAGTAAATACGATATTTACATTATCAAAAAATAATGTAAATATCGTAAATACGCTTGAAAATTTTAACGACAAATAATTGTCAATAAAAAAGGAGAACATCTCTATCTAAATGAACAGCTGTAATTTTAAGAAGCAGCCTCCTGTTAGCTTACTAAATTAAACACACAATATATTATGACGTAACACTATAGGGTACCTAACCATCGTCACACTTTCCTAACTGGGTGGAAACTTGCAGGAAGCAACACTTGAGTTTTGTTCATACTTAAGTCCGGGCACATACTTAGTGTTAGTAGTACTACTAGTGGGACCTGTGTACTTAGTGTTTTGAGCTAGAGAACAACGTATTACGTTCAAACCGTGGTAGAGTATTACTTTGTGCAATATTCATCATACGTTAGAGGTTAAACAAGAAGTTAAAGATGTTTCTCACCGACTGATCGACGCTGTGCGTCACCAGAGGGCTGATTCAGACTTTGCCTAAAGAATTAATATTGTCATCCAACGTGACCATACTGCCAGTCTTCTCGGTACGTTTCCGCCATGTCCAGGTGACAGCAATGTAGAGGAGTACGTCGAAACCTAAGTGTTTTTGATTTTGGGTACGCCATAATTATGGCGGTAAGTCCCCTCTTTGAGGAGTGACTGTAAAGACTGGAGGCCGCCGACACGTGCACGCGCGAGGGAGCAACCCTCACGCCCCTGCTCCCGCGGAATCCTGATCCCGATTTCCGGCCACCGTAGGCGCGGACTTGCGGACGGCGAGCAATGGGTAGCTCGCCGTCCGACCGTCCGGTGACCGTCCGGACCGAACCCAAGTCGTAGACGGCGCGTACTGGTTCACGCGCGTCTCAAGGAGATGTCAGCAAACCGCAGGGGCCCAGGAGGGTCTAAAACTACTGGGAGCAAGGGTTTGTTTCTGAAAGGAAAACTCGGCCCTGGGACGAAGGCAAAGAAAGAACAGGAGTGGGCTTTTAGTCAGTAAAAGTCTCACACGCCCTCGCGCTCCACCCAAGAGCGAGGGATGTCATTGATTTTCCCACATATTTGTATTTCATTGAGTCCGTAGTTAGGTTTTAAATACTTGTTAAAAGTTAATATTTAAATCATTTATGTACGTATTTAGATATTTGTTTATTAAAAATATATCACCCAAAACTAGAAAAAAGTACTGATGAAGATAATTTACTATTAGGCACCAGGAATTTTATCCACGAAGATGGAGTCAATTTTAATGTATAAAAGTTATCTACATCGATTTCGTACATTTTACGTGATGCGCGCACAACTAAACACTTCTACAGATTTATTATATATTATGTATAGATATTGTATCACACTGTAGCCTCTGTGACTAAATCAGTCGGGACCCTTTAGAGAAGCGAGGCGGTCACTGTATGGTTTTTATGAATGCACAAAGGTGCTACAGATACATAACCTGCATGCACTTAAACAACTATGACTTAGTTATGTCCAACTCAAAGCATTTTATGTGGAGGATAGCTAAGACAAGCAAGTCATTCCTCATAAACAGCATACGCTTTTATAACAAGCTGCCAAAGTCGGTTACAGAACTTAGCGAGGGAAAGTTCTAAACCCTCATAAAGCGTGTCTTTGCCAAGAAAGCGTATTACAAGGTTATAGACTACGTTGAAGACACGTTTGTTTGTCAATGACTGTCTCTGCATATGTGGCTTCTCTGGTAGCTCATTAACTGCATTATCATGTAAATGCCTATTAACTGCTCCACAATTAAATACAAATGGTTAAAATAAACCGTGACAGCTAAAAGAAGACCAGTCCCAAATGACAGCGCCCGTCTACGAACATGACTCATACTGTAGACTACCTGCATTTTCTTTCAGATAATAAATACAAAACAGAGTCAAGTTGTGGTGTGGCTACGAAGGTGACAAAATGTAAGATTTAAACAGTTCCATTTTAAAAGGATATAGAATAGATATCAGAAAAAAAAAGTTTGATATAATAGTATGAAAATAACTGAACACAACGTTACTTCGATACATTTTAATTTTTGTTCTTATTTATGTCACACAACTAAGAATTCACTTTAATACCATAACTTGAGTGATAATTAAATATGTAGCTTCGCAAATCCAGCCGGCTGTCCGCTAGGCAATCTTGTAAAATATTCAATCAACCTAGTTGGGTAACTAAACAGAATAACCAATTAGATAGCTACTCCTCGCCTGATCTTCATTACTTACAGTAAATTTATGTGTCTAAACATATGCATGTTATTGTTACACTGACGTAGTTATACCGTGAGAGTGAGACTATTGTTAGACTGTGACACATTTAGGACGATAACGATAATTAGCTTCGATGCGCATTCAGCTGTCACGATTCGATCCCATATAGGCACCTTGCTGGTTAGGATGCGATCAGATTTGCATACTTAGCTCTGCATGCGTAAGCACGTCGTCGCGTCGCCGTCGTCGCAAGTCGAGACGAGCGCGACGTGTGTTTCTACCCTTACAGTGTATTTCTGCAATCGATGAGATTTTTCCGTTGCATAGAGTCCCCTTCAGCAAGTCTACAACGACATCCGACATCCATAAATGCATGTATTGTTAACGTATAAAACAATAATTTCTATGCAATCGTATCGTCGACTCGAACAAATTAAAATAAACAAAGTTAGTTTATTTAAATGGTTTCTGTGAAATTTGAAAGGGGATTATAAACCGAACTTTTCTGATTCTAATGAGTTAATCTGAAAAGTTAGATCTATTTCCCCTTGATAAATCACAGCGGTAATTATCACCTTGGAGTAAGAATACGTAGATGAGTACTTCTAAACAAAATCACGTTCCTTCACACATTACCAAACTGAATGAATAAGTAAACGAAGTAACTTTAGCCCACACGTGAGAATCTCATTAATATAATGATCGGGTTTGCAAATAAAACATAATGCAATGTTAATGACCCGTTAAAGTTAGTTACCTGTTCCCGCCAACCGTGCGGTTTGGTGGAGTCAACTAAAGAGTTTTCTGGTAAAGAGGGTAAATGAGCTTGTCTGTGGCGCCCTCTCGTGACCTCCCGACGAACAAAACGACAAAGAGAAGTACGGTAACATTTACAGAGAAAATGGCCGTGGGGCAGTCAGGGCGACCCTCCACCCTTTGTTTCCTTAGAGCGGCTCGCCGCGCCACGCCGGCAACTTGCCGAACCTCCCGACGAAATATGTACATTGCGATTTGTGGCCTTTGTCCTAACATATTAATGCGAATTCCAAAATGTATTTATTAACTTTCAGTAGGCCCGCTCGTATTTAAGTTTACAACGAAAATTCCTGCATTAACTTGGTTGTTTACATTTTACATACGTTATGTGAGCGTCGACGTCGTTAGTGATTCATACGTATTATATGCATAATTTAATAAAAAGTTATGAAAGAATGCTTGTTTTTTTTTTGCCGGAGCATCCGTTGTCTGCGGGGGACACCGGGGCGAGACGAGCGAGACGCACACCGCAGGAATTTCTAAATCTTCATAAGATAATGGATCGCTCCGCGAAAGAAAAGGACCTCTCCGGCTTGGAACTTTGTTGAATTCCTGACTCGTAATTAATAAAATTACTTTTTGGGAGCTTTCCTCGACTTCAAAGAATTTTAGCATAAAAGAAAAAGTTAAGTAGATGAATTATTTTTGAATGATAAAGGGAATAATTTTGGATATTTATACACTTAGGAGTTGAGTTATTCTGAAGATTTTCATCGTCGTTTTGAATATCATAAACCGACGCTGTTAGAAGCTTTGTTTCATTAAAATCGTTGCAAGTAGGAAGTACGAATTTGTACACTCAATTTCCCCATTTTTTTTGCGCTATGAACATGCGTATAAATATTAGTAGTATTCTTAAAGAAAACTCAAACCCGCTCTCAAGGGTAAATTGCATTTAGCGAGGACTATCAAGAAAGTATTTACTCTGCAATTGAACTCTACGAGATTTATAAGATTTCTCGCATATTCTCGAGAGCTCTTTTCTTTTAATTTCTTATTCTTCATTTATGTTTACTTGATGCTTCAACTGCGCAAATATTAGTCTTCACTATAAAATATAATATTAATATATTTGTTATTTAAGTAGCGAGGATCTGCAAAGTCGAGATAATATAATGGTAGCAAATGTAAAGTAAACAATAAAATAAATCTTACATTTAATATTATCAGCGGTGGTTTGACTACTACGACTTAGAGATTAGTTGTAAAAGCTGTATCTCCAAAGCTAATCCGACTAAAGGTCACTTCAAAGCGAATAAAAGTGTTAATTCGTAGCGAACATCAGTCGATTGTATTAGTCGAAGGTCGCTTATCTGTGACGATAATGCCCGCATAGCGGATGAGTCGCGCGACAATCGCACGGTCGCGTCGCAGTCGTCAGTCGCAGTGCAACGACTGCTAGTTTAATTCGTGAAGCCACATAAATCCCTGTTTGATGAGGGTGCGCTTTCATTAGATACGGAGCCGGTGAGTGCTCCGCGGCAAGCGCTGTCGATGATAGCGTGGCATTGTCTCGCGTTACGTCAATCCTGGAGCTCGTGTGTATTTTATTGTCTTTAATGTGATTGTTGGTTAAATAAAGCAAATTTTTATTTAAAGGTCACATCACTCTAACTAACCAGTTTTGATCGAGTAAATAATACAATGTGCATTGCTATATGCAAATACCCTGTTTTTTTTTTAAAGTTGCCCCACACTAAGAAACACTATTCTAATTTTTTTAAATACCTAAGGCATTTAAATTAAGTTTGTCTCTGTACTCTTGTGTGCACAAAGTATTAAATAAATAAATGACTCCTGTATCGTGGGTGCGTTCACAAACATGTAAACTCATATACACAAGACACCAGGCCTGACGCGGAACAGTTAGTTGAGCTGTAAGCCATAGAAATATAACAATAATAGAATGACATTCATGCTGAACTGGACCTATTTTGGTGCAGCTGTGAGGCGCACAACTACATTTTTGCTTCTTTTTATTTTATTTTTGTTTCGTGTTTACCCTATACTGTGTTTGTGCCTTGTGTTGTACCACACAAATTCTTTTTCTTCCCACATGAATCCGTGACAACAGCGCAGCAGCCAATCGCTCAACAACAGCACCAACTATGCTGTCACCTTATTACATGACTGTAAATTTAAAACAATAACGTTGCTATGATGGTTTGATTTCTTATCCCTAAAACACATATGTGTTTTACCTACTCATTTCACTGTTTCAAACTCAACATTAAGTTCCCACCTACATCGTTACATTTCAAATAATAACTTCGGTAAGTCATCATCACGTGACATATAAAAAGGCTTTTAAAGTAATCAATCAATTGGTTAGGTAGCTTCACTATGTTTATGGTGCGGTTCCGTTCGTGCGACGTGTCAATATGGTGTGCCACCTCTAGTACAAAGCCACCTGTCACGACGCGAACATTTATCACAATTCTACCGAATTTCCTTTAAGCTTACAAAGATATCGACTTCCATGTAACTGTATGGGCAGATCGTGTTATCACCGAAAATATATCATCGTTTTATACAGATCTATAGGTAGAAATAAGTAGATATGGTAATAGTCCACACCCTATATGTAACTACAGAGTTCGTCTGAAACAGTATCAGCCCGAAATGCAGTGTAGAAAGGTTTTCACTTAGCCGATAACAATGATTTTCACTTATCATTTTACGCTTGCATGACTTTCCAAGTAACAATAAGCTTGTATTGATAAAAATATATTTATATTAGTATGAATAACCATACTTAGAAATACTATTAGAAAGCAGTACCTAAACAAACCTATCAAAATCAACCGCTGCGAACAGCCATAAAACCTAAAAGAAATAGAGTAGTATAGCCAGTAGTAAAAGACTAGAATAGCCATTCCATTCAGCTCATAGAAGTTCAGCGCTGTTATTGTCTTACTCACACTTCAGTGGCATTCCTGCTACACAAAGGTCCGTACACAAGCCTAATTGAATAAACCTAACTACTTGTGATTCAGGGAAGGTAATATCAGGTGCCTCCCTCGCTTTTGAAAAACAATAACCGTGGAACATTGCGCGGAAACCTTTATACAAAAGAGAGTCGCTCAATGAAGTTGCACGCCGAAGAATTTCCATGCAATAACGGGGCATAGCCTCGGCGAGGATTCTTGTGGAGCGCGGCCGGAGATATTGCGTACTTACTGGGCTTGCCTCTAATAACACCGCCGATACCGTTTGTGTAAGGAGAAAAATACGAAATGAAATGGAAACTACCAGACGCCTTATGGTTTCCAATCTCGACTAACATTACACGGCGGTACCGGAGCTATTTCGCATTTTAATATTCTATGAAGATTGAGAATAAATCGTCAAAGTTTCATATAACAAGCAATCAGGTTTCTGAGAAAGCAAGCAAAAAGTGTTTGATTATTCCTTTATAATTTTCTGTTTTCTCGCGATTGCTTGAATGAAACTCGATCTCTTTAACACAGAACTCCGGAGTAGGTAGGTACATTAGCGTTACGTACACTCTTCGGCCTCTTAAATTAAATCAGTTTTTGCTCAAGTTCTAAAACTAACCATTTCAGTTACCAGCTCTAGTTTCGCTAAAGAACTCGTTAACAATAAGTGTTATCTACTAAATGTTAAAAGTAACAATTCTATGTTTAACTAGCTGTTGTCAGTGGATTCAAATGTGCGCAAGTAGAACATTACCCCAAAGAAACATAAACCTGAAATAAAAATATCCTATGTTAGTTACATCAGGGACATATCTGCCAGTGTGCCAAATTTCATCCAAATCTCTCCAATCATTTGAACGTGAACGAATAAAAACATATCATCATCATCATCATCATCATCTTTCAGCCGAAAGACGTCCACTATTGGACATAGGCCTCCCCCAAGCGTCTCCAAAACGACCGATCCTGTGCGTCTCGCACTAACCGCATTCCCGCGACTCTCACCAGGTAAAAGGTCAAAAAACATATACAGATACCTATCTAATATTAGTGCGGTTTAATTTTTCAACACAATATTACAATTAGGTAAATTATGTCTTATCGCAAGTAAGATTAATTTGTAGTTACAAAAGCAGTTTTGAGTTTACCAAATAACTTTATGTACCTACTTACCCACTATTTAATTATATTTCCAACGTATGCACGCCTATACGTATTTCTTAGATACGCCCAACAATAATTATAGATACCAAATATAAGTAGAAATGTAGGTGCCTATGTAGGTAATATATATTGAGAGTTAACGAGAGTCAATCGTGTCGGCAACTGAAAGTTGAGCGTACCTACATAGTGAGCTCTTGACTGCTTCTTAAGAATTCAAGCCTTTTAGCTCCTTTATCTACTGACTAATTTAATTAATATTATTCAGAACGTCTGACATAGTTCGCAAGTGAGCTTTTCAAGTGATGAATGGATCTCACATATTTGTAGAGCTCTATACAAAATCACTCAACCCGAAATACACCTAAATCGCTTGATTACGCATGAAAAATATATGGCATACCTTTAAATTATATTATTTTTTCATTCCCAAATAAGTATAAAATTAGGACTCATATGTAAAACATTTTGTAAATCTTTTTTGCGACACGACACACATAGCAATTTGTTATCGTTATTAATTTTAACGCACCATTCAAGAAAAACCGTACGAATATATCGTAGAATACTGTGCCTGTTTATACAACAGCGGGAACTGGGAACAACAATTAAGCCATCACGAGCAGTGGCAGTAGACAGACACATCGATTACCAAATTCCGCAAACGCATTTATGATGGGACGTAGCCGTGCATTAAAGCTCTGCAAATGCCATCACGCGGCGAGACTAATCACATTAGTGGCCATCGCAAAGGTAATGCTGGTAACAACCTAAAAAGCCGCCATTTGCATGTCAGAGCGGACCCCAGAAACTCGCACACAGCATCCAAGTAAATTATTCACTCTCATATGAATCTCATATTGGAGATGGATACTAAACTTTGTACTCAACGTTAGTTATAAATAAAAGATTTCGTCTGAACAAAACAAAATTTGAAATTCTCATAGAATGGACTTTTGGAAAATGTTTACGTAATACGAATATCGAACTGTTTTGTATGGACTAGGAGCCACTGAGATGGATAAAAACACAGTTGGGTGAATATATTACTTATGTTATTATGTTGACTATATGTGGAGGTAAATCTTTTTATTCAACTGAGGATTGCAGAACCGATTTAAATTCCTTTTTACTCCTATAACGGCAAGCTGTTTAATTTTATTTCATGGGCTATTAAAAGCACATGAACAATAGAGAGAAACACAATGAACAAAGAGTTAAATGAACGTGGACGTGCATTTGTATGATCGAATGAACAAACAGGTTTGAAGTGCTACTATTGTACCCATACGCACATTTTTATCACCTGAATTTTGGCGTAATTCAATTTATGACAACAAATATTGTTAGCCACAGCTTTAAAATGTGTCGTTATGTTTTAGCTTTCCATAAAATTGTGTGTTTTTTCCTCGCATTGAAAGTCATAACATATTTGTAAGTCTCTTAAATTAGTAAACAATCATTAAACTAGGTAGGTACCCAAAGTAGGTACTTTGGGTACCTAGGCTAGGCTAGGCTGCACACACCTAAAAACTAAATCTTCTAGGTATTGAAGGACTAATACTTATTTATGAAAAGCAATCTATTTGTAAATAAATTTTGAATAATGCTTAAAGAAGGCAATTTTCGCATAATTATATTCACGTATACGTTTTATAAAAAAAATTGAAACACTTTTATCAAATCTCTTTGTAGATTTAAGGTAAATATATCGAACTCAAATAAATGGCTCTCAATATTTGCTAAGAGAATATTTCTGGTCCTAAAATCCCAGGAATCGTCTCTAGAGGGTTAAGCGGCAAAGGTCAGTGACTAGAAACAAGTTCTCAGCCTAGTAGTTCAGATCTCTAACAAATTGCCGATATATTCGCAGCTAGATAACAAAAATGAAGCTTATATATAACGTTCTAATAGATTTTCTGGGATCAACTCTTTTTATGAAAACGTAATAAGTTAGACAAAAATTTATTCTACTTGAAATACCTATGTACTATTAGTGATTCGCCCGATTTCACATAGGTCCAATTTTATTATAACTTTCTCGTTTATAACTCTTTGTTTGTGAAAATCGCTTAAAAATTTGTTGCTTAGTTTAGAATGAGTTAGCGGACTATATAAAGATAATTGTTCAGTTTTATAATACAAAATTGTCAATACCTACACTTATTCATACTTTGAATTGTTACGATTCTTCCATAACAGTTTTTTTTTATATTTTATCACACTAATAAAGGCGAAAGTTTATGAGTGTGTAGGTATGTTTGTTACTTCTATATGCTCGAACGGCTGAATTTATTTGGATTAAATTTGGCACAGAGATAGACCATTTCCTTTAAAAAAATATGCATAAATTATATACTTATATATTTATTACCTTATTAGTCCACATCTTGTCTATAATATCTACGTTACGCTCATAATTTGCTCGTCCACTATTTATGCGAAGACACTGCCTCCTAAGATACAGGATCTTCTAGTTTAGGAATGAGGGTTCAAAGTTTTAAGTTCACTATTGTGTTACAGTTATTCCGTACTTTAAATTTGTGTCAAATTTGTATTTTTGATAATAAATATTATATATAATAATTTATATATATAGGACACTTTTCTATTTTCGCGCGGGCGAACCGCGAAAACACAGGCAGCAGCTAGTCAGCAATCGTTTTGATGGAGTGGAACTCCCTTCCGGAGTTTGTGTTTCTTGGTAGCTGAAATCGTGTTTTAAGTCAAGAGTAAATAGGTTACTTCTAGGCAAACTTGCTCCATGGTAGACCACATCATCAGATGAAATGGTGGACAAACGTGAGCCTAACAAAAAAAAGTAAGTTTTATTCACGTTTAAAATAGATGAAGATGATTGGGTAATTTAATTTCAAATCAAGTTGTGGTCCAATTATCCACATCTAACCATAATAATTGTTTAGACTATGACGTGTCACAACTAGTTTTCATTCCACATAATCGAGAAAACACACCGCTTAATAGTAGCAACCGTGCCCGTAGCTCTCGAACGTGGCGCTTTATCAACAGACGGGCAATTGTCGAAACTAATATGTAGCATACGGGCCGTGTGCGCCGTTATACGGCATCAACCAATTAAGTGCATATTTACACCCCGTATGAGCACCCGACATTATTGCCATGCAGTTTACACGTGATATCGGTGCCTTTACAGCTGCCGATGCCAAGATATGTTGCCATGTTTACTGGGTACTAGTGGATACACTCGTGACTATTGAGCTTCGATGAATACTTAACGTGCTACGTATCTATACAAACGTTACGCTGTTCTGTTTGTGTGGGCTGAAGCGACGCGACGTGGCCAGCATTATTGCGAAATTGCAGTAATGCTTTTTAGGTTAGAGGTGTAGTTTTTCGTTCACTTTTAGCTACTACCTGCCAGCTGCAGCTACTCGCGTGAAAGTAAGGGAACATACTCCCGAGATACCAAAGTATCTTATGTGTTACTTCAGGTCATAGCCTACCTATTTACCAAATTTAAACGAAATCTTTTCAGCCGTTTGAGCGTGAAGAAGTAACAAATATATACACAAACACACACACACACACACATCTCACAAACATTTATAATAGGTGTGATTATGAGATCGAATGAAGAAGTCTTTGGTCATCAAGAAATTGGTCCGCATCTTTTTCGATGGGAAAAATACCCAAAACACACCTGTCTTTTGGGCATTAGTACCGATCAACCGATGCCATAATGAATAGTGAGTGATTCTTTGTCTAAATGGACGCTGGACATAGCGCACTGGTTACAAGAAGAGTCTACTAACTTACCGATGTCCCTAAAAACCCGGTGAGGACTCAGACCCCATGTACTTCAACCCTGAACAGTTTTCATGAAGAATCTATTTGTACATCGAAGTATCAATACTTAATTCAAACTTATACCAAAACTGTACGATTGAGTATTTTCAATAAATATTCACATCCCTCTGTGACAGAAATGAACGCTTGGTCTTATAATGATGTTACAAATCCATTATTATAATATGTAGTTTGTGGTGGCTTATGCTAAACACTAACAGCCACAATGCGAAATTGGTGTTGTGGTTCCAATGACGATGATAATAATTGCCCACTATGTGGTCCTACTGTAAAAGAAATAACACAGCCTAATTGTCTCGTATTGGACATAAATGAAAGCCCTCGGATATGTTTTAGCTTGTATTTCAATATTAATTGAATTTTTACAATAAGATTTGTACGGAGTGATACGAATACGTTTTTTCTTGTGGATTTATATAAAGGGTAATGTAGGTAGACGTACCCACATATTAAAAATAATAAAACTCCCTATAAAAGTTGGCTGCTTGCTAGTGATGTGATATAGGCGCCAACATCCTCCCGCCGTTGAAATCTTCCATGGTTTCAACCCTTTAATTCATCTGCAGTAGGCAACGGGCAAAGACGAACTAGAGGTCGACGAACAACTCCACGCTGCGTTTTCACGTCAGCAACTCTCGTGACACCATCTGCACCAGGAAATAATCGCTGGATGCGTCCAAGTCTCCAATTTAGGGGTGGCGTGTTGTCTTCCTTCAAGAGTACTAAGTCACCGATATTCAGGCTTGATTTGTCGGTCCTCCATTTGCTACGTTGCTGTAAGTCTGCAATGTATTCCCGTTGCCACCGACGCCAAAAGTGTTGATGAATTTGCTGTATTCTTTCGTAACGTTGTAAACTGTTACAGTTGCGGTCTTCTAGGTTAGGTGATGGAAGAGCAGTAAGGGCCCGACCAATGAGAAAGTGACCAGGGGTGAGGCATTGTAGGTCATCAGGGGAAGAGGATAGGGGACAGAGCGGACGACTGTTAAGGATCGATTCTACATGTGCAAAAAGAGTAGTTAATTCTTCAAATGTTAGGTGGGAATTTCCCATTACGCGTTTTATATGGTATTTTGCGGATTTAACACCGGCTTCCCAAATTCCACCGAAGTGAGGGGCGTAAGATGGAGAAAAAATAAAATTAATGCCTTCTTCGCTTGCAAAATTCAACAGAGAATCCGCGTTTTGTTTAAAAAAGTGATTTAATTCCCTTGCACCAGATACAAAATTGCCACCATTGTCACAGAATACTTCCGAAGGCCTTCCTCGTCGTGACACAAACCGTCTAAAGGTAAGGATAAATGCATCCTTGGTCATATCGCTTACGGCCTCAAGGTGTAAGCATTTGTACGTCAAACAAATAAAGAGACAAAGATAACCCTTCACTAATTTAGAGCCGCGACCCTTCCTATTTAAAATAAGAAAAGGACCGGCAAAGTCTATACCGACAGAAGTAAATGGGAACGTTGCCGTGATTCTTTGTGATGGTAGGTTACCCATCATAGGTTCTAATGGTTTAGCTTGAAATCTCCGACACTTCATGCAATGCCGAACAGTTTGTCGAGCGAGTCGTCTACCATTAACGGGCCAAATATAGTCTCTAATTATGCCCAACAACAACTGTGGCCCAGCATGCAAGTTACGAATATGCTCGTTTTTAAATATTATTTTTGTAAAATGATGAGATGCGTTGAGTAACACAGGGTGTTTTTTATCGTAGGTATATTTCGAGGAATCTATACGACCGCCTACTCGAATTAGTTTGTCGTTGGGACAAAAAAAAAGGAGATAATGATAAATATTTAGATTTAGAGTTTAATAAACGGCCCTTGGCGAGCATTTCATATTCATGTGGGAATGTCTGTTGCTGCGCTAAACGACACAAGGTAATAAACGACTGATGCAACTCGCTTGTTTTTAATGCCCCATAGACTACAGGTTCTTTACAAGATCTAAGTTTTAGGTTTTTAATATAACGTAATACGTATGCAAAGGTTCGTTTTACATGTGAGTAACTTTGGTAGCTTTCAAAATTAATAAATAGTTCCGTTACTACTTCTACATTAACAATGATTGTACAATTTTGTTTTGTTTTAGGTAAGTTATTTAAGTTTAATTTATTATTGTTTAAAGTAGGCCATGAGTCTTCCGATTGCAGCAAATATTGTGGGCCTGACCACCAAAGATTGTTGTCCTTGATAAGATTCGGATGGACGCCCCTGGAGATGAGGTCAGCTGGGTTAACTGATGTTGGAACGTGACGCCAGGAGTGTACATCTGTCAGTTCAGAAATTTCTGAAACCCTATTTGCAACAAAGGTTTTAAGGTTGTTAAAACTCGAATGAAGCCATCCCAGTACAATACTGGAATCACTCCAATAAACTTCACCACGTATCTTACAGCGCAAGGAGTCTCTGACCGTCTTACACAATCTGGCACACAATAGTGCGGCACACAGTTCTAAGCGCGGGATTGTGGTAGGTTTCGTGGGTGCGACCTTGGACTTAGCACACAACAATTTTACTGTGACTTCACCAGTAGAGTTTATTGAACTTGCATATATGCAAGCTCCATACGCGCTCTGTGATGCATCACAGAAGGCGTGTAGTTCTATAGCTACTGGTTCGTCACAAATCACATGTCTAGGAATCCTTAAGGCCTCAAGAGCTGATAAGGAATCATTAAACTTAGTCCAAGTCTTAGAAATATGTTCGGGAATTGGATCATCCCAGCCTAATTTCTCCAACCAAAGCTGTTGTATTATGACCTTTGTTTGTATCACACAAGGACTGAGTAAACCTAAAGGATCAAAGATTTTAAACAGCTTGGATAATATTGACCGTTTAGTAGGGTGATTGTTATCAATTGGGAGTGGGAATTGTATTGGAAAATGCAATGTATCTGTTACTGGATCCCAACCTAAACCTAACGTGCTAGAGGACTCGCTGAGAGTTAATTTTTCATTAATATCTAACGAAGACGTATCAAATATACTAGGTAAATTAGTTTTAAGTTTTCTTAGATTAAAACAACCCAATTTGAGTGCTGCAGTAACTTCTTGCAAAATGTATTTTAATTCTTGCTTGCTGTCACTAGAGGTTATCATGTCATCCACGTAAAAGTCATGTTGAATGTTTTTAATAGTCTCATCATGATGTTCTTCACCAAGCTGCCACAAACAGCGAGTGCTTAAATAGCTGGAACTTGCCATACCGTAAGTAACAGTATTCAACCTTAGCGTTCTGATAGGTTGGGACTCATCTTCTCTCCACAATATGAGTTGTAGATTTCGATCTTCCTCATTTACTTGTATCTGACGATACATTTTTTCTAGATCGCCAGTCAGGAGGTACTTATGTTGTCTGGCTCTCACTAAAATGGAGAAAAGACAGTCCTGCATATTTTGACCTTTCATGAGTATATCATTGATGGACAGTCCAGATGAGGTAGGAGAAGAACCATCAAAAACAACACGAATTTTAGTGGATTCACTGCTTTCTTTAAATACTGCATGATGACACAAGAAGTATGATAAATCAGGCCTTAATATATTTGATTGTGAAAGATGACCTAACTGTTCATATTCTCTTATAAAATCAACATATTGTATTTTAAGTTGCGGATGTTTACGAAACCGTTTTTCTAAGTTATAAAACCGTTTCTTTGCTAATGTGTAAGATTCACCGAGACAATCAGGGGAATCTATAAGTGGTAATCTAACATTAAATCTGCCCGTATTTAACCTTGTCATGTGACTTACGAAATGTCTTTCACATAACTCCTCATCATGGCTTAGCGGGGATTTTGATGGAACTTCCTCGAGCTCCCAAAATTTTGTCATTTTTACATTCAAGTCATTGTCTAAATCCTCTGAAATCAAAGAATGATGACATTGAGTGTTAATTTTATTATTTGAATTATCTATTTTGATTGGACCTGAGATAAGCCAACCAAATTGAGAATTTCTAAGTGACGGATTATTAGGGCCTAAAGAACGCTGCTCGCAGCCTAGTATATCCCAGAAAAAGTCTGCTCCGATGAGCAAGTCAATAGCGGAGGATTTATTAAAGGTAGGGTCAGCAAGGTATATTTCAGAAGGTATCTGTAGTTGCTGAGTGTTTAAAGTGTATCTGGGAACGTTGGTAGTTAATTCCGGTAATATAAGAAAAGCTGTTGTGACTTGAAACGGTTTGATTAAAGATTTAAGTTTCGCCACACAACTCTCAGTTACCTTGTTATTAACTTGATTGCCGATGCCGACAATATCAATATGTTTAAATAACGAAGAAGCTGACAATAATAATTTGTCTCTAAGTGATTGTGTCATAAATGACAGTTGACTGCCACAGTCTAATAAAGCGCGAACCTGTACAGTTTTATTTGTTGTAGGGTTAGTCACCTCAACTATGGCAGTGGATAATAAAATATGTTTTGAACACGGTGCAGTATGATTAGCTATCGTCCCACATGATGACGTGGTAGCCGCCGCAGTGGTTTCATTTACAGTCGGAATATGCAAAAGAACGTTGTGCTTCTTCTTGCACTCGCGACATGGTCTCAGGTAGCATTTACGCGTAGTGTGCCCAGACCTTAGGCAGTTTGCGCAAAGATTTAATTTATTAATTTCAGCTATACGATCTTCCACACTCTTGGCCTTGAACACAGGACATTCGTAAATCCTATGCTCACCTTGACAAACAACACAACCTGAAGAGGAAGAAGACCTCTGATTCTCAGACTGACAAGATAGTTGACATGTAACGGATTGATTGTGGTGATGCTCATTTTTATTGTTTGAACCTTTAGATGATGTGGAAGCTGAGGGTTTATTATTATGACTATTTGATGAAGACTGGTTAAGAGATACAAGGACATCTGCTCGATCAATTAAAAATTTATGAAATTGTTCTAAATTAGGTACGACCTTATCAAAAGTACCACGCCACTCTTCCCACTTGGTACGTGTGCGGTTATCTAGCCTTGAACACATAATATGTATAAGCAAGGCATCCCAATTATCAGTAGCTAAACCTAGGCTAGACAACGCTCTCATGTTCTTGGTCACGTGATCCACCAAAAAGCGAAGGGACTTATCTGACTCACGATTCATTTGATGTACACTCAACAAAGAATTTAAATGAAAACTAATTAATTGTCGCTTGTTATCATACCGGTCGCATAGCAATTTCCAGGCAATATTGTAATTAGAATTGGAAACCTCCAAGTTACTCAGTATTCTAGCTGCATCTCCTTCCAAATATGATAAAAGATAATGAAACTTGTTGATAGGTGCAATGCGATCGTTATTGTGAACAACAGACTTAAATGTATCGCGAAATTCCAGCCAACGGAAGTATGTACCGTTAAATTTAGCAATTTGTATCTGTGGTAATTTAAACCCTGCCTCATGATTGTCAGCAGCGGATGAGATATGGCTAGAATTATGTATGCCAGATTCATCGTGACGTTGATGACCTTGAATAAAACTTTGAGCATTCGCAATGTTTGATATAAATAAGTGTTCAATATCATCGCGCTCATCTAGTTCAGTTGACAAATTATTCGAATTTAGGACCTCAATTCGATTCTGCAAGTCATCGAATCTAGCGGACAGTGACTCAAATTTACTAAGTTTAAGTGTTAACTCGGCTAATTCAATGCGCGTAACCGAGTCATTTCTCATCAAATTCGTTAAGTAATTCTTGAACTTAGTAATTTGGCCCTTTATCGAACTACGTTTGGCAAAAAGTTCTTGTAATTCTTGCACGTCTTTTGCGGAGTTATCATCTTTGCCCATTATAACGTTTGTAACAACAAACAAGTAAAATAGTTAACTAAATATGTGGCAGGTAGTGAACCTTTAAACTTACTAAATATTTCCACAGTAAAACTATGCAAGAACACAATTAAACGTTAATAAAAATGTTTATCTTACGTCCCTCAATCGATGTCACCTGTGAAGTGGCCTCGAAGTACAGGTGTTCAGTGGTAAACCCGCTGGAAAGTCTGATGAGGACGCTTGACCTTAACACTATTGTAGTAGGGCGCTGCGATTCCTGGAATGTTCGGCGAATAATGTGAATGACTTGCGAAAAATATTGCAATTATGTTTGATCTCAACTATATTTTATGGTTTCAATTTAACGATTGGGTAGGCAATTAATCCAGCAAAGTATTTTAAACTATAAAACCTAAAAATATCAAGCAGATTCTCTTCAATAAAGATGAAAACAATAAAAGGTCAGAAGGTCAAAGAACAAAATATTGATGTAGGTGGTAGTAAATGAGTTTTGAAAAATACGTAATTTAGAGATTAACTGAGTATATTTTGAGTTATTTTGTCACTAATATTGAAATAAGCACATGTAAAATCGAGGGGTGTATGGATTAATAAGGATCGGTGTAAAAAATCAATATTTACGGAAGGAACAAAGAAAGGTTATAAAGGTCACTTAGCTGCATTGGCCGGCTGCTGTACAGCGACTTTAGTATTATATGTTTGTCGAAACTGTCACACCAGGTGTTGGCTGCAATGGCTATACCTCCAGGTAGCCCAATCTTGTTTCTTCAGGTACGGTAGCTCAAATGGTCAAGCTGACCGGGCTTCGTATTTCTTGACGATTTTCGATTTACAGACCGTCCTGTCACGGTCGCCACTTTTTATGTCTCGTATTGGACATAAATGAAAGCCCTCGGATATGTTTTAGCTTGTATTTCAATATTAATTGAATTTTTACAATAAGATTTGTACGGAGTGATACGAATACGTTTTTTCTTGTGGATTTATATAAAGGGTAATGTAGGTAGACGTACCCACATATTAAAAATAATAAAACTCCCTATAAAAGTTGGCTGCTTGCTAGTGATGTGATATAGGCGCCAACACTAATAACAAATTCATGAGTACTCTAAAAATAGAAAAAGAGAAGGACAGACGAAGGGGAAGAGGAAGGCGCCAAACAACTTGTATGTCAAATGTCCAGAAGGACATGAAAGTATAGACATAAATGGCGTTGCACGATTGGGAAAGCCGACCCCGTGTAACGAGATAGATAAAGGCGAGGCAAAAGAAGAAAAAGTGGTCCTACTGTAAAAGAAATAACACAACCTAATAAATTCATGAGTACTCTTAAAAATAAAAAAGTATTGTAAGAATCATAAAAATAAATAAAGAATCGTATCAAGATACTAATACTATAGTCCGGTCTAAATTACATAAATGAATATTTAGGTAAAATTGCTAAAAAAATATTCCATAAACTAATATTAGGTAAATTTATTGAAAGATTTACATTTATCCAATATGTGTACTACGTTCCGTGCATAACTCCATAATTTTATGAAACTTCGCTGGATATCTCAATAAAATTCAAACAATATTTAACGTAGTATCTAGTATCAAATCTCCAATGGCATTATTTTTCCAATAAATCGCTTGTCATCGGGAATTTAATAAAATCTTATATTGAGTAATGGGTGCCTACTTGATGCCTCAGGCCTGTTTATTGAATACGAGGTACTGCTAAGCTTTCATTCCCTCCTTACAGTCTCAAATATTTTATAAAACAATACTCGTAATAATGAAATTTTAATATCATTATTTTGGTCGTAATTAAAATACTAAACATAAAATAAATGTCTCTCAAACACATCAATATTATTATTTTTATTAATAGGCTCGTGAATTACCGTTTATTTCACCTGATGTTAAGTGATGTGGTCAACAATAGAGCACGCTTTTCTTAAAGCAACCAATTCCTTGACTTAGATCAGGTTGATTCTCGATCTGGAAAGTATTCTGAAAACGTTTTGTACGTCTGGGTGAAGTTATTTTAATGTGGCAAAAATAAGTTTTTCAAACTTATTAACGTCACTTTTAGGCGAAGCATGTGAATGAAAAACAAGAAATATTTTACGTAACATAAAACACAAAAAAACTGCAAGTTAAAAGTATAAACGAATAAAAAGAAGACATAGGTACAGTCACGAGCATTAAGATGTATACATTGTCCCATTTTCTATCTATCTTAACTTCTGCAATTCAAGAAATATGTGTTTGACAATCGGTTCTAAATTACCTATTTAATGGTTAGGTAATTAGGAACCATTGGTCGTACGTACACTCTAGTTCAGATAGATTAAAAATGTGACAATATATATATGTCGTGGTCAGATCTTAGAAATTGATCACTTCATGATATGGCCAAGTAAAACTGGCCAGATTGATGATATTTTAATCTTTGTTTAGCCTACTTTCTTTAGACCTTTTTTATATTATTATCAATGAAATCCTATATCAATGATATGTCCAAACGAGTATTGACACATCATGACATCACAAATGTTAACGTTTAAACTATCTGGTCAGTTTTAATTGGCCATATTATGAAGTGATAAATTCTTCAACATATACATCTTATTTCCCGTGACTGTACATATCTAACTTTCTGGCATCTAACATTATATGTATCTAATATTACAGATAAAAAATTACAAAAAAAAAACTATTACCCTTGTAATCTTTCAATTGTGTAACAATTAAGAGCAGGCCGTTCATTCATCTTTTTCTATTTATAAAATAAAAAGTGATCCTCTGTAGACAAACTTTATCTGAGATTCACTGTCGGAATAATTAAAAAGCTCCGATTTAAAATAAAATCTGTTTCCGGTTATTTTCTTTTTCTAGAAAACGAATCCCTTTGGGGGAAAACAAACGGATGGGTCTAGACGGAAGGAAACAGATACCTATCCACTGAATAATACGATAGTATCTATATGTATATTTAGCATCTTCTAATATATAAAAATCTACTGTCACAGTATTTGTGGTCGAGCTCCTCCGAAACAGCTTGATCGATTTTTATGTTTTTTTGTATAAGTTTTATAGGCCTAGGAAACCTAACCCCATTTTTTTCTACAATAGTTTATATGGCAGACGAGTGACAGGGCAGAATGGAAGAAGAAAACGTGTTGCGCCGACCACAAGTAACACGGGACAAGGGCAGGAAGATGATGATGAATAGTTTATATGGCAGCAACGTTTGCCGGATCAGCTAGTAACTATATAAGTTTATTGAATAGTGATCGCTTCTGAAAATCATTAATTTGTTATATTTTGTCTTCCTTTCAGAATCAGATCCTTGGCCCAGTAGGCTTCGACCCTGCTGGGCCCCTGCGGTTTGCTGATATCTCCTTGAAGTGCGCGTGGAACAGTACGCGCCGTCAACGATTTGAGCTCGGTCCGGACGGTTACCGGACGGTCGGACAACGAGCTTATGGCATCATACTTGGCTTCTCAAATCGCAATTTTCAAGAAACTCAACACATTAGACTTTAAAGGGAAAGATTTAATTTTTGTAATTAATAAACTCAAAAACTGATGGCCTGATTTAAAAAAAATCTGTCACCATTAGAATGTTACTTTATTACCAAGTGACAAAGACTCCATGTATATCTTCTACTTTCACTTGAGCAAAGCCGTTGGCAGAAGCTAGTATTAAATTTATCTCAAAAACATATTTACACTATATTCCTTTCTAGAAATAAGCATACAAATCTCCTTAGTTACAACACAAATGAAAACATAACTCCCGAAAATAAATGAGAAGCTTAGCAATGAAAAGAAAACCGATACCAGCAAAATATCTCGTAGTACAGTCGGTAGATAAAGATCTACATTGGAAGAAGACATTAAAGGCTTCATCTAAATAAACCTGGCTTCAGGAAGGTCAAAAAGATAACGCTATCGTCGTCTTTATGTAATATGAAGTAAGGTAGAGTAAACTAAAAGGCCAATATGTAAACCGCAATAACATCAACATGAACCTTTATGATATGCCTTTACGATAATGTTGTACCACAAACGAGATAGGTACAGAAGTCAATCTACATGCAAAGTGCGCTTGATCAACGCACTCATAGACACCGCTCATGGAAATGATATCTTGGTTCGGTTGGGACCATGCGAGCACGAGTGCCATTCGCTTGAGACACGCGTCTGTGAACGTTTTTGTGCAATAATGGAGCTTTAACATAGTTCGTTTAAACGTAAAATAGAACAATTAGGTATGTTGGTCAGCGCCCCGGCCCCCGGCCACGCGCCGTGAAAGCGAACATGACTTTGTGGCCATGTAATATTTTACAATTTATATTAAGTATTTATCACCGCGCCCGGGCGCGCTCGGACAAGGCGGCGCTTACCCTATCGTGACCGCCGAGCGTAGGTATAAAAAGTAAAGTACATACCTGCATGAGATTGACTTCTGTACTTATCTATTTTGTGGTTGTACACTCTGTTAGGTAAATACAGTCGCGCATGCCGCGGAAATATGAAACAACGTTAAACTAACACAAGATTTAGTATTGGTAGTTCAGTGTACCTGTTTGTGTACTGAACTACGTCGCTGAGCTTCTAGCTTTATTATGAAGTAGCTCAAAACTAATGTACGGAGTTCATGTGTGTAATATTTACGTAATGGTTGCGTTATTCGTGATTATAGAAGTGATTTTAACTCGGCGAGCATGAGCCAGGGTATCTCACACCCTGGTAAAATTTCGAAGAAGTATATATTTTGAAAGCCTCCTCTGATAACACTAGCCCGCTCAGTAGCCGGAGCCAGGAGCGTGTGGGACGGGATAGTAGTGTGGCGCGAGGCACCGGGCGGGACATACTTGCACAAACTTGTCTCGGGTATGTTATACCCAACTTAATTTTTTACGTATTTATTATACACAAAGAAGTACTTAATCATGAATTTTAAATGTTTTATTAGTATTTTTTCCATTATTTTAAGCTCTTTGTTTTTTGTTGCTTTTTGTGAATTGTCTTTGTTGTTTGTTTGTTCGATTTAGTTTGTTGTTTCTTTGAACGATGAATGATTTACGAACAACTTTGTTCAAGAAACTAAAAGACAATACTATATACCAGCATCAATGCTGGTCCAGCTTCAACTGCTGCACGAAGAAGAAGAATCACATCGGTGGAGATTGTAAATAACTCTGATGGCTCTTTTCTTTAGTATAAAAATTTAGTCGATGTCTGCAGCCCGTCCTCATAGTAAGATACCGTATAACATGATATTATGAAAATAACTAAAATAGACTATTCTAGCGGTATCAACATTCATAAATTGGCGGATTTTTCTAACAGCGTATGCAGCTGAGCTAAGCCATCCTGGAAGAGAAGTTAAATGAGCCTTGAGTCAAGCGTAATCCCCAGGAAAACCGTTTTATTAACAAATTTAATTTTATATTATTGAATACTACTCGTATGTGGGATATGGGTGAAATTTGGCACACGGCTAGATCATGTCCTGAAATAGCACATAATATACTTTTTTATCCCGGAAATGTGTTCCTTTGGGATAATTTTCTACTATTACGCAGGCAAAGCTCACGCTGGCAGCAACTAGTGAAATAATATTAGAATGGAGAATTTTTCTTTCGTTATAATTATTATTACTAACCCGTATTATCCCACGTCTGGGCAAAAGCCTCTCTCCATTCCTTCCAACAATCATGATTTCATATTTATGCTGGGAATGACACTTTTAAACATCACACCTTTTCTATCACTAGTGTAATATTTTAATAAAGACACAAATATAAACTTATTCATGTTTACCAGACGATACAAAACAGATACAATAGCCCTCCATTTTGGGTATTCGTGTAAAACACGAAACCTTTAAACATAATTTAGGTACATTATCTCCAAATGTTTACAAATGTTGTTCTAAAGCCTTCTTTATAGAAAAAAAATGTTTTATTGTACGTAAAACGTGTCCAAACTAAGGGTTACATAACATTCAAATCAATACAAAGCTTGGACCAACGACTAGCATTTATTCTCATCGGGGCGACACACGAATTTTCGTCATAAGCTCGATCTAAACCTTTATCGGTGCACGGCTATTCAAAAAGCACCCCTATTGTCTAGGTTGTAAGGTTCTATGGGTCGTTACACATGTGAATCGCTTCACAAGGGTTATTATCATGACTGAAGCTTTGTTAATCCTTTCTATTCTGTAGCAATCGATACGTAGGATTCGTGCGTGACATTATAGAATAGGGATTTAGACTGAAAAATATGTACCTGGAAAGATGCTTTATGAATATTCCATTTTAACTTTTTAACAATATTTGCATAACTGATTGATTATTCTATTACACAAACCTAATTGCTAATTTATACGGTACAATAGATGGAGTATGTAACCAATTATTTTTAGTACTAAAAGATTAAAAAGTATAGTTTGATTTTATAATCTGACATCAATCTACTTTACCTTTTCAGTTCGACGTCAAGTTAAAAAGACAAAACAGACGCTAAATTTCGGCATTTTCTAATAAAATTGTAGGTAACAGAGGGCCCAGCAACATCAGTCTTTGATCAACAAACTTACTTCCCTCAGTTGACTTCCACAACTTTGTTTGTATCTCCAAATGTTGCAGCGGTGGAACATCTTGCCTATATGCTTAGGTGTTTGTGTTCGATTCCCGACAGAAGTTTGTTGTCACGGTAAGTTGTTTGTGCACGTGACTTGTTTGTGATTGAAGAACATTAACTATTGAAGGGAGTTGCAACTACTGCTACTGTTATTTTAATTTCCAGATCAATTCAAAAGCAAGCTTAACCGAGTCTAAAAATATTTGAAAGGCAAACAGAAAGACCGCCGTGCATCTGTATGACTTCATTAAATCCTTAGTTTGTGTCACAGACGGACGGAGCGGAGGCTGCGTCGGGTTTACGTGTAAAGTTTTCCTCATAAGCTCACCGCAGGGCCCTCCCCTATCAATTGCCGTGATCCCGTGCCCCCGCGCACACCCTCCTCCACCCCGCTCTGCCCCTGCTAGCCCCACTAATGATCCCACTTGTTAGGGCTCAGCACGGACCTTCGGCCGTGTCACTTGGTGAATAACAAATTCCTAGCTGATCCCACTTTGCCATAGCCACTAGGACTTACAAACGTAGGTCATAATATTAAGTTTAAGTGCACCACGTTTCGGTTACGGTCCTACACGAGACATAAACACAAGAGTTTTTTTCAGTAGGGGAGATAGATAGCATATTTATGCTTTATTTTATACCAACATCGGAGCTGCACCTAGACCATTGGGACTTTTTTATTTGTGGTAAAATTACTCCTCCCGTTACGGTGTAGCGAGAGATATCAGACTTTTTTTACTAAAATCCACATGTGGTTCTTCATTTACCCTTTACGTTCAAGGCACGCGGTAACTCTTTCAAAAATTCCCGCAACTCGATCATTAGGACTTAATAATAAAGAATCACAGTACCGAATGAATAGAATAATGCACGAAATGACAGTTATCATAATTTGTTTATGGTAAATAATAAACCTATTTAACATATACGAATTATGATATCTGTCGATTATTGTATATATAATTATTTTCTGGTCATTACGTAGATTTTAACGTTAACTGAAGTTTTATTTGAGAGTAATGCCAAAAGAAATGAGTCTGTACTTTCTTATGATTATTTAATCATAATACAGTAACACGGTTGCAGTAACCGCAGAACAAATGTTCCGCGGTTACTGCGACCTATCTTAGTTACGCAGAGTAGCCATCTCAAGAATTTAAATTGTGTATCTACATGTGATGAAGTCGGTCTTGTCTCTCGACAGCTATGAATGTCGCCAACTAGCTCATGAAAACCAAAACTAAGGATATGACTCGTCAAGGACTCATGTCTGTAGTCAATGTTATCAGGTCCCTTTGATTAGACAATGACAGCTATTCTGTGTTCATTATTAAGGTGATAAACGGATGCTGTGGAAATCTTATAACAACTAAACGTTGTTGCTCTTCAAAAGTGAAAGTTCGCTAGAACATAATTATTAAAAACACAACATGTTTCCTACGAGCATAAATTCCAGTTTTAATCTGCCAGTCTCATACTCGGCTGACATTCAATATTGGAGATTAATCACATGCTGCACTTACTGTCGAACTGTTGCGTGGCCTGGGCGAGGAGCGAGGCGAACACGCGGTCGGCCAGGGGCGGGGGCTGCGGGGGGCGGTCGTCGTCACTGCTGCTGTACCTGTGTTATAATATTGGATTAAGACCGTGACATTCGTTTCTACCAATCAGAAAGCAAACAACTACCCAGCATCTTCCGAAAATGGATAGGTCTAATTTTTATCATCATAATTTCTTCTAGATCAGTTTTTGTTTTCCTCTAAATTAGCCTCTTTGAGTTAAGCACTCTTAAAAGATCTCGGACGATACATCAGATATACTTTGATTAAATCCAACTTAACGTCTCCCCACTCCAGCAAGCCCTGGCCAGCCCAGCTCCAGCAACTCCGCCCGCCAACAGTCCTCTCAGCGAGCCGACCTTAACGCCTGGACTCGACATGCTCATAACTTTTACCTGTCGGAAGACCTTGCTAGCGCGCTGGGTAGCCCAACTAACAGTTAGTCTCAGCGACTCGACCTTACTCAATAGTCAATACTTTATTGCAATCCATATGTATACATAGATGGTGTTGAAAATTGTCATAGATCTATATGGACCCTGTCGGGCACAGTCAAATTAGGAGAGGAAGAGGGCTAAGTAGCAATTCACGGTATTCAATAGTATTGTAGATCTAATATTATGCATTTAATTAGGTGCATTATTATGTATATTATAATATTATGTCTGTGTATCCTCTTCTAGAGAGAGGAGGCCTGATTCCCAGCACTGGCACCATTAAAAGGCTGATTATGCTTTTTTCAGTTATTTGTTTTTATCGTCATTATTAATTTATGTTTTTTTTTTATATATAAATTATATATGCATATAATACCTTAGCGCGCCAGCCTCGCCGCTCTATCCTCGACATGCTCTTAACATTTACCTATCGCCACACGTCACAAGACCTGGCTGGCGCGCTGGGCAGCTCACCCGATATTCCACTTCTCCGCTCTATATTCGATAACCTCATGACATTTACATGTCACCACACGTCGCCTGGCCTGGCTGGCGCGGCGGGCAGCCGGCCCGACACGACAGTCCACTCAGCGAGCTAGCCTTAACACGTCGGTCTCGCCGCTTCACCAACGACATGCTCATAACAATTACCTATCACCGCCCCACTCCAGCGAGCGCTGTCGCCGCACGCCGCCAGACCCGGCTGGCGCACTGGGCAGCCCGCCCGACAGCCCGCTCAGCGAGCCGGCCTTAGGGCGCCGGCCTGGCCGCTCCATCCTCGACGTGCTCATATCATTGCGTCAGCACATCTGGAAATAATAGGAGAATACATTTGACCCGTCCCTTTCATTTTTAAGATCTCTTAGTGCTCTGTAAAAAGGAGCAATATTTGATGTTGCAAGATTTACAAGCGAGGTACCATTACCACCGCTCACACAGTTTGAGCGACCATTTACAAACTCGGTAATATATAAATACCTACACCTTTCATTCATCACGCCACGTGGAAAACTTCCACAAAGCAAAGAAAAGCCCACCGTAAGAATGCAAAACGATTTACAATCCAAAAAAGTTTAGCACTTGTTAATTCGAGATCTACCACTGGCCGCTGAAACATAAGCCCTTGCTCAAACAAAAGAAATCGACACGATATTTTATCAAAGCAGTTACAGCGTCGTGAACGGAAAAGAACAACTGTAATAAAGAGCCTACAAGTCGTTTGGTTAGCGACCCTACATAAATAGGAAGTTTGCGCCAGAGGGCGTGCGTGTTGGAGCCCTAATCCAGTGGATTGTGCCGCGGTGTCGCCCGCGCTCCGCGCCTTCCAACACCATTTCTCGTATTGACTTAATTTGTACAAGCTTCAGTTCTGCGTTCCGTCGACAATTTAAAATACAATTTTATTGTTGCATCAAGCAAACTGAATCTACCCTCCAATTACATTGCAAGACCTCTCTACACAATCAATAAACACTTAGATACCTCCGTACCAATTCATTTATAAGGTGGGTTACAACGGCATTCAGAGAACTAGAACCCATTAATGGTAATAAATACAATAAGACAACACTAATCCGAAAATGTCTCCGATACGAGGAAAATGTGAGGAACGAGATTTGAGAGGTGTTCTGAAATTAATTGGGATCGGTTATGGAACCAGCATCAATCACCTTTCTACTGCGTATTAGAAATTTTAAATTAGGTCAATTTAGATATTTTTTAGTTCTATAACTAATTAGCTTAGTAACTTAGGTACTTATATGTCTAGCTAAGTTAATTTATAAGAACTCTCACCCACGTATAACTTGGGCACGCCACAATTATGGCGGTAAGTCCCCTCTTTGAGGCGTGGTTGGAAAGACCTCACGGCGTCCTCACCTACCGTATGACGCAGGTTCTCACCGAACACGGTAAGTTCGGGAAGTTCCTGCACCGGATTCGTGCGGAAGCGACGCCCGGGTGTCGCCACTGTGTGGACCGCCCGGAGGACACGGTGGAGCATACACGGTGGAGGTGTGCCCCGCTTGGGCAGAGCAACGCCGTGTCCTCGTGGGGGCGATCGGCGGCGGCGATCTCTCGCGTCGGGCCTTGGTACAGGCCATGGTCCGTAGCGAGGAGGAGTGGCAGGCGGTCGCTTCCTTCTGCGAAGCAGTAATGCTAGCAAAGGAGGCGGCCGATCGCGTGAGGCAACGGTCCTCACGCCCAAATCGCCGCCGGGATTCCGATCCCGATTTCCAGCCACCGTAGACGCGGGCTTGCGGACGGCGAGCAATGGGTAGCCCGCCGTCCGACCGTCCGGTAACCGTCCGGACCGGGTCCAAGTCGTCGACGGCGCGTATTGTTCCACGCGCGCCTCAGGGAGATGTCAGCAAATCGTAGGGGCCCAGCAGGGTCGAAGCCTACTGGGGCCATGGGTAGTGTGAAAGCGAAACCCGGGGTCCTGGGACGAAGGCAACGAAGGAACAGGAGTGGGTTTTTAGTCAGTAAAAGTCTGACACTATCTCCCGCCCCGCCCACGGGCGGGGGATGTCATAAGATGATTTTCCCACCGAAAACTTTTTACCATAGCAAGAGCCTTCCTTCCATATTCCAAACATGAGATATATATTGTGGGTGCGTTCACAAACATGTAAACTCACATACAGAAGACACCCAGATACGGAATACCTATATGTAGGCCATACAAATATTTATTACGTGTTCTTGATAGGTTCACGCTTGACCGCTATCTCACCTGCCCCCTAGCCAAGTTACGATCGTTTCGTTTGCGTCGAACGCCTCGAGTAGGCCACGCCTCCGATTTCTTCGCTCAGTCACGTGGTCAGAACAAAGGAATCGGAGGCATGGGCTACTCGAGGCGTTCGACGCAAACGAAACGATCGTAACTTGGCTAGGGGGGCTGATGGAAAGCGACGATCCGGTCGACGATGGAGCACGCTTAACTAAAAGTAACCTATTCACTGTTGACTTAAAGATTCCCGGGTTGTAGCCATCAGGAAACACAGAAAACACACACACATGTGCGGGAAAAGAACCCGAAACACAGTGCAAGAGCCAATCACTCAACTACTGCATTAACCGTGCCGTCCAATCCATTCGTTCCCTATACTGTAAACACGACCAGTATATAATATACTGCTGACAAAATATAAACAAATCGTCAAATATTTAAACACCTCAACATCAAGGAATTACGTATTTCTTATTAAAGATAAGAGATTAAATCTAATGAGTTTTCGTTTAATGTAAATACGGAGTAAGCATTGTACGAGTATTTAAGGCAGGCAATTGTTAAGGTTTGCTGCACTCATTTCTCATTTCGTATCGACAGAATAAACAGAGGCGGTTTTCATTATAGATTCGCCGACATTCCACAGAGATACGAATTGTTTAGACATTCTTGAGATTTAATAAAAATTGTTTAGGAAAGTTTCTCTTAAGAATTTATCTACTTCTATGTCTATGGCTGATTGATCAGTTTAATATGAAGATTTCTAAGATATTTTGATAATTACTTTTGTGATTTAATAAGTTTCTGGCTGAAGAAGTGATGTTATCAAAGTCAAATCATATTTTGAAGTGGCCAAACATAGTAACCACTCTCTGTAGCCTTACCTATGTTGCTAAATCAACTTGGTTGTCAATTAATTAATAGGCATAGCAGCGTTATTCTAAAGAGTCACCACGGATCTGAAACGCGACGGGTAACTGAAGAACACGGGTGTGTTTTAGTTAGTAAAATTCTGACACTTGCTCTCATTTCACCGGGAGCGCGTGAAATTCTTTGAAGTTTTTCCCACCCGAAAAAAAAGACGCCAGATAAAGTATTTAGAACCTCCACCACATGTATAGTTTATATGAGGTGGAGGTTGAAATAGTTGACAGGATATACACAAAAAAAAAAAAAAACATTTTAAGGATCCCATTGTAAAAAATCAACACTTTTTCTTCCAAGATTTTCCTCCTAACCTTGGATCCCAACAAAGAAACCTACAACAATTAAAAACGGAAAACAAATCTTAATTCGGCCCTTATTCTACCGAAGTACAAAATAAGCTCTTATTAAATTAGCCCCTCATTAGATTTCCATCTTAATTCTATTTGCTCGTGTTTACTGATTACTTTTTCTATTGGGCTATTAATTAAACATTAATTAATGAGCCCCGTCTACTCCGCAGTACGTCTCGTCTGATGGACCGCTCGGTTTAATATAAAGTAGGCTGGTGTTTACTCGCCTGTGTCGCAGCTCACAGCGTTAATAAATACGCCGCTTCCCTTCACAGACAAGCGTCTGTCCTGGTTTTATTCAATATTTACTCTTATTGTGACGGGATAATATTGGACTTATTTAAAATTACTTTTTACTTTAGCGACGATTTGTAATAAAGAGATTTTCTATATTTTTTTATAAGATTATATAACTGCGACTACGATCCTACCTGATGGCAAACAGGGATGCAATCTTATTAGAGCCTATTCACTGTAGCCTTACAGACATCTAAATTATAATTGAATGGATTTGGAGGACATTGATGACATTATTCAATTAATATCCCTAGCAGAAGGACGTCCCGTGCCACAGAACAAAACAGAAGAAGATTAGAAGGATACAAATAACAACATTGTATCCAAAACAACACGGCGTCGTGACGTGAATTATTATGACGACGCAGATTTTCACGCGCGGCAACTCGACGTGCCGCGTTGCGGCGTTGTGTCCAATGCTGAATATACCACGTAGAGTAGCAAATGCTGTGGGCCTCGCGCATTGGACGTGAAAAAACATCGATTTGTCACAAAGACAACACGTAACCACATATGGACCCACCGCGCTCACCTCAGGGCCCCAAGGTTTGTTTGAAAAATAAGTTAAAGGAGGTTTAATTCGTTGTTATTTATAAAGACTTAGTCAAATTTGGGGCCCTAGACTTGGTCAAATTTGCTACAGGCCCCACACTGTTTGGCTACTGCTGCTTCCGAATTGCCCCACGTATTGGGGCAATTTGAAAGCCCTAATTCGGCACTAGTTGTGTTTTGTATATGTGTTTAAAATATGTATAGTATCGCAGAAGTAGTTATAAAAGCCATAAAGTCTAACGTTTGCCTATGAATTAGTCCGTGTAGATTCCGGATACATGCTTACCAGTTGATTTCCCTATAGAAACTTTAATATCCTGTTGCAAATACGAGAAGTATTATTTGTTTTGAAGAGTGTTTATTCTAAGTTTTATTGAAGCACACCAAATACGTGTTACCATATTAAACTGTATGTATGTAGAACCCATTTCAACCTCTGAGGTAGTTTTCGTTATGATATGTTTTTGAAGTTAAGGTTTGATGTAGGTGTACCAATAGCAATATTCTATAAAGTTCACCTTGAATCTCGTTCATGTGACTGCACACAATTCAAAGGCAAACCTATTTGTATGTTTAATTAAAATGACTGCTGAGTACCTATAAATCTTGTTTAACTTATCTCTTTTTTTGAGGTGGGAAATCATCAAGTAACTTCTCTCGCTCTACGTGGAGCGAGAGGGCTTATCAGACTTTTACTGACGACAGCTGGGTCACTGACAGTTCTCAAAAAAATGTGAGCAAAACCGTGAAGGCCCGGCAGGACCGAAGCCTACTGGTGCCATAGGATGAGTTCCGAAAGGGAAACCTAGGGTCCTGGAACGCAAGGTAAAGAAAATAGTGTGGTTTTAGTCAATAAACGTGGGAGTCTGACTGATTTTCCACTTTAAAAAAAGGGCCGTGGAAACTCTCTCGAACAATCCCGCAAAGCTTACTTATCCCTGTGTTATATATATCCTTTAAACTAAGAAACTAGCATAGTCATTGCGCTATCATCTCACCAAAGAACTTGCACTTGTCTAAACAGCTTCGTTCAAACGTACTTACTTAGTGACTGTTAAACCGAGAATTATGAAGGTCAAGTTATCTATCGCAGAGGCCAGGTGTAAAACCCAGATAACAGCTAAACCCTTCAGGAATTTTATGTTTTGCCCTTACCTTCCTTGTTTTCACGGCCCATCAAACACCCCTTGTGGAGAATTTGAAGCGACCCATTTCTCCTCGGTCAAATATCGGAGATGCGTTTAAGGGAATATTTTGTTTTTGTATTTTGTTCATGGTTCGTACAAAGTAGGTATTGTTTACCAGTGTACTGGTCGATGGCGAAGTAGCAAAATTGAATTAAAACAGCCCGATCTACAGGGCTTTTCTGGGAAAGTTACACAGTCAACGAGAATTAATAAATAATAAAGTGAGTTAAGAAAGTATATTAATACTTTATAAACTCGCTTTATTATTATTAAATATGATTATTAGTTAATTTTTTTAAGTGAACTTTATCAAATTCAAATGTTACCAGTGGATCTCCACTGACTTGATGAGAATCAATATGTTATGATGAATTCTAAGCTTTTGAATTTAAACAACTGTAGTCACATACTACGAGGCCGGTAGTAATGTAAATGTAATGAAATGTAATGTAATGTGTGTATGTGTGGTTGTGTGTGGTGGCATTAAGTCCGCCGCTGTACGTTTGTGCATAAAGTATTAAATAAATAAATAAATAAATAATAAATGTATCTAGTTCCTAGTTAGTTTCTAGTATTTTTATTTGGTGTTATGTGGTTTCGTAAAAAAAATGTTTGCATTACAAAATATTTTTTTACGAAAAAAGTCGTGATACAGATTTTGCTTCTTAGTTATTTTACACCGACTTCTGAAATGTAGAGCTATTTTGGACTTTCTAGTGTTTTTGTATTGCAGCCGGTTGTATTTTTTTTGTAAAAAGTTTTTATTTTTTATTTTTTACTTTTCAATTGTGGTTTAAACTGAGGGAGTTTAACCTAAATATAAAGTTGTATAGTAAAGAAGTAAAAGTACTAAATAGGATATATAATCATTAATTCAGCCCATAGATGTTGAATCGGATTCATGTCCGGGCTTCTTGCTGGGCATTCCATAATGGAGATACCGACTTCGGTAACATTATCTCGTACGACGCTCGCGGTGTGAGCCCTAGCATAATCGTGCAACTATAAAGAAGTACCCTCGATTTCTCTAGAATCCCATTATCAGATGCCTGACGTTGGGATCATGGGACCGGGGGATAATATACCCTTTCAAACAAAAAGATAATAACCGTGTATGAGTAATCAGAAACACATAAAAAATAAAAGAATCCGACGAATTGAAAACCTCAAAATTTTTGAAGTCGGTTAAAATACATGATTTTACTTTTCTCCTTAACAATTTTAATAAAATCTACTCTATTCTTCTTTTCCACCACGCAACACAAAGATATTATACGTTTCATTGCCAGACAATGCACGTCCGCTTTGCACATGATCGGCTCTCCCATTCATCATTACTGTACTGGATAGTTACATTAAGCCGATGACAAGCGAGTGATGTCCATCGGAATATAATCATAGCTTGGTAGGTGTTGAGCAGAAAACAAACTGTTGTGAATTATGATTTCATTTTGTGGAACATGAGGTATTTTGGTTTGGGAAATCATCAAATAAGCTCTCGCGTTCTGGCTGAAGCGGGAGGGAGTGTTCGGCTTTTACTGAATATACCACCCGTGCTTGTTCATTAGCCGTTTGCGTTTTGGGCCGCGATGACTCTTTCGAAACATAATGTTCCTTGTAACATTAGTTTTTTTTTTTTATTTATTTATTTATATTAAGGTACTCCAACGACATATTCAATATTACAAAAAAAATTGTTTATATATATATATATATCTGTTATAATAGTGCACTTATCGCTTAAAGAAGTACACAGCTTAGACATAAATAAAAATTTCATACAATTAGTAATGGTTCTTTTAAAATAAACTAATTATCATTTTATGTTACAAATTGAATTAAAAATTAAATTGACATTTGTAATAAAAATAAAAATACTTTACCATATGGAATTAAAATAAATAAATAATAATAATTTTGATACGTATATATAAATCTTTGATACAGACATCTCTATCAAAGAGTTTTCATTTGTTGTCTACACAGACAAATGACAGATTCTTAAAGCTAAAAACCAAAATTAATCAATTAGCCTGTACCCAACTGTTTTTTGGATGCAGCTGAATACCAATATGTTGCAGCATTTGCCTACCTGACCTCCACAACCCAGTAACTGGGTATTACGATAGCAAGACCAGTAGCAAAGTAAAACTCCAGTATGATATGAACAATTACGTAGGAATTTGTTGGCCGAAATAGTGTTAACTGAACAAATAATTTTATATAGGTATAGACACATACCAACCTACTCTTACATTGATTTTATTATGTTACTAGCTTCTGCCAGCGGCTTTGTCTCCGGGTATGTTGGTTATTGAGAATGCAAACCTTAAGTCGATAAAAACCAGCCTTCTTTGTAGTTCAAGCTTCTTGTTGTTGTTAACCTATTATCTCTCACTGGCTGGCAAAGGCCTCCCTCCCCTTTTCCACACACGTGTGTCCTCAGCCATTACGGGCCAGTTCCTCCGGTAGTTGTCAAGTTTTTCTCTCCACCTTCGCCCTGGTCAAGGGGTTCAAGCTTATTCTGTACCAAATTTCATCAAAATTGGTTCAATAGTTTAATCGTAAAAGCATAACAGACTGATTTATTTTCACATTTATAATATTAGTATAGATTACACATATTTTCAATCGGTACACAGGCTAAATATCTACATAAATTCAAAAACGCTCCCCATACCCGCCTCCAGCAATCTCAGCATACGTCGTTCTATAAATAAAAGATATTAGAAATAGTGTTGTAACAAGAATTTCGGTTCCGCGTCACGTATAACATAAGCGTCAGGCCAATAGGGAGCAAGACAGGCATATGAATTATGAGCCTCACGCTACCTCCCTATTAAAACTGCATCTCCAGCTGACCTTCTAAAGTCTCACTTTACATACTCGTGTACAAAGTTAGTAAACTAACCACCGTCCAAGGCTGGGATCATAATCTTCCATGATTAACATTAAACTCATGAAGTTGTGGTACTTATAACGTACTTGTTTATCACCGTATGGGAACTTTGAAATGACTATAGCGTGGTAAGTTTACGTCGATTCAGAATATAATAAGAATATATAATAGGTGCTTTCACCTTTATGAGCAATATCATGGTGCTAGCTTTAATGTAGTAAGCAGTGAGATTGTTCGAAAGAGTTACTGCAGCTCTAGAACGCAAAGAGCAACTGAAAAACGGGTTCAGCCACCCAGCCACCGTAGGCGCGGGCTTACAGATTGACGAGCAATGGATAACTCGCCGTCCAGCCGTTCGATAAACGAGCCTGAGTTGACGACAGAACGTAGTGTTCCACGCATGCCTCAAAGAAATGTCAGCAAAACTGTAGTGGCCCAACAGGGTCGATGCCTGCTAGGGCTATGGGTAGACTTCTGAAAAGGTTACTCGTGATCCTAGAACGCAAAGGGCAAGTGAAGGAATACAGGTGGTGGGGTTTAATCAGTAAAAAGCGGGAGATGTTATCTGATGATTTCCCATCCAAAAAAAAGAAAATGCTTTAATGTAGTATACTTGTTATACACATTACTGAATTGTATAACGTAACTACTGGAATACCATCACAAGTCGCTTAACATAGCTACGTGATTGATTGAATTACGTTAGGGATGACCAAGTTGAGTCCTCATACGTAATGTATGCGGGAATACCTGCCACAGTCCTTTTGTCAGTACAAAATTTGCTGAATTATATTCAGTGATAGCGTGACGCTTAACAGGACAGAATGGCAAAAAAAAGCATGCGTGTGACGTTTCTTGAGCTGAGCTTAAGCTGGGATGAGAGTTTTCTAATCCCTTGTGAGCATAAAAACTCTCATCCCAACTCAACCAAGTTCTCTTCTATAATTTTATAGTTATTGAAACTACGTTGCTCAGAAGTCTGCCCAGCTTAAGTGGGACTGGGCTGGAAATGTTTGCCGCATGCCAATCGAGCGGTGGGCCAGTAAAACACAAAGTTGGTGGCCTAAAATCGCACGACGGGGTCGCGGCAGACCAAGAAGGAGATGGCGGGAAAACTTAGATGACTTCCTTAGGAACTGGCCCACTTCTTGCCAGTTCAGAGCCTATTATGAAAGGAATGGATGGAAGCCTTTGCCCAGCAGTGGGACAGTATACTGTCGCCGTGTTGTGTTGCCTATAGGCAAGGAAAAAAAAAACTTGAAGCTGCTATTAAAAGGCGACTACTAAAATTATTGGTATTTGTTGTAGCAGGAAATGACGTGTTGCTTTCTAAATAATTAATCTCGAATTTGCATTACTAATGCCCGCTTTCACTGAATATTTCCATGACAAGTAGGTAGGAACTTCGCAGTTCTGGTATAAAAGCCGCAGATTAATTAATGTTTCACGGAAATCGCCACTAACCCAGAGTACTGCTAACAAATCTAATAACAAAACACCAGTATGAATTCCTCCGAAACAACTCAATTCATACTTGAATAGATTTTCAAGAAACCCTTTTCACAAAACAATAACTGGAAACTAAAACAAAATCCAAGGATGAAAGTTCGAGGAATTTGATGAGAACAAAACGAATCAAATGTTGTACAATAAGTTTTGCAGAAACACTTGTGGCGATCAGATTTTGAGGGAAAACACAATTTATTTGTGAACGTGATCAAAAACCTACATCAGTTAGAATCGTTTGTGTGGATCGTAGTCGCCGCACGTAGGGAACAGGTCGGACAGGCATCAGGCAGGCTGGCGGCTCGTCCACGGCACGTGGACCTCGCGTGCTGAATCCGCTGCATTCATTGCACACGCTGATTTTGAGCCTCTACGGTACGCTTTGCGAGGTATTAATTCCAAAACTATCAGCATTTCGAATTGTAATTGACAAGTTGATACTTTGTCCCATTTCAGTATCGACACTGGGGCAGTATGTCGTTGATGCAAACGCACCGAAAACGAATTATTTATTTGTATTGGAAATGCTATTGAAACGTGGTCATTGACAGCATGGTTGGTTAGTTGCGATGTCGCAAGTTCTATTCCCGTAAGGAACAAATATATCTAGACCTGGAACAACGGATAGTTTTTCCGGGTCTGGGTGTCTCATGTATATGTGAGTTTAAATGTTTGTGAATGCTCACGATACAGGTGTAATGCCTAGGGTGGGACAAAATTTTATGTATAAAAATGTACTGAAACATTTTAATAAAACTTTGCGATATAGTAGAATTACAAATTTAAGTATAGGTTTTGAAGGTTTCCTAGATTACATTACCAGAATGATAATAATTAATCTAAGAACTTGGTCGTAACATTTCGTTTACCTACAAGTTTCAATTATTTCATAACAAAATGCATCTTGAACAACATTCTGAGGACAACAACAGCCGGTAGATTTAATTTTTTATTTTGTTCTTGAAAACCTGAAACTGTTACTAAAATAAAGCACAGTAACTGAGTATTCTTATGCATTCCACTTCCTTTTTTAACAAATCGTTTACTGTTCAAGCAGCTCGTCTGTGGATTGCATTACCCATAGAAGTAACCGTTAAAACAATGGTGAAGGAGCATTACCTTTCTCAGTAATAGTATGTTTCTTTATTTTCCTTGCTTAATTTTATATTTGATTTTTATTAATATATTGATTGATATTTATTTTATAATTTATGTACACACATATATACGAAAGAAGAAACATTATTATAAAAATTGTACAAAGGTACTGCTTATTTCTAAAAGAACTTTCTTCCAGCAGACCTGCGAAAGGAGAAATAGGAAGAAATATAGACAATAGTGTGTAGAAGTAATAAAAGAAGAGAATGTGAAAACTTAAATTAAAATAATAAATACTTATATACACCTTATACTAAAAATATTGTATATATGTATATTTTTATTAGTATGTGTAATCAATATTACATTTATGATTTTTGACCGCCCCAAATCTATCTCCTTTCGTTTAGTCCATCCTAAGGTTGTCTGTAAGAGATTGCCCTGTGCGATAAGACCGCCCTTTGTACACTTTGTTTTTGTATGTATTTATCCATGTCCACATTATGAGGTGTGCAATAAAGTATTTAAAAAAGAAATTAATAAATAAATAATTGGCCTTATATTGTTCCCCCTGCTGCAACTCAGACCTCCTCTCTGGGAGAGCGAATGGGCCGTAATCCAACACGCGGGCTTGGTGCAGGTTGATGAATGTCACATGTCTCGAAATTTTTAGTTCTAGGACGCGCCGATTCCCTCACGATGTTTTCCTTCACCGTTTTAAGATCGTGGCGTAGTTACACAAAATAAAGCGCTTGCTTGGGTTTCAACCAACCACCTCCAACTCGTAAGTCGGGGCCGATAGCACTGCTCTCAAAAATAAAACACAGCTTTAAAACTAGATATTCAAAATGATATGTAAATTTATACCAATAGATACGTATTGTGTTTATAGAGTATATAGACAGAGCGATGTTGCTATGTAAATCATATGGAGCTGTTCGGTTGACTGAATACGCGAATTAACCAGGCACTGGGGTACGTGACGGGTATTGTAGCAGTAGACAGATGGAAGCCGATACAATTAGGAGTTAATTAATTTATGACATACCTATAATTAGATGGCCAATAACATTACCAGGCTTAGCGTGGCATTACGTGCGCACTATATATTATAAGTGTCATGATTATTGATGTTGTGGTTATATTGAGCTATCATAAATGCACATATTAAATTACAGTTCATTAATTTCTTAAACCCCAAGCGAACGCCGTTCGCTCTCTCATTGTCTTTCTATTGTGTCTCTAATTACGGTGTTCGAAAGGTTAAACTTTATTTGTAAATGGTTTATCTAAAAATGCTCGTATTTATCAATAACTTATTTGAGTAATCTCTCTCTTGAGAGTAATCAAAAAAAGTTTTACATAAATGTAGAGAGACGTAACTATGTAGATATTATATAGCTACCTAACCTACATTATGTGTACACCTTTTTCATCAAATGACTCCTCCGGTTCTAAGTGGAGCGAGAGAAAGGCTCAGACTTTTACTGACTAAAAACCCAGCTGTGTTCTTTCGGTTGTCCTTTGTGTTCCAGGGCCGTGATAAGTCTTTCGAACCATCCCGCAAATAAGGTATACACCTACGGCTGTCAGTAGCGACAGATATAACAGCGCCAAATAATTCGGTAATTGTCTAAGTGAACCGACTAAGCGGAGATTAACACAAGCCAATGAATGTCTCACATAGTTGTCTCGCAGGACACTGAAGAGCATTAGATTAACAAGGTGAACTCTCCGCCCGCGCTTGTTAGTGTGGAGTCCACTTTGACTAAAACTTTCAACGAGCACACATCCACTTAACAGTTTAATAATCACAAATCACTGAAATGGAAAACTGCTATATATTAACTAAAAACATTTTACTTCATTTATTGAACTTAACATACGTTTCGCTAATGATATTTTACAACCAAAAAGATTTTTTACAGAATAATTAAAATGATGAAGATACCTATTCAGTTACTTGTAAATGGGTTTTATGTACCATTAAAATAATATGCGAACGTAAAAATAGAGAGTACAAAAGGTCAGAAGCACACCGACGATATATTAGGATCAAATATGAAACGCTGCCTCTGAAAATGAAAGGTCGAATATGAAGAGGACTAACGTTACCGACATAGCTTATAATTAACGTAAAATTATTTGTTGACCTTTAACATAATTAGTAAAGATATTAATTACTAAGTTTGGGAGTGAATTTGAGAACAAAACTCATTGTTTTAAGCTAATTATTATCCTTGTGATATGGAGTATAAATTAAGAAATCAAAACCTCAAAAAATCATACCAAAAACCACCATGAACTTCAGTACATAAACTAAGAGCAAAACTCACGTAATTTACCGAAATGATAAATAATATAATATGGAAAAACAAGTAATAAATACATAGTTAATACACCCACAACAATCTCTCATCATTATTCCCAGCAGATATCACAACACAATCGCATTACCAGCATATATATACTATCGCTAATATGTTGACGCCCTAATCTGCATGACTATTGAATGGGACTCTCACCATAATTGGTCGGATATTGTTACTATATACCGTGGAGTATGATGCTCTAATGTAATCCAGTCAGCAGCTAATCTGATATCGAGGCGAGCCAGGCACGGAGTCGTCCCTGGTTTAATTGGGTCGAGTTTAATCCCCGCAATGCAACTTTAGACTCATTTCCGCTGTCCAATAGAGCGCGAGCAGCTTTATATCATCCTTAAAGCTTTGCAAACAACTGCCGCTGTGATCAGTTGAGTGCGTTACCTGCTTTAGTCAGTTTAATTGATAAACAGCCATGTTGGGTTTTAATGTCTCGCTGTGTGCAATAATTTTACGTTTTATTTTAATAAAATACTTATGTACCTTCTAAGTAAAACCTACCTTAGTAGTACCTCCCTTTCGCATCAAAAGCACAGCTGTTATCACAAGACGAAACAGATGAAATACCCACGCGCCTATAACAAATGCAAGACGATCTGAAAACTCGCTTAAGATATTGTGTTATTTACGTACGCCAATCTCACGAACTCAGGGGAATGTTTAAAAAAACACGACGAAGAATAATTGAATGTTTTTCGTTTTCAGTATTTAGCAATTTCACGCTCAGTAAATGCAATAATCTACGCCACAGTAGATAATTCAATTCCAGCGTAAATACATGGCCCGTTACCGAATTTCCTTTGAGAGACGAAGCGTGCGGCAGCCGCTGCGAGCCGGCACGTTTCTCTGAACTTCGGAATTCCAATTTTGAAAACTTTTCCAACAAGGGCCCGATATTGACAGACAGTGTCAGAGGGCCATTCGCTGAGGGCAGCAACGGCCTTAAAAACAACTTCACACTACACAATGCCCTGCCTATCCTGCGACACATGTGACACAGACACACACAGCCTACACGTGGGGACTGTGGGGAGTCTACACACAGTGGTCGGTGTTCCCTGAAAATCCACAGTGAAATGTTTGCTCGAATTCGTATTTTTAGGCGTCTACGTGCTGTCTCTCTTTTGTAGTTTGTAATTGAATTTAAATGAAAAAGAAACTACAAACAATTAAATTACCTTCAATTTCTAAATTAAACATTTGAAGTAAAGTAATTCTCAAATTCTGCTTTAGCCAGAAAAAATCATTAAAGTAGGGTTTGACATTTTTTTAGCTTAAAATAATCAATTCAGAAACCCATCCTACTCGATTTCTAATTTCAACATTTGAAGTTGAGTATTTTTTCAAATTTGTAGTTTTGCCTAAAAACTTGTCAAACATTTGGCATTAAAATATGGTTTGACAAGTTCTTAACTCAAAATACTCAATTCCGAAAATCACCTTAAGTACCTTACCTAAAATGATCATCTTTCCTTTATCACATAGGTAGGTAGTTTAAGACAAAAACGTTTATGATATCCTTACTTAGTAACAACATCAGTAAATGTGTTAAAACTAAAGTGGCACAAAAGTCATAAAAAAAACTCCAAGGAAGTACAACATAATGAAGAAGAAGGCTTTCGGCTTTGTGATTGCGTGCCAAGTACGGGATAACTGAGACCATGCTTCATTATTCGCTGGAAAGAAGGGAACCGGAAAGATTAACTTCTTTTATAATTAAGTTTGTCCCCAGACACTAATTTATAAACGGTGTGCGTTTCGCTCAGAATAAAAGGGTATCTTCTGTAACCACGGATAAAATATAAAAAAACTGGGGACTTTAGATTTATTTCTGAGCATTTCCTCTAGGATATAAATCTTACGTTTCTGAGTTTAACATATTTTACAATAATAGTGAGACATTATGCTGTCACAACATAAATCTGTGGGCCTATCATCCGTCCATAGAATATAATCAAGCTCACCCGTCAATCTCAATTTGTGGTGCTTTTGACACGCAGCGAATAGGCTCTACCTGTCAACAGATGGCGTCATAATCAACTAACTTGATGCTCAATCAGTACTGACCGAACAAGGGCAGGCGCGCAGGTAATATTGGTTTATCCATGAATAATAATATAATATTGCTAGACAAGTAATACATTTCCATTTATCATTAAACTAGAAAAATATAATTAAATAAAACATACATATAAATATTTAGATTCAGCTGGTTCCAGTGCAGATAGTTCATTTTGTTAGAAGCGCCATCTGTAAACTTTCCTGCGAACTTCCCAGTACAAGGAGCTTTTTACTAGCGCCATCTATTGCATCTCTCTTGTACTGCGATGACCTCTATGAAACGAAAGCTGAACTACGTTGTTTCAGGCTCTTCGTTTCAGACAAATGGAAAACTCGTTTTGACCGTACTCACCAACGTGGCGCGACTACTTTTATTAGTGTGTTTCGCTTTCACCGTACAAACGACGAATTCAGGTCTAATGGATGGGAGAATCTAAATTCAAGCTTTTTCTCTGATGAAATTTGTGAAAAAGGGTTTTTTAAGGGTGAAAATATAGGTGTACAAACTAGTATTTACCCACTAACGTGTGTTTACCAGACTATGGCAAAGTCAAAAAGTAAATTTTGACTTTGAACAGTACGTATAAAGGTCTAGTAAGTATGTATATCATCTGTTCCCTCATAATAACTTCTAAACTCCTTATCCTAATTTGACAAATGATGTATCGTTGGAAGCGTCTTGGTCGTCTGTTGGTTATTGGCTATGTGACATCGCACTAAATTCAATATAAGACCTGAGCCTGCGGGTTTTACACAACAATACATGTCATTTTAACAGTAGGTACTTAGTAAGCAGTATTTATGGTATGACCTCAGCTATCCTCTAAACATCACTATGTCTAAAAATATTTTCGTATTTCATACTTTTCAGAAGGCGTTTTTTCTTGTTGTCGGGTGTCGGTTTTTATAGTCTCTATTTTTTTAATCGGCTGAGTTCCTTCTCCAGTAAAGGTTTAATATTTTACAATGCGAGCCATATATTCTAACCTACAACGCATCTCACCCCCTGTTTCTAAATTTTTCAATTAACTGATTTATCAATTTGTTGCCTATACCGTTATATAGCCATTGTGATAAACTAACCAACAGACACGAATACATGTAGTAGGTACCCAATACATACCTACATACTACTACTACATACTATATGGTAAACATTAAGCAACAATTTCTAACAGGGCCTAAACTCTCATCTGAAGTGGTAGATGAAGGAGGTACGTTTTATTTAAGAAAAACATCACGACTTACACTTTTATCTAAGACCTACGCTAACTCGAGTAATAAGGCCGCGTTCTCACTTTGTCGTGACAACAGATAATCGTGTAGTTTTAAGTGTCCTGGCTTATATATATAAATGGTGGTGTTCACATATAGGACCACACGATTTACTGTAGTCTATGATTTTTTTGCGGTGACCTGTTGTCACCTTGCATGATAGTGGGAACGGCTAGCACGATAGTCGTAAAACAATAAAAAATTGTCAAGACTAAACCGTGACGGTAAATCATGTGTCTTTGCGGTGACTATCTGTCGTGGCCACGACAAACAGTTATTATAATGGGAACAGCTAGAGACGATAGTCGTCCGACGATAAATTTACCGTTATGACATAGTGGGAACGCGACCTAAGACAAAACATTGCAATATATCCTAATCAGCCTACAATATTACGTATATTTTTTTCTTTTTTACTTTTATCACTATAACTTGAAGATTGTGTGCCGAGACATGGCCACATTCGCCCATTCGCCATTGATCATAGGGAATGGGCGAAGCTAGCAGAGGATCGAGACAAATGGGGCAGACGTGTGGTGAGCCGTCGTATGAAACACGACCAGCATTGGTTTAGCCCACTAAAATAGGTAGAATATAAGAGACATCAAAGTGACATTACGACACTGGACTCATCTGTCTCCTGTTTTGAGTTGCTGTGGCTTACATGAGCTGCATAAACAAAAGTTTTGTAAATTATTGTTGGTAGAACTTAATTTTAAGCGTAGAGTTTTGTGGCTGATACCATATTTATTGAACAAAGATTTTCTACTATAAATTATTCTAATGATCAAAATTATTCTACTAAAATATATGTTACTAGCGGATACTCGGTGTACACTACTACGGTAAAATTTTTTTTTTTTTTTTTTAAAGGAGGATTGCAATTTTTTATGCATTGTTTTAATGTTCTAAAATTAAAAACCTGTTTGAGACACATCGGTTGGGCGGTTTCAAACCCTAACCCCAGGCCCGCCGCTAGCTGTTTAGTAGCCCGCGTGCAATACCGATTATGTCGCCCTACGACAACTTACGCTGAGTTTTGCCAAAAAAAAAGGCTATTTAATGTTTTCTCATTATGGTGGGAAAAAAGAAAAGAATCATAACGAAGATAAAACATTTATTTTGATTAGGTACCTACATAGTTATTTTCGTATCTACAAAAATTTACCTCTTCTTGCCTTTATATTTGCGAAATCTTGAATCAACTTTCTTGTCTCCAAGTTGTCTAAGATTTCATGTTCAATTGATATAGCTAAATAACTTAGTCTTTGCTGGAGCATTGTTGATCTTAAATAGTTTTTAATAATTTTCAATTTTGAAAACGATCTTTCACCAGATGCAACTGAAACCGGCAGTGTAAATAATATTCTTAGCGCTACTGCTGTGTTCGGAAATGTTGAAATTAAGTCATTAGTAAAAAGATATTGTAATAGGGTTTGTGGATCATTAGACTGGTTTTCTGGAAAATGCAACTTTAATGCAATGATTTCATTAAACAAATCAATACCGTCAATATCTGATTCACTACTTGAATCATCTTTAAGCTTCAGATTGAAATCTTTACAATGTTTAATTAACTCATCATTGGAGTAATTAAATAAGTTATTGCTAAAAAAGCCAAATACATCGGTAAATGTGTTTAACTCCTCGAATCTATCCTTTAAAGATGGTATTGTCTGATCTAGGACTCTAAAATAAAACTACTCTATATTTGATTTTGGGGTCTACTAAAACTTCATCACTGTGTTCATATTGAAATTATGTTGGTTTTCTTCTTGGACGAATTGTATTTATTGATGGGAAATCTGTTTCTACATTGAGCTCGTGAGTCACTTTGGAAGCTTCGGTTAACACCATTTCAAAGTGTTCATCCGTGCGATATTCTGTGAACTTACCAATCAACTTATTTAACAAATTTATGCAGATTTGATTATTCATTGTGGGGCTCTGCATCATTTTGCTCAGAGCATTAATTTCGTTTAAAATATCGAACCAAATTGCTACCGAGCAAATAAATCTATAATTTTTAATGTTCAAAGCAAGAGAATGAGCTTTGTGACATGTAGTACAATCCCATTCCAACGATTCACCAGATATTTCCAGCAAAGCATCAAATATTTTTTCGAGGTGACACCGTAATGGTTTAACTGCATCAATTCGGCTAGACCATCGCGTGGCGCTTAAATAATAATAATAATATCTTGAATTATATTAAAGAAATTTACAGTTTCGTGCGTAATATTTGCTGCATCATTCACTACCAAATTAAGACTATAAGCCGAGCATGGGAGGTAAAATGCGCGGTTATTGATTTCCAAAATTCTTTTTTGTAATCCATCGTGTTTTCCACGCATATTAGAACCATTCTTCCTCCGGAATTGGTTGCTTATTAAAAAAAACCTAGAACTTAGGCAGGAATTGTATTAAAATGAGCAATATTATATTCTTCATATTTTTTTTAACGGCACACAGTCACGATTTGACACAACCCAACGAACAATCAGAACATTACACCTTCCTTTAAATTTTGAATTGAGTAGTAAGTAGGTAATAATGTCACCAACATTAACAATATTTAATTGAGTCCAGAAATACCGGAATTACTTTCCGGAAATATTCTTTCTGAGTGCATTTATGATACAAGTACCAAAAATCAATCTACAATCCGATCACTGATCATAACATGCCCTCGGTTTTCGAATCGAGGGCATTATCACCAAATAATATTAATGGCAAATATGATAATGCACCGATTTTGTCGAAATAATAGCCCTTATTGTTCCATAAACAATAATTATTGTGATAAGTCAATAATTATTGTGATAAGTCAATAAATAGGCGAGGTGAGTACTTACCATAATTACGATTCCTTTACACTTCTGTTTTTTTTTACTTTTTCACTTCTGTTTCTGTTTTGATTATAATTCAATGTATCATCTGTCCACTGACAGATGATACTTTGAATTATAATCAAACTAAGTTCAAATATCAATAATTATTCCTAGACCCACTTCTGAAGAGCTATTACCAAAATAATTGCAATTTAATGTGCGATCGTTACTGTTCATCCTTTCATAGAGTACGATACTTCTATCGAATTTGGGGCGCCACCAAGCGGGGGCGGGCGGCCAACCTGCTGGTAGACGACGTTTGGCATTAATTACATCTTAGTTTTAACGGATAATAATAGGTGGCGGTGTTAACGCTAAGATTGCGCGCCGCTAGTCGGGTTTTTTTTCCATGTGATGACATTTCTTATTCTGTGGGCGGGGTGGGTATTATGACAATGATTTTGAATATTACGAGATGAGTCGCTCGATTTGCCGCCCCCCTGGACGTGCCGCCCGCGTGCGGTGCACGCCTTGCACGCCCGCTTACGGCGGGCCTGCCTAACCCTATTACTTAAGAGTTATTTTTGGTGTTGTACATACATCTACCACATTGTAATCTTTGTAATCCAAAGAAGGACTGGTAGAGAATGCCTATAGTTGCATTAAGTCCGCTTGTCTACCACTAAAGTACAGTATCTACATAATGCTTACAGCAAAAGTGGATCTTGTTAAAATGAGTTACTATTACAAAACAGTTTTAAGATAAGGCAGGTTAACAGTGGTCCTATTTAAAACTAAAAACAAAAGTCGATTTAGACTTTACCTAAACAAGGGCAGAAAGCTCTAAGCCATAAACAAAATCTTATCTACAAACATACATAGGTATGCATACCTGTTTTTGAAGTCACCTTTTAAGCTCTTTTTACTTACAGAAATATTTTAAATTCATGCATGTAGGTCTCGCGTGTGATGGCGTATAAGCTACAGTTGACTAGTCAAAAATAAAACACGACATATAGATAGAAATGATAGGTTAGGCAAGACCTGCCATTGTTCGCAATATGAACAAAAATACGTTCCAATGTGGGCTTACTCGAACAGATGTTTCAAACTGACTGATTTCCAAAAGCTGCTAAACCAAGCGTGAAGGTTGTAATAAAGACCGCAGGCCGGCTCGAGATTAATTAAGATAGAGGCTCGTCGAGCTTCAAGAACATTTCCACTGACCACGCCTATTACTTCGTTTGCCCACATATTTAGGGTTTCGAGAATTCGTATATAAAAACAGTACAGTTCTACTTAGATCGTAATTACCTTCCCATTTAAGTAGTGGGGACTTCCTTAACGCAGAGACGAACAAAAAGCTTTATTAATATCTACACGTTCGTGTTGGCTTCATATTGTAACTTGGCATGACAACTCGACTTACGTATATAACTTGTCGCAACACAAAGACAACGCTGTTGTGGTGAAGTTATACAACTTTTAATAAAACATTGTGGGTACAAATTCCTAAATAGTTACCTCATATTTTATCGTCACTTAAAAATTTGGAGAATAAATTAGTCTACTTTGGTATGGCTGATTGTGCCAGATGTACCTACTTAAGAATTTTTCCTCTCGGAGAGGTTTAATAGCATACAGCACAGCATAATCAGCCTTATAATGTTTTCACTGCTGGGGCTCAGGCCTCCTCTCTAGGAGATGAAATGGACCATCCACCAAACGGATCCAGTGTGGGCTGATAGATGTAACACGTCTTCGAATTCTTGGTTCTAAGACATGCGGTGTCCTCCAGATGATTTCCTTCACCGTTTTGAGACCAGTGGTGATGAAATAAATTACACAAAGTGATGCACCTGGCTGGGTTTGAACCTGCGACCAAAACCTCGTAAGTCAGGACCCGAACCATTCTGCCAACACTGCTCTTAATAGACCTAAATAATTATTAAGGTAAAAAAGTTTAAGAAAAACCCATCACACACTTTGCAGCACTATATTTGCAAGACATCAGGTCAATTCTCAAAAAAAAATATTTAAACCAAAACTAGATTTATTTTATGTCAAACAATACAATATATTGTTTACTGCTGAACAAAATAAAACCGTAAAAAAGCTTGTCACATTACTTACAAATTGCGTAAAAAAAAAATTGATAGCTTTGATATTGTTAGCCTCAAGTCCCGTTACGAGTCCCCAGATGGATGCCCTACATTATGATAACATGCCTAAACAGCCCCATAATAACCCTGTCCGCTATAGATAAAGGAGTCCCTGGGGACCGCGAGAGCACTACGTCTTCACACTATCCGTCAAAGTCTCGACGACGATCTTACTTACGAATACAAATAACTCTACATTCGTAAATCTAGTTCGAACGTAATTGACATATCGGAAACTTGTTTCAGAACACGAGGGTGCTGAAAAATACGGATTTTTGAGCCTTTTCCCAATAGAGATAACAGTACGTTATGAAGCTTTTAATGGTACTAGTGTAATTTTTTTTACGAGCAGGCTCTGTTAATAGTATTATCTAACTGTGAAACTCTGAGCAAAAAAAAAAACAAAATCCTACAGAATAAAAGAAAAGGAAACACTTCTTTCATTTCCTTCATATTAAAATCTTACGTAACATTTTTAAACCCTCCCCATACGGTACGCATGATCTCTTATTTTCATACAAAGTGCTCAGTGACATCATTGTCAGCCTTGTGAGACCGAGTGGAACAAGGCATTGTCTGGGAAATACTACATCATGTAGTTACGAAGGTGGATACGTGTTCAGATTTTGATATAGTGAGTAATCAATACCAACATTAGACGATTTTCGGAAACGCGTTGGCCTTAACCACTTGGAATTCGTGTTCGACAATAAAACCCTCGTTTCCGCTACCTCCCGCTTAAATAAGAACGAATAAAATAAATCTTATGTATGCGTTCGCAGGTTCACAGGTACATTAGGACGCGCTAAAAGTGTGCTGAAGAGCTTCATCTCTCTGTCTCACAAAAGATTTAGGTAAAAGAAGCTTATTTTTGGTAGGGCTGACAGTGCGATAGTGTAAGGCCCATTACAGGCAAATTATGGCGGCCATTATTGTCCGCGTGTCCCGTGCTCACCGCCCTGAGTTACGTCCGCACTGGGTCAATGGGTTTTATATAAGAAATCTTTTCCAACGCGTCCTGTTTCACTGCAGATAAATGTAAGTATCTCTGTGAAAGAAATCTGCTGTAAAACGTTTGCATGGAAACGTGATGTGACACGGCGATTTGTGATAAAAGTTAACTATGAGGAAAAGTCAAGTTGTCACTCCGACAATAGGGTATATAGCGTCATTTCCGGGAGTAAATCTTACCTAAACGTCCATCTTCGTAATTAATTTAATGAGAATTTAAGTTAGCCATGCATGTATACAATGTAACACGTAATGTAAATAAATGATATCAAAACACCGGTGGCGGACTAACGGGAGTCCCAGTGCGCGTCGGGCTTAAGTTTGACGAAGTTAACCCATTAACAAGGTCACTAAATCATTCGCGTCACTACTAAGTTCCCTTGCTTGTCTCGCCAAATTATTTTAATTACCGTTACAAGTTTATCGCGGAACTAAACGGAATTAAACCCAACTTGGCTATGAATATTTCCTTTGGAGCTTCATGCATTACGTAAGCGTTTATGGCTCTTTCAGCGGAATTTAAAGTTCGATCTGGAATAAAATAGTCGCAGGAGCGGAAAGTTTATTGCAGGCTCTCTATTAAGCTAACGACGTAACAGCGGCAATTATCCTCGTTGATTCAGATAGTTGTCCACTGATGCGCAAAATAGAGCCAGCTTAAAATCGGACTTGGTTCCCAAGGCGACTACAAAGCGGCATGCGGCCGATTACGGTCAAATTATTGCTATCATTATAGTCCGTACTTCTGTGCGATACTGGGTAATCACGGGCGGCGGTGTCGCGCTGCAATACTGCATCTTATTTACTGTTACATAGGACCTATCTACTAACTAACGTCGCTGCTCGACATGTTTAATGACACCATTGGTCCTGTGCAACCCGCCACTATATTTTCACCTTACATTTTAACTTTGTTCAGTGCGCTCGGGCCAAAATTGTCGGTATATTAAAGCTTGAGATAATTACCATAATAATATTACGAAATATTATTTATTTCAGACTTTATCTCGCTGCAGGACACATTTCTAACATTCCTTTGTGAATTTACCACTTTATGTTCCTGTATGGGCCAGCGGACTAAATGTACGTTATTTCAGGTAAAAGAGTGCCCAATTTCGCTCGTGTTCCATGAATATAGTGTTGAAAAATGTACGTCGAACGGTATTAAGTTATCAATTATTACAATAAGACTTTGGTATGTACGACACAATAGCGTTTCCGCGGAATAATTCATGAGAGCCGAGTATATGAACTAACTGAAAATAATGGCCACATTTGAACTTACACAATCGTCGTAGAGTTACAGCATCGGTTCGTGTCGCCGGGTTCAAACAAGCTGTTTACTTGAGGCCCTGTCACAAAAGCTATGACGTTGATATAACGGTCAGAATATTCAATAATTCGTGGACATCTAAAATTGGATGTACCTAGGAAACTTAGCTTAGCAAACAGAGCAGGCTCCGTGGACGCCCATTAATGTAAATACTCTCTTTGTATACAGGAGCAACCTTATAATACGGGGTTTTATTTAAAACGGGTTACAGTATCCTATCTTTAATTAATTCAAGTGCCAAAAAATTATGAGATATAGAATTAATATTCAATTTTCAAAAAAAGCTTCATCGTTATATTAGCTTTCAATAAAAGCCTAGTATTTAATTTATTTTTCAAATTTATTTTATGTGTCTACATTTAAATTGATTTGAGAGCTAAACTGGAAGTCGTTTAAATAACGGTATTAAAATATTAAAGAGGGGAGGCAATAAGCCCTAGGTTGGGGATTGGTCAGTCTGACCAAAGCACTGGTAGCGTTCGGACGTAAATTCTAGTGGCGACTACGATAGGTGTACCTACTTAGCTGCAGTTTACATTTTGTACTAATAAATATTAAGAAACAGTCGGATTACCTGAAGAAATAAACAGGTGGATTATTTTAAGTCGTGAATTATTCCTTGAATAAGGTGTCTTACCGCTATCAATTGGCAATGGAATACTTTATATTTCCTAGCCCCGTTGATACTCAGAAAAAATACTACAATTTTGATGCTGGAAAAACTGCTCAAAAAACTATATTTACAAAGAAAACTACACACTGGAATGTTAAAAGGACCAAACAGAATAAAAGGCGATGACATTGCAAGTGTTTGCTATCAAAACTTTAACCTTTTAACGTAACCTTATGCATTCAGTGGGCGAACACACGAACACGAAAGTAACTGCCGATTGCCACGCACTACTTAAGCACTCGGTGGTTCCAAGTGTTACCTACTCCCCTTACACTCGGCAAACACACCTACAATATATCTATAAGTGCTGGAGGTCTTCTTTTTATAAATCTTAGTACTTTTCTTTGTAGGAATAACACACAACATCGTGAAAAGAGTAGCTAGTCAGCGTGGTTAGTAATGGATCAGCCTGACCAGCAAAACGTTAGTTTTTTTAAAAATATTATTATAGTATATCTACTTTAGACATTTAGATATAACTATAGTAAAGATGAACCTGTAGATTATAAATGTCGGTATTAAGGACCTGTCTTCCCTATCAAGTTGTATGATCATAATCTCAAGACACGAAAAATCAATTACATATTTCTCAGAAGGTAAACGGATACGGATAGGGAGCAGTGGTGGCCGAGTGGTAACGGCCCCGACTTACGAGTTGTAGGTCGCGGGTTCAAACCCAGTCAGGCGCATTACTTTGTGTAATTTATTTCATCACCACTGCTCTCAAAACGGTGAAGGAAAACATCGTGAGGAAACTGGCATGTCCTAGAACCAAAAATTCGAAGACATGTGACATCCACCAACTCGCACTGGGCCCGCGTGGTGGATTACGGCCCATTCCCTCTCCCAGAGAGGAGGCCTGAGTCCCAACAGTGGGAATATTATAAGGCCGACTATGCTATGCTATGCTAAACGGATACTATAACTTTCACCATCCGTAGCCACGGGGTACTCTAAGGTTTTATTAAATAAGGAATCTTAGCAAGTTCAAGTAAATAGTTGACTAGATGAATATCCTCACTGAAATACATCATTATGACATTCTAGAAACGAAAGCAAATGTGTTGAGAGAAGTGTTACGCAATTACGCCGAAATAGCTCATCTAACTTTGCTGAAACTTGACACAGATATGAATCATAACTTGGAGAATTATACCAACAACATATATGACACTTTTTATACCAGCTATAAATCTGTTTACCAAGAAATAATATGTTTAAACGAAAACTGCCTCAAAGCTTTCGCGATTCAATGAAACATTTTATTGAATAAACAACAACAGAATCTGGGAAAGCAAAACAATAAAATAGAAAAACAAAACGACTGTATGAAAGTTAAAAATCAATAAATGAGTTTGATCGTAGTCTAGTTTATAATGGCGCTGAGCGCTCGGTCAGCGAAAGAAAATCTCTGCTCGTTTAGGTAACGAGCCATCTTGATTGACGCCCAGCTGCCGGCTTGATTAAACTGATCAGTTGCTGCCTCTTATGAAAAGAACTCGATCAATGTAACTAGCTGCCGAAGATGAACAGCCCCAAAGATGTACTAAACTAGTGATCGATGGAGCATATTACCAACCTCTAAATACTTGGAGCCTTCCACGAGAGAAAAGATTTCATATTCACTATGATCAGTTTTATTAGTTTAGGATAGAGTTTCACGTCATTACTCCGCAAGGATGTGAGATTAAACGAGGATTTTCTTTGTGTAATCATATCAACCTTTTTATAAATGTATACGTTTAAAATTAGATTGCTGGATGTTCGTTGAGCAATCTTCTGGAACGTTAAATTGCTATCCTATCCTTTGTACAAAGAAAACGGAACATCAATAGTACTTTATTTCTGTTAGGAACAGCTCTTTGATTGCTTAATCGTCCTGAATGATTAAATTATCCACTAAGAAGTCGTGTTTAACCTAATGATTTTAGTTTATGTGCTACGAAAACAAACAAACCTTAATTTGCGAAATCAGAATACGCTATAGGGTTAGGCTGAAGTTCGAGAAAGTAAGAAACATACAGTTGATAATACCTCATATACAATTCCGGAATCGTAAACATGACGATTTAATCCGGGATTCACTAAATTACAAATTGCTTATTGTGCTTTGAATATCTATGTATATTTTAACTAAATTATTATATTAAAGAAGTTTTTATGGTTTTAGAGTTCAGTAATAAAACTGTTACATTAAAGAGCTTTGTTTTATTCTAACAAATCCAAGTATTTAATCATCAACTCTCTGTTACTTACTTCCTCGAACTTTAGATAAATACAGTCGTCCTATTCCGATCTCGGTTAATTAAATACAGTTTCGCATTCAGTTCCTAAACAGTTAGGACCTGAATCGTGGGTGCATTAGGTATAAGTTCATAGTACAGAACCTGTACAAAATTAACTATACATATTTTTGCAGTTCAAGTGCAAAAATAATTATTTCGATCAACTCGTTGATCCCAGTTCGACAACGACTGTCAAACATCTACGAATGACTCGTAGATGTTTGACAGTCGTTGTAGGATGTCAGACGCCAGAAAGTCTGACCATCAGTTTATCCAAAGAGTATTGTGTTACCCAGTAACTGGGTTGTAAGGGTCTGCTAGGCAGACGCTCCATGTAAAACGCATGTATTTAGTCGCATCAGGTTAGACTGGAAGCCAAGCCCAAGCTAGTTCGGAAAAGGCTAGGGAGATAGTGATGAATCAAACCTATGAAAATGATGGCACTCCAGCATTCAACAGCTGGCAGTCCAGCATTCAACAGCAATGATGGCACTCCAACATTCAACAGCAATGATGGCACTCCAGCATTCAACAGCAATGCTGGTGAGCCATGATTTTTCGTAGGTTTTCGGTAAATCACTGCGTAAGTACTAAGGGGCGGACAAACACAATGCGTTGCGGTGCGGCACCGCAACGCATTGTGACGCCCGGCTCTATCTAGTCATTGGTGTTATTATGATAATATTTAAGACTACCTGACCTGAGCCGGCGAACTTCGTACCACCTAACAGTCAATGAATGTAGTATATCTTTCCATATAGTCAACCGATTGCGATGAACAAAGCCTACGTAATATATCAAGTCACACACAATTTTAATGTAAACCAGTACTTCATCGATTTCGCACATTATACGTGATGCGCGCACAACTAAAAACTTCTACAGATTGATTATATGTATATATGAACAGCATTTTAACAAACTTTAAAATTAATGTAAAACATGAGGAAACACTGGTTTATTTATTATCTTAACTAGTTGTTTCAAGCGGCTGCGCCCGCATGTTTAAAAATATCCCAAGGGAACACTCTCTCGAGACAAAAATTAGTAAAGTATATTATGTCCTAATACGGGATATGCAGGAGAACCAAGGTTACAGACATAGCCCGAAGAATCGCTTAACTTAAGTGGCAGTGGACAGGGCACATTGCTCGCAGAACAGACACGCAGGAAGATGCAGCGTTGGAAGGCCTCCCACAAGGTGGACCGATGACCTAGTGAGGGTCGTGGGAATTCGATGGATGCGAGACGCACAGGATCGGTAATTGTGGTGACATTTGGGGCCTATGTCCAACAGTGGACGTCTTTCGGCTGAAGTGATGATGATGTGACAGGATATGATCTATTTGTATGGCAAGTTTTACCCAAGTCGTAAACGTAAACGTAAGTATACGTATAGTAATACGTAACGTGCAAACGTGAAGTACAGTGAAACAAACAGAGATACTATCGCATTTATATTAGTATGAATGAAAAAGGTTTGCAAATTGTTAACTAAAATATTCGTACGTCAGAATATCATACGTTACACCCACCAGCTTCACAAATAACTCTATCAATATCACACACACCTAATTACTAACATTCAGATGTAACTACAAATACAAAACCCTTTAGTCAAAGGATAATAAATTTTATTTTACTAAAAGCGAAATACGGTTAATACACGTGGATAATCGTAATACAACCGTGGGCTGAAAACAATACGTTTGTTGAAGTAACAAAGTGTGCCGCCTAATGGAATGGGGTTCGATCCTTTTAATGTAATTGGATCTGTCAGCAGCAAACAGGCAAGCAGGTAATTACTAACTGCTACAAACGAAAATAACAGCACTCTAAGACACTCGATGCCCCCAGGCGGCAAACGACTAAGGCCCGGGACACATTATGCGACCAACAGCCAAGAAGGATGAATACCCCATCCCGTCTACAGTGCTCCTAGTAAATCCTGAAGCAGTTGCAATGCAGTCGCGCAGTGCGTACCGCGCCTTAACTTGTTTACCGACATGAGTTCACTGCGTCTTATCTACCCGCTGTAGCGTTTGTACCTACACTCACTGCATTTATATACAAAGATACAGGTTTATTTTACGAACCTTTTTAAACAAAGACTTCTTTATGTCAGACTTTATACGTCTATGCCTTTTTATGTGTTTGAACCCCACACATTATTGTAGAGTTGTTCAAATGTTATAGTGTTGACTTTATTTCGCAAGAGTAAAAATGTGTCGTAATTGTGGTCCATAAAACGTGTAATGGTTTATAGTTAATAGTATCTGAGAGTAAGCGCATTACAGTCATCGGATTAACAAGCTGCTGCACCATTAATCCTGCCTGCTAGCTTAATTCATCTCCTACTTTAATAGCTTGTAAATCCAATGTGAAAGTGTACTGAAGTTCGAGTTTAAGGTAGATGCTCCAAGATACTTCGCGATATTCAAATTTTCTGCATTTTGTTACATTTTGCAGGTCAGCGTCAAGTTATTTGTTGATTAAAATACGATTTATAACCGAAACACGTGTATATTCACTGGATTATAACCATTAAAATTGTCAACACCACCCTCTCCATTCGTCTAATCCTATTGATTGGCTATTTAAAAAAAAAAGTTATTAGGTTAGCATGGAACTGACCTGCAAAATGCAAAAAATTAAGAAAATTTGAATATCGGAGGCTACCCTGAAGCATCCCCCTTAACTGGAACGCGTTCTGGATAATCTGTTCTTGAGAAATTAGATAAACTTGGGAACTATTTTCCCACAACTGTAGTCATAATCATGGTGGTAAGTCTCTTCTTTGAGAAGTGACTAGAGAGGGATCACGGGGTCCTCATCTTCCGCATGACGCAAGTCCGCACCAGACATGGAAAGTTCGGGAAGTTCTTGCATCGGATTCAGGCAAGCACCATTGTGTAAACCACCCGGCGGACACAGTGGACAATAAGGTGGAGGAGTACCCCGCTTAGCACTTAGCACCACCGTGTCCTCTTGGAGGCGTTTGGCGGTGCCAAACCATCGCGCTGGGCCCTGGTTCAGGCCATGTTCCGGAGCGAGGAGGAATGGCAGGTGGTTACCTCCTTCTGTGAAACAATAATACAAGCGAAGAAGACAGCAGCCCGCGTGAGGGAACTGACATCCTTACGCCCCAGCCGCCGCAAACCCGACCACAAGCCCGCGCCTACCATGGCTGGTAGTCGACCAGCTACGGTTAGCGCGGGCTTGCTGACGACAATGGGTAGCTTACCGTCCAACCGTCATTTAATCGTCCGGAACGAGTTCAAGTCGCCAATAACGCGTAGTGTTCCACACGCTCCTCAAAGAAATGTCAACAAACCATTGGGGCCCAACAGGGTCGACGTTCTCTACGGGGATTTTTCTGAAAAGGAAATCCGTGGTCGTAATCGTTGTATCTGAAGAACACAAGTGTGGTTTTAGTCAGTAAGTCTGACAAGCCCACCTTAAAAAAAAAGAACAACTGCAGTTCTTTAACTCCTCCTTCCTCCGAAGGAGGACATTAGCTGTAAATATTATTATTATTAATTTAGATAAAAAGAGCAAAAAAAATTAATGCCTTCAATAAAACTATCTAATGTAAAAAAATACTTAACAACCAAAAGAAGAAAATTAATTTTACTGTTCAAAAGCTACACTAAATTTATAATAGCATAATTTACTAATAAATAATATTCAAGTATCGGTACTTAGGTGCCGGTCGTAGATACTTTTGTAAATAATTGAAACTTGTGCACTTCAGCCTTTATTTGTATCCCATTTTTAACTTAATTATATCGATTACCATCTCTAACGTTATCAGACCCTTGAGAATAATAATGCGCGAAATTTTCATCTGTAATGATCACTTTAAAATTATCCAATATGAACTTCAGCAAACATTATTTTGACTTACAGGTACTTAAATTATTGGAAATTTCAAAAATTAAAATAAGTTGTTTTAGATTAATGCCGCTGCTGATAGTAAAATGACATAAAACTGTGTTCAGTCAAACGTGTTTAAAATAAACGTAAAATGAATATCTACTTTTACGGCACAAAGCAATATATGAAACGATTAAACGGCGTCAAAATGCCACATACTAACGTGTTATAGCATTACAGCCATGTCGTTACATCATTTATAATAAACGTTACGAATGGTGGAAAGATAAAGCCATAATTCAGAGTTTTGTTATTCAGATCGGTTAGTTTCGACAGCGTCTCACATCGGGCCTAAGCCGAGCACGACATAAATCACATAACAAACACAAAGAGCAAAGTGTTTACCATAAAATCGCATACGCGTCCCTAAATCATAACACAATAAAATTTATAGCAAACGGAAGGTCCGGCCTCAAGTGCTGATAAATCAAACACATTTTCTTCGTGTGACTGAAACGGAAAATCTTTCCGGCAAATATACCGGCGACGCCGTTATTTACCTTCTTTTATAATACGAGTACATACCGCCCCTCGACACATTGTTTTCCATCTATATATTAACGTTGCTATGGTAATAAAACCTCGACTTAGGAACGTTTTAATTCGATAAAAAGGAGAACAATTCGAAGCTATTATTAAAACTCAACATTGTTTTTAAAAACTGCTTGTTAATCATCATGAATCGATGCTCATGTTTTCTTTTGTTTCATAATAGCCGGCGTTTTAACTCCCTATTTCATTTGTAGATTCCCGTAGAGGCCATTATGTTACAATTTTGCACAGATCCAGTGTCGCAAAATGACGCAATCACTCTTTTGTGAACACAATGACGCAAGTAATGAATTTAATTAAATTGTTAATTCGGTTCTTTTATTAAAACGACACTTTGTTTTCAAATTAAATCGGGATAAATTATGTAAGCGTGTCAATTGCACATTATTTTGATTTCATGTTGTGGTAAGTAGGTGACAGGCAACCAAAATCAATTTTTCAATTCATATGTACTTCTAAGTACATTTAGGTCATTATTGATACCCTCGGAAAGCACGTAAAGCCATTGGTCCCGGTGGTCATCCATAGATCTTTGACAGTCATTACAAATAGTCAGATGCCAAAAATCTATCCAAGGAGTATCGTGTTGCCCAGTAACTGGGTTGGGGAGGTCTGTAGGCAGTCAAAAACATGAGTATTCAACCGCATACAGTTAGACTGAAAGCCGACTACAAGCTCTATCGGAAAAGGCTAAGGAGATGATGTGAGGAAAGTAGCTACTAAATCTACATTCATATTTCAAGATTTGTCGTAGGTTAGTGCGATGTGCACGCACAAAGTTTGCCCGCGGCAAATGTTCTATGTTATATTCTTATTAGATGGTTACCCTGTTTAAGTCGAACACAGAAAACCTTCCCGCGTGTTTCCCTCAGTGACAGAAACAAAGTAAGTTTTCTAGAACATACGTATCCGTAGCAATAATGCATTGGATTTATAGGATAGAATCGTGTGTAAGTAGTGACTGAAAGCTACAATATTGAGCACCATTAAGTAGGCCATTTCCGTACTTGGCTTAACAACTGGCGAGAAAAACAAGATACTGATAAACTATAATATATTATTTTGTTTTCTTATACCCACACTGTTGTTACATATATATATGAACCGTCATGACCGTAGACGTTTATATCTCATAAAAATGCTACATATTAATATATCTTGGCAATGATGTCATTTCTTCCGTCACACAAAAGGATTTTATAACAAAAATAATAATAGCTGGACATAAAAAGTAAATTGCTATAAGATCTTTCCGCTCATTCCGGAAAGTTAGCAAGTATAATAAATTCCGGCCATTAATCGGTCGCCCCGTAAAAACTTATTCGAAAATAATAAATAAAATTAACAAAAATGTAGCGACACCGTCGCGCGGCGCAAAATAAATAATTTATTAAGGACAAGTTAACAAGGGTCTCATAAAGAAGGCAAAAGGTCGGCTATTTGTTTTCAGCGAAGGATGGTTCACCCCACTTTGTTATTTAGAGTTTGTGAGAGTTGCAGAGATAGTGGGTGCTGGCGGGCGGTGGCGGCCGCAAAACAAGCAGAATACTAGACAGCTGGAGCCGTGTATCAAGTTGTTCTTCTGCGGACGGCCGCCTGCTGTCACTGACTTGTTACAAGTTATAACTGTTGTGCCAGCAATCACATTGTGTACGACACACCTGCCTCCCAGCTAACTCGATGCTTGTTTACGTTTGTGACACTGTCGGGATTTTATAAAAAAGCATGCAGTACAAAACAATATTATTTTTTCGATTTCTATATACCTACACCGCGTACATCGAAAGACTAGAACAATTTGCCTACTGCGGTCTTTCCGTCCGATTATAATTTAGTTGTCTTCAAGGCTAAAGTAAATAGACTCTTAAAAACTAGTGTGCGGTGAGATCGCAGTCAAGCACTGGTTTATACCATTTAAAAAAACAAATATGGTGGCGAGCAATCTCAACGTCCACGTTGCGGAAAAGTTATTCTTCATAATGTATCTATCACGGTCCTCGAACAGGGCAGCGTTAAGACATAATCTGAAATTAAATTGGAATGTCTTATGTTTAAACGAAAAAACAATATTATCACATATCACAAAAGCTAACGTTAAAAACATAATATCTCTTGATCAGATCCCTACTGAGGGAAAAGATAATGAAATTCCTGAGAAAAAGGGTCTATCGGCTAAAGTAATTAAAGGATTTTATTATATTCTAAACAAGAATCATGATTTATAACATTAAGAGGAAATTATAATTTTGAGGAAATATTTTTTCATCGGCATTCCTCGGTATAAATTGGTACAATCAAATTAATTTTATGAGGATCCAGTGTTGGAAATGGTAGCTTGTGTGCTTTATTGATACGCTAAAGAAAAAATGATTTTGGAAGAAAAACCAGAATGAGGTGTGCCGGAAGGGCTGCAGGATTGTTCGAAAGAAGGAAGGAAAGGGCAGTTCAATCAGTAAATCTCTGATACTCCCTCTCGCTACACCCAGAGCGGGAGAAGTAATTTAATAATTTCGAATAAAAGGTGTGAAGTTCGTAAATTGAAACTGCAACTTCAGAATCTCACCTATATTAAACACCAGATGTTGCCAAATGCAGTCGACGTAGTCACACACAGACACGAAAAGCGATTTTACTTTTAAAATGTAACGCTTTATTAGGACTATTTTTTTCTGTACTAAATTGTTTATTATATAAACATGTAGTTAACATGATACCTATCGTGTAATTATAATTTATGATAGTACCTAGTATATTATGGGCAGTACCTATACAACTCATAATATACTACTTTTACTTACAAATACAAAAAGTTTATTTGTTCACACAGGTACAATTTAGTTGTTACAAATGTATTAGTGTCTCTGTGTTCTGCCACCAAGTGGCACACAAATACTAATGTAAAAAAAGTGTTATTACACCTACTGAACAAATTTACGTACACACATTATTGAATATACACTATAAGGTTTACAACGCATCATGCTTTACGTCTCCGACCACCTTAAAAAGGCATCGCAACAAAATGTTCAGATATTCCGTGTTGCGGCGGTACGCAACTGTCAGGCAAATACGAACGTAGAATGTGGCCCGGGCGTCATTGTGCCCGCAACAGCTAAATTATTGCGGGGACGAGACGACTTCCTACAAACCTCTGACGCACAACTGCCTCTCCCAAACCGTTTCGGAAACCTTTTACTATACGTACAGACAACTGTTTCTGTATTTTATTATATACGTAGCTACGTGCCTTTATCTTTCTTACTGTTGCCTTAGGTTTAAGTCAGACTAACAGAGCTTTATATAAATTAATTGTTCACACATTGGCGATGTCGCATTTTTATCTTTGAGTAGATCAAAAGTAATCGGAGTCTCATAATGATAAATTGATGATGGTTTTAAATTATGTAGACAAGGTACTAAGTACATAGACTAGCGTTTTCCATTTACATTACATATGGATAGTGTTGTAGCACGCTGTATTTATTATGCATTAACGACGTATGAGTACTTAAAATCAACTCAGTAGTTATTGCGATTCATCAAAGTCACCCCGCTTGACCCATTCGAATATTTAAGTGAGAGAGTCGTCGTCATACGAGACCGCAGAATAACTAAATAATGTGTAAGGCTAGTCGGTCGTATGTAATTGCCTAATGGGCTTCCTAACATCGATCGGTTCAGAAGCGAGTCAATTAGTCTCGAACGTTCAAAATTTCCAAGTGGCCGAAAGATACGGCGTAATTCGAGCCGCCAGTCCCCAGTAAATGCCTCTGCTTGTTCGATACCAAATTACTCAAATTGTTATTTGCGAAATTGATGTCAGGTTTCATGGAATAACCGCAATTAGCGTTTGGGTAATTCAAACTTGCAAATGCGAAAGTCTGTCCGAAATATCTGAGTCGGAATTGACCATGGCATTTGAAATTCAGTAACGGTTAAAATTGAATTTTGATAGCTTGAACTTTTCGGATTGGTCGCAAATTATTTTTTTAATACATCAAAATTTCGGAAATAAAATAAACAGGATTACAAAAATAATTGGTTTTCTAACAAAGATCAGGTTTCATTTCGGATATAAGTTGTAGGCCCCGTGTGGATTACCTACTGTAATCTTATCTGTTTGGAATCCAATCTATCACTACGTTTACACTTGACCGTATCCTGCCCGACTTATCATTAACTTTAATGTACTTAGACAGAAATGAAAAATACGATATCTCCTTTTGATATTATATCCATACATAAAATTGCAACCCGGTTACATATACCCAGGTACAAAATATCACATTTTGAAAATACAAGTGAAAAAAACCCACTGTTTGATTTTATACATGGAATTGAAATTCTACTGTTTTTATAAAGCCTCTGTGTACATAGCCATTTATATTTAGATAGGTATATGTGTACATAAAGTAAAAAAATAGTCATACCTATTGTCATAATTTCATACACCATAACATTTGCTTTAAACGTCAACAAAATTAATTCAAGAGGATACTCAAAACAATTCGCAGCGAGCAGGTTTTACTTACAAAATATCAGTGTGTTTTCGCATCTCATTATATCGTCGGAGCAGCGTGCACCGTCTACAGTAAATTCTTGAGCTCTCGTTTGCGTAATACCGCCATTGTAACGGCACACCTTTGAAGATAAAAGCCTTGCATGTTAGCTAGTCCGTTGCCTTTTCGCGGTCTGGTAATCTTGAGCTTAGCAAAAAGTTAAACCTTTATAGGAAACTATTTTTAATTTCAAAGTTAAAATTAATTTTACCTAGATTGTTCGCTACTTAGATTGAAATTTTCATACTGTGAGCGAGATGCGATTACTGGAACGATTAGTTCTGTCTTCAGAGAGAAAGAAGATGAAATAACTAATCTTTCGTAATAGACAGAGTTTACCTACGATATAAAACCGAATCAAAACAAGGTTTATGGGTCGTGGTCTTACAGCGAATAAGGCCATCTCATTAATTTTCGCAAGTGTCGTAAAAGGCGATTATAAGATTACACTTTGAAGATAGCTAGTGACGTAAACCTGTTTGCCGAAGAACGAGCAACAAACTCGGGTTACATTTAGTACGTCCGTAAATTAGTACAAAATCCTGCCACCTGGATACGAACTGCAGTGTCCAATCTGAAAATCTCTGAACTGATTGCGGGCTCAGGTTGACGTCACTTTCATTCCTGCTCAGCATGCTTAACACATGTAGCTATCACAACATAAATGAAGCCAATAACAGAACAATCCAGGTGGCTACATATTGTTCGGAAAAAAATTTACTAGGATCGATACGAAAGTGGAACTAAATTTACAAAAAATATTATTTTCATGTGGGAAATCACAAAATAACTTTGACTGGCCTGTTGGTCTAGCGGTTAGTGGCCATGACTGCTTTGCCAGAGGTCGTGGGTTCAATTTCCACCCAGGACAAATGTTTGTGTGATGAGCACGATAATTTGTTCTGTATCTGGGTGTAATTTATGTATATTATGTATATATTTAGAAATATTTACGTATGTTTATCAGTTGTCTAGTACTCATAATACAAGCTCTGCTTAGCTTGAGACTAGACGGCGTTGTGTGATAGTTATGAAATATGTGTTGGGTGCAGCGAGAGGGCCTTTCAAACAGGGCCACGGTTGAACAATCCTGCAGCCCTCAAGTGAATGGTCGGATTTCCTGTCAGACTACTCTGAGGAGATAATCCAAAACAAAATTAGAATTCATAGTCTCTTTTTCTAGGCAATATCTTTGTCAGATCATGTGAAAACCATATAGATTAGTACATCGCATAAGAATCTATAGTGCTATAAATTAGTATTCTTTGAAATTATTTTATTATTTATATCTTACTAGCTTCTGCCAGTGGCATCACTCATGTGAATGTTTTTTTTTTCGGTGGGAAAATCATCCCCCACTCTTGGGCGGTGCAGGAAGGTGTGTCAGACTTTTACTGACTAAAAACCCACTACTGTTCTTTCGTTGCCTTTCATACCAGGGCAGAGTCTTCCTTTCAGAAGCAGACCCTTGGCCCCAGCAGGCTCCGACCCTGCTGGGCCCCTACGGTTTGCTGACATCTTCTTGAGGCACGCGTAGAACAGCACGCACCGTCGACAACTTGGACTTGGTCCGGACGGTTACCAGACGATTGGTCGGCGAGCTACCCATTGCTTGCCGTCTGCAAGCCCGCGCCTACGGTGGTCCACGTGAATGTAGAAAATAGAACATATCCTAGGATATATATGTCCAATACGCTATTCTAGAACATGGTCTACTCGTGCGTCAAATTACGGCTAAATTCTTTCAGATGTTTGAGCGTGAAGGAATAACACACATAATATACATACGCACTCATACATACATACACACTTTCACCTTTATAATATTAGAGTTATTTCTGGATTTATTTATAGTATGATGGTTTCAAAGAACAACTTATACACTCTTATTACATAATATTGTATAATGTTTGTGCTGAAAACGGAAAACTAAGTAACCCCTTAATAGTTTCAGTTTAACAACTTCTACACAAGAACATGTTGCGTAAAGTTGGGTATCGAGAACTTAACAAGGCTTCATCGACTATAAAGGTTATAGAATATCAGTAACGTATACAGCAACTTAATTAATTGAAGTATGTAAGTGAAATGAACGTATTGGATTTACTATATTGCTCTATTTTGAAGGAGGGGGTCGCACGTGCGAGGGAACGGCCCTCACGCCCTAGCTGCCGGGATCGCGATCCCGATTTCCAGCCTGCGGACGGCGAGCAATGGGTAGCACGCCGTCTGGTCATCTGCTAACCGTCCAGATCGAGTCCAAGTCGTTAATGGTGCATAGTGTTGCATTCGCACATCAAGAAGATGTCAGTAAATCGTAGGGGCCAGCAGGGTCGAAGCCTACTGGTGCCATTGGTTAAGTGAAAGTGAACCCCGGGGCCCTGGAACAAAGACATGGAAAGAATAGGAGTGGGTTTTAGTCAGTAAAAATCTGACACGTCCTTCCACCCCGCCCAAGAGTGGAAGAAGTCATTAGATGATTTCCCACCATAAATAAAGAGTTAGGTAGGTGAAGTCATGTAGTATGAAGAAGGTAGAAAGAAAGTCTGAAGTGCACAAGAGGGGAAAAAAAGTTTATTGCACAGAGTTACAATACACTAGAGTTCCACTAGAGTAGAAGGAATAGTAGAAATATGAAGATGACAGAGAACACACAGAAAGAGAGTAAGAGTACAATAGAATTTAGCGCAGTGAGTTATCTTACTGATTACTATCGTAGGCGGGGTAGGCTCGGTAAACATACTACCAGTCATGCATACGCTCGGATGCGCGGGCGCGAGCATAACACTATGACAGTGTTGTCTCGCTCACGCGCGCGGCTCGAGTAGAGTGTCGTAGCAGTCCTACCGGTCGCTATATGATAAACATATCGTACAGCTAAATATTTAGTGCAGCTAGTTATCTTACCGATCACTATCGTAGGCGGTAGGCTCGGTAAACATACTACCAGTCATGCATATGCTCGGACCGATGCGCGGGAGCGAGCGTAACACTATGATAGTGCTGTATCACTCACGCGCGTGGGTCGAGTCGAGGGATGTAGCAGTTCAACTGGTCGCTATACGATAGGTATATCGTATAGCTAAATATAAAGTATAGCTAAATATAAACATATTAAGGGAACACGTATTATGCAATACGTTTTATAATTAGGCTAAATATCTCTTATTCGATATTATATGATTACGGGCAAGCGCTTGACCACTTTAGCAATAATATTTTTATTGTATTATATACAGAAGAATAGTATAATATAACAGATCGCTCGTCTGTCTATTCAGTATTCATCAATTCCTTAGTAAAGGTTTTCCACGGTTCTCTTTGACAAACAATTTGATCATGAGAAAACTACCAGCTGCAGAAGATATTAGTATTCCTTTATTATCGATTATTGGAAAAATCGTTCATCATCTTTTTAATTATTCAACAAGAAATACATACATTCAAATGTAGCCGAATGCATACAAAAGGCGCGGTAAACGGCCAATGACGTTATGTGCTACGAGTTTCCATGCTACGAGTTCTATCAGCGTAGCGGTCGTAGCCGCGTAGCCGCGTAGTTCGCAAAGCACACACTCATAGCGCTGTATAACGGTTGATGTGCCAATAAGCCTCAGGGCCCTGTCTCTAATTTTAGTAAACAAATATCTTTCGTTACCCTACTTCATGTATCCCTCATAATGATTTACGTGTGACGCAATCAGCAAACTGGGTACAGCTCTAGTGTACTCACTACGTAATTATTAAAGCTCATTGTTGTCATAGTACGATTTCAACTGTTTATTTAACATTTTGTGTGTGAGTGTGTTTTTATTTTTTTATTATATTAAAATGTCTTTAAGATTTGCGTCCTTGTTTTTAGGACAGTATTATCACACTCTATAATTACTTCTGATCGACTTTATCGACGTGGGTGTCGAAAACTGATACGGCAGTTAATTTGATATCCAATCAACACGACTAAACCATTTAATGTCTACCTTACAAGTACCTAATTAATTTCGCAACCGCTATGTCCCTGCATTTTAAATCTGTAATATCTTCGAAAATATTCATTTAAATTACGTGCTGCATATTGATTTATATTAAATGCACAATGTATTTAAGGTACTTAATTGGATAAGGATTAAAGCTGTATTGCTTAAAATCGCTTTGTAAATAAGCCATTATTTCTCAAACAAAAAAAATCGTTAAAGTAAAGGATAAAAAATGATTATTGTGGGTTTTCCCTAAGAGAAAGACATATACCATTGCAGATTTTTTAAAGTGTACAATAGTGTAGCACATTATTTTAATCTGTCTTGTAGGGTTCCGCCAGCGTTTGCAATGTAGGCGAAAAAATTATGTTTACCTTTTAGAAACCTCTTAAAATTATCAGTGTTTCTCTACTATATTATTCACATATTATACATAATTGTAAACCTTCCTCTTAAATCGTTCTATCCCTAATTTAAAACCCTTTCGTAGTTTGACTGACATTTTAGCTAGTTGATGTGCGTAGCTGGGTGGGAAGAATTTCTTAAAGAACTCAGAATTTAAGACGATTTCAAGTAATTAATCATTAATTAGCAATGGTTAGTCTTATGAAATTGGTTCGCCTATGTTGAGTCTCATAAATATTCACTAAAATTATTAGGTAAAACTAAAGACCACATAAATTGTAACCTTAATGAATAAAGTATAATCCATCAAAATTGAAAAGAATAAGAAATATCCACCGATGCGTGCAGCCCCAAAATCAATAATTTATTCATTAATTATTTTCAGGCTTCACGCGTAATTTATTACGTTATTAGAAAAGATCGGCCCTGTCTTATTTATAATTCAGTGATATGAAATAAATGTCATTGGAATGAAAGATGTTTTCATACATCGACGAGGAAAATGAAAATTAGAAATGACGGCCTAATTATTGTGTCTGGGGAACGACACGGTTTTGGTTCCAAATTTTTCATATATTTTCTTTTTTTTTCATTTTGTTCCAGCCATCTGAGTTTGGGTATTTTGGTGTTCAATTTACCTTGAACACTGATGCTAAAATACTGCGTGTAATATGGTATCTACCTTTTTTCTAAAATTTAGATCGAATGTTTTTATCATTATAGTATAAGTCGAAGTGTTTTCAGTAAAATTTATTTAATCACTTATATCTGACTAGCCAGCGGCTTTGACCACGTGAAAAAGGATTTTTCTATACAAACTTTGGACTCCCGTTTCATCCCCTTAGGAGCTGAATTTTAGAAAATCCTCTCTTAGTGCTCACATACGTCATAAAAGGAAGCCTTGTGCAGAATCTCATGTTCCTAAGTCCCAGTTTCGGCTGGGCGTTGATATGTCAGTCAGTCAGTTTCTCCTTTTATATAAATAGATAAATTCTAGACAAGAAGTATTTAACTTTAGATGCTTTTTTGATGTTTCTGATTTTTACTTAAAGTTCATTCGTGTCTTTTTTTATTCCTATTAATTTTAATAGGTAAGTACATCTCATACCACAACATTACACACAAGTCCTACTTAATTATTCGCCAAATAACAGTGTGTTAACCAAACCAGCAATGTGTTACTGATAATAATTGGTAAGACGCGTGATAAACGTCATGCACGGAGCTCGGTGGCGCGCGCCTGCTAAATAATTCACCAGCCACCGACAGGCGCCCACCGCTACTTTGAAAAGGGTAAGAACGACCCTACCATCTAATGACTGGAACGTTGTACACCAAAACACGATTCCTGTTTATCCAACTAAAAGTATTGCCATCTATCTGTATGTCTACAAATTATCGCCAGCGCCGGCCGACCTCCAAGGCCAATAGATTCGCACAACGGTCGTGTAACTAAAACCTTATTCCTTTTGGCGTTGTTTGAGGACAACCTTGGATATTTCGACATTTCCGTGGGCACGAAACTTTATACTAACTTCAAGATACTACTAATTTGTGAAGTTTGAAACTTAATTAATAGGTTTTATTCTGTAACCTAGCAACGAACTAATTGTAATTTAACGTTCACAGTTAAATATATTTTGAATCAAAATTATATTTTAATTTTTTTGGTAGTTTATCGGTAAACTTTATTCATAAAAACGGAACCAACGCAGCACCACAGATAATCCGTTCGTACGTTTATTTAAAATAAAAAAAGCCTGAATACAAGCAGTGAGATTCACAAAGGCAATATTTATTTAACCTATATCCCGGGTAATACGTCATCAGTAAATAAGAGGAACTCAGGTTTGAAAAAGAGGCGCATTAAAGAGGAGGTGTACAACCAATTGTGGGTACATGCAGCCAGAATGTACAGTTACCGCAGGTATGTTCCAGCAATAATACCGACGGAGTCTACCTTGCAATGCACAGCCCGTATTTCCCGGCAATATTGTAGATATCTACTGTATAACCAAATTAATATGTGACTAGTCTTGATCGATGGTCACATTAGCCAACACTATGGTTGACAATGAATCTGAAATCATTTTTAGAATAAATTTGAATTTGACACAGATTCGGTAACATGCTAGCGTGTGTAAATTTCAGAAATTAATCTCAGTACTTAAAACAACTTTCAAATTTGAGTCGCAATATCATCTAGCAGTGGTGGCTGAGTGTGGTAACGGCCCCGACTGAGGAGCGGTAGTTGCAGAGCGGTAACGGCCCCGACTGAGGAGCGGTAGTTGCAGAGCGGTAACGGCCCCGACTGAGGAGCGGTAGTTGCAGAGCAGTAACGGCCCCGACTTACGAGTCACGGGTTCAAACCGATCGAAGCGAATTACATTGTATAATTTATTTCATCACCACTGCTCTCAAAACGGTGAAGGAAAACATCGTGAGGAAACCGGCATGTCCTAGAACCAAAAATTCGAAGACACGTGACATTCACCAACCCCATCCACATGTTCATTCCCTCTCCTAGAGAGGAGGCCTGAGTCCCAGCAGTGGGAAAATGAATAAGGCTGATTATGCTTATGCTTAATATCATCTCAGTCTTGATAAATGTCCAAAACTTGTCAACAGTTGTGACAGATTGCAACTGAGTTGCGAATGCGAATATTCCTTAAAAAAACGAATTTTACACTTTTGGTCTACTACAATATATATAAATTTAATACATATATGAAAGGGCATTTCATTTCACAATGAAATAATAATATGAATAAGTATGTTGTATTCATGTTATACACGAAATTAAAGTAATACACGATCCTAGCCTCTGTTGTGATCTCTCTCTATCATTGAATAATTTTCTAGGAGAAAACACAGCTTTGAATTAAGCTCACTATGTACATGAACTCTGTCATGAATGTATTTTTTTTATAACTTGTTTTAGTGTACAATAAAAAATTAAGAATTACTTCTAAAATATAAAACCATAGTTTTAGATGTTCCATTTAAATAAGTTAACAGTGAACTTAACTATTCTTGTGTAACGTCTTATAAACTTGTATTAAGTTAGGTTAATAAGATGTTACGCATACCATGCATAGCACAGCATAATCAGCCCTATAATAAATCACAGCTATGATTCAGGTTTACTCTCTAGGATAGGCAATGGACCATAATCCACCACGCGGACCCAGTGCGGGTTGGTTATATGTCTTCGCTTTTTGGTTCTCGTTTTGTATTAAGCAAATACTTATTATTTAGTGTTATGAGCTTAACAAAGATGTAAACTCACAATCTCTCGAACACCACATCACATTGAGTTATTTTCCCTCGCAAATACACTTACATACGTTTCTTATAATATTATCACCTATAAAATACCGCTCATACATCATAACGTATTTATAATTCAGTCGTAGGAACATAAATATCGTTGTGAGCTAAGTATTTCACTCTGCTCAGTAATATATTAGATGGGAACGTTGCGTTGGTGACGTGTACCTCACATGATATATTTATTGCTCGCTCACCATAAGGACGCGGTCACATCATTCTTTAAGACGCCCCTAATTCACTTACAATTAAATTAGCGTCTCCCAATCCTCCCGACGTTAAATAAATTAGGACAACGCCATTTAACCGAAGGAAATTTGTTTAGTAATCTATTAGTTTAGCGGCTACATACCTTTAATATATTCAAATTTAGCACAGAGCTCGCGTTCATTATAACCCAAATATACTGTATCTACATACGTAGGTTAATAAAATCCAATTTTTAAAGGCGAGCATCAACTTTCTACTTTATTGAGGTAAAAAGAATTTCAGACAGAAGTTTTGGTGAAATAATTCTCGATGAAACGGTAAGATATGACTTCTTACTAGCTAACAGGAGTCAATGCTCAGATTTGAGATCAATGATCCCTAACAATATGCTTCTGCATATCTACCTATTGTCTTTAGTGAAACGTTTGAATAGAATTATGAACTTGTCTAGACGAATCGATCACAAGTGTTTAAAGTGAGTGTTTCTGATACCTATTAGGTTTCTACTTGACCTAAGTACCAACGTTCAGAAAGTTCACGACATGACATGATATTTTTTTTTTACTTTGCTTTCGGAACTAATGAAACAGTGCTGTCAAGGAAATGCAACTAATTTGTAATATGCACAGAAAAAGCTGGACACAAAAAATGCTAAGATTGGTGGGCGTACTGGAGTAGCCACTAATAATTCACAGCACGTAGCCGAAAACAGAATTATCCGCTGTAGTAGTTCGGGAACTCTGCCAACTCTCATCATATTAAGGCGAGATGATAATGAACGCGATGTTTCTGTTGCTATTTTTCACGGCAACTTCTGCTTGGTACAGGAAAATTTTAACACACAACAACTTTGTAAAATTGTTCACAGCAAAATATCTGCTTCAACCCAGTCGCTATATCGTGAAAAATAAAATAAATAGAAGAGAAAGAAAATTGCCCTCGTTGACGTTTATTCGAAAAATCGTTATCGCTCTCAGTCATTCGCGTTGTTCCTTCGAAAACATCAAGACTATAGACGTTTCTCGATACTCGCAATCCTTACAAACCTCGGAGTGAACGACGCTTTGAAAGCCCAGAAAGCTCTAAAGCCCTCACAATTGTCACTAAACAAAGTGAAAAACGAAAACCTTGGATCTCAGATGCGGTATAAATGAGCATTTTCATTGCAATTTAATATCAATATTTACTGGCGATTTATAAATTTGTAAAATATAAAAGAAAGAAAACAACATGGATTCAAAAAAATAACAAGTTGTTGTTATCAATAATTCTACAGGAAGAAAATTGCGGACAGAGATAGGTACCTACCTACATTAACTATTTTATGAGTACAAAAACAGAACATATGAAAGTTTTACGCAGCTACTCCATCTAAAGACGTAACGTTGGATTGGACGTCATATAAAAAATAAGGATAAAAATAAGCCTCTTGATGTTTTAGAAGTTCCGTGGAAAAGCTCTTGTCCGAACTAAGCCATACATATTTGACGATCGAAATGACGCAGTCGCTGAGCGCATGTATTGTACTTAGTTATGGGTCAGGTGGGCTCTTGGATCTAAACAAATATTTGTTTGATCTGCAGATCATGCTTTCCGATCTCGATTGTAGCACACGAAAACAATGTATTTAATCGCACATGTAACACGGGAGCCTAATGCTCATTAAAACAGATTTTACGTTTATGTAAAGGTGGCATTAACACACACAGAGTTTGTTATCCTCAACATTAATAAACCTATTATAACGCGCAACAACGGCAATCTGAGCAGTTACAAAAGCATTAAATACCTTCAAGTCCCACCTAATTGCTTCCGCAGTCGACAAGGTCTATTATTAAAAATGTTCAGGATTGAACAAATTGTCACTCGTTTTAAAAGTTAAATTAGTTGGGTTAGTCGCTTTCCCGTCCATAGTGAATAAAACATAAGACTTAGCTGTCCTAATGAGGCGGAGTTCTTTGTTTTTCTTAGTGACTGCATAAGTTGTGAATGAACGTAGGATCAGCGGGTGTCGGATCAAATCGCAGTTCATTTGTCCGCGTCAGTGTTCGGACCGCGTGATGGATGACGGCGGCCGGTGCGTTGCCTGCTTTTAATTGATACCGTCATTTTTGTACCGGCCGCCGCCCCACGCCTTCATCACTACTCCTTCCATTACATAACACCTCCGAATTCCTCGATCGTTTATCTTTTATTTCGATGTGATATATCTTTTGAGGAGCGCACTCCATACCGAGCTTGAGCGTGTCTATTATCATTGATAGAGGTAATTTGTTTGATATTTCATTTCACATGCGACACAATTGAATTCGTGATGTGGGATCACGAACTGAACATAGGTATTATAGTGTCGATAATTTTGTTTTGTGTGGGAGTGCGGAAGTCGATAATAAAATAAACATAATGGAGGTGGTCCCAAGTATCCTTGGTACTTCCTACGCAGCCATTATCGACACAAAAAAGTATTTTAGAAGCCTCACAGTTTATCTGCAATACAAGGAAATTAGTTCTTTCCACTATTTTTTTACAAACAACTTGGTAAGTAGGAGTTTTATATATTTTTGTGGAGAGGTCATTATTATTCAAGAAGAATCAAATAGGATTCTAAATTAAGATCATTGACTTATCTGAATATGGATGGATACTTAATGAATCATGAAGATAACCAACGCTGCGTACAACTGACAAATTAAACCGACAAAGAAACGCCACAAACAGGAGTTCAGCAATATTTCTAAAGCGACTTTTTAGAAAAAGTTTGAATTGGACGATTTAAAATCTGCAATGCGCGCCCGCTCTAAGTATTGTCAGTTTTCGAATAATGCTTGTTGACCCACTTTTGTCTGTTGGAATTTACGCCTTCCGGGTAGAAATTAAGCTTATTACACTATTATTCTCGTATTTCTAGACCAGCAAAGAACTGTTTTTATACATAAATATTATGTTCCAACCAGCGTAATATACTGGTTTACTTATAGTCAGAGAAACTACTGAAAAATGATCAAGCATAGACTTTATAACACTATGAAATCTTTTACCTTTAAATGTCGCTTCAGTAGGTAGGTGAGCAGCATTTCAAGTCTATGCATAAGTAATGAAAAATCGTAAAGAACTTATAATACCCTCCATTCATGTTCGTGTAGGTATTACTCACAGAACAGAGAATTCCTATTCTGTGTAATTATTCATTTTGACTCAAACTCAAATATTTTTACCTTTGTTATTCCAATGATAGGCCTTAATTTTAGTCGCAAGCTGTATAGGTAACAGGCGACTACAAGATAAAAACAATATGAGCAATTATTCAGAACGGCAGGCACTCGGCTACGATAGCTACGGCTACGCGACTACGAGCTCGGAGCTACGAGCTACGCCGTAGCAGCCGTAGCACGTAGCAGGAAATGGAGTTACTCTCCTGGCGGCGCAGGACCTCTGCCAAACTCAGTAAATGGTAATGAGAATGCAATTTATTTCAGTTTTTAGCTTAGTTTAACGTTTTTTGAAATACTGTAATGTTAACGTGGTTGAGCGGCCTGGGCCAAATTACACTGCGATTATCTCTAAATTGACCATTGCCATGTAGAATAGTGGTAAATTATTTCTGATAACCTATCATCATCATAAAACTGAAACACACGATACGTATATTCACAAGGGATTCGATTTGTATTTTATTGAACTGATAGTTTCCATCTATTGTGTATTAGTGTACACACCGCAGTATGTACACCAGTTATTTCCAGTTATTTTTATTATGCTATCAGAACCCATCAAAAAACTAGTCAACGCTGGACACAGTGTGTCCACAATCAGTTTTGCAATACCGTTAAATTAAAAATATGCCTAATACTACAAACGTAAACATTATTGGTGAATAAAGAAAAAAGTCTTGTCTTCCAATATTATCACTGTTATTTCCTCTATTCCAGTTTGATTCAGGAACAGAACAGTTTGATTAGTACTGATAAATGTAGCTTCAGGAGATTTAGTTGTCAAGCTGGGTAAGAGACATTTGTTGGGATCACGACCCTATCCCGAACCAACCATGAATTCTCGAGCTCTCATTTGCGTAATGTGATTACAAAAGCACATCTTTCGAGATAAAAGCGTAGGCTTTCTACGTAAGTAATGAATTTCGCAGTCTCCACTGAGAAAGCTGAAAGCCTCATAATTGTAACAGAACGCAGGCAGAGACCCATGATCATGTCATCACGGTACTAAAGTCACTGCTCACGGAATTGACAACGATTCGACTACACAGGGATCTGTAAATATACTTCGTTACAAGTTCAGAAGAAAATCAAGCCCTTACAACGAAACAGAACAAGAATGAGAAGAATAATAAACAAATCTAGCTCAAAGAGACCGGCCAGTGAATAGAACAAAGAAAATCAAGACACAAGTTACCTCACAAAAATAAAACGCTTGAATAACAAACATCAAAGAGGAAGCTTTGTAGCTATTACTTAGAAGTCTTAGAAAATCGAAGTGTACAATGTTATCCGATCAGATAAGATGGGTACAGCTGTCGGAGAGCGCGGGCGGTGCCTAGGTTGTCTACAAATTTATTCACACTCCATTAATACACGTCGACCGACAGCCAACGTGATAGATTAGCGTGCACATTTATATGGCGCACACCAACCTGGAAAAAATACCTGCCGTAGCCCAGAAAATCTAATAGTAACATTAATCTGACCCCGCCACTCAGACTCAATTTAAAAAGACGTCTCATTTATATTAGAATATTATCTTATTACATTTTTGTACACATAATTCCCGTAAGTAGACGAACAATTCTGAGAACGCCTTGCGAACATAAGGAAGTTAATAAATCAACGACAGAAAGCCGGTTCCTGTGTTATGAGAGACAATACACGACGGCAATGAAAGGGAAAATTGGATATAATCACCCGTGTTTCATAGATTGTCTGACAGATAATAATTCGATGCGATAGCTATACCTAATCGATGTTTCAATCGCAATATCAACTAATATAGCAGGGGACTATTAACAATCGTAAACTGTGTAACATTTTTTACTGCGGCCTCTGGCAAATTGCAAAGGGAAGCAGCTGCGAGCTGTAAAAAGTTCGCACAGTAAACGTCTTCCCGCCACCTCTGTCTGAACACAATTAAAACATTCATCTACGCGTATACATCGTCACAATAATAACACGAATATTAAAGCTGAAACAGACAATTACTCATGGAAATCTCGAGCGAAAGTTGAATAAATGAAAGCGGTTATCACAAATTATTTAACTGCAACATTCGGCACGCGGCCAGCGTGGTGTTCGGTGAATTTCACTAAACTATTCAGGTCGAGGAAACCGCAGTCGCTCAGTTGTTCACAGCTCTAACTTAAACTTTCGCTGCGAGAAAAAACTTTTAACGTCCCTCTGATCCTCTTTCCATTTAAAAGTAAATATATAACTCAATAACTCTGAATAACTTTAGATTAATATTCGCATGCGCGTTCAAATGGCGCAAATGAAATATTTTAAACTTCTGGAATGGAATTACTGTTTGTGTGGTCGTTCGCGCTTGATTCTTTTACTGCAGGGTCCGGAGGGAACAATACACACGTACGTACGTGTACAGGTGTTCATGATAAAAACACAAGTTAAAAGGGACGACGGGGCATAATTGAAAACAGGTAAACTCGGACATGGTGACTCTGAACGTAGAATGTGTGCTAAATAGAGAAGCAGAGTAACCTGTATTCTCAAAAGTCAGATTCACTCCGAAATGTTATTGTGGATTGAACGTGCTTGTCAGACTCTTAATCTGGACCAATGTTTCGATGTAGAAGCGACATTTTTTGATTTTTTTAATCAAATAATTTCTCTCGCTACGGGTGGAGTGGGAGGGCATGTCAGACTTTTACTGACTAAAAGCACACTTGTGTCCTTCAGTTGCCCTGCGGTCTAGGACTACAGGTTTCCTTTTTAGAAATTCCCCGCGGTCCTAACTAGCAGGCATCGGCCCTGCTGGGCCCCTACGGTTTGCTGATATCTCTTTGAGGAGCGCGTGGATTACTACGCGCTGTTGACGACTGGGCTCGGTCCGATGAATTACTGGACGTTCGGACGGCACACCATATCCACAGTGTTCCTTCAGTCGCCCTTTTATGGGAGGGCTACGATAACTCTTTCGAACAATCCGCAGCCCTGGTAGGCGTCGGCTCTAACTGGCCCTGTCAATATTGCTGACGTCTCTTTGAGGCGCTCGTGTCTACTCGGTCTTGGTCCTTATAGGATGTCTGGACTGCGAGCTACCTATTTATTATCACGCCTACGGTTGCTGCTAGTCGTCCGCGACTCACGATTTCCCAAGTAAAAAAAGAAAAAGTACCTATCATAGTCGTCTGAGTGTAAGCGTCACGAAATTAACACAATAAGATTTGTAACACATCAAAATACTTTTCTAAACTTTTCTTGAAATAGATCATTTATCTTTGTAAAAAGATTAGCCTGTCAGAAAGATTAGCAAAAAGAGTCTCATAGTAACCTCCTTTTATCAGTTTTAGGGTTCCGTACCTCAAAAGGAAAAAAACGGAACCCTTATAGGATCACTTTGTTGTCCGTCTGTCTGTCTGTCAAGACCGAGTTGAAATTAAAACCATATACTCAGGTCTGTTTTATTTTAAAAAAAAAAAACAAAAAAAAAACTTCTGAGAAAAAATAAAACTTCTGAGTTAACGAAAAAAAGATACGGCCGTTTATGTTGCATAAAACGTATATTTCGACACTGTTAAGGGAATCAAAATTCATAGGGTACTTCCCGTTGACTTAGAATCCTGAAATTTAGCATGAAGCAAGGTCTCATAGCACAAGTATAGGAAAAAACTGAAAACTGCGTCACAAAAAAAATGAGATTCGGAAAACCTTCGTAACTCAATTCGGGAATGTAACTGTTTTCATAGGTAAGTTTGTACGGAACCCTCCGTGCGCAAGTCCGACTCGCACTTGTTACATACTAATACAGTTGCTTATCTACGCTCGCTAAGATTCATTACAGAATGTATCTCGTTATGTACGTTCCGTGCGTTGGCACCCCAAAGCAACATGCACCAGTTATGTCACATATATCAAGATTCCACATAAATGTAATGAGTTACTAACTATGTAACGATGATGCATCGTTACCGTATAAATTATTATTATTTTGTAAGTCGGATAAGAATTATATAAGACACTACACTGAAATTCTACTTCATATGTAAGAAAAACCGGCTAATTGCGAGTCGGACTTGTGCTATACAATTTTTGTTTTACACTATTTATTTTATTCTGTTTTTATAGCGGCAACAGAAATAACAATAATAATATTCCACAACTTACACACAACGCCATCTAGTCCAAAACTAAGCACAGCTTGTGCTATGAGTACTAGACAACTAATAAACATACTTATATATTTATAAATACTTACATATTATAGATAAATTACACCCAGATTCAGATTCGGCCACATCATCACTTACCATCAGGTGAGATAGTGGTCAAACGCGAGCCTATCAATAATAAAAAAAAACAGAACAAATGATCGTGCTCATCTCACAAACATTTGTCTGTGGTGGGACTCGAACCCACAACCTCAGGCATAGCAGTCAGGGCCACTGACGACTAGACCAACAGGCCTGTCATAAATACATAAATGTTTCAAATAAATCATTTGTGAAAATTTCAACTGTCTGTCTGTCTATCACAGTGCATGAGATATACCCTGGTTTCAGACAAACGGGCAGTAGAGTTTCAGTAATAGTTTCCCATTTTACCCGTTTGCTACGGAACCCAAAAAAAAACATCTGCTATTTTTATTGAACTAACTATACTACTAACTAAATAACTACTAAAAGAAAACATCGGAACACATTTAGTTTCTAAATATTTTACAACGACCGAATCAAAATGAACACTAACGTAACTGAAAAAGAAATATTTTTGATAGTCTTGAAATATTTAAATAAACTACCCCTTAAAATGTTGTGACTCCGTGAACATCAATATAACTGATAGCAATCTCGTTTATAAAGTACTATAACAACACGAGGCTTTTAACATTAAAGCAAGTCAATTCAAGCAACGTCTACGCCTTTTACTTTTGTTCATGCGGGTTTCAATACTTAACTATAAATTTCGTCAGGCCTCGGCGACCGTCGCTACATCGCAGTTTTCCTTGGCAACCGCAAGAAACTATTTGGTGAGCCAGGTACGGGGATAAAGCAATGAAAATGAGGTCACCAGCTTAAATTGATTTTTAAAAATTTTAACAATGGTGTAGCGGTACTCGGAAAGGATAAAAATAAACGGCGATTCATGTTTTATTTCTTAAAAACAATAAACATATATTTAAAAAAATAGTGGACATCCGGTATTGGAAGCAGTGTCCAAGCTATGGGCACGCCACAATTGATAGACAGGTTGTGTCGGAATGTTCCTGTTTTCGTAAAAACACGCGGCTGTCACCATTAGGAGGATCACCTGGAGGACTCTGTGGAGTTTACGGAGAAGATTTGCCCCGCTTGGGTACAGCACCCTCGAGGAGGAAATTGGCTGTGACGAAAAATCACGTCAGGACCAGGTCCAGACCATGGTACGGGGTGGGATGAAATCGGCAACACTCAATTCCTTCTGCGAAACAGTAATGCGAGCCAAGAAGGTGGCAGAAGGCGTGAGACGGAGACAATCTTCAAGCCCCGGCCACCACCGAAGATGCCCCGAGCTTGCGGATGCGAGCAATGGGTCTCATGCGAAAACTCACCACCCGATAAGGACCGAGCATAGGTCGACGGTGCGTTTTATTCCACGCGTGTCTCAAAGAGATGTTAGCAAGATTGACAGGGCCTGTAGGTTCGATGTCTGCCAGGACTACAAGTTTGTTCGAAAGAATTACCGCGGACCTGGACCGCAAAGGGCAACTGAAGGAACACTTGGGTTTCAGTGAGTAAAAGTCTAATACTCCTTCTCGCTCCTCCCCGAGCGAGAAAACTCATTTAATGATTTCCCACAAGCAAAAATCAAAAGGTCTAAGCTACCGGTGGTCACGGCTAACGGTGATTTTAACTTTATTATTTTAGCAGACATTTACTTAAGACGGATCTTTTTCTCGCCTTTTACGGAGGCCCTTACACGGAACATAATTTATTTTTAATCTTATTGCTCGCGTTTCAGTTCACGTAAAGCTACCGACATAAAAGTTCGCCGCGTCCAAATTGGAAACAGCTCTTGTCGCCCCACCTTAATCTATTTCTTGTTGCCCATTAAAAACTGTTTAGATGATCATTTTGAACATGAAGTTGGGAAGTTGTGCGGGGAATATGATATGAGCAATATTTACGTGTCACACGCGTCTCGCGTAATCCGAATCTAGTTTTTCAGTCGTCTCCCCAGACAAATCGTGACTTTCGAATGACACATAACGTATTGCGATCGTATAAATATCTGAATAGAGATTTATTTTGACGGATTGTATTTCACGAATAAAAAATAACTACATAGGTATTGGATATTTCGAAACAGTAACTACGATCTTTTGATGTTGCCTAACTATGCAATTTCTTGGAACTAGTTGAAGTATGAAACAGTTCATATAATTATTTATTAAAACTTTATGCACTAGTAAGAAACACAGTACAAAGGCGGACTTAATGCCTTAGGTATTTTCTACCAGTCGATCTTAGGGTGGTGCAGAAATATAACATGGTAGGTGCAACAAAATGATAAACTAGATTAGAAATACAATAATAAATATATACTTAGATACATACATACAAATTAACAATGTCATTATGAAAAACGAATCCAACAAATCAACGCTGTGATGATTACACCAACTTCCTGCGAATATATTCACGTGCCTTCACCTTAAAATTGAATCGACTGGACGCCATCCTGATGTTCAGAGGAAGCGCATTCCAAAGGAATATCGCCTGGCCAAAGAAGGAGGACTGGATAAACCCAGAGCAATGTGTGGGACAACGTAGTAGGCGATTATGGGAGATCGGAGATTTTTATTATGACCAGAGCAAAGAAATTGAATTTGAGAAGTCAAATAGGAAGGAGAAGAAGGTTTATCCAGAAAAGAAAACAGCGTTGTCAAGGCTCTTAGCGCTCTACGCTGACTGATGGGTAACCATTTTAAAAGTGATCGTTGCTCAGATACATGGTCATACTTACGAAGGTTGAAATCGAATGCAGTTATTCAGAAGGCGGTCAAGTTTATTGAGGAGATCTGCATTCAGGTCATACTAGTAGCACACATCACCATAGTCGATAATAGGAAAAATTAGGGACTGTACAAGCAATGCCTTAATATGAGCTGGAAGAAGATTTTTTTGTCGATAGAGCGACCGTAACGTTCCGGTTACTTTCTGACTGACACTGCTGACCTGCTTCCGCCTGTTGAGACAGGTGTCGACGTGCAGACCCAGATCCTTAACGTCAGAGCCAAACGGAATCACAGTGTCATCAAACAGTACAGGTGGAACAGTTAGGCCGTCAAGCTTTCTCAAACTATGTGGGCTCCCTACAATGATAGCCTGACATTTTAACGGATTAACTGCCACCCCAAAATGGTCAGACCAGCTTTTTATAGTTTTTAAATCCTGGTTTAGTTTCTCGATCGCATCCGATATGTTGTCAACACTTGACTGACAGTAGAGCTGCAAATCGTCGGCATAGAGATGATACGCACACTGAAGTTTAGTGGTTATAAGATTAATAAAAACAGAAACCCTTGCCACAGTGTCCTTGGCAGGTCCAGCACTCTGAATTTGAGCTTCAAGTTCCTCCATCTTTGGAACAAAGCAGTCTCTCTTCAAGTTGTGACATTGTGATTTCTAAATAATCCAGTGATAGTTCAATAAGTGATGGTTCAGGTGATGAGTTGAGAGATATGTTATTTTACACATACCCGAAAAAAAAACATATAATAAATATTATTAATAAAAAACCATATAATAAATATTATTATGAAAGCTTCGGACATGTTTTTCAAGCACTCATAAAAAGCTTAACTCAGTCAATTAAACCGGTAGCAGAATCTAAACCTACAAACAGCTCCAGCTGTTCCCTTTTACGGTCAATTAGTAAAGAGATTTGGTGTTTTATATTCATTTGTCAGGCTTCCCAAAAATATTTTTCATCAAAATCATAGTCGAATTACTGAGCACAAATGATAAATTAATATATATGTACCAAGTTTATGAACAAATCAGGTTTTCAGGTTCTTGATCAAAAGCCTAGGTGTCTGATCAAAAACCTGATTTTCTCATAAACCTACAGCATATACAAAAATAAGTCACTCACTATGTGGTAAATAAATGCGTTGGCCACTGTGTTCTAATTCATAATTTCAACACGTAAAATAATAATAAAATATTTAAATTAAGTGACACATTTTAGACTAATCAATTATTATCATTTTCTGATTGTACTGTAATTATAGTTAGTTAAGTAGTTTTTAAAATGAGAATAATTTAATTAAATAAATAAACTTACTCTTATCCGGACCAATAAAGTATTTAACATAAATAATTATATTTCTATCTAGATATACATTTGTGACTGACCGATACTCACTTAGTGTGTTGTACATCTTATTTATAAGTAAATTATTTAATGGTTTTTAAATACATTAAAACCGTTGCAGTCTCATAAATATTTAGGTAGCTTTTTTATACACCAGTTGCTGGTTGCTTACTTCTTTATCACAACTGTACTTTAATAGGTAGGTACATCTCAACTAACTGAAATATGCGGTCGTGATTCTTAATTTACAATGTAACCACTCCCCTCAGTCCTATTGTTGCTACGTTACAACAATATAAAAGGAATGAAAAATATGAAAATATTTTCCCAGGAGCTTTCACTTCAAAACAAAAAGTTAAGAAATAAAAAATTGACACCAAAAGTGAGTTTGTAATATCATCATGGAGGATATTTTTAGGTATTAAATGAATTGTTTTTGTTTACAGGTAACTCGGCGAATGGAGGTTTCGACTTGTAGCCTGTTTGCTTTGCGGAGAACTTCTGTACGAGTTGGCAAACTTTGGAAAACTTGGCATTGAGTTATAGATTCCCAACTGCCTCCCAAATACTTATTTGTTTTGTTCACTTTGACCGTAAACAAAGGTATCATATATAATATTTTGATGTATCAGCATATCTACATGATGCGTTGAATGATATATTGGGTCCATTATGTTTACGAAGTTTTTAAAGGTCGGTAGGTACTATTGTATCCTTTTCAAACTCTGACAAACAAAGGGTTAAAATTATACTCTGCGCATATTCATAGTCTCGCTACCTGATAGCTAAATTTTCCATCCTATATCAGCCCCCAGCCTGTACCCTCACTTGTCAGGGCGGCACATGCATGTGACTTATGCGGTCATCGTTGAACCGGACTACTGTTTAATTTCAGGTTATAATTACAAAGGCAGTTTGAAAGTACCGTGGTACGACGTTCAAAATGCATTAAGCTTAAATGATACTGTAACGTACTCGTATACTTCAATAACTTATAAAGCCCATTGGTGAGCTCATAACTCTGGATCTCATACATTCAGTTCACATAAAACCACTTGACCTGAATAAAACATCGAAGTCACATTTCTCAATTGGTAGTTGCATTTTATGTCACTAAAATAGGTCAAGTTTTTGTGTAGAAGCCGCTCATGCGTGCGTGATCCACTATCTAAGGTCTCGAATAGATGAGCGGCTCGATAGCGTCCCACCATAAAAAAGGCGGGATGTGGGACGCGGGCACACTGTACCCACTATCCACAGTACCCACGTCCCGTCACCTTGCGTCCCACTTTATAGACTTGTGTCTCCCAAACCGCAATTTATTCCCACCCCGACTAAATTACCACTTACATTAATTACCTCTACATATTTATTGTAATAGTTTTGCGTTGTGAAACAATGTGATATTAGAATCGGCCACCACTTCAGGTATATTGGCGGGTTCCAGAAATAAACACAGCGGTAATTTATTGGTTCTAAGATTAAAGTGGCCCATTAGAGGTCGAAGGCTTCCACGCTCTTGTAATTGATTATTTAAAACAACTACCGAAACTGTTACCGTAAACAAAGTTATTTTCCATTAACGAAATTTACACTTTGCTGAAATGGACGCGAATAAATCGAAAAACTATACGTCTTTTAAAATTTATTTCTATCTAAGTTGATATGCAATACGATGGAGAAAACTTCGGCTGTCGAAGTTAATCAAACATCCAGTCTGAATCATATTTGAATTTAATAGCGTACGATGTTAAGAAGAGTACCTTCTGTGCGCAAATCATGTTAAAAACAGTTTGACTATGAACACTGTTACCCTAATCTGAGATTTTAGGTCTATTTACGGTGTTTTGGTCCTTGGTGTAAATTTATAATGGTTAATTCATGTCTGGAGTAAATATTTTAATGCAAAAAGGTGGTAAGGGAAGCAGGTAGTTGTGATAGTTATCCCGAGTCGCTCGATACGACGTAATTGGTTACCGACGCTTGGCTAGATAGCCACTTTTAATGTAATTATGTAAGTGTATTTACTTTAATACGAACTCTTTGCTGTATCTTTTATCTTAATTACTGTGATCGTATTTTCCGAGGAAGGTGTTAGTTGGGTGCCAGTAAGTTAGGAAGGGTTTTTATCTGATTTTCAGCTCGTATTAAAACTCCGCACGTAATAATTTTGAGTCGCTTGGATTAAATTTAGGAATGTCTGAGAATAAGGTTACTTCTTTGAAAATAAAGAAGTAATTTTCATTTTCCTTTCTCAAAACAAAGTTAGTAATCAGGATAGCATAAGCATAGCATATAATTACATATTTCAGGATTCCAATAGAAACATAATGCTGAAAATACAGAGTTCCGCTGCAAAATAATATGAACTAATACAGTTTAATAAAAACGTGATTTAGTTTAGTAAAGTAAGGAAAACAATGGATGCTCACGAACACGGAACGAATTATAGAGAGTAGAACTAATTCGGTTTACTTGCTTTGAGGTTTAGAAGCACTCTAGGTCAACTGGTCCCGACAGCGGGGGACGCAGCACGTAGCCTATACGAAGTTATCTGCCCCAAGAGAGAGCGCCCCGGGCGACTCCACCAAATATAAAACGAAAACAACCTGCGCCTACCTAAGCCTTGTGCCAGGTTTTTTTACATTAACACGGGATGGCAGCAAGTAAAATGCCTGTTTGAAATAAACGTTTGCTCTGGCATGCCCTACGTGAAGTCGTTCCGCTGTCTGTTTACACAAACGCGACATGAACATAATTTGTTTAGCGGCTTTGTTTTTGTACTTTAATTATAACTGAAAAGACATATCGCACTAGTAACTCTGACATTGTAACCGCAACAGAGGATATGCTTATTGTAAACCATAGTCGTAATACTGAATGTGATATCACGCTATCTCGTTTCAAATAACCGTTAGGAGCAGGATAGCGGCCGACTTACGCAACTAAACATTGGAATCGAGTAGTTCCGATGTGGGAGTGAACAGAAATCAAGCAGTTGGTATATTAACTTGTACGAGTTCCGTTTGTTCAGTACTCAGCTCCGATGTAACAGTTCAGAGGACACGCATTTGTAGTAAAAGCGTGTTCCCGCCATAACTCGGACGAGCTCAGACCGCACGATATTAAAACTATAAAGTGCCGCGCGCGACCGATTCGCCGCCCCTTACGACTCGCCGCCGACCCCTGCTAACTTTTTGTTTTCCACCTTACCTTTAATCTATATTTTATTTAGCACTTTGATTTTTATTACGCTTGTAAACCTTTATTGAAAAAATGGTAAGCAGGTTTTATGTTTTCAGCTAATGAAATATAAATGTAGGTCAAAATGAATTTACTTATATGAGACGGCATAAGAAAAACATATTCAAATGGAAGATGGAAAAGGATATGCGTGTTTATGACGCTCTACGGGGACTCACACGTTGAACTTCTCCACGTAAGTACAGCGGAGTAAGAAGGGGTGAGCATAAAATGACTAAGTTATCGCTCTCAGAAGACGTATATAGTCGTAAAAGTCTGAAACGGAGCTACTCATATGAAAATAATCAAGAGTAAATCGATGTTTGGAGGGTTTTACTTCTGGTGACGTAACATTGTCGGTGGCTCCGCTCATTTGTTTCCAGTAAGAGGTCTGTTACAGTAATTGGAGCACAACAAGTGTCGTTAGGGTGTTTATTGCTCGGCTGATGGACACGGGGATGTACGAGCAGCGTAATAGCCCAAATTTCTGTGCCATAAATGCTGGGGCTCCTGTTCAGTATATTAAAACGTGCTGAACTTATAAAGCAATACCAAGACTCTTAAGCTCTCTCAAAACAATAGGTACGTACTCACACTTCACTAAATTACCCCTTGTTGTATTGAAAATACACCGAGTTAATTAGCTATTATACAGAAAACGTAAACAAGTTCATTTTCATTCCATTGTTTCAAAACCAACAAAACTTCGCTAAATAAATGCTTTCTATATAATACCTATATATAATACTATCTAACAACAATGAAATTATTCATTGAATTCAATGCAAGAGTAAGCCTTTTCAACAATGAGCAACATGAAAACTTTAGCGAAATTCAGTGCAGAAATAAATAGGTAATACTGTTTATGTTCTGATCGCAGTGAAGTAGCAATTTGGAATGTACTTGAAAGTTATTACTCGGCCTCTCCCAAAGAAGTGGGAGTTATAATGGCAATTGTAGTAACAGTATGTGCCAACGACTGAATTGTTAAGAGCTATCTAACAAGTAATCTAGCGAACTTTGTGGACCAGAACTGGAGTTCGTATGTATGTTAAGTGGAAGCTAAACTGATAATGTTGAGAAAGTGTTTCAACGTCCCCAATTTTCACGACAGTGGTTGAACGATTGGCTGGTGCACCGCGTGCCGCCCGTTCGATTCCCGCACGACCAAAATATTTGCATGGCTTACAGATAGTTCTTCTGGGTCTGGGTGTCTTGTGTATGTGAGTTTACATGTCCTTGAACACACACACGCTACAGGATTAATTCCTAGTGTTAGGCAACATTTTCCCTTTAAAAAAATAAGCTATTCGGCCCATCTTCCCACGTTTAAAAGATTTGATGCCCATGGGCCAACCTTTATATTAGAAGTTACGAAGAAATTTGAACACAGAGCTACAGACATATATTCAATTTTGTTTATTTCACATTAACAATTTTCAAGCCTTTGATGAACAGCTAAACTCTACTAGTAGTTGCATCTAACTTCTTACGCCTAACTTCCACAGTAAGGAAACTACAAGGTTTTCTTAGAATTATTTTATTGATACTAACTTTTGACAGCGGCTTCACTCTCGTGAATGTAGAACATTACACCTCTAGGGAATATACTCCCGAGATACAATGGTGCAGGAAAAGGCGTACCAGGTGGCGGTCGAACTAGCGACACGCGGGGTTGCAACAGTCGTCGAGAGGATCCAGCAGTTGGGGCTCAAAGTGGTACTGCTCAAGTCCGAGGCCATGTGCTTTCACGGTCCTCGGAACGCGCCACCCCCGGGGTTCCCAATAACGGTGGAGGAGTTCACATCATCGGCGTCGAGTCGACGATGAAGTACCTGGGACTCGTCCTCGACAGCCGATAGAATTTCGAGAAGCATTTCCCACGTCTGGCTCCCAAACTAGATAAGAGCGGGCGATGTCATTAGATAATTTTCGCACTCAAAAAAAAACTCCCAAGATACCAAATATCCTATTCTACTCGCATGTTAAATTCCATCCAAATCTTTTCAGCTATTTTAGCATGATTTCTATTCTCTATTCTATTCTATTTTAGTATGAACGAGTAACACACATACACACATACAAACTTTTGCTTTTACAATATTAGTGTAAAATGTGACTAGTGACGCGCCCCGGCTTTGTACGAGAGCAAATTATTTACTTTGTATAAAAGAAGGTCACGAATAAACTGACGTAAAAACCAACAACTATGTAAAAAGATGACTTTGACACAGAATATTCGAAAAAACGTTACGCTTTTGAATCACTCAGCAAAATTCCCGGCGACCTCGGCCCTTTGACATTGAAGTAGAATGAAGGTACCTACCTATTTCAATACCTATAGTTCCCTTACCTTAAGTAATGAATACCTGAAATGTGTCCAAAGGCAAGCGTAGTTGGTGGTCCGAACCTCATTTCGGTAAAACGGTACGAATCAATCACTATTGTCAGCTCTTTAAATCAAGCTAACTTTATATTTGCGGTTCCGCTGTGCCGCATCTCTCCGTTCGGTCATATTGTCCGCGCGTTCCCGTGTTCAATTCAATAAGTTTTGTTTATCGGGACCTTCTCGATGCTATGAGATTTATCTAATCGAGAATTCCAATCGAATGATTCCTATTGTAGCGCTGCCTAAGCAAACGCTTTCAAGCTATTTTCTTTTCAAAATAAAAATGTCCCTGGAAACTCTTTTCTATTTCGAGTTGTACTCGAAAGTTACATGAACTAAAAGATTAAAAACACTCGTATAGATTTAAGTTTAATTTCTCTTGAAAAAAATCATATAAAAATACAAGGCTGTTATAAAGATCGCCGTAAAGCCATACAATTTGCACCGCCACCTGTTTACCTGAATTTAATTGCATATATTTTCATGAAATAAATGCAGCTTTGTGAAATGAGAAACGGTGCTCCTTTAATAATGGCTGATTATTTAAATAGCAGATATAATTTGAAAATCCTTCCTGCTAGTGCAATACTTACAGAAAACAATATTGCATCTTCAGTTTAAAATTGAATTGAATCATGGGTTGGGCGCCAAACTGTGCCGCTCACACTTATCTGCTTCCATAAGCCAATTTCAATTCGCACAAGTTTTCCTATAGCACGACAAAATGACACAGTATACGAAAATAACCAAAACTAAACCTATTTCTGTAAGCATAACATTTATGTGGATTTGAAATATTTTACAACGTAGTGTTTGCAATATCAATATGACGATACATTACATCCGAGTCCCGAGTTAGCTTCCGTAGTCATTTCTTAGCTGCAATCCCGGATAACATATTGCCAAGCGGTACAGTATGTTCAGTTCCTTTTCATGTCAAACAACAGTGGTGTTGAATTGAATGTCGTTGACCGGGTACGCAAGCGGCGAGTGATACAACCGCCTCCCGCTGCGACCATACATACACATGTTTGTATAAAGACCTTCGTATTCCACTACCTGGGTTGAACTGAAAGTTGGAAATAACCGTGACTTCTGAATGCTAACGCGAGACGCTCCGTTGAACTTCACTTCTGATAAAACTTTAACAAGCGCCTCCGCGAAAAATTATCGTCAGTCTAACCGTAGCACTTTGCTTCGATATACTTCGGTAACGTAAACAATTGTTTACTCACTTCACATACATTATATTTTGGGCACGCCACAATTATGGCGGTAAGTCCCCTCTTTGAGGAGTGGCTGGAAAGACCACATGGCGTCCTTGCCTACCGCATGATGCAGGTCCTCACCGGACATGGTAAGTTCGGGAGGTTCCTGCACCGAATTCGTGTGGAAGACACGCCCGAGTGTCGCCACTGTGTGGAATGCCCGGAGGACACGGAGGAGCATACGGTGGAGGTGTGCCCCGCTTGGGCAGAGCAACGCCGTGTCCTCGTGGGGGCGATCGGCGGCAGTGATCTCTCGCGCCGGGCAATGGTACAGGCCATGGTCCGGAGTGAGGAGGAGTGGCAGGCAGTCGCCTCCTTCTGCGAAGCAGTAATGCTAGCAAAGGAGGCGGCCAATCGCGTGAGGCAACGATCTTCACGCCCTAACCGCCGCCGGGATTCCGATCCCGATTTCCGGCCACCGTAGGCGCGTACTTGCGGACGGCGAGCAATGGGTGGCCCGCCGTTCGATTGTCCGGTAACCGACCGAGCTCAAGTTGTCGACGGCGCGTAGTGTTCCACGCGCGCCTCAAGGAGATGTCAGCGAAACCGTTGGGGCCCAGCAGGGTCGAAGCCTACCGGGGCCCCGGGATGAAGGCAAAGAGGGAACAAGAGTGGGTTTTTAGTCAGTAAAAGTCTGACACTATCTCTCGCTCCACCCAAGAGCGGGATTTGTCATTAGATGATTTTCCCATCTCAAAAAAAAAAACATACATTATATTTACTCTTCGTCTTCTGTTAGTGTGAATGAAAAAATGATGAATAAATGTAAACATATTTGGGAAATAATCTTGACGTTGACTCAACACGAGATTACCTTCGAAATTGATACGTACGTATCGGAGGATCTATTTACAAATAAATGGAGAGAAATGAATGTCATTGGTAACACGTATCCATGGCATTTCAATCTATTTTGTGTAGGATGTTTTTGTGTGTTCATTTAAATAATGCATACGAAACAGGTTGCAAATAAACAGCAGCAAGTATAAATCATATTAATTAAAGCCGCTTCCTGAATCCCCGCTCCCCCGTGCCTTCACAGTGTAGGTACTTTCAGGCATTTTGTGCATTCTCTTTTCATTATTTTCGCATCTTTCTTGGTTGGACTGATTAAAACTGAACAGCAGACCGACCCAATCAAAAAAAGCATACTACCTACTATAAAATTGTAAGTACACTTAACAAGTCCGATAAGGACTGAGCCCGAGTCGACGGAGCGTATTGTTCCACGTGCGCCTCAAAGAGATGTCAGCCAAACTGTAGGGGCTCTAGCGGGCATCGTCCCGTTAGGCCTGCGGGAATTTTTGAAAGAGTTACCGTGGCCCTGGAACGCAAAGGGCAACCGATGGACACAGGTTGGTGTTAGTCAGTAGGAGTCTGACACGCCCTTATGCTATTATTATAGATCGGGAGAAGTCATTAAATGATTTCTAAGCTCAAAAACAGTATGTACACAACGATATATTTTATAATATAATTGCATTTCGTTGATTAAACAAACATTCACTTAGCAGAAAAAGCTTTCTTCACGACAATACTATAACGACGTAAATTCGGAAAAAATATAGCTATCGTAAACGTAGAGGGCTATTATACGAGCGCTACCGGCTTGTCGCAGGTAAGTAATAAATTAATACATAAATTACGAAGGATTGAATGTTTATAAACGTCACGTAACCTCCTGGAATCCCTCCATTAGACGTTGTTTACTTAGTCGGTGCGCAAATCTTGAGAGGTCGACTCACGAAAATGCCCCATGAATATGCGATGACACAAACCGTACACAGTTTTTCCATTTAGAAACCATAATGAAATCTCACGCACGCGCTATATTTGTTTTTCAATCAGACGAATATTCGAAATGGTATAAATAATGGCGTTACGAATGTATTCTTCAAAAAAAAACGTTATCTTGTAAAAAACCACTTTACTGGTATCACAATTTCATCACATGATGGCCATAATAATAATTTCGTTTTATGTGTTCGAGCTTTCGCCGACACAATTGAAACTTCTCCAAAAACAACTTCATTGTCAATTCAGCACTTCATTTCGTGAAAATAACACGATTTGCGCTTATACATAAATTATGTCTTGTATACCTGAGCATCAAATGAGGTTCAAAACTGTACAAAAAGGAAATCAGAATTTAAAAATTAATCAAAGCATTTTAGGTTCGAGAGAGTAGAAGCGACCTGCAAAATGAAACGCTAGGAATTGAATAAACAAACAAAAGTGTGTCAATTTAAATAGAGTTGTCATACAGGTACCTATGTGTTAGAGTATGAGTGGTTGACGAGTGTGTACTCGTAGTGTTGTCAGTGACAACAACAAAATACACTAACATTACAATATAGTGTATGTTAGAGAAGCGGGCGCGGACGCGGGTACGGCTACAGGCCGCGTGGCGGGTACGCGGATCAGAGGAAGCGCGATTTGTATTTGCCGTCGTCAGTTTTTCCGCCAGCCGGATGCACTGCGCGCTCAACACTGCCGTCGAACTAACGAACCATTTGCTGCCGAATCATCCAACCGAGATATTTATCCCAATCATTTGTTTTACTTTACCCTATTTTGCTTTAATCACGATTTGCATCCAGCGTCTGATCTTTAGGCTCGGATTAGTATGTGGAGGTGGTATTTTAAAGAGAAACTAATGAACTTTTACTATTGGAATTGCACTAAGTTAAATTATCGTTAATAAAGTAAAAAACACAATAAGTTAAACTTGACGAACATTATCTAAATTAAAATGTCAACTTCTGGAAATTAAATAAAACTTTGTATAAAACTATCAGGAAGTGGAAGTGCAAGGTTAATATTTTTAAATGACCTCCAATGTCATGGAAAAGCGTTATAAAACTTTTGGAACGCCCTTTGACATGTAATAAATTCCTCTTTCCGAAACAGGCAAATTTTAATACCGTTCATTTATAAGTTTTTCGGCGTTCAGTAAAATATTCGTTAGACATTAATAACAGTCATTTTTTCCCGTCAAAATATCGCTGAAAAAAAAACAGTTAAGGAACACAATCACGTTTCACCAACTTATTACATTTTCAGTTATTTAGACAGGAGATGACTAAAACTAATGAAGTTGATACTGGTGTAAGTTTGTTTTTAAGGAGTTAGTAATTCATTTGTTTTTATTTAAATCGTCGTATTCGAATTTGAACGTGCCAACTTGTGTCGGCAAAAAAGCAGGTATTTTAAACCGCTTCGCATCCACACGAGCCATTGTAGGTGGCTGAATGCCAAATGAGTTTTGTGATGGAGTCCCCTTGTGAAAAGGCAGATTGTGAACGTGTCTCCTTGGCTAAATAACGTCTCGGTAAAGCACACAGGGACAAAGCTCTAAAGTCTAAGGTATGTTTGCGTTTTGTCACTTGTCAAATTGAGACCCAATTCCTGAAATTAATTATGTCTCTACCTGCGAATGTAAAGAAAATACTCTTTTGAAACTATACATTACAATTCATGCGTGTTGCAGACGTATTGAGGTTGTATTTCATGAACTTATTAGAAAAACTCTTGCCTTTACAAAATAAGCATATTTATGTTGTGTACACTAAAGCCGGGTATTCATAAGGCAACATTTGTTAATTAACACTGTTTTTAAATAGTTTATAAACAGTGTTTCACAAAGTTTCATCATCTCTGGAAACAGTTTATAAACAAAGGTGATGAAACATTGTTTAAGAAACATGTTGTTCTGTGTTCCCCACTTCGAATGGAGAGCAAGACGATACATCTAGTAAACATGGAAGTAGTGTGGTCCAACTAACCAGGTTCCCATGCTCATAAAGCTTTATCAACAGCATCATGTACTTTGGGAATAAAGATTATAACGGTAAATTTATTAAAAAAATGATGCTTGCGCTGACATTGCTGCAATATTGAATATGTCATGCGTGTGTGTCACTTCCATTAAAGAGATAGTTTTGAATCCACCATTATTTCGTCTTTTTTAGGGTTCCGTGCCTCTTAAGGAAAAAACAGAATCCCTATAGGATCACTTTGTGGTCCGTGTGTCTGTCAAGACGCTTTATCTCAAGAACGCGTGGAGGTATTGAGTTGAAATTAAAACCATATACTTAGATCTGTAGTCCCTTGAAAAAAAAGATACAGCCGTTTATGTCGCAAAAAACGTATATTTCGATACTCTCAGGGGAATCAAAATTCATAGGTTCCCGTTGACCTAGAATCTTGAAATTTAGCATGAAACAAGGTCTCATAGCACAAGTATAGGGAAGAATCCGAAAAATGTAAATTTGTAGTTATGTCACAAAAAAAAATATTCGTAACTCAACTTGGGAATGAACTGTCATAGGTAAGTTTGTACGGAATCCTCAGCGCGCGAGTCTGAATCGCACTTGCCCAGTTTTTTTTTTCTCCTAGCACTCTTATGAATTATTATGTAAGAAGCACAGAGCATCACTACCTCCTCGGGCGAAATCCTAGCAACAACTGACAAGTGTGGACGGCCAAGTTTCAGAAACAGTGTAAACTTGTTGATAAACACGTCGTAAACAGTTTATCAACAAATGTTACCTAATGAATACCCGGCTTAACGATAAAAATTGCAAAAATATTGTATTGAGCGCCTTTTTTATACAGTAACATTTGTTTTATCGTAACTTTCCAGACTGTGTAGGTTAAACCCTTTTTTCTGCATAGTCACATTAATCCCAGTTTTCACTATTGTTGGCCTAGATATCATGGGCTTGAATGTATATCGCATCGAATCCGATCCATCTCACCGAACGGCTGCCTATAAATGGAATGTGTACCAATAACAGACTTCCGTGAAAAGAGCATAATCGCTATCAATATGCATTGAATTCTACGTACAATAGTACCGCAACCCCACAACACGGAGAATTATTTCCACGATTTTTAATTAGCAAAACTAGTTACATTAATACAACGAAAACCTGGAACTGAACAGTATAATTATACTTAAACAATATCAAATTACTTATTAATTAAAAATCTTTTCAGAACAAAAATTAAACAATCACTTGCAACCTTGAAGTCTTTTATAGTAAGTCGAGATAATTAATTATAGTTGTGGAACTAATTAAAATGAAATGTAATATAAAGATAATTATTAAAAGCAACATTATTAAGGACCGTAAAATACAACGATAAATTTACTATCAGTTTTCAATTAAGGGCAAAAAATGTAGTGTAAAATGAGGCGATGAGGCGCGGATGGCGCATAACTTTTTTCTCGTTTGTGTCATAAAACGTAGAGGTAATTCCAAGCGGGTGCAATTTATATTTTGCAAGCATGTCGGACTGAATAAAGCTTTCACCACTTGCATTGCGGCTATTCACTATCATATTTTATAACAGCTGGAAACAGGAGAGATAAATTTTGATTCGATAATATTTAACCATGTTTATGAGTTTTTTTTTTATCGCCAGACACTACTATAAATTTGTCTAGAATATACTCAGGATATACCGTCACTGTCACCGTCATCGTCAGGAGTCCACTATAATTTTCTTGATAGAAATTAGTTGCGTAAAGGTCTTAGCCAACTCCCCCTCCGACTGTACGGAATGTTAAGGAAGATTCAAATTAGTATCCTGTTTTACTCAATTTGTAATACTTTGGAATTAAATGGTCCTTAAAAGAAAAGAATTAAAAGTTAGGCGTTTAAAACTTAGAAATTAAAGTAAGTAAACTAGGATTTCTCCGTAGTTGTGTATTTGTAAGACAGTAAGTTTACGTTGATTAAGATGAATTCGTTGGTTAAAATTTGCCGACTGCGGGAAAAAATAAGCAAGATTTACACTGGAATATAAATTGAGGTGGTAATGCCAAGCGAGCGCAGATTTTATATTATGCATCAGTTACCCACTGAACTATAAAGGCTGTATGTATGTACACTGTATGTTGATTTTAAAGCGCTGCAGTGAACGCTCCGAACGCTCCCAACGCTTCGCCCAAATTTGGCGAAGTTTGTTTACTCCACTGAGAAACATTCAAAAAGATTAAAATTTAAAACGATGAATAACGTTCTTACCCGTGTATCTTCGGGACGTAACTCTCTGAATAAGCCACGAAATTTATTTATTTATTTAAACTTCATGTACAGTTGTGGTACATAGGCGGACTTAATGCCACAAGGCATTCTCTACCAGTCAACCATTGGGTTAAGAAAGACAACACTGTGGTAGGTGTGCACAATAAATAAATAACAGGTATTTGAAATAGAATGTAGTATCGTTAAATTGGCTTCTAATAATAATAATAAACAAATAAACTAAAACCCAGTCAAATAAACTAAAATTAATTCCTATACTTTTATAGATAGCCAGACGCCAAAAAATCTGACCATCTGTCTATCCAAGGAGTATCGTGTTGCCCAGTAACTGATTTTGTGGAGGTCTGACAGGCAGTCGCGCTATGTAAAACACAGGTATTCAACCGCATTCGGCTAGACTGAAAGCCGACCCAAGCTAGTCGGCAAAAGACTAAGTAAATGACTTTTATAGATCAGTTCAGTATCCCTGTTTCTTCCACTCAATTCAGAAATTATAAATTTTATTTCAAATAGAACATGCAATTTTGAATTTTCAAAATGCCGGTCAGATATACCCAAATTAAAGTAGATATACCTACCCAAAACTTCGTGAATGGGGAACAAATTAGTCTATTACCCCCCGTATTAGATTAATTTGTAATCAACCGCAACAATTACAATTTATTAGATAATATTATGTCGAATTCCGTACAAAAATTAATATCATCATGACTAATATTTAACAATTCGTGTTTGTAATAAAATTTAGGTAACTAAACATGAACTCACCTCGTAACAAATTGCCGCTGTCAAATCCTTAAGACTATTTGATACACAAAACACTTTCACAGGTACAAAGAATGGCACACCTAGTCTTTATTAGCTAAACGATTAGAGACTAATGGAGGCAACAAACAACACATGTAAAAGCATTTTATATAGCGCTATCCTAAACAAGAAACACTCTAGACCTATTTTATTATTCGTAATTGACTACGATCAGTTACTGTGTTTTAGCTATTACGATGATTGTTGCGCACTGTCACGCAAATGTCACGTGGCTTGTTATTCACTTGATCGCAGCGCGAACACCGATTTCCTGAAACAATATGAATTATATATTATTTTCGCGAAATTAATTAAGGTTTGCTACACACAAAGTCAACATTTTAGATATACAGCTGTAATTGCTGGACTCAATGTTCTTTCTAAAATAAAGTAAAAACTATATACATCGCGCACTATATAAAGCAAACGAGGACAAATCGTATCCCGCACGCTAAGGTTCCATACCAACTACCACAATCCAACTTAAATTATGATCGTCTGTGCCGCTGTTCTCAAGACAGTAATTAAATATGACAAACTGGCGGCAAATTGTGGGTTTTACTTTAGCTTTTACTGAACATTGAATAAAAAATATAATATGCTGAAAATCTGGTAACAGCAACTGCGAACAAAAGTCGTAACAGTAAGTAATGTTCCAATACTGCGAATTTGGGAATCTTAGAAGACCGTTAAACTTAACGTCACGCTCTCTCATCCATAAGAAATTGCTGGGCAGACGGGAAAGTTCGTAACTCTATCATTATTCGAGTTTGGGGTGATGGTACAAATCCTGTTGACACAAAAGCCTTGTCAACTCGATTTTACGACACGCACATAAATAGCCTTTCTGAAAACCTCACAACCTTCGAAAATGTGTGATCATTCTAGATAGGCAAACAGACTAGACCTAAACTATTTTCGGGCTGTCGTGCGTCGCAACGTTATAATATTTCGTAACGAAGTTACTACGTAGTTAACGCTATAACCGGAATAGGTAGCTGATAAATTCAGTTACCCTTGATACCTCAATTTACATGAAAATGTTTCTAAAAAATATAGTTCAGGCAACAAGTCGAGCGTGGGTGACTATCATTCTAATATTATCGAGGAAAATATAGTTTTTTAGCCACGGGAATGACCCCTGGCTGAAAAACTTGTTGAAAAAGTCAGCACCATTTAAATTTTAGTTACACGGGTCGGCTAATACATGGGTATGTAGAGCGTTGTTTAATACGTGCTATCAGTGCAGCAATAACAAAGTTTGTACTTCGTATTCTGTTAGAGCATAACGAGCAAGACAAACTTAGTGCACAATAATCTGGTGGCGTGAACACAGCGCGGCGACGCCAGGCGACGGAGTCCCCAGCATTTCCATTATTTACCGTAGCGGTTTGCGCTCGCTTCCACACAAATGAATTGGACAATAAACCGGCAAACATCCGTCAACTTTTCCTTAATGAAACTTTTTGATAATAATGTAGAATAGCACTGGAAAGGCTTTGTCTTTGATCACTTGCCCTTCTTCCAAAATTTTAAGCCTGTAACAATGAAGGTACAGTAAGAACAACAATGGCATCGGGCTAACTTTCTTTTGAAAGGTAATCAATCGAATTAGGACAGCGTTTCTAATATTTCAGGAATAACATGGTAAACGGGGGAAATTAATGATACAGCCATGGTGAATAGAAATAATTTGATGATAACTTTGATTAGGATTAATGTGAGCTCTGAAAACTGTTAATTAATTACTGCGTAATTCATTAACATTATTAATTAATATACTAGGAATTTAATTCTGTATACTAACCTGTTTTAGTAGTTTAAGTTATTATCTAATACACGTATATTTTATTAGTTTTCCTATATTATTTACAGATACAGCTTTCAGTTATAATCACCCAGCTCATTCGTATCGCCGCTTCAGAGAAATTAATTTACTAGGAAATTGATACAAAATTAATTAAAGTGTTCCTTGCGACTCTATCTTCCTTTGAAGTGTCTCTATTTCCCGATGAGGCTTTGTTGCACGATTTCCGGTAAACTCAACTACTAAATGCCGTCATAGTCGATATTTACCTACAATAGAACAAGTTCAAGCAAAACTATGAATAGACAGCAACAGTGTTCTATTAGTACCATCTATCTCGTGTCATCCGGGAGGAAGGACATCAGGAAACGAGGCGACTTCTCAATCAGTACTACTGTCTCAGTACTTCTTAATCACAAGATCCGGGCTCCATTATTCAATCTCTTTACCAGGACTACAGTTTAATTTAGAAAGCTCGCTGATACAGAATAGTCCCCAAGAACTGTTGAATTTTCTTAGTGAAGATTTGTGTCCCTGTTCATGTGACTAACATAATGCTCCCCAGATGCACATTTTGTTTATGCATCAGTGCCTTATATTCACGTAAAACGCGCAGAATTTCAGGTTTAAGATTCGTGAATGCCTCACTATGGTACAACGGATGAAACCGTTTCTAGTCCCGGCTTAGAGATGATACGTTAAACGCGTATTATCATTTAAGCCTTCGAGCTAGGGATGTAAGTAAGCTTCACTTTTGGTACCGAAAGCTCGGACTTCCGATTACCTGCTGTCCGGTTCGAGTAATATTCTAACGGAGTCTGGAATTTATCTAGCAACATAGTATTCACAGAAAATGTGGCAAACGTCTGACGTATTAAGTAAAACAGATCTCAATTCCAATTCTAAAAAAATCACATCCGCGGACTTAAAATCATTAGTAAAAAGACATAAGCCATAAGACCTTGATTCATGCCAAATTTCAGGATTCTAGGTCAACGGGAAGTACCCTATGAATTTAGATTTCCTTGAGAGTGTAAAATTTTCGTTATTTGCGACAATATCTTTTTTTGTTAACTTATAACTTTTTATTTTTTCACAGCTTCAAGGGACCGCAGAGTATATGGTTTTAATTTCAACACGATACCTCCACGCGTTCTCGAGATAAACGGCCTTAACAGACAGACAGATTTTTTCAACCAGGTGAGATAGCGGTCAAGCGCGAACCTATCAAAAATAAAAAAAGACAGATAGACAGACGGACAACTAAGTGATCCTATATGGGTTCCGTTTTTTCGTTTTGAGATACGGAACCCTAAAAATTACAAAAAGGAATAGACAATGAGTGAACAAATGTTATTCATCGGACGATTCACGAAAATGCTTTTATTACACGATTAAAAGTGTTTATTACCCAAGTTTGATAATTATGACCAATTTTATTTTTGTTTGCCATCCAGTTGAGAGCTTCCGTAACAGGTCACGATATTTTATCGTAAATTTAATGAATACTTGACTAGAGATCACAGCATTTACTGAGTATACGAGTGCTAAAATCAATCCTCAACAATAACAGCTTAGATTCACACAATCCTACTTTATATGCCAGGCCATGTTCCTCTAAAGTAAACGAGCTAATCAATATAACATAAAGCGGAGTCACATAAGAGTAATAAAATCGTCATAAATTCCACAAAAGCTATAGGCCGCTCACGTAAGCGACTCAGAGATAAGAGACAGTCATCAACACGCAAATGAACAAAATATAACCTACATAGTACGTAACGAACACACATATCGCAAAAGTGTTCCAACAGTTTTAGATAAATATATAAGCATAAGCATAATCAACCTTATAATGTTTCCACTACTAGAACTCAGACCTAAGCAAAAAGAAGGAAAGAAAATAGCGGAGTAGTCTCAAATATCCTTTCATTTTTCCTTATATAAATTATATATATTTATATACATGTAAGTTTATATTATATTAAATATTTATATATCTTTATTTTATATATATCCCTTGTTTTCTTATTTATCTTTTTTTTATGCACCTACTATGTTTTCTCTTCACTACCCTTGGTTTACTGTTAGAGAATGCCTAACGCATTAAGTGCGCATTTGTACCTTTGTGTTGCATAAAGTTTTAATAAATAAATAAATAAAGGGATTGGGCCATAATACACCAACTGTAAATAGGTGGACATCACATTCTTCGGAGTTTTTGGTACTAGAACATGCTAGTTTCCTCACGATATTTTCCTTCACCTTTTTGAGAACAGTGGTGATGTAATAAATGACACAAAGTAAAACGCTTGCCTGAGCTTGATCCCACGGCGGGCAATCAATGATTGAAAAACCTCTCTTATAAATATGACAATTAATTATAATAAGTTGCCTCATAGCCCTAAAATCGTTTAATATCCTACATACAACATACGTAAAAGCACATCAAAGAGCCTGGGATGTTAAATTGTCATTAAACTAACGAATTGCGTACCTACGTCGTCGGATCAATGTATTAAATAACGGAAATTGTTATCTCCACGTTTCTATCATCTCATTTAAGTTGTAGTATAATATTTACGTACCCAATCGTACGTATCTGTTTGGGATTCCATACGAAATATTCTCGAATTTCAATTTCACAGCAAATATCGGTAAATATTAATCCCATTTTGTCTAACAATTCGTGGAAAAATTGGACGGCACGAACGCACTTCTGCGAACGAGAGTGTTGGCCATCGAAATCGTGTGACACATATATATGTGTATATATGTACATACGAGTATATATAAAGTTACATGCTATAGTAATGCTCCGTGTAAACTAGTTGTGGGCCGCTTGTTAAAATAATTTATTTATACTCTTGGCAGGAAGGCCTCGGTTACAAATAGGACGATCCTTTACCTCCCATGGGTGGTGTAAGAGGCGACGATCGAAATAGGTACCTACTCTTTATGAATGAGTATGCTCTACACAACATAGAAATAAACAAAAACTAACTCACGCCAAGTATGATAATCTTAGTAAACGTGCCTTAAATCCTTTTTATTTATAATAGTAAACCATCGAACCGAAAGGGGATGTTATCCAGAAGTAACAAATTATCTCCACGCACCAACAGCTCGTCTATATTCCGAAAAACACACACCATAAAAACAATGTCAAAAGTAATATTTTTAGCCCGTTTCCCTTTCACAAGGTGACGTGGGAGAATTGACTTTGCGTAGTCACACTACATACGAACGTGTGTCAACGTGATATAAATATTTACAGATTGGAAGCCATGTCAAGAGGGCATATGTCGGGAAATAGGTGAGCGTGATTCAAAGGACGTTTTATATGTGTGAGGGAGCATGTTAACGCACGTGACCGCGCGGGCTGCACCTCGCCGGCTCATCGACTCGACGGCTACCCGTCACCCTCACCCCCGTCAATCAAATCCTTGCAAACTATGTTCCAGTTACATCACTCAAAACAGTAAATAGCGCAGTGAAATTCCTTGTAAATTCCACATAAACTAGGGTGGCATATTAAACCAACATTTGAATGTATTGCATTCCAAAGCTCGTTTCGCCGAATGTGAAAATACATAATGTTTGTAAACGATATAATTAATTAAATACACCCGCGATACTTATGAATCCGAATAAACGCAATTTCTTGGTATTTCATGAACGCAAATAAGCTTTTGAATGACTTGAATCTTTTGTTAAGCCTCAACGTCTACACATAGCAGTTGTAAACATACTTATCATGAGTGAGAAATTCTAGTAACAAGAAGAAAACAACTGTTCTCTTTTGTGCTTCGTTCGCGAAAGCAAACAATAAGATAATTCCGTTAAACATGTCCCAAAACAAGTTACAACCACTACGTTATGCTGCTGTTGGCAAAAGTTTGGACATTTTTACTGTCTACGGAAATCTTTACTTGAGAAAACACGAAATGGGTAACCGTGTTTCGCGGCTTCATCATGTGGATCTTGACAAACTGCTGACTAGACAATGATAGATGTTTCAATGTACCTAGCACCTATTATCATAATCAACAATTGATGATGAGCACTGGCTTTACAAGTAGGTAAACAAAGTTTTTAATCAACGGAATGGGTACTCAAAATATGATATTCTCCGAAAACTCAATACTGGGTTTCACTTTCAAATTTTGTTTATTGGTGTCAGTTACCTGGCTTATTTGTTTGTTCAATGTGTTTGCCTGGGGCTGTTTCACGGTATTTGGAAAGTATCAATGAACTTGAACATTAATTTCATAAAATTATCGAGAATGAAGCAGGTACATACCTATAAATACTGACAAAAGCGTTTTAATATTTTTTTTTTCAATGCTAGGAATTGTTATATAAGAAGTGTCACCTCGTTCTAAGAATCTGTACTGGTTTGCAGACACCTTTTCCTGAAGTTTACAAAGAAGCTTAATATCAAGCGAGGGTTTAGTCAATGTACGCTTTGTAGCAAAAAATATGAGGTATTTGAAGGGAAAAGCGCCTCGTCCGCAAGATTACAATTAAACGAAGAGCACCTCTCTTAGAGAGACTACCGCGCGTACAAAGCTACGAGATCACTCTTGTTAGGGTACACACTTTACTGAAACTGACTCTGTGCTAGATTAACTTCTGACTCCTGTTTATAGCTCCATGTAGTATTTTCATATTGTAAAAAATCATCCATTGAGGCAATTTATAAAATGGGTTTATAAATGTGTCGTGAATTCTTTAGAAAAAAATTCAAAGAAATCGACAAGTAAACTACCTTTACCTTCGCTTTATTTTTTGTGTTATTTAGACCACTGTAACTGCTATAGTGACTTTTATGGTGTACAATTTTCTGTCATACCTATTTATTATGTATATGGAAACATTAAACATCAACACATAATAAACAATACTGCTGTTTAAAAAGTCTTCTTTTTAATAGAATTATTCGCTTCTAAAAATTTACATTGTCTTCTAAATTACTAAGTCAGCCACAATTAACGAGCGTCTGAATAGTTATCTCCTATGAAAGCCACTTTCTGGGTGGTTATACATAAAATAGCACGAAAGCTAAGGTGGGTGCTCCGTTCCTCTCCGTGTCGGAGAGCCCTAAAATTCCAAGCTCGCTTCGCTCGCTCTTGGACTAAGAATATTTAGTTGGCATTTTAAAAAAGACGAATTAGTTTACTAGAGTCTATCACATTTTCTTCTCTAATAAAAATATTAAAATTGCGATTAAAAAGATGGATTAGTAGGGTGAAAAAAACTTATTACATGACCATAACCAAGTGTATAAAATAAAATATTATAATCGGTCGAGCTGTCTCAAAGGAGAGCAACCACAAACACCGTGACACAAGATTTTTATAACATAAATACATTATCTCTCAGTCTACCTCAGACTACCCCAGGCAGGGTAACAAAATAACAAAGTTATGTAAAAAAAGAACGGACTTTAGATACGTTGGCACACTTTATTAAAGATGGAAACACTATTCAAATTATTTCAAAATAACATTAGACATAAAATAGAAATCTAATTTACGGAAACACGATACGATATTAAAGTTCTCGTAACCATTTACCTACCCAGTAATGAAAATTAATTACATTTTGGAGATGATAACATAGCATGACGTGCTAATTAAACTAATGACTAGAAAATATATAATATTACTAAAACGTGGAATTACGAGTATATTTCAACTTCCAGCTTGTCTTTTCATTACAGTGAATTTCAATTAAGAAATACACCGAACATGCAATTTATTCGAAGGCAATATGAAAACTGAATGTTATGGTGCTGCTGCTTCTAAGTTAGTGGCAAAACACGATAACGAAATATGTTATGCAACTATTTCATTAACATGCTCATAGCATTCTTGTTAACTATCGTTTGTACAGGAATGTCATAATACAACCTTAGAAACACAACTTATGTTTGTAACCACGGAACTTTTAACTTAAACTCTGGTTCTATATGAAACTATAGCTGTGTTGTTTTAGCGGGGCAATATCAGTCATTGTTCTTTTTCTAATATCTCTTCGTAAGACCCCATACCATAGAGTAACTTCAACTAAGCAAGTAAAAATAGTACACTTTGATACTAGTGGAGAAAGTTTGGTATTGCAACAGAGGCGGAATTTCCTCATACCGCAGGTTAAGGAGGCGAGTGCTGAAGTGACTAATTTCTACGTGAATCAAACGACGTTTTTCAATACACTTACGAATTAATAAATAAACAGGGATTGACGCGCGACTCGTGGGGGTTGCTTAGCGACCAGCCTGATACGATAAATATGATGATACAATGTAGATGGGGGGGAGCTCGTGTACTTTTCCGCACTAATGTGGAAAACAGTAAATTGAGTGCCTAAAAGGCGTTGAGATAAGAGCGGGTTTTCTAGTAAATGTATTGAAAATTAACATTTTAAGACAGCTTTATGTCACTCTCTTTCTATTTGGACTTAAGAATGTCAATGAATGTCAATGGGTCAATGACCACACTATTACCATGCTAAAATGTAATTACTATAAACGATCATACCTGACAGACTCACCAATATTTTCATGGGAATAAATAAACACGAATGTTACTGAAGAAAGATGGTAATCGCCTGAATATTTGTATAACTTTCACTTGTTATTACTGTATGATTAATATCTCAACGCCGTACTTTATTAAAATCATCTTTCTTTCTATGCTTATATATTATGTTTTGAATATGCCGTATAATATCTCTTATTTCTCATTTTGTTTTGCGTGAAATGCGAACATTTTTTGTTACAACATTTTCGGTACATATTTGTATTATAGTTATGTGAGAGAGGGAGGTTATTTATAATTAGCACTGGGTTTTATTCATAAACGTTGCTTTTAAGTTCAGCAATAATTAATTAATGTCAGTTTAAATATACATTTTTAACGGTAAAACATGTGGTAACTTAAAGCAACGTTTACGAATAATCCCGAATATACACATGTACAGATAACGTATCAGTAATTGACACATATTTCGGTGTCATGCATACCTAGACTAATTATGTTAAGAGTTATAACCCGTAGAAGCAGCGGTGCAAGTGATCTTGTGTGCATTATAAATGCAAGTAGACCGAACTTAAAATCAAGTTGGATCTGGTATGAAACTAAGCTCTGAATATCAAGTAGCGAGCGATATGATGCATGCTCGTAACGACTGACTTCATGACGAGTCTTATTTTTTATGTATAAGGTGTAGATGGTACACTACAAACTAGGTGAGCAACTTTTTCTCTTGGAAAATTCTTAGAGCCTGGCTAAACAGTAATGCTAGCAAAGGAGGCGGCCGATCGCGTGAGGCAAAGGTCCTCACTCCCCAACTGCCGCGCCGCCGTGATTACGATCCCGATTTTCGGCCACCGTAGGCGCGGGCTTGCGGACGGCAAGCAATGGGTAGTCCGCCGTCCGACCGTTCGGTAACCGCCCGGACCGAGCCCAAGTTGTCGACGGCGCGTATTGTTCCAGTTCCAGAGATGTCAGCAAATCGTAGGGGCCCAGCAGGGTCGAAGCCTACCGGGGCCATGGGTAGTGTGAAAACGAAACCCGGGGCCCTGGGACGAAGGCAGCGAAGGAACAAGAGTGGGTTTTTAGTCATTAAAAGTCTTACATTATCTCCCGCTCCGCCCAAGAGCGGGATTTGTCATGAGATGATTTTCCCACCCAATAAAAAAAAAGAACATAATTATTAATTTTGTTTATATATCATAATGCAGTAGGTATGTACTCGTATGTAAAGTTGTAGTAATATTCATTTTATAATTTGACAGCTAAATATACACTCATTATTCGGGTAAATAATGATGAATTTATTTATGAAAAGTAAATAACATTATATGAGTAGGTACATCATTATCTCCCTAGCCTAACACAACTAGCTTAGGGTCGGCTTCCACTCTAACCGGTTGCTGCTGAATAACCGTGTTTATAACCGTCCGATTTTCGCACCTAAAAAAAAAAGAGCCTGGTTCAACATGTGTTCCTAAGGATATTAAGACTATGAATTAAAAAACCATGAACCCTAAAGCTATTTCTAACTACATGTTACGTTTACGTTTAGCCTGAGTTAAAGTCGAAAATTATCTGAAGGGAGCAATACATACTTTCGTAATAACAATCCTAAAGTGTCCTGGAATGTCCAGTTCCAAGACACTTTTGCTTTACTTTTTCTACTGGTGCACCAAATATCATCCAAATCCAATAAGTATATAAGTATAAAGAACTAATAAGAAAATAAAGAAAGAAAATCAATTTATTTTAGCGAAATGACGTAATGTATTGAAATAAGTGTATTTAAAAACTTCATCTGATACGCTTTGGCATTTTTCAGGCCCACTTGCGAACAACACTACCTTTCAAAAAATATTAGTTACTCTTTTAGGTACATCAGTTTCATAACGACCACATATGTCTGTCATAAGTCATGACTCATTCATAAAGATTATCATGACGTGAAAGATTCCAGGAAAAACTAGGAGACAAAGACCTCGCCTAGACCTGAATTTCTCGCTTTCTGGCCTTCATTTTTTCTTACCTCGTGATGTATCACGCAGATCAAGGAGAAAGCGAAGGTCGTCGCCGGACAAGGTCGAAAAACTGACTTTAAATAGATAGAGGTGGAAAGCACCAGCAAAAGTGTAGCTTTAGGTAAAAGAATAAAAAGGTTTATTAGTGGAAAGCTTCACTTCGGCTGTTTTATTTTTTCTGAGTGAGATATAAAAGTGGCTTTTTTCTAAAATGTTTTTTTTTTTATGTAGGTAACACACTGCAAGACATTCTTGATCATTACGTTTTCATTTTTCGTTAAATTGATTCTAACTGAATCTTTTAAGATTTCAGAAGTTTAAAGGAATAAAAATAATACTCTTTTTTGACAACCTTTTTATGTTTATTGCATGCCGTGGCAGCCTTTAATTAAAGCTACACTTTATAATGTAAGAATACTGAATCTTTAGCATGTATAATGGTGTATGCTTTGTTGGTTGTCCTAAAAAATAAGTAAATAAACTTTCACAAAAAAAAAACATGAACTTCTCTTAAATCGAACATAGATAAGAATAAATCATAAGGCATCAAGTCAGTTCTTATTAACGCTGGCAATACCATCATAAATTGTACCGCTTTGTGCAGCATGTGGCAGAAACGCGTTGGGTCGCTGCCTTTTCTCAACTTGTGAAGACAAAGTGACAAAATGGTGATTTCTCAGTGGTCTCATGATTTATTAGAATCGCTTATAATACTTTAAAGGACTGACGCAGAATCAAATGATGCGATTAACATGAAAAATGGTGTAGATTTTTAGTCAAAAGCAAATTTTTTTACTAAAATATTTGAACTTCAGAAAACCCGACTCAAGATCACCGGCTCAAATCTGAAATTGACTGAAATGATTGTCACTCACTGCAAAATTATTTGTACAGTGATCTTGTTTGAAACTCTTTAGTTGTATATTACAGTCGAGTTTTTCGAAACTTTTTTGTTAAGTAAAAGCATTTTTGCTTTAAACTAAAAACCTACATCGTCTGTCGTGTTAATCACATTGCGTCTACAACTCTTTTATTTTCTACTTTTTTGTGGATAACGTTTTTGGAATCGTTTCCCAAATAAAGGGTTTTAGTCCTTTATTTTGATACCCTACTCAATTGGTTTGGAAGAAAAAAATTATTCATAGCAGCTTTTTTTGGGTCTCAACCCCCATTCATCAAATAACTCCTTCCGCTCTGGGTGGAGCGAGAGGGAGTGTCAGATTTTTACTGACTAAAGCCTATTCATGGTTCTTCAGTCGACCATTTCGTTCCAGGGCTGCAGTGATTCTTTCGTCAAATCCCGCAGCCCTGAGATACTAAATCCGACGTTCTTCTCGTTTTTGTCGGTATCACTCTTGACAAAGTGGTCGTGGTCATCACTTCAGGTGTTGGTGGCAAGCTTCACAACAACACGCCGCCACTTTTCTCTGATGGTCGCCTTCCTCGTGCATTCGTGCAGTGATGATGAGCCATTTACTGCCGCTTTTGTCTGGTCAATCCACCACATAGCCGATCTTCCTCGTGGTCTGGTACCCTCAATTTTTTCTTGGACCACAAGTCGCTCAATAGGCACTTCCCCTCGACGGCATATGTGACCAGTAACCAAAAAAGGTGAAAATACGAGACTTTACTAAAGACGATAAGCTGCTTGATGCCGAGTTCTCGAAGTATACTTTCACGTTTCTGCGGCGTACAAGTATATGGGGAATACAAGTGCCCGAACTAGCCGGATTTTAGTGGCTCTATATATATTGCGATTCCTTCATATTTTCCTCAACTTGTCCATCGCATACCTGGAAATTGCCATAATCCGACGATACTTGAATCAAATACTAGCCGTTAAAATAACAAAAACCTAATGCTTTGCAAAGCAGTAGCCTCAGGCTCAGTTAGAACAACATCCCGCCATGTACCGAATAGTGAACACAATTAGCCGCACATTTGCAAATTAATTGCACTGCGTCAACGAATATAGGAATTCTAGCACACAAATTCAGAAATATGTTAATTGATCATGTCGATTTCAATGCGAAATCTATCCCATTTCTGTGCAAAATTAGAATGAGAGTTAGTCATTTATCCCTGTCTCATATCTCTCCATCTATATAATTATATCACAATATTAGTCTACAAAATGTAACAATAATTAATTCAAACAAAAGACTTAAAATATTTTTGAATGGAAATATGAGTGGGTTTTATTACTTTTTTTTTATTGATAGGCTACCATTGACCATGTATCTCACCCGATGGGAAGCGACAATGTAGTCAACGATGAAGCGTGCCTGCCCAAAAGCAACACATTCTTGACTAAAAGGATTAGTAAATAATTCCATACGCACAACCGACCGAGCCCGACACGCCCTCATACTCCGCCCTAGAGCGAGAGAAGTCACTAGATGATTTGTACCTCAAAAAAATTAGTGTATGCATTTAAAAAGTTTTTAGACAGTAGTACCTACAGCTGATGCTGCTGTAGGTACTACTTAGTAGACATTACAACAACAATTAATTACCCTATACCTATCGATGACGTGTGTGATTAGAAGCAATATGGAAACTAACAGACATTTTGACTGACAAGATAGACTACGTCGTAATTTTGCAATTGACATTTCAATTAATTTAACAGTAAAATACGCATGACATGTGTATAATAAAAATACAATACAATCACAACAAAGGTAAAATTTTCATATAGCGATAAAGAAATTCCCTACATAATAATAAATTGAACAGTTGCAAATGGTACCCATACAATACGAGTTCAATACAATGGCATGAATGAACTAGAGAAAATGCAATAATACATCGAACATAAAATCCTTATGAATTCGTAATTGCTGTAGTCGATTTGTTGCTTTTTATCGCTTTTCCTTCTTTGAAAAAGAGAAATCGCAAAACGAGGTTGAGGCCGCACGAGAAAATAGGTGAAATCTATTAGCACCTAAGGACCATTATATAAACAAAGACACCGAAAAACAAGGCAAGTACTTAACATTGGTGGAACTCTCCAACGCGTATCCCTCTAAACATAACAGAGGTGAGAGAGTAAGAGCGGGCTCGGAGAGCACTAACCCTGCCGCGATGCAGGCAGGAGGAAGACTTGCTCCTCTTTCTACAACCATATAATCTGACAATCCCTCTCACTCCACTCAAATTTTTATGATTTCCCTCCAAAAAAAAGGCAAATACCTAATCTTGACTGGCAGCCAATAAAAGGTGGAAATCACGAATTCCAGACGCAGGAGTAAATTGCCCGAAAAATGTTAGCTCCATAAGAAGGTGAAAGACCAACAGTTGGCTCACAACTTGAGAGAGGCAATGTATCGTGGTAACAATAAATTTTATGATACCATCTGCAAAGACATTGTAACAACAAAATTCTGTCGTAAATAAAGGTAGGAACAGAATTACTCAAATAACAGCTAACCGCGATCAGGTGGATTAATAAAATATTGACATCATAGTATAAAAGTCTAATGATAAAAATCTAATGAGGTATCAAGAATATTTCAGATAGAGAGCTAGAATTTACAGAGTGAATGAAGTCCTCGAAAAAATATCTTTATTTTTCTAGACTTCATAAGTTCATACAACTAGACTTACAAAAGACACAAACTTGACGTATGAAAGTTCCAGTTTTTGGCACTCACTCCATTCTACCTCGCTATGATGTAAAGACAATAAATAGAATGAATTGGATAGTTTTATTGTTTACCACTCTTCTGAATACTTCAACGGTTATCTACTCACGGGTTCCGTAACTTTGTCATGTAAAATTAGTCCCACATAGTACCAAGGGGTTTAGGTACTAGATTTAAAATGTAGATTGAGTTATGCAGCGTTTCTTGTAAAAAGAGCGTGAGTAAAGGGAGCTGACTTTGATTAACAGCTTCCACAGAAACCTCACACCTTTTACATTGGATTCAGAGCAAAATAAAAGGGATGTTAAACTCAAAGGAAAAATCACTCATGGTTCAGACATGATCTTAGTAGTCCTTTATATTATCGCTATACCTCATAGAGTCTCAAAGAGACTGCCTTAACTGTGGTTATTTTATACTTGAAAATTTAAGGTATTAACCGATGTAAAATTAGGATTCGAAGTTACTTAGTTCCAAAGTTCAAAATACGCGGTGTCTCTTACACAAAAACAAATAAACTGAACGAGACCAATTCAGATCTGCACTGGCAAAACGCTAGCAATATTCTCGTGGCACGTCTATACAAACGCACCGGAAGCGACAATACACTCGGAAATGACGACCGTCTCTCTTCCACTTCTTCGGTTTCAGTACACGGAAGTGAAAATGTCGCCGTTTCCGAATGGGACGTTTTCCTAATCATCTAATCGACTTCAAAGATGTTTTAATCTTTAGAATATTTACTATTAAGCGAAAAATTACGCATTTAAATATTTATAATGCGCCTGATTCACATCTTTAATTCTCTTATCATCAACTAATTTTACTTACAGGCAAGATTGTATCCTAAAAGAATTTTACTATAATTCTTCATCCAAATGTTGGAACGAAAATGAATGTGACGAATGGCCAGATGCGCGTAAGCTACTTACAGTAATTGGTTGAATAAATTTTTGATAGCCTATTTCGTCACTTTCATTGAATTTGTCATACTATATTATTATTTATGTGAGAAATGCGTATATTAGAGGTAGTTTGAAAGTGGCGCCAGTGACTGAAAAGTTGAAAGGAAATCGGTTGTCTTGGTATGGTCATGTGAAGAGAAGGTATGAAGCGCATGTTACTAAAAGAGGTATGAGTTTACATGTGGATGGATGGAGAGGGAGAGGGAGAAAAAAGAAAAGATGTATAGATTGTGTGAGGAGTGATATGAAAGAAAAAATCGTGTTGCGCCAACCCCAAGTAATATGAGATAAGTGCAAGAAGAAGAAGAAGTTTATATTATTGGTTATCTATCATAAGTTCGAAAAATATTTGACCGAATATCATTTCACCTAAAACTTTTCAACTATTATTATCGTTACGTTTTTTCTTATTTCATTGAAGTCACGTCAGCCACTGTATCAGTTGACCTGTTATCAATTCGATTTTTTCTGTTGCTTCGACGTTTCATTTGGTCGAAAAACTTTTCACCGATATTATTCTTAGCCGAAATAACTTATGTTCATAGTATTATGTTTCCGAACACTCATTATACCACTGTTTCATCATCATCATCTTCCTGCCCCTGTCCCGTGTTATTTGGGGTCGGCGCAACATGTATTTTTCTTCCATTCTGCCCTGTCACTCGTCATGCTATCACTAACTTCCTTTTCTTTCATATCACTCTTCACACACTCTTCATCTTTTCTTTTTTCTCCCTCTCCCTCTCCATCCATCCACAAGTAAACTCATAACTCTTATAGTAACATGCGCTTCATCCCTCCTCTTCACATGACCATACCAAGACAAACGATTCCCTTTCAGTTTTTCAGTATATTATACCACTGTTTCAATTACCATATTTTATAAAATATATATACAAAAAAATATCGGAAAAGTGATCGGTTGAGTGACCTATATATTTTATTATTTATATTTCATTTTAAGTATGCAGAATTATTCGAAAGAGTTACCGTGGCCCTGGTACACAAAGAGCAACTGAAGGAATACAGGTGGATTTCATTCAGTCTGACACTCCCTCTCACTCCAATAGCGACAACGAGGGCGATATTTGATGATATCCTGAACTGAAAAAAAAAGATGCCAGACTTTTCTTTTTAAAACATTTCTCTAAATCAAAGAAACATTTTCCCAAATTAAATTCTAACAATAACTAGATCAAAATCGTAAGTTGTGTAAGTAATAACACGTTGTTAGCGGCGCATGAGCGCGCCGGCCACCTAACTTCCTCCCCTGACTTACAACGCGCTCTGTATAACAAACAGCTGCCCGCCATTCTGCTTTCATTCCCACATTAGGGACACGTCAACAAACCATTTTGTTTAAATACAATTTTGATACGTCGTATGTCAAACACGTGTACCATTTTTTACTTTGTAAATTTGATCTTAGACATAATTGTCGGATTGTTAAGGAAAACTTTATGAGAAAACATGGACTTTCTATAACAGCGGAAAATCCAATACGAAGAGAGCAATCTTTATGATCGAGGTTCCTTCCTTCTATATAGTGAAGGGTCTTTGCTCTCTAGAGTGAAAATACGGGACGACATCAATACAATAACAGTTTTAAAGAGTATGCTTATGATCTGTAACAGTTAGAACGCCGTGATAACACCCACATTTGGCAGGCATTTCGAGTTAAAAGTTGATAACATCACACCATGCAGTGACAGCTTGCCAGGCCATTGCCTATCTAGCTGTGCAGCAATAATTTCCCCCATTCGGGTTTTACGATAAACGAGGGGCGATAAGTACCTAATATATTCTTTGTTTTGGTCGTATGGTATCCGGAAGCGAACAGGCTACCTACTATTTTTTTTCTGGGTCTCGTAAAAGCGGCAGGGATTATGTAAACCTCCTGGGCCCTCATAACAACCTTGCATGGTCACTAATACGTTTGCAAAGCGTAGTGATTTGGGCAATATTCTCATGAAAATAGGTACGTGTATGCCATCTCCAACCTAACAACGCTACTGTTATCATCTATTCGTTAGCTTGGTATTCATGCTGATTTTCCCTTTGACCATCTCATATTACCGGCTGATACTCCTTCTTTTACTTTTCCATATTTTTTGGGGAAAAAGAACTTTCGGTGTCTTAAAAGTTTATGTATCCCATCCTACACTAAAGCTTTAAAAATCGGAACTTCTTATTGGATCTTACGTCAAAGTAAAACTTTCATCTATTCTAATACTGAGAATAGCAATTTAAAACGAGTCCTTGAATATAAATGTGATCGAGTTTTAGAAGTCGTCAAACCCGGAATAGTTGGCAAGGACGTGAGTGTCTCACTTCTCGGAACAGGGTTGGCAGTGGCAGAAGACCCGGTGTCAATGTATTATAAAGTTTGCAAGAATTCAGCTTATCTCAACCTTGCAACATTTTAAAGAGAGCATATGCCGTCACGTATTTAAAATATCAAGGTACAGCATTCTTTCACCATAGTTATCATCAAAACATAATAACAGAGATATTACCTACTTAGGGTACGTTTAAGTCTCCAGTCGACTTAGACAAGATTCTATTTTATTAAAGGTGAGGTTGCTACTTCTCATCCCACTTTAACAACAGCAGTTAAAAGCAAAACGGGTATTGTGGTTCTCAGACGGCAGGCAACTGTCACTGCTTAAGCATTATTATTGTGATTTTACCTCGACATTTCTAACAAAGTCCAGCTTAAACTTGAGGTAATCCAAATAGTATTTATGCTATGGACTTTTTAGTTACTGTAAAGGGATTGGTAAATCCTTGTCCACGACTAAAAGGCTTTGAAAAAACATTACGGCTACGGTACCTAACGTATTAAGGAATTAAGCGCGTTAGCCAATCTGATGGCTGAACTCCGATTGCGTTAGCCAATCCGACGTGCCAATGGTGCAACGGATTAGTGTCCATAGCGGAGCCGGATAATGCCTTATAGCTTGCCAATAAAGCTGCTTTATATGTACTTTATGTATGTTATTGATCTGATTTATACCTATTAAAAATATCATAATTTCAGCTGAGTTATGGAAATTTTAAGTGACTTCTTATGGTGAACGGTAACAGGAACTGTAAGATATGAGTAGGTTTAGGTATTTACGTCATAAACCTATATATATATATATATTTATTGATATAAACCAGTGCTTGACTGCGATCCCACCTGATGGTAGGCAGTGATGCAGGCGATTGATGGTGAGGCGCACTAGTTTATTAAGAGCCTATTCACTCTAGCCTTAAAGACACCTAAATTATAGTTGGACGGGAAGACCGCAGCAGGCGAATTGTTCCAGTCCTTTTATGTACACGGTATAAACGATGAAGCGAAACGCTTAGTCCGGACCGTTGTAGTTTCAACAACTTAAGGGAAAATACTCGCCGTACGTCGGGTTGATGGGTACGTTAAGTTGTGTATATATATCGAATAACACTTACAAGTCCCAGATTAGCATTTCAGATACCTATCATCTACAACACAACCTTATTCTTATAATTCCTCAAACAAACGAATTTTCCGTGTCCACGTAAATAAAAAGTATATCTACGAGTGTCTGTCTCAGCGCTCTCGGAATATCATAAATGCATACAAATGTTCACTTATTATGACACGAATTAAAATTAAAAACAAAAGAAGTGTTGCAAAATTGCATCCCTCCATTGTCACATCGCTAGCCGTGCCATTGTATATAAGTGAAAAGCAAAAATGTTTCACAAAAGCCTGGCTACGTTAATTTTTTGCTGACATGATTTTTAAAGCGACAAGGATTATTTCGCCAAGTTGCACATTTGACAACCCTAGTGGAGGATAAGGCCTTACATTCAATAGCCTCGAAAGCCCACCCAGTAGAAATTGTACTAACAAAAGGAAACGGTTGAATACTTAGATCTAAGATTACTGTTAGGCACATCCTTGAATGTTGGTATCGTATTCAGTGGGCGAGTCGTTTTTAAAATAGTTGGTCACTAAACTTTGCAAAAATAACAACGGTCTCTTAGAAAATAAGCAAGCGCTATCTACGGGTGAACATGTCTACGCGAAACATTGTATAAACCATAATTATAATGACATGTCAGTCACTTACATCTGCAGGAGAAGGCTCAAAGACCTTTCTTGTTTATACTTTGCACGGATATTTTATTTCTTTTAATTAATTGTAATTAGCTATGAACATCGCTGTGCGGAAAAATATAAGCGCCAATGCAGAATGCAAGCCGGCTGCATTCTTTGTATAGACTTGTTTCAATTTCAACTCTTTCTATTTAATTCATATAATTATAGTCTCTTATTTTTCCCTGCGTTTATTTTTTTCCTGTTTTGTCCTGTTTTATTTCGTTTTCTGATATATAAATACAAAAAGCTACGCCAGTTTCATGTCCTCTATGATTTTGTTTATAATTGTAAGTTAATTATGATTTGTTTAAACTCATTATTTCTTGTTTTGAGGTTACTATCGTTTGCATCAACTAAAACCGGAAATGCGTAGAATTTACTTAAAAGCCATCATTTTAAATTAATAAAAAGCATAACAAATTACCATTTTCCTGTTTCCGGTTAAGTTTGGGGTAATAAAAGTCAAAATTCTTTACGAGAAAAAGGGCAGTTATGATAACCTAATAACCTGAAAAGGTTCAGAGAGCTCCTTTCATGACAAGACGCAATTTCCACATGGAAAGTCAAATGGAAAAGCGTAACCAATCTTAATGTCTTGGCTGCATGCACGTACAGCGGTCGATTGCAAAAATTTTCACACGTGATAATAAATAGAGAATCAGATATCACGAGCAGACCTACAATCATAACGTCAGCTTCATCGACAGCACGCCAGTTCCTGTTCGACAGCCTTATTGTTTTGTCTTGTTTTTTTTTTAGTTATTGCCTCATATCAGGAATGGTTCCTATAATGTGAGTACATTTACAAACATACAAATTCACATACACAAGACACGCAGACCCGAAATACTTATCTGTAGGCTATAGAAAAAATTGTTTCATGCGGGAATTGAACCCGCGACACGCAGCGTAGCACTCAATCGCTGAGTTAACCGTGCTACCAAAACTCGTCAATAGCGTGTTTGCGGTGTACGTAAATGCATATCTTTTATGAGTCTGCATATCAATACCATGGTTATCAATATCTTCTTTGATATCTAAACACCCATATTAAAAGAAAAACTGATATATTAAAAGCAATTGATGTTTGTTAGTCTCGCTTATGCTCAAAAACGCTTTAAAATAGTGGTGGTTCAAAAAAAAAATAGGATAGGAAATCAATCGTAAAATTTAAAATTGAATTTTAGATGGAAAATAAGTAATAAGTACAAAGCGAGGAGAAGTGGTAGGCCGTCGCCTCCTTCTGCGAAGAAGTAGTGTTAGCAAAGAAGGTGGCCTTACGTGCACGCGCGAGGGCGCGGCCCTCACGCCCTACCCACCGGGATCCCGATCCTGATTTCCGGCCACCGTAGGCATAGGCTTGCGGACGGCGAGCAATGGGTAGCTCGCCGTCCGATCGTACGGTAACCGTTTGGATCAAGCCCAAGTCGTCGACGGCGCGTACTGTTCCACGCGCGTCTCAAAGAGATATCAGCAAATCGTAGGGGCCCAGCAGGGTCGAAGCCTATTGGGGCCAAGGGTCTACTTCTGAAAGGAAGACTCGGCGCTGGTATGAAAGGCAAGGAAGGAACAGGAGTGGGTTTTTAGTCTATAAAAGTCTGACACACCGTCGCGTTCCGCCCAAAAGCGGAAAATGTCATTCGATAATTTTTCGACCGAATGAAAAACTGACAATAAAAACTGTGCTTATATTAAAGTTAAATTATGAAATTTTCCACACGAGAATTTTTTGTTATTTTCTACCATCAGTATTATTAAATTACTACCCTGTTCCCCTAAAGAGACACTGTAATGTCATTACTTATTTTTACACTGAACTTTCCTGAAAACTCTGTTTTTCCTTAAAAAAATATAAAGGATTCGCATGTATGTAGGTATACAATGCATAGCTAGTAGACTGAGGCAAGTTATACGCCTGCGACTAATGTCAATGCCTTTTACGGTTCATGCGGTTTCTGGAGTGGAAGTGTCCTGAACGCATTTACACAATTTAGGGTAAAAATTTGAAGCAGACCCTGGAGAGGCTTTTTTTTGTAGTTGGTAAAATCATCCAATGACATCCCCCGCTCTTGAGCGGAGTGCGAAGGTTTGTCATACCTTTACTGAATAAAAACTCACTCCTGTTCCTTCTTTGCCTTCGTCCCAGGGCTCAGTTTTCCTTTCAGAAACAAACCCTTGGCCTCAGTAGGTTTCGACCCTGCTGGGCTCCTACGGTTTGCTGACATCTTCTTGAGGCGCGCGTTGAATAGTACGCGCCGTCGACGACTTGGGCTCGGTCCGGACAGTTGCCGGACGGTGAACGGCGAACAACCCATTGCTCGCCATCCGCAAGCCCGCGCCTACGCTGGCCGGAAATCACGGGCTGGGGCGTGAGGTCTGCGCCCTCGCGCGTGCCTGTTCGGCCTCGTTCTTTGGTAGCATTACTGCTTCGCAGATGGAGGCGACCGCCTGCCACTCCTCCTCGCTTTGGACCATGGCCTGTGCATACGCCCGATGCGAGAGATCGTTACCGCCGATCTCCCCCACGTGGACATGGCGGTGCTCTGCCCAGGCGGGGCACACCTCTAACCGTTTGCTCCACCATTTCCTCCGGGCAGTCCACACAGTGATCGCACCCGGCCCTTACTTCTGCATGAATCCGGTGCAGGAATTTCCCGCATTGACTATGTTCGGTGAGAACCTGCGTCATGCGAAAGGGGAGGATGCTGTTAGGTCTTACCAGCCACCCCTCAAACCCTGGAGAGGCTGCTAAGCAAGTTCTTTCCTCATATTTATGAGATAGATTTGATCCTTCAAAATTGCGATTGAGAGATTTCCCCTTTCAAAAGCAATAAAAAAAATACAAAATGTTTTTCTTTTCGAATTTCAGTTGTAATATTCCAGTTGAGGCTAACAACTTTAAAAAAAATTTGAATGCAGTTTTAATAAGAGAGTAATTTAAAAAAAAAAACTTCGAGTAAAAAATATAATATAGCTCTAATGTTTAGGTAGTATAGTTTAGCTAGATTTAGTTCCTCTCTAGGGTACTCTTCAATGTTTCAGTATGTATATGTAGGTATGGAGTGTAATCTGTGTATATACATGCATTTAACTGAAAGGCCGGTGATAATAAGGTTTTGAATTCGGACCCCAGGTAGCAAATAACTTAATCAAAATTGTATCGGTAATATTCCACGACCTGATATTTGAATCATAAATATATAGTACGGGTATAAAAATTGGGAGTGCTATTATTAAATTCGGGAAGAACTAGGTACTTTTTTTCAGCAATAGCCGGGTAAATTCACCCAGAATTTAATATAGTATGATATTTATTTTTTATTATTTTGAACTGAAGAATAAATGGATGTTTAACATATTTATTTTCTGTACAAAAACTGTCAAACCGCAATTTTCATTCCTCGTGTAAAAGTTAACATCTGACTATAGAAATATCAGTCTTTACTATAAACTACTATTGTAAATGGAGGACTCACTTTCCCTGATCTCACACGATCTGGGTTAAATGGAAGCCTAGCGATAGTGTATCGTTCTACCGTAATCGGTTCAGTACATTTATATTCTACAGGTTTTCTTCAGACAAACTATTTGCTCCTTTATAATATAAGTCTGAAAGGTGATAATCTCCTATAACAACTCAACTCTAATTCTTGAAGCATCCTTAATAAGTCTTAGAAATATAAAAGCTAAGTAGAAAGAAAATAGCCCCAAGCAATAGTAGGTGTATGTTTTCATAACATAAAGTGTTTTATATCGTCGTTAGGTCGCACGTCCTGGAACTATGGATGAACTGTAGATAACTATAGATATCCATTGTCCCCAACAAAGTAACATGGAAATTACGACCGAAACTGAGTGGGTTTTGGGTCGCCTTACTTTATTAACATATTTACGAGTACTACGCAAGTTCGGCGCCAAGGTCGTTGACTCTATGATACTCGAAAAATTAATAACGTTCCGTTTTTTACCTACGCACGAGTCGCAGCTACTAATCTTTTTGAGTGGGAATGTTTGTTTTAATGTAATAATTTTTGTTTAATCTGCTTATCCGAGAATACGTTTAACGTAGCTAGAACACGTCTCCCCGACGACACGTGAGGTAATGGCGTAGTCACCTGGTAAGCCGTTACCACAGAGCCGTCAATTCTCTCGGGTGACACTCCCAGTCACCGATCTGAAATATTTAAGCTAGCAATTTATATAAATACTCGTATTCAGAAGCTGTAAGCTGGCTGGTTACTGGCGTGATACCACGTGCGGGTTGACTGTCAGGGAAGCTCGCGATCCCGCGCTTTTCCCTTAGGTACGTACGCCCCATAGGCTCATACGTTTGAGCTTGCAGGTAATTTTCCGGTGTCAGTCGCTATCACACACGCTGTCGGTTGCTGCTACAAGTATGTAACAGGTCTAAAAATTAGTCCTAAGCTTCAATAAAATGCAGAAATTCCTATTATCGTAATATTTGGTTTGCTTATGAGAAGTGGACGAAGAAACCCCATATATTGCGGAAATAATTGCTCACGTTTATTCCAATCTCCATACCATTTGCATGTATATGCCCATATACACTATGATAAGCTCTATATTCGTACTAGTCCAGTTCCCAAACACAAAGCCAGCTCAATTTGTTATTCGTAGGTATGCAACTATGTCAGTATACCACCTGTCATATTCATGAATTTATCGTAGTAATGGCCTGTCGATGGCCAACTGCAGAACCAACACCACTCCCATGGAAGTTTTTAGTGTAATTGGACGATAGATTCATAAATAACACAGATATATTGTCAGCTACGCCGTTGCTTTGCAAAAAGAAAAGCTTCATTACGATAAGCATCTCAAATCAACAATGATGGCAAAATACACCTGAAAATGATTTTAAAATATGTTTTGTACCGTAATATAAGTTTTTGGCTTTTGATTTATACAGATGATTCGATAAACAAATTGTAGAAATGATAAACAAAACTAAACGCAAGAAATTAATAGACTTTCAAAAGAATACTTAATAAGCTCTTACAAATTAAAGAATACTTGAAAAGTAACAATTTTCATTTACAAAAAGTTGTCAGAAAAAATGGAAAACTCTGTAAAGTTCTATTTAATGAAAAAAAAAAAACTTTCATAAAATTAGGCAGTTCTTACGTCAAATTGCTTGCATACCAGTTTAGTGTCGCGCAACTGACTCAGCTTGTGTCATTTCGGATTTCACGAAACTTATATGGCAACATCCACGTGAGCTCTCAGTTTATGCGACACTTAATTAAATAAACGAGCGTGCAGGGCACGAGTCGTGGCTCGGCTGTCAAAGCGACCGCGGCTGCTGCGCGCGACGTTCGCTCGCGGCGGAGTAGCGAGCAGCACTGGCGCGCGCCCCGCGCCCCGCGCCCATCATCCCTTAAGTTCCTCGCCACAGGGTCCTCGCGAGTCGCGCCGCACCTCCAAGGTGCAGCCTGCCTGGCCGTCAAACTGCTGACTGCTCCGCTCCACCGCTGAACATCTTATTAGCATACCCGACACAAATGAAGCTGCACCCCGCACTAAGCCTACATAAGGCGGGTAACTTTTCCGGAGCAACTCTCGCTATGCAAACGAAATGCATTTTATCTCGGCACTATTCTTCTTATCTTTACGCGTACCTTCGCGAATCTCTAGGAAATGTGTATTTGGAAAATGGCTTTTCCTTACTCTAAACCGAAAGCTTTGCAGCAGATAGTATCTTCATATCTTTAGTAGACGAATTTAACATTTTGTGCAGTTTTACGTTATAACTAGTCGCTTGTAAGTACTGTAGTAGCTACTTACAGTAATTCGAGTTATCTAAACAATCACAGTTCTTTTTATCTTGGAAACCAACGCATTAACATGAAAATAGTACCTACACTATTTATTTAAAAGAACAATGTAACTGTACTTTACACAGGTACAACTTCTTTTCTGTACTTTTTCGTAATCAAAAGTGAACAAAGAACTTTCCTAGAAGCATGCACTGTGTTTAGAAAGACCGCCCACCGCGCGGGCGCTCCGCCCGCCCAGCTCTGAAACCTAATATTTTACTCAGCATGTTATGTTAAACATTTTTCTTGGAGATCTATGTACTCTACACGATAAACTGAACAAAACTGAGAGCTTTTCAAAAACCGACACTATATATATAATTTGTGGTAAGTGTCACAAAGCGAGACTTGGCTTTTTGAGGGAAAGTTACAGTATTAATTGAATAAAATATTTCAGTTAATGTGGTTGCTTCGGCAGTAGTTCAAATAAATAAACGCAATCGTAATGACATATATTATTGAAGTTACACGGGATATTATTAAGCGTCGGCGGACGTTGACCTACATTGACGCACAGACAAAATAAAATTGAATCGAAGAGTAGGCGAAGTGCACGCCCAGCCAGCTGTACCTACCGGTACACTCGCGCACCGATATCATACGCGTTCACAGACAATCATAGACGAGCACACAGACACACTCCTCCGTTTATGTGTCAATTAACACACAATACCTAATTCCAAATCATAATCCACGTTTACATGAACACATTAACACCGTTAATGTACCCATACAATACACACTCGCTTCATCCAGTAGGTACTTATATCATACTATTATCGTAAAGAGGATTTGGTTGGAATGCTGGCTGGACAGGGAAATAAATTACGCAATTGACATGCAATCGGACAGGTCATTGATTTATAGTATGTCCGTTATTTTGAAAAGATATTCGACTTTCTAATGATACCTATCACGTAATTTAATAGTAGATACATAAGATAGTAATGTTTTTTTCCATAATCAATAACAACTGGCATTGATAAAATCATTTCTATCGTTAGAATGTGTAGGTATCCAGGTAATAATAACAAACGTATCTATCTATTGGAAAACAGAATTACAGCTGAAGGCATTGTTAGAAAAGCTTTCCATTCGGGTCGTTAGTGAGATTCAAAGCGATGATTATTGCGGCCCAACTATACTCAAACAACTGAACGCTACATGACATCAATTAAGACTTTCAGGTCTGTAATGATAGATTGTTCCGTTTCTTGAACATGGTCAGGGTAACGTCTAATAGGAATATCACACCTGCACAATTATTCACAGCGCTATGGCAAGATATCGGAAGAGAGTTAACTAGGCCGACACGTAGCGCGATACACACGAGCGCATGTTTCGCCCCTCACGCAGAAACATATTAATAAATCCGGTAGATTACCCGCCAAAGAATTGATATCATAACAGCTTTTTAAACAATTAGGTAGGTAGAGTTAAATATTCTATAATTCCCCATCTAATGCTTTCAGTTGAATCGTAAAAACTGTTCCACTTCTACAATTTAGACGTATTTTATTCGATGCTAACCTGAAGTAATATTCGAGCTCACAAAATTCCAAGTGTACATTTTATTGAGTAGCTTTATAAATTTTTACGACGATTTTTATAGCATTTCGCACAATGAAACATTACCCCGGGAGCGGCGGGCAGAGCCACTGTAACAGTTTTATGTGAGGTCTACTGCGTGTTTGTTTGTTTGTATAGTTCACTTGTACCGGTTGTCCCGATGTATTGCAGTACGTTAATGCATTGAACTGTGCAGCCGTGTGTCACTCGCGGCGCCCGCCAATTCGTACTATAATGAAAACAAAACGTCGCGTTACTAAGAAATATGATCAACTTGCTACAAGTATACTTGCTCTATAGTTAGTGAAGCAATCGAATGTGAACATTTGATTTAATAGCTTCCCAAACATATGTCTACTACTAGATTTTACTAAACTATTGTAGCTTAATCATGTTTTTTTTTTAATACAGCACTCAAGTTAGTTAGTTTTTGAAAATATTCTACAAGAATGTCTAAACATCGTCGGCTGCTGTTTAGTAAATATCAACCCAAAATACACTCTAATTTTCATAAAACATTATTGATACAGCCTCAACAACCAATAAGGAAATCGGCAACATTTAAATTCAAGAACATACGAGTATCCACACGCGGAGATACTTCACATTCAAATTCTATCTATAATTCATTTTTTCCTGATTCATAAAACGGTATTTTTACACTTGACCCTACACATACTTAAAATACGGTTGTTCAATAAGTAAGGAAACGTTTTGTCAGGTACTTGGGGCCCTTCTTCGCTGCCCGAAAGGTCGGAAGCCACGATTAGCCTGCGTTTGAAGTCTTTATAGCCAGTCATTTACAGAGTAATGTGCCGCTCAAATTCAAATTTCAAAAGAGCGGTTTTACCAAATATGTCGTTACAGTATATAGCCCTGCCTGCCGGTTAAAGACTCACCTTCGGGCATTTTTCAATGAGTTTTAGATTGCCTATAATTTTTTTGGGAGGTATCATTACGCTTAATTTGAACATCGCAGAATTGGATAGCCCACTTCCGGAAGACGTATTTCGTTACCTTTCGTTAAAGATTTTTGGAAGTAAAAACTGAACTAATGTACCTACATTTTTTTTTTCGATTTTCTATTTAAAGTGTGAAAGCGATGCGAAGGTTTTAACATATACGTACATGTAATAATTTTATTCATAGAGGAAAAGGTCGTGTATATGGATGAATTTTAATAGACGATGATGAGGCTCGGAGCGCGGAAGAGTAATTACGACGGTCATCCGACACAGGCGATACCCGGCCGCGCCTGCCCTATACGTAATTTTATTTACATTTTTTAATTCAAAGCGCTTCACCAATTAGGTTTTTATTGTGCTTATGTGTACATAAAACAAACGGCAGGAGCACGTTCCTAAAACACTTTTTATGTTACCGTGTTCCAGTCCGAATTTTCATATTTTGTTGCTACCATTTAATATTTTGGGTAACATTATTTAACGAACGACTTTATAACTTAAAATTACTTGTCAATAAAGTATCAACATAATTGACCTGGGTTGATGGAAAAACCGCTCAAAATATGTAACGTGTATCAAAATTTTCCAATAGCGTTTTTGGCCGTGCACCTGGGACGGGCATTTGATACAATATCACACAATATTTTAATATTCGCCGGTGACAGCACGCACACAGGCATCTGTTCGACCGTTCGACGGCCCATGGCGGCCGAAAAGCCTCTGTACTTGATATTTTTATAGCCCTCTCCTCCCCCTCATATTATCATGAGTTACTGCCAAGTAATTTAAATATGAATACTGGTTTGACAGTTCCATGTGTCCCGTAAGATGAACAGTTACGATACTCAAACGTAGCGGGTATTTTTTGCTTTATGAAAGATATAAATTAAACCACAGTCGTTATAAAAATTATCATATTTGACAAGAAGTTAATTAACACGCTAATGTCGCAGTCGTTACAAAAGAAAAACCAAATACCTATCCGGTTCATTTTTTGAGATAAAATGAAAGAAAATATTTTAAGTTACATTTTGTTTTCATAGTCGCTGTTATTATTGTTATTGACAATAAAAAACGAATTCGATCATATATGTTCGACTGTAAACAATATGCTAATATGAAATATGCTAATAAAAAGATTCTCTAGTTTGTAATACATTTCCAAAATAACATTTGTATTCAATATTGATTTAGCTTCGGAGTTATTTTTGTACCGTTAGATATCAAAATAGAGTAACAATTACTTAGAGTCATTACTATGCTGTAAAAAGAATCCTGTGGTCCTAGGATCACAGGTTTCCTTTTCAGAAGCATTGCATTTGCATTCTAAAATGCACAGGGCTACTGATGGAACATAGGTGCGGTTTTAGCCAGTAAAAGTCTGACCCTCCCTTCCTCTCCACCCTAAAGTGAGAGAAGTCATTAGATACCTTAAAAAAACAACTTACACTATCTACGTCGTAATTGGTCTTTTTTTTATTGATACAAACCACTGCTTGACTGCAATCCCACCTGACGGTAAGCAGTGATGGAATCATTGATGGTGAGGCGCACTAGTTTATTAAAAGCCTATTCACTCTAGCCTTGAAGACACCTAAATTATAGATGGACAGGAAGAACGCAGTAGATAAATTGTTCTAGATCTAATAGTATTAATAATATAATATGTTAATTATATATGTAGTATTCATATGTTTCGATTATTCTAAGCGTGAACAATCACAACTTATAATCATGATTTCATTCTGTTATAGTGTAAAATCTAAAGTATTTCTTTTAAATATACTTTATGAGGTTTATTAGAATTAATATTCCAAATAATTTAATCCGTTTTTGCACCTCTAACATACTTTAGTACATTGCGATAAAGGCCTCAGGGAACAATTCCACAACTTCTAACTTTATTGCTTACAACAGTCCTAATTACCTAACTGGAATAACAGACCCTATTTTCAATGTAAGGCGACGGTTGAGCTTCACTAACTCAACGTGAATAACTCTAATGTGTAACGTGTAACTTTTTTGATAAGTTAACTCATTAAATACAGGGCACAAGCAAAGAACAGGGAATGTCCTCATGAACTGATTTTCAGAAAAACACATTTTAAATTAAGAAGTTACTTTATTTTTATCGAGATCGCAATAACTTTGTTTTAGCGACATGTGTTGAGTTTTTGTGGAAATTAATAGCTGAGAATAAAATTAAAAAAAAACGGGTTAGTGCATCGACTTATATTCTAGTACATATATATATCGATGGGTTAGTGTGAGTCGGACTCGCGCACTGAGGGTTTCGTACAAACTTACCTATGAAAACAGTTCGATTCCCGAATCGAACGTTAAAAGTTTTTCTTGTGACGTAACTACAAACATACAATTTTCAGATTTTCTCCTATACTTTTGCTGTGAGACCTTGCTTCATGCCAAATTTCAGGATTATAGGTCAACGTCTATGAATTTTGATTCCCTTGAGAGTGTCGAAATATAAGTTTTTGCGACATAAACGGCCGTATCTTTTTTTCGTAATCTCAGAAGTTTGACTTTTTCTCAGCTTCAAGGGACCGCAGACATAAGTATATGGTTTTAATTTCAACTCTATGCCTCTACGCGGTCCCGAGATAAAGGGTCTTGACAGACAGACTAAAACCCACCTGTGTTCCTTCAGTTGCCCTTTGCCTTCCTTTGCGGTAACTCTTTGGAACCAGTCCGCAGAATGTCTTTTACCTAAATTCTTCTTCTTATGTGATAATTTTCGTGATCTATTAATAAGCGTACATCCGGAATTCATGACACAACACTATTAACAAGAGCTGTTAGCGTCGAGAGTTATTAAAGTATGTGAAATTCCCATTTTCGTATGTGGCCTTAATTTTGAACATCAAACGAGCGTACAACTTGCGTCGTTTAGGGGAACTTCCTCAAAAATTCCACCACTCTAATTTTGTGCCGTAAAATATTTGACACCGCTTGTCGGCCTTGCGGATTCCGAAAAAACACTCGATAAGATTACAGAGCTGGAAGCATTCTTGCTTTCTTTGTCGTACGATTCGCAATGGATTTATCAAGCTATCAACGTTCGGTGTCTGCTACGAAATGGCTAATGATTTGGAAGACTAAGTGGTCCTCAAGAATTGCCACTTTTTTACTGTATTTTTTGTCCTGATACATGTCTGCCATTAGTAATGTAGGATCTTTGTCCCTCGACCAATAAACTAGAGCAATGAAGACACGATAGCACTAGAACCCGTTGATATAGCCCATGAACTGAAATGAGTAACAATAAACGAGTACACTACGGTACCTTTTATTCGACCCGAGTCAATATAATTTAAGCCGATTCGTATAATTACATTGGTGAGGTGAAATTTAATTAAATATTTAAGAAGATATAAAATGCTATAATTTTATTATTACCTCAGGCTTTGGCTAACGAAAACTTAATCAACATTATGGCTATTATTAGTCTTTATAATGACGTTTTTTGTTTGAGTTAATTAAAGAACAAAGTTTAAGTTTCTTCAACAATACTGGTTTTTAATAAATCAATCATAAGTTAGATGTGTTCCATCTCGTAGCTGAATAGAATCGATAATACCGCCTAGTGCTACTCGTAATCTTCGTCAGCATCCGCGATCAGACTACAGACGAGGCTTTTCAAGTAGCAGATCTTTTGCAATGTCTAGAGGAGATTGTTTCTTTTTATGTCAGCAGCTTTCTTGATCCCAATCATATCTACATGTTTTTATGCTCGATGCATAAAGTTTGACGAGTATTGTAGTCAAGCCTACAACTATCAGATAAGTGAGTTCGCCCTCGCCTATAAAAAGAATTTAGATATTTGTCCTCGCTCATACTTTTTATAGTCGCTACGACAGCCTCCGGTTTGCTACGAGTTTGCTACGAGCTTTCTACGAGTTTGCTACGAGCTTTCTACGACCTTGCTACGAATAAGCTACACAACCGTCAAGTCGTCGGTCCTCGAACGCGACGTAAAAGTCTGCAGAGTACTAACACCTGACCGGTTCATATATTTTACCGACCGTTATTGGCTAAAATAACTGCCGTACCTAAATGTTAACTTTAATTTAGCGATCTCCACAAGGTATCGTAGTAGGCTTTCGCTGTTAAAATACAATTAAATTTAAATGCGTTGTTTTGCCTTTACAATACCTACTTTTTATTTTAGATAAGGCGATAAACTAGCTAATCGGGCTAATTATGTTTGCTGAAGATACGCAACAACAAATGGAATCAAACATCTATTTTCTGAAGTATTTTAAGTATTGAAAATTGGAATATATGGAAAATATAAGATAACTAGCTTCTGCTAGTGGTATCACCCACGTGACAGATGAAAATTGTCCCTAAGGAACCTACTCCCCCGGTATACATTTTTTATAAATATTTTATGTGCTATTCCAAGACCGGTCTATCTGTGTACCAAATTTCATCAAAATCTGTTCAGCCGTTTGAGAGTGAAGTAACAAACATATACACACAGACACAAACTTTGCCTTTATAGTATGAAGTAACTATAATCAAAAAAGTGTAATATTTTAATGACAATTATGAACCAGTGTCAACAAAGTAAGTAACACAAACCTGCCAAATCTTAACGGAGATTATCTGACACATTTCAAATTGTACATTATCGTGTTGACATTTAGCAAGCACACAGCTCGGTAACGACTAGTGGGCCCGAGTTGTTAAGCCGAAAGGGTTCGTATATTATGATTGTTATGGGCAAAAGGCCCACTTTATTGTACTAATGTTGTGCCTTTTACGTGATCATCATTTAACGCCGATGGGCGGGCAACCCTACGACCCTAACGATGTTATAGTTTGAATACATGATTAAATCATACATCCACTCGAATTTGTACAAAGTTTTGTCTGTCATAATTATTTGGAAATATTATATTTATTAATTTGGTTGTTTGTTTTAGAGTTTACCAAGTCATGCAACGAATAACTTGAAACATAATACTGAATTATCAAACTCGTTGTTTCCCTCACAACCAGTTGATATGTCCGAAATACCGTTCAACCGAAAAGAGGACATTTACAAATAATTCCCGGTGATTCCGATTCTCAATACTTTCATTAGCCTTTACAAAGCAAACAACAGTGGAATTGTACACGCTAGTCCATTTTGTTGACTCGTATCGATTGGAAAGTTGAAGCCCAATCACTCAACGAGCCCCACGTACAACGTAATCAACACGGATATATTACTGTAATGTTTACCCAGGGCACCTAACAAACGCTGTGTGTGTAATTTCTATACGCTCTAAATGTATGTTACGCTATCAACAAAATTACTTTTGACTCTGATGAATGTTCCTACATTAATAAGCAATATCTCTTAAGTAATCATCAATTTGTCATCAATCAGCTGGCTGGGACATAATAATAAGCGAATTACTTTCGAAGATACCTTCCAAAGTACCTCTCTAAAACATTGAAATAAAATAGCTCATAAAACAGCTGCTCAAGCCGTTATCATTAATCATCCTAACTGGAACGTTCACATTATAGCCTTTCAAGATTTAAACGAATATCGAATTATTTATGTCACGCGATGTCCCGTCATTGAAATGAACAACGATTTTTACAGCAGGACCGAACATAATATTATCAGATGACGCCTCCCGGGGGACAGTAAATATTCGTGGACGCCGCGATTAGCCGCCGCCCGCGGCACACCGACATGCAACACATTTAACGCAGTGCCCACACCACTACATCCACTTACGTGACTATCTGAGAACGTTAATCAACAACAATGAACTCCATACATTACACATTACTAACTCCTGCGAGAGCCGAACAAAGAATCCAATCTAAATCCTGGCTCTATTAAAGTTTCGCAACAGGACGCTATCGGCAATAGGAACAATGATTTTTTCCATGTCCTTTGGGGCAACAAGTTGATGAAATATTTGCTCAATCGGTTGTGTAACATAGTTTCATTTATTTCACTTCACCCCAGTCACTCAACTGAAATAACAACACAGTACGGCGGACGTGAATCAGCAATAAATTTCAATGGCGATACATTCACGTATACCTCATAACTGCCGCTTTCATATATCATTAATATGTAACAATACTAACATTTCTTTTCGCCGCACAATTGACGTCACATGGTCTCATCAGTTGTGCTATACTTTTAAAAAAGTATAGTTCCAATTTATTATTTTTCATATTCGCACAGTTATATATTTTCGTATAAATTGAACAAATTATACAGAGGTAATAACATGTAGTGTATTTCGGAACTGTTCCAAATCACATGTTACAAAATGAAGCGCTAATCACGAACCGCGCCTAGCAAATTACCGAAATTAACTAAATGGTTTATGTTAAAACAGAAAACAGTAGCTGTCGGAATATAATTTTGTTGATATGGTTTTCTATTTAAGTAATAGTTGCTATGTACCAATAAAATATATTTTTTATTAACTTGAATATTAGATGGGTAAAAAAAAACATCTAAGAATAATACTGAATTCCCAGTAGCTATAAAAAACAATCTTCAAAATGGTAAGGAAAGCCTGTTTGGTCGCCGCCTCTAAATGAACCACCCCAACACTCTTGGGACAAGTAAAAACCCAGAAAAGCCTCCTTTATTAATATTTCCTATATTTTGATGCCTAATCTGACTGCTAAATATAGTTACGATGTAATGTAAATGTTAATTTCATTTTTAATCATAAAATTTAATGTAAAAGCACTTACCTACTCTGGATACGGTTTTGTTATAGATTAAGGCTTGTTTGTGACCACGTTATATTAAGAAATAAAAAAGAAAAGTATTCGTTGTAAATTTCCGAGGTACTTACTTCATGATTACCATTGTCTTTCAGTGATAAAATAAACTCTTGATAAAAATTTTTTTTAATCGTGGCTCCTCACTAGGAATTATTCCTGTATCTTAGATGCATTCACAAATATTTAAAATCACATACAGAAGACACACAGACCCAGAACAACTACCTGTAGGCCATAAAAATATTTGTTCTGTGCGGAAATCGAACCCGCAACGCGCTACGCAGCAGCCATTCGCTCAACCACTGCATCAACCATGCCGACAAATACACAGGGTGTGATTCAGGTATAGCAATAGCCCAAGTTACCAAGTAAAGCAAAAATACACATCAAAGTGCGTATGGCAAGTAATTAAGCAGATGTCAGAGCACAAACTGCGGAATAGGAAACTAAAGTGTCACCCGTCCGGTACATCGGTGGAATTAGCATCGAGCGAGTCGCCTTCATTCAACAACACGAACCAGCCATTAATCTTACACAATGTGATTGCGGTCCGAATCTCTCTTCATTATTCAATCATCCAACAACGAGTAATCTGAAGGTTCTGATAATCATGTTTCAAATTAGGGAAACATTCCATTCATCCAGTCCTTGAAACGTCTGAAGACGCTGAAAACAACTTGTTTACTAATGGTCCCAATAAAATTATCGATAAACTTGGGATTCAGATTATGTTTTCCCTTTACTTGCGCTGCGTACAACCGAACAAGTCATAAAAGTCAATAAAGGATGCTGATATAGGCCAAGGCCGGGAGCTTTTACTACTCGTAATACTACTTACAGTACAATTTACCCTTGCGACTGTACTCATCTTTTAGCTCAACTTCTAATTTATCTGCATGTAAACGTGACTCTCTCGTAGTAACGTCAATTCAAATGATATACAGACCTGTTATACGTTACACGAAATTTCTTTAAGAATTTGTTCAAAAGCTGTATGCAAAACTCGCCGCGAAGTATCAGCCTCCCAGTGATACATAATGCATAAACATCGCACCTCGACATGCAGAAGGCTGGAGGCAAGAGCTCTTCATATCTTGAGCATGGCTCCACTTAGCTGCTGCATGCGGCCCGTCCGTGTAACACTCACTCGCCACTACTCACCGATCTAATGTATTACAATCAAACGGGTATGCACTACAGTCACCCGCCGGAATAGGTTAAACGGCACGTGTACATACGTACATAAATCACGTATAGTTGGCGAGCGTTGTGCACTTGTGCGGATAAATGGATTAGTGTTCATGGATGAATTACAAATATACTATAAAATGAAACACCGTAGAACACATCTATCAACCACTCTTCAAGTATTAATTGAATTTATTAGACTGAGAGATAGATAGATATATTCTTTATTGTACACCACTAATAAAAATTATATTAGGAACTTAAAATTAATAGGGTTTCACAATGGGCGGTCTTATCGCTAAAAGCGATTTTTACAGACAACTTTTTGAGAGTTTACTGTTAAAGGAAATTATCAATAAGTACTTAAGCATCGAGAAATGTATTTATGACTAAGTTTGCTTTGTGTACCCAGAGCCCATAATTAAATCTTGAAAGGCTGCTTTCTAATTTTATACTAAGTACATATTATCAAATAATAACAAAGCCAAAATAAAAAATTATAGGTTCTTCAAATAAGTGAATAATTCTAAAGGCTAATATAAAAAAGTAACCGAAAATTTTCATCATAATACAATAACAAAACTATAGTTTCACACTGCATTTCAAAATACAGACAATATTTATTCTTTCTTCATCTTGCAGTTTTAAAACAGGCACAAAATAAAAAAAAATTGATCGCTCAGAAAAAAAAACAGCAAAAACCCATATTCAAATCCAAACAAGCGATGTCTGCGGCTAAATGTAAGTTTCTGAACCGAACTAGAGCATAAACAGTGCGTACTTGAAAAGTGCATGAGCGCGAAGCAGCTGAAGCGTAGAGTGCCCTCGAGTGTTGTAGGGTCGTTAGAAGCCGCACTGCACGCTGCACCTCCTACCAGGATTATTTAGTTAAGCATCTTTTCACTAAACCTTAATGAGACTTCTTCCTGCTTCTACGAATTTTCGAATTTAATTCTGAGACCGGATATAGGAATAAAGTCACAACAAAATTTTAGTTTTTGCTCATGATACGAGTAGTTTCCGACAGCTTGTGAGTTGTGAGCGTCTCTCACTCGTATGCTAAAACACGACTTTGTCACAAAACTTACAAAGTAGAACAGGAAGTTATATATTTGTGCAAATATGGGATCCAAACCCGAAGTATTAGCACGACGGACACATAGATATTTATTTGACAGTCGAACCCTTCAATTTTTTAGATGGAGATTCCAATGACTTCATTACTCACTAATCCATCTCCCTCTTTCACACTATTCAATAGCAATGTGATCTAAAAAATATAAAACAACATGAAAATATCCATTGCTCATTTACTAGCGCTGTAAAAGTCAACTGAAAGATTGATTCGAAACTCGTTGGCGGGCTCACCGATATAAACTAATCTATACCTACATTTGAATTTGTTATACGCTGCCATTTTTCTTCACCTATGAAGAATTTTATGTTAAAAGTACAGCAAAAGATTTGAACGAAAATATTTGTTCAAAGAACATCATTTTTTCCTTTTTAATGGCAGTTGATTTACGCTACTGGCGCGGAAATCTCCTGGACGAGAGTCAAAGAATTCTTTGAACGAGGTTTTCACTGCATCTTCGGTGTCTTTTTTGCCCTTTAAAGAGCTCTCTGAACTAAAATAAAATGACCTGATATGTTGATGTCGCTTTGAGTTGAGCTCTATACTTGCTCACTAAGAGTAAAGTGAACATTATCTGAAAACAATTCTGCAAAGTTTGAATAAATATTTTTGTGACGTTGGAACTGTTAACGAATGTTGCTTTAAATTTACAACATAGAATACGAAAAAACTGTAAACTGCATTTGTTACATACCATAACTAAAATTCTGAACTGTCAAAGTTTTGTAACGACTAGCTTATAATTTTATGTTTCTCTCCTGCCGTGGCTTTTCGGATTTTGGGGTTGTCACGTAGATATAACAGATTTACGATAAAATAATTAATGATAATCTCTTAGACAGACCCCTGGTTAATAAATAATCAGTTCTAAAATCTATTTATGCAAAAGGATATTTTTCATCCCATCATCACGGGCTTAGAAAATATATATGAGAGATAGAACCCACCATGAGTTTGTTAACACGAGATTATGCCTAAAAGCCTCTTTATGGGACGAAATATATGCAAACGGCGTCTGATGTGCTTTAGTAAAAAAATATGAAAAGTCAAAAAATAAGCCCGTGACGTCTTTCGTTCATTTACAAAAATAGAGGCAAGACGGAGTGGATATTTACTTCTTTATTATTTTAGTTGCAGGTTTTGTGATCACATGATATTTAAGCAGATAGAAACATTGTTTGTGCTCTTTTGTCCTTCAAGGTGAGTGGGTCTATTGAGTTCTTACCTACACGGGTTCAGTCTAATGGAAGACGTTTCTACGTAACATTTACTTACATTGTTTTTCAAAATTGCGAAATTCAAACGAAATTAGTTTTGCATAGTATAACCTATATTAAATATCTACATATATCAGCAGTTTAACTCACAGCTATAAACAATATTTTTATAGTAAAATATGTAAGGATAAACAACAAACTATTGTGCTAACAATCTATACATATTTTAATTAATTTTAAAGTTTTCCAACAGAACTAACTCGGCTAGCTTAGTTTAGTTGCCTACTTGCCTGTTTAGTTGTTGTTTTAAAATGAGATACTATTAAAAAACGATTAATTATAAAATAACAACAAAAAACTAAACATCGTCAGCCTATGCTGTTAAGAAATCACAATCTGTTGTTGTAAAAACGTATCACAAATAAAGTTCCCCTACAAACGTGCCATCTGAATAAATTAATTGGAATTCGTGGCATTAACATGGGAACCCGGAAAATTCGGATCGCTGACCGTCTTCGACACAATCCCTTTCGTCACTGTTTAATTTACACAAAACTACTCCGATTACATTGTTTTTTTTTCCTGTAAAAAAAAAACAATGTAATCGGTGTGTAATGTTGTGTATAAAAGGGTTTTTGCTTTATTCGCATGCGGCCGATATGGTTCTTTGACGAGACTTCGATTCAAAAAGCCCGTGACGACCGATGACCAAAATAATATTTGTATTGGTAACACGTGAAACAGTATCTAGGGCTGACTGAGGTTTATAGATATCCGTAGGTTTTAAATTATTATGTAGACATATTTACATATATGTAGGTAGGTAACTGCCACAAAAAATACAAAACAATGGTAGTTTTCTTATGGTGTTGAACTAAATGAAATAGGTGGTAGGTAGACAGACAAGACGGAAAATGAAACTAATATTTAAAAAAATCTTTTAATAATAGAGTTAACAAGGAAATAACAAATCTACTTCATAATTTGTCTGAATTTAGAGCAGTAAAAAGTACAACTTTGTAAGCAAAAGTAAGTATTATGTGTGAGTAAAATATGCTGCAGCAATAAATATCAATTGTGCGCGCGTGCAATTAAATTACATGGCCCCCACTAATGCTCCACAATTATTTTACCATTCATTGGTTGCGGGACGGAATAAAATGTACAAAATAATTGGTTAATTCCATTATCGCTTTTAAATAAATTTATCAAAACTATGTTATTAACCTTTGAAGCCCCGTGCAATCTTTTACCATAATGACTTTAGAATATTTCTTTTTTATTTTAAGCATTATTATGAATCATAAATAATATCAATAAGGTTTATTTACTTTATGAGTCATTGTATTTTCTGCAGATTAATTCGTTATTATTATTTTTCTAGGGGATTTTTTCTTTCACGTCCGCATATGAATCGTAGTTGGTGTTATCACACGATTATACTTTAATATCAATAATAATTAACGTCACTATCTTTGTTATTTTTCTTATCTAGATCATTACTCACAACTAGGTCCGACTTGTATTAAACCTTTGCACCATATTACTACTCTTTCACCTTAAAGCATATTTTCGTCACAAAACTTAGAGAGTTACGTCTTCTGGATCCACCACGGCTGTTGAATTTATCACTATCATCTTCGACACGTCTAACAAGGCATTTGAGTCTTCCAAGATCTTAATGCAAAACTTTCTTTTGTTCGAGCTCACGTTCACTTCATATTTACCAGCCGCTAACTATGAGATTTCTTATCATAGGAATCATCACATTCTATACCACTACTGTCAGCGTTATCCTCTGGATCTGAAGAGGAGTCATCGGAATCTGGGTTCACCACAAACACTCGCGAAAACCTACTGTCGCCATCCCTTGAGTCATCGGAATCCTCGTCTGACGTAACAGGCTCCTCAGGAACGCCACTTGAGAAGCCGTAACTTCTTCGAGCTATCTCTTGCTCTGAGTCACTTGAATCAGTGGAATCATTTGAAGCAGGCAATGCTTTCACCGGTTCTAAAAGACTCGGCATTGTGTTTGCTGGATTGGAAACAACAATTGAGAATCAACCTCGGCGATCACTTTTATATCGACTGATGGTTCGTTAACAAATGATCGTTCAATATCCTCCTTATCTACTACTGTTATCAGTATCGTGGGGCTTCAGCGATTGAGCAAAATCTAAGCGATAAGTTTATAAATAAGTAGTTATAAATTGTGAAAGATAAATAAGACAATAACATCTCATTACTGACCAACACAATATGAAACAGATACTCATTTGTGTGCGGCAAACCTTACATATTTTAGCGGAAACAAACCCAATGGCATCGCATTTCAAAAGAATCTCGCTGAAAAAGAAAATAAAAAACGCACAGTAGACGTTTTGTGATCAGATCACGAACATTCAATTGGGTTATCGTCAAAACATTGGAGTGTAGATATCCGTGACAAAGGCGCAACTAGATACAGCCGGCGAGCCATATCGCGCTATGTCGCCACCTCGGGCGAGCGGTTCATATAGAAATCGGGAGTTCGCGTGAATGTACCCTCTGTAGTATAAGCCCACAGTATTCGCTGTATCGGCTGTATCGAGAACAATATTCGGTCGTGTATCGGCAGTAATTGGCTGGGAGTGGGCGGATCGATCGCTCGATGTGACACAAATACCTCGTTCCGCGACGCAATCACCCTCGGTAATCCACTACCGACCTAATTGTTTCTTCTAATGACAATTGAGAATCACTTAATACGACAATTATTATCCGATGTTCTGTATCATTGCTCGATTAGACTATGTGTTATTGAATATACGCCACGTAGACTAGATAGGAGAATTAATATTTAAACTCGTTCAAAGACGCGTATTACGTCTTTGAAAGTTGAAACATGTACGGTCGTTAGGCCCTCCAAATGGTTTTCGTTATTCTGCGCGTAGCCTGCAGCAATCTCCGAGGATTGCACTTGACCTGCAATGCAAAACGCGCAACAAAAGCCGGCTACAGCGAGCGCTTACAAAACACACGGATCTTTCTGATCTAAAGAACCAAGGTTCTCTCACATACATATGTATATCCTAAGTGTCATAACGTATGAATGTATGTAAGTGTTCTAAGGAAACGCCGGTGGATGAGAATGCAACAAGCATCTGGGTCATTGCACACTGCTCTTTCGGTTCGATATGAGAGGCTTACCATATTTTGCATATGAAAATAACACACTCAGGGGCTGTAAAGTCCAAAATACATATGATATTTGTACAGTTGTCTGAGATAACATTACATGCGTTATTTTAGCAATACTTTAAGCAATGAAATTAATCTTATACTTATCAGAGCTTTGTTATATCTAACGCGTTCCACTCTTAATAAATTATAATTTGGTCTTAAATAGCTCATAAAGCTTAGGAACGTAAAATTAATCCGAGAAATATAGGTAGCGCCACCCCGCACTAACTTTCTTGCGAATCATGCAGTTTTATACGCGGTGGCTATTTCAGATTCTTTCAAAAAAAATAATAAAAATGTATTATTCGACTTGTTGAGTACTTAGTAAAGTACATACCGGAAGTTTGAAGAAAAACACAGGAGCCGTTTCAGAGGGTCTTTCTTTTGTTATTTCCTCGTTTTCTCCTGCATGCAACAATAATGGATGACATGGTCTTAACAGATTTTTGAGGAAGTTGATTGGAGTACCTCTGAATGAGCTTTTAAATTTTCAGTTAGTAACAAATAAGTTATCAAAATATCTCTAAGTGAACCACACCTCACTGTTGCTCACATTGACAAACCTTAAACGCGTATTAACTCTACAAAATCCATTCCCGTCGATTTTTGCAAGATCACAGGACTTCCTTAATCTTCGAGTCGCTCGAAAGCAAAAATGATATATCAAACGGATAAAAAATGAATGTGTGCAGAAAAGGATTATGTGTTAAGGTTTAGCCTAAGGAGCTGAAATTGCATTTATTTCTTTCAATTGGGTTGTGCTACACACGTATGTATCCGCACAATTTGATCAATACCTTCGGATTGGATTGTTCTGCAGAGTGTAGAGGAGCGCGCCGCGGCGGCGCTCGGGCCGTAAACATCGCACGGCTCCATTGAAATGTTGTCTCTGAGGGCTATGTTTTATTGAAAAACTTTTCGCGTTGCTCTTCAATACTCAGAGCGCTCCGCCCGACACGCCGTCGCCAGACTACTAACGTACCTCACCATCTAGTATGCCAATATAACACCACAGGATATCCATTATTCATTCAATTTGGAGATCACGGAAATATCCATCTTTTTGTAACAGGTACAAACAAGAATTAATTCCACCGTCGTTATCTGCCCAATTCGGCGTGCTTCAATGTAAACAGCGGAGCGGGCGCAAGGTGGTCTGAGTAAATCGCTCCATTAGGCAGTTAAAAGCTCGTCGCTATCGTCGGGACATAACTCAGCCACCCGTCTCCGCGCGGCCCTATAAATTACGCCTTTGTGCGAACGGGGCGTGCCCGCTTAAAATATGTACGACATTGTCTTCCCGGCGAAACTCCCCTTCTCATATCTCCCACTGAAATCCGCTGAAGGTCACCTAACAGTAAATTATCTATTCGTACGTTTTGCCAGCCGGCTGAGCTGCGTTGTACTTAATCCAAACTTTTATGTAGGTCACGCCCGTGTCAGAATATGTAAGTTATACTTGTAACAGGAAGAGGAAATGAGTTACGGATCTGCCATCACCCAGTATTTGTTGACAGGAAGCAAACATATCATGAAATATGATTAATGAATGCATCAATAATATTGAAAGTTATTTTTCATTTAACTGGCAATTTTCTACCTTCAACGGTGAAAAATTTCTTTATATTGCATATTCATCTATTAATCTCTAATCTCAAAAAAATCTGATTAATCCGTCTACATAAGCTGTGAACTGAAGCGCAAAGACAATGTGGCTTAAAGCTTCTCCTGCTACCTACCCCATTACGAATATACCTATTGCAGATTAATGCTTGACACAATATGGCATCACAATGCAGGATAAGCGCATTAGCAACATAGAGACAACCACCAAAACAAGTTTACCGGCTTACGTCAAACATAACAACGACAGACGAAAAAAGTCTAACAACACAAGCTAGTTTTTGACACAGTCATTTAATCCACTCGAATTTACAGTTGTAAACTGACAATAGTTCAGAACAAAATTCCGCATAAAAATTACTTGAAAAATGTGAGTAAAGTATGTGGTTTGTGAAACCAAAAAAACACGAAATAGTCCATAATTTAGGTGGAGGTACGCCTCCGTTCGCGCGCACACGGGACATTTATTAGATCTACGAGGTAGATGATGTCTGTGTTTGATTGCTGGCACGACGTATACAAACTCTTTAGGCTGTACGAAACGTAAATATTTGAACACTCTATTTCAGGTTTTGTGGTGCTTTCTAGAAAATCGAATTGATATTTTCATCATGACTATTGAAATAAAGAATGAAATCAAAACTACCCGAGTATTTATGTTTTGTAAGAAAAAGTATTTTTCACCACAGCAGCTCAAATAAGTAGGTTTTGCTGCTTGAAAACAGTGATCAAAACTCGATTTTGCTCACTGCGTGAGACAAAGTAACTTTTTAATTATTATTTTTTTTAGCCATACAATTCGAAACATTCGAACTGCACTGTACTTTGTCTCTTTCTCGCCCTTATAAAAAAGCGAGTGAGAAACATGCCATTTCAAAGTTCATTCCGATTTTGAAATTCCACCACAAAGAAAAACACGTTCGGAAATGCGTAATAAATAGAAAATATTTGTAAAATATAAAATTGTTTTTTTATAAATAAATTATTGACTTTTAAATTTATTATTGTATTTGAACAAAAATAAGAGTACCTGAGTACTTATAGCAGCAGATAAAACTGGCATTTAACCTTTAAATAATTATTTCTAGTTTCAACATTGACTGTTTTAGAACGTGCTTTAAAAAAACAGCGGAAATAAAATAGTGGCAAATAAGATTAAGAATGTTAAAATAATTGTAAAATATGAGCAAAACTAGCGACAGAGATAGTAATTATTTTAATTGAAATCATTATTAAATCTATTACTGTTAATTATTTTATTTCCCAAGTAATATGTGTTCTCGCTGCTGAAGTGAAAAATTATGTGTGTAACACGAGAGCAAAACTTTTTGCATCTCGTGCCTTTGAATCCCTCCCCTCGCTCAGGATTCTACTTTAGAATCACTCACTAACGCTCGTGATTCATTCCAAGAATCCTTCGCTTGCTTGGGACTCAAAATTAGCACTCGCAGCAAAAAAAAACTTTGCTCTCTGGTTGCACAAATAACTATTTCGAGTTTCTCCGCTTTAAACGACATCTAATTAGTCCTTCCTCCGTATCCAATATATCTACAAAGGAATTGGTCATTTCACCTACATGAACCCAATATTGTAAGTGGCCATAAAAGACGAGTTGACACGAAATTCGCTTAAACCAAGTGACTAAAGAAACAACAATGACAACGAGCAAACCTAAAATAAATTGTTGATATATTATTAAGTGATCCCCTCGAACTATCTCTACAACATAAAGTGCTCACTCGATTATCACCTGAATCATTTCGAGAGCTATCTTAGCGCTGAAAGGTACAAATAAGTGGAGATTTTGGTTGTGCTCGTGTCATTAGGCCTTAACAAGGCTTTGGGAGTCGTCGAAGCAGTGATCGAAGCTCGGTCAAGCGCGAGAGATAATACCCCCGGCTGCCCTTCCTTGTAATAACCATTCAGCGATTGAAGCCTTCGCGGAGCATTATTATATTTACTTTTTTGTTCTATAACAAACTGTAATACAAGCCTGTGGAGCTTTGGTCTATGTACCTACATAGATTTTTCTTAAAACAGTTTTACAAAATAGGTAGGAATTGATTTAATTTAATTAGGTAGGTATTGTACATGTCTCATGATTGAACCTAATATTTCGTTTCATTACTACTTTTAAACATAGTTACTATATTTGCTATACAGACTAAAAACTTACTTTTTTCCAGGAGAGCATAAAATGTAAACGATATATAGATGTTATGTTCTTTTAATCCAGTATTTTACAATGCAGTCACAAGTATCATCAAGTTGTAAAAATGAACGAAGGAATACAAATCGTCCTGGCGTTGTTTGTGCAGTGTATTGTTTCCAACTGTAAATCATTACAGCTGTATAGCTTTGTGAGGGTTGATGCACGAAGGGTAGATGCTATTTGAAATATAACTCACTGTTTTATTTCAAAATGTCAACCAAGTAACATGGATCTCTACTTAGTCACATCGAACAAGAAACAAATTTATGCGCCAAAGTAATATAGCTCATAGAATCTACACTGATTCAGAATATTATTATTTCATGATACAATATTTAAAATTATTAAAAAATTCTAGATAGAAAGTTACACACGAAAATAATAATTTTATAGGAATAAATCCTATAATTTAACACGCATTAACAATGATAAATAATAAAAGCAGTGGTGGCCGAGTAGTAACGACCCCGACTTTGGTTATGAGGTCGCGGGTTCAAACCCAACCACGCACATTACTTTGTGTAATATATTTCATCACCACTGCTCTCAAAACGGTGAAGGAAAACATCGTGAGGAAACCGACATGTACTAGAACCAAACATTCGATGACATGCGACATTCACCAACCCGCACTAGGCCCGCGTAGTGAATTACGGCCCATTGCCTCTCCTAGAGAGGAGGCCGGAGTCCCAGCAGTGGAAACATTAAAAATAGGCTGATTATGCTGTATATTATATTCAAAAATGCACATAATTCCGTTAGTTTCTACTAGAGCCACGTACCTCTAGAATTAATTACTTGTCAAACTGCGAACTGTGCCGAAGTGGTGGCAAGTTGGATCGTAGCAAAGTCGATAGTAGTAACTCTTCGCACGTGGTCTGAGTCACAAAACCCTGTTAACTAAGATGTCACGATTTGACAATGGCACGAGATAACTTCTGTGTCGTTAATATGAAATGTTTCACCTCCGTCCTTTGAGGTCACGTTTGTAGTAAACATCGCTGTAATGATGAATATTTTGGCAGTAAGATGAGTCTCTCATTAGTGATGTGAGTAAATGATGAGATAAGATGATTTGCTATCACAGTATCTATTACATAGATGGTATGGTCTGCATTCAAGACAATGCAAATTCATGTGTTTTAGTATCACACTAATATTATAAAAGCGAAAGTTTGTATTTGTTGGGCATGTATGTGAATGAAAGAACAATGGCGAAATAATAGTTCATGGAAACATCTAGAAGAGTCTCTATTATGAATGAAGACCATATTCATGATCTCAGTAAGTCTAAAAACAAAATGAATTATACTAAAAGTTTATTTGATTAATTACTTTCACTACATTCAATACAAATGGTGTTGCCACGTGCTTTTGAATCTGATAATACATAAGCCTTTTTTGTATTAACATATTTTGTAATTATATTTACGTTTACGAATCACTATTTTTTTTTCTTTTTAAGGATTCTGTGCCTCAAAAAGAAAAAATGGAACCCTTATAGGATTAATTTACTGTCTGTCTGTTTGTCTGTTAAGACCCTTTATCTCGGGAACGTGTGGAGGTATCGAGTTGAAATTAAAACCATATACTCAGGTCTGCGGTCTAGAATTCTAAAATTTGGCATGAAGCAAGGTCTCATAGCACACGTATAGGCAAAAAACCGAAAACTGTAAATTTGATGTTAGGTGGTAAAAAATATGCCAACAAATTTGTCGGGAGTTCACTATTGTTCATTGACACACGGGTAGATAATGTCCTGGAATAGAACATAGAATACTTTTTATCCATAATTAGACAATTTTCTACTTTGAAGTTAGTCACCTTAAAGGTATGCGTGTATCTACTAACTGTGTATCTACTAACTGTGTAGTTACTCACGTCAATAAAATGTATTTTCTTTCTGAAACATATTTTTACTCTCACGCCGCACTAATTCTTGTAAAAATATTCATGTATTTTTCTAATATTTCAAACTGGAAAAAAAAACTATTGGAAACTATTAAGTTATAGAAAGAAGCAAAGCATCTTTATATTCTAGTAGCAAAAAAAAAGCAATAAAGGTATCAATATCTAACAAATAAGCTTTTTCAAAATCGCACACTAAGCTTAGCAATGCTGTTTTTAAACTTTTCTAATACAAACAGCTAGCTTCACTTAAGTACTCATAAGCATAGGCTACGCAAGTAGGCAAGGTAAGTAGGCAGGCAAGTAGGCGCGGATGGCCAAATCCAAAACCATAAGTACCTAATAGCAAAAAAGTACTTATTTATTTTTGCTCAGATTTTAATGAAAGCCAGAACAGTATAAGAAATTTTTTGAAAAATTTCTTACCAGGAATCGAATCCTTTAATTTTAGAAAAGAACACACGCTTTTTTATTACACTATTCCATGTATAATATAATTAGGATAAAATTCTGGGACGTAATGGCTCATATTGTAGCACTATCTTAGTAAAAGTTACTCACTTATTTGTGTCGCAGTTTAGTTCTCTAGCCTGTTTTACTCTAACAATTTATACTAATAAAGTGGTTCACCTAAGCAGTTTCATGGCAATAGCGGTCATTGAACTGAGTATCCCTAATATCTCTTTGTAGGAACCCGAAAAGTAAACGATATTTCATTTTTCGTTAGTGAAAAAGGGTGGAGCACTACAGATGTCGATTCAGGATGGTTTTAGGTGTTTTTCCTAGCTGCTGCCAGTGTCTTCGCCTGCGTTATAGTAGAAAATTATCCCAAGGGAACAAATTCCTGGGAAAATGTCCTATGTAGGTACTATTCCAGGATATGGTCCACCCTTGTACCAAGTTTCATCGAAATCCTTTCAGCCATTAAGAAATAACAAACATACAAACACACAAAATTTCGGCTTTATGATATTAGTGCGATTTCTGTTCTTAAAATTTAGAGTGTCAATAGGTAGTCAGACCAGGTCACAACTAAATGTGAGGGGTCAATGATCGTTATTGCCGTCGCTAAAAGGAATCTTCTATAGAGACCTAATTGCTTGAAAGTATCTAGACATTTTGAGTGAAAGTAAAGTAAGCTTCCTTCATTCGGTTAATAATCATCTTTATTCGCTTCGTATAAAATTCTGTCAAGTCAACAGACTCGACGGCACCGCTTTAATGAGAAAAGTTAAATTTAATAATTCGATACTTTTACGCAGTAGTAATTTGCCCTAATTAAACAAGTTTTAACATCGGCGTGGTATTATCCGATAATGATTGTGTTGTCGGCAGCGTACCTGCGTCATACCGAACATTACACCGCTTTTATTAACTTTGCGTATCTATAAAGTATTAACGCCCCCTGTAAAGTGAAATTAAGTATTCATTTTTAATCAACACCCAGCTTTTATAGGCGGAGCAGATAGTTTGCTACTGTGTACTTTGTACTAAAGATCGTCTAAAGGGAATGCAAACGATTCGACGCAAACAAACGTCAGAGAAACCTTTCGTGCTTATTTATTGTGATTTAAAGTAGCTACTGTATCACGATCTTTGTTGACAAATCACTGTCTATACTCATCAGTCAAACAAATGTGTGATGATTTCTTATTTATCTAATACTGGTAGTAGGATATACTTAAGTATCTTTCACTCGAGAAGGTTGAAATTGATAACAAGGTTATTTTTTTTTATATAAAGCATTGCCTCACACTTGGATTAAGTCCTGTAACATGGGTGCGTTCACATAGTGTAAACTCACATACACAAGACACCAAGACCTAGATGGGCACGCCATGATTATGACGGTAAGTCCCCTCTTTGAGGAGTGGCTGGAAAGATGTCACGGCGTCCACACCTTCCGCATGATTCAGGTTCTCACCGGACATGATCAGTTCGAGAGGTTCCTGCACCGGAATTGTGCGAAAGAAACGCCCGGGTGCCACCATTGTATGGATCGCCCGAAGGACATACGGTAGAAGCGTGCCGCGCTCGGTCAGAGCACCGCCGGGTCCTCGAGGAGTTGCGGAGGGCGAGTCGCCATCCGGCTGTCCGGTAACAGTCCGATCCGAGCCCAAGTCGTCGACGGCGCGTAGTGTTCCATGCGTGCCTCAAGGAGATGTCAGCAAATCGTAGGGATCCAGCAGGGTCGAAGCCTACTGGGGCCATGGGTTAAGTGATAGTGAACCCCGAGGCCCTGGAACGCAAGGCAAATAAGGAACAAAGGATTGGGTTTTAGTCAGTAAAAGTCTGACACGCCCTCGCGCACCGCCCAAGAGCGCAAGAAGTTATTGGATGATTTCCTACCTTAAAAAAAACCTAGACCCGGAACACTTATCTGTAGGTCATACAAATATTTTTCCGTGCTGGGATTGAACCCGCGACACGCCACGCAGCAGCCAATCGGTCAACCATTGCGCCAACCATGCCGTCAAAAATGATTAATTACGACTCCTGTGTAGTAGTTCTCGTCTCTAGGTTTATATCAGTATGTATAGAATTTATAGGTAGCTCTACTTAATCGTCTTAGCTGTTTATTACATCTAAATCTTATCTAAACTGCAAAGGTTATATTACAAAGAAGAAAAACCCGCTTGGTAGTTGGCCCATTCCCCAGAGTCCCAGCAGTGGGAATATTATAAGGATTAGCCTTGATTATACTATGCTATGCTATAAAGGTGTTTATTTTTTCTTCTTCTTCTTCGTTTATTTTTTTATTCTTGATAGTTTCGCGCTTGACCGCTATCTCACCTGATGGAAAGCGACGATGTGGTCGATTAATACATAATAATATTAAACGCTTATTTAGATTTCAGAGTACCTAGTGTAAGTTTGTTTTACGTTAGCCCAATCGACACGTTTATGCGAATCGGCACTCCGATTGGCCCAAGCTTTTAACCAATTAGAGAGCCAAACGAGACAACCGTTAATAGATAACACTTACAACTTACAACACATAACGAGAGCCAGTTTATAAACTCACAACTTAACAAAAAGAAACAAACAACAACTACACACGTTTCGTGCGGCCAGGGCGCCCTCTGACGCACTAAACGTGTGTAGTTTTTACTTCTTTCATTTTTTTTAGCCCACTGCTCAACGTGCAGCGTGCAACCGTATCCAGTGGAACAACAGAGTGTCACACCTGTCCGCAAACACATTTACTATACTTTTGCTGCTGGATCTGAAACGACTCAGCAGTGACGCACTTTGCTTTCTAATAAGGTAATCTGTGGTAGTACTCTCTGTTTCAAAAATAAGTTTACAGATAGGAAGCTACACTATCTTTTAATGCCATAAGCTTTTATCCCAGAAAATGGTCGTTTGCTGTGGAACAGGCTACTGGAAGTACACAGAGGGAAAAATCTGTTTTCATATAAAAAAGTCAGTAGGTACATACGGGAATCTATGCCTCTACCTATGTATCTGTCTTAGCTGTTACATTTCTTCTATAGATACATATGAACCTATTTACATAGGATATACATACATTTACACATTTACATAGTTACTTAGAATAGTCTAAGCACGATTATCTAAGGGTCTATGCCCTAAAGGTAGGTTAAACTACGCATACGTAGGTACAATTATTATGGGTCCATGTACCTATAGGTAAATAAAAACACTTGTAATACCTACCTGACATGAAATTTACGTTTATCGCGTATGTTTGATTGTAGCACAATTTATTCAACATTGTTATTACGATGAAACACGAACAATAAAGATCCATTCACAGCAAAATGTTGACACGTCCAGCGCACGTTGCAATACATTGTCGGGTTATGTGTTCACTATTATTCAGTCGATCTTTTACAACACCGGCTAACCATTTTTGTGCGTTGGCCAAAATATTATTTTTCAACACAAATACTCGAAAACCCTACTGCTAGCGCGCTTGCAATGTATTGGTATTTCGCACGAGTGCGGAAAAACTCAGGCCCCGTTACAATTTATTATATTTATTGTATCAGGCTAGACGCACGATAGCGCGCACAGGTTGCGTGGCAGCCCCTACCAAGGCAAATGAAAAAATATCAATCGCAATTCACGAGACGTTTCTCACAGTGATTTTTTACTAAAATTGAATGAAGTTTTACTTATTCTTTTCGAACTAGTGTGTTGAAAAATCTCATTTACGGTTACAGTTTGTCGGCTCTAAAATGACCTCGTCTTCGGCTCAGGCGAGTATTCTGCCTCGACCGCAATGAATTTGCACACTTGCAAAAAATGTCCAAAACGCAATCAAAGTTATTTAGTAACTTTTTCGTGGGAAAAAGTAGACAGTTGCTCACCTGAAATTTTATTATAAGCAGATTTTACTTCGTGACCTAGCTAATCCTAACTTTTAAAATTACCCAAGGTTCAACAGTGTAGGTCATATGTAAAAATATACCTTAAAATACACGGAAACAAGTTGTCAAGACGCTTCTCGTTCCTCATAAAGATACCCAAAATAAAAATGTAGCTTTTCATACGTGCACCCAAGTTGTGCAAGCAGACACATATCCAGCTAATACTTTAACTTTATCAGGCGTCGGCGCACGGATGTAAATAAAGTTGGTGACACAAACGGGAGAAAGTCACGCTATTCCTTACTTTAGAATCTAGAATAGAATGCTTCTATTTATGTTTACAGCCGCTGATTTTCAGTGGGCAAAGATAATTTTGTACGGTTTAGTGTTTCGGTTGGAAGTCTTTTGATCTGACTTCCAACCGAAACACTCGCTTTTAAGGAAAGTTTGTGATTAAACTCCTACAGTTCGGAACTTTCGATCTAAGTTCAACAAATCCTCTTTACATACAAAGCACATTCACGTTGATATCTGTTGCTGCGTCGAATACGTCGAGCCGTCAGGCACAGCAAACAATCAACCGTTACTGGCACCAGAAACTATCTAACAGGAAGTTTTTAGGTAACCTACCTATTTCCCCATATAGGTTTTTTTCATGGCAACTTTTTGCACAACACAAGGAATTACTACAACATGTAAACTCGCATACACAATGTGGGAACGTTTGTAAGAGTTACGAAGCCCTAGAACGCAAAGGGCAAATGAAGGTGTGTTTTAGTCAGTAAAAGACTGGCAAGCCCTCTCGTTCCATCGTAGAGCGAAAGAAGTCATTTGATGACTTCCCATCTCAAAAAAAAAAAATAAGACACTGATACATTTATGAAGTTGGACTGCAAAGCTTTCAGAATTGCGTGTCCCCAATGCCACATCCGATATACTCCTAAAAGTTCCAACTAGATTAAACTTAAAACCAGGGTAAAATAATTACTTTCTTACCAACCCAATTCAAAACGCAAAAGCTGATAAAAGAACATTAAACTCTATGACCTTAGTGTTAATAATAAGGAGTATTTATATTCAAACTGTAACTAAATAGCGTCGAACAGATAACAATGACCAGCGTACTGAAACGGAATTCAGCTCAGAGAATGTTGATGAAACCGCAATACCTGTCGAGATCATTGATTGCCAGTACCAGCTTCCTGGTATTGTCGCTGTAAGATTATAACACTAATAAAATAAAAGTGAAAGTTTTTATGTCTGTATGTATGTGTATGTTTGTTACTTCTTCACCTCAAACGGTGGAACAGATTTGAAACAAAATTAGGCACGCCGTCGAAACCGGTGGTAAGCGATATACTTCGCGGAAACCACCAATTTAGGATTCTAAGTAAGAGATTCCACGAATACTTGCAAATCTGTTTCCTAATAGATGAGTAACTTGATAAGTTACTCAAGTACTCTAAATAAGGTCAACTATATAAATATAAGGTCAGATTGTTATAAATAACAATTACATAATAATTTCGCACAATAAAGACAGAGGTGAAATGTACCTACAGGTCGAACTGCAGGTCTTTGACAGATCTCTGAGATGCAGACTTATGTTATCATAAACAGTAGCAGGTGAGAACCTCTAAAATGATACATAATAAGTTAAATAAAATAAAACTAATAAAAATTTCGTCGTGTCATAGACATCCTCATATGCAATCGCTTAGCTTCGTTTTTATCAAAGCTTTTTTTATCTGATATATAAAAACCCGCCACACTATTCAGAACAACTATATTCTGCAGTCCAGAATCCTACACTTTGTACACTTCACACTTTAACACTTTTCTCTTTTTACACCCCTATTATTGTTTCTTCTATATGTTATTTTAGTGTCTTTGTCTATAATAAGTTGCCACGTAGTGATAACAGGCCACGTCACATTATGAACTTGGTGTAAATTTTTTGTCACCAAGATAGCCTGTATTTTGATTCCCCTTGTTTGGGTCACCAAGATAACCTTTATCTTGATGCCCATTGTTTGGGAATCTTTCCTAACTTTTAAAGGTCAATATTAGATTGATCTCTTTCCAAATTGATACAACAATAATTAAATAACTGTATAAATAAACTATTAGTTATTTATTTACTTAAAAGAGCCGACACAATGAAGTTCTAAGAATCCCAGAGAAGCAATTCGATGGTCTTGGATTTCGCTTTAATAAACATTGAAATTGATTGACATTTATTGTATTGAGTTTCTTTGAAATTGTTACTATTTTGGTGTTCAATCAAGTTTGTTCTAGTCTATTAATATTAATAATTAATTATATAAAAGGTAAGGCCTTATCAAATTAATTGAAGCTTTTATTTACTTAAGCACGTAACCGATCGTACACCAAGCCTAAGTTGAAACTTCAGCCGGACCCCGGCGGAAATACGGGCCGCATTTTTTATTTTGTTTTAATAGGTCAAACGGGTGTCATAATTTACACATTCCAACGCCCCTTCGACACAGCTGGCCTGGTGGAACGAACGAACGGATCTATACCTTAATGTACACAAACATTGCTATTACGTACTTTATCTTTTCCAAAGATTTATAAATGTGCTGTTAGTGAGTAGGTAAACTCAAGATCTTAGTTATATGCTTTAGTCCTTCTTATGTTACCTAGAAGCAATTAGTAGGTAGGTACTTTAGGGACCGTCAGAGATTAAAAAAAGGCTTATTTGCGTGTTATCGTAAGATTTGTTCCTACGAATTTTCTCTTTTACAATATTATAAAAAACACTCGCCAGACTTGGCCTGACAGCCTTCTAACATCTCATTTACCAATATTCTATCTTTAAACTTGAATAAGTGTTTATTTGTTATATACCATTATTCCTTAATCCGTCTAAAGAGGTCTCTACAGTACTTAAGCCAAGGTACTTTTTTGGTGTTGTGCTGACTGTTTGTGTTTGTGTTTGACTGCGCGATTGTTCGAAAGAGTTACCGTGGCCCTGAAACCGGCCATCGGTCACCGGCTCGGCCACCGTAGGAGCGGGCTAGCGGACGGCGAGTAATGGCTAGTTTGCCGTCCGGCCGTACGTCCGTAACGACCAACCCCGAGTCGACGGCACGGCGCGTTGTGTTCCACGCGAGCCTCAAAGTGATGTCAGCAAAATAGACGGGCCCACTAGGGCTGGTGCCTGCTAGGCCTACGGGATTGTTTGAAAAAATATCCGCATTCCTGGAACGCTAAGGGATACTAAAGGAACACAGTCAGTTACTCCGTAAAAGTCTGATAGTTCCTTTCGCACTCTCCACCCAGAACGGTAGGAGTCGATTAATGATGATTAGGAATGATTACCACCAAAAAAAGGTCAACTTATGACCCTATCCTTATGTAGGTTAATTGTAAAGTATCGGTACCTGCCACACCTACCATCCTACGACTGTCGACTTGGGTAGTCGTTTACACAACGGTGTCATAGGACATAAGGGCCTAACTTGAGATTCTTTATATCGTGACCAATCAAATAGTTCCCATGGGAAGAACCAACAAAAACTTTTCCACTTACAAACTGAGAATAGATTGCGGTATTTCAAACAAACTGTCCCACTTTCTTAACTTTCCCAAGTAAGCTACGCTTTATTTAATTTATGGCTGTCAAAAATATAAATAAATATTATTGTTAAATAGGTATTGGAGTAGGTAACTTAGGCATTACTTTAATTATAAAAACACGAAATATACGCCAGAAATTATTGCAATAATACTTAGAAGTTTACGAACAAAGAGCCTGCCATGGTCAATGCATAACGGCAACTTAGTCTCAAGGACCATACACAGTCTTAGTCGAAAGTGTCACAGTGTTGTCCTCAGCGTGAAAGTGAACTTAGTCCCTAAAGGACACTAGAGCTCGACCCTACAAAATGCGTCGGGAACGTCGCCGTCGGCATCCTTCTCACACGTAGTGCCGTAGCGAACGTGCTACGAGACCTACGAGTGCTACAAACGTTCGTAGCGGCTTCGTAGACAAGCGCTTGCTACGGTTTTTTGTAAACTATTCGGTTAGAATGTTAGATTATGGTTGAAGTACTCATGTTACAGGATTTAAGTAACATTTTTGTGTTGAGCTAAAAGCTTCACGATATTTTTTAAAAGTTTAGATTGTCTAAAGTTATAGTTAATAAAGTTAAGTAAAGTTAAGTTATAGTTAATATACACTGATATAAAAAACTGTACAAGTACGAGTCGGACTTACGCCCTTAAGGTACCGTACAAACGTACATATGGTTCACGATTTATGGATAAGGTTTATGTTTATGAAATTAAATGTTTTTGTTTTCTATTTATATTTGAGTTGGTAGAATGAAATATAAATTGCGGTTATCGGGGGGGGGGGGGGTCTCTCGTGCAAACTATTCAGTTTAGAAAAGAAATATTTTAGAAACCTCAATATGATTTTTAAAGAACTATCCATAAATACCCCACACGCGGGTTTGATGAAAAAAAATATTTTGACTTTCAGTTCTAAGTATGGGGAACCCCTAAAATTTAATTTAAAAAAAATTCTACTTTTGTGTGAAAATCTTAATGCGGTTCACAAAATACATCTACTTACCAAGTTTCAACAGTATAGTTGTTATAGTTTCGGTTTAGTTTCGGGTTTTTGCTATTTGGTTACGGAGCCCTAAAAACTCAATAATCTCAATACTTTTCAAAATTGGAGAAATCCGCAAACAAGATTTTCATAAAGACAAAGACACACAACTTTATCACCTTGTAATACCCGAGACCAAAATTCCAACACTACTTACATAATTGCTAGAGATCCCATAGATCTACTCCTATGACTTGAAGGTGCAATCTCTCACACAGGTAGATTTGACACGTACAAGACGAACACTTAATACAGATAGTAAGGCGAGATGTATCTGTAATGGATTTAGCCGTACTAATGGAAGTGAACCGCAGGCTTAGCGTTGCGGCCGGTTGTGCACACCTCCGCCTGGTGCCACATCCTGCAGAGCAGTGACATGCGTTAAGTAACATTGTACCTCTATGTGCACAATGGAGCGGTTACATTATTAAGTGGGAAGCAAGCAAAGCCACACTCCCAATGATGGGAATACTCTGATATTCCAGTCCTCGAGATTTATATAGCTTATAAGGCTTCTGCTGAATAACTGGAATAGGTCAGGAGCGTACTTGATATTTTATTTTATACCTAGGTACTTATCAAGAAGACCTTTTTCCTCATATTTTGACTTGCCTACTTACTTCAAGGATGGCTAGCTCAAATACAGGCAATTACTTTGGGGATTAAGAGAGATAAGATGGATTTAAAAAATCGTTAAGACAAACAAATGCTTCTTAAGGTTCTGTTCTCTGTGCTGTGACGTATTTTGTAGGATCGTGCCACTAGGTACCGTAGCACGCAAAATACCACAGCTACAGCCTACCTACAGCCTACATAAATATATAAATAGTAAGTACTACTATCGAATCAATATCATCATTTTATTTCACACATAGGTAGGTTACCTATGTTGTGGTACGGAACAATTGGGTGCATCCGACTCGTACCTACTAGTTACTAGTTCAGTTTTTCATAACGAATAGGTCATAACAATAAATCCGAATGCAGTAGATGCACCCCATCGGCATTTTGTAAATACCGACGTCTCGGACACTCCCTACGCTCCGATTCCGATGCAGTGGACGCTTAACTTTAGTCGTTTTTTTTAGGTACCTAATTATAATGCTCTGCGTTGAGCCTCGCCAAATGTACGCCGACCCTAATTGTTTATCTCTTTCAACGGACACACACAACGCAGCATTGCATAGTTTCGCTTCACACGATTGTTTTTCTTATGAGCAAGACATAATAATTAACTAGACTAACTTAGATACCTATCTACATTAATATTGCAGCAGAGATCAAATTATTTACATATAATGCAATAGATATCATAGACTAGTGACCTGCCCCAGCTTCGCACAGTTTATTTTTTATTTTTTTATTTTTGTTAGGCTCGCGCTTGACCGTGCTAAAAATCATTTCAATTCACGGGTTTTTTTTTGTTTTTTTTTTTCATTATTGATAGGCTCGCTTTTGACCACTATCTCACCTGATGGTAAGCGATGATGTGGCCGACGATGGAGCACGCTTGCCTAGAAGTAACTTATTCACTCTTGATTTAAAGACCCCTAAGTTGTAGCATAAGGAAACACAGAGTCCGGCAGGGAATTCAACTCCTTAGCTGTACGAATAATGAATGTGTTCTCAAATGGGTGGGATGTCCACCATTTACCGATGGCGAAACGCCGTACATCTAGTGGTCCGATGATGGAACGGACTTGGTGGAATTTAATTGTTCAATTCCAACGCATACTCCCCGAAACGTAATCGATAGAAAACCGATAGGCCTGCAAATCTGCGTCGAGGGTTCCTTCTATTTGGCAGAATCTTGATACTCCGATTTTTATTTGGCATAACTCACATGGCATAATCTTATTTAATCGAATATTTTTAAGGCATAAAAATTATTTAGCATAACTTTTGTTTGGCAGAATATTTACGTGTCCGAATTTACAATGGCATACTTTTATCTTGGCAGAATTTTGTTTCGCATAATTACCTTTGCCATAATTAATATTATGCATAATTTTGTTTAGCATAACATTTATTTAGAGATACGATTATTTGGTATGGGTGCATATTTGAACATCAAAAATTAAAATAGATGTATCTTCTTGTAAAAATTAGTGTTCAAAACATCAAAAACTTATAATATATGGAATAAAACTGATAATTTAAATAAAGTAAATTTATGCTGTCGAATGGTTAGATAACCTACGTGCAATGTATTTAAAATCGAATGGTCTGCAAAAGTGACATAGAATGTTCTAAATATAGCATGTATTGGTAGCATTTTCAATATTAAATTAAATTTGTGTCATAAAAAGTCAATACGTTGTGCTGCAAAATTTTGTGACAGAAACGAATCGCTGCGAAACCGACTTTACGCAGTCTTGTCTGCCCTACCCCAAGAGTGTAATTTAAACCCGCGTAGGCGCGGAGGGGTAGGGCGCGTAAGCTCGCGTGGCGCCGCCCAAACCCCGCAGCGCCGGAGCCGTGACAGAAACAATGCTTGCTGCATGTTGCATGCCTGCTTGCATGCTGCATGCCTGCTGCATGTTGCATGCCTGCTTGCATGCTGCATGCATGCTGCATGCATGCTGCATGTTGCATGCCTGCTTGCATACTACATGCATGCTGCACTATCGATATAAAATGTATGCCAAAAAACGATTCTGACTGTGAATTTTCTGCGATATGATGGTTCTGCTTTTTAATTATTATGGATATAAACATTATGCCTAAAGATGATTCTGACTAACAAAATTATGAGTTTTGAATGTATGACAACTGAGTGTATGCGAAATGATTTTCTGCGAAATGAAGTTTATGCTATCCGTTGTTATGCAAAACAATATTATGACGTAAAAAGTTCTGCTATAAAAGGTAGACCCCTGCGTCGATGCTCAAGGCTTTGGTTTTGACTTGACAAGTGCATCATCACCGATGATCCTCTTGGCTCGCTTCTCAATCGACTCCACGGCATCAAGCTGGTTTTTCACTTCTTTATTATGCATAATTCTACCTAACCGAGTTGTAACGGCATGGAACAGGCTCCCGGAAAGTGTTGTGAAAGCTCCCACATTGAACTGCTTTAAAAATCGGTTGGACAGACTAAACATCTACAAACTATATGAAACACACGCATCAGCTAAATAGCTGCTAGTGTGTCTTACCAAATAATAATAATAGTATATTATACACCTAAACTTTTTGTTTTATATAAAATAATAAAGCTATAACGTACTGCTCTTTGCTAGGTATATGATTGTTTTAAGCTGCTAATTTCAAATCTATTTTTTAGGGTTCCGAACCTCAAAAGGAAAAAACGAAACCCTTATAGGATCACTTTGTTGTGGAATTGAACTTTTTTCATAGGTAATTTTGTACAGAACCCTCAGTGCGCGAGTCCGATTCGCACTCGCACGGTTTTTTTTGTTTATGTATCAATAGTGATTAACTGCCAAAGTACTTTATTTTTTATTTTTAGCCAACTAAAATCCTTCCAGACCTTCTCCCACGCCGACATGAACCAGGACACGTTTCCAAATAATCGGCGACGGCGCACACATGTGAAATTTAGTTAAAAGTTGGCCAATATTACATGAAGTGCCTTTTCGATATCGATATTGCTAGTTTGTCTAAAATAATCATTTAACTTTTTTTATGTTAAATAAAGCTGTAATGATACTATATTTATAAGAAAATTTAAAAAAATGGCAAAAAAATTATCTTTTGTTGTAATATTTATTTTATTATATTTTTTAGTAATAGGGGTTAAAGTATGAAATTGCCGTTTTATTGTATATAGGTACTTGGAATTGACATAGAACCTTCATGGTTTAAAATTTGTGAGTGAAACTTTTTTCACATGGTACCTATGAAGTTTTTCTTTTAAAAAATGTGCTACATTTGATTATCGACTTTCAGTTGTTTTTTTTTTCAGCTTAGATAAGAAAGATAAATACTTCGAAAATTGGAGTGATTTTTGAATACGAGTTCCGACGCGGCAAAAACAGCTCGCAATATCAATGTTGCGTTTGGAGACGGGACTGCTAATGAACGCACCGTGCGATTTTGGTTTAACCTTTCGCGATGGAAACTTTGATTTGAAGAACGAACCACGTGGAAGACCACCCACACAGGTGAATAACAATGAATTGAAAGAGATGGTGGAAGTCAATCCGAGCCAAACTACCCAGGAATTAGCGGCATAGTTTAACGTTACCTTACCAACAATATTGACTCATTTGCGTCAAATCAATAAAATAAAAAAATATGAAAAATGGGTGCCACATGATTTGCTTGATCTGCAGAAAAAAACGCGTGTTGTTTTAAGGAAGAGACTTACAATATCACTAGGATAGAACTTAACTGACCTTTATGGTAGTTTTCGAAGACTTGTAATGTGAAGATTTGATGGTGTTAAAATTTGATGAAACAAAACTTCTTGCATAAATAAGTAAAGAAAGAGCTCAGGGATTTTAAATATAACCAGATCTAAACTTTAACTCTAAATACTCAATTATTTATAGCATTCCACAATGTACATACATACTTAGGTGGTAGGTGAATATTTATAAGACACAAATGTGGACCCAGTTGGGCACAGCTATGTTGTCTTTTACATATAGGAACAAAAGGCATTTCAGCTGCATACGTGCTTTTTCTCGATATCAGGACGGACGAAAGTCGGTATGTATTTAAACGGAAGTTACGGAATTATTTTCTCCACTAATAGCAGAATCGTCTCAAAACTTCTTTCCTTGCCTTATATGTATATATATATATATTAAATAAATACTATGAGTCGATAAGGCCAGACTACGAGCAGTGTCGCAACCCGAGTCCGGGGCGTGGTTACAGGCGATTCCTTCCCCTCATCTGGGCACTCTACTCGACGATGACTCTTTGCGTGTGGCGGTGGCCCAGGTGTGCGAACCTCATATATGCACCTGCGATTCTTTGGTGGAGGCCGATGGCCATCACGCACTGATCTGTCGGCGTTGCACACGGAGGTTCCCGCGTCACCACGCCCTGAACGACATGGTCCGTAGAGCCCTTATATCGGCAAACATCCCCTGCGTGCTTGAGCCTCCAGGTCTTAGCAGGTCTGAGGGTGAGGCCGGATGGGCTGACTTTGGTGCCATGGAAAAACGGGAAGTGCCTGATCTGGGACGCAACTTGCGTCGGCACTGTCGCCGTCAGTCACCTGAGTCGCACCATGTAAACTGCCTCTGCCGCCGCTGAACACGCCTGCTCTAAAAAATGGCTGAAGAACACTTTCTTGGATCAGCTTTACCATTTTGTGCCTGTTGCTGTGGAGACTGAGCAGTTGTAGTACGGAGGCAAAGTGTTTTGTGGGGGATTTGGGCCGTAGGCTCGGGGAGGCAACGGGTGACTCCTGGTCCAGGTTGTTCTTGGTGCAAAGAATGGCCATCGCTATTCAGCGAGGTAATGCGGCCACTGTTATGGGCATACTTTTACTCTAAATAAGATTTTCTTTTTTATGCACCTACCATATTGTCTCTTCACCACCCTAGGTTGTCAACTCAATTGTTTTTGCACTACTTAATTCTTGAGTTTTTCATAACTTTCACTGCATTCCAGTCTTTTTGTGGCCTACGCTCTTACTTGCGAATGGAAATTGACTGATGCGTATCTAGACAGTTATTATATATTAACTTCCGAACCGTGTGGCATTTCTGGAAACTGCGAGTTCAGTTTATACTGATAAATAAAGTAAAACAACTGTTTTTTATTATATACAGAAATTACGATATTGTTTTATACTAGCTACTTTCGTACAAAAAATATAAAAAAGCGGGCACAAGACGTGGCCGAAAGCGTAAGGTGGAACCAAGCCTCACGTTGCGGTTTTTTAACAGTGACTGTTCATCATGTAATAATTAGGTACCTGTACATTTCTTTTTGGGTTGGTAAATCTTAAACCATCAAATAACCCTTCTGGCTCTGGGTGGAAATGTGGAACATGACTGAGTGTTAGACTTGAGTGAATAAAGCACACTTTTTAACCAACTTCAAAAAAGGAGGTTATTAATTTGGTAGTATTTCTATCGCTGTTCAGGGCCACAGTAAATCTTTTGCACAATCACACAGCCCACCACTTACTTTGCCATTGTTAGCAATTTTTATGCCCAGCAGTGGAAATTAAAGCCTCAGATACATTTATAAGGGGCAATATATCGCCCAACATGATGCATTACACAATCTGTCACTACAGCATTGCCCAGTGACCTGCAACTTGCCCCCTAAAATTCACAATGCATTCCCATGATGTGGGACATATTGTTGGACAATCTGACAGTGATGTGCCGCCCGTTGGTGGACCTCTGCCCCTTAATGTATCTACAGCTTTAATAAGATTAAAGAAACAGGCTTTTACTTCAATAAATTTCAAAATTCACATAAAACTATAGAAATGTCAGACTGTCAAAGGTAACTAATAGCTTTTCAATCCTGATGTCTGGAATTGTGTGTTACATTTTAATTGTGTGTTGTTGTTGCCATAATTCATAAAACCCCAAGCGAACGCCAGCTTCACTGTTCATTGTCTTTCTATTGTCTCTAATTATGGTATTCGAAAGGCTAACCACCGATGCAGAATAAAAACTAAACATTGATATTGCATAACATTGCCATCATTCTACAAAGTAAATCCTAATTCCATAACTTAACCTTTCTTGTTAATAACTAACCAGGATTAGAAATAGAAACTACAATTATAGCTTAAACTTAGTGTTTATTCTTGGCTAGCGTCAACATTTTCTGTCTGCAGGCCCTTGATGGAGGCAACTGGTACGTAGGTCACAAGCGTGAACAGTTTGTGCGCAGAGTCTTCATCATCATTGCGTCTGCGGGACAGCCTCACGCGGACTCGGAAGGGGACATTTCTGAAACAGGCATAAGTAAATTTTTAGGACTCATATAACTGAACCAACTCTTACGAAAAATAGTCTGCTCAACGAAATAAATATGATACAAGGGTGTTATTTCTCTACTGTATTTGTCTTGCAGATATAAACCTATCAACTTTTATGTTGACAGGTTCATGTTTACTTTACTTGAAAATGACTTTTCTTTTTCATTCTATAAAACCCATAATTAAAAGATGCTGTTTGTGGATTCAAAAAGTTTCCACAACATTTGCTATTCAGTTTCTTTTAGTATACCAATGATGTTTTTATTTACTAGTCTTTTAGATAGTTTCTATATTCTGTTTATAGTTCAATTCTGACGCTTGGAACTTTTTGTCTGCCTAATAGTAGTTATCAAAAAGAAACATCACAACTTTTAGGTTATGTACTCAATATTTACTATTTGTTTGCGTCCTGTTACACTCCAGTAGTTATACTACGCGTTAATATCGAATTCTAAAACATTATCAAGTAGGTATTGAATGCCTTACCTGACACCCTTTGACCAAAGGAATTTGTTTAGGCGAGTATCCACACGAACATCGGGAGTTCCCATTTGTATCTCTGCGAATTTACGGATTTCCTTGATAGCACGGGGAGCGCGTTTCTTGAAACCTACTCCATGAAGCCGTTTGTGTAAGTTAACCGTGTATTCACGAGTTACAACTTCGTTGATGGCAGATTTGCCTTTCCTCTCTCCCTTAGGTTTTGCCATTGTGATCTGAAATAATAGCACAAAATAAGACTCACAGGGCCTAAAACAACTATTAAGAACACTTTTTATAACTAAATTCAGTTATTCCGGCATTGATTTTGTACGATTAAATCGGATTTTTTCGTAAATACACACACCTTGGAGCTTCGTGCACCAAACCAAATCAAAAAAGAAACGTCAAAGTCAAGTTCCACCTGTCAAGCGATTTTGACAGTTATGTTGTTGATAAGGCTCGTCATCGGTCGTGAAATACTCTATTAATTAATGTTTTAATTTTAGCCAGATTTAAGTGTCAGATTTTCAAATAAATCATCCTTGATATCACAATTATTTTAGAATTAACTGAAAAACAAATAGACAGTTTTTAAAAACGAAAAGTGCCAACTAACATAATAATAATAAAAACTAAATAAAAACTTACTTCACAAACTAATAATTATTCTGCAATCATTTGAAATGAGTGAGGTTCTGACAAATCCAATCCATGTTGTTATTCTGCGAGGAACAATTACTCTAAGGCCCGTATTACAGAATCTTACTCAAGTACTACTTAAACTGCGTTCAACCGATTACTGCTTGAGCGAAGAATCTCGACTTAAACGTTCAGTATATTTTAGAACTATCCTCAAACTCAAATCAAACGAAACTACGCTTGAGTAGAGATTTTGATCTCTGATTTAAATCCACAACAATTTCCATGAGAATCTATGCTCAAGCATAGTCTCGACTACACTTGCGAAAACAAAGATCAAATCTCGCCTCAAGCAGAGATTCTGAGCTGATTGTGATTTTAAAATAAGGACACATTGAGTGGAGCTCACTCAAGCACTGTTCTATAATACGTAAAAAATTTCATTTTAAAGTGACACTGCTCAGGTGATTATTGATTGTACACTCTCTGCTCAAGTCAAGTTCTAAAATGAAAACTCCGAGACTCGTTTTAAGTAATGCTTGAGTCTTGATTGTAGTTCTGTAATACGAGCCGTCTCAGTTATTTTTATCATTCAGTTATAGTTTATAACGATAAACAAAGAAAAGTGTTAAATTTCATAGAGATTTGCAACACTTTGAAATGACTGGTCGAGTCCCGAGTGGGCTGTCTGTTCCTTCCTGCATTCCAATTTTCCAAAATGCCACAAAATGATAATATCGCGAATCTGACAAAACGTGCAATTTCACAATTATTACTTAATAGTCTTAATTATTGTGGGTTGGAGTCCTGGTGTCCTGAAATACAAACCCCAAGCCTAGTTTAGGGACCACTCTCGCACAATATGCTTACTGTATCTACTTTTACCCTATAAACTATAATTATTATGTTTTGTGGCGAGAAAAATAAATTGTGACTACTTTTGGTCATATTGGCGATATAATCACTTTTATCGCAATTCGGAACGCTGGGCCTACATTAGAATGAAACATTTTGCAGAATTGGACACGTCAATTCAATAAAAACGTACTCTGTGGTCATTGTGGTCAAGAGCACGTCAAGAGTCAACTGTCAAATCATCCATCCATGTGCAACTGTGATGTGCAAAACAAAAACACTGATAGCGAAGCGCACACGTTTTTGTTAGTAAAAAACTCAAAATCTTGAAAACAAGGAATTTTGTGGCCAAGTACAATAGATAAGAAAATAAACAGAGGGATAATCGGATATTTTACATTTGTAACAAGAATATGGCCGAGATATACAAGTGAGTTATTTATCTGTAGTACTGTTCTTAAAATTTTAATGCTATCTCAAGCCGACTCCGAACCATCATAATTATTTATTTTACAGACTCATTCATCCAGTCAAGTATTTCAATGACTATTTATCGAGAAAGATACGGCCAGACGGAAGAGCATTTCATGAACAGCGTAACATTAAATTAAATGTCAATTCTATAAAAGCAGCAGATGCTTCGGCGGTAGTCAAATGCGGGAACACTACGGTTGTTTGTGGAATCAAGCTGGTAATTTTTATTCCTATATGAATGTATTAAATGTTTATAAACTTAGTAAAATTAATTGCAACAATATCCTTTGTAGGAACTAGCAACACCAAAAGCAGAAGAACCAGATGTGGGTTTCCTTGTTACTAATGTGGAACTACCACCATTATGTTCTTCCAAATATAGACCTGGTCCACCTACAGACAGTGCTCAAGTCACCAGTACCCTTGTTGCAGACATTATCACAAATTCTAAATGCATTAATCTAAAAGACCTGAGCATAGTACACGATAAGTTAGCGTGGGTGCTATATTGTGATATGGTCTGTATAGACAATGATGGAAGTTTAGTTGATGCTTGTATTATGACATTAATGGCCAGTTTAAAAACATGTAAGTTGAACTATTCACAACAATACTGTAGAGTTCTCCAAATGCATAAAAAGCAGACTTGATATCATGTATGAACATTTTCAGTAACACTTCCAACGGTGACATATGATCCAGAAACTGAAGAAATCTCTGTAGATACAAGTGTGAGAACAAAGTTAAATGTAAATGGTTTACCAGTGGCAACAAGCTTTGCTCTATACAAACATGACCAAAGGTAAATAATTTTGACAATTAAATTAGAGGTAAGTAAAGATATTTTATAGTAATTCATTTTAAAACTGTTTATTTTTTACAGCAATATTGTTTTAGCAGACCCTTCATCATATGAAGAAGAAATGTGTGGAGGCATTGGTGCTAATTTAATAATGTGCTACAACAAAGGTATACTGTGCGGCTCTCAAAAGTTTGGTGGTTGTAACCTTTCTATAGAATGTGAAGATAAGGCTCTTAAAATAGCCAAAGAAAGGGCTCAAGTGGTTGAAGAAGTTGTTGATGTCTGCATCAAAAATTATGAATTAGAAATTAATAAATAGTATCTGTATTATTTTCATTTAATTTATCCTTGTGTATGCATGTTGTCCTTGTTATCTGAGTCTCCGTCACGGGCAATATATGGTCACGGGTAATAGTAAGTCAAAAATTTGACAATAGACAGTTAAGATTTCACGTGTCTCTATCGTTACTTATAGTCGATTTTTTTTTTACATATTTTATTTTGTCAGGTCAGGTCACATTTGTGATATATTCCACATATCAATTGCCTTATCTGACTAATTTGATTATCTGTGACTGATGACTGACTAGCTTTTGTTAGGTATTACACTCTAGTAGTGAGCGAGCGCAACGGCGATATGTATAATTTAGAACATCGGCTCAAAAGATACAAATGGAACATTTGAAACATCGGCTCACAAGATACAAACAGAACATTTGAAACATTGGCTCACAAGATACAAACGGAACATTTGGAACAACGGCTCAAAAGATACAGACACTGACTGTTATAAATCGTGATCTGTTACGTTGCGCCATATATACACCGTTTTATTTAATTGAATTTTAATCTAAGAATAATTTAAAACAGATGTTTTTAGTTTAGTTCATTAAAACTACGTATTTACGTTTTAATTTGAATTCTAAAAAGTCTGTCAGGTCACCTAAAGTAAAGAGTGTTTCAGTGTTCCAAATGATCCATTTAAAACATTACTGCTGTTCCAATCTTTCGGAACAGTAAGTTGGTTCATTAAAGATACTTTTACTTACACAGTCCTACTTTGGCGGGATTTCTCCGATTGAAGTTCATTGGGTTTTAATTATTTGCAAATTGATTCCTAGTGGATAATAAGATGTAAAATTGCTGTAGATTTGTATCTCAAGTATGTGCACAATTGGTTAAAACGTGGAATCATTGAATCAGGCGTGATCTTGGTAAAATGGAGCTGAGAATTTTATTGTTGTGTTTTTATTCTACCTCAGCGAAGTTTGTCCAGAAGGTTGACTAGAGATACTTGCTGCTAAATACTACAAAATCATTAAATTGTTTACATCCGTATTCTAATGATAAACCAACTAGAAACATGTAATCTCTATTATTGTAACTGAAGGACTTTGTATCCATGGTCAAGAAATAAATTAAAAAGGAGAGTTTGATATGACAGTAAGAATGAATTTATGTGCTGGTAACTAGAGATGGGTCGTACTAGGCAAATCTTGGACTAGGTGCACCTAGTCCAAGTCCGTACAAATACTCGATCCAAATACCTGTTCCACCTAGTCCATGAAATACGCATACTTAGATTAGATACTTAGTCTTTGCGTAACAACGATACGTGTAGTACGTACGTACGCAGTAATGAATTGTAATCTTCCCTTCATACTTTGCACAGGCTTAAGACTGTCAACGTATAGATTTATCTAATTGTTATAATTGCTTTTTGTTTTGTATTTTTTAAAATCACGTAACTATAATTATACAATCATTGCTTTTGTTTTTTTTTAAAAATCACAACTATTTACAAACATTGTTTTTTTTTTTTTTTTTAAATCACGTAACTGTTTACAATCATTGTTTTTTTAAGATACACGTAGAAAATCAGTCTTTGGAATTGACACTACTTCCTTGGGGACCCATTTTTCAAAACAATAAACACATTAATTAATTTCTTACTAAAAATAGATCTAAGTTCTTTAACAATATATTAAAACTTCGTTACGAAAACCGATCACTAAATAAGTCCCATAGAAGTTAGCGACGTCGAGCAGGTATCATACGTCAATCGAGATCACATTCGCACGAGTCCGTACTTGATACTCGACTGCATCATAGTCTTCATTCGCATCGAGTATTGTCAAAGTATCTATTCTACCTATTCTATAAAGTCTGCCTAGTGCCTAGTCCTGACTAGTCTCGATCTCGAGTATTGACAGACAAGGATGGAAAGACTGCGGAATAGTGTAGTTAAAAAAGGACAGAATATATTCTTCCACAACACGGTGCGCGTCGCGTAACTTTTATGCCATTGATATATGGTTCAAATTCAAACGACTGGCACACGTATGATCTATGTAAATACGAGTGCGCATTGCGTTACTTTTATGCGTTTTGAATTAAGGTTCAAATTCAAGTGACTGACTCATGAATGATTTTGGCAAACATGGATGAGTTAGGACTATGCTGCTATCTCGCTTCACCGCGTCATCGTGACGCGGTGAAGCGAGATAGCAGCATAGTCCAGTACAGTCGGTACTTCGATTCGCGCGGGCCGCGGGTGCCGTGCACTGCGTAGGCACAGTGAGACTAGATGGATCAAGTATTTTAAAAGTTAGAATAGGTGCAGCCTAGTCTCGTTAAATACCTAATCCCTGGATCTGTTCTAGTATATACGCTTCATCTCTACTGGTAACATTCAATTAAAATGTCACCACGTCTCAAAATATCAAATTATGTTATTGAGGTAAACTATTTTACTTTTTTTAAACAAAGATTTGTAAAGTATTAAAATTTGACTAATCAAGTAAATAAAGTGCCGTCCTTTCATTTAAATCTATTCTATTGACAGAAAATAATGTAAAAACGTTGTTTAATTATATACGTCATCATCGCAAGTCACCACTTATTTGATTGATATTTTTCAATATATTGTGTTTTCAAATATCTCCTAATGACGCTGATAATTATCGTTTTTAGAGGCTGTCTAATATAGACACGAATGAAACCACAGGATGTCTATACGGCCTCATGTACGATGGCACATTGCTTGTGGTTGGACTGAGCTTAGAATTATTTGAAAATGAGAAGAACACTTATAGGCAATTGCTCCTCAACCTTCCTGCTGAGATAGAACTATGTGGCGTCGTAAGATTCGGTGAATCTTTGACTACTGGGACTACAATGAAAGAAATATTGCAGGTAATGGTCATTCGTATATGCTTTCTCTGACGATAACTTGTCCCAATGAATTTATTTATAAGCTTTCCCTATTAAAATTGATATTTTATGTTTTAATGTACACAGTGCAATTTATGAATTAATTAAACCGGCATTCACTCGCTCATTGTCTTTCTAGTGTCTCTAATTATGATATTCGAAAGGTTAAATACAATTGTATTGAATTTAGTATTCTTGTTTGACCCTTTAATGATTTCTTAATTCATTTATATTCTCTGCATCCAATTTAAATTGATATGTTTATTAATCATGTATTTTTTTTAGGATGTTGATATAACAGACAATCCTCTGGTAATGATAGTCAATGAAAAGAAAGAAATGAAAACTCATTTTCTGGTCCATGACAAGTTTGAAGAGACCAAATATGAAGTGTTGAGCACTGATGAAATGTGGAAACAGTTTGTACATGTACGCTTGAATACAATACTACCTCTGACCTGTGAAGCAACAATATCTGGTGTCAAAAATATCTTGCAGAACAAGAGGAAAAAGGTAAACTTACTACTATATTATAAACACAAAAAGTTTGTATGTATGGATGTTGGTTACTCTTTAAAGAAAAAAGAAAGAAAGAAAAACTGTTCATGTGTTCTGTTTGTGTTGTGTTGTTGTTGTGTTCTTTCACGCAAAAACTACTGAATGTATTTTAATTCAACTTTATAAATATTTAGTTTATACATCAGCAAAACATAGGCTATAATTTATAAAGTTTTTGTAAGTTACTGAAAGTACTAATCCTGTGCAGACTAAGTCACAAGCACCAGCTAGTTGACTATAATTTAAATTATTATTATTTCATGAACCATATTAATTTTCTATTTCAAGCATTATGTATTGATTACTTTGATGTAATCAATACATAATGCATGAAATAGATGGATGAGCAGCTCATATTAAGTTGTTGATCCCATCTGTAATTTGTAGATCTGTGAATTTTGTGATGGATAGCTAGAAACCAGTAAATTGGACACCAGGTTTGCAATGGGATACCATGTTACCCTGATACATAGTTGTGATGGTCAATAGGCAAAAATACTAGTACCCAGCAGCATCCTGATAGACTAAAAGCTGAGCCCAAATTGATTTTCTTTCTTTCTAAGTAGTTCGAAAAAAAAGCTAGGCAGGTTTAATATCCTGAAATTAGATAATACCAAGATTGCTCATGTTAAGCTAATGAAATGTAAAAAGTAACCTTATTAATTCATTATTTTACCTTGTGTATGCCGTAATTAGAGACACAATTAAAACGCAATTGTCTCGCATGGATCTGTGCACCAGGCATTCAATATTCAACTTCACACTAGTCTATCAAGAGCGAAAGGTATGCGTGTGCATATTTTAGTTACTCCTTCGTACTCTAACAGCTGAACAAATTCAAAGAGAATTCAGAGAAAATATTTTTAAAATATAAAACATATTATTCCACCAATATCAAGAACAGGATCCAAGCTCCCAGCCGTCAGGGTTTCAGAGAGAAGCAGCTCACAATGTTCATTTTGTGAATGAAGCTCTTCATTCAGCTGCCTAACGTGAGTGTGGATCCTAAAAAAGTTGTTGGTTGTAGTTTGTGGCTGTAAAGCCATTGGCCGACACAACTATTGTACAATTATTACTGACTCCACATACATATTGGACAACCACAAGCCACAAGCCAAGTCAAGATATTTGATTTGCTTACCTTTCTCGGTTTTCACTCGTCATGTCAACCGTCATTGCAAGTCTCTTACTTCGGTCAACTGCCACCATATCAAGCTCAGGTCACAGTAGTCCAGTCAGTGAAGATGATCAACCCCAGTACAATATAATATGACCACTATCGAGAACTGGGTTAGGCACATACCTTTAGTATGGCCATTTCTTTGTTAAGTTGCTGATAGATAATCCTGGCTACAAGGTTATGCTTATGCAAGTACTCTACATTAGCTAAACGAGAACATTAGAGAGATAATGTGTCGGGTTGGTTCTCACCGTCGGTGACATGACATGTCCGACGGATGTCATCAGTTGTTTCCAGAGGTCCACGAGTCTATTGTTCTCGAAAAAATTAAAATTTATACTTTAGTTCCCAACTCCCTATGGGTCCATGAGAATGTGCGGTACCGTTAACAATTTAAGCTTGGATGACAGATAAATGTTTATTATTTCAATGAAATAAAAAACGCGAGCCTTGAGCTTGGACTGAAGATAAATATGTCGAAGACCATGACCAGCTCTACAAAGAACATAATATGTAGGTAATCTATTTGGGCGGAGAGAATGTATAATATGTCCAAGACCTACTTGGGCCTAGTAGTCTCTTTCCAGGCAAGGCAAGACAAGGAAATAACACGCCGAAAAAAAAATGCCTGGATGAGCTACTGTTCCATTAATTAACATGATTGTGTATTCTACCCATTCTGACCTAGGCAGAACATACTTCGTCTTTGACTAACATCTAAAAGTCCAAACTTAAAGATTGCCGACGTGCTATGGAGCGCAGTATACTAGGTGTCACGTTCACTATATATAGGCTCTAGAGTCATGGCAACTCTTTCAAAAATTCTCGATGTTTTTACTGGCGTACTTTGAATGAATCTCCTGGACTCGTTGAGAATTGATGTAGGAACTTTTAAAACACGATTAAAGTTTTGTAATGGACCCGTTGGGAAAAGAAAAAAAAAAACATAGAATGGACCTCTGGTAACAACCCATGTCATCCATCGGCGTCCTTAACAATAAATCTCGGGTAGTTATTCATCATCATAATTTCGCTCATAATTACACAGATAAAACTTTCGGTTTCCATAAATGAGTCACCGAAACGCAGCCGGACTTGTATGGCCCGGAAAAAGCCCCCGTGAAGATCCTTTCTCTGCTATAACTCCCTGCAATCGTTAATTTGCGCCAGTTCTCAGAAGTCAAAGAGAACAGGTTGCGTCCCTAGTCCTTGGTCGGCTTGTAGGAAATATTTATTTAAACATAAAGTTTTATAGCTATTAGTAAAAAAACACTGTACGCGGCGCGTAATGGTAACGTAGGTACGCAAAATGGTAGAAAATATACCATTTTAAAAGCCTCGGCCGCCACCCTTCCGCGGGATGTATATTAGTTTAATCAACGACGACCGTGGGTGATACATTCGATATGCAGTCAGCACTGTATGGGCCATCCAGGGAGTCAAGTTCTGTTTGAGTCAATTTACGCCGAAAGAATGCATCAATATGACGCAAACGTTGAAAACGCGCACCTTATTTCCGCTTAATAGAAGGCCTTCTTCAGGCAGCCAAAGAAGCGCTCCTTAAAATTTCTTCAAGTAAAACAAAACAAACAAATGATAACAGTAACATAGATACCCAACGATTCCGACATACTCAAGTACTTATAGGTTCCATATAGAATCCGAAAGTTCACACGGATTCCACAATCTTCCCTATTTTTGGATGCATAACCGCGCATTTCGTCACACCAAATTCCATCCTGATGGCGCTACTAAAAGTTTTAGTTGTTCTATCAGTTGCAGACTACGGGGACAAGGAATTTCAAGTCATCTATGTAAAGGAGCTGTTCAACCGATAGTCTAAACCTGAATAAAACAGCAGTGTGCTTAGAGTATTCAAGGCTAGACAAACCAAAACAAACTTAGACTATATCGAAATATACATTTCTCGCTCGATGCTTACCGGTTAAATACTCCTCTGGTTATCCACGATAGCAAAATATTATAGACGTGTATCAATTTTATACAATCCTAGCACCCTCATGAGCCACGTATGAGGCACAGGTTGTCGGCCTTTTTATAGTCAATCCGACACGTCAATACATCCTTTTGGGGACGCCGAACCTGTTGCTTGAGACCCATTCCTACATCAACGGATGGACTGCACGGGCTATATAATAGGAGCGTAATTATCGCAATTTCTAGTTGAATCGCACTTTCTAATCAGATTTAGTGTGACTGACAAGCACCGACCAGAACGGACACATGGCGTCATCATCCAGCAGGCGCGATATGCCTTGGTTCGATTGCTCTCAAGCTCCATATTCTTCTACAGCTTTCATTAATTTACGATTTTGGATATATATCGCTATATCGCAGGCTGTGCCATACGTACATGGTTTGCATAACCTTCTGCTTCTGGAAATTAAATAATTATTATTACCATAAATGTAATAATAATTCATTTCTATGGTGCAATAAATTAATGATTGATTGAAACAAGGTTTCAAAGTTTTCATAAGGAGACTGGAAACCGATGGAATTCTGCTCCTTAAGATATATTTCGACTGCATTCATCTCTTATTTAACATTTATATTTATTATCACAGATTGCATCTGGCCAAGTATCATTCCATGTTGATGGAACATCAGTATACCTGTTTGGTGTTGCCTCAGATGTGGGCCTGACAGGCACCAGCACAGAGGCAACCATAGGAGAATTGGTTGACTCTATGAGCCCAGAACAGCCTAAGAAGAAGAAGCATAATACGAATACTGTAGTAAGTATGATTTTTACTTATTTAATCTTAGATAGTGAATGTCCAACTCTTCAAATTTTTGGTCCTAGGACATGCTGTTTTCCTCGTTATGTTTTCATAACCAAATTGAGAGAAAATTGCTTTGAAAAAAATAAATAAAAACAGGCTTCAGCTGAGTTTATTGTTTATTATAAGGTAACCGTTAGAAGATCTAATTACAAAAATTCCTTTACCGACGGAAAGCTACAGTATCGCTGAGTAACATAGGCTACTCGTAATGTTCAGGGATAGAAGGATAGAACCCATGGGGCAGAGCTAGTTTTAGATATAGAAACGAAATGCATGTAAACTGTGAATTATATTTTAATATATTTGTTTAATTTCAGGAAATAGTACCAATAAATCTTGTATTGAAGACAACCAAGGATATTTTGTCAGATAAGCTTGTGAAGACTGCAGTTAAAATGATGACCACTCAAAGAAAACGTGAGAAATAATTTATGGAACCTAGATAAAGTTAAACTGTTAAATTAAAAAATAGGTTAAAATTAGCTTTAAATATATTTTTTCAATTATCATTGTTTCAGCTGCATTTTGCATTAGTATGCCTTTGAGAATAGATACTTTGGCAATAATCCATCGAAACACAAAGTTACTGGAACTTTATACTGTTCTTGTGGAAGCTGCCTGCAGATCACTCAGATTACTTGAAAGCATCCTAATAGAACAACTAGGTTTGTATATTTTTATTACGTAGTATAGTTACTAGAGGTTGAGCATCTCCACACGAGGGAAATGAAAATCCTTAGATGGGCTGGATGTGTAACCCAGCTAGACAAAGTGCGAAACAAATATGTCAGAGGATTATTTAAGGTGTACCAATTGTCGAAATGTTGCAAGAAAGTCGCATGCGATGGTACGGTCATTTCCTTAGACCAAATGACTTGATGATCACCTGGTGGTTAAATATGCAAAAATAAATCCAGCAAGCGAGTCTGAGTGCACAAATAAACCAGAACAGAGCTTTCTGGCGTAAACGTACAAGGTGACCCGACCCCAGCTCAACTGGGAAGAGGGTTGGAAAAAAGAAGAGAATAACCAGTCGAGTGTTTTATGCCAGATCGAATTATAGAAGGTATATTTTACACAGGCGTAAGTGACAAAGCTGACGATCTACAAACCGAAGTTTTTCTAATTTTAACAGAGAATTCACTTTGCTTGTGATAGGGCTCACTCGGTGTGTGAATGAATTCGCTAGGCTAGCTCGATTTGTGAGGTATCTTCACATCACTCGTTTGGCTCGTGGGAAGGCCGATTTCGCTTGTTCGGAGTGCCAACGCCACCAATTGACGGTTAAGCAAAAGTATCTAACCCCACAACATTTTTTTTTTATATTACTTTCATGACTCATAACTTTTACTGTCATGACTTTTTTTGAATAACGGTTTTAAAATGTTAGTAAAGAAATTCAATTTATGCTTTTAATTTGTATTTTTAGTGTGAATGTCCGCGCTCTGGGTATCAGTATTATATTATGAGTAATGATTATTCTAAGTCATATAAATAAATATTTACTTTAGGACAAGAAGGCATTGGAGATGGTGCTGGGCTACGTTTACCTGAAACTTTCCACTTCCTGCCACAAGAATTGGGACATTTCGTCACTAGAGTAGTACCTAAAGCTATACCAGATGAAAGCATGGGTAAGTTTTTATATTTTGCGTGTGTCTCATTGACTCGACTAGAAAATAGACTCGACTCGACTCATTTCACTAATTAGTTCATGTAATAATAATAATTATGTAATTTATAAAATGTTTTTGTATATTTACAGAAAAAGAACGGCGTTTGTTGCATGAACAATTAGGTTTGCCCCTGAATAGGCCCTTATTCCGTAGAGGTAATGCGTATTCTGACAAAACCGGCGGACGTTTGGTGAACCCTCATGAAGCTATACCACAACAGCCATTGAAGCCCGACGTCACGGTGGCACTCGTGCGAGGGCGGTACACCTACCACCACTACATGCAGGACAACTTCAATGATGACGGATGGGGTTGCGCCTATCGCTCCATGCAAACTATATTCTCGTGGTTCAGGTAAGATTTTTTTGTTTCAAGACATGTAGGACATTCTTTTTTTTTTAACCAACAATTACTTATCCCTCTTGAAAAATAATGTAAATAGCGTATTTACTGTTTTTTTTTAGTTTCTCAGTTTTCTTTTATTTTAAATTAATTAGTAAAATAAGTACTATATTTAGGGGCTTTAAATTGGATGAGTACTTTTTTTTTCGTGACAGTTTAGACGAAATACGCCAGCGCCACTGTCAGACTTTGTTGTACTGCTCGGTTCTCGATAGAAAAGAAAAACGTCTAGTCTATTTTCTATTAAAAAGAACATTTGAGAACATTTATTGTAATATTTTCAGGTTCCAGGGATACACAACCGTTGACATACCAACTCACAGAGATATTCAACAGTGCCTTGTAAACATTGGTGATAAACAACCCTCGTTCTTAGGGTCAAAACAGTGGATAGGTTCCACAGAAGTGATGTTTTGTTTAGAAACACTTTTAAACGTTCAATCAAGGATTATATTCGCTAATACTGGAGCTGAATTACAGAGTTATGCTCATGACCTTGTTCATCACTTCCAGACACATGGGAGTCCAATTATGATTGGTAAGTGTCATAATTTTAAATTCGAAGCTCTTCGAGCGTCAAATGGTACTATAATTTTAATCGAATCAAATCATTTATTTACTCAAACAAATGATCTGATTTAAATTTTATCAAAACGAATCATCATTTCAGCCGAAACGAATACCTATCTATAATTTTTTACACAACTGAAGACAGATGTTTAAATACATTCTTATATAGAACTTTCTTCTGTGGTTCTATTTACTTACATATTAAAAACGGATACTTTTTTGTAGGTGGCGGAGTACTGGCGCACACAATTCTGGGGGTGGAATACAACTCGGCGACTAATGACATCCGCTATCTAATCTTAGATCCCCACTACACGGGCGCAGAAGATTTGTCCACCGTCATCAGCAAGGGCTGGTGTGGGTGGAAGAATTCCGACTTCTGGAATAAAACTGCTCACTATAATCTTTGTTTGCCACAAACAAAACCTGCTATTTAAGAACTCATTCGTATTATAAACAATTCAAAATAATGTTTTTGAACATAATAATTTTCCCATTATTCTGTTCGTAGTTGCCAATAGTTAGAACTATGTTTCGAAAGCTGTGATAATCGGCTTCTATAAGCCCATAGATTCCACACACGTGCATTTTTTTACAGATACTGCAAAGGTGTAACCTGTTTTAATATTTAACTAAGGATTTTTTCTCATGTTCAAATGCTAATTAAAAATATGGACCCTGATTTCTTCCTATTTTGTCAAGAATCCTATTTTGTATTTCACGACTTTGAAACCAAAAACAAAAGACTAACATAAGCTCAACGCGAACGGAAAAATTATGATTATTTGATCAAAAGTTGATAATTATCTAGGATTAGGTTACACTAAGCATGTTTTTATACTTGTTCAAATATTTTGGATGTTTGTTAGTTTCAGTCATTTTGATTAGCTGCTATTATTAAAGTCGTCGCCTCAAATTATCAACTACGTAAACAACATGATTTTTATACTTATTCCGTATAATACCTACGCGAGTCTTTTAATTTGCTTATCGTCACTTTATTATCGTGGTTTAATATCAAGCATGTAAGTTAAATGGAATTGTTATATTTTATAATAAATAAAGTATAAATAAAAATGTGATTTTACTATTAACTTGCGACCTGCTCCTACCCGCACGATTTCCAAGACTACAAATTACAGAAATATCTATATCCGCTCATTTGCGACAAGAATGACAGAGGATCTACCCAAATCAAAAAATTGATATTCGTGGCCATTCAAAAGACAATGTGAGGATATATTACACACACTCTGTATAACAAAAGCACATTTTTTTACCAGGATGCCAGAGAAGTTCATTTGACCAATCTTGGCTAAAGTGGTGTAACAGCTTACACACATCTTAATTCCAGTCATCCTTATGGTCGCTGCCTCAGTTTCTAACAACTGGTGTTCCATCCGCTTAACAAGATAGGTTGTCCCGCAGAACCCAAAAATTATACACCAATTAGGTGCCTACATGATTGTTGCCGCCTTATAAACTTCTTACTTGGCCAACGCTGCGTTAGGGTGTTTTTAATATCGTGCGGATTTCATCGCTCATGCGGGACTGCTCCGCACGCGTAATCCCCGAAAAGTATTTATTATGTTTTTCTTTCTAATGCGTGGAATACGCACGCGAGACCTGTTTTATTGCATTTTAAAATTTTCTGCATGCGGAGCAAATCCGCACGATATTAAAAACACCCGTCGCGTGACTATGCGCGTGGTGTACATGTAGTCGTGTCGATGGAGAACTTGAATCTATTATTACGTAGCACAACGGAAGCGGGGCGCGAATGCCCGCGCGGCGAGCAGTGACGCTGCACTTTTGTATGAGACCGCGCGGGCGCCCGCGTATCTCAGCGTCGCCCTTACCCTTACATTCGTCCAGGGTCCTTACCATGAAGTGTTAATATGTATGTCGTGCGAGCGAGTAAGATGGATGGATCTATACACCATATAAAGCTCCATCCCTTTAACAGTTCAGTTTAGGTCGTCAAATGGATCGCGTTAAGAGCTTCTGGTAGAGCCTCTAAAACCAAAAACATTAAGAGTAACTCAATTGTTTGCCTCTCAGAATCGATGTAGGTCTGGGTCCCGCGGTACTAAGAAGCTACTCCTCATTGTCTTGCCCATAAGTCGTGGTTCGTCGATCCGGCAAGGATTTGTCGTCTATACTGGATAGATTAGATTATAAGAAGGCTCTATGCCACATAGTTACCTGGCATATAATGGTGTCTCATTTTCGTCAAGTCGTGTATGAGGCAGTGAAAGATCGTCCTTCGCTATCCAGGATTTCGATCAAATCAATGGAGTGATGAGCCTATAATAATGAAGATTTCAGCAGTATATTCAATGTACTCTCTTTGGATTTCAGGGCGACAGATTAAGTCAGTCTTCAGGCCTGTGCTATCGGTTGACAACAGATGGTCACCTTCTTTACATGGATCGCCTGAAACTCTTTGCTTCTAACAATTTGCGACTGATGGAGCTACTGAAGGTAACTGAAACTTTCAGTAGTACCATGAGGATGGAATTTGTTCCCTAATAATCTCCTCTCGCTTTACATCCACGACTACATATGCATGTAAAATGAGGGGAGACTGGATTCCGAGGGGATTCATCTGTCGGATTCCATACACCTTAGAACCCGCTCCTCCACCAAAGGCCTTATAAGGCCACCAAAACTCACAAATATTTGTTTATTTCGGAAGCGTAAAGGTAGCGTATACACGCTATGGTATACCTGACAGGTTTGCCTGTACAGTTGAGTTATACGGGTAAACCGGGTTCAAAACCCATATTAAGCGTGTCCTAACCAAAAAAGCGTATTACAAGGTTAAAGACTATGTCGAAGACACGCTTGTTTGGTAATTACTGCTTCTGCACATGTGGTAACTAACTAATGTGTAAATGTGTCTATTAACTTCTCCACATTTGTTGTAATATTTACTTTTTTTTCTAACACATTGCTTTTGCAATATCTTTTATATTATTAGACCCCAACTACCATGAATTCGTTAGTAATTTATTTTGTTAACGTCTCATTTATTGATAGTTGTAATTACTTATTTATTTTTCTTCCTTTTTTTTATATAGATAATGTGAATGTGAGAACACTGTAGACTTTTTTTGTTTTTCAATGAAGTAGGTACCTTCACGAAAATATTTGAAACAAAGATTTTCAAATGTTATTATTCCAGTACCTATTAAAGAATGGTTCATAATCTTAAAAAACAAATGGAAATGGAGTTATAACAACTTGTACCTACCTATATGGATTTATAAAAAATGAACACAAAATAAATATTAAGTATAACAGTTTATTTACACTAAGACAGAACATACGAGGCTTACAACTTTTACTTTTACGCCTATACAGTAGGTACTTACTTCACTATAGATTAAATACATAAAATACATTCCTAGATCACAGAGAAATACAACAATTAAATCAGGAAACTAAATTTGAGACTAATGAAAATCAAGGCACACTGACTGATACAATAAAAGTGGAGAAACAATACGCCTACGGGTTTAAGAAGCAATTGATTTTCTGGAATGTCTTCCAATCGAGCTAAATTTACAAGTGATACCATTTAAACATGTTTTGTCTTCAATATTTCCAAATCATTATGTAGATAATATCATTCAGTTAGCAGTCAACTTTGTCTTTCAAGACATTTTTAATTTTCACTGCCCCATATTACAGGAATTTCTATAGACTAGCTTCCTGAAGGCAAATTGAAAACGAGATACGAGCGCCCACTGTAATAGAGAGTAGATCCAAATATGCTATACTATACCTAGTCCAAGCGAGCCAAGAAAAGCCAATTAATAAATACCAAACCTACCTCTTAAATATCAAGTGCTGCGAGCAATAGTATGATTTAGAAGGAAAAATCTGAATTCACTGTATAAGTAGATCCAATGATATTTAATTTATACAGGTCATAGATTTTCATTTAGCACCAATGCTCCAAATCTATTATAGTTATATGATGACCAAAACTTAAGCTGTACAGGTACCAAAGCAGTTTCTAACACTCCTACGATTTTATGATAAGAATATTACTTGGTGTTTTATTCAATAGCGTTACAATCCTCGCAATGAGATGTTGTTATTGATTTTAAGCGTGATGCACACATACTAGTTTAAATTGTCTGTATGGTTTTTGATCAATCTGATTAAAGCAGCTCTTAATACTACTTAATGGGCTTTTTGCGGGGATTTTTTCTGTTTGACTAGTTTACAGCTCTTATAAATTTGTGATACATTAACGTGTTATTAAATCTTAAAGTATTTCTAAATCACAGTGGCGAACTTGCGGAAACTTTTTCTGAAAATATAATAAAAGATTAAATTATTTTTATTACTAAAATTATACCTCGTTAAGTTTTGAAAAATATGGCAACGTTTCTTACCCGTAGTTTTAATTCTATTCTGTCAATTTCTCCGCCCAGCATATCAACAATATTTTCACCATGTTTTAGTAAGAATGCTTCAACATCATCAATGGTTTTCACTTTTTGCATGTCCTGTAACAATTACATCGTAAATGAAACGTGTGAACTTTGTTTTATATGAAATACTAATTTCTTCCTGCGACTTCACCCGCGTCAGTGTAGGTTTGTTCATATAAACTTTAAACCCCCGTTTCATCCCGGTAGGGTCTGAATTTTGAAAAATCCTTTCTTTTTGCTCGACTACGTCATAAAAGGAAACTTTGTGCAATATTTCACTCTTCTAGTCTCAGTAATGTCCCAGTAATGGCTGTGCATTGATATGTCAGTCAGTCAGTTTCTACTTTTATATAATAATAACTAGCGTCTGCCAGCGGCTTCGCCCGCGTAAAAATAGGTTTGTCCATACAAATTTTTGATCCCCGTTTTATTCTCTTAGGTAGTAAATTTTGAAAAATCCTCTCTTAGTGCTCGTCTAACGTCATAGAAGGAAGCCCTGTGCAAAATTTCACAATCCTAGGCCCTATAGTTTTGGCTGTGCGTTGTCAGTCAGTCAGTTTCTCCTTTTATATAATAATAAAATAAAAATAAAAAATTCCAGAATGGTTCATCTGAGTATCCAGATTGAAATACTTCAAAAATAATTAATCTAATCACACTAATATCATAAAGGCGAATGTTTGTGATTAGTTGGATTTACTGATTTATATTTATTTACTTCTTCACGTTCGAACGGCTGAACGAATTTGGGTGAAACTTAGCACTCGGCATACTCTTTATTCCGGGATTATGTCCCCTTGGAACAGATTTCTTCACGTTCGAACGGGTAAACGAATTTGGGTGAAACTTAGCACTCGGCATACTCTTTATTCCGGGATTATGTCCCCTTGGAACAGATTTCTTCACGTTCGAACGGCTGAACGAATTTGGGTGAAACTTAGCACTCGGCATACTCTTTATTCCGGGATTATGTCCCCTTGGAACAGATTTCTACTTTAACGCAGGCGAAGGCTCTAGTAGCAGCTAGTATAAAATTAAATTGCTTTATTATTATGTAAGTGCATTGTCATTAGCTGGTAGGTATATTACCAGGCTATGACAATGCACTTACATAATATATACACACATACACCTATGTACTTTGTTTCCAGTAAATATTATTCAAATAAACAATATAAATTATTCATAAGGAGTGATTTTCCAAACAACTTAAAAATAGCATTTATCATGATCAGACCCTCACCTCTATTAATGCGTTCAAGTCGTGTTTCTCTAAATATGACCTTGTTAGAGCTCTGCCGTCGAAATCAACCTCAGCCTGAAAAGGAATGTTTGCTGTAGTGTAAACCAGGACATAACATCTATAAATATAAAAATAAAGAATATTTACCTTATATCTTATTAGATTACTGCCTATATCTATGCCCTTGACATCGTGAATAGCTCTTATCATAAAATCTCGTTCCAAAACACTGTTTATTTCATCCAATTGCTCTTGCGGTATTGATCTGTTCGAAAAAAGTGTTATTTAAAAAATAAAATAAAAGGCTGATTATTACCGCGAAGTATCAATAATTACCTGCCAACCAGAGCTCCGACGTTCGTAAGAATGATAAAAGACGCGACTCCACCAAGTAAGGTTCCTACTAATAAACATCCAACAGCATCATACAGTGGGTTCCCGGTGTACTGTGATAAAGCCATACAGCCCGCAGCTAATACCACACCTGCTACAGCTGCAGTATCTTCCAACAAAACCACGTTTACTGACGGATCTGAACTACGCATTACTGGAAAAAAAAACACAACTACAGTTTCGAAATTTAATTGTAAGAAAGACAACCGTTACTATTCTTTTACGTTAACTTAACTAAGTTATAATTATTCAGTTAAATAAACATTTCTCATGTACCATTCAAAGCTTTTGAAACTTATCAAGTTCTTACTGTATTCATATAATGACGTGTTGGCTTCCTTAGCGCCTTTCCGAATAGCATTTAAAGCCACCATCAAGGTAGCACCTTCCGACACGACAGCGCCACCAAGAACAAAATAGGCCTGAAAGGAAATTATAGGTATTTCAGAAAAAAAATTACTAAGGTCCTGCACAAAAAGATTTGACCAAAACGTCTTGAAAAAGATCTTGCACAGATGATGAAATGTCTTTAGTCGTATTATGGTAGAACAAGAAACTTGTACTCACCCAGAAAAAATCATGGAGGGGTTGGGGGTCCAAAATACCAGTTACTCCATGATAGAAAGATAAGCCACATCCTACACAAAATATTCCCACGCCAGAAATGAGGGAAGAGACATATCTCATGTTTGTATACCCATACGGATGAGCAGAATCTGCCATCTGAAATAATCATAATGTTAATTATTTTAGGTGTTGCAAGTGCTCATACACAATCTACTAAGGTTGCCAATGAATAAAAAAAGGGCTAGTGCGAGTCAGACTCGCGCACTGAGGGTTCCGTACAAACTTATCTATAAAAACAGGGGCCCAAGTCTGCTATTTTTATAAATTCGTCATTCCAACACGATCCCATTGTCATTTTGCAAAATGTTCGTAATCTGCTAATTCATAATGATCGAGCATTGATCGGTCAATGGTCTTGTGGTAGAATGACAATATCGAGCTTACTAAAAGCAATGATTGCACAATGACGTTCTAATGGTAGGGACATTACTATAAATTTACAGTTTTCAGATTATAAGTAAGTACAGAAATAATCAACCTACTTGCACGGATTTATGTATACCATACACAAGGATCAGTTGATTCACAGTATCCGCAAGAGAATGGATGCATTCCGAGAATAGACTGTGGGACCCAGTATACAGCCATGCACAGAGTTTAAACAGAAAGTTGCAGCCATTTCTGAAAATCAATATAAATATTATCTTCTTTTGGAAAACTAGGAGCATTTTTATGCGGCACGGTTCATCATTCATATTTTTTAAATACTTACTTGTTTACGCAATGGTTTTTAAAATTGGTTTACTACCATTTTCAAGACTTTAATAGAAGATAGAACTAGAAGTTTGTGTGATATTTATGTTGGGAAAATACTCTTAAGTACGTTTTTTTTTTCAATATGATTACTTACATCCCCACAGCTGTGAGTACAACCCTTCCAGATCTAGTTTTTAACCCCTGTTCTTCCCCGCCGTGTCGACGTTTGTGGCTCATTTCCCTTCTATAATTCCTTAGTCGCCTTTTCACGGTAAACACATCTGCAAAATAATAGTTTTACAACACTTTCGCCACAGTTTGATTGTGCCATATTATTATTTTTTTGCAAATTCATATACAGTGGTGGTCATAATTATAATTAATAACGACTATTTAAAACGAGTTTTTTTTCAAACTTAAGAGAATTACACTTTTTGCTTGTATTTTTGTATCTCTCTCTCGGTATCGCAAAACGGTAGAAGAATGGCGCTCTATTTCTCTTGAAAAATGATAAAAATTGGTATAGTCAATGCCTCGCCAATGTAAGGCAGTCATCAAAAGCCGTGGACACGCTACAAACTATTAACTTAGAATAAAATGTATTAAATTACAATTTTTAATATTATCACTGTCTTATTTAGTGAGAATTTTAAAATCTAAATATCTACTGAAACAACTCTCGAGCAGTTTAAGAATCGTTCTTAATTATTTGTCCAGCTTTATTACTACTTGAAATAATTGTAACTGTCGATAGTAAATTAAATTTGTAAGGTAAATAGTAAGTGATTTTAATATTTACTCTTAATCCCGTTTACTACAACCATGTAGCTATTTCATAACATAATTAATTACATTTAGAAGGTACATTTGACTTTTTTTTTTTAAACATGTCTGGTACTACAAATCGTTCTTAATTATATGACCACCACTGTATATACTGGAATCAGAAATCGGAAACGTTTATTTCAAATAGGCACTCAATTACAGGCACTTTTGTGTTGTCAAGATGTTGTTGGTCAGTCAAAAAATGTGAAGCTAAATATACATCACTACATAGTTTAAAACAAACTCGCTTTTCTTGTCTGTCTGTCCCTATGTATGCTTAGATTAGATCTTTAAAATTACGCTACGGATTTTGATGCGGTTTTTTTTTTAATAGATAGAATGATTCAAGAGGAAGGTTTATGTATATAATGCATGCATAATAAAGTAGAGAAACACTAATAATTTTCGAGGTTTCTAATATGATGTCGTAAATAAACAATTTTTTTTGTGCTTACTTTGCAAACGCTGGCTGAACTCTACGAGATAGATCAAACTAATGTATTACAGTATTGTACACCTTAAAAAGGTCTACAAAAAAGTCCGCGATGGTATATGTCCATCTCTTAGGGATAACCCACAATAACCATTTTTTATCCCTTACTTTTTACGAGAAATAATGGCATATTTGCGAAACGATTTTAAGCAATACAGCATTAATCTTTATCCAATTAAGTACCTTAAATACATTGTGCATTTAATATAAATCAATATGGCCCTTAACAGCGTGTAATTTAAGTGAATATTTTCGAAGATATTACAGATTAAAATGCAGGGACATAGCGGTTGCGGTAAATAACTTGATTCTTTCAAAGATTGATCCACCCACGCAAATAAACTACACGGTTACTTCCAGATTGGTCCCATTTTTTTCATAATCCAGTTCTGATGAGGTGAGTTCCATAATGAATCGAGGGAACTCCTCAAATATTTTGGGCAACTATATAGTGATTTTGGTAGTTTCATCGAGAACTTAAGCATTTACAGTCAAAAAGTAACATTTGATGGAGTGGAACTGATAAAGAAGACCAGAAATGGCCAACGGAACTTCACCCTCACATAGATATCACAGTGAAGATAGTTAGGTTACTATTATGACAATACAATTGTGTTGTTTGGAGGTAGGCGGAATAGAGAGTAAAGTCCCGCAAACCTCCATTGAAAAGGGAGGATCCTTTAACCAGACGGTTGTTATGTCTGGTGGGCAACTGCCCGATAGATGATTTCGGGCTGTTCTATATGTTCTAATCGTGCGGAGAACTTTAATTGCGCGGTGCAGGATTAGTTCTTATGTGATGTCATAGATGTTGCTACAAGATGCACTTTGGTTATAAGGTACTATAGAACTGCCCTGCTGATGGAGCCGGAAGATGGATGGGGACTTCTTAATAAAATAATTTATCATAGCAGTGTTTGGGTTAATTCGGATTGTCATGAGAAATAGGCACTCTGGCTATAAGTGCATCACAACAAAAAATGTGAAATAAAAAACTTTTTACAAAAATAAAAAATCACAAACGATCAAAATAATTTTAATTTCGGAAGTCGGAAAACGATCAAAATAATTTTAATTTCGAAAGTCGGAGGAAATAACAAGCAAACAATACCAGAAACACCGACTTCCGAAATTAAAGTTATTTTGATCATTTTAATGTTTTGTTTTTTTTTAGTGAAGTCGGTTATATTTTTTGTAAAAAGTTTTTTCCTACAGAATTTCTTAATTCTTTGAACCCGTCTGGACCCTTATAAAATGGTATTGAAAGTAGGTTGTCCTGTTATTTTATTAAAAAAACTGAATGCACCTAAACTTTGCTATGGCACGCGTTCGCTGGTAAAATCACTAAAAACTTTCATAATAGAGTGCACAATACTCACTGGATGTGGTACCAGAGATTCATAGATTCAGAGAGCATAGCCCTATGGCTTATGGCATAGGGCTATGCTCGGAGTGTATAGAATAGGTATAGATTTTTACTAGCCTTGGATAAAAGAAACATTCTTAAAAAAAAAATACATCTGCATAATCAACACTTTTGGGATGGCTTGCAGTCTAATTAGGTGCAATTTACTACAGTATCTTTACTTTCTACTACTTTCAAACATGGTTACTGAGTATCACAATTCCTCTTGAGTCTTGCTCTTGTTAATAAAACCTTCCCCAATTACCAAAGAAAGTTCCTTAGATAATAGGTGTTTCTCAAAATAATAAAATACCTTGTTCATATCTTCTTCTGTCTAGTTCTCTCCTCAACAGTTCCTTTTCAAGAGCTTCTTTTGATCCCCATACCTAAAGGATTTATAAAGTGAGTTATTGCAGATTTTATTTCACAAGTAACCATGATCAACTTTTGTAAGGGTCAGGTCACAGATGCATGTGCAGTGTGCACATTTAAAAAAAGGGATGCAATATGAAACTTAATTCTGCACAAAAAGATAGGACCAAACCTGTTGTATCAAATTCAAGCATATGTTATCTATATATATGTTGTTGTTGTTTAGTAGGTACTTAAAGAAAGTTTTTGGTGTGACCTTTACAATACAAGTATAATGAATATATGGTTCAATCATATGAGTACGTACAAATCAAGGTTGTGACTTCATAGCAGTTCATTTTTTATTACTATCTATCTACAACATTGGATGATCTTGGATTCAAACCTGATATTGTAGGGGATAGTGCAAATCCGCGAAACTAACATTGGATAATACCGCATATCTGAAAAAGGTAGGCAATTTAAGCAAAATCCTGATTGAAGTTGCCAATCTTGGTCCCACTTTGACACATGTTTTATTTGATCCAAAAGAAAGCAAGGGATCACCCAAACAATAGTGTGTATCTACTCTAAGTGTTGATACCACATAACTGAATTGGTTGAACTGAATACATAGAACATACACATGAATAAATAATCTCTGTGCGAAAAGGGCCCAAAAATTATTTGTAATAAGAAAATTATATACAATTTTAACTTTCCCCTTATACAATTAGAGACATAACTTGACTCTTATTCAAGATTTTTTTTTAATTTTTATTTTTCTAGGTTTTTGAGTAGATATGAACCATTTCCCATTGCCAGATACACAGATTTTGCACTATTCCCTGAAAATATGCAAAAAAGATTGCTATTAACTTATCTGACATGGTGGCTGTCAGTGAAACTAATAAATGATTTATTATGGTAATAGGTGAATGAAAAAAAGTTATGTATTCGCAACAAAACCATTTAATTTCAAAACTCTTAAGCATTGCTATGAATAGATTTAATATTTGTTGTGGTTTTTAATTTTATACTATAAATACCATAATATACCATAAGTCATACTTGCAAGATAATGCATTTTTAAAGCAAAATTAATGACATACCTCAAATGCTTTTGCTTCAACATCTCTACGGTAATACACAGTTATTGGTGGTTCCGCTTCATATGGAGATCTTCTAAGAACTTTTGGTAGAGACTCCAAATCAGTTTGCTTCAGTAAATATTCTGTCATAGCTCTCATTGGAGTTATGAAGTTACGCTCCGTGTAAGAGGCGGAAAAGTCAATAAGAAGCCTTTTCTTAACTGAAAAGGTTAAGAATAATCAGTTACTGGAACTTGAAAAAAATCAAATTGTAGTTAACTTATTCTTAATGTCTCGTTAATATAAAAATAATGCACATTTCAAACAGATTATATAATCTACTTTTTAATTTACTTGCCTCTGAATTCTTTTAAAGGATCATACTACAACAAACCAATTATGCATACTCATACTCCAAATTGATTTTTAGAAGAATCATAAATATTTGAATGGAATTTGAGGAGCGATATAAATGTTACATAAAACTATGACAATATTAAATATAAACAACTACAATTCAAACTAAATCAGAATAACAAAAAATTAACCTGGTTGAACTACTTCTGCTTGCTTATCGGTTGATTTGGATTTCTCAATTGTAACCTTAGTGACCACCTTGTTGTCATCAGTTTCAGTCTTAACTATGATGTCTCCAGTTACACTCTGTTTTATGATTTTATTGGCACTATCGCCAGCAGATGACGCTTTTTCCTTCTGCAGGGCATTTTTGGATACGGGTTTATCCAATAGATACATCGATGTATGCACGCATCTCAATAAATCCTTGCTTTCGTGGAAAATGTCGTGCCGGAATATCCTGGGTGCAGTAAAGCATAATGAATGCAAGTATTTTATTTCAATTGAATGTCTACTTAGATTTCTGTAGAAACACTTAGCGGCTATTGAAGGCAACATGATAGTCTGATACGAAAAGTTCACCCTTGAAGGTAATAATGTCACATGAATTTGAGAAAAACTAGGGCCGTTCGTTCGATTTAAATATACATTATATACTTAAAGTTTACGTAAGATTACCGCCTAACTACTATTATTAACGATAACATAATTATTTTAATTTAGATAATCAATTCAGGGAAATCGTAAGCTGATGACATCAGACCGATCTGACTGACAGATATGTCAGAAATCTCACAGTGACGATATAAATTTCTTTTCAATAAAGACTTGTCTTGAATACAAAATCTTTTAAGCCATTTGTTTGCGTGGATACAATAATTACAACAATTTCGATCACAGACACGAAATAATGAGCATTCAGAATAGCCAACAATAGAAGGAGTGCTGTTTTTTGTGGTTTAAGTTCTATGTGCCCAAAGATGTTTACATATAGTGCACAGAAAATGTTTTTCAACAAAATAGCTTGAACAAAATAAACTTAGCCTATTCTATATACAGCGTGAAATTTTAGTGGTTGTTTTCCCGAAGCGAAATGAGTTTGTATCGGTAATACAATCGAAAAATATATATAAAAAACATTAGACTCAATAAATAGCAGATTAACAATTGTGATAAACAAAACTCGAAAGCGACTTGAACCAATGGTAATACATCGCGCGATATCTACGCGGAACGCGGGCTGGGTGCGCGGCTGCCCCTAATGGCCGCGCGCGCGCGGTCGTTGCCCTTCGCGTATAAATCAGCTGATCACTACTCCTGACTTAATAAATCACAAAACCCAATAAGTTATTCCAATTTTCCCGCCATACTTTTACGGGCTTAGGACCATCATAAATAGGTACTTTTTTGCCTACAACTTACAGATCACTGAGAAACTAATAAAAATCAAGATCTTTAAAAAAAGTCTGAATTAGACGATTAAGTATTTAAGGCGTATTTAAAAAATGGAATCAACTTATTTACAATGATTTTGATTACCTAATCTACTTTTAAATGTTTATTTACAAGGTACGAATAAGTACCTACTCACACTTCCCGGTAACGGAGTAATTGTTCGAAATGCAAACCACTACGTTCAATGCACAAACGAGCACGAAGAACTGACACGTCTTTCAGTTTGATTAGAGTGTCTCTGTCACGTCTCACGATATTGAAAGCGTCCACTATCACACTTATCAACGCGTCGCGTGTTTGGTGTTCCTCACGATACACTAGGCGCTGATGTCAGACCACAAATAAAAGTCTAACTGAGTCAAGTCCGGACTTCTCTGTAGCCAAGGGTATGACCTGCCACGTCCGATCCAGCGCTGAGGAAACACCGAATCCAGGTGTTGTCGCACGGCCGCTGTGTTGCCGTTACAAATGTCCGTTGCCTGTGGGACTTGCGGGTTCAAAACCCCGCGAAGACGGAGTGACTGCAAGTGTTGCGGCTCCGCGTAGAGTCGCCGGGCAGCATGGGAATCGTAATTAGCCCTGGCGTATAATTGCACATAGCGACAAACTCTAAATTAGAAAATAGTAATGACGATTCATTTTTGAAAAGATGTCGCAAAAGTTGCACTCTTTGGCGGCATCCTTTTATATTGCAGCGATGGCGCGGAGGGCCTCGCTTGCCGCGTGCGTGCAGGCTAGTTAATGCCGTATCACCATTCTCGAGAGCTTATTTTGCTCTGAACATTTATTATTCACTCTTCCTTTGTAGTTCGAGTTTATGAATACTTTTTAATGATTTGAAAAAAAAAACATTCTTTTTTTTAAGTTTAACTTTGTGTTTTGATAGTACTACTGATGGGTAATCGTCCTACCGCGGGAAAACAACCATTAAAATTTCAGCGTGTATAGGGTGACTGGCAATTAGTGACAGGTAATTAAACACGTGATTTTCCTCATGATTACAAACCACTTACCCAAAGAAACTTTTTTATATTCTCATTAGTTTTATGACAATAACAAAACAGCTGTTTGAAATTCGCGTGCGCTCGAGAATGGGCAATGTACTTATAGAGCGTGCAATCGTTGTACCTACAATAGTGATTGAATACCCGTGCGGCTTGAAAACCCATAGGTGTATGTAATCTGTGTATGTACCATGTAGGGTTTCAGTTGTTAACTACTAAATTAACAACTGATACATATAGAATCGTATGTCACATCTGGATCGGAATTAAAGTTAAGCTTCTTTTGTAAATTGCTCAAGTCTCATGAGTTTCTTTGGTGAATAAGTGGTGAATAAAATGAGGAGTTTTTGGCGGGATTTCTTTGAGAGATGATCAGTGTCTGTTTTAATTATTCATAAATTGATTCCTACTTGATATTGTTATATAAACTTTGTGTAGTTTTGTACCTCAAGATCTCAAGTGTTTGCGCAACTCGACAACATGTAAAATCATTGAAACAGCAGCGATTTCGGTAAAATGGACCTGAGAATTTTACTGTAGCGTTGACTACCTCAGCGAAGTTTACCGAGAAGGTTAACTTGATCTATTTGCTACCAAATACTACAAAAACTAAATAACTATAGATATTCCACACTATATTCATACGAAGAAATGGCTTAAGTCGTAGGCCCATATTAATAAACGGTGCTCAACTCCGTCCTCAAGTGCGATATCATTTGATCCCCCATTTATACGATGTCAAAAGCTCAAGATCATTGCTAATTAATAAACTTATGAGTACAGAATCTTAGTTACAAAAATCAGCTCCTCAATGCGCTGTACTCAAGCTCTGCTTACGTGTACGATTACGTTACATTGACCGAAGTTTAAAACAAAATTCGTCACGTTATATTACTGAAAGAAAGAAGAAAAGAAATAAACTTAAAATATTTACAAACTCCATGTTCGCACTACGCTAATCATGACCTTAACTTAAGTGTTGAGTTTCATTTGTTTATCAGTTAACACTCGGCTGATGACGTTAACCTAAGTCGAAACAAGAAATCGAGCTTGGGCTTGTGAATCTCGTTTAATAATACGATCAGGATCTCAAGCTTGGTATCAAGTACGAGATCTTGGGCTGAGGAACGTTTATTAAGTGTCCAAGCCAAAAACACTTAAAAAAAAAACATCCAAATCATTTCTTGGCTTAGGTCCCATTGACCAGGTCATTAAAATACAACACAAAAAAACAAAGCATTCAATTAGGGATGGGCAAATAAAATATAATGTTATTATCGTTAAAAGATACAATAGTATAAAAGATTCCGATACATGTGGAGTAACAAATATCGATAATCCAATATATATATTAATATAAATATATTCCTTTTTACTTTTAAGAGTAAAAAAAAAAAAACACACATGTAGTTGTAGTTATTATCTTTATTTAAATATGAATTATTTAAGTATATTATGTGATCAAAATATATGCACAGTAGTTATGATTAGCGAATATTGAAGCGTAAACAAAAAATGAGTTGTTCTGTGTTTAAGCTAGAACTACATTAGACTGACGCACACGTGGTTCACGCCTGATTTGTACGTAGAACGTCGTCGCGTTGTGTCGTGTGGCGTGGATCTAGTGTAAATCTAAAAGTCTAGTTTCCATATAAAATGTATGGAGATTGACGCACCCAGATCGGCGTACGTGGCACACGTGTTTGCAATGTAGTTCTTCCCAGGATTCGATCAAAGAGGGAGCAAGTCGGGAATTTACCCAGAGCGGCAAAAAATGAGGGGCGGCAAAATTGACATTCCTATCATCCAACCTAGCCATCCGTACCCAAGTTGACAGGTTGAGAATTTTATGCACTTTCCAACCCATTATAATTTGGTACAAAACTTTGAATTACATAAACCCAGTTAGTAAATTAATACAAAGTAAAGATTTTGACTTAGTTTCCGTCATTAAATTACTTAAAAATGTAAAAAAAAACTTCAGAGTACCTATTTTACTCAAGTTCTTGAAAACGACAAAGCTTTAGTTTCTGAAATTGATTGCGAGGTGTTAGACTTTGAAAATGTGGCTAGACCTCGTGCACGATCCAAGAAAAAGCAATTTACTAATGAGTGTGTTGACGAATCAATGATTGAGCCTCGTCAAAAATATAAAATTGAAGTATTTTTTCACATTATGGATACAGCCATAAACTCCTTAGAATTAAGATTCTCCCTGATTTGTGAGCACAGTAAACATTTTGTTTTTTTGTGTAACATATATGCTTTAAGAGAACTCGCCAACAGATGAATTGTTAGAACATTGTAAGAACCTCAAGGCTATTTTAACTCATGAGAACTCAAGCTATATAAATGCATTAGAACTTTATGAGGAAGTATCAGTATGTATGTTTTTAAATAGTAATTTATCTCCTCAATGTGAAAATGTTTTGAACATTTGTAACAGATTTAAGATTTGGTCCTAATATCAGTATTACCATCAAGATCCTTATAACTTTACCAGTAACAGTTGCAAGTGGTGAAAGAAGCTTTTCTAAATTAAAAATAATAATAAATTACGTGCGATCCACCATGACTCAGAATAGATTATCTGAATTGGCTATGATCACAGACTAGAGAGGGATACTATTGACTATAGTCTGGGCAATAAAACATGGCACAACCAAAAGGAGGTCGTATTAAAAAAAATTGAAGCTGTTCACCCTAGCTGTACACCGCTCAAACGGAGTTGATACTTTCGATTATTCATGAAAATAATAAGTATGCGATACATCTATGATGCATGTATTTTTATAGCTATGATTACAATAGAACACAAGGTTTGCGACAGTATAAATTCATTAGATATTATTAAAGATTTTGCAAAACAAAAAGTGCGAAGAATATTACTATAATTACGAGGTAGTATTTAATATTCTTCGAGAAACTGTTTAATTTACACAATTTTAGTATTTACGAAAATGACTGATTTGTTTTGTAGTAGGTAACATAATTGTTTTTTTTTTAGCAGTATTAAATTTTAAAACAAATCTTTTGTTGTGTCTTTTTTATACGTACCGTATGAACCTTAATTTAAATACATATGAACCGATTGACCATAATAAACAATTAAACAACTTGGCCCTTATCTTTTTAACTTCTGAAACGATTTTGATGAACAATGTTTATTGTTTCTTTAGTTAAAGAGTCATCATACATAGGCAAGATTAGCCCGAGACAGGGGAAAATAGCACAAAGGAAAAGAGGCCCATACGCAGCAGTGAGCCGAAATAGGTTGGTGATGATGATAAAGTTGAAAGGTACTTATCTATGGCGATAAAATGATATATCAATCCATTCAGTAGTTTCTGTGAAATTCTTTAAAAGACATACTTTGTATACTAATTAACATAAAAAAAACACCTATCAACTTTCGTATAGGTACTTCTTCAGAAGGCCCAATAGACTAACGTGAATATTATAGGCAGGTATAATCCCAACAATATCACGTATTTTATGTAGGTACTTGTATACTTAACATCCCCCAACATAATTAGCTCATGACTTATATGGATTTGTGTATGTAAAGGGCGGCGAAAATTATCTTTTCCCGGAGCGGCTAAATAGCTAGATTGGGCCCTAGTTCTACCTTCATCTTTGCCGAAAGATGTACAATTTAATCACTAGTTTGAGGCAGTAGGAGGTCGAATACATGTGACAACTATACTATATAAACTGTCTTATGTCTAGCCTTATGTGACTCGATTCACAATTCTAGCGAATTCACAAAGTTATAAAAAGACTTTTATGGCAGGTGGCACATCACTAGCAAGAGGATAAACTAGAGAATTTTTGAGGAAGTTGGAAGAATCCGGTCGCTTTTGGTTTTTTTTTTTTATCGCCATTTAAATAGCTGTAACATGGACAGCTTTAATTCAAGTTCAAAACATTGCAAGTAAATTAAAAAAAAAAAAAAGTGGATAGCTAATGTTACTAATTTAAAATTTAAAAGTACTCTATACAATACACATCTAAATAAAATTAAAATTCAGTCTACGCCTTGTATATTTTTAAAAATTTGTATTTGAATAAAAAATTTAGGCCTTATTTTCAATAAACAATAAAAAGTCGATGAAAAAAAATCCACAGGGCATGAGAAGTGTTTAGGGGTCTGAAAGGATAGCAGATGACCCCTTCCGTTCCCTTCCGTCCTTCCGACCATTTCAATTTGGCACACGATGCACCAAACACCCTGTATACTCTTTGGTTTTGGCTACCTCAGCGAAGTTTGCCGAGAAGGCTGACTCGATAAATTTGCTGCCAAATACTACAAAAACATTAGAATGTGTTGCACCCGCACTCTAATGTGATTCATATTGAAGTGTTTTGAAAAATAAAATAAGACTTGACTAACGCCCGTTTTCAATAAGCTATCTATCTACAGTTGCAGCTACTAAAGATAAAGAAATCTATCCTTTTGTCCTTACTTGCTTTCCTATAACCTACCGACGGATAGCATTTCCTACCAAAGCTGTCAATCTATCGTCGGGAGGTCGGATAGACCACTAGAGATAGGACCGCTCATACAATTCGTCCTTACCTGCATTTCAATATAAGTTTGAAGTTACTCTCCGATAGGCGGAGCTAACTCTAGTAACGTCATCTGCGTATCCGTCATTATCGGCCGGTACAACGGGGATAAGCGTTTGAAAATTAATATTTGTTGTGTTGTACGAGTGTTTGTTTTCTTGTCAAAATGGAATATTTAAGCAGTGATGACAGTGATTTGGAATTATTTCAAAGGATAATAGATTATGATGAAGAGAGTGACAGTGATACCGATAACATACCGTTACAGAAGGAATATAAGCCACGTGTGAATTATTTATCTAAACTAAATGACTACGAATTTGCTTATAGATTTAGACTAAATAAAGTGGCTGTGACTCAGTTAATTCATCTAATACAACCATACTGTGTTACATCTAAAAGGTAGGTAAGGTTAATTAAATAATTTAGATGGATTTTCATATTTCTTTGCCTAATATCACGCATTTTTACAGGAATCATGGGATATCCCCTCTTCATCAGATACTTCTGGCTCTACGATTTTATGCATTGGGTACTATGCTGGTGTCTGTTGCAGATTTCATTGGAGTGTCTATAGCATCGGCTAGTCGTATTGTTTCTGATGTGTCTAGAGCCCTAGCAAGATTGTACCCAGATTTTGTTAAACTTCAGAATTACTCTCAACAGGAGTTTTATTATATTGCTGGATTCCCTAGAGTACATGGTGCCATAGATGGCACTCATATATTAATACAATCACCAAGTAACTCACTAGATATTTTTTTATTTCTATTTAGACATGGTACAAAAATATATTATATGAACTGTCCTCTGTGGTTTCAAACATGGTAACAAATGGTAATACAGTACACAAACAAACTCTTCAGCTATAGGATATTAGTACACCTACACTTAATTAACTATTTTTTTTTACAGATTCCAACATAGGAGAGGAATTCAGAAATAGAAAAGGTTTCTTTTCTATCAACGTGCAAGTTGTGTGTAATGCCTCATTGGTGTTTCAAAATGTTGTTGCTCGATGGCCAGGATCCACTCATGATGCAACTATATTTAACCATTCTGATTTAAAAAGTTTGTTATTTAATTGATTATTATTCTGTCAATGTAACGCTGTATGTATAAAAATCTAATGCATTTAAATAATCTTAATAGATGATTGTGAACAAGGTGTACTTGGAAATCGCTGGTTGCTTGGTGACAGCGGATACCCTTGTAAGCCCTATCTCTTGACACCGTTACTCAACCCAAGTACTCCGTCAGAGCAACAATATAATGAAGCACATATAAAAACAAGAAATACTGTAGAAAGGTTAATTGTTTATATGTTTGGTACAAGTAGTGTAAAATTATATAACATTATTAATTATACGTAATATTTTATTACAGATGCATTGGAGTTTGGAAGAGAAGATTCCCTATACTGTCATTAAAAAGTAGGCTAAAACTAATGAATATGCAAGCAGTTATCATAGCAACGGCAGTGTTGCATAATATTGCCAGAAATATGAATTTGGAAGAAATAGAACCAGAAGTATCAGTTCCAGACATGTCTCAGGAAAATGATATAATTTTTCATGAAAATTCTCCTGCACAATTCACATCAGAACGGCTATTACTAATAAATAATTACTTTCAAACATAAATAAAACACAATTAATTTTTTTTATGCCGTTTTATTTTATATCACTACACTAAATACACCTAATGCAAATAAACCCTAAGTTCAATTTCTATTTTATATCACTACAACCATTGGATGATTTACCAACTCAAAAAAAACATTATTCGCAAAATACCATTCTTCATTATTACACCTAATTTAACATGCAAACAAACACTAAGTTAATTCTATTTTATATCACTATTTCCTATCTTATATTTCACTTAAATTAACATGCAAACTTAATTAATTAATTTTTTTAATCGTTCATTTTCTAACCTAGCATTTTCTAATTCTAACTTAAGTTTAGCTATCACCAACTCCTTTTCTTCATCTTCTCTGGCCAGCCTTTGCTTTTTAGCGATCAGGTACTCTGCTAAAGCATTTTCCCTATTTATACGGGATCTAGAGAGCTCTTCTTGTGTTTTATGTTTCCGCTTTGCTGTAAAATAAACAGAGTTACTAAATATTCCTACTATTTCATGGTAATATGCTCCAATACTAAAATACATTAAGTAAAAGGTTATTAAACTAATTGCATAAATAGGAAAACTAAGTTTTAGTACACTTGTTAGTTAAATTTCTGTAACAGTTACACATATTATGTTTACAAGAATTTCATATTCTACTATAAACCAAAATTATAAGTAACTGCAAACCAATAATAACTTTAGTTTTAATCTAAGAAAAAGCAGTACCCATAAAACATTAATAATGAAAAATTACAGCCACCCACCTAATGTACCACTTCCGCTAGCTCTACTAAAAAAAAAGTTTTTCTGTTTTGAGAGAGGTGTCCCAAGGATTTGGATTTCATTCAATACCTCCCCCTCATCAGTACCACCACAAATACCATCACCATGTTCATCACCTGTTTCTTCATTCCTATTTACTAAACTAACACTAGATCCCTCAACCTCAACATTCAATGATTCACCCATAACCAATAAAGATTGATTTTGAAAAGAGGCATCTCCACCAAACTCCACCGAAAAACCTTGACATGTGCTGCCTAACAATGAAGCCACTTTATCCAAGACTTCATCAGGTGGAAAATAGTCTTTGCCTCCTCCGGTCTGCAAAAAAGAACAAAATTAAGTAAAAATGTTGGTGCTATAGTTACGAATCATTCACTGATAATCTTAACTTACCTTATTAAGACTACTCCTCATATTTGCACAGCGTTTGCGAGCAGACTTCTTTAGGTTGTCCCATTTTAAACGAAGTTGTGCTGGAGTTCGTGGGAAACTTGAAATAGACGAATTGAAGCTATTTGCTAACGTTTGCCAAGCCTGATCTTTCAATTTGTTGTTGGTGGCATTCGTGGCTTTGTTATTTATAACAGTATTTGCCGCTACAAGTTGTACAAGTAGCATCGTCTCATCTTTTGTCATGGGTGCTGCTTTTACTGACTGAAAAAAAAAAATCTGTGAAGGCCGGAACGCGTTATGCTATATAGATACTTAAATATCAACAATACATTATACTTACAGTGTTCATTTTATTTCACTTTTAGGATACTTTACACTTTTAAAAACGTAAACCTGTACAATATACAACGTAAACGGAGGAACTATACACTCGATACCGAAAACGAAAAGAGCGCGAATATGTAGGTGACATGCGCGTCGGCGCCGATAGTCTGTCATTGTCAAAACGTTTCGTTTTAGATTTCAGTTTTACTAAAAAGACGATAAACAAAGCGAAAAATAAATAAAATGTTTCAATTTTTCATTTTTTTTAAATTACATTTATGCTGTTAACAAGTTGAGTACGTTTATTATTGATAAATAAATAAATAATATTTCATTTTGACCGTGACAGTTTTTAGTGGTTAGAATAGAACGAAACGTTTGGACAGGCTGGGATAGATGAGAGGGAAAAAGCTATCTGTCGTTGGTTGAAGATAGATAGCACCTATCTTTGATTGTGAAACGCAGACTATGGATAGATAGAATCCTACAGTTTATCGGAGATAGCTATCTATCTATGAACTTCGGTAGATTATTGAGAACGGGCGTTAAAGGTTCAAGTGACCAGTCCATTAAAAACCAAAAAAAAAATGAACTTTACATACTCTTTGCTCCGCATCGTCCATAAAAAAGTCAAAAAGTCGGCTACCTACACTGTTCTGTCACTATAAAACTTGAAAAGTTACCAAATCATTGACCTGTTTATATGAACAGAGTTTGGTTTATGTGATTTGCTGTGCTGTAACTTTTCGCCAAGACTCATCCATATCTCCCCACAACAAATCGATTTGTCTGGAAAATGCCGGCGAGTAACATCGGATCATACCTGCAAGACGCTAGAAAGAATTTTGACTCCGTGCGACCCGCCCCAATTTGCACTGATGCCAATCAGTCAATAGGCCAATGTCAAAATGTGCATATATCCACAAATTGCTACTATGGCTATCATGACCTGAAAAAACCAGAAAACAACCACGTTGACACTGATTGCGAAATGGTCGAATTAGAATTTCCTGACGGAACACTTTCCAAAACAACCACAAGGAAGCGAAGTGCTGATGATGAAGATCTTCCTCAAAGAAAGCGTCTTCGAGAAGGTACGTCTAATTACGGAAAACTTACTGAATTCGTAACATTTTCAAGGTTGTTTTTAAAAATGCAATTCAGTGTGGTTTCATAACCTAACATGCTAAAATATGCTTATGTCACAACTTATTGCATAAAGTTACATATGTGGAGCAACAAGATTGTTCTGTAGTATTATGCTTTGTAGGAAGTCTCCCATTGCCATGTTATGTGCAGATGGTACCTACCGCCTATAGTTCATTGTTTATAGTTTTGTTGCAGTTTCACAAATGCTTTATTGTTATTACTGTGTAAATTATGTAAAAGTTGCACCTTTATTCTTTGACTGCTTGTAAAACTTGGGTATTTATGAAGATTTTTGTTGTTTACCATTTTCGCGAGATAACCTCCAAGTAAAGTGAAATAAACACCAACATATCGCCTATTATTCCTGCTAGTGCAAATCTTCATAAAATACTTGTTAGCAATAAAAACTTTGTCACAATATTGTCCAATTGAATAATTTTACAGGATAATATTTAATTTAAGACTAATTTAATATTATAAGCAATTTGTTGAAATATTGTTAAAAATATTTATTACAATTTAACTTTTTTTTAATGCTTCAGGGTGAAAAAAACACTTTTAGATGTAATTTTTTTTTTTCGTCATTTTTAAACTAGATGAGGCCGGTGTTTCCTAGCTGACTACCCTGAGAAGAAACACCGAAACAAACTCAGGGGTCAAAGTCTCTTTTAAAGTCCATACAGTAAATATGTAATGGTCAAATCACATGAGAACCATGCAGATTTGTATGAAATGGTCTTTTGAAGAAAGAACCATACAAATTTGAGTGGACCTGTCCAGTCAGTGCAAGCATTTGTCAGTATTCGTAAAGCTCAACTCAGGACTACTAAGGAGCTCAACGACTTGACAAACAATACCAATGAAAGAACATTTGGGTAGGCTGCAGAAAATACTCAAATTGCCTTATACATACGTTAAAATTAATGAAAAGAAAAAAAAAGCAATCAACATAGTCCTCAGGTTCACAATAATAAAAGGAAAAATATAGTTTACAAAATGTAATAGATCCTTATCAGTGAACTAAAAATTTCTTTGCCAAAATAAATAAATTTAAATAATGTTTACCCTGAAGTCCAACCAAACTTACATTCTGTGACAATTTGTTAATTTTTACTTTGGCATTGGCTTTTGTTTTTTTTAATAGTCCTCGTAATTGCTGTACCACTTTTCACAAAAACTGCTAGTCCTATCAGAGAACCTATCACAATCAAATTATATAATGTTTTATAATGTGAAAGAGTCATTTAACTTAAAGAAATGTATAGCCAACCTTATAATGCTTTACATTATAAGGTTGGCTACATTAACCACTGAAAGTTGAGTCACAGGTTATGACTGACAAAAAAAATTTCAAGGAGATTGATATCTTGACTAAAATATCCACATTAATGCCTTAATTTGTTAAGGGTTTCTGATGTACCAAATTGTTGTTAGTGGCTTCGCCCACATAGGATTTAAAAATTATCCCTAGGGAACATACTCCCTGTATAAAATGTATCCTATTCCATAGACTATCTTTGTACCAAATTTCATCCAAATCTGTTCACCCATTTGAGTGTTAAGAACACAAATATACACACTCACAAACTTTCACCTTTATAATAATAGTGTGATATTATTAACATGAAGAATCAATTTTTGTGAAAACCTTTAATCTAATAGATTTTAATACATTACTGCATCATTATTAAGGAAAAAAAGTATGCACTTTGAATAAGAAAATGAACCACACCAAGTGAAATGATGGACCACAATGTTGATTAATTCATATTAATTTACTTTTTTTTACCATTTGTACCACTTGACTGCTAGATCGTAAACTAGCAATTTGGTTACCAAAGTTGATATGAGTAAATAAAGTCAAGTCTCAATTTAAACACTTTTTTGCGCAGAAAAGTTATTTGTTATATTAAGGCAATGTATGTACCAAATTTAGTGCTACACACTATGAACTTGGACTGGAATTTCAGCTTGTTTATGCCACAACAAGTTGCAAAATAGTAATTGATTTTTATTCACCAAATGCTGTATATGTTTAAAACGCACGGAGAACTCTAATTGTGCGATGCAGGATTTCAAGTTAATTTTTAGGCTTATTGCAAAATTTCTAGGAATTTATTTATCATTTAATAATTATTAACTACTACTTTAAAAAAACACTACTACTACTACTTTAAAATATGAAGATCAAAATTTATATGTGTTATGTATTTATTTTTTACATCATAGCGCTTTTCTGGCTGTACCCTTACGGCAAACAGGCATGTAAAAAAGTGGGTGAGTTAGGACTAGGGTTGAGTACGGACTTAGCCTATCTGTTACGGTCGGAAATCATATTATAATGAATATATAAAAATATAGAAGAACCTGACACTGACCTGCAATATCAAAAAAACTTAAGGCCAGGTTTTACTCATTTTGAACTTTTTTAAACCGCTGGAAATCTACAAAATTAAGAGAACACCATGAAAAATTATTTGATTAAAATTGACTATATGGCCAACCACCGGTCAAAAAACAAAACATGATATAAATTAGTTGGCTCGAAAAAAAAAATCGCGAATCTGACCCTAACTTACGATTTCAAACATGTCTACTAGAGATATTTGAAAGTAAAAAAAAATAGCTTGTTTTTTAGAAGGGCCTTGCAAAAACAAAAATATTAGTCTTTTTTTAAACTGCTGTTTCGGGGCCACAAAATCGACATAGACCCGGGCGGAGTTTATACAAAATACTCACGAGACTACAACCGGCTCTTAAGGAAATATGAATTTCACGGGCTACCCTGGCGTTTTCACCTTAAACGCTTTATAATTCGGCCACTGAAGCCGCTGACTCGGTGCTCTGTTGTATTGGCATAAACATGCTATATAACGAGGGTGGATTGAAAAGTTCGCGGCCTTAGCAAGAAAACAATATAATATAAGCAAAAGTAATTTTATTTTTCCACGTAATCTCCACTTAACTCTATGCACTTCTTCCATCTGGTTTCCAACGCCTGTATCCTGTCATAAAAAAAGTTTCTTCAAGGCCTTCAAAAAGTCACCCACCGCAGCTTCGACCTCATTTGATGAAAATTATTGACCTCCAAGGTGTTTTGTTAGGTTTGGGAATAAATGGAAGTCTGAAGGTGCCAAATCAGGGGAATAGACGAGATGGGACAGTAATTCAAAGCCACAATCACGAATTTGAGCCATAGAATCAACAGACGTGTGAACGCGTGCATTATCCTGATGGAACAACACTTTCTTGCTGAGTAATCTTGGCCTTTTCTCTTTGATTGATTCACGCAAGCGACGTAAGAGGGTGCAGTAATAAGCCGAGTTTATAGTTTCACCTTTTGCAAGGTAGACCATGATGACACCCTTAGCATCCCAAAAAACTGACGCCATCACCTTGCCAGCTGGCAAAATTGTTTTGGCTTTTTTAGGAGTCGGTTCATCAGGTTTTTTCCACTGCGTGGATTGCTGTTTTGACTCTGGGGTGTAGTGGTGTACCCAAGTTTCATCCATTGTTACAAATCTGGCCAAAAAATCTTGTGGATCAGCCTCAAACATTTCCAAACAGTCGCGAGAAATCGTGAGGCGTATTCGTTTTTGTTCGCGGTGGGTACCCAGTTTGCGTTCAATCTGGGTACCCACCGCGCAAAAACCTTGGAAAATCCAAGTTCATTGACTATGATGTTTTGTGTTCGTTCATACGAGATGCCAATAGTGTCTGCAATCTCCCTGATGGTCAATCTCCGATCTGTTAATATCAGATCACAGATTTTACCGATGTTTTCTTCAGTCGTAGACGTCATAGGCCGGCAATTCAATACTCTCGTCCGCGTTTAAATTCAGCAACCCACTTTTTCACAGTCGTATACGACGGACAGCAGACTCCCCCAATGTTGTTGACATATCTTCGTGAATCTCTTTTGGAGTTAGTTTTTTTTTAAACAGGTAGTTGATGACCGCACGTTGCTCAATTCTCTCCATTCTTTAAAAACGCTGCACAAAGGCTCACAAAATTCAGTCTAATTTAAATACAGTTAACCTTTTCACGAACAAGAACTGTCAAGAACTGTCAAACTGCAGGGGCGCCATAAACAAAATGGTGGCGGAAATATGACTTTTTACAAATAAAAACGAAAAAAAAAATATAGGAGGGTATAGACTATAAAATATAATGCGTTCAATTTATAGGAAATTTATCCAAGAACGTAAATAATCAAACTTGTTCATACAAAAGTAGTCTCTAAGTGTTGAAAATAGGGCCTACAATGAAGTGGGAGAGAGTGAACGCCGGCGGTCGCTTGACTTTCGGCCGAATGCGCGATGACGTCACGCGCGACCGTTAGCTTGACTCTCAAATGGTGCTATTGCGATAGAATTTTTCAATTTGACAACCAGAGAGTAAACTAATCGAATGAGGTCAGTTACATTGAAATAGTTTAAGTATTTATGTGTTAGGCCGCGAACTTTTCAATCCACTTACGTACATCAAGATATATAATCATTGTATAATTATTTTTATGTAAAAAGAATGAATGTCCTGTAGGCTAAGCTCATATAAATTATGTACTATAATGTCAGTGACACAGGTAACACTAGAGAAATGAAGTATCAATTTCACGCAATATTTTTCTGTTTACTTGTGTTTTACTCATGGAGATAATTCAAAATATGAGAATAAATACAAAAAAGAGAATCAGGTACTAAGATATTTTTTATTATTTAGCAATTAGGTTTTAAAAACTTATAAATTCGTAATTTCTAACTAGATGAGGCTGGTGTAATTAAATTGTATTTATTTGATTTTTTATTTCATTATTAGGTACTTGTAATGTTAATTAAATTCATGTTTACCAACACCTGTTGGTTCAAAGAGTACTTATCCTAAGTAGGTAACAAATGATATTCATTCTAATTGGATTTAAGAGTAAAAGCCACTAACCACTTTTTCTTTTTTTTATAATTGACTAAGTCTCTAAAGAACTTTGAATTTAGATACCATAATAATCTGTTTATTAATGTGTTCCTCTAATCTTGCCTGTGTCAGTATTGTTAAGAATATTTGATGCTGACCGCACATTGGAAACCGCACAGCGGATTCTTGGCTGTATGGAATTTAAGGGACTACATCACCGCTCATCGATGGAGCATATGGAGCGTTTATCCCAGATTTGCTATCCACATTTATATGATAGCTCAAAATATTGACCATTTGTGTACAAGAACAGAGCCAATACAAATTCGAGTAAGCGTTAGAGCACACTGGTGGTGCGGTGCAATCGCGATGCGTGTATTATTTTTGGACAAAAAGAATCTTATGTTGCAAGAATACATATTATTTACGTAAAAGTTTACAGGACAGTTGATGCGTGACATGCGTATTGATACGTGTGATATCACCAAATAGTGCCCCGCGCATGAAAATATTTCTTCTAGATGGAATAAGATGAAGATTTTTTTCTATAAGATACACCAAGCAGTAACGCGCGTAAATAATCCTTGGCACAGCGGAATAATGATCTTGTCAACGTTACCGCCAGTGAGCACGCAACGTTACTGCGTTCAATGAGCGGTCAGCCTGAATTGAAGTCACAAAACTTTGACATGAAGATCTTATTTTAAATGAGCTTATTCTTGGGACAAAAGATTCATAAGCTCATATTTTATAAAATCATGATATGCAGAAAGTTGAAACAGCAACAAAACTCGGCTTGGAGGCTTCCTGTCAGAAACTTGAGGCCCAGTGTGATGAGGTTCGAATTTATTTCAGAGGGTATGGTGCCATCGACTTCCAACTACAATCCATGTTTACTACGTCCAACACACAACAATCCAGACATATCTCGTTGTCTCATGGTCCATATGATCTAATCTCTACTGCAATGTCTCCAAAGACAAAAATAATTTAGAAAATTATCATTTTATCTGCAGAAGTACAAAGAGAGAAAAACATTGAACCTGAGACAAATGAGACAGTGAAATTGGACTCGAGTACAGAAGATGTCATGGAATCATTATATTGGAACATTCATGGAGGAAATATTTATCATTTAATACAGTGTCTGTGACTCTTGATTTGTGATGTTTTTTTAAAAGTGATTGGGACCTTAAGAAATATGCAAGCAAATTTTATATACTTTTAATGAAATATGTGCATATTATTCTTAGTAATAATAGTGTAAGGTTTTTCTAATAAAAATATAATAGGAAAAGGGAGGGTGTTTTTTTAAATATAAACATATTTGTTTAAGATAATTTATTAATATATACTATATATATTAAACAAAGTATTTATGTAAAGAATAGGAATAATTGAATAATAATAATAATGGGATACAACAATAACATCCAATAATACTAAAGTCATCAGGCGATCATCAAACTTCTCAGTTCAATCTGGAAAAAAAGAAAACAACTCTAATTATTTCAATTTACTTTGTTTTTCTGTTCCAGGTGGAGTTAAAGAAGCTTTAATTGATGTATTTCCATTTCAGTAAATACTCAAACTATAAAAAGCCTAAAATGGTTCAGTTTGGGTTTTTGCTCTACTTTTACAGTGTAATAACTTCACCTTTCTGTTTTTCAGATGATTCTTCCATGTGCAGCCTTGTTGGCACACGGTCAAGTCCAAGCCACTCAGCTTCCGCCTTTAATGCAAACATACCAACAATTTACAGTTTGTCTTTAACATACAAATTGGTATTTAGTGTGCAGGTGTTATTATATTACTAAAACTATAGGTTAGATAAAAAGAAACCTTTGTCTGTGATATTTGTTAATGATAATTATGTCACTGTACCTGATATTGTATTAAATTCTTTTATTTCAATTTGTATTTGATTTTTAATCTTGGTGGTTCCTCAGAAGTGAAAATGCGTTTTTGAATATTTCAGTTTATTACCAGAGTCCCATATTACAAAATATAAAAATTAATTATATTAAACACGTGACGAATATGGATTATTAAATTCACATAATAAAGTGCATAGAATACAGAATTGAACAAGTGAAGCTTAGGCCACTAAGATACTGTTAGACGCAAAATAGTGGTAATTTAGAAAACAATAGATGTTAAAATTATGCACAAATTTAAGCAACCGTCACCATAAAGCCACAATACAAGATTCTGGATCGTTAAAGAGCAATCATTTAATGTCATCTATTAAATACACAGGTTATCTGAAAAGTTTCCGACCTAACAAAGATACAAGAAATTTTTCTTACAATTTTTTTTTCTTTTTTTTTTACAATTTCTCCTTGTAACTAGTTACACACTTCTCCCAGCGATGCCCCCATCTCTCTAACCCGTTCAAATAGTAGTTGGCGATTTTCTCTGCAAAATAATTATTCGAAGTTTGCCTCCGCATTTGACGAAAATCTCTATCCTCCGGGCGCATTTATTAGATGATTGTCGAAAAGAAGTTGCCTGGGAATAGATCTGGTGTGTATGGCGGAATAACAGTTTTAACTGTTTGATCATCAAGCAGTTCAAACCGTAATTCGTAGATTTTCGCCATGGCGCTGAGAAGTGAGAGGGCGCATTGTCTTGGTGAAAAAGGTTTTTTTTTTCTACATCTAACATCGATCAATGACTGATAAATAACAACTACGCGTCCAAAATGGCTGAAACTGTGACAGTCAAAAAAAAGCACAACTACTTAAACTAGCTTTTAGTGACGAGTACTGCTATCTTCACATTTGATTGAGGTCGGAAACTTTTCAGATCATCCACGTTACACGTATAATTATGTAGTTGATGACGAACTATCCCACCAAGGCAGGTAGGTCTTTGATGTGTTTGTAGATTCACGTGCATATTGGTTCTGTGTGCGTAGCTCTTTCTATTTCTATGACACCGTATGCTCGGAGCTTAGGCACACAAAAAAGTACGGAAACCTATAGACACCCAATACCAACCCTGCCTAGGTTAGATCGAACAACATTACGTGTATCTGTAATATTTTTCATCTTAAACGAACGCAAGAGTCATATCCATATAGTTGCATTAAGATTTTAACCACAGAACAAGCATCGCCAATCGATTCTAAATTCTTTAGTCACATAATGTCCACTGTATCAGAATGGTAATTTTAAAATGTCCTATTATCAAAATGTCCACTTTATCAAATAGTCAATTCTATAACAATGTCTATTAAAAAATTACCCCCGGCCTGTCCTAATTTGGAAGCCAGACGTCGGAAGTGTTCCTCGAAATTTCATTGGCTGTCGAGGACGAGTTTCAGGTACCTAGTTCATCGTCGAGCCGACACCGAAGTGATCCCCTCCTATCATTATTTGGGAACCCGGTGATGGCGCGGGCCAGGGCCATGAAAGTACATTGCTTCGGACTTGTGCAATGCCACCTTGACTCATGTGTAAAGATACTGCAATTTTTTTTTTGTAAAGTGGACGTTAAGAAGAGTGGACATAATAAAACTGGACATTTTGATACATTGGACAATTTGATATAGTGGACATTGTGACTAAAGGAAAAAATATAGCTAAAAATATGTACTTATTAATACAAATTGAATCTCAATGAAAAACATTTTTTTTCATAAGTTTTTTACTGGGCGGTATAATACCTACACATCAAGACCATTTCAAAGATGTGAAATACAATGGGGTTATTTTTTTTTGCGCTCAGTAGTTCTTATGGCCAATAACTGACTTCATCAGATCTGCTCCATGGTAGGTGCCATATTAATGCATTGCCATCTAAGTTACTTAAGTATACTAAATAGCTCAATCGGTTACGCGTAACTGTTTCGAAATATACATATTTGCAAGATTTTCCCTAAAATAACATGAATGAGGTGGGAAATCATCTAGAGAGTTCTCCCACTCTAGGGTGGAGCGAGAGGATGTGTCAGACTTTTACTGACTTAATTCACACCTATGTCCTTCAGTTGCTCTTTGCGTTCTATGACCACGGGTTCCCTTTTCAGAAATTTCCCCGTAGCCTTAGCGGTCATCGGCCTTGCCAATTTTCGTTGCCTTCGTCCCAGGGCCCCGGGTTTCGTTTTCACACTACCCATGACCCCAGTAGGCTTCGACCCTGCTGGGCCCCTACGATTTGCTGACATCTACCTGAGGCGCGCGTGACGGCGCGTATTGTTATAATAATAATAATAATTTATTTATTCCACAGACAACAAAAGATCCATAGTGTTAGTAATACGCGCCGTCGACGACTTGGACTCGGTCCGGACGGTTACCGGACGGTCCGACGGCGGGCTACCCATTGCTCGCCGTCCGCAAGCCCGCGCCTACGGTGGCCGGAAATCGGGATTAGAATCCCGGCGGCGGTTGGGGTGTGAGGACCGTTGCCTCACGCGATCGGCCGCCTCCTTTGCTAGCATTACTGCTTCGCAGAAGGAAGCGACTGCTTGTCACTCCTCCTCGCTCCGGACCATGGCCTGTACCAAGGCCCGACGCGAGAGATCGCCGCCGCCGGTCGCCCCCTCGAGGACACGGCGTTGCTCTGCCCAAGCGGGGCACACCTCCACCGTATGCTCCACCGTGTCCTCAGGGCGGTCCACACAGTGGCGACACCCGGGCGTCGCTTCCGCACGAATCCGGTGCAGGAACTTCCCGAACTTACCGTGTTCGGTGAGAACCTGCGTCATGCGGTAGGTGAGGACGCCGTGAGGTCTTTCCAACCACGCCTCAAAGAGGGGGGGGGGGGTTTACCGACATCTATTTGAAGCGCGCGTGGAACACTACTCTCCTTGGACGACTTGGGCTCAGTTACTGGACGACCGGACGGAGATACCTATTGCTCGTCGTCCTTAAGCCCGCGCTTAACAACGCTTGATTCGTTCGTATGCGTTTCCAAGCACTTCCTGGCATCCGATTGGCTTAGTATTATTTACCTATAAATAATATATTATAGATATAAACCCCATAGACTGGTTTCATTGCCTTGGCTTAATAAATACTAGGCCTAAGGTGGAGCCGTAGATGGTGGAAGGTGTAGGTACAAAGTAGTGTGACGTATTTACGCAAAAATACTTGCACTAGAATCTGATTAGATTAGTAACCACTATTAGTATTGAATGGTATTGAGCAAGAATTGTATGCTGTTGTGTCGACGGAGCCAGTCAATTATTTACTGTTTTCGCCTAAAATAAAATATAAATAATGCAACTCTTACGCAGGCTTAGCCGCTGGCATAAGCTAATCCAAGACAGTTCTTCTAAGAAGAGGAAGAGCGGTATCCACCACCTCATAAATTCGTCAAGCCCAAGGTATACTTGCCTCTCGGTCGTGAATAATTGCAGTGGCCTAATGGTAAGCATGGAATCGATTGCGTACCTAAGTAGGCCGCTACAAAATAATATAACTTGGCGAAAAGGAGGATTATTGATCCCTCAAACACTTAGTGCGCGTGCAGCCTGTTCAGACCACCCTGAGCAACGCTTCCGATAATGTAATGTTACATTTATATAATTTTAAAGCAATAAAAGAATACCGAACGTATTGCAAATCAGACATTGCTCTATGGACATTCTAAGAATCGTGATTTATTTTTCACCGTTATGTTTTGCTAAGGGGCCACTCATTTTCTACGTAAGACGATTTTTATTACTATTTGATCTCCATCCCACCCCTAAATAAGAAAAATAAGAATAGGCAATAGAATAAATATTAAACAGGGGGAGGGATCGCTCCTGTTTAATATTTATTACGTAACAATCTAAAGGAAAAAATGAATATACGTTTGGTTTGATTAGATGTTTAATTTTTAAAACTACAATTTTTAGTTTCAAGTGTCGTTTGCAAACAAGTAACGTCTAGTTCACAAGCGTTGCCGTTGCCATGGAAATAGTTCACCTATACGCATCGGAGCGCACATCGGCACTCGCGCTGTTTCAATTCGTAACTTTGCGTATTTTTTTGTGATCTTACGTAAGAACTAAAGAAAAAATAAGACATGGTCGACCTTCCTTCCCCTCTAAATCGTCTTACGTAATAAATGAATGGCCCCTAAGTAAGTGGCCTACGCTTTTATGTTTAGTTAAATGTATGTGTATGTTAAGGACCAAATTATCAATAGGGCTAAGTTCCAGAACTCGAAGACGAAGCATAGCCGGACTTATAATCTTACGTAGATGTTTGAGTTAATAATGGACGGTTAGTAACATGTCATTAATCATAGACTAAACTACATAATGTTCAATACAAAATCTTATAACAATTTCGAACCATATCATTGATAAGAAAACGTTTTGGAATAAAACCCATTAATGAATTGGTACATAACATACTATAAAATGTTAGACAAAGGTGAAGTACTTATTCATTGCGATTAGCACAATTGATTAATGGCAGGCATCTACAATACAATACGTGTTGCATTACCTCGGTTGGGGTGACCTCTTCAGTGTCCACCACGTCCGGTAAAGCCTCGGCATTAGCTGCTGCTTCGTCATGTCCGTTAGCACTACCGTCTTCCACCTCAGCGTGACATGTTTGGTCAGCTTCGGCCAAATCTCCGTTATGCATTTCGGAACAATTTATGAGATCGACTTTTCCTTCTTGACTAGAACGTGGACTGTTGTCGTTCATGTCCGAAGTCTCAATATCCATATGGACGTGCCCCGGCCACATATCGTAAGGACAAGCATTTAGCTGATGCAACTGGCTGTCGCTTGAACTAAATAAATTTAAAGAACCAGCGACATCTTGCAAAATGGAAGACTCGGATAGCTCATTCGTCAATTGAGTAGGTTCACTTTCGTTACTAGTCGGTAAGAATACAGGCAAATTCTCAATAATGTCTCCTGAAACGTCACAAACTCGCATACCCTCGTATTTAGAAAGCAATTCCAATAGCCTCCTCTTGGCCTGTTGAGTATACCTTCCGTCGGTCGCATTACTTAATATAAGAGATACTAATGTCTCCAAAAACTCCGTAGTACACGTCTCATCGCTCTTTAATAACAAAAAGCGAACTATTTTATTATCAAGTTGAAGAGCATTTCCACACATATTTTGAATAGCTAATGTATTACAGTCATTATATGCGCTAGGTTCACCAGATGAAGCTGATTCCTGTCTATTTTCTTCATGGGCACTTTCATTACTTTGACTCTCAATAATAGAACTGTACTGAGACAGTACATTACGTATTGATTGTAAAACTTTTTGTCGTAAAGCATCAGAACTAATTAATTGCAGCTCTCGAAACAGTTGTATCAAAAAATCAGGGTGAGATTCATTCACATCAATGAGAGCTGTCACTTCAGAATACACGTTTTCTCTGAGTAGATCGAATAACTTTGAGGTAGCCTTATCTTGAACTTCGCGACTCGTTGAAGCTAAATTAGGATTAGGCATTTCAGAAGTACTAGCAATATTAATATTGCTCATTTGTGAATAATCCAATGAGTAATTTCTTCGATTAGTTGAATTCTTAGCTGGTAATTTTGATGATGATTTCTTTTTACTATTAGCAGATGTGTTTAAATTATTTGCATGGGCCTGTATAATCTCAGGAATTGGATTTGTAATATTTAAGTTTCTAAAAGAATTTGATGGAGCTTCTTGGCGATTAATATTGATGTTACAGACGTTAGTAACATTGTTTTCGTCTATATTTCTTGAGTGGCAAGCAGACGTCGCGTCGGTGTCTGGATTCTGATTCACGTTCAGTACGTCGGGTGCGGATGAGAATGAAAGGGATCTTTCATAGGCAACGTTTCGACGCGTATGTCTATTGGGTATGTCATCGTTATTTGCTTGAGACGATTGCGTGGCGTTGTGTGAGGAGCTAGCAGCGTTTGTATTTCTCTTAGGTGTGATGCAGGGAGGAGTGGCCGAGGGGGTACGATGAAGTGTGTTATGAGATCTTTCGACTAATGGATGGGGGTTATGAGCGGGCCCGACTCCTAAGTGCCCATCAGCGTTTGCCTTGTTATTAGCGGAGAGAAGATTTTGACGGGAATAACTGAAAAAGAAAAATGTAAAGCCTTTTACTTTTTATTCCTCATTAACGTTATGATAAAACAAGCCGAATTCAATACCACTGTAATGTTAGTAATAAAACGTCATATAAGAGTATTTTATAATAACACACAGGCACGTATGGATTAGTCTTATTACAAAGCATGAAATGTAAAAAAGATCGCAAACGAAAAAAAAATCTAGGGCAAACACTATTCTCACCCTTAGATATTTTTGGACTGAAGTATATGATTAAATACATAAATACGGTGTATGTACTAACATAATGAAATATAAATTATAATAAGTCAAAACATAATGCGTTTTTCTTAATATCTGAAAAAAGAAAAGCAAAGTAAATAAATACTTTTCATTAAAAATCTTATGCTGTTTTCCTACATTTTTATAAGTTATGTAATAACGATAAATGTTACCTGCGGAAGTTATCCCAATAATTGTTGGCTCTGTTTCCCGGGGGTACTTGGTTATTTAGCGTATGTGATGCTGTTTCAGCACGCCAGCGCTCTTCCATCTACAACAAATTATATGTGATTTGACTTTAATTAGTTTTGTGAGTTTGAGGCTATTCTTGGTCTTCTTCAACAGTTCCACTTTATCAAATGTTCGTTTTTTTCAGTTCGATAGTAGGTACCTTATAGCCATCTCATGACAATTCTAATAAGCTCAAACAGGGTTAGGATACATTGATTAATTACGGAGTTCCGGTGTATGCACCGGAAGGTATGCCTTCCGGCTCCATCATCATTATCCGATCACTTCGATGATACCATTTTCAACAAAACTTATCAGCACCATTAATTTATTTCTATTGTCAAAGTTGCTTATTTATCTATTTGAATTCCGTTGACCATTTCTGTTCTTCTTCACCAGTTCCACTTTATCAAATTTTACTTTTTGACCGTAAATGCTTTAGTTCTCAATGAACATACCAAAATCATTACATGGTTGTCTATAATATTTGAGGAGTTCCCTCGATTCCTCATGGATGCCATCGGAACTGGATTTTGAAAAAAAAAATGTGACCAATCTAGAAGCATATCCTATTAAGGCAAAAAAATGTTTTTGCATAAACGATGGAATTCTGAGGTAACAAACAAATGAAATACAACAGAATTGAAAACCTTCTCCTTTTTTTGTAGTCGGTTAATAATAAATCTTACATGATTGAGTTGGTCTCTGAGCTGGTGTATCTCGCGTTGCTGCATGACGAGCTGCTGCCAGCACCACGCGCCCCAGAACCCGCAGCCACAACTGCAACCACCTACCATGCCTGAGGGTTAACATACAATACAATTATATAGCAGTCAAATATATCTGTAAAAAGGTATTGTAAAACCATTTTTAGGATTGACAACTTGGTGATTGCTTTACAACAATTGATAAATTGACCGAGACGTCCGCGTATTCTCGTGATGATCGAATTGTATTTAAGAGCGTCCTTCCCGAGGTTCATACAATTTTCATACAACCATTCTTACCTGATTATGACGTTATTACACATCTTTCTCTAAATATATTTAAAACACAGATATCTTTTGGATATTATCTAGGTTTCTATAAAGATCAAATCCTAAATTTATGTAAGTCTAATCCAGTAAAGTTTGCTATTTTGCTTGAACTTTGTGCCTTCATAATGGACTCATAAATTTTAAAAATAAAGAAAATACAATTATAGAAACCTTGCAAATTTAATAAAGGTTCTAAATTATGAGTTTTTTTTTTAACTTTTATGAAACTGAAACTACTACTGCAACTAGCAGCCGCAAGGGACGGATCTTGAGATAAAGGCCTTAAGCAACAAAATATTTATTGAGTAAAAGTAATCTAAAATTGATCAATTTATGAAGATGAGGAGAAAAATTATACACAATACAGTTTAATACATCGACGGTTGAAAGGCTAATTGATATAAGCGACATTTTTTCAAAAAAAAAATTTAAACCTGACTCAAACCGACTCCGAATATGTATATAACTCAATATTGAAAAAAAAAATGTCGCTTAGATCAATTAGCCTTACAACCGTCGACATCTTTCCATTGACAATTTTGAACTCAAATTTTAAATATAATATTATATTTATATAGTATATTTTAAACTCTACTATATTAACTTTGATTTTAAATACACATTTGGTCCATCATCTACTTAGTGTGAACTCTGATAAAAATTTAAAGTGGGATACTCGATCCCTTATATTTGTTTAAATAATTGAATAATCAATAAATTACGATTAAACAAAAAAATTTAATAAAACTCTCCTGTAAATTTAGTCTCCTGAACACCCGAATTGGTCCAAATTTTATCAAACGTCTACTTAGAGCGCCATTAAAGAGGTTTCAAGTTCTTTCATGACACAGTATACTAGATTTCTAAGGTCATCGGAAATCTTGAGGCTTTTTTTTTTCGGTGGGAAAATCATCTTATGACATCCTCCGCTCTTGGGCGGGGCGGGAGATAGTGTCAGACTTTTACTGACTAAAAACCCACTCCTGTTCCTTTGTTGCCTTTCGTACCAGGGCCGAGTCTTCCTTTCAGAATCAGACCCTTGGCCCCAGTATGCTTCGACCCTGCTGGGCCTCTACAGTTGCTGACATTTCCTTGAGGCGCGCGTGGAACAGCACGCGCCGTTGACGACTTGGGCTTGGTCCGGACGGTGACCGGACGGTCGGACGGCAAGCCACCCATTGCTCGCCGTCCGCAAGCCCGCGCCTACGGTGGCCGGAAATCGGGATCGGAATCCCGGCGGCGGTTGGGGCGTGAGGACCGCTGCCTCACGCAATCGGCCGCCTCCTTTGCAAGCATTACTGCTTCGCAGAAGGAGGCGACCGCCTGCCACTCCTCCTCGCTCCGGACCATGGCCTGTACCAAGGCCCGGCGCGAGAGATCGCCGCCGCCGATTGCCCCCACGAGGACACGGCGTTGCTCTGCCCAAGCGGGGCACACCTCCACCGTATGCTCCACCGTGTCCACACAGTGGCGACCGGGCGGTCCACACAGTGGCGACACCCGGGCGTGAAATCTTGAGGCTGGAGATGCCAAGCCACTCCAACAATTTCTATGACAAGTCGTTTGCAGTTCAAGCAGTGCAGCTGTGGAATACTTTGCCCGTGTCAGTAAGGCAAACTCAAACACCGTCAATTTTCAAAAATATGGTTAAGGATGACTACCTCTCCTTCTTAAACGTCAATAAGTACATTTTTCTCTGCTTTCATATAATATATACATATATATTATATTGTTTTTATTAGTTATGTATTGTATATATATAAATAGTATACCACACACTACCTGCGTATCGTTTTCTCCTTCTCTGACAAACCAATCCATCTATAACTTAAGCAACCTTCAAAATTATAGCTTATGCTTGTCTAATCCTACTATAGACCATGAAACCATCTATAAAAAGTTAAAAAATCTAGATTGTAGTAAAGGCGTTGGGCCAGACGGTATTCCACCTATTTTTATTTATGAGTGTGCGGCCGAGTTGGTCGCTCCACTATCGCTTATTTGCAACAAGTCCTTAGCATCTGGCATTTTTCCTTCAAAATGGAAAGAGGCAAAGGTTGTGCCTATTCATAAATCAGATGATGATGATGTGGTGTCTAACTATAGACCTATATCAATTCTCTCGACTCTTGCTAAAGTTTTTGAGTCTCTCATCTGCCAGCACATTCAAAACCATCTAAAGCTGTACTTAAGTGAAGCACAACATGGTTTCGTTGAATCGAGGTCTACAAGCACTAATCTTGTACTGTTTACAGAGCTGTTGGCAGAAGCAATAGATGCAGGTTTCCAAGCTAATGTAATATATACAGATTTCAGTAAGGCTTTCGATAACGTCTCACATAACATACTGATTAAAAAATTACAAGCGTACGGTATCACTGGATCATTGCTTTTATGGTTGAGCTTGTATCTTGTGGATCGGTCTTTCTTTGTAGTGGTGAACGGATTTCTATCTACTTCGCGTTATATCTCATCTGGCGTACCACAAGGATCTCATTTGGGTCCAGTTCTATTTAATTACTTCATCAATGATATTCCTTACTGTTTTCTACATTCAAATATCTTTATGTACGCCGATGATTTAAAATTTGTTAAAATTGTTAAAAATAAAGACGATGCCTATGAATTACAGAGGGATCTAGACAGGCTCGTTCAACGGTGCGATAACATGCATTGTTGCACCTTAATGCACGAAAATGCTATCATGTAAAATTCTCTAGAAAGCAAACTTTAGTAGAACATAGCTATTATATTAAAGGTGATAAAGTTGGTGAACTGAACATAATAAGGGATCTTGGCGTTACATCTGACAGGAAACTAATTTTTATTCCACACGTAGACAGTACTATAAAAAAGTCTTCTAAAATGCTGGGTTTTGTCTTAAGAAATACGAAACAGTTTAGAAGTAGTAAGACAAAAATCATACTCTATAATAGCCTGGTTCGTAGCGTGTTGGAATATTGTAGCGTGGTTTGGCGACCGCACTATGCTGCGCATTCGTTGCGTCTAGAACGTGTTCAAAAGCGTTTTCTGTGGCATCTGGCGTTTTCTAGGGGCTTAGCTAATAAGATACGTTCTTATTACAGTAGATTGAGACATTTCAAAATGATTTCCCTAGACAAGCGCCGACGTCTAAATGACGCGACGTTTGTGTGCAAAGTTATGGCTCATAAGATTGACTGTCCACAAATACTGAGCACTTTCAATTTCCGTGCACCTTCAAGAATTCCTCGCAGCCAGATAACACCACTGCGTCCACCGCAAAGAAGAACGGTTTTAGGCTCCAATTCTCTATAGGCGAGATTTTGCAAGGTGGTTAATGGTTGTAGCGACATAATTGATCTGCATTTTAACTCTTTAAGCCAATTAAAAACTAATATTTATAAATATCATCTCGATCTGGATTAGACACTCATAAATGTAGAGTGTTTTCGCTAATAATTTTAGATAAGATTAGTTTAGTTAAGTCGGCTTTTTTTTGTTCTCTCTCATTATGCAACTTATCCTTAAAGCATGCGGAGTTTACCTATAAGTGATTGTAACACTATTGTACTCTATTTTATTGCATGTTACCTTTAGCATAATACCAGGGTAAACAATTGTTGGTGAACCAATAAATAAATAAATAAATTAAAAATTTAACTCTATCTTATATAAAGTCTCCATTGAGAAGTAATGAAACAGGTTACTTACTGTAAGGCATCATCATGTTGAACGGCATCGATGGCGGATATGACAGTTGAGGTGTGCCCATCAGACGTTCCATAGTTTGAGAGTGACTGTTCTGAGTGAATTGGTTACGCATGTCCTGAAACAATATAAACTTGAAGTCACGACTTTTAGTATTTCGATTAGACAGTCTTATAATAAACCATATAGCTTTTGCCAGCGGCTTCGCCCGCGTGAAAATAGAAAATGACAAAGTAACTTTCTACTGGTGAAAGAATTTTGGAAATCAATCCATTCGTTTTTGAGTTAAATCGTAACATACAAACAAACAAACAGAAAATCAAATCTTTCCTCATAATATTAGTATAGTTATGGAGGGTTAGAGTCATCGTGCGTAATGTTAAAAAGACTGCAGATTTATGGGGTAATCCTGTGGATGTTTTTAAGTCTATAATTCACATTATAGCTCCTTCTTTAGCTTTTATATTTAATAATTGTATTGATCGCGGTGAGTTTCCTGATCTAATGAAGAATAGTAAAATAATTCCATTGTTCAAAACGGGTGACAACAGACATAAATGATTGCATACCAAACAATTTGGTTTTACAAGGGGTCGTTCAACAACCGATGTCGGTGTTGAACTTGTAAGACATATTTATAATGCAAGGGAAGAAATGCGATGCCCGGGACATTTTTTGCGATTTGTCAAAGGCCTTCGATTGCGTTCTCCATTAAACATTAATCAGGAAACTACACTATTACGGAATCCGGAACTCCTCTCTTCTTACATCTTATCTGAGTGAAAGGATTCAGAGAGTTGATGTAAACGGCAAAAGATCTCTTGAATCTGTAGTAAAAATGGGTGTCCCCCAGGACTCAATTCTTGGCCCATTTTTGTTTCTTATATATATATAAACGATTTACCTTACCTCATAAAGGATAATCACAACATAGTGTTGTTTGCAGACGACACTTCACTTTTGTTTAAACTTAATCGTCAGCAGCCGGTTACTGACAATATAAATATAGGACTTTCAAAAATAGTACACTGGTTTGATGTAAATAACCTTCTTCTTAGTGACAAAAAAAAACTAAATGTATAAAGTTTACTATGCCTCATGTTAGGCAAGCAGAAACTAGTGTGTTAATAAAAGTTAAAGATTGAGTCCTGAAGATAATACAGTGTTCTTAGGCATAACTCTAGATGGTAAGCTTCAGTGGGGCCCACATATAGACAAATTATCAAAAAAACTTAGCTCTGCAGCATACGCTGTTAGACAAATTCGAAATTTAACTAATATAGAGACAGCTCGTTTAGTTTACTTTAGCTATTTCCAAACTGTCCTGTCGTACGGTATTCTGTGGGGAAATGCCGCCGATATCCAGACAATTTTCGTATTGCAAAAAAGCACTATTCGTTCGATCTATAAATTAAATCCCAGATACTCCCTCAGAGATAAATTTAAAGAAATCAATAAAATGACTGTACCTTCAGAGTATATTTACGAGAATATTTTGTATGCACATAAAAATATAAACATGTTTAAAAAAATACAGTGATGTTCATAATTTTAATACTAGGGACAAACACAAATTTGTGGTTCCTACAACCAGGCTGAAAAAAATAGGGGGCTCATTTAGATGCCATTGTATACGCTTCTATAATAAACTTCCTAGTCATATTCAACAACTAAGCCTTAATAAATTTTTATTATTTGTAAAGCGAAAACTTTGCCAAAAGGCTTTTTACACTATAAAGGACTATGTTGAGGACCAAAAGGCTTGGGATTGACCTGCTCCAGTATGCACTACAACTGTTGTCTTATTACTACATTTTTTTTCTTTTGTTTTTATTGTCAATTGCGCTTTTTATTATTATGATTTATTACAATTTGATATTGTACATTATTTTTATTTTGCAAATTGACTTTTTTTTTCTCTATTAATTTTTAACATCAATGTTTACTTTGCCAAGTATTAAATTTTGTAAACAATATTTTTCCTTTTATTATTGTGAACGTGAGTACTATGTTGATAGCTTTATTTTTCCTTTTTCAGTAATTTTAACGCATGTCTGGCAATTTGAGTATTTTCTGCAGCCTACTCAAATGTCCTTTCCTTGGTATTGTTCGTCAAGTCGTTGAGCTCCTTAGCTGTCCTAAATTGAGCTTTACGAATACTGACAAATGCTTGCACTGACTGGACAGGTCCACTCAAATCTGTATGGTTCTTTCTTCAAAAGTGATTGTGTGTCAAGTGTGATTTGACTGTTACATATTTACTGTATGGACTTTAAAAGAGACTTTGACCCGAGTTTGTTTCAGTGTTTATTCTCAGGGTAGTCAGCTAGAAAACACCGGCCTAATCTAGTTTGAAAATGACGAAAAAAAATTCACGTGTAAAAGTGTTTTTTAAACCTAATTACAAAATAAATATCATTTATCATATAAGACGGGCGTCTTCGCTGAGGGATATCTAGAATATGCTAGTATCATGACTTAAAGGCATTTAAGGGAGTTTTGCCGGAAAACGCAAAACACCGAGAAGAGTGGAAGATTGTGGAGGAGAAAAGTAGAAACAAAAATACTTCATACATCATAAATCATCTACTGTAGAATCATGCAAGTAGAAAAATCATAAGTAGATTTTCATCACCATCAAAATTTTATAGGAGTCGTAACAAATCTTGACCACTTTACCTGGTTGGATTTATTATTAGTGTTCCAGCCAGGGGGAGGCAGGTGGGGGTACGGCATGTTTCCAGGATTTTCGCCAGCTGAAACAAAAACAACGATAAATGAAACGACCAACTGCAGCAACAATTGTGTGATGAAATTAGTTGTCCATCGCCTTAGGCGCCACCTTCACGAGTGAGTGTTTCGCAGACATATTATCGTCCTGCCACTTCATTGTATAACAACACTATGGATGTACCTCCACGGTGATATTATCGTGGCGATTCAGGTCGCCAGTTTAATTTAAATTGACGATCACAACGTCAACAACTGCGACATGAGGAAATTCGTCGGGACCCACAATAAGTCGTTCGGGTCTTATGACAAACCGCAAGTAAAAGAATAAACGTCTTGTGGATATTACCCAACGACAGCAAGGCTGATTCGTGGCATTTTTCTCGCTCGAGAAGGTGGCGCTTCAAGGTCGAATGTCATTTACACGATAATAAACCTTCGTGAGCGTGTTATCAATTAGCATTCTTGACTTTCTTTTCAAATTTTAGAACTTAAAATAACTTACAGTTTTGGGAAATTGGTGGAACCATATTCACGTTCGAAGATTCTACTCTAGGCTCGTGACGGATATTCTGATTCGTATTATTCGCCTGAGACAACTGAAAAAGCGATATAAATAAGCTTAGTAACTATAGTAAATTAAAGGGGCATGCATAATATTTTCAAATAAATAAAAAGAACGAACACTGCTCTCATCTGGCTGTCTCTCTTGGGGTTGTCTCCGTCGCACCCGATTTCTTTGATTAGATTTATTTCTGGAAGCACTGTAAAATAGAAATCAATTATAGAACCAAGATTTGGTTCACAACCACAACAATCAATGACGATGCCGCATGGAAAGATGTCAGTAACGCAGTACGGTCAAATGCAATAATCTCGTGATCGCAAGTGTGACTGCTAAGTATGTTTTGGGTTCGATCCTGCGCCTGATGCCCGCCCGGATACGAGTAAAGCAACAGAGTGAGACTGTACTGCGTGCGCTGTGAAGGAGTAGGAATAGAAATCCCTGAAGTGGGGAGGGGATTTAAGGAGATTCTTTAGATGCGACCAACAAGATGCATCAGAAGGACTTGAGTAGGAAAAGCGTTCCCGCAAATTGGAGGGCGTTTTAGGATTATACAAAATCGACGGATTAATTTCTTGCACATGCATCTTATAGACAGCTCACACCGATACTCCCGTCTCAGTGCAAGCTGTCCCTTACTTCTTTGTTTATAGTTACCTGTCCGTATCGCTTCCGTAAGCACTGCTCATGTGAACTGGTAAAGCCGCAGCAGATCGTCCGCCCATTGTGCTGTCTCCACCACCCTACACGTAAAATATATTAATTCTTAGACCCGGCTCCGCTTGAAAGATCAGAAAAATACAACGAGGAGCGCGGAGGTGGCCCGTAGACGAATGGATACGACGGAAAAGGCGTGAAGTTTGTGTGTTGTGTTTTGTGTACCCTCCACACAAACGTGTCACAGCGACTTTCTTTGTTTATAATAATTATTTTTTTTGGTTCATTCTACGCATCACCGCGCCTCGTGACGTTTAGCGTAAGCGCGTAAATCTTTTGTTGCTTTTTTTTTCTTTTGTTGTCAATAGTTCGCCGTTCGCCAATACTTATCAGCTCCTCCAGAAGTTTAGCCAGTGAGCGATTATTTAGCGGAACTGGTTTAACATATGAAGAACACCGAAATAGACTCAAAGGTCTAAAATGCTTTGCGTGATTTAGGAAGAATTACAGTGGATAAACAGAAAGTAGCGAAAAGCTGTTTTAATTATGTAAAGTGGAAGGAGCAAAAAAAAGGCGTAAAAAAGTTTTTTGACTGCCAATGACATGCTATACCGTCGCAGTCTATTAAAGTTATTTTGTACCAAATCAATTATTTATTGAAGGTTTCACGCCGTTTCTCAGCGCCTACAACGAAAGGGTATTTTGGTCCAAACCCCAAACTAACACAATTTAGGACATAATACTTAGAAGGTTGATAAACAAATATGTAAATGACAGAAATACACAGTGGCCTAACTATCAATCGTTAGACTTACCCTGAAGTTCTCAGTTTCTCTGGAGTCCTGAGAATCTAAAAGTATTTGCTCAGATCTGGATTCGGGTTCGCTGATTCGATCTTGCTCACTGAAACACAACATTTATATTTGCTTATCTGAACTTGTATGGTTTATTTTATTACTAAGTTTAAAAATTAACAACATTAAATTAAATACTGATTAGTGAATTCTAAATTCAAATTGTTCCTAGAAAATTTTGAATTTAGAACCTGCTAATCAGCGTTTAAATTAATCACATGGTTTTTTTTTTATAGATAAGGCTTACAATATGAAACATACCTATTGTATGATTGGTTGACGACTGAAGCGCTGCGTGATTCTGATTTCATATTCTGAGGTTCAGGATTCGAGCACAGCACTTTCTGTAACAAAAATGACACCTTTATTGAGATATTTATCTAGCGTCGTAGTACTTTAGAAGAGGACTTGTATTTATTTATTTAAACTTCATGTACAGTGTACATATGCGGATTTAATGCAACAAGGCATTCCATCCCCCCCCTCCTCCCTTCTCCTTTAACCTTTATAATTAATATGTCTAAAGAAAATCTTTCGTTAACCGGCATGATTTTCTGCTACGGGTAATCACATGCTACAATGAACCATCTTACCTGCAAACATCAGGCTTATCTAAATAAACAAGTTGCATTGTGCTTGCGCCTTACATAACTCTAATACGGGTAATATAGTGCACACCACGGGATGTTATAAAGACAGTTTGTATGTGTGTCACACAGGTGATGGTGTGTGTCTGAGTGTATGCTTGTTACTCCTTCACATTCAAACGGGTGAACGAATTTGGATGAAACTCTGCTTACGGGTAGATCTGGTCATGAAATTACGCATAGGTTACTTTTTATCCCAAGAGTATATTCCCTTGGGATAATTTTGCATTTTTACACTGGTGAAGCCGCTGGCAGAAGCTAGTATAAATACATTCAGTCAGAAAAGTATCGGAAATGGATGATTCGTTTATGGTCCCAAATTCAAATTTTTGTTTTTTTTTGTTGTTGGTATATTGGCACAACTGTTTTCCATTTTGGCGCGGAGTTTGACTTGCATCTGTTATTTATATTAAATACAGTGCTGTTTTTTGTTATATCATATCTAGTGTGTATTGCGAATTTCATAATGGACAAAAACATCGCACAAAGAGTTTGTCTTAAATTTTGCATCGCCAATGGAATTTCGTGTTCGGAGTCACTGAAAATGTAACAGAAGGCTTACGGTGAATCGGCTTTATCAAAAACACGTGCTTATGAGTGGTACAAAGCGTTGAAAAGCGGTCGAAATGTGATGGAAGATTTGCTTCGCTCTGGTAGGCCATCAACGTCTTCAACTGAAGTTAACATCGCAAAAGTGAAGGAAATAGTGACTGAAAATTGTCATTCAACTTTGAAAGAGATAGCCGCCGAACTTTCTGTATCTCACGAGTCGATTCGTACCATTTTAACTAATCATTTGGGTATGAAACATGTTACCGCTCTGCTAGTCCCAAAAGACCTGAATTTTCTCCAGAAACTCAATCGCATGAAAGTCGCTGAGGATATGCTAAAACGAGTCAATTCTGACCCAACATTCATGAAACGCATTGTTACTGGTGACGAGACGTGGGTTTACGAGTTTGACAAGCAAACTAGTCAGCAAGCTACGGAGGCGCCTTCCAACTGAACCGAAACCGAAAAAACCACGCCAAAGTCGATCAAAAGTCAAAGTCATGTTGACCGTTTTCTTTGATTATCGCGGTGTTGTGCACTCGGAATTCTTACCGGAAGGTCAAACGGTAAATAAAGAATATTATTTGATCGTTATGCGGTATTTAAAAGAGCAAATTCGATGAAAAAGGCCAGATTTGTGGAAAGAAAATTCTTGGATTTTGCACCACGATAATGCGCCTTCGCACAAGGCTATCATTGTGAACGAATTTTTGACCAAACACTCAACAAATACCATCGAGCAACCACCATATTCACCAGATATGGCTCCAACCGACTTCTTTCTTTTTCCTAAACTCAAATTACCACTTCGTGGCACCCGTTTTCAATCGGAAGAAGACATAAAGGAGAATTCGCGGCAAGAACTGAACTCAATTCCGGAAGCGGCATTAAAAAAATGTTTTGATGATTGGATTATTCGTTGGCGTAAGTGTATCGTTTCTGAAGGAGCATACTTTGAAGGTGATAAAATAAATTTGGATGAATAACGATACTTTTTTGACAGAGTAGTATGAACAGAAAAAGTAGTTAACGGGTATGTGATCAGTTCTTTTACACCCTGTATGTAGACTCTTAATAATTTCATCGCCGTTGTTCTTTGAATTTACCTCTTTGTTGAGTAGCGCTTCCAGTTCGCGCTGCTTGTCAGCCAGTAGCGCGCGCAGCTGCATCTGCCGCCGCTCGGCCGGGCCGGGCTGGCCGCTGGGTCCGGCCCGAACTTCTTCGTTCACTTTCTTCTGCTTACGGCTCACCTCTGAGATAGATCGACTTCATATTTAGTATTTGATTAAAACAAAATATTACTGCATCGTCAATAATTTATTGAACAAAATCTGAGATAATTATTATCAAGATTTGAAATAATAAACCTATAACACAAGTCAAAGTTGAATTTTAATTACATTGTTGAGTTAAGCTCGCCATTTTACATAAATTATCAAATCAATGTATTAAAGTTAAGTTTTTTTTTGTGTGTGTACAATATAGCATGAATGAATAAATTACCATCAACAACAACAAAAATACTCAAAAATCGACTGTGATAGCAATGAAATTTCAATTATTTTAAATGCTCAAGTTGGAGTGACATGTGGAAATTAATGCTGCAACAGTTTAAAGCAGAGTTGATACTCATCGAACCGTCAAATTCTTCACAATTATAGCGAAATTGCATGCATACACCAATAAGCGTTGCCGTTGGTCTCACACAGACCCGCGTATTCCGTAACATGTGCACGAATTCGCGCATCTTTTTTAAATCTATTGTAGGTATTTATTTCAGAAGATGGATATACTCTATATTGTCCACCATAAAAGAAAATACAGTAGGAGCTTAAAACTAGTAGAGTGTTAAAAGGGTGAATTTGCTATTTTTACTTTTAGATTAACATTGCGATTTGCTTTAACTCTGATAAAGTTGTAATAATTAAAGAAACATAGAAAATATTATAACTATTGATTCAGTTGATTTCAGGATCAGAGCCAACAAATAAGACAAATCTAAATACTACTTACGTGAATAAATTGGTATTTTTAAGAGCAAAATAGCTTACCCTTGTTAGAGATCATGTCCTTGATGCGTGCTCGCTCACCCATAATCTTCTCAGTTTCCATGCGAAGCTCTTGAGCTAACTCTTGTAATGTTGCTATGTTTTCTTCATGACCTGAGAAAAATATTTGTATCGTATTCTCATAAATTGGGTGAGGTAATTGCATAAGACCTACAATGGTCATGTCATCCAGCAGGTACGAAGCAATGATTTAAGAATTTCCTTAAAAATACTTAGAATTTGGAATGTAATGTTGTGTTACTCTATTATGGTGCTGCAGGTATACATCAGCCGAGCCACAATAGAACGACTTCGGTGGGTAGCTTCAGGTATCGGACGTGTTTATAAACGCCTAGTCGTCTGACGACTCAATTCGCAGCCGTAGTCGTAAACAAAGTTTGGCGTCGAAAGAGACGGACGCTGAAATATAACTTACTTTGTTGTTGTTGCGCGTGATGCTGAGGTTGAGCATGGTGTTGCTGTTGCGCATGATGCTGAAGCGCATGTTGCTGTGCTTGAGCGTGTTGCTGCTGTTGTTGCGCATGTTGCTGATGTGTATGCTGTTGCGCATGTTGTTGCTGTGCATGTTGTTGCTGTACATGTTGTTGCTGCGCATGTTGCTGTTGCGCATGTTGTTGTTGCGCATGTTGTTGTTGCGCATGTTGCTGTTGGGCATGGAGTTGCTGTGAATGCTGTTGCGAGTGTTGTTCGTTGGTGAACTTGTGCCGCTGCGGCAACGAGTTCCGTACACGACACATACTGCCATCGTTAGACCAACCACCTATGCTTCCACCGCCTTCGGATTTACTGTAAAATTACAATGAACCTTTGAAATCCTTTTTTATATTATATTTGATTTTATTTGAATTAAATATTTAAGTTCCTCTTACTTGTCATGGATGTTCGAATGAGTTGATAACTCTCTGAATGAATCATCGTGAGCAGACGAAAGATGTTCAGCTTCGTAGTTTTCAACCGATCTCATCAAATCTATAAAAAAAAAACGAGTTTCTTCATAGTAAATTATATTAACGTTTGAAAATGAGATTAGTAATTATACTACCTTTTGTTTTCTGAAGAGCAGTCTTGATGGCCTTAATTTCCATTAGTTTGAAAGGATCTTCATTTTTGTTGTTGCTTCCGGGTTTATTACCTGTAAGAAAATAATAGTAAAAAAATACCATAATTTTAGTAGATCAAAATAATGTCCACAACAATTAAAAATAATTACATTTCCGTGGCAATTCTTCTTCGCCACTGTCTTCGCCAGAACTAGAATATGTATTACGACCGGACTCGAGGTGTGTAGCCATTTGCAGCTTTTGAAATTCTTGGACCTATAAAAAAATTTTTTAAAAAATTATGTTCTACTCATTGGATCTACAAGAAAGTACAGTGAAATAACAAATGTGTGCATACCAAACTTTCCATGTGTTGTTTCTTCATGTGCAACTCTCTCAGTTTAAGTTGTAGAATACGGCTTCGCTCGTTTAGCAGAACTTCGTCTTCATCTACTTCGCTGTCCCGTCCGGCACCGGCCGCCTCCTAATACATTAACAGATCGTGAACTGATACTATTCCAGAGGTTTCACAATTTTGCTTACAATCTAATTCAGTAATTCTAAATTTGGCGGCTACTGTAAGTCTACATAACTTACCTCACTCCCAGTAGTAACATTCGTGTCACGATGCGAGAACCTGTCATCTTGGCTATGCGCAGAATGGACAGAGTGTCCGTGGTCAGTGTCTACGCTAGCCGCCATGTTCTGGGGTACATGCAGAACTTCTGACGAATGTGGTAAAGTGGTTGCAACGCCAATTTGTTGATTGGCGGCATATATTCGATTCGCATGATGGTAGTTCCCGCTCAGTGATTGGTTCTGAAAGTAACAATGACAAATATAATGTTGCCCAGAAATATACAAGTGGACAACTAATTGTTTTTCGTAATATTTACTTGTGCAGCACCAAAATTTTCATGAGAAGTAGATGGCTGTACTTCTTGGGCTTGTCTCTCTCTTTCCCTTTCTCTATTCATTTCTTCTAACTGATGCTTAGCTTCTTCCTGTAATTTATTTAGTATTTAGTGTCATACATAAGTCAGGCAAGAACTTCCGGATTTTAACAGTTAAGAAATGTTTTCAACTCGCCTGATATTTCAGGAGCCTCCTTTGTTGTTGTTTCAAAGCTGCCAAACGCATTTGCGATAGTTCCATTTTATTTTTAATTTCATTTTGCCACAGTTCATTGTCACTGTATGTCGAGCCATTACTTTGTGCAGACACCGGTCGCGTTACTACGTCCTGCCGAAAATGATAAGACTAAAGAAACCATTGAACCAGAAAAGATTAATAAACACTAAAACAGATCTATTGGAAGGGTAACACAAAAACAAAAAGATGTGTATAGTACGCGGCAAAAAAGTAGAACTAAAATTGCCGTCGTTGCTATGGTTACGCGCAGCCCCCCCGCTGTGCCGCACTTCGATTGAGACCAGAAAAAAATCTGTTACTGCGCATTGAAGGTCGATCGCCATTTTGGTTCAACTTAAATTCCGCGTAGTATGTTTTAAAAGATTTCTATGACTCTTAAAAATTTTATTATATTAAAGACCAAATTCGTTTACGAATATAATGCGTGAGGTAAAACTACAGATATGGCCGAAATAACGCATGTTGCGTAGCCATGTCTGCAAATATGGATTTTTACCCGCTGATATGCATGTGATTTGCTAAATGTTTAAGTGTCAAAGTGTTAGAGGTATAATCAACACCTTTACAAAACTTATTATCATAATTATGTTAAAATGTGTATATTTATTATCTTTATTAAACCCTAGTTTGGTCTAGTAGGAAAATTCGCCTCTAACATGCACAAACTGTAGAATGATGATTATTATAAAGTTACAATATATTCACATAAAACAGCAGTAAGTAACACTATGAGTACAAATCAAAGCTGAATGTCTAAGTTAAGCTAGAAAGCAGCTTTGCCACAATAGAAAGTAACAAATGACATTTGGCGAATATGGTAATAGGTATTAGAGACGGTTATTTGCTGCTCCAAGATTGCATCCATTTCATGCTATGGATCTTATGGCTCACAACATAGGGACACACTCCATAGTTCACAGTAACAAACAAAAACCTGATTGCTGGTATTGGGATCTTTCTTTTTCGTTTTCATTTCTTCTATCCGCGATATTTTCTCCACACAAGAAAGTATGTTCTTTCGCAACATATCTTTTAGTTCTTGGTCATCCTTTCTTATTGTACTCTGATCAACAGCTTGTATTTTATTATCTGTATTGGTTTCTTCAGTTCCCCCTACATTGTCAGGAGGCCCTGATAAGTGCTGTGCGTTTTCAGTAACTCCATCATGTTTATTTTCTTCTTGAATTTGACTCTCTTCCTCATTTCTAATGTTTTGCATTGATTTATTTATCTGTTCATTTTCAATATTTGTAACTTTTTTCGTCAAGTTGTTGTTTATGACGTCAGGAGCATTTTTAACATTGGAAATTGGGCTCAAATTAGTTTCAGAGGAAGGGTCAGATTTACCCTCATCATTATCACCTGTTGCTGGTATCTCTACAATAATAACCCCATCTGTTTCCTCACCAGGAACTTCAATATTTTCTGGTGTACTATCCACTAACATATGTTCCAGTTTAATTTCGCTTTCCTTCAACTTCATTACCATCTCTACCAGTTCATCATATTCTTCTTTAGTGTGTTCAATAAAAGCCTAAATTAGAAATAATATCAACCTTTTTTTTTGCATGTTCTTATACCTATTTTTTTAACATATTAACTTTATACACATACCTCTTCTTCAGAGTTACGCATAGTATCAACGAGAGACGAAGTCACTCGTATGTACTCTCGTATCTGTCCGAGCCGACGTTCTACAGCAGCTGCGTCAGGACAGGCTGCAGCTATTGCCTCTCCTAAGGCTCTGGCAGACTCTCGGTGAACCTAAACAGCCCAAGAACATAGCCATTATTTTTTTATTGTGAAATTATACTCTACACAGCGTTAATCTGGAGTTTCAAGCCTGGATTCAATATGAAATAAACAATATCAATTAGATATAAGGACCAAAGTATGCAAGTATGTTTGTGGCAACTACTTACATGATTACTCTCATTGAGATTATTGAAACTTCCTTGTCCCTGTTCATACATATTGTTGATTAGATTGACAGTTTTTGTCCCAGTCCGAGAATTAGATATTGGAGGTGTAGTATTATTGTTGCTTGCGTGGCTTCCTTCGAAATTATTCCGAGAAGGATTCAAGTTCCTTGTTAGATTGTTTCTGTTTTGATTAGGCGCCTAAAAAATGAAATAAATTGGTAGTAACAAAAATTTTGGCTTTTCAATATTATCAACAAATTTGGCAAAAATACTTACATTAAATGGTTGAGACACATTTCCAGTAACAGCATTGGGTGTAGTTGGATTAACTATCATTACAGCAGCAGATGCATGGTTGGAGTGAGGAATTAGGCCTAAAAATATTTTTTTTTCTAAATTTTTTTTTATCCAAAACAATGCTCGTAATGAAGTAAGTAATTAGATTAAATAGTTACAAAAAAAAATATTCAGTTTTACATTAGCAAGTGTTGTGGTGTCAACTATCAGTGATACATAAATACTACATGTCTTTGATGAAAATAACTATTAGTTGTTTACCATTCTGCATCTGATGCACATAGGGGTGCAAAGTGTGTCCAGAAATTGACGACCCAGCGCCGTCGTCATGTTGTTCAGCCGATATATTCTCGCGATTCTGCACGTTGAGAGGCAATGCGCGTGGCTGTGGTCTCACAGGAACAAATCTCCCAAACCCACTCTCAAATGACACGGAATTATCTAGAAAAATACGCATTTAAATTTAAGGAACCGAAATCTAAATTTGTTCATATGAAAATGATAAATTTAGCTTACCCAAATCTGTCAGTTCGTGATCTGATGTATTATTTGTTGGTTTCCTTGATTGACTGTAGTTAGTGCGACTGTTGTATTCAGAGACAGGCACCCAATCAAGAGATGTCTAAAAAATAATTGTTTTCAAAGATCACATGTCCTACAAGTTCTTAAAATATGTTGTACAATAACTGAGTGCAGATCACACCTTAGGTGCACGAAATTTAGAAAAACAACCTCCCATAAGGTATTCCAATAAATGCTAATTTATACCACTATTGAGGATACTCTACACAATATCTTTCACATTAATTTACTTAGAATAAAAAAGGAACAGAACTGTTTTCTGTTCAGTATTAACTGTGTCACAAACCATAGCAGCTTGGCACCGATTCAAATAAATACATGAATCTTTCAGGTTTCCAAAAATAAACTCATACGAACTTCACATGTGTTCAAGCTTTGCTAAGAAACACACCAGTTGTTATTAATTTTCATTACATTGTTAGAATAGTTTGGTTGTATATATTGAGTGTGTATAGGTGTTATATATTGCAGAAAAAATAAATAACATAAAATTCATTATTTATGTCCACCAAATTATTAAACTTTTTTTATTTAATTTGCATAATTTGACATAACATGCTGCTGCTCGTTAATAACAAAACTAAATTGTGTGGGTAGAAAAAAAATAATTGAAAATGAAAGTGAATTGTATTAATATGCTTTTAAAGCATCAGTCAGAAATATCTTCGATAAAGTGATCCCTGGACATCTAGTAGACTAATTCATTAAACCCGGAGCGAACGCCGGCGTTCGTGCGATCATTGTCTTACTATTGTGTCTCTAATTACGCTACTCAATAGGTTAATAAGTACTTATATATATAGTAAGTTTTTGTGGAAAGAGAAATAAAAATCTACAAGACTTATGGATCTAAAGCACTGTTGTCTAGTAATAATTAAAGAAATAATGAGGGATACCTGGTATTATTTGTGTATGGTGGTGGTAACCAAGTAGAAAGAACAGTTTTGGTTAATCACCTTAATATCTAAGCAGATAAAACCTCTTTATACAAATTGTAAGTCCTTTTATAAATATTAAAATGAAAGTATTACATGTACCTTTAGTTTTCTAGCAAATGATGTACGTTCTTACAAAGCAAAGGTATTTAGCACATTGTGCTGGCATATCAGTAATATGCTAGTATGCCCACTGCAGCTAAGTCCATTAGAGTAATATATTGTTTTGATACATGTGGGTAGAAAACTTATCAGGATAGTTTAGAGACAAAAAAATATGTTGGTGGCATACAAACTGTGTAGAAATTTATTATGAAACTAATTTTGTTATGTAGTAGGTAGTTCTCACCGTTACTAGATTGGTCGTCATGTCTCTCCTTGTTGGGGTAACTGCTTCTTGAGGAACATTACAATTATTTCTCACTTTTGTCTTGGGTATAGTTCCCGTATGACCTGGATGCCGCTCGTTGTTACCAGGAGCCATAACATTCAGTTTTTATTTGCTGCATTCATATGACATATGATTCATAGCAATATGAAACTGTGTTTTGCAATAAAATGTCGAGCAAATATAGCGATATTAGTAAATTAATTTTAGGCAAAGGGAATATTGAAGACTGTTACAATTCACAAAGCTTTAACTTTAAAAAACTACAATCACTTAGGCCAATAAATTATATTATTTTTTTTAGGATTGAAATATTTTTCGTAAATTACTGCAGTAGAATCTTTTACAAGTTCTTTTTTTATTTTATTTTTTCTAGTTTTGCACGATTGGCGAAGCCAAGAAAGTATTTTATTGGCTGGCCACCTATTGCCGGGGGCTGCCAGTTCTAAAATAAAGTTTACCTTTAAAATCAAGAATAATAAATCGAATGAACACGAAATATATTAATTTAAACGAACAATTCCAAGGGCAAAGCTAGCGTAACTGATCGGCTCTTTATACGTCTGTGGATCGGATAATAGATGTAACCCCCCTGGATTTTGTTTACGTCCGTACTAACTATCTACTTTTGTAGATAAAAGTTAAAAAAAAACGAACTCTTTGCCATTCGTATTATAATATACCTACACAGTTCCACACAGTTACAGTCCCAAAATTATAAAAATGTATGGATAGGTACGTTCCGTACCTATCCGATTTTTATGAGGGGATCACATCGGAAGCTGAACTATAGCGCACTTATTGGATAAATAAACAGCAGCAGGACTTTGAAAGTATCGGAATAATGGACTTAATGACTACAGAGGACTATAGGCTCAGCCCCATCAAGGCCATACTGGGACTCATGACGAAGGTGCACGGAAGGCTGGGGTTTGAGTAGAAGGGAGGGGAACTAGCACAAAAGATCCAGAAGGGTCGAAGTGCTCTGGTTTTAAGGCCAGCCCCACACAAGACAAGACAAGACAAGATGGACTTAATACAAGTAGCAGAATCTTTTTACCCAAAGGTGAAGATAGCCCTAGAAATTTTAGTAGCAATGCCTTATTCTACTGCTACCAGTGACGGATTAACCCTTAATCAAATTAAGTAATTGCCTAGGGCATCACGTCTGGGGGGGCACCAGAAGAAGCACAAAAAAATCCGTCCTTAGGGCATCACGTCTCACTCTCACGTCACCAAAAACCATACCAAAAAAGTTTCTAGGAATAATTTGAAAATTTTTAGTACTTTAAGGCTTTTATTTTTATTTTGTAAATTAGTTTTAATTACGTTATTATTAGATTTAAATGTATTTGAAAAATCGCGGTTTTTAAGTTGACGTAGAGTCTGACCTAGAGTCATAACCCCGCTCCCGCTTGCCCACTCGCTGCCCGCTAGTGCATTCGGCAATTCAAATGCACCGGAATTGCGATCAGCCAATCACAAACCATCCCTTGTTTTCGTATTATTCTTTTCTTTTTTTATGCACCTACCATGTGTTCTCTTCACTACCCTTGGTTGACTGGTAGAGAATGTCTAAGGCATTAAGTCCGCCTTTGTACCTGTATGTTGCATGAAGTTTTAATAAATAATAGTTATTTTCACTACAGCAGCTCAAACAAGTAGGTTTTGCTGCTTGAAAACAGTGAGCAAAACTCGATTTTGCTCACTGCGTGAGACAAAGTAACTTTTAAATTATTTATTTTTTTAGCCATACAATTCGAAACATTCGAACTGCACTGTACTCAGTAAATTTATTATTGTATTTGAACAAAAATACTTTCTATAGAATCCTAAGCGAGGGGAGGGATTCAAAGGCACGAGATGCAAAAAGTTTTGCTCTCGTGTTACACACATAATTTTTCACTTCAGCAGCGAGAACACATATTACTTGGGAAATAAAATAATTAACAGTAATAGATTTAATAATGATTTCAATTAAAATAAATACTAACTCTGTCGCTAGTTTTGCTTATATTTTACAATTATTTTAACATTGTTTTTTATTTCCGCTGTTTTTTTAAATCACGTTCTAAAACAGGTTGAAACTAGAAATAATTATTTAAAGGTTAAATGCCAGTTTTATCTGCTGCTATAAGTACTCAGGTACTCTTATTTTTGTTCAAATACAATAATAAATTTAAAATTCAATAATTTATTTATAAAAAAAAAAACAATTTTATATTTTACAAATATTTTCTATTTATTACGCATTTCCAAACGTGTTTTTCTTTGTGGTGGAATTTCAAAATCGGAATGAACTTCGAAATGGCATGTTTCTCACTCGCTTTTTTATAAGGGCGAGAAAGAGACAGAGTACAGTGCAGTTCGAATGTTTCGAATTGTATGGCTAAAAAAAAATAAAAATTAAAAAGTTACTTTGTCTCGTTTTCAAGCAGCAAAACCTACTTGTTTGAGCTGCTGTGGTGAAAATAAATAAATCAAATGTTTTGTTTTTTGAGTAATTTTGCCGGCCGGCTTCTATTCATACGTAATAATAGGGGTTAAAGTATGAAATTGCCATTTTATTGTAACAGGTACTTCGAATTGACATAAAACCTTCATGGTTTGAGATTTTTGAGTGAAACTTTTTTCACATAGTAGGTTCTTCTACTCCCTATGCAGTTCTTCCTTAAAAAAAAAACTTTTAACAAAAAAAAAAATAACCGACTACACTAAATAAAAAAACTAAAAGAATCAAAATAATTTTAATTTCGGAAGTCGGTGTTTCTCGGAATTTTTTGTTTCTTATTTAACACCGACTTCCGAAATTATTGTTTATTTTTCTGCTTTCTCCGATCTAGTCAACCAATAACGGCAGATATCTACTGTTCCGTACTCTGAACAATGATAGCAAAACCATTATTGCTCCATGATAACGCGAGACCTCATACAGCACGAGACAAAATTTTAACTGTACTGAACTGCAATTAGAAACCATTCGTCACCCTTCGTATTCGCCAGATCTTGCTCCAACAGACTACCCATTTTTTTCGTGATTTGGACAATTTTCTATTTGATAAAAAGTTTTCTTCTCAGGAAGCAGTACAAAATGGTTTCACACAGTTTGTCAAATCTAGATCACCAGAGATTCTATCGCAAAGGCATAAATGACCTTCCTCATAAATTAGATGGCAGCTATGTATAGATAATAATGGTAATTATTTTGATCAAATAAATATGTTAAATGAAAAAAAAAAATCAAATTTCAATTTTTAAGTACAAATCGGCAATTTCATACTTTAACTTCTAATAAATAAATTATGCTATGGCTTTTATTGTTGTTGCACCTACTCCACTTCTAAGGCACATTACATCTCATCACCTTATTTTACAAAACCTTGTATTTTTAGGCGGTAAAGGTTTAAAGAGAGATTCTAGTTGACATACTGATAGGGGAGCCCATATGTGTAGATTGCTTAGGGCATCAAGTAGTCTTAATCCGTCACTGACTGCTACAATCGAAAGATCATTTAGCACACGTAGACGCGTAAGATAATAAACATGGGTAAGATCAACTATAACCGAAGATAGATTAAATGGGCTTTGCATGCTTAGTGTACAATATAAAGATTTTTTTTTAATGCTATGAGAGATTTTTTCACGAAAGGCGTCATAAACCGTTTTACTGGAGACCCTCAAAAGTTGCTTTTAAAATAGCTATTGTAGACCTAATTTAAGAATTTATATAAAAAATGCCTAATTTAATTTACGTTTTTTATTTGACTAAGAGCTTATACAAATCTGATTTGCCCCCTCCCTGGATAAGCCAATGGATCGGACTAGGATGTCCAGTGGATCCGGGCACAATTAAGATTAAAGAAAATTCTCGGAAAGTAATTCAAGTTGAAGAAGTAGTTTAATTAAAACTTCAATTATTCAACTCAAATATACAGCGACATGGTGACATGTCAACTATTCTACGTATTACCACAGATATATGGAAAATCAATAAAATGGTAACCCTGCCGCTGCCATTAAAGTTTTTTTTTGAACACGTAATGTAACTACGAGGCTTTTCACTTTTGTAACTAATGCATGACGAATGCTAGCATCTTGAATTCTAGATCTAGGCGATTGTACCAGGGCCATCTAAAACATATTGTATAAAACTTATTTTTATCTCACTTCTTGCATGATATACTATATTAAAATAAATAATACTATACCATGCTGCCATGACACTGTGTTACCACGTTACAGAGTTAAATTGAATAAATGTGTTTATTTCTTTAGGGTCACTTCATACCAAGACGCGACGCGATGCGACGTTACTGGAAGAGGCCAAGCGCGAGACGCATCGCAATGTTGCGAGGCTCATCGTAAAATCGTTGGTAGCGCGACACCTCGCTGCTTAGCGGGACCCCGAATGGCGCAGCGAATCGTGTCCATTATGGACCCAAATACTCCGTATGAGGTCTTCTTTTTAATTTTATTTTTTTATTCTTCTTCCTCTGCCTATTCTGCAAGAAGTCGGATTATAACAAGATCCCAGTCTATTATTATAATTTTCACTCGAGCACTCGACCGAACTGCATGAATTCTACACGAAACCTGGATGTAAAGACAAGTCGCCACGGTGCGCGGCGGCAGCCTCAGGCTGCGCCTCGCGGCGCACGGCGGCGAACGACTCGGCGATGCACCACTGCGTCGCGTTGCGTCGCACTACGTCGCGAGGCAACTCGAGGTGTGTCAAATGCGTCAACATGCTGCGTGGTACAACGTATTCTGAATCTTTTCGTGTAGTAAATAAAATTATATTTTTAGTAGCTCTTTTATAAAATGCGCGCAGCATTGCGTCGCTTCGCATCTTGTGTACTGATCCTTAGACTATACATATATCCTTTTTTGGTACACTTTTCTCTATTGAAACTATTTTAGCTCGGTCTGACTTGATCTGAGAGCGTCTGCATATTGTGGGTACCTCTTTACACCTTTGCTTACCCATTTGGAGTGTAGGCTCGTGATGGCATGATGTCCTAACTAGCTAAATATAATTTTTAATTCAGTCTGCAGCAGCCTTTGACACTTTTTAAAATCGTGCCACAGGGGTTTGTCGAAGTTCAATTATGTGAAAAATCTTCATCAAAATATCTCTATTTTTTTAGTTCTGGTTCTGCCTGATTGGTGGAGATATTTTTTTCGAAACGGATGCGTATCTAGTGGAGCATACCTACTCCCGAATTGTGTCAAACATCATCATCTCCTGACTCCTTAGCTTTTTCCCTACTAGCTTCTTCCAGTCTAACCGGATGCGGCTGAATACCTGTTTTAAATGGAGCGACTGCCTATCATAATCCAGTTACTGGATTCCTTGGATGGTCATACTTTCTGGCGTCTGACTAGGTAGATACCTGTAATGCCAAAGATCTACGAATGACAATCGTAACCAACGGCTTTACGTGCTTTTCAGGGTGCTTTTGCCATAAAAATACCATCTTTAGTTTATTATTCGGCGGTTTAGCAAGAATCTTCCTTCCTTATCCTGACATATTATTATAAAACTAAATACCTCACCGTCTATATCTACGTCCAGGGGCGCCGACTCCTTCGGTGCTTGGGGGCCCGAGCACCAGCAATAAATAGTGGGTGCCGAGCACCCCTGGGAATAGACATCAAGAAACAGATCAGTGATCGCCTTTTAGGGATGGGCGTTTTTTTCTTTACCCGACGACCTGTTTAGCGCAGTGGTTTAGAGCGGCAGTGGAGACGCAAGAGTGGCAGGTTCGATTCCCGCACTAACACAAATACTTGTTGATAAAACAGATATTTGTGTTGGGTCTGGGTGTTTGTGGTACTTTTGTTGTTTCTGGTCTCTATGGTACAAGGGAAAACCTTAGTTTGGGACAAGGACAATGTAAGTGATGTTGTCTCAATTTATTATTATTACGCATTATAAGTACGCACTATGTAAGTAGGACGTTTATTTATTTGTCGGTCGATCAGTGTGCATTTCTCTTCTAACACTTCGCCACTTTTTTGAGTCATCAAATGAGCATGAGCACCCATGAGATTTTCTAAAAGCCGGCGGCGGCGCTCCTGCCAATGTGACAAACTTAAAAAACTTCTGAAACGGATTTTCTTGCGATGTTCTATAATTATAGACAGACTGATTCATAAGGATGGTACCTAATATATTGGAGAAAAACCGTAAATTTCAAAAATTTATAACACTTGTGTGAAACTGGGGCGAGCCGCTAGATTTAAATAGTCGGTGCTAAACATTACGAACACATTTCATTCAATGAAAAAAGATTCCTGCTTTATTTTTCGCCTTTCAGTCAGTTCCTTTTTTCGCCGGTTTATTTTGTTTGCTAAAAAGTTTTTATTTATAATCAAAATTTTCAGCGGCTGAATTTGGTGCGTTCTGAATTGTGATTCACAGTTTCGATTCCCTTTTCGCACGGAACTGTATTATAGATTGGTATTCATAACTCCATGTTGGTGACATCGCCGAACAATAAAGATTATATAAATACAGAAGCATAATAAGTCAATGAGGGACCTAAATGACCCAAGTAACTTTTACTACTATTACGTATTATATTAATTAAAAGATATACTTATTATTTTTTGAATTAAAAGATTTACCTATTATTTATTTATTTACAAACTGTTCTAACTAAACAGTACTTAGGCACATAACTGATCAATGTATTAAATTAGGTACCTATAGCCGCCTATGTGGTAAAGCGAAACAGGGAGAAAAGATATAGAGGTAAACGTTAATCACGACTTTCGCTAGGCCTGTGTTCTTTACATTAGGTAGGTATTCAATTTATACAATTTCCATTTCTGTGATTGGTAAAGTTATATTTGAAAGAAATTGACGCAGCCGGTGTATTGCATGTTAAACCTTCACCAACAATGTAGGGCGACCAAGCGTGTCGCGCAGTGAAATGCTGCCATGGCATGTTGGCCCAGATTGGCACTTGAAAAGAGTCCATTGCTTTATTATGAACTACTTTAATGCTGCGCACGAATATGAACGAAGCAATGGACGTGTACCTATATTTTATTGAATGTTGGCTCCCGTTGTTCGGCCAGTGCGTATAGGCAGCAGAGAGCATTTTCGTTCGGCTCTTATTGGACTTGGAGTCGTTCATAGTTTAGTTTAGTGCGCGTTTGACCCGCCGACTGGCCGCGCTGCTTCTCTGTATGTGACTGTACGGTATGCGCTAACAATACTTTGCGAACTTTGGTATAACTGGATTCTGCTACTCATCGGACGTTGAATTAATGTGCTAAGTGTATTAAATATAGCGAATTTAAAACAAAAGTGTAGTTAAGTGAATGAAAGTTGCAATTTAAAAACACTTATCGCTCTTGTACTCAGGTAAATATATTATTATTTGGTTTTCATTTATATGCGTACTACAAAGACAGTAGCTTTAAAAAAGTTTAGTGCGTAAGGTATATAATTATGTAGAGAATGAACATGTGCTTTAGTTTTGTTGAACATGTTAGACTTATTTTGATAGCTGTTTTATTGGCAGGTGGGAAACTGTAATTAGACACACCACTTACCCATTAGGGGTAGGTTGAAATAAAAACATCTGAGGAATTTATGCACCTTTAGTGTGTAAAAGTACATAAAAGGTCCTATATAGAGACTAAAGACTAAAAATTATAGGTAAAAAAAAGAAAATGCTCATGTACTTACCTATTAAAAAGAATATTCAAAATTAAAAAAAATAAACATAATTCAAAAGTTTTTATTTCACATAGGCCTACGTGCATACTTATAAAATTTCAAAAGCTAGTGCACGGTTCCAAATTGGTAGTTTCCTATGAAGAAGAACCGGAAAGAAACTCCATGGTTATCTAATCTTTTAAAAAAAAAAATATTCTTACAATATTTCCATATTACAGTATTAGCAGATTTTATGTAAGGACAGCGTTGACCAGTCAATATTGTACTCAAAGTACAATAAAAATAATCATAATAAAAAATGAGTCGTAATAGGAAGAAATCTAAGAATTCGCGGAGTGTTCTCAAATTCACATTATAAAAAAAGAGGCTATAGAAAAAAAAAAAAGAAAAAAAATAATTACAACTATCAATAATTGAGACGTTAACAAAATAAATTAACGAATTCATGGTAGTTGAGGTCTAATAATATAAAAAATATTGCAAAAGCAATGTGTTAGAAAAAAAAGAGTACCTATATATTACAACAAATGTGGAGAAGTTAATAGACACATTTACACAATATTATGAGTTACCAGGGGGCCACATGTGCAGAAGCACTCATTGCCAAACAAGCGTGTCTTCGACATAGTCTTTAACCTTGTAATACGCTTTTTTGGTTAGAATACGCGAACTTTCCCTCGCTAAGTTCAGTCACCGCCTTTGGCAGCTTGTTATATAAGCGTATGCTGTTTACTAAAAATTACTTGCTGGTAATACAATTTCGTGTTTACTTCGCATAAATAGGTATATATATATATCATGAAAATCGCTTCTAATTTTGAACAGTCCTAGGTTTTTACGAACATACAAAATACTTTCTAAGATATAAAGAGAAGGCAGAGGCAGTATATTGATTTCTTTTTATATTTATCTTATATTAACAATTTTTCTTTTTCTAAAAATATCAAATTTATTCCACAATTATTTAGTATGTCGTTATCTGTAGACACGTAAAGGTTGCGTAGGTACACTATTTCAAGGCTGTACTGAATCAAACTTCTATGAAAAGCTTGCTTGCTTAGGGATAAAGCAAACTTCTATGAAAATTTCACAGCTTAGTATGAGCGAGCTTAAAATAATTAATATTGATTATTCAATTGAAGCCGATTGAAGTTTTTTTTTCTAAAATTAGTAATTCATAAATGATATCACCATTACTTGATAACTATATAAATAGCTCCTAGTTGAGAATGTAAGTAATCAGTGTCTAGTTGAGAATGACTCGTAAACACAAACCTAGAGATTCTGAAACATATCTCCTTCTAAGAAGCAGTAAGAAGAGCAAAGGAGGAGGCAATCGTCATGCAGTCACACCACGGCCCTCGGTTTGCCCAGTTTGTCGGGAGTCGCAGGGCGATTTCCTGCCACGACGGCAGGAATCCTTATTGTATGATGTGAGTTAGGCTACTTGCTACATTCCTATGTAGGCAGCAAGTAACCTAACTTACAAGTTACATCATACAATATATTTTATTCTATGATGTGAGTTAGGCTACTTGCTACCTACCTATTTAGGCAGCAAGTAACCTATCTTACAAGTTACATCATATAATATACCTTATTCTATGTTGTGAGTTAGGCTACTTGCGAGTTTCTTTAAAAGTAATTGTACTTTTGCGCAATGCACAAACTCTCAAACTGCAAAATTATCATGCCTCTCTCAAGGTACGTAGTTAACGTAGTTATTTTGTGAGGACATTTAAAAGATAAACAAGTAGATATATAGGTACATAGATAAATTTACAAAATAACATGACCACATCATTTAAAAATACATATGTATCTCAAATAGGTCTCTAAAATTTCCTCTAGAGTAGACTGCGGAGGAAGCGGTGAATAATAAAACCCGTAACAGGTTTTGTAACATAAAATAATATTATATACATATGTACTTACACACTTATTTATAACAGCAAATGTTCCAGTTGGCCGTTAGTCAGCAGCTTTAGTTGCGTCTACATAAATTAAATCTTTTGAATATAGTCTGAACTGAACAAACAGAAAAAGACATTAACCTGATTATAAACATAGACGATTTTTACTCGGATACTTTTTGATTTAAAATATACATACTGTGATAAACTAGTTCTTTCTTGCGCCTTACACTACAGTGTATGGAAGTGTAAGGCGCCAGTGTACAGAAAGGATGACGCTCGGCGATAGTGCAGCCTATTATATTATAATTATCAGTGAAAGAATGGTTGTATAATGGGATCAGAACTTTTAAAAGATCTTTAACAAACACCTATAAACAAACAAACTTTCTCTTTATGATATTAGTTTAGATTTAGATGACACATTCATCCCCCAAGTGATGACTTGTATTTTTCGTGTCTTTTCCGTTAAAGCCTCTGATTTAAGCTACTTGGGGTGTCAATCAAATCATTGCAGAAATTCAACTGGCTATAAACGATGGGGGTTCAGAAAAATGTTAAGCTATTCATTTACCACTACGTATCTACCTGGCAATTGGCATGAATTATGTCTAAAAGCTACCCGCCTGAGGCTTCAGATTTCTTTTGTTTTGGTACAGGCTATACTTAATAAATTATTCTGCGCCTTCAGGTCAACTTTATACCTGCCTATCTCATATCACATTTCTCAGAATAATTAAAGATGCATTAGACCCGCTCTGGTATTTGTTAGAAATACTTATAAAGTAGCATCACAGAATAAGAAATAGTAGTATTGACTTACAGAGTAGATTTTTGCTTGAAGCATTTGATTCACATTGTCCCCTATTGTTCGAAACCTGACAAAAAATTTAACCGAATTGAAAACCTCCTCCTTTTTTTGAAGTCGGTTGATCAAACAAGTTTTTTGCATTTTTATATTATGTCGTACTTAATACTATCCTCGAATATTAGTGATCGATGTCTTGAATGCAGTGCCTAATTGCTTAGATACACCAAGTCCTAGTAAGGCCTTTCCTTTTCATTTTACCGCTTGGAAAAACTTCTAACTGACCTACTTTAGCCCATCTTATAAATAGGTAGCACAATTTTCTCTAAACAGAGTTCTGTTCATTGCTGACGTGCAGGTGCCCAGAGGGTTTAAAACTTATAATATTTCTAAAAGCAACAGAAACTTTCGCATAGCTTCAATAACTGGGTTCACACATTATGCGTCACATAACAGGCTGATAAATTAATAGACCGAATTACTTAATTAATTATAACGGTACCGACTACCAACCTAGGAATAATAAAACTTTTGTGATTATTATAGAATCTCGTATAAGTTTTGATGGCGCGGGGCGGGTGGTACCGACAGTGGCAGTTCCATAGGGTTGGGCCTCACCACTTCGGTAGGCCGTGGGTGCGCCGACCTAGATACCAGATTTTGTGTTGACGGTTGATGACAGTTTAATTAATAAAAACTAGGTGGTGGAAGGCCACACCTTGTACGTGTATTACGAGTAACTACACCGCTATATTTAGTTAGGTACATAATTACATATGGGAATGTTTCAGTGACTGCGGGTGAATTGCATAGGTATTATTCACAGCAGTGCACATGAATGGCGATAAGTATTTAAAACGACTCTCTTCCTCGATTCGTCAGTTAATTAAGCGAGAGGTTGCACAATTAACTAAAAATAAAACAATAATTAAACACAGTCTCTCATTAATTAAACTTTCCTTTTAATCTTGATGTGAAAATATCAGACAGACATAATTATACTTAGTTGCATAACCAAAATTTAATGCAACATGTTATAACTTTGAAAGAGAGGTTTCCGACGAAGTTTTGCGTTTTATTTAAGTCATTTTAGTGTCGTTTTAAATATTTACTTCTAAGCCTCATGGTTGTTCATTTAAAATGTCTTTCCAGCAGCATTAACTTTCATTATTTTTATGGAATTGGCGTATGGTGATGTCAGTGATGACGTCATATTCGTACCACGAACTAACCGGTTCCGCGGCTGCGGCTGCCGACCTCCAATTATGCTAATACCGATGCCGTTCCAGTCCACTCCTCAGCCAAACATGTCGTAAACAGATACATATATCTAAATTGGGTCTGACGAGCCCGTGAGGTCATCTATGTCCATCTCAATTTGAGAGAATTTGTCTAATTTGTAATGTTTCTAGTGCAGCATTATCCAATAAAAAAAAATAGCTAGAACCATTTTCGAAAATTATATTCATCCCTATGATTTATTGGAATTGACACGTGTTAAGTTTCACATGGCTACCATATTTGTGTCGATTGATTAAAAAATATATCCAGCCCATTTTGTGTAGTAATGGCATCACGCACGACTTCCGTTCAATGTGCTAATAAAAACTTCGGCGGTTACCACTGCCACCGTAACTACCATGCCATGCCATGGCGCTTATACACAATGTGCTATATCTATGTTATGTAACTGAACACGTGGTTTGCAACTACGACATACCGCTGCTAAATTCAAATATCGCCTTTCGATGCCACATATTGACTTCTATTATTTGAATTACTTTTGGAGCAACGTTATAAAAGCTTTACACAGAAGACATCGCATATGTCTAATAATACATCGCATATAACTTATTTATTTATTTATTTATATATACTTTATTGTACACCAAGATAATAAATGATACTTAATTATATATTATATTTAATATTATAGATAAGCCTTATATCAAAAACATACAATTAGCGGCCTTATCGCATAACTTACAACTTTGAGTAGATATCAAGAAAGGTTTGAAAAATATTAAATGTAAGATTCCCTTTGTTTCCTCCACAAATTTTTACTTCTTGTCCTATATAGCATCATCCCAGAAAAAAATATTCATACTGAGGTAAACAAACTAAGCGCCTTTAGTGGTTTTCCTCTAAGATACAGCTAAACGTTTTATCAACACGGGTGCCTAGGTGCAATGGGCTTCACCCAGCACTGACTGATCGAATACAATTAAGAATAAATACCACTCATACAGAAGACATTATCAACTAAGTACCACTACCATAACACTCAATCCCTCACAATAAAAGCTATTTGTGTCATACAAATCGAAATAATAAATCTTGGTATTAGTTGTCAGCGTCTTACTGATACGAAGAACTTACCAAATGTATCACTTGCATTTATAACAATGTTAGTCGTTTTCTTTTCATCTCCAATAAACGAACCATGTGTTACTAACATAACAATGATGCTGTTGAGTAATACGTGATATGTCTTGGACACCCACGATGAGTTGGTACACACTTAATTGTTAGGTACCAGTGGCGTAGCTAGTCCCAAAGGTGACCATATAAAAAAATTACGACGTTTTTTTTACACTGTAGGCCCTACTGTACTAGCACAGAGACATGAGACGGAGTCGTGATAGGCCATCACAGAGATGGCCAGACTAATTGGATAGATTTCGTCCATATCATTAAGTAAAACCGAGTTCGAATGACCTCGTTTATTATTCTGGAATAGAAGAGGGGTTATTTTTTTGTTGTGATCATATGTAGAGAATACTAGAACGAACGGAGCGAGCTATAAATATGTGACGTAATATCATTTAGTAATTCATTAAATACTTACTCTGACCTGACTGGCCTGTTGGTCTAGTGGTTAGTGACCCTGACTGCTATGCCGGAGGTCGTGGGTTCTATTCCCACCCAGGACATGTTTGTGTGACGAGCACGATCATTGGTTCTGTGTCTGGGTGTAATTAATGTAATTTATCTATATATGTATGTATTTAGAAATATATAAGTATGATTATCAGTTGTTTAGCACCCATAACACAAGCTCGACGGCGACGGCGTTGTGTGAGAGCTGTGGAATAAAAAAATAAATAAAAAAAAAAACGTATCTCTCATCAATAAGAGAATTGAATTTTAAACGAACTTTTACACGGGGCCCCTGCAGCTTGGGACCATTAGCCATACCTACCTATTATTGATACGGCGGTAGCTACGCCCCTGATTTTTATTATTTTTTTTTTTTTTCTTTTTTGAAAAGAGAATCTGATTTTTATTGAAATCGTTATGAAATGTTGCAAAATGACAGTTTCTGAAGGAGAATGCAGCGAAATAAATGTGTGTTCTAGCTCCCTTATATTTGTAGAATTTCATTGTACATATTTAAAAACTAGATTTCTGGAGAGCCTTGCTTAGAATTGTCACCTTTTCTTTGTACCTAAGTAGTTGTTGGTAAAACAATGCGACGTATGGCCTAGTTGTTCGCGGCGTGACGGCGGGTTCTTATCGGTGCAAAGACGCGCCCACCTACTCTCTCCCCTGGCCATTATAATATGTATAGCGTCTCGGTTCCACCGGACATGACAGTTCAACGAACTGCCAATTCACGTTTCCCATTCATTTATTTTAATTACAATCGTCTTCCGCTGTAGCGAATCTGATTGACACCAAAGAAACTGTTTATTTTCACTCACAGTATACAGGGCCACATGGAGGGAACAAAAACAATACGAATTGCATATAATCGCCTGACTGAACCGGGTATCGAATCAGCTAAATATGAAAAATAATCTATAATTTTACTGATTGAAACGATTCTTCTAAATTGATCTTCTAAACTAAGATTCTTCTAAACTGATTCTTCTAAATAACATAGCATAAACAAAAGACAATGTTTCCATTTTTATAATCAATTTCGTTTATAAAATGCTTAAAATGTCTCCCTTTTGTTTGTAAGCTTTTAACCCTTTTATTAAATTCGCTTTCCACTGATTTATTTATTATGTCATGGTGAATGTTTACATTATGATACAAGTGTATAATGTTGGTGATTATCGCTGAGGCGGTATTTAGATCCGAGCCGAAGGCGAGGATCATAAGAGAGCCGAGGACGGTAATCACCAATATTCACGTGTATCATACGACGTTTTTCGACACATTTGAGAAGAAAAATAAATGAAAAATCAGTTTTATTTAGTATAAAGTTTATTTAGAGAAACAATGAGTAAACCTAGAAACTTAGCAATTGTTTTAGGCATAGGACCAAACTTGTTAACACCTATAGGTTGACAGGTACATTTTCCATTCTGGTAATTTAGGAAAAAACGGTCAGTTTTTGCTTTTTTAGGAAGCAAACTTTCATACTTCTTAACAATTGGATAGAATTGACCATGTATAGTGAATGATCTCGGTATTTTATTTTTTGTGTTATGTATTTTCACTAAAAGCATCTGGCCGTGATTCTCTATGTCCTTTACATATATATTTGTTAATTCTTGTCTTCTACATGCACCAGTTACACCAAATATTAAAGCAACCTGAAAAGAAGGAACAATCATTAAGTTTTTTATCACACAAAACAGACTGGAGTTGCGTACTTTACACAGAGTATCGTTTTCGGTAAACGAATTTAACTAACCTTGCCAAAATTAAGCCAAATATTGGTTATCTGGAGCATCCTTTATGAATTTTTAATGTCGTCAGGTGTTAAAACCTTAGATTTTTTACTTCGAAATCTATCGGACAGTCTGTTTAGATAAACTGATAAATTACAGTATGTTTTTAAGTCCACTCCATTTTTTGTTCGCACTGTACTATTTAACATTGAGTAAATACACCATAAAGAGCTAGGTTTGTACCTGAACGATGATTCTTTAAATTACGCTATGAATACATTTTCGGAAAAAGACTGTGTATTTTTATTGATTTTCCATTGTATGAAATTTTGGTACGCCAACAGATATTTTTCCTTTGAGTATTCTGGTAGTAAACTTTCCATAACGTTAAGGGCTTCACATCTTATATCGGGAGGTTAACAGCACAAATCACTTTCCTCATAAATACTTAGTAGTTGTAGACATTTTTACAAAATAATAAGTAACTATTGTATTTTTTTTTGTAATATTGCGGCAAACAAATTGTTCTGTTTTCTTATGCGCGCGCATTCATAATGGCGGCCATAGACTAGTACTCTAGCTAGTGTTTAAAAATAAGAATGAGGTTGCATAAATAAAAAATCTTTTTTGGAATGAAATATTTATTTATTAAAGATGTAAAAGTTAAAATAGTTTATTTAAACACAAAATTGCATAAAATAAGCAAGACACTAATATTTACTATGGAACGCAATACTTACCTACCTAATGTGATTTTTTTTTTCAAATAAAAAATTTGTTTTGAGAACAGAGTCTTGACTTAAAGGTTCAAGTGACCAGGTCATTAAAATCCAAAAAAAAAATGGGAACAGAGGTTTAACCAAAAGGTTTCAACTACATTATCACACTAATGCATAATGGTAATCAAAAAGTCACAGTTTGGTTACAAGCGTCATTATATACCTAAGCGTAGTGCAATTATAGTCACTTTTTGAGCAAGTGTGTCGAAAATAGTTATTTGTGCAACAAGAGAGCAAAGTTGTTTTTTGCTGCGAGTGCTAATTTTGAGTCCCGAGCAAGCGAAGGATTCTTTGATTGAATCACGAGCGTTAGCGAGTGATTCTAAAGTAGAATCCTGAGCGAGGGGAGGGATTCAAAGGCACGAGATGCAAAAAGTTTTGCTCTCGTGTTACACACATAATTTTTCACTTCAGCAGCGAAAACACATATTACTTGGGAAATAAAATAATCAACAGTAATAAATTTAATAATGATTTCAATTAAAATAAATACTATCTCTGTCGCTAGTTTTGCTCATATTCTACAATTATTTTAACATTTTTAATCTTATTTGCCACTACTTTATTTCCGCTGTTTTTTAAAGCATGTTCTAAAACAGTCAATGTTGAAACTAGAACTAATTATTTAAATGTTAAATGCCAGTTTTATCTGCTCCTATAAGTACTCAGGTACTCTTATTTTTGTTCAAATACAATAATACATTTAAAATTCAATCATTTGTTTATATAAAAAAAAAAAAACAATTTTATATTTTACAAATATTTTCTATTTAATACGCATTTCCGAACGTGTTTTTCTTTGTGGTGGAATTTCAAAATCGGAATGAACTTCGAAATGGCATGTTTCTCATTTGCTTTTTTATAAAGGCGAGAAAGAGACAGAGTACAGTGCAGTTCGAATGTTTCGAAATGTATGGATAAAAAAAAAAAGTTACTTTGTCTCACGCAGTGAGCAAAATCGAGTTTTGCTCACTGTTTTCAAGCAGCAAAACCTACTTGTTTGAGCTGCTGTGGTGAAAATGTATTAAAAATCCGATTTTTCACAATGCCACAACAGTTGAATGAAAAATGCACTTGATCATGTCTCGCGGAATCAATTAGTTATTATAAGCACGTTATAGTCGGAGAAAAGACTAGACTATAGTCATATAATATAAAATTTGGTCTGAATGACCAAATTTTAAAATCAGTGTTAAATTTCATAGCAATAATTATATATGACCGCTACAGTACGCTACGAGCTTTTCGATCGCTACAGTAAAATTACAAATCCTTTTTAATATTTAGCGGGTTCAATTCCCGGTTCCGACCGATGATATTATTTAAAATTGTTTGAATGCAGTTCGTATTCTGTATTTTTAAAATAAAAATGAAGTCTTCATTCAGTATTATCACAGTAAAGATAAATTTATACTGTGGTATTATCTCCTTGATGTATTTAAGGTACTTTCCCTCCATATGACAAAGTCATGGGACGCAATGTAGGTATTATTATTTAAGTAGTTGTTCCTGACCTATTTCGATCAATTTTCCAACTGTAGAAGCTACCCTTTACTTTACTGGATATGATATAAATAATATAAATCAAAGCTGCTAACGCTGAAATTAAAGTAGTTTTCATTCGGTTCGAATAAAATGGTGTCCTTTGATTAAAAGAGCACCGGGTTCATGCGGAAGACTGGTCTAGCAGGAATGTTGGTAAATCGCCAAATTGCATAGAGTCGCGAACTGTACCGTCCACTGTCAGTCTATCTATATGTATAATAATATTCAACAACTGTCACACAATGCCGTGTAGTCCCAAGCTTAGCAGAGCTTGTGATATGAGCATAGATCGGAATCTTGGGTGCCATATTTTTTATAACTTAATAGCACCCAAGATTCCGATATATACATAATATACAGTATTATGTTCTATATTTTTGGATCTTTAAAAATTTTAAAGCAGCAAATAAATCACATTGACGCAAGATTAGTACTGTTACGGTCTTAAAACAATATAAATGTTTTAGGTCATATCCATATTTTTGATAGTAATCGCACCCAAGACTCCGATCTATGGGACAACTGATAAACATACTTACATATTATATATTTCTATCTATTACACCCAGACACAGAACAAATGATCATGCTCATCACACAAACATTTGTCCTGGGTAAGAATCGAACCCACGACCTCCGGCATAACAGTCAGGGCCACTAACCACTGGACCAACTTACAGTACACTAGCCAGTCAAATAGATTAGACGAGATGAGTAACGAGAATGGATGAAGGGAGAAATGTACGGAAGTTCAAAGAAGTGCCAATGACTGAAAAGTTGAAAGGGAACCATTTACCCTGGTATTGGCATATGAAGAGGAGGAATGAAATGAAACGCATGTTATTAAAAGACTTACTATACTATACCTGTGGATGGGTGGAGATGGAGAGGGAGGAAAAGATGAATGGATTTTGTGTGAGGACTAGTGAGGAGAGATATAAAAGAAAACAGAGTTAGCGACAGAATGGGGTGTGAGAAGAACACAGAACAGGGGCAGGAACATGATGACTAGATGCTCATATCGATTGTAGAGGTCCTTTTTAGGAATTGATACAAACCTGCCCAGCTATTACTGTGGTGTATTTCATTTTGAGTATTTTGTCCTAAAATGAATAAGCATAAAGAATAGTAAAGTAGTAGGGAGGTACAGTACAGTGTTCTTGTGATGCTAAAGGTTATCATTATCGGGTACACTTATAAAATATGATGTAGGTAAATACTTTACATTATATCATGCAGAAAGGCGTCATTATAGAGACTGGTAGAGATATCAATTTCTCATAAAATATTGAACCGTAAATTGCTTTTTTGGTCCTAAAGAGGTATATCTACATAGGTTCACTTAGTACCAGACGAATGGCAATGAGAAACGTGATTTGAAATTAAATAGTCAATCAATGGCGTTATGTATCGTAATAAGCTATTTGAATGCACACGTCGGAGAATTGCGGCTCTGTTAGCCAAACATTTAGTTAGTTTGTTTATCAATGAAGGTTCTAAAGTGTAGCATAGCAGGAAATCGAAAGTGGGATTTACCTACGTCGTTCCACTTTCCGCCCTTTACTAGCAATTGACAACGTGAGTGAGAATCATGAGAATGTTGTCATAGTTTATAAATGGCCACTTGTATCACAGATGTTTACATCATAATTGTATTTTGTGGTGTGATGATATTTGTGAAGCGACTCGCGGATCGCGCAGCGCAGGCGTCACCGTCGCGTTCGGGCACAAGGCAAAAGACCTTCGCCGATTATAGCGGTGACGCCAGCGGGTCCGGCACAGCAGACTATAATATAACAAGTCACAACACAGCATGCCCTAAGCCTGTAGCCGTGCTCCTTAAACCTGTCCTTATTCAGCCGGTCAAGGCACGTTCAAGGTGCTGTACTTGTTATTGTATGTTTGTTAGTAATACTTGGAACTTCTTTAATATTACGATTGTTTCTCGTGTGATGCTATCGATATATTTTAATAAATACATTATTTATGTAGTCAAAAGACTCATTCATATTAGCACACTAGCTTCTGCCAGCGGCTTCGCTCGCGTGAATATATTTTTCTCTATAAGTACAAACTTTGGACCCCCGTTTCATCCCCTTAGGGGACGAATTTTGAAAAATCCTCTCTTAGTGCTTGCCCACGTCATAAAAGGATACCTTGTGTCAAATTTCACACTCCTAGCCCCAGTAGTTTCGGCTGTGCGTTGATATGGCAGTCAGTCAGTTTCCCCTTTTATATATATAGATAAGGTGTAAATAACTTACACCCCATATACCTACTCACTTCAATTTTTATTCACATCAGTAATCCCGTGTATTTTGGTAGACGGTTCGCCATTTTTATGGGTACATTATACAGCATATTATTCACCCAACTGAAACCTTAAAATAACGGTAAACCTCGTTAACTTGCTTTTATTATTTTTGAGCATAAACCCATAATTACAAACAAATGTTGCCAGTCGTTACATTCGGCTCATGGAAGCTAAAAATATTATTAACCGACCAGTGAAAAGAATAAATTAGCACGGTTGGTTCATGATGTTCATTACAAACTTTTGTCTGAGAGCAATAATATATAGGTAGGTGTATTTATGAGAGTATGTTTATAATAAGATTTATTATTACATCCTTGACATTTCGCAGTTCGATTGCACTCAAAAACTAGCGTAAGCACGTTTTCCTAACTCAACAAATCGTAATAAACACATGGAACGTAACTAGTTATTTGTTATGAAGGTTCATTAACCCATCTGCTACAGCCTTTAGAGATCAACGCGGGGCTTAGTAGTGAACCCTGGGGAACGTCTAGAATTTTTGACAAAAATTGCATTTCTCCTTGAATCAAGTGGTGTTACAAAACAAATAGGAAAAATTAAGACCAAAAGGGCTCGTATAAAATGATAAAAGTAATCGCGTACTTTTACGATGTAGGTACTTTCAATATGTTAGGTATAATAACTTTTATTTAGATTTGGCATTTAGTTATAAGGCCACTGGGGAAATAGGTACTTAAATGTGTCTATGCTGACAACAGCATAGACACATTTAAGTACCTATTTCCTATATTTCCTATATTTTTGAATAGATACACACAAGTGTATCTATTCAAAAGTTATAAAACTTAAGAATGGTTCAAAAATAATCCCTCCAACCCCTGCTCATAGAGCGATTTATTCAAGTAATGAGGATTTGAAATGATATCTTTGCGATGATGTGATTCAGACATGCGATCGAACTTTCATTTATTGCGTAGGTCAATCAAGTTTTTGATTGGAAACGATGTACTTACTACTTAAATACATATATTTTTCTATGGGTTGTTTAGGATATACTTAGTTCGCTCAAAACGGATTTCTTTTAGTTTTTTTTGATGATCATATTTTTCAAATTTTACCTTATTACGAGTTACCCGATGTTTAAATCTTAGTATTGTTTTTAGATCTTGCATTAAAAATACCTAGGTAATACAAAAGGTATGAACTTATACACTAAAAAGTAAAACATTTCATAATCTTTAAGTATGTTGTATGAAAACGTAGGAAGGACCTATATTTTGTAACAACTTACAGCAAAGTCAAACTGTGGTGTTCCAGTTTCTATCGCTTACTTTATCGATTTTTCCTACCACTTCGCATAATGGTGTGGCCGCTTTGAACATAAGTCTATGTAGACATAAGTCACAATTCAACTGGCGATGTATAAACAAGTGGCTGGCCAGACCACAGTGAATTAAATTGGTCCGACAACTGTGACATCTCCGCTCAATCAATTACAGTAACCTAAGTATATCACGCATCGGGTGAATGAACAGTGGACGTTTATAGAAGATGTTACTGTAGGCAGGCATAGGTTTATCAATCATAGTTACGCTCTCCATCACAAAAGAAAGATCTCCAATCCTTATACAACATATCTCCAACATGGCCCCATCCTATCCAGACCTAGCTGCATTGAGCTATTCTAAAATGAGAAGCTTAAGCAGCAGCCTTTAGGTATAAGTATGTACTTTACTTCAAAAACAAAAATCGATTATTGCGTTTATAAACAGTAGTTTTTTAATCATACCTCTAGAGGTATACAATCTTCGATCGTACATTGTTGATCGAAATACGTATACAAATATTAAAGACATAAAACATAGTATTTTTTACATAAATAACGTTCATGCATTTCTTTATTGTCTGCAATTGATATAATTATTTAAGTATAAAGATTAATATAATATTTTGATTATATTTTAACTGAATTATTTATTTACCTAATTGGTTGTTGTTTGAATAGGTAAAGATAAATAAACACATATCTCATTACTAAGCTATTTTTAAATATGGGGTTAACAGGAAAATTAATCTTGAAGAAGAAGCTGATATGATTTGCGCTTGTTCTCTCAGAAAACAACTTAGAAATAGCATCATAAATATTCGTAACGATTCTTGTTGTTTAGATTTTATTTCCTTTGAACGCATTTAAATTGTTAATGTAATAGTAACATTGACTCATGTATAGCGTAAACATTGGCTCTACCCGAATAGCTCTATTTTTAGCACTGCTGTTTCGAATAAGCCCTTTGAAACTATCAGCAAAAAATTGTTGGTAGAAAACTTTTGACTTACAATAACAATGAATGTGCGTAGAAAATGTTTTATAATAATAATAAAAAAAAATTGGTTGCCTGTAAAGTCGGTATACGGGCGAAAGTTTTACGTGACAACGACTTTGAGTGGTAAAATAATTTTTATGTCTGTCTCTCTCGCTCTTAGGCGGGCTAACCATGCCCGAGTGGAAGGGACGCGTGCCTCTCACTCGCTCTCATTGTGAGCGCATAACGTGAGCGGAGCGTAACGCAGTTTCTTGAAGTGTCACCCGGCAAACCAATTTATAAGACGTTGTCACGTCAAAAATCGTATCACAAACAGCTGCTGTGTCGTGACAGTCCGGTTACGGTGACTAGTCATGGTTGCAGTCTGTTTTTATGCGTCGCCAACTCGCCACTGTTCTGCTGACGAATCGCAATCCAACGAACAACAAACATCCTAATGTTAATTTATTTCTAACTGTCACATTCACATGTTTCGTTTTATTTTAGCCACAACAATTTCGCAGTGTCACTCGGCTTTGCAGAATTTCGGCCATCGACCGCTGGCGTGCCCTCTCGGTGCTTATATCATCCAAAACCACCTTCTGACACGCAAACAGAATGCCTAGCATTTTTGTTACAATGTAGGACTAGAATAAATTTAGTAGTCATAATAATTATGCTACTTTTAATTTCTTTTGATAGAAATGAGTCAGGAGTGTGACCTCAACCTGGTATGAGTATTGCAACAAATTACCTATATGAAAAATAACCATTAAAATCCTGTTTATTAAATGACAATTTATTTAAAAAAAACTAAATAATTTAAATGAAACTCAATATCAGTTAAAATTCCATTCCGAATTGGCGGTGTGCCACAGGCAAAACATCTGTCGTGTGAAAAAGTATGGGACGGTCGTGTTTATGTTTACGCGATCGTAACCCAGTTACACATACACACACACAGTGATAATAGGATACCCTCCAACCGGTATGTAAGAAGGCGTCGAAATAATCATGAACCCAAGCGTTTGACCCTCTTGAACCCTCGTCGTTTACGAAATCGTGAAAGAAAAATTCCGCCAATGTTTTATACCCACTCAACTAATGGTTTTCTAATATGCCTGTCTCTATTGGTTTCAGTAAGTGCTTGCTCTCTGACTCTGAGTTCACGCTCATTTAGTTTTGTTTACCTACTCAGCATGTGATTGTTTATAAAAAAAATGGTGTCGTAGAGCCTAGAAGATAACACGAAAAAAAATTTTTGTAGGCCTCTGGTGACAAAACTTTTATGATGATCCAGAAAAATTACTTTCAAGAGTTATTTTAATAATCAAACGTACGACTCACTATGAATAGATACAGGTTATTTGTCTTTCTTATAGACTGATCGAAGTACCCAATTACTTAACATTCTTTCTTATAAATATATATCGGACAACATAAACACTGATAACCTCGAATACTTAAATAACGACTCGGAAACTATTTATAATAATAAGAAGTAGGAGATCAAAAATGACTAATGATATGTTTTTAAAATTGTGATGTAATTCTCATATCAGCCAAGTTGGATGGGACTGCAATTAATTGCGTGTCTCCTCCTATCGATGACATGGCAACTAGGAAATTAAACTTTCAACAAGTATGTAGAACCAAAAAATGCGCCATTCTATTTTAAAATCAAACAAATTGAGCTCAATGTAGATTGAGTAGATAGGTAACCTATTCCTGGTAAATCCGTACTCAGTAACACGATAAAGATAAGGAGGAATTATTAACAAATACTTAATTTTGAAGTACAAGAAGAGAAATGCAGCGGCTCGGCAACGCATTCATCTTTCAAGACAACTCTATCATTATGCTCTGCTTTCGCTGTCTTAATTGAGAACATAAAAGTGTTGTGTTACTAGAAAGTTACAAACTGATACGTTTTAAATGCTGATGGGATAAGAAATATGAATATGACAAGGTCTTTGATTGCATCAGCCCGCATATATCTATGGCTCTATAGGTAGTTAGGTTTAATGAGTATCCGGCCGCACGCCATGCTTAGCAAACTTTTTACGAGCCCGTTTGTCCAGTATTGTGTTCAGGATGAGATCACTGCAACAGTCATCTCATGGCATCTATTTTAATGCTATAACAGTTGGCATTGGTTGTGTCACTACGAGACGCCGGTGGTGTAGGCGTTTAAATAAGTGGCCGTGGCCCCGATTTACTAGACGTGTTGCATCGATTGTTTGAGTTTTTTTTCCAGGTTTTGCTATCTAAAAAAATACAATATTATTATTCTGTCTATTCGCTCGTCGTTAGGCATATAGTAAGTAGGTAAGCGTTGAAGTAACATGTCTTGAGGCATATGAAAACCTAAGTGTACCACTTCCTTTGTCGTGAGATACAAGGAAAAGGAAACTAATTAGCATCTCGACTACCTATGAAGTGTCGTGGAGGAAAAACCTAAAACTTTAAATAGTAAGTAATTTGGGTTCTATCGATCTTTTGACACATTACCTATTAAGCATTATTTCTGTTCCAGATGCAAGATGCCTGAATAACTCAACCGTCACAAATAAGGAAAGCTGTAAAGATGAAGGAACTCATCAATAAGAACCTCATTACGCTTAAATGCGTACTCTTCTGTTTTCTCTCGGGTAAGGTTTAATTGGGGGGTTTTGGGCGAGATTTTTGCGAGTGATGTTCAGTAGCTGTTTCAATTGTTATTACTGTCAAGAATTAATCAAGTGTCCAATTGAATATTTTTGGCCATTGAACTAAATTTGCAATTACAGTCTAAATAATAACGAAACCTTCAGTCTCGTTAGTCTGGAGCCTCTGAGACAAAAACCTAACAGGTTTTATTACAGTGTTCGGATAAAATCTTGCTTTGTAAATCACTTCGCAGTACTAATAAATAAACCACATATGTTTGCTCCTTTCTTGGGCAACAAAATAAGAACAAGATTGTCTCAAGTCCCAGTTGGTTCACCTATAAAAAGTGGTCCAAGTCATCACGGACGGTTAGGTACATACATACAGCCAATAATTCAAGTCGCTCTGTTGCAAGCTGCCTTCTAAGGAGCGGCGACTGCTACCTATCGAATGATTTAGGGACCGTTCACCTCGGTCTTGCCACTGCATTGCGACCAGTATGACCCATATGCTCCCACTTATTTCTTACAACTCTTTCATTGAGATGTTTGCGCGCACGCAATTTAATACTTAAAAGTTCTTTAGCGCCGGATTATTACTCATACCATTCTGTGTTATTAATGGCGGTCCCTTTTCAATTAAATTCTTTGAACCTATGTCGTCTTTTCGTCAAAATGTATGTCTCTTTATTAGGTATTGGCTGCATTTTCCCGTTTCTGCCACTGCACATGCTATCAGTTGGTCTAGACAAGGGAGAAGCACGGGTCATATCAGCTGTCGCACCATGTATTGCGCTACTCGGCCCTGCCGTATTGGGGCCTCTCATTGATAAGTAAGTATTATGGTCATCCATTGTTCCTCTATTAGGCAAAGAGATCAAGGTTTGCCTTGTGACAAATTGCTATCGCGTGCTTTTGATCTGTTCGCCTGTAGTTGTGTGATTGTAAGGATCATTTTGCTGATACAACAATGTTTTTTTTACAAAATTCATTAAAACTGGCTTGACCTTTTCCAGCTCTAATATTACTCTTTCGCGTACAGACTATCAGTGGGACGAGGGACAACTGGTGGTGGCGCCGTTCCGAGCGGATCCGGGCGGTTGCTACGCGTACTCACGGCTGTATGCCTCATCCTCAGTGCTGTATTCTACACGCTGCTCCTCGCTGTACCATATACGGAGCGACATGAGGTATCAACAATACTATGCTTTTGAATTTCCATGTTTTCAGTTTATGGAATGAAAACCATTCCATTGTAATCACCATTAATCCTTAGGGGTTAACATTGGTGGTGTTATGTGACTAACCTACCTGTCTGGCTTCATTGTAAAACCATTAATGTGATTCTGATATATAATAATAATAATAATAATTCTTTATTGTCATAATAATGATGGGATAATTTATGAAGCCTCTGACTCCTGAACTAGGTGGGCCTGTATTTCAGGAGTCAGCGCCCTCTCAAATTTATTGTAAACAATTTTTTAAAGGTAGGTAACTTATTTAAAAAAGTATTTGAAAATAATAATTAATAAAAAATTAAAATTAAAATAATTAACATTGAAATAATAATATCGTAATTAAAATTGAAATAATAATAACAAAAAAAAAAAATTGAAATAATAATAATATAATTAAAATTAACCATTTAAATCAACTAAAATCGTGCTGTATGTGTAATTGTGTAGTGTTGTGTATGTGTGCGTGTTTATGTTATATATACTACACGTAAACTGGTCCTCTAGCCACAATAATGCAAGTAAGCACGGTGACTGAGTCATTCAATTTGTTAACTTACACTTGAGTGGGAATCTTGGGCAATATGCCCAAGATTCCCACTCAAGTTTGTATTCTAGATTAACGAAATAGTTACCACCTACGTTCAAAAACTCCCAAATGTAATATAACTGCATCTCACAGGCTCGACGACCTCAAGTCCTGTTCATGTGCGATGAAGACAGCGCTTACGTCATGCAAGAAGTGTGCAAGGAGGACATGCGGTGCAACCGCTGGTCCGGAGAGAAGGTCAGTGGAAATGAATTCAATTATTTATTTTTTTACAAAGATAGGAGTTCATCCTTATCATGCATTCAGTGTGTATTTACAATTGTACTCTCATATGATACACTAACACTCATCAGCTATGTACCTACCTACTTTTTAGAGTTTCGAATTTCTGAATGTAAAATCGAAATCCTTATTGGATCACTCGGTCTGCGTCTATCACAGTCAATTTGCTCCACATATGCTGAAGCAATTCAGTTGTAAATTGGTACACATATGAACTTCTGTGATCCAAACACGTAAATAAATAAATAGGTATATTCTGAATAAATAAAAATCTGAGTAGATATATGGTACGGTTGGTACGGTATTTGTAAGAATTTACACTTTAATTTTCTCCCAGTCAGGAGTGCTGGCGGTGACGGCATGCGAATACGGCTGCGCGGACGAGAACATGACGTGGGTTAAGCAGCCCTTCACCACAACTTCTACCACCACCACCCTCAGCCCCATGTACCTCAACGTAGCCAACGCCACAGTAAGTAACTCAATGCATTGCTCAATGCATTGCAATTGTAGGTGCTGGTGCACCTACAATTTTTATTGTATATGACTGTCAGGTTGGACTCAAGATAGACATGCCGAAGACCAAGATCATGACCAATAGTTCTAAATGTAACATTATGTTGGTGAGGAGAATATACAATATGTCCGGGAATATCTCTTCTCTAACTTGGGCCAAGTGGCTTCCTTCCAGGCAAGGCAAGACAAGGAAATAACACGCTGAACTGAATATGTATTCTCCCCATTTTGGTCTATGGTGCACAGATTTGATCTTTGACTAACATTCAAAGGTCCAAACTTAAGGTTTGCCAACGTGCGCAACATACTAGGTGTTAAAATAAAAGGTCTCGCTCGAAACACTATATTGCGCTCCAAAACGCAGATCATTGACGTGGTTCAGAATGCTGCTTAGCTTAAGTGGGACTGGGCTGGACATGTCTGCCGCATGCCGATTGAGCGGTGGGCCAGTAAAACACAAAGTTGGTGCCCTGAAATCGCACGACGGGGTCGCGGCAGACCAAGAAGAAGATGACGGGACGACTTAGATGCCTTCCTTAGGAACTGGCAAGAAGTGGCTCAAAGCCGGGAACAATGGAGGGAGGCCATAGCCCAGCACTGGAAAAGTATAGGCTAGATATAATTACAATATATAATATAATAATGACTGTCAGTTATCCACTACAGCTGAACTTAACCTTCATTTTATAGTGACTCACTTTGGAATACCTAACCAGGACGTTAGAAGATCTATCGAGTCTATATCTATTTTACATCATTTGGATTTACAGGTTCATTCTAGCAAAAGGCAATAAAATTCAGAACGGCTTCACGTACAGCACGATAACGATGTTAATTTATTGTGTTCACACCGATGCGTTGTTAAACAATAACGAAAGAGAATCATTAATAGACTGTACACCTGCAGTCTTTAGATTAGTATTTAGATAAAAAACTAACTACAATAGTTTAGTTTTAAATTAAATGTGACTCTTAACTTCTCTAGACTTTGGAGCCAGCAGTAACGGAAGATGAGGATGCGATGCCATTCGAGGTGAACCCTCCCCACTTCTGCTACAACGGCCAGTGCCTGGTCTACATGCAGCATCAGGCAAGGCTCCGTGTGCCTCTCTCTCTATTAGCACCAGAATTACCTGAAGACAACAGCACTGTTGACTCAGATTGGTGCACATACAGGACAGGTAATGAACAAGCAAAATTAATTCTTCATTTAAGAAGTGCTAGTTAAGTAAGATATCCATTTTCTCATATTTCCGTTATTTCTTGTCATGCATTTAAAGTTAAACTATTTCATCATCGATAAGTACCTAGGTAAACATTACTTCGGTACTACAAATCTGAAAAGAAGTTGACCTCGTATGTATTCAACTGCTAACTTTATGTTTCAGCGGGACCGTCCAATTGCCAGGTTCCACCGAATCGTCTAGCAGAGGTAACAGATGACGAGGAGTGCAGGCCAGCGGTGCGCTGTCAAGTCCTCGACCCGTACGACGAACCCGACGGCGTGTTAGCCGATGCCGAATGCCGACTTATCATTGGAGACCCTAGTTATACATTCTGGACCTACTTGGTTATTAGGTCGGTTTATCGTATCTTCTTCTTCTTAGCGTATCGATGGCAAAATTAGTTAAATTCCATGTCTGGTCGTGGCCCGTTGCTCTAGTGGTTAGTGGCCCTGACTGCAATGCCGGAGGTCGTAGGTTCGATTCCCACCCAAGACAAATGTTTGTGTGATGAGCACAATTATTTGTTCTGTGTCTAGGTGTAATTTATCTATAATATGTACTTATGTATTTAGAAATTTATCAGTTGTCTAGTACTCATAACACAAGCTCTACTTAGCTTGCGACTAGACGGCGTTGTGTGATAGTTGTGTGAATAGACTTATTATATTATTATTCAACCGCGGCAAAGCCGTCCACTGATGCTGTCACGGCAAAGCTGTCCCTAAATAAACAGGTCATATAATTCATGTTTTCAGGTGTACATAATTAGTTTGATAGCCTACTTATACCTACCTACCCAAATATTTTTGGGGGAGCCTTTTTGTTGCAGGAAAAGTCGTTCAATATTACGAAATTACTTACTCATTTGGCACGTTTAGGCCAATAATGAATTCTGAAAACTTGATCTTACCTACATTTGTAACGCTGTGGTTTAGCCAATAATGTGATTAATGTGAAACATTATTTTTATGTTAACACAGTTTAACAATGGAATTTAAAACCGCAGTTATATATTTACATACTAAGCATTTTGACGCGTATATTTGTGTCCTTCAATATTAGTATGAAGCCGTCAATTAACTAACATAATGGAAAATTATATCATGCCATTAACATTGAATTCTGAAAAACTGGATGACGCACTTGTATCTACTCGTAAATCCGCACTGAAGTTTCGCTATCAACGACTCAATTGTAGCAATATTAAATATTATATAAAATATCAGTTATTTCCTTTGGAAATCAGTGTTGACTGGCGCCAGAGGTATACCTACATAAATTATAGAAAATGTATACAGACTTGTGTACAAAGAGTAATATCGACTCTATAAAATAATGTCTATGAAATTTTAGTTATAAATGAGGCAGTTAAAGTTATTTTATATTTTTTTACTTTCAGAATTCTAGCGGACATCTGGCCAACAGCAGGGTTAGCTCTCCTTGGTACGGCCTGTGTGATTGCGACTAGAGAAACTTCGCTAGGACGAGGGGACGTCGGTAGACAATTGGCATTTGGCACCCTTGGCCTGGCTATCTTCCCCCCACTCGCTGGTCTGGCCGCAGAACAAATGCCTGAGACTCCATACCTTATCCCGTTCATTCTTCATGCTGTGTTCATGGGTATTGGAGCAGTTATACTACTGTTCGATAGGTGCGTAACATATAAACTAATTTGTCAACAGTTTACGACAGTTAAAATTAGACTGTAAAATGTAATAAGTACGAATTTCAAGAGCAAAGCGCTATGTAGGTACTATTGTATGAGCCTGCGTGTACTTTTATTTATAAGCATGAATCACTAAATGCCTTCGATGTGTAGGAAGTAATGATTTGCTTCATTGCAACTTTTGAATGATTCATAGTACACTTTATGGTCTAATTGCATTTATGCAAATTACTTATACCTACCTAAATTGTTTTATTATTCTATAATGTAATAAATAGACAATTGTTTATTTATGCAGTGCGTGAAGTCAATCAGGCATATAGATCACTGATTGAACCATCCATAGGTACTATTCCCTATGCTATATCAGAAGGCATCTTTATTTTATTTACAATACCTGTAGATTATCTAACTCAGATTTAATTTTTTATGGTCAGCCACAAACGCAGAAACACGATTGCTGAACTCAGCCTTGATGGATGAGTATTTGGTGTTGTATAAGTATAGTTTCTCAGTAGCTCCTCATAGTCTAGGATCTGCACTACGGGCTGCTGAGGCTTTTCATTTGAATTATAGATTAGTGGCAGGTTCATAGACTCAGACTTGCCTGACGAAATGTGATGTAGCATAAATATCCGATGATGCTTACCGTTTCGGAAACATAGTGCCTACCCACCTAACTATCTTAAAGTAAACATAATGCCTAAAGCCCAAACGTAAAGACGTGTAAAAGCTTCGTAATACTGAAACAATTAAACCCATTACAGCCACATGCCCCTGTCAACACCGGAGTGGTGGTGGCATACCTCGACGGGTGTGCTCGCCATGCCGATGAATACAGTGCGACGCTACGGCGCCGAGACTGCTGCCGTGTTCGCCGTGGTCGCGCTGCTTGGTACGCTGTGGAGCGGCATCGACGCCTATCTGCCTTGGTAAGAAAATTAATTCGACCTTGGGGACTTTTGGAAGGGCTTTGACTAGTGACGGCCGCAAGTCTTCCACTGAAAAGGTAACTATTGCAATAATGCAACTCAAAATCCGCCTCTGAACCTATAATTTGTCTTTTCAATTCTTGCTATTTCCATTATCTGCAGTCATTAGTTTTAGTACCTAGGCTTCAGAGTTTATACCTACTCTGAAGCTTACTAAAACCATAAGCAGTGATAGCTGTATAATAAGTATTCCCTATCCTGTATAGTTACAACTTGAATGTGGTCAATTGTTAGGGCAACGGAAATGAAGGACTAGTTAACTTTAACATGATTTTTTACACATCTTAAATTGCTGCAGAAAAATAAAATGGTGCATGACTTTTTATGTACAAATAAAGCAAATTTACATCTAGCTTTAGTCAAAAGTCAATTAGAATGTAACGCAGTAATTTGGGCTCCACATGAATCTTAATAATTATGGACGCATGCTGGAGAGAGTAGGTACCTATATTTTCCTACAGAAGAAGTTTGTCCGGTACCTGCCTACCAAATTCTACTTGCGCTTGTATGGTGTTTATCGTAAAGTTGTCTAAGTAAATCAATCGATTGATTTACTTGCACAACTTTACGAGTACCTATATTCCTATCACAGGCTCAAATGGGATCTCGCATTTATCTCGTACACATTCAAATTACTCTACTTATCTAAAGGAAAGTAGGTACATCATGCGGACATATTTGGGCACGTAGATTTACATGTATTGTGGCCCGGTACGTATGGCGAAGACGATAGTCACGGCTGTTGATGTGGCCGCACGCTTGACTCTTGAGCCAATCTTTTACGGGAAGTGTCACAGACGCGTGCACTCCGTACTCTCGATTTCATGGCAAGTGACTCAGATCTATTCTGTTGTTCTCTGAGCGAATTCACAAAGAATGTATTCGCTCAGAGATAACTTAGATTTTTAAATAAGTAACTTAGATTAGGTAAAATTAAACTTTATATGTCAGTACAAACATTTACCTACACTTACTTACTAAGTTATAAAGTTTAATTGCTAAAAGATAAGATGATTGTTGCGCTCTAACAGGGTGGCTAATTAAGTTAAGCGTTGTTTGTAACACTAGGTATGTGTAATATGAATAGATAGTTAATTTATAACTAGATGTTAAAATAATAACTGTACTCTATCGCATTAGGATCTATGCATGAGCGTAGCCAAGTCCTAGTTGTCTGGGGTTCATGAAAATAAAACAAAAATTACTAAAAATGTTTTTTTTATGTGTAAAAATATAAAATATTTTTTTTTAATATTTCGGGTGGGGTGGGTTTGAACCCCAAATATCAACCCTGTGGCAACGCCCGTGTATCTATGTGTTCTGTATCTAATGATAACAAGATAAATATAACTAAATATGAACCAGCCGGCCACTAGTTCATTGTTAAAGTGACAATAAAGTAAGTAGGTCTAGGTCAGCCTTGGCTGTTACCTAAGTAGCAACAGGTAACCGACCTACAAGATGAATATTTAATCCAATTCAATTAGTAAGTATGTACCTTAAGTTTGGTAGATAGGTATATCTTATATGTCTGTAGTAGCGTAGTTATATTTGTATTAACCTAATTCCAGGACGGTGCAGGAGCTAAACGGCACGGTGTCAGAAATGGGTCTGACACTAACAGCCGGAGCCCTACCCGCTGTGCCCGCTCTGTGGTGGGCAGAAGCCCTAGTAGACTACATCGGGCATTCCAACGTCTTCATAATGGCCTTCACCTTTTACGGCATTAGATATACTGGTATGTTTATGTTGATTCTATTGAGTTGTGTGATTTACTACTGGTTGTGTAAAGAACATGGTTATCTAAACAACATAATACTTATATGACCATGACTATTAATATAATGGGGGTTAAAGTATGAAATTGCCGTTTTTTAAAACGGGTTGCTTTAAAGTGTTATTTATATCTTTGGATTGCCTTGGAATTATAAGTTCAAATAAACTTTATATCATTTTTTCAAAATTAGGTATTTATTGGTTTCTTTGTGTTTAGTATTTTCTGTAATATCGTAGTTCTTATAACAATGAAAGCTATTAAAAAAAGTTTTTTTTTATATCATATCATAACATATCATATTATATTATGTCTGTCGGCAGTAGGTAAGTATTCTTATCTACCGGTTTCTATGATGATATGATGAATTATGTACGACATTATAATCTACATGATTATATCGTACATATTTTTACAAAAACAACGTGGTCTTGGGTTCAATTCCCAGTTCGGACAGGGTCGTGGCAGACTGGAGTACAGGCATCAGTCTCGCCTCTTGTTACATAAGGATGCGAGTGTATAGTCTTACCTACCTACTTGTATGATGTGAGTTTATAAAATAAGGACCTAATTAATAACGCGCATTTTATCAAACTTCCAGGTTTGGCGTACAGCACTGATTACTCATGGGTAGTAGTCTGCGAGATATTGGAAGTGTTCACGCTGAGCCTAGTGTGGGTGACAGCAGTGCTGTACTTCCGTCACTTGGTACCGCGAAAGTACACAGCTACCGGCCAAGCTCTGCCCGTTATTGCTCACTTTTGTATCGGTAAGTACCTATATTCATATATGTATACTTTTTTAGAGTTCCGTAACTCAAAAGGTAAAAACGGAACCCTTATAGGATCACTTTGTTGTCCGTCCGTCTGTCTTTCTGTCTGTCAAGACCCTTCTCGGGAACGCGTGGAGGTATCGAGTTAAAATTAAAACCATATACTCAGATCTGCGGACTCTTGAAGCTGTAAAAAAATCAAACTTGTAAGTTAACGAGAAAAAAAGAATACTTTGGTTTGTGTGGCAAAAAACGTACATTTCGACACTCTCTAGGAAATCAAAATTCATAGGGTACCTACTTCCCGTTGACCCAGAATCCTGAAATTTGCCATAAAGCAGGGTCTTATAGCACAAGTAGGTATATTTATAAATCTGAAAACTGTAAATTTGTTGTTACGTCAAAATTTTTATTTTGCTATTCGGAAATATCTTCTGAGACTCCATTCCGGAATTGAACTATTTACATAGGTAAGTTTGTACGGAACCCTTAGGGCGCGAGTCCGATCGACTCGCACTTGCCCAGCTTTTTTTTATATAGATGTGTTTATAGTTCGGTGGCTCGAGATGGGCGAACAACATTCTTGCGAATATTACCTATCTACCTATAATGGTGAAATCAGAACTGTGAATGACAATGAAGTCAAAGTTTATAATTGGGAATACCAGACAGCAGTTAGTTGTATTTCATAATCTACTTACATATTAAGTGCTTCATTTTGACTGTAATTTTTCATTCAGGTCGTTGCATAGGCGCTATAATCGGTGGCGTGGTCACGCTCGAGCAGCCCTTGGAGTCTGCCCGCAGCGTGTACCGAGCTCTGGGCGTGGTGGCGCTCCTGACAGCCGCAGTGTACCTCGCACTTTACCACCTGCTTCTGGCACCCAGATGTGCTTCGCCAGCTGTATCGCCACCTAATCACCTCCTTCAAGGTAAGCACGGTAGAAAGTATTTGTGAGTGATTATGTTGGGGTGTATAAGTGTGATGAGCACCAGAGTGTAGTACTAATAAAGTTAACTATCAGGGCTGTGGGATTGATCGAAAAAGTTATCTACCGTGGCCCTGGAACACAAAGGGCAACTGTTGGAATAGACATGTGTGCGGCACCGGCGTGCCGCCGCTGCAGACCAATCACACGCCGCCATCTTGATTCGTCGCGGGTGACATGACGTGATACGATCTAGTCGAGTTTGTGATTCCAGTCGAAGTGAACGTCGTATGATCGACGCTTATCTGACGGACAGATTCATCATTTAGCCCGGTCACCAGGGAGAGTGGAAACGGCGAGAGATTTCGTGCGGTAATCCGCAGGGATCGGAACTGACCGCCCTAGTGGAACATCGGGTACGACTACGAGCTACGCGCGACCTCCCTGGCCGACTCAGCGTGGTCTGTTACGCAGACGATACGCTGGTCCTGGCGCAGGGAGAGTCGTACCAGGTGGCGGTCAAACTAGTGACACGTGGCCTTGCAACAGTCGTGCAGAGGACTCGAGATGGTATTGCACAAGACGTCCGAGGCCAGGGACTCAAACTGTAACCGTAATAAGTGTTTTTAACACTGTTTTTTAAAACAGTTTTAACAGAAAAACACTTTAAAATGTAACAGATACAATAATGTTACCGAATCAAACTGTAACCTTTTATATGTGTTAATAAGTGTTAATATGTGTAACAGAAATAATCGGTTTTAGTATAGCTTTAGGTAGGTATAAGTAATTGCACAGTACGGCAACAACGCGTGGCGGCCGTAAGACTGTTAGACGCGCGTTGTTAAAGCCTACGACGATCTTCAGTACACACACACTAACGCATTAAACATAACATAATTATATTTGTTTTGTTAAGTTCCGATTCCGACTTCCGATCGGCACACGCCATTATTATTTTATCTTAAGTCACCATCTCTTGCTTACAATACACTAAGTACCAGAAAGAATGCCTCGTAAAAAAAACCAATACTGTTCACAGATATTTTACATTTATTGGAATTGTCATGCGAAATAGGCACTCTAGTTATATACAGGGTGTTTGGTGCATCGTGTGCCAAATTGAAATGGTCGATTGGAGGGGTCATCTGCTATCCTTTCAGACCCTTAAACACGTCTCATGCCCTGTGGATTCTTTTCATCGACTTTTTATTACTTTATGAAAATAAAACCCAAATTTTGTCATTCAAATACCAATTTAAAAAAATATATAAGGCCTTTGGATGAGGCCCATTGTAAGCTACCATGTTTCAGTGCCATATGTCATCACTGGCAACACGCACTGGTCATAGACTTTCGTCTTCAGACACTGTGGTATGTTGTACTAGAAGATACCGCGCGGCTTCCTGAACGCTGCTCAGCCGAGTCGGTTGCGACGATTGACTTCTTTCTCAAAGTTAGATCTACCCAACTGGATTGTCTGTCCCAGGTAAACCTAATCGTCTACAACTTCGAGTGCAGAGTCTCCGACCTTGATCGGAGTGGGTGATACATGGTTATTTACCATGACTTTGGTTTTGTCCATGTTAATTTTAAGACCCAGTCTTTCGGAAGCTCTACTGAGGTCATCGAGGATTGTACTGAGCTCCTCCGTAGTCTCAGCCATGACTACAATATCGTCGGCAAACCGAGGGTGAGTGATGTACTCGCCATTAACATTAATCCCTAGTCCATTCCGGTACATGACCTTGAAGACATCCTCCATTGCAGCCGTAAACAGTTTTGGAGAAATGACGTCTCCCTGCCTCACACCCCGCTGCAAAAAGATAGGTTTCGAGGTCCGGTCCTGAAGGCGGACTGACATTGTGGCGTTCTCGTACAAACACTTCAGCACTTCGATGTACCGATAGTCAATCTGGCACCGTTGGAGAGATTACAGTACAGCCCAAGTCTCGATCGAATCAAAAGCTTTCTCGTAGTCCACGAACGCTAAGCATAGAGGCAGGTTATACTCCTCGGTCTTCTGTATAACCTGCCGGAGCATATGTATGTGGTCTACGGTGCTGAAACCTTTTCGGAATCCGGCTTGTTCGGGAGGCTGGAAGTCGTCAAACCTGCGCGCGAGACGATTCGTGATGACTCTGGAAAACAGCTTGTAAATCATCTGAAATCATCCAAATGACTTCTCGCGCTCTAGGTGGAGCGGGAGGGCGTGTCAAACTTTTACTGACTAAAACCACACCTGTATCCTTCAATTACCCTTTGCGTTCTAGGACTACGGGTTTCCCTTTCAGAAATTCTCCGCGGTCCTAGCTAGCGAGCATCGGCCCTGTTGGGCCCCTACGGTTTGCTGACATCTCTTTGAGGAGCGCGAGGATCACTACGCGCTGTCGACGACTGGGCTCGGTCCGGTTAGTTACCGAACAGCCGGACGGCGAGCTACCCAGTGCTCAACGTCCGCAAGCCCGCGTCTACCGTGGCTGGTAGTCGGGGTCGGAATTACGGCGCGTGAGGACCTTCGTTCCCTCACGCGTGCAGCCTCCTTCTTCGCTAGCATTACTGCTTCGCAGAAGGAGGCGACTGCTTGCCATTCCTCCTCGCTCCGGACCATAGCCTGAACCAGGGCCCGACGCGAAAGGTCGCTGCCACCAATTGCCTCCACGAGGACACGGCGGTGCACCGCCCAAGCGGGGCACACCTCCACCCTATGCTCCACCGTGTCCTCTGGGTGGTCCGCACAATGATGACACCCGGGTGTTGCTTCCGCCAGAATCCGATGCAGGAACCTCCCGAACTGGCTATGCCCGGTGAGGACCTGCGTCATTCGGAAGATGAGGACGCCGTGTTGTCGCTCCAGCCACTCTTCAAAGAGGGGACTTACCGCCATAATTGTAGCGTACTTCTGATAATCCCACAATACTCCATCGTAACCTGCTCAGTTCTTCCTCAAGTTCGGCGATCTTCTCGTCGGACCAGAGTGTACACGTATTATATGTTGCAAGGTCCAGTCGTCGTTATCTAAAGGGGTAGCCGGATCCCATCCGGAGATTCTTCGCACCATTTGCCTCGCCATAACCTTGACCACTACCGGAGTCAAGGGTAGACGAGCTGCCGGGCACTAGGGGCTAATTCTTGGTTGTGCTTGTCATTAGGGGGGGGGGGGGGGGTTTTGCCATAATCACCACGATTGGCATGCGGGTTGGCGATCGGAGTGTGCTTGTTGCAATTCACAGAGAATGCTGCTGCCCATTCTCTGGTAAGTCCCTTAGTCGCCTCTTACGACACCCACGGGAAGAGATGGAATGGTGTTATTCTTTACGTCCAGACACCATACGGAACAATTAATTCACTAAAATGCTTGTTTCTTGGATCCATTGGTTCAACTAAACCTTCACTATGCAACGCACACACTCCGAACATTTCCCACCACACTTCTCTGCAGTCAAACTTTTCGTTTCCGAATCCGAAAAATTTAGTTTTTTTTTCAATTTCTTCTGTATCATCTTCAAATAATGTAGGACTGTCAAGACGTACAATTTCTTGAAGTGGTAAATATCTAGATTTAGGAAATCTAGATAGATTTAGCCTTTTCACGAACAAGAACTGTCAAGAACTGTCAAACTGCAGGGGCGCCATAAACAAAATGGTGGCGGGAATATACTTTTTACAAATAAAAACGAAAAAAAAAAATTTGAGGGTAGAGACTATAAAATATAATGCGTTCAATTTATAGGAAATATATCCAAGAACGTAAGTAATCAAACTTGTTCATACAAAAGTAGTCTCTAAGTGTTGAAAATAGGGCCTACAATGAAGTGGGAGAGAGTGAACGCCGGCGGTCGCTTGACTTTCGGCCGAATGCGCGATGACGTCAACGCGCGACCGCCGGCGTTCGCGTGGCTCTCAATCGGTAGACCAGACCGGGTTTTTTCTTATAAGAAAGGATTGATTGCGAATAATCCTCCGAATACACTTCCGACACTATCAAGATATTGGGACTATCAGGACGCACAACTTCTTGTTGAAGTGGTAAGAAGTTAATTTTAGGATGGTTGTCATCTTGATCCAAACGAGGTTTTTTTTTAAATAAAAAGGATTGATTGATCCATTGCAGTCAATACTATTCACATAAACTTGAATTTTAAAACACGAATATTTTCAATACTGTTTTACACGTATACAACAGACTGCGACTGGATTTCGGCTATCTAATGCTTTATTAACCATAAAAAAAGTAAATTTGGCAACGCTGCGTTTACCTGTTACACTTATTAACACTGTTAACACTTTTATATCTGTTACAGATATGTTACGGTTACACTTTTGTAAGTGTTTTGGGTTAACACATTGAAAACACATTTATAAGTGTTACACATTTGATTCTGTAACCAATTCAACATGTAACACTTATAATTCTGTAACCTTTATGAAGGTGTTTTTAAGTCCCTGTCCGAGGCTATGTGTTTTCATGGCCCTCGAAACGCGCCTCCATCGGGTTCCCAAATAACGGTATAGGAGGGGTTCACATAGGCGTCGAGTCGACAATGAAGTACCTGGGACTCGTCCTCGACAGCTGGTGGAATTTTGAGGAGCACTTCCGACGTCTGGCTCCCAAACTGGATCGGACTTCATGGGGTTGCCCTCAAGCGGTTCTTGCCCAATCTAGTTGGTACAAACGCCTCCATTTGTCCTCTCCGTCCTTTACGCGTGTATCGTTCGGTCCATGGCCCTTTACGGAGCACCGGTATGAGCGCCGTCACTGCGAAAGCGACTGGCGGCCAAGCTGAACGTATGTCAGAGAGTTTATGGCCATCCGCCTCCTTGCTGGCTTGCCATCATGGGATCTGAACGCAACAGTCCTTGCACGCATGCTCGATTTACCGAACTCCGCTGCCACGACAAGTCGCCACATGGCGGACAGAGTTCCGGCGGAATCTCATGGTGGAATGGTGACAGCGACTATCGCAATCCAGTGCTGGGCACGCCATAATTATTGCGGTAAGTCCCCTCATTGAGGAGTGGCTGGAAAGACGTCACGGCATCGTCACCTTCCGCATGATGCAGGTCCTTACCAGGCATAGTAAGTTCGGGAGGTTCCTGCACCGGATTCGTGCGGAAGAAACGCCTGGATGTCACCATTGTGTGGACCGCCCGAAGAATACGATGGAGCATACGGTAGAAGTGTGCCCCGCTTAGGTAGAGCACCGACGTGTCCTCGTAGGGGGTAAAACTTTCCTTTATGGTCCATCGATTTATGGGTCGGAGAGGGGGGTAAGGGGAGGGGAGCTACCACCCTGTACCATCCCTACCCCGCAGAATCTCAAGATTATGGAAATATCCATGGTTAAAATTTTGAGGTTAGGTTAGAACACTAATTTCCATCGATTTATGGGGCGGGGGAATGCCTACCCCCTGTACCACCCCACCCCGCCCAAAAGCGGGGATGTCATAAGATGATTTCCCCACCAAAGGAAAAAAACCCCGCGGAAACTCAAGGTCACGGAAATATCCATGGTTAAAATTTTGAGGTAAGGAACTAAATAAATGGCAGAATGGACGACATCGGTTCTATTTCCCAAAAAATAGAATAGAAATGGCGTGGTATTTTTAAATTTTTAGGGAAACTTCAAAAAATTATATTTCGCAAACCGAGAGTTTCAGCAACTTAAAAATTTGTAAAGCTTTCTGTTTATGAGTTAAATCAACAAAAAAAATTAACATCCAAATCAACGGTCCATGATGGAAAGTATATCCGCCTCCGCCGAAAGAAGCGGCCGCACGTGCATGTGATCAGCCCTCACGCCCCAGCCGCCGGGCCCGATTTCCAGCCATCTAAGAGCGTGCTTACGGACGGCGACCTATGTATAGCTCGCCGTCCGGACCAGGCCCAAGTCGTCGACGGCTTGTATTGTTCCATGCGCGCCTCAAGGAGATGTCAGCAAAACCGTAGGGGCTCAGCAGGATCGAAGCCTACTAGGGCCATGGGTTCGCTTCTGAAAAGAAAACGAGGGGCGCTGGAACCCAAGGCAACAAAAGAAAATAGGAGTGGACTTTAGTCAGTAAAAGTCTGACACTCCCTCTCACTCCGCTCTAGGGCGCGAGAAGTAAATGAAATAAAAAATAGTCTCGCTGCACGCTACCGGCGCGCGGCGCCGCGCCGGGTTGTTTTAGCCGACGCGCCGCCCGCCGATGAAATTGTAGTCGGCGCACATGTCTATGTTGGAACATTGATCAGATAGATTTTAGTCAGTAAAAGTCTATTTGCTCTTACTCTGCCCAGTAGTTATTTGATGATTTTCCACAAAAAATGGTACAAATAATGTGGTGCTGCTCATTAGGGCAACGCTCAACAATATGCCTAAAAGGTACCTATTGCATAGTTCTCATTAAAAAGTGTCGGTTTGTATGCTAATGTTTTCCTTTTATTCATTTCTAAAAGCTTGCTCTATTGATGGACAGCTTAACGCTAAAGGTATGACGTAGTATTTACCAGCACCAGCACAATAAACAATATTTGAGTTGAAACACCTATTTTCACGGCTAAGGCCTCTTATGAATGTTTGTGTATGTCTAACCCGATTCAAGCAATCATAAAGGCGTAGGTAAGGGCTTTTTTGTGTCAACCACCATGAATCCGTTGTGTAAAAACGATAGGTACCTACTGCTGTGCCTCCCTGTATAGGTTTATTTCCCACGCTGGAACAATTACGGTTTTAACATTTCAAGTAGGTAAGGTCCCTGAACACAGGTTCGGTAATATCACTTCCGAAATTACCGAATCAATTGTAGCAGCCAGCATACTAGAGTTAAAGCCAAATAATTTAACATTTGCTTGAATTTCAGGTTTAAATACGAATGGAGCATCGAATGGCAACTACTCGCCCATGCGAGTCTACCATGAGGAACGTTCCCGGAAAGGACAATTTCGTTACTAAGGAATTTGGGTCTTTATTTGTAAAAATATAGCCTAACTAGAAACCAATAAGAAATGGTACCTACATCACTTGTTTTTAGGTACAAGTCAAATCACAAACCATGCGAATGCATTAAGTCAAAGTGACAATATAATGAGAACGATTTCTCTTTTTTTAAGTGTTCCCGTATTGTAACTGTCAATGCAAATTGTTTCTCTTTTTATAAGTGTTTTCTATGTAATTCCTGTGCCTAGCATAATATTTTTAAATAATGTAAGTGTGTCTATCATAATAAAGATTTAGATGTATCAGTTCTTGTCCCGCAAGCTTTAAAAGCAGACAGCGGGAGAAATATGAGACAGTACCTATCTTAGATTAAATACCTCTAGATGTAGCCACCTCCCTCGTCGTCCCGCACATGAGATAGCACTATAAAACTTCAATGTGGCTATTACGTAAACTTTTGCATAAATATGACTACTGAAATACACTAAACACTTAGCTATTGGAGTCTATTTCTCTTAAATGACATACCTACACTAAAACTATTACTATGCGTTCCAAATAAGAATAAGATCGATTGCCATGTTGAGTCTGGGTTTTACTCCGTAAGTTTCACACGCCTTCTCATTTCACCCTAGAGCGAGAAAAGACATTGGATGATTTCCCACCTAAAAATCCTTTATTAAAAAAAAAAATGTCCTGATCTAAAACCCTAATTTCTGATTTGTTTTACCATTTGTCCCGATTTTTATCCAATCGGACCTGACAACACTCTCAGGCCTTTATTTGGATAACTTTTCAAAGTTCGCCAAGCAAAAAACCGGCACGTCGTTTTAGACAGAGCATGTTATGCTTTGTCTCAATTTTCTTACTTATTTCGTATATATGCTTTTCACTTCCACACTTCCCTAAAGTCTCATGGCTACATCTAAGATACCTATGGTGCTTGTTGTCTATGGGCTAGCAACCTGTCACTCTAGCTAAATAGAGCACAAGTTCCGTGTTTATCTTCGTCTAGATTGGGTTTGATCGAAATTGACCTGTTATTGATCGCCTCAAAACATGATCGATGTCTGGTCGCACCACAGGTGAAACATCATCGATCGAGACTTCGAGAGCATTTGAGTTACATCAACTCGTGTCTAGCTTGTCATTGTCACCACAGCTAGGTAGATAAATTTATGATGTGCTTTTGTTTCAATAATCCATTATTAATACAATTTTACCAATATATGTTGTTGGTTTTAATCTGAATTTTATATCCGGATAGGCAGCTATTTGTCATGACAATTGCGGATCTGGATGAGATTGTTTTCTATTATAAATATAAACTGCCATTTTTATTGACGGACCAATATTTATCTACACGTCTAGTTTAACGTAAGTTTTTAAGTGCAGAATTGTGATATTATAAGTGCTTTTTAAAAACATTAATTTTCGATATTGCTGTCATAATTGTGTATTTATAAAATTGTTATCAAACAGATCCTTCTATTTGTATCCGTGACTACTTTTTGTAAAATAATTTAAAGATAAGTTTTTTATTATTAATAAAATGAAGTCACTGCCTTTGTGTCCTTATTTTATTTCGTCATTGCAATGCACTTCTACTGTCCGCCAACGTGTTAAAGATAAGCCTTTTTTATTAATAAAATGAAGTCACTGCCTTTGTGTTTTATTTTATTTCGTCATTGAAATGCACTTCTACTGTCCGCCAACGTGTTAAAGATAAGCCTTTTTTTATTAATAAAATGAAGTCACTGCCTTTGTGTCCTTATTTTATTTCGTCAATGAAATGCACTTCTACTGTCCGCCAACGTGTTAAAGATAAGCCTTTTTTTATTAATAAAATGACATCACTGCCTTTGTGTCCTTATTTTATTTCGTCATTGAAATGCACTTCTACTGTCCGCCAACGTGTTACAGATAAGCCTTTTTTATTAATAAAATGAAGTCACTGCCTTTGTGTCCTTATTTTATTTCGTCATTGAAATGCACTTCTACTGTCCGCCAACGTGTTAAAGATAAGCCTTTTTTATGAATAAAATGAAGTCACTGCCTTTGTGTCCTTATTTTATTTCGTCATTGAAATGCACTTCTACTGTCCGCCAACGTGTTAAAGATAAGCCTTTTTTATTAATAAAATGAAGTCACTGCCTTTGTGTCCTTATTTTATTTCGTCATTGAAATGCACTTCTACTGTCCGCCAACGTGTTAAAGATAAGCCTTTTTTATTAATAAAACGAAGTCACTGCCTTTGTGTCCTTATTTTATTTCGTCATTGAAATGCACTTCTACTGTCCGCCAACGTGTTAAAGATAAGCCTTTTTTATTAATAAAATGAAGTCACTGCCTTTGTGTCCTTATTTTATTTCGTCATTGAAATGCACTTCTACTGTCCGCCAACGTGTTAAAGATAAACCTTTTTTATTAATAAAATGAAGTCACTGCCTTTGTGTCCTTATTTTATTTCGTCATTGAAATGCACTTCTACTGTCCGCCAACGTGTTAAAGATAAGCCTTTTTTATTAATAAAGTGAAGTCACTGCCTTTGTGTCCTTATTTTATTTCGTCATTGAAATGCACTTCTACTGTCCGCCAACGTATTAAAGATACCTAAGTCTTTTTTATTAATAAAATGAAGTCACTGTCTTTATGTCCTTATTTTATTTCGTCACTGAACGCTACTTGTATTGTGATTGTTTGCTGCACTTCATTTCGTGCAGCAAACAATCACAATACAAGTGGTACTTAACATGGGTACCTGTAATAGGTACCTACTACCTCCTTAAAATAATTGAAACATAGAAGGAGTGAATTTTCAATCATTCAAGTAAACAAGAAAGGCCTAATATATATATAATCTATACAAAACAATGAAGAGTATTATAGGTAAGTAGTAGAGTCCTGTGAGTATAAAAAAGTGCTAAAAAGAATAACATAACCTTTTCCACAATTTAATTGATATAGTTTAAGTACTATATCAATTAAATGGCTGCCTCCAAAGCATTTATGTTCGCTAGGTTACGTTTTAGTTAGATATGTATTAATATAAGGTATGATGGGACTGGCATACACGTCCGTGTAAAAGTCCCTAATAATAAATAAAGAGAAAAAAAAAGTACTATATCAATTAAATTGTGGAAACTTAAGTAGGTACCTACTCGTATTCACTTTTGAAAATTAAAATCAGTCGATTCAAGAAGTAAATAAAATTTGTTTATCTACAAAGGTACCTAAATCTCACTATTTTACTTTTTAGGTTTTTTTTAAACCACATACGTATTCTCAGCAACTCCGTTCAATAAATACCAGGAAAACACTTAGTCCGCCATATTGGACGTAACTTGATCATTCTCGGCAAGCTCTTTCATTTGATTCCCCTAATGTAAGAGTGCAAAAAATAACTAGTCTGCCATAGATGCTAGGCTAGATGATGTTTCGCCAAATTGGATTTACAATGACGTCATACAGGTCCTCTAAACTAAACGTGTTTTCAGCTCAATCGGTTGAAGAAGTATCTCTGCTTCAAAATCAAAATTGAGTTGCAAGATTTGACCCGAACAAACATAGTTACATGCGTACCTACTTACTTACATTGTAAGTACATAATTAAAAGCTTGAAAATACTCAGTCTCGGACTCGCTTTCGAAGAAAATTAAAATTGTAACGTTAATTGTTGAAAACCAGGAATCGAAACCATTGAATTTGTAAAAAAAAACCGGGCAAGTGCGAGTCGGACTCGCGCACTTAGGGTTCCGTACAAACTTACCTATGAAAACAGTTGAATTCCCGAATTGAGTTTGAGTTACGAAGATTTGTCCGAATCGCAAAAAACAAATATACGGTTTTCAGATTTTTCCCTATACCTACTTGTGATATGATACCTTGCCTCATGCCTAATTTCAGGATTCTAGGTCAACTCGAAGTACCCTATGAATTTTGATCTCCCAGAGTGTCCTAAAAAGAAACAAGCTGTATTATTACACCATTCGATAGTGTCGCTACTTGAATAACATTCTGGGAAATAGGTAATGACCTAGAATAGAATATGTATACTATTATAATATGATACTAAAGGGTAGGTAAATTAACTAAATACTTTTTATTTTGTTGCGTCAGTGTTGGGTCAATCAACATTTTTTTTCAATCAATTCATGACTAATTTAATCATCATTGATTTAGTTATGATTGATTAAAAAATTTAATCATAATCATGACTAAATAAATCAATCATTAGTTGATTGAATGACTAATGATTAAATAAGACTACGGCTATCATTTAAAATTTTGAACCTCAAGGATATCTTCTTGTTTCATACTTTTCAGATCGCGATATTTTTGATTGGGTTTTAGATTTGAAACTTATTTCGTTTTGTACTATTTTGTGTTTTTTTAACATTAATTTAGTTATGAAAACTAATCAATCATGACTAATGATTGAATTTTTTAGTTGTTAGTTATTAGTCATTGAATATTTTTACCATTAGTCATCAATGAAACTAAATTTTGCCCCACACTGGCGCGTTACCTATGTATGTTCTTTTTTTGGTTATTTTTCAAGAGAAAAACATTACACAAACATGACATTTAATTCGAGTATTTTACTATCCAATTTAAACCTTTAAATTGGATAATAAAATATTGAAATCAGGACACATGACCTATCAACCTACGAAAATATTAGATTATTCACCAAGGACATAAAGCAGTGCCTTATCTCACGGGCATATTAAATTCTAAGTGTCACGAAGGATTTTGGGGGTTAAACCACGAGCGTTGCGAGGGCATTAAGTGTTAACTCTCCCGAGCAAATGAGGAGCTAAGAATCTTGAGTATAGTGAGGGAATCAAGCTAGCCCATGTCGAAAGGCAACTTTATCCCAGAGAGGAGTGTACTCTATTTTTCACATCTCAGTACCGGATTAAGCCAGCGCGGGCCTGTAGCAAATTCTACAGGGGCCCGCAATTTTTTAACCGACATAAAAAAAAGGTGGACTGATGTTATCAATTCGGTTGTATCATTTTTTTGGTGACATGAGATGCACTTTAGCTATAAGGTACCTACTATCGAGCTGATCTGATGATGGTGCCGGAAGATGGAAGGATTGCAACTAAAAAGTATGAAATAAAAAGCTTTTTACAAAAAGAAATAACCGACTTCACTAATTTTATATTTGTCAAAAGGAAATGAATTAAAACTTCCAACTCATTTTACCCTTAGGTAGCGATTAGCTATAGCTTAGGAGCCCCATTGCAGTTTACTTTGTCTTTAGATATTCCGGTTAGATATCATAATATGATGATAGGAGGTATCCTGACTTGGTTTTGTACGTCTGACCGCGAGGCCTCCGAATGCGCGGGGCTCGTAGCATTTGCCATTTTTGCTACGTGACTACTCCGGCACTGCATCTTCTGTGAGAAAATCATAAACCAAGAGTATCAGAATAATCATCATCATTCATTTCAGCCGAAAGACGTCCACTGTTGGACATAGGCCTCCCCCAAGCGTCTCCACAACGACCGATCTTGATCAGAATAATTGCGTAGAATAAAGTTGGAGTTACAGCACAGTATAAGTAACAGTACAAGTACAGAAATGTCACTCTTAGAAAACATGCGAATATAAACCTACTAACGACGTTCATAGATAATACATTGGACGGCACGAACGTGACCTTCATTATATTTGTCTACGGGGGCTGGTCCCGCTCGTAACGAATCAAAATACACCTTAAGTCCACGTTTCGAGAGTGTCTTTTATTATGCCCGTTATGCACCTTTGAACAGGCCGCTCTTGCAATAGGGTAAGATGTGTTTTTGAAAATGTGAAATAGGATTTTCTAAAATTAAATGGTTGGTAGGTTTTTTTTACCAACCTTAAGGTCATTGACTGTTTACGTGAAAAATGTCGCAATTAAGTATTTGAAATAAAAAATCGATAGAATATTCGATAAAAAAATTTTGTTAGCGCGCGTCAAGCGGCACCTCTCTTACGGAAAATCTGGTCAGCCGAAAAGTTACCAGACAACTGGAATAAAGGCCTCTTCACCGTTCTCAAGAAGGGAGACGCTCTGAGATGTTGCTAGCCGTTCAACGACTCGTCGACGACGGCTGGCGCTGAAAATCAGCGCTGTGGCTCTCTCCAGCACAGTCAGGAGCCCCAGCACTTTGCTGAGCGCTGGCCGTTTTGCGCGGATGTGTCGCATGATTTCACTTTTTTGTATAATTTGTTATTTATATATATTTTATTTTAAGTTATGTGTCATATTTGTGCAAATAAACTGTTTTTCTTTTTCTTTCTCTGCAAGATCATCCTAGATAGGCTGATGAGGGCCTTCGGACCTCTCCTTCGCAAGGAGCAGACTGGCTTCCAGGCCAATTGATCGTGTACGGACCAGATCAATACCTTACGTATTATTCTCGAACAGGCATTAGAATGGTAAAGGGAAATGTATTTGACCTTAGTGGACTTCGAAAAAGCCTTCGATACGCTGAGGTCGATTTCACCGACTGCGTGAAATTGGAGTCCCTGAGAAAATTACGAACCTAATTGCGACAATCTACAGGAATTACTCTTGCAGAGTGACAAACGACGGCCTCGTCTCGGAGAACATACCAGTGCATGCAGGAGTATGACAGGGGTGCCTTCTCTCACCTCTTCTCTTTCGTATTGTTCTGGATGGCATCATGATCAATGTGTTAAACAATAAGCGCCGCGGCGATCCCCACTCTATGTGGGGCCTATCCAACGTCTTAGCATAGATCTGGATTACGCCAATGACCTATGTCTGCTGAGTCACATACGTGTCGACTTTCATCTACGACGAGAGGCAAAAGAGACGGGACTAAAAGTCAACACCCGGTAGACCCAGGAAATGAGACGCGTGGCGAAAAGCTCTTTGCCGTTGCTCATCGACACAGAGGCTGTGGAAAGGGTCCACAAATTCACTACCTCGGTTGTGTTGTGTCGGAGACTGGAGGGACCGAAGAGGATTTCCTCTTGCGATGTCGCTTCGAGGATCGCCAAGGCAAGAGCAACCTTCGCACAGCTCCTTCCCGTGTGGCAATCGCGAAAACTGACTAGAACAGTTAAGTTTAAAATATTCCGGTCCAACGTCAAAACCGTATTGCTGTGTGGGTGTGAGACGTGGAAGATCACAAAAGACATCTCGCATAAACTCCAGGTATTTACTGGCCCGAGAAAATCTCCAATGTAGACCTGCGGGGACGCTGCGGTGAAAACTCGATCGACCAACACAGTTTAAACGACGCAAATGGAACTGGATCGGTCACACGCTCCGAAGGGATCCTGAACATATACCAAGGCAAGCCCTAGACTGGAATTCTCAAGGAAAATCGTAAACGTGATCGCCCTAAGCAGACCTGGTGATGAACGGTCATCGCAGAGGCGAAGAACATAGGGAAGACCTGGAGCGAAATGAAACGCAAAGCTCAAGACCGAACGGGATGGCGGCGCACTGGATGACCTCTCCCACATCTAGGGGTCACAGGAACTTAAGTCAAGTTGAAAACAATTCTCTCTAGTGCTGAAAAGGATTACGTTCAATCCACTCCTTGGGTAACTTCAGAAGTTTAGACCTACTTTCCGATTATGAGTAGGTACCTAATAAAAATAATATTCAATATTTTGAATATGGATATTTTTTCTTAAAATTCATCGATATCATTATGTTGGCCAATGGTTTCGATATAGGAAATATTAAATATTCCTAAATCCAATAATGGAGATTTAATTTTTTATCAAAATCCGGCCTGAGTTGCGTTGCCAGGCGTCCGGATAAAGCCGGACACAGTCAGGCTTTTTAGTTGCGTGTCCAGCCAACTTAGGCGGAGCCCGGCTTTTGTTAGGCTTTTAATTTGACCACTTTGTTTAGAATTGTAAATTTTTGAGTTCTAGTACAAGCAGAGCGGACTTGCAAATTAGTCTAGCAATTATTGTTATTAAAAAGTTATGTTAGAGTTTAAAAAACATGTCGGCCTTTTTGACCAAAAGTCCGGCTAAATAGGATAGTCTGTCCGGCTTTTCGGTTTCAAGACCTGGCAACCCTAAGCCTGAGACATCTTTGAGTATCTTTCGCTAGGTACTTCTCTTTGTTTTAGATTTGGCCATCCACGCCGGCTTGACAAATTTACTAATATATTAAAAATGATATTGTATAATTTTTTGTATACCTAGTTATCATAGTAGCATATTTATATCCACTACACTAGGATTTCAAATGTTTTAAAGACATGGGAAAGTGTGAATTATTAAAATGAACAAATAATATTACAACAGCTCTGTATTTCTTATCGATTAACAGTTTGTATCGAGCTAGGTACCGAACGGTCGGAACTGAGCGCATACCGATTATCACAATAACTTAATATTAGAAAATAAAACAAACAAAAAATCCCTTTCTATAGGTATCTATATGGGTTACATAGATTGATACATTAACCAGATTTATATTTACATTACCTACCAAAGTTGCTGTATTTTAAAATATGAATGATTGTAGTACCTATATTAGGTTAAACAACAGACATAGGTACTTAAGGCGGTACCGTAGTAACCTACCTACTCATGATCAATCTATTCTATGAGGCCAACAGCTTGAAAATGTGAAAAACAATTTGGAGCTGCATAAAAAACAGCTGCTCCATAAGCAGCTGTTTTTTATTCACATTTCAAGGCTGGTCCAATGATATAAATAACAGTAGTTTCACGAGTCCTTCTCTTAAAGTTAACCTAACATACTATAATATATATATATATAATTATAACTATAAGCGAGGAATTTAGAGACTATTTACGAAATATCCTATAATTATACTTAGAAATCGTTTTCACTCTCAATGCCTTAAAAAAATATATATTAACATGATAACCCTACCGCGATAACATATTCAACTTATAGAAATAATACGCCAGAAGTCATACAAACAGAAATGTAATCTATGTAGGTACCGAATATATCCGAACGAGATTCAACTTTCGATGCCGTTTCATCAACGTCAAACATCAAGGCAATGGATACAGAAAGTAAGAATTAGTGTGCAATTTTTTTCAATACTCTTACTTGAAAATCCGCTCCTACCCCTACCGCTTATATGCACGCAATATACTGTTTTTCGCATTAGTGCGAAAAAGTGCGCCAAATTAATTGTATTTAAACTATCAGGATAGCAGCCCCCACGAGCCACCGGATCGCTCCCGTATATTTAATTCTTCGTAAGTGAATTGAAAAACGTCGTTAGATACATACACACGGGAAATTGTCACTGAAGCACTCTGCTCCATAACACCCTCGCTTACGGCTCGGGCAAATTCCGCCTCGCAAATACAGTTTCTCCACTTGTATCAAAATTTACAACTATTGCATAATCTCTTTGACCATTCGAAAAAATATATATGTTTTGAAACTTTTTTTTCCAGATAATTATTTGATTGGATTCTTTGCTGTTACATAAACAAAGCGATATAACCTTTAAAAAAAATGACGATATTACGAAAGTTTTTGTAATACAAACAAGTGGGTTGATAAAACTATGAACTAACCATGGCTCATGGTTATTGCCTATAATTCTCCTTGTCACAGCCCACACCGAAACGCGACGAGATGAGGCGCTTACTTTTTAAGACATTTATTACCTACAACAATGTCCGTGACTACAATCGCTTTCAAAAGTACCTACTTGAATAAAAAAATCTAAGTACTTTAGTAGTTTAAGAGAAAATTGTCTTCGTAGATTGAGCACGCCACAATCGCGGTGGCAAGTCCACTCCTTGAGTAGTGGCTGAGGCGCTACCTCACTTTCCGCCTGATTCAGGTCCTCAACAGATACGCGTGTTTCGGGAGGTGCCTATTTCAGATTCGGCGCGAAGAAACGCTTAAGTGTTACCATTGTGCGGATCACTCGGAGGAAACGATGGAAGCCCTTTCTTACCTTCGTAATCCTCCAAGCAGTAATGCTAGCGAAGGAGGTGGCTCAAACCGTGAGGGAGAGGACATCCTCGTGCCCCAGCTGGCGCTGCGAGAGATGGCGTCGGAGTCAGGGGGTGATTCCCTGGTTCCGTACAGCTTCCCATTGCTCGCCGTCTGGTCGTCCGGTAAGAAACATGCCAGAGTCGACGGCGCTTTATGTCACGCGCGTTTCCAAGAGATTTCAACAAAACTGACGGGGACCAGCAGAGACTATGCTTGCTAGGTTTGCGGGATTGTTCAAAAAAGTTACTGTGGCTCTGGAACGCAAAGGGCAACTAAAGGAACAAGTGTGTTTTATTAGTTAAGAATTTAGCCGTCAATATGACGGAACTACTGGAGCACTTTGTTTCAGTAGACTTCTTAACGAAATATACACACAAAGGAACTAATTAACAAAATAGCTGTAGTAATCTACCTTTTCGTCGTTCAAGGTAGACTATGCCTGCTAGGGTTGCGGGATTGTTCAAAAAAGTTACCGTGGCTCTGGAACGCAAAGGGCAACTGAAGGAACAAGTGTGATTCATTAGTTAAAAATTTAGCCGTCAATATGACGGAACTACTGGAGCACTTTGTTTCTGCAGACTTCCACAAAGGAACTAATCTATCTTTTTTGTCGTTCAAGGTAGGTAGTCCTGAGGACAGGGGTGTGAGTACCATCTTATCTACGAAGTTTATTTTCTCGAAAACTACGATGGCACTAAATTGGTTGGATGATAAAAAAAGTACGCAGTAGTAGTGATTTGTAGTGTACTTGCATATATACGTCGTGAAGCGTAGTGTGACGTAGCGTTGCTTGACCGGGACGTGCAAGAGCCCGCTGCTAAAAATCTATCTGCACCTCCCGAGTTCGAATCTTAATGGGAACTGACCGAAAGAAACAAAATGTGTAGAAGCGCAACGTTACTGGCAAACAAATATCGAGATTTATTATTAAATAATCGAGTCCAAAATAATCATTTTCTTTAGAACTAATCTTCAAGATTTTTTAACAACCTGTAGCATGTTGATGAGTTCATGACGGAGGGTAGCAGGAATGTTCTATTATAATTTTTGATTATTCCGAACCGTCTTGGGACTATATAAAATATTCAATGAAGATTTCCCATAATTTAATTATATGAAATATAAATTCAACATACACCTTAGAATATTAATGTCCTTGAGATTTGTGCCATAAATATTACCTATTATATTAGACATTTACTTACTTAGTTTTTTTCCTGTTTAGTCTTATGTTTTAGATCAGTTTTCGGATAATATAAGTATAGCTAAACAAAGAGAAACAAAAATGTACTACATGACTTTAAAACACTAATGAACTCAAGGTATGTTATAGTATTTATACTTTTATTGTATCTGTACTTAAAGTAACGCAAATATAACAAAAATAATCAATATTGAACAAAATGCATTACAGGCTAGCTCTACATCCGTATTAACGGCAGTAAATATGGTTTTCAAATGACATAAACATATACTTAGCTTAGTATACATTTCTATTATTCTATAAAACAAGATTAACTAGCATCTAATATAACTAGGCAATTATGAATTTGGAAATTATCATAAATCAATACGGCAGAAATAGCGTCAATACGGGCCTATGCAGAACAGGACGGCACGGCAAAGGATTTTGCTAGAGCACACTTAGATACCGTGGCTATCCAGCGCCTTGCCACGTTATGCCGCGTCACGCCGAAGTATGCCTCGGCAGCTTCTGCTGCTCGATACAGATTTGATTATTTTAAAGCATAAGAATTTATGTCGTAATTTATTTCTTCTTCGATACGTGTAAATGTCCATAGGTACAAAAATTAAATCCTTTGTCATGCCGCCCTGGTCTGCGTAGGCCTTAATGCTACTGTTACACTTGTATCGTTACGCGTAAATTACCGCTTAATAAGACAATGCGCAGATGTGGTCAATAGCTTAATTATGTTTAGTGAGATATTGAAATTGTTAATGACAAAACCCCTTTAATAATTGGGGTGGCGTCGGTATTTTTGATGCACTAACAGGTTTTAGGACGTTGAATAAAGCATCAAATGACGTCGACTAAGATACGTGCTGTAGTGTTCTACAACTGGAGTAAGGAAAACAAATAACAGCAGCATCACCTACATCCACTTAAGCGGTGTTATCGTACTAATTTAGTATGACTTTTTGGAGCTGAACCACATTAAAGTAGCCAATTGTCTGCTTTTTTGAAGACATACTTAAAGTGTAGTATGGCTCAAATGTTACAGTTGTTAACGCAGGTGTAGCAGGAGCATAACCAAAACATGCATCTTTGTACACCATTAACAAAATGTATTCAATAAGTATAAAAATATTTTCTATATTGGTAATTGTTGAACTACCGTCTGAAGTTGTAAGCAGTATTACCTACTTATTACTCGTAGTACCAAAGTCCAAATTATTTCCATAATTGAACGAGGTAAGAACATAGACCCCCGTTATTAAAAAGCGCGTTGTAAAATTATACCGACATTACACTCGTTGTAATGTTAATCCGTGCTATTATTTATAGTAGTTTATTATTCTCTAAACTTATGATAGTTTCATTTTATTTGTACCTACATTGTATGTTTCCATTGTATGTGCTGAGTCAGACTTTACAGATTATTCTTCTGTGCATTTTAATTATTTAAACTTAGTAGATGACAAACAAATCACACATTAATGCAAGACAATTACATTTTCATACGCCAGGTATATATTTGCATGGTTTCACGAACTAGTTAACAAACAATGGAACACCAATTGATAACAGAAAAGAAGAAACATTTGCAAGTATTAAACATGTTCTTTCAAGGTAATCGCAAACATATAAGCATTACATTGGATCAGTATTGTCTTATACGCCATTCAGAATTATTTCTATTTAACAATATATTATAATGGACACATACCAGCATCGAAATGGCACAGTCTCGGCCTAGTATCAGGTAGTAAACCAGCTTACTCCGGGCATTGTCCAGCTTAGCCGTGAGGTGTCCGCTAAACGCTGGGCGACCCTGAGCCTTTGGGATGATGCCTGGTTGATGGAAAGCCGATGAGATGAAAGGTGACGACGTTCCGGCGTAATGCCTATATGTAATGTGATGACCTTAACAGCTTTCTTTACAAACCAGCATTAATAAATATTAATTTTGTTTCGATTGCTTGAATATTTTGACCAGTTTTATTTCTGCGCTTATCTAACTATCTTATATTGTATTTAGTACACATTTATCTTAACCAAAACAAGATATAAAATGTTTACCATTTAAGTTTCTTGTAGTACTTCTGAAACATCCATACTTTTTAAATTGGATGTAGATTCATCCCCCACATTATCATCTTTCAACAATGTTTCAATCATCTCTTCACTCATTTCAACATCTTGCAATTTATCATCACTATCTTGACTATCAGCCTTATCATTGAAATCTTTGTTATTTATACTATCTTCTGATTCTTCGATTTTAGCTGTTTTTTCTTGACTTGGTTCTGCCATTACATCATTTACTTTGTCAGCTGTTTCATTGCATTTCAAATCGTCCAAGGGCAGCGTTACGGGCGCATTTTCCGCCTCAACATTAGTTGTTTCATTTTCTTGTGTTTTGGTATCAGTTTCATTTGGGTCAGTATCTACTTCCATATTTTGTATATTTTCTTTTTCCTCAACTTGCTCCTCAGTTTCACTTTTGCTGGGTTTGCCATCGGTTGTACATTCATTAATATTTATATCTGCTTCTGTTTCGTCTTCATTGTTCTCAGTTTTATTTTCTTCACTTTTTTTATCAGTTTCATTTTCAATAATATCACTTTCAGTTACATTATCCTTTCTCTCAGTTCGATTGTCTTTATCATTATCGCTTTCAGATTTGTCCCTGTTATTACGAGCTTGGTTGGTAATTTGTTTAGCAGCAGCATCTTCAAAAGTTTTATTGTGACTTATAACAGCTAGTACATTGCCATGTACACTAATTTCATTGTCATTTATAGAGGCATTTAGTGGATCAATGTCACTTTTGTCCTTAGTATTTTCGCCACTATCATTGTACTCGCTACTACCAGCGCCTGTCAAATCAACCTCGTGGCTTTCACTGCCATTCATAGTTGATTCCACTGAATTTTCGTCTATAAATATTGGATCATCATTATCTTCCATGTCTGGCAATATTTCTACGTCGTCATCATCTTCACTATTTTCACCACCCGATTTTCGTAATACATACTGTTTAAGTCCTTTATTGAGATTTTCGCGGATTTCGCCAAATCGACTAGCGGAGGTGCCCAATAACCGCTCCAATGTTCGATGAAGGTTTCGCATTTCGTTAACCGTTCGTGTACGCAAGTATACAGTAGTAGCTTCTTTTTTCAACTTATGAAGCCGTGAGAGAGCATATTCCAAAGCGTCCACAGCGTCAATCAAATTGTATCTATACCACTCTACAGGAACATTTAAATCACAATCCCTAGCTGGTGTTTCAGATGTTTTTGCTGCCTTAACAGGCTTTGGTGTACTTCGTTTCAAAATGCGAGGCGTATTCCGATTTGCTTTTAGAGTAGCAGCGGGCAATGTCGAAACTGCGTTAAGTTTAGCTGCATAGGTTGCGCCTTTAGGTGCTGTTTTACCAGTCGGTTCTGTAACTGCTACAATGGTAGCTGAATATCCGCCAGGCATACTTGGATTGGCGTTAATAGCAAATATGCGTCCGTCAGGTAGGCGATACATTTTATTCGATGATAAAGTTTGCGGATCCACTCTAAATTTCAATCCTCCAGTAGATACATTTACAGTTACGTCATTGTCTGTCATTTGAACGATATTGTCTGATGTTATTTCAGCAACTGACGTATTTGTAGATCGAGGTACTAAGGGAGGAGGATTAGTAATCTTGGGGGGTGCAACTGGACCTGGTGTGATGCACTGCACATCATCATCATTGTCTTCAGTAACCTTAAAGAAATAATCAAATGTAAGTTTCATACGTTATATTTCAGCTGTTTATGAAGTTCTTGATGAAACCTTTATTTACCTCGCATACAGGTTCCAAGGGGAAATCTGGAGTACACACTACATCATCATCTTGATTATTATGAGCTAAAGAAGCAACAGCTGACATGTCTAATCCCTGTAAACGCAACACAACATTTTAAAGAGATGTATTATAGAAATAAAACAGAATTACTAACCATTAACAATATTATTTACGGCATAGGTATTTAGAGATGGACACATCACAGAGATACAACAAACAAAAATACTTTGATTTATTAACAGTTTTGTGTAGTTTGCATAGTGGAAAACCGAAATTTAAAAAAAAAATAGTAGCAATATGTAGTTCACTGGAAAAAAAAAATTAGTTAATATCAAACTAAAAACTATTTATAAGTATTTACCTGTGTTAAACTTTCTAATGATAAATTAATGTTATCGGCAATAGTGTTGTAAAGATTGGCTCCATAGCCTGGGCTAGTGTTAAAGCCATTGTAACTACAATTGCCAATGCTCATTGGAAGTTGAGGTGGCTTAGGCCGAATGCGAGCATAAGTAGAAATATTATTTTGTTTTTTGTCGTTTACAAAACGCAAAGGTGCCATCATGGGAGAATTAGGTAACTGAAACAATATTAAAAACATATTAATTGCTACTTATCATATCTTGGACTACTATTGAATGCATAAAATAGTACAAAATTACTAACTCATAAATTGTTAAATACTTAAAAACTACTTTTGTGTTCGCGTTATTTTCTCTAGAAGTCACATAAGGTGAAAATAGAGCAGGCTCAAGTCGAAAATACATACAGTTAGTGAGAACTGCAAAATTAAGTTATTTACTCATGACAGTGTTGGTTTGGATAAGACTGTTATTTATAACCACTTGCAACTTATACAGGATGTCTTTGACATCGACGCACAAACGAATACCATGGATCCAGTAAATGATTCTGGACCCCCACTGGTGGAATTTTTCGTCGGTTTTTTAAAACATCTTTACGTTTTTTAATTTAATCTGTATGTATCTTTATTCTAACATTTTTAGTGAAAAAAATGAATGAATTACTTTTAAAATTAAAACTGTCATTGGGGTTGACTAGAATATAGATTTTATCTACCCCAATGACTTTTTAGATAGATAGATATATTCTTTATTGTACACCAAAAATACAAATTACATTAGGAACTTAATATTAACTATTATTAGGAACTTAATATTTATTTAATATTATTTACTTTTTTTTAAATTAATTTTTAATTCATATTTTATTTTTTACTAAAAATATTATCAGGGTTGATTAGAATAACGATTTTACACAGTTTAAAATTAAATTTCGTTTGTGCGTTGATGAAAAAGACAGTATAATTTGACTCCAGATACAATTTTCGTTATTTTGTTCTGCACCCGCCGTCTATTTTTGGAAGTTTGCTGTCCAGTACATTTTTGCTCCACATAATTATGTTAATAAAATGTAGAGAACTGCAATATTTGACATTTAATTTTTATATAAATCGTGTCTAGCAGACACGGTTTGATTTTAGAATTACACGCTTGATTTAGATTAGAAGTATGTATCTCACACATTAAGAGTTCATACTGCACTGCAGCTGTTGACGCGTCGACGGCTGCAGTTACCTCTGCCGTTGGCAACATGCCGCTCGTGTGTATGAGCTCTTAATTGTTTTCGTAACCTTTTCAATAATACAATGCTTTTTATAAAAAAACGCTCATCAAACGCCACGACCTAAAAAACGCAGGAATCAAAAAAAAAACGTTAATCCTGTATGTTGACGTAAAAATTGAATTTCATTTTAACCCATTATTTGGTTCACAATATCAGACTATGGCGGCGCGGGCACAAGTTTGATTTGTCACCTATATCGAAACGTGGCGTTGAAAGGGTTAATACAGTCAACATCCCTATTAGCATAAAGAGTGTCACGGTTTGTTTTGTTCTTTAATATGAGTATATTTTGTTACCTACAATAGCAAAAGGTTTGTGAACAGTGGCCTATGTGGGCACGTAAAACACCAAATAATGTGCACTAGACATAGAAGTAATACAAAAAAATCATACCCTCATCTTTTTCAATGGTGGTACATTAATTGGATTCAGTACTTTTGCACATGGTGCTATAGATATAGGGTTCTTCACATAAATTGCTTTATTTTTAGGGCTTGAAGATCTCTTTTGGGCCTTCTTGTCTTGTTTTATGTCGTCCACACTCACAGCAGCAAACTTTTTAACCTACAATAAATCATCATTTATTAAGGGCTGGAAAGCTGGAATACAATAATCAATTAGCAGTTTTTCCCCAGGTAAGTATGTAAGTTCAGTTGAGGGTGATGAGCAAATTTGTCTAATGGCTAATTTTGCGGTAGCCCAGAGCACCGTAGATATAAATTGCCCTGAGACCCATTGCAAATAATAAGGGTTGGTCGATTATAGCGTCCGACTGAAATTTCTGATTCGGCCTAGTTTCGCAAAAAAAAAAAAAAACGACTTTCTGCTTAGTTTCGGTTTCGGTTTCGGTTTCCATCCACCTGATAATATATAATATTATTTTAGATAACCAAAATAATTTTGAGTCAAGTAATAAACTTTTATGAGCGTACTAAATTTATTTTGATTCACTGTGCGCATCTATCCAATACGGAAAAATTTACACGTTCACAATCGTAGTGCACGCGACGATACGCCAGAGTTTATTTTTCCGTATAGCAAAGACGCGCACAGTAAACCAAAATAAATTAGTACTCACATCAAAGTTTATTAAGAGTATTATCATTGAGAGTACTTGTTTCAGAAATAATAAATAGAAAAAAAACAGGGCAAGTGCGAGTCGGACTCGCGCACTAAGGGTTCCGTACAAACTTACCTATGAAAACAGAATTCCTGAATTAAGAAGATTTTTCCGAATCACAAAAAGTTTTTTTTTCCTAACGTAACAAGAAAATTCAGGTTTTCAGGTTTTTTCCTATACCTGTGCTATGAGACCTTGTTTCATGCCAAATTTCAGGGTTCTAGGTCAATGAGAAGTACCCTATGATTTTTGATTTCCTTGAGAGTGTCGATATACGTTTTTGCGACATAAAACGTCCGTAACTGACTTGATTTTTTCACAGCTTCAAGGGACTGCAGACCTGAGTATATGGTTTAAATTTCAACTCGATACCTCCACGCGTTGCCGAGTTAAAGGGTCTTGACAGACAGACATATAGACGGACAGACAACAAAGTGATCCTATAAGGGTTCTTTTTTTCCTTTTGAGGTACGTAACCCTAAAAACGACAAAAAATTACAAAAAAAAAGAAGATGAAACACTGTCTGTTTGGGCAATAATTGATTTGACTTACTATATTATTTATCACGTAAATGTCACTGAATACTATACAAATACAATTAAAAATAGTCGGAAACAGTAACTTTTATTTTAAGAGTGTGCGTTGGGTGAAAAATATCTCTTAACCCTCCTCCTTTAGAGTGATTTTGTTCGCCAGCTTACCGCGGCGCACGGTGGATCGAAAGCCGGCTTTCATTTAGGTATCTCAAATTAAAAGTGCCGGATTGTTTGCCACATATTGCTTTTTTTGGCAATTACTATGTATAAAAATTACACCCGAGTTAATTCTGCACAAAATCGAAGGAATTATATTTTTTTATAAAAAAATTGTATGTACAATCCGATATTATCTAAGAAACCAAAAGGAAAACCGTAATATCCTTTCAGGTGGTTATAGTAGGACTATTATGATTTTTGGCATACCCCATATAACGGTTGCAGTTGCTAATTTTTTTAATAAAAATCATAAAAATATTTTTATTTATGAAACAGTTCCTTTTAGTGTTTAACATGGGAACACCTATAAAAAGAATGTTATTTACTTATAGACCAAGATCACAGAGCTGTCTGTCATAACTTATTTTCTCATGGGTGAATCCTTAGGTTCTCAGTAGCGTCTCATGTGCTTTGAATACCTGTGTGCTTGTGGAGCTCCTCTTTGGAGCCCCTAGGCAGGTACCAGGTGAGAAAGGGAACTAAAAATAAGAGTAACTAAACTTAAATCTTTATGGCTGATTTTTGTAAATGTTTTGTAGAATATTATTCTAAAATAGTATCATTAAGTGTCAGAAGCTTTCCACCAAAACTTCTGTCACACTTTAAATCTAAAAAAAAAAAAATGAACTTTACTTATATTTACATGTCTGATTTAAAATATGTTATTGAGGTATATATTATACAAAGTTATATTTCAGTAGTCAGACTAATTGTAGTGACCAAACATCCCCTAAACACAAAAATTAATCAGCCGCGAGTATGAGCGACGATTTCATGCACTGACTGGATGTTTGGTCACACACATCCAGTCAGTGCATGAAATCATCAAGCTTTTCGGGAAGGTGCTAATAATATTGATCGATCCTACTATAAAGTGCAACAAACCAAGCTTAAATACTATTCTTTGAAGCAATAGCAATGTGAAGGAGAGTGAAGCAGCCGTTATCTATATTGTATATAAAAGGAGAAACTGGCTGACTAACATATCAACGCACAGCCGAAACTACTTTGACTAGGAACATGAAATTCTGCTCAAAGCTTCCTTTTATGACGTAGGCGAACACTTTTTCAAAATTCACCCCCTAAGGGGATGACTCGGGGGTCCAAAGTTTGTATAAAAAAAACCTATTTTGTCGCGGGTAAAGCCGCTGGCAGAAGCTAGTCGATCAAAAATGACAAATGGATAAGAAAATTAAGGTTCTTTCTTATCCCCACTGAGTGCAGTAATAGTAACAGGGTCGTCATCAAATAATAATGACAGTGATTGATGCTAAAATCTGCACGTTCCTTTCTGATGCGAGATCAAATCTACCTTTGCTTAGCTAAACCAACAGAAATGAACATGAAAAAAGTATATAAAGCTATTTTTTTATATCCTTACTATTAGTTTCGGCTGTGCGTTGATATGCCAATCAGTCAGTTTCTCCTTGTATATATATAATGTTATATACTAAATTTTTAAGTAATTAACATTCTTTTTATAGATGTACCTAACCTAAACACTAAAAGGAAATGTTTCATAAATAAAAATATTTTGATGATTTTTATTTAAAAATCAACCGTTACATGGGGTATGACAAAAAAAAACATAAATAAATAGTCCTTTAACCAGTTGTAAGGATTTTATTTACTGTTTTCCTTGCTGTTTCCGAGATAATCGGATTTTTCATAGTACCTTCATACAAATTTTTGGTAAAATAAATTATAATCCCTTCGGTTTTGTGCAAAATTAACTCAGTGTAATTTTTATACATAGTAATTGCTAGTTAAAGCAATTTCTGGCAAAAAATCCGGCACTTGCAATTCGATATCCCTAGGTCTACGAAAGCCGATTTTCGATCCACCGTGCAGCGGACAGTAAGAACAAATTTACTAAAATGTTGATGCCACGAATTGCGGTACTCGGCGGCAAACCAAACGACATCTGCACCGGCTCGCGGTGCGGAGGGAATAAACTGCGGCGACTTGTCAAACAAAATATTTTAAACGAATTTGTAGCGGAAGACTATTAGGCTTACGTGGCAAGAATCGCTCGCAGACCCTGCTGCTGGATGCCGCTAAAACCAGAAGTAATGGCCAAGCCATATGGGCCGAGTACAGCGACGTTAATACTAAAGTGGTGCAATGTACCTCAAGCCTATCAAGAGTTCCACGGGTAGTGTGAAAGCGAAGCCCGGGGCCCCGGGATGAAGGCAAAGAGGGAACAGGAGTGGGTTTTTAGTCAGTAAAAGTCTGACACTATCTCTCGCTCCACCCAAGAGCGAGATTTGTCATTAGATGATTTTCCCACCTTAAAAAAAAAAAAAGCCTCAAGGGTAAGAGCTCCCACAGTGTTGTCAAACAAAAAAATACCTGTATTGTAGATGGAATTTTAGATATTATATTATTAGCAGCCGTCTTTGCATCTACAGTTGGTTTTGCATCAACTTCCTTCTTGATTTCCTTCTTTTTCGTTTCTATCTTCGAAGTTCGCCTGTTTGATTTAGTTTTGCAGCACTCTGAGTAATCTATAGAGCAGTCCTTTTTATAAGCTTCTTTCAATTGAGGATCTTGACATTGGTATGCCATTCTGTAAATAATGACCAAGTATTTAATGAAAAACATCTTTTTAGTTAAACAACATTTAGTAAAAACAAAATTGTAACTGGTGCAGTCTGCAGTTGTCAAACTGCAAGTGAACATGTGAGTTGTAGAGTCATAAAAACTATAAAATCGGATTTTCTTGCATGTTGACTTAGTTTATCAAGTATATGATAGGGAGTGAATGGATGTTATATACTAAGATCCCAGAGCTGTCAGACATAACTTATTTTCACATGGATGAAACTTTAGGTTTTCAGTACCGTCTCATGTCCTTTGAATACCTGTGTACTTGTGGAGCTCCCCCTTGGGGAACTTTCGCAGGTACGAGGTGAGAAAGGAAACTAAAAATAACGAGTTACTTAACTTAATGTTTTATGGCTGATTTTTATATATGTTTTGTAGAATACCTATTATTCTAAAGTAGTATATAAGTGTCAGACACTTTCTATGGACCAAAACTTCTGTCAGACGCTTTAAAGCTCCATAAAAAGTAAATAAACCTTTACTTATTTTTACATGTCTGGCTCGCCGTCCGACCGTCCGGTAACTGTCCGGACCGAGCCCAAGTCGTCGACGGCGCGTATTGTTCCACGCGCGCCTCAGGGTGACGTCAGCAAATCGTAGGGGCCCAGCAGGGTCGAAGCCTACTGGGGCCATGGGTAGTGTGAAAACGAAACCCGGGGCCCTGGGACGAAGGCAACGAAGGAACAGGAGTGGGTTTTTAGTCAGTAAAAGTCTGACACTATCTCTCGCTCCGCCCAAGAGCGGGATTTGTCATTAGATGATTTTCCCACCTTAAAAAAAAAAAAAAAAAAAAAAAAAAAAAACATGTCTGATTTTAAATATGTTATTAAGGTTATTACAAGGCTATTACAAAGTTATATTTCATTAGTCAGACAAATTGTAGAGAGCGTTTTGAAAGGTTATATCTAATCAAGTTAGAAAATTTAATAAACATTTTAATTTTGTTTAGTCTAATTAAATAATTATGTTTCATAAAAATCTGAAAATATGACTATTAATATTCATGACTAAGGTCCTACACTTAGTCAGTTTTACATGTACATTATGAAAATACGCTTGAAGCTAGATTATTGATCTTTTAAATGGTTTATATTGAAAATTCTGTAGTATTGATAAAAAAGTTAATTGTTTTACCTGTAAATCTTTATTGACTATTAAACGAATAAAAAGGATTACATGCACAAATATTTTAATTTGTTACTCTTAATCTCATAATAATCAGTTCTAATATATTTATTACTCATCCACTTTCACTTGCACAAACTGGGTTTAGCTTTTTGAACCAACCTTCAAACTTTTATCAGGCAAGTACCAGCAGCTCAATAGACAAATTTCAGTCTTTAAAAAGTGATCTTCGCCACCCAAACGCGTCTTAAACCTATAGGTATTAAACCAAACGTGACGCGACGCGATTGGGTGGAACAAGGTTTCAAAGATCTCTGCAAGACATCTGTCTATTGAGCAGAGCTAGTTCATGAAATTGAAGTCCGACGATACCAGAGTCATATCTGTCAAAGCGAAGCTTCTGTGAGAGATCGAGGCATTCTATGGACAGTTGTACTCGTCAACTACCAAACCCGCTGCGATTGTACCGAAGACATCCGATATGTCAACCTGTACGAGATTAGAAAGGCTCTGAAGCAGCTTTAAAACAACAAGGTATCGTTTTTTTTTTGTAGGAAAATCCCGCCCTTGGGCGGAGCGAGAGATAGTGTCAGACTTTTACTGACTAAAAACCTACTCCTGTTCTTTCTTTGCCTTCGTTCCAGGGCCCCGGATTTCACTTTCATACTACCCGTGGCTCCAGTAGGCTTCGACCCTGCTGGGCCCCTACGATTTGCTGACATTTCCCTGAGGCGCGCGTGGAACAATACAAGCCGTCGACGACTTGGGCCCGGTCCGGACGGTTACCAGACGGTCGGACATTGAGCTACCCATTTCTCGCTGTCCGCAAGCCCGCGCCTACGGTGGCCGGTAATCGGGATCGGAATCCCAGCGGCTGGAGCGAGAGGACCGTTGCCTCGCGCGGTCGGCCTCCTTTGCTAGCATTACTGCTTCGCGCTTCGCAGAAGGAGGCGACCGCCTGCCACTCCTCGCTCCGGACCATGGCCTGTACCAAGGTGCGAGAAATCACTGCCGCCGATCGCCCACACGAGGACACGGTGGTGCTTTGCCCAAGCGGGGCACACCTCTACCGTATGCGCACCGCTATACCGTATACACGGTGGACGTGTCCTCCGGGCAGTCCACACAATGGTGGCACCCGAGCGTTTCTTCCGCACGAATCCGGTGCAGGAACCTCCCGAACTTACCATGTCCGGTGAGGACCTGCGTCATGCGGAAGGTAAGGACGCCATGTTGTCTTTCCAGCCACTCCTCAAAGAGGGGACTTACCGCCATAATTGTGGCGTGCCCAACATGGCATCGAGTGAGGACAGAATTAAAGCTGAACTCCTGAAGGCGGGTGCAAAAACTGTTATTATTTGATTCCGTCATACTCGAGGGAAAACGCCACGGGCATGGGGCTGAGGTTACGTGGCACTCTAGTTTGAGAAGGACGACAATGATCTGCTTAGGAAATGTAAGTCCATCTCTACAAGCTATTTTCCAGAGTCATCACGAACCGTCTCACGCGCAGGTTTAACGGCTTTCAACTTCTTGAATCAGCCTGTTTCCGAAAAGGCTTCAGCACCGTAGATCACATACATATGGTGCAGCAAGTTATATAGAAGACTGAAGAGTATAATCTGCTGCTCTACTCAGCATATGTGGACTTCGAGAAAACCTTTGATGAGGAACTTTGACTGTGGTCTCACAATCGGTCTCATCAGAAGGCTTGGAGTCAACCAAGGGGCAATGGAGAGGGCTTTTAATTGGAGTTTTTTTAAGGTTTACCATCACATAGCCCGAACAATTGCCAAACTTAAGTGGCAGTGGGCTTGTCACATTACTTGCTGGCTCATGGTTGATGGGGCCGAAACGTTTTGGAGTTGCAACCACAAACCGGAAGACACAGCATTGGAAGGTTTTCTATAAGGTGGACCAATGACATGGTGAGGATCGCGGGAATCTGATGCGAGACGCACAGGACCGGTTATTGTGGCGACACTTGGGGGAGGCCTCCAGCAAAGAACTTCTTTTATATAGGGTGAATAGCTCCATCCTTCTTTTTAGCTTGCATGCCTGATATTTTAACACGTCATGGCGAAGCCCCTGACAATGTTTTTCTTTCACTCAGACAAGCTAATGTAACTAGTTTAGTCACTTTTGCATGTCAAATTTATGCTAGTAATTGTAATAATTTGGTCCATGCAAAATGTCATTAAAAGCATTTATCAGGTTTTTGCAGTAAAGTTATAACAGTGCAATCAACAAAGTTATTCCATTTATGCTCTTTTAAGTTGTATTTACTGAATGTGTATCTGTATACAAACATTTGGTTTTAACTTATACAACAGAAAAAGAGATTATTAACGCTTAGCTTTTTCTGCATGTTAACATGTTAAGACAATATTACTAACATTACATTAGTTTAGCAATTGAACAGCACTTTGTGGCATTTAACTCTTTTAACATGAAATATCTTCTGAATTGTCCATTGTAGCGCTAAGCCAGTTTTACCAGTATAGAAAGCTCAAAAATATGAGAATAACTACTTTTTGCCAAAAATGTGGCTTAGCAGGTTTTCACAGTAAATCCATTATACATAATAGTAAATTGAAAAAAAAAATTACTTGTTTTTAAGATCACAGAAGCGCAAGACAGCCCAGCACAGTGCACGTAGATCCCACAGACATTTAGAGTTGCATTTGAAACATTTCCAATCATCTGCATTTTCAATTTCTTTGATTTTGGGAGTTCCCAAATTGCGTTTTATGCATTTCTGTTAAAATAAAAACAGTTATTCAATAATCTATTGAAGACAAGTGGAAAGTGTTTTATCACATTTTTAGATATTTAGTTTTTCTCATTAATAAAAGTTTTGATAAATATAACCAGAAATAAAATTAACCAGTGGATGAAGCTGTTATGTACAAGTAAATAAATGTGATATAATGATGATCAAATAACACCTTAACTAAAAAATCATTTTAAAAAATTTGTTACTAATTTTTTCACACGCATATTTCCATTCCAAGATTTTTTATTACAAAACCTTTTCATTTATATTTTCATTTCTTTTCAAGATTTCTATTTAACAATCTACGCCACAAAATTCCACCAAAATATTAGCAACTTAACCTTTCGAGTACCGTAATTAGAGACACAATAGAAAGACAATCAGCGAGCAAATGCGGGCGTTCGCTTGGGGTTTAATGAATTAAAACCTAAAATAAGTAGAAATATTTGCAAAATAAGAACAAAGTCCATTTCTGTAGAATTGGAATTTTGTAACATAACACCTTCATCAATTTGTCTATAATGAAGATTTAGACTAATTGATAATTGTATAATTATAAAATGATTATTATTACCGCACAAAAGACATGAGGGCAGTCAGAGCAACAGTATACTTGACCACCTTGGCCACACCATCTGCAGTATAGTTCTGAGCCATCATCACCCTTTTCAAATTCTCCACTATTGTAAAAAACATGACAATTGTGACACACTAAGGTGCGTAGCATTGGATGAGCACGCATTCGAACTTCATTGCGTGCCGAACATCCTAGATGACGATCACAAGCTGTACAATGTAATCTCATATCCTTTATAGAGTTCAGATCTGAAATAAAGACAATGGCTAAAAAAAAATCCATTTGTGATGATACCTTTATAATAACATTTAGCATGGGTACTTAAAACTCATGGTAACAGCAATCTTCCTCAAAATATTAAGGCAGCAAGTGTTCTACTGTGTCCATGTTTCTTGTCAGAATTTAGGGGTTTCACATGACTTCAGTGAAATAGATAAAATTGATCATTTTAAGTGTTTACGTAAATATTGCATGAACAGTAGAAGAGACGACAATTGGCATTGTTTAGACTGATCTGTCTCAATTTTACACTTTTGGGATTTTTTGCGATCAGCTCTGAAAGATTGAGTACCCATAACATAGAGCAGGCAAATTAGTAATAGTGCCAGTGAGTGTGTACCTTTAAAAACTGTTTTGTAGTGAATTCTTTCCTCTTCCGCAATATCATCGTCGAAATCTTCATCTTTAGGATCTAAAAGTGAATGAGGTATTTAGTATGCTAGTTTAAGTGGAACAAGTATCAGGTATCTGAGATAATATATACCTGGGAAGGGCGGGAATTGAACACCATCATTCTGAACCGGCTTCTCCAATTCAGAAGCTGCTTCACTGTTGGCAGTTTCGCTCATTGTGAAAGTTGTTAAGCATTCACATTAGTAGAGCTTTTCAATAGAATTTATGTCATACACAAAAAATTACGTTTTCAGATAGCTAACGAACCTAAAGCGTAACGCGATAACTTATAATTCAACACTTTTATAGAACGTTTTAATCGAAGTTACGCGTCCGCCATCTTGCAAGGTCCTTTATTTTACCTGTATCTATGTGTGTTTTCAATAGTGATGTACTCGGTATCACTCATTTGTATTGCGGAATTGCGGATACTGTGTTTCTGAGTGCAAATATTTATTGGTAAAAATTAAAATGATATGTTTTTTAATAAGCTCTAAGACCATTGCAAGGAAAAAAAAGTGCGATCCGATCACAGACAAAACATTATTACTCAGAGGTAAGGGCCTGTCCGCACAGCGATATTTAACCGTGAGGTTTTTGTTTCGTCATTCTGTATCATATTGAATCTTATGGAAGTATCCGCACAGGCGATAAAAAAATCTGTGATATCATGCAGATTTGACGCGATGCGATGTTTTCTGCAGTACAGACACAGAATAAGTAATAGTACAAGTATAGAACACTCTTCAAAAGAAAACATACGTATATAAACGTAGGTTTATCTACTAACAATGCTTCTAATGTTCATAATACATTGCACGGCACGGACGTGACCTTCAGTTTATTTGCTTACAAGTTCCTGTCGCACTCGTAATGAATCAAAATGCACCTTCAGTCCACACGTTGCGAATCTCTTTTATTATACCCGTTTTGCGCCTTTGAACAAGGCGCTCTTGTTATATGATTACGAGTTGTGTTTTTGAAAAATGTGAAATAGGTACTTACGTTTTATTTCATAAAATATGTATAATCAGATTTTCTAAAATTCGAATCTATATAGGTACCTAATTAATTTCTACCTATTTACTTATTTCCATACCTACTTTATAACGTATTTAAGATCATTTAATATAAGTTGACCTCTCAGAACTATTGACTACGTTACTAATGCATGGTCAACATATACTGGAATTACATCTTACAAAATGTTAATTATTATGTATAAAATAACTTCTTAAACGACTTACCTTTTAAAAATTACATGTGAACACAAAGCTATCGCAAATACAAAACCAACAAAGTAATATACAGTATATACACTTCATTTTAATATTATTTCATTTGTTTAAATACCTAACTAAATGTAAACAATCTCTTGACACTTGCATGAGACAAGCGAACGCCGGCGTTCGCTCGCTCATTGTCTTTCTATTGTGTCTACGCTACGCTACTCAAATGGTTAATCCCTCGGGCGTCCCGGGAGTATTATTATTACGTCATTGCGCGTTTTTACGTAAATCACCAAAAAAATATAAAAAAAACTTTCTGCATTTTTCTAGGAAAAACAAAAATATAGAAACCAAAATAAATAAAAGCGTCTCAGCCGGGAACAGCTTTGAATGATTGAACTGACAGAAGTCGTACGAAATTTTATTCATAGTGCGTACTAGTGTTAATCTGAACGCGGAATATAATACGCAAGAATAAAAACCTCGCGCTGAAATATCACTGTGCGGACAGGCCTTATGACTGAATTGAATATATTATGCAATCGGACAACTCGCTGAGATCCGATCGGCATTTAGTGAATAGTGGTTTCTGTTTCTAGTTTTAAAATATCCGCAAGCGAAGGAACCACTGACCTCTATATATATACCACTGGACAGACTGTTCCATACGTTTGACAGCTATTTGAAGCGCAGCCCGCGAGCGTACAGAGAACTAATTTTGGCGTCAAATGCAAATGGCTGCAAAGAAGTCTGAAGTATTTTTACATTTTTAATCAATTTCGGAATCAAGAACAGCTAACTGATTATACTTATCTAGTCTCATCGACACCTCAAAAGGCTAGAATTGAATATGGAATTTTGTGTGACCATCTTTATGAAATTTCACCAAGATCATCTGAAAAAGTAAAGAAGAAGATCCTTAAAAATTTCAACATTTTCACAATTCAAAAGTGCCTGTAATTGGTCTATTTGAAATAAACGTTTCTGATTTCTCAATAAAAATAAAATAAGAATACAATATAAAATGTGTTTTATTTAACCTTTTTGACTTTGTTACTGACAAATAATTATTTCGGTAGGTATGTTAGTCCAGGTGGGCTATTGGCTTTCCGGAAGAAGAGGCCGCGCGGTATGAGGTGTACCGCGCGGCAAAGAAGGCTCTGTGGCTGGCCATCGGCGAGTCGAAGACTCGATCCAGGGAGGAGATGCTGGCGACCTTGGATGCAAGTCCGAGGGAAACTTCGTGCCTGGGCGCCCCCACTCACTGAGAGCCTCGAGCCTCAGTTGCTGGAGGTAGTGGTCGCAGCTCTCTTCCCTGCTAGAGAGGAGCACACACCGCCGCCGATGGCTTTGCTCACAGACACAGAGTCGGAGGATGAGGAGGTCCCCGAGGTGACACAACCATAGTTGAGGGCGGCCGTGATGCGGCTCCGGGCCAAAACCGTTGCCCCGGGACCGGATGGAGTTCCCGGCCGCGCGCTCGTCCTCGCTCTGAAGGAGCTGGAGCCCCAGTTGAGAGGACTCTACTCAGCTTGCCTTGAGCAGGGCCACTTCCCCGCTCAGTGGAAGACAGGTCGTCTGGTCCTGCTCAGGAAGGCTGGGCGCACAGTAGACTCGCCGTCCGCATACCGGCCCATAGTGCTACTTGACGAGGTGGGTAAGCTTTTTGAGCGGATTATTGCTGCCCGCCTCGACGGTCACTTGTACTGAGAGGGGCCGGATCTGGACGACAGTCAGTTCGGTTTTCGGCATGGGCGCTCCACTATCGACGCTATAATGCGAGTGAGAGTCCTAGCGGAGGAAGCGGTTTCCCGGGGCGGGGTGATGGTGGCGGTGTCCTTGGACATCTCCAACGCCTTTAACGCTCTGCCCTGGAGCTGTATCCGCGAGGCGCTAAGGTACCATAGGGTGCTCCGCTACCTCTGCCGCATCATTGGGGCTTATTTGTCAGAAAGGTGTGTCACCTACAGGGGACGCGACGGCGAGGGCCGTCGCGATATGTCGTGCGGTGTTCCACTGGGCTCGGTCCTGGGGCCACCCTTGTGGAACATCGGTTACGATTGGGTGCTGAGGGGCGAGCTCCAACCGGGTGTGGACCTGACGTGTTACGCATACGACACGCTGGTCACGGCCCGGGGGAGCTCGTACAGGGAGGCAGCGTTGCTGGCGACGGCAGCGGTTTCACGGGTGGTGAGCCGCATACGGCGCCTGGGCCTGGAGGTGGCTCTCAACAAGTCGGAGGCTATGGCCTTTCATGGGCGCCGCCGCCGGGATCACACATCGTGGTCGGAGGGGTCCAAATCGCTGTCGAGTCCTCCATCCAGCTCGCAACTGTAGGCGGCTGTACTTGGGGATCGTGCGATCCATGGCCCTGTATGGGGCCCCGGTTTGGGCTTCTGACCTGACGGCCGGCAGCATCGCATTCCTGCGAAGACCGCAGAGGGCGATGGCCGTCAGGGCTATCAGGTGGTATCGTACGATCTCCTACGAAGCGGGTTGTGCACTGGCCGGATCTCCACCCTGGGAACTGCAGGCGAGAGTCCTCGCCTCACTGTACCGGTGGCGCGAGGAGATGAGGACACGGGGTGGTGAACCGATGCAGCGCGAGATCGAGCTGCGTCGGTCTCAGCTCCAAGAGGTCATGGTGGCGGAATGGCGGGTCAGGCTTCTGCGCCCTACCACCAGGCTCGCCACCGTCGATGCGATCCGACCAGTGCTCGACGAATGGCTCGGGAGGAAGCACGGCTCCCTGTCATTTAGGGCGACGCAGGTGCTCTCGGGGCATGGCTGCTTCGGGAAGTACTTGTGTCGCATAAACAGGGAGCCGGACGCTCGGTGCTATCACTGCACCGACTGTCGCGAGGACACGGCGCAACACACACTGGCAGAGTGTGCCGCATGGGAGGAGCAGCGCCTTGTCCTTGTATCTGAAATGGGCCCCGACCTGTCGCTGCCGGCCGTCGTTCGTTCTATGGTCGGGGGCGTCGAGTCGTGGGATGCAGTGATCTCCTTCTGTGAAGCCGCAATTTCGCAGAAGGAGGCTGCGGAGAGGGAGAGAGAGGCCGTGGCCACTCTTCCGTGCCGCAGCAGGCGAACCGGGCGTCGGCGGAGGGCAGACAACGCCCTCTTCCAGCCCCCATAAAGAGGTCCGGAGGGACGGTGGACTCGGAGTCGTCCGCCGTCCCCCATCCAGCAAGACCCGAGGCGGCGGCGCGTAGTGTTCCACGCGCGCCCCTATTGGACGTCGCGGGGGGAGGACACCTCACACTCCCCGCGGGCTTGAGGTGGCCCGCGTAGCAGGGGATCATGGATGGCGCATCAGCTCCCACAATCCGCGCTCCAAGTGTGGGAGGGAACACCGAGGTGGTTTTTAGTCAGTAAGAGTCTGACAGACCCCTTCGTCTGCCCCAGGCGAAGGACATCCGTGAGGATTTTCCACCCCGAAAACAAAAAAAAAAAAAGGTGGGCTATTGGCTAACTTTTTCAATAACAGTTGACAACTAGCATCCGTTGCACACTGAACTTAGTTGTCAACTGACAATTTAATAAAATTGGTATTACGTATCACACAAGTAACTAACAAACTACGGTGGAAATGTGATGTATTATAAAAAAAAATACGGTGCCTATTGTGACCACTCTAAAATTTTATCGACTATTATACACCTTCAAACGCTTACATAATCGCAATTTTAAAAGTATCGATACAATAACATCTGTCAAAACGTGTTACGGTGGCTAACAAAGGCACCAGTGGCTAATGACGTCACGGCAGTTGGTCACTGAAGATAGGCATTACGAAACTAGCTGTTTGACAGTTCAATGATGCACATTGTTAACAAGTGATCATCACTTGAACTGTCAACAGAGTTACGCAATAGCCCCGCTGGTCATTATTTAACATTCTGCCAAACATCTCATATCATCAGGTTATGTAGTTAAGACTGGAAAAGTAAAAAACATCCATCAAAACTTTCGCATTTTTCGTCAGTCTGATCAAGACAAAGGCAGTACTGTAAGTTTAAAATATACTTCCGAATTTACTAATATAACGTAATAAAGTACACATCGTGTTATTTTTTATAATCTTGTTTACCAACATTTATCGATATTTGTTTCGCTGAGGTCGACATCACTAGTTTTAGTACCATAAACACTCGCTACACCAGATCATTAAAATTAAAAAAACACGCTACGGCCGATAGTGTAAAATTTTTTAATGGCGAATTTCAAACAGGCACAAAAGCACTTTGACAGCCACCAGTGTATCTCTCTGTAGTCTGTGCCACCAGTCCAGTATAATAAATACATAGAGAATTCTAGGTCAGTGAAAAACATACAGCCACATTGCCATAAAAAAAAGAGATCTGAAAAGCATAGAGTTTTTATAACTATAGAGTATCTATCAAGTTTATGTTAACAACTTGACGCTGGCGGATGCACAAGAGTGCTAGCCTTAACCTCTAGTCCAACGGGCTAGAAAAAAAAAGTTTATGTTTTGAATGTGAAGTTTGTGAAATAAATTGAATGAAACTTCATTCAATCGTTCAGTATGTTTCAAACAAAGTAGTAAGTACTCTGTGGTGATTAGAGATTGTGGTTGCTAGTGTGGCTGTGGTGCGAATAAAGTTATTAACATCGTAACGTGATCATAATGTGAGTGAGACAACTTGTGAGTTACGAACTATAAACAAAATTCATAATTTTTACGGATATAAATCTATAATTTATATATTTTAAATTAATTATATAAAATTAATTTATTTTCTTTTATTTACAATTATGATGATGTGTTTATTGAAAGTCGAACAATGATTTGTCTAATTAAAAAGCTTAAAAAACTGTTTTGATTGCGCCGATCAAAAGATAATTATAAAATCTGTTTCTGTGATATCTCTTAAATAATTAGTAAACATAAGTGAAAACAAACAATGACCGTAACATATACCGGTGAAGTAGCGACATGTCGCGGATTCGGCACATTCCTAAAAGTTTTATACAGGTAAGTTATTCATGTAAACTAAGTACATAAAGTACAGCCATAAAATATTCGTTTTGTTTGAGTTTTTGTTTATGTAAATAGTGTAAATACCGCTATTGTATTGTCTCATAGAGAATATTCTGTTGAGATTTATATGAAATTATAGCACTTAATTTACTGTCTACAAGGTTGAAAATTTATAATACCAATACTCCGGAAAAAAATCTATAAAATAATTCATAATTTCGTCAAAGAAGAAGCACAAATAGGGTTGCCGACCGTACTCTAAAATAGAGTATTGTACTTTTAAATCATGTAGGCGTACTCTATCTATAACATTAATAGAGGACGCTAAAATACTCTTTTTTAGGGCCAGTCACACGTGTATGATGCATACCTATTATCATAACCAAAAAAGATCGAATTTACTGAGAGAGTCTTTACGGTCATTAATGTAAAGTGGTGGGAAGAGAGGAACAGGGCTTCATTAAAATTTATTAAAAATGAGATCCTAATCCATGTAAACTTAAGAGTTTGAATGTTTGAAGTCGTACAATTCTTAAAACCAATGAAACGTTATGTGCTGCAAAAAGTTCCAAAAATAGGTACCTTTTTCTTTTTTTCGAGTAAATTATACTCCTTTTTTTAAGTCCGTAAAAACCGTAAAGGAGGTAAATAAAGAGTTATTTACCTCCTTTGAAATCAAAAATACTCTATTTCTTCTAATAAAAGTTGGCAACCCTAAGCATAAATCTCTATGTGTTGTCATTCAGTGAGTTAATTTTATTAATACGTACCTACTTATTGTAATCGGCGGATGACTGATTCACTGTAGATACAGTCATTCACATTGAATTGCATGTATTCAGACCGAGACCGTAGTTTTTCCAGCGGTGGTACACCTACCTTCTCTGGATGTCTTTCTACCGGGTCCAAAATAATTGTTAAATAATTTACCCAAGCGCGTATCTGACCTAGCACTCTATCGAAATCCATACTTAGGATGAGTATAATTACGCATGCCCAACAATGATTAGATCACTCACCTTCGGTTTGCCGACGACATAGTAGTCATGGCTGAGACTACGAAAGAGTTCAGCACAATGCTCAATGACCTCAGTGGAGCTTTCGAAAGAGTGAGTCTTAAAATGAACATGGACAAAACTAGTCATGACAATATACCATGTAGCACCCACTCCTATCAAGATAGGAGAGTCAATATTCGAAGTTGTGGACGATTACGTTTACCTCGGACAGACAATCCAGTTGGGTAAATCTAATTTCGAGAAAGAGGTTAACCGTCGAATCCGACTCGGCTGGGCAGCGTTCGGGAAGCTGCGCGTTATCTTCTCGTTCAACATATCAGTGTCTCAAGACGAAAGTGTCAGTGCGTGTTGCCAGTGATGACATATGATTCCGAAACGTAGTCGCTCACAATGGGCCTCATCAAAAGACTTAAAATCACCCTAAGGGCAACAGAAAGGGCTATGCTCTGAGTTTCCTTGCGTGATCGAATCAGGAATGAAGATATTCGCAGGAGAACCAACGTTGCCGACATAGCACGATGAATCGCCAAACTGGCAATAGGCAGGGCACGTTGCTCGTGGAACAGATGGCCGTTGGGGCCGCAAGGTTCTGGAGTGATGACAGCGTACCGGAAAACGCAGCGTTGAAAGGCCTCCTGTAAGGAGGACCGATGACCTAGTAAAGGTTGCGGGAATCCGATGGATACGAGACGCACAGGACCGTTCATTGTGGCGACACTTGGAGAAAGCCTATATCTAACAGTGGACGTCTATCGGCTGAAATGATGATGATGATGATGATTTGTAAATAAACCAAGTAGGAAAAACAAAGCGAAAAACGAAGAGTTGCGCTTCATCACACATCCATCTCAAAATTCTCATCTCCGCTATATGCAATCTTTCTTCATCCATCTTTTTCACAGCCCAACATCCTGATACATACAGTATAAGAGGTCTTATCACGGTCTTGTAAATACCCTTCAACTTGTTCCCGTGACCTGTCGCCATTTCATCCATACTGCGTTGATCCGATATGTTACGTCTCGGTCTAGCTCACCATTCCCTCGGACGAGCGACCCAAGATACCGAAAGTCAGAACAGATCGGTATGGGCGTTCCGGCGAGAGCAAAGGCACAGGATTCAAGAAACCGCCCAAATCGCTGAACAAGGTCTCCGTTTTGGTTCTACTTAATTTCAGGCCAACACTCTCCAGTCTGTGCCACAACACCTCCAATCTGTTCTGGACTTCTAGGCCACTTTCAGCAACCAGTACAATGTCATCGGCAAACAGCTTACACCAGGGAGCCTCTTCCTGAATGTCCGAAGTCAGAGCATCCATTATCATCAGGAAGAGGTAAGAGCTGAGAGCCGACCCTTGATGTAAGCCGACAGCCATATTGAAGCTTCCAGTGGTGTCCACTGTGGACCTGAATTGGGTATACAGCATCGACTGCATATTGCTCGGATCAACTGCACATACTTTCCAGGCACACCTTTCTCCTTAAGGGCCCACCGCAGAACCTCATGAGGTACCCGGTCATATGATAATTAACATCACATGAAATATTCAGGATGTTTTCTGTATTTTAAATCACTGAAGCTTGTTGTTACAAGCTTAGAAATATTAAATGATTTAATAGACCTACTAATTGTACATGGACAATCCTGAAAAGGTATAAAATATTACATTATTTTCCTTGTTTTGTTTATCCCATATAAAAGGGAAGTCATCATTCATTTTCTATGAATCTACGGCATAAAGTTAATAATATGTTAACGATAGCTTAAAATTATTGCGATGATTACGCTGAGCCTTATCGCTAAAAACATGCAACTAAAAATAATTCGTTTCATAGGCACCTACTCATATAAATTGTATGACCAATTGCTTAGGTTTATGATTTTAGGATTTTTAGGCAGACGATCTGTTAGAACTGAAAACTTGTTCCAACTCTGAAACCGTTTTATCCCGTTAAATATCTCAAACACTGCAGCAACAGTGATAAATATATTATAAGCTGCGGGATTGTTTGGAAGAGTTACTAAGGCCCTGGAGTAATTGAAGGAACGCGGGGTGGTTTTAGTTAATAAAAGTTTGACACTTCCTGTCAAACTTTTACGCGCTCCAACGAGAGCGGGAGAAGTTATTTGATGATTCTACCCAAAAAAAGGAGTGATAAATATTGTGCAAAGATTATATATATAACTAACAAAATTAGGCTCTGAATACGTGCATGCCTTGTTAAGTGAGCTATGTACGAGTACATGCCGTGTACCCTGCTAAGGTCGCATGTTTGTTTCGTCAATGGAAACTACCGCGGTGTTTGCTTACAGAACACTGACGCTCTGTTTGCATGATCTTACTGAAAACCTTGCGAGTCAATGAGATTTTTATCAAATGACACAAACTAGCAAGTCTTTGGAACTAGACATACCTAAAACTAAAGTGCCAGTTGTGCTGAAATGAGTATTTAAAGTAATTTTATCTCTATTCTGCAGCGTTGCGCAACTCATTGCGAATGTCTTAATTACACTGCTACGTTGTTTAAATACATATTAGGTAGAGTTGTTTCATCAGAACCATCTGGGCTCATCCAAAAGCTGACTCATCAACACCAGATCAATCATTACCAACTCAACCTTGTTAGTCATAAGAATAACAAGAAATGTTGTATTTACTCTAAATAAGGTCATCAATCTCTCTGCCGTTTACTCAAAAAGTCCTGAAGTTAGGGGTGTTTCAGAAATGTTTGAAAATGCAGAGTAAAAAGGTGTTTTCATAGAGGTCATCGCTCTTGCGGATCGATACATCGTCGCCGCAACTGACTCCAGAACTATACGCATAATATGACTTCGTCTCATTCTCTCGCACATAACCAGTGTAAAAAATTAGATTATCAATAACGATCTAAATAGAAAACTTCAACGACGTAATGCTGCGTTTCAGTCGTTGGTTGTCTGTTCCGCTCCGTTGCAAATGACTAATGTTTGCGTTGCTCTCATACATTTTGTCATGTGTCACACGAAAAATGAACATTTTCATGACTGGCTTGACTTTGGTTTGTCTGGTAAATATAGCAATTCAAGCAGGTGAGGCAGTTCCGTCATCATAGGTAGCTTGGTTTTACCATTATTTAAACATTTCTAATTTAGATAAGGCTAATCGTTTTGTATATAGCTATCTTTATTGAATGCTAAAACCTGTTGAATATGATCGTTATAAATATTAGCGTTACTAAACACATGATTGCCATAAATGTTGATAAATGTTGTCCATTCGATAATTTCTGCATGTGCTAATCTAGTTTAATTTCGCTAGCAGGTTAAGTGGAAATTAGTACCTATTGTAATAGTGGGACCGGAAAAAAAACCATTACTTTTAATAACTACTTGACACAGACTAAAATAAAACCTAACTGCTACCAAGTCAACATCAAGTCATGATTAAAATCTCTGAGTTGGATCCATGTGGAAGCGATGGAGATGACCAAGGGATGGAATTAAAGTCTCACTTTAGTCTGTAAAATTCTCTCACCATGTAATTACTAAGTTAACTATTTATTTAATTTAAACAGTATGCCCGAAACTAATTACACTATTTAAACTCTATAGGTACACTAAAGACAGAACAATAAAATATAGAACAATAAGTATAACAGTCATGTTCCGAGCAGGATTTTAAGTCTATACTACCTATTTAGTAAACATATTCCATAGTCATACATGCATCTCACAAAATTTCATTCATTGTGACAGTATCGTCTTCCTTTCTTCCGCAAACATCAAAATCTGTGTTCTTGTCCAGGAGAGCATAAAGAGCATGAAGTTGGAGGTATGGGCGACTTGACGTATCCTATTTCCAATTTTCCATATTATTTTCTGCTGTCTCTACGGTGGGGCACCTTGTCAGTTATTGAAAAGAAATAGTACCTAAATGGCGTTTATTTTTTTATTTTGTAACTGAACATAATTAACTGGATGTGGCAAAATTCTCTATGATCATTTGCACCCCGCGCCTATTAATCAAGATCTGTAAAAAAAAAAAATAACTCGACAACTCGTCTTCTGCGAAAAGAAATTTAAAAACCGGGCAAGTGCGAGTCGGACTCGCGCACTGAGGTTTCCGTACAAACTTACATATGAAAACAGTTCAATTCCCGAATTGAGATACTAAGATTTTTCCGAATTGAAAAAGTTGTTTTTTATGACGTAACTATAAATTTAGTTAACTGATTTTTTCCTATATTTGTGCTATGAGACCTTGCTTCATGCCAAATTTCAGGATTCTAGGTTAACGAAAAGTACCCTATGAATTTTGATTCCCTTGAGAGTGTCGAAATACACGTTTTTTTTGCGACATACCTAAACGGCCGGTTTTTTTTTCGTTAATTCAGATGTTGATTTTTTCACAGTTTCAAGGAACCGTAGACCTGAGTATACGGTTATAATCAAGTCGATACCTCCATGCGTTCCCGAGATAAAGGGAAGACCCTTTATCGCAGGAAAGGTCAGACAGACAAGAAAATAATCCTATAGGGGTTCCGTTTTATACTTTTAAGGTACGGAACACTAAAAATTGACTTAAGTAGCTACGCAGGTTTTAATAATTATGTTTAAGGTTAGACATTAAAAATGTAATAAATTATTAGTAAGTATATTCTTTATCAGGTACTCGTCTCGTAGTTATACTAATTTTATTATTTAATGATCTAGTGGGCCTTTAAAACAATGTTGTTTTCAAAGGTTGAAGGAAAATAAACATTTATATAAAAACAAAGTTTTCCTTTAGCTTAGTATGTACTTATAATTAGAACCAACGCATTTACCTACAAAATGACAAAGCTGTACAAACAGATGCGAGGGGGAGAAATGCGTGAGTCAACGATGTAAATAAATAAATTATAACAATGAAAAAAGATACTACAAGGAATATTTTTAATAGTATTACGACCTAATCACTATTTTATTGACATTACATTTTTATTTTTGACATTAATTGTAACAGTTTTTTTTTTGGCTGCGCCTGCGCGCATTTTTTCATTTAGCTAGCGTCAAGTTTAGAAAGTATTTAGTTTTTACAGTCACTTTGAGATCCATTAAAATGCGGATGTAATTCAATTTATTATTTTTACAGTATGTTTTAGCAGACGTGTCGAGTCCGCTTTCTCGGCAGCTTTTGCTGGGGTAGTCGATACTACAATTAAATTGTACGCTCCATTTTACCGAGATCGCGATTATGTTGGTGTAGATTTGTGGTTTGATATGTATCTCAAGTGTCTACTTGAGATACATATTTACACCATTTTAACATCATTAAAACCAATGAACTTCACTTGAAAAAAATACGTATAAAATTCTGATAACGGTATTGTCACTATTTTTATTGACATTATATTTTTGCTTTTGACATTTCTTTTCTTACGCCATATACTTAATTGCAAAATAATTTATTTATCCCCGACAACAAAACTCCCCCTTTTTACCACCTTATAGGTTGGATTTCCAAAAATTTCTTTCTGCTCACCTGCTTCATAAAAGAAAGCTTGGTGCAAAATTTCACGTTCTTTGTGCGTTGATGTCAGTCTGTATTAGCTTCTTTGTTTTGTAGTATAATGTAAGACATTTCTATACAATGTTAATTAAATAAATATGTAATTATAATTTTCCATAATTCTGTTATTCCTATAATAACCATACATAACTATGAGGAAACAAATGTAAAGTATAATTTATTACCTATCAATGTAATTTTCATAGTATAGCCGTATTTAAACGTCAAGCAAAGTAATTTATGCACGCTAATTATTATATAATTAAAATATCGACGCTGATGAATAAAAATATTTTCTACTCCCGCTTACCGCAACGAATACCTAAATATAAGGCACGATACCATTATTAGAAAATAGCTATAATTACCCTGAAAACTACATACGATGAACCAATAACTAACATATCGTACCATATCGGCCTATAGGAAAGTAGCGTGAAATTCTAGTAACCATCCAAGTTCCAAGCGTTTCCGACGTATCGAGGAAATCAATTGCCATACGAAATGGTTTACTTCGTGGTTGCCAGGCAAGGGACATTTATTATTCAGTGGACCCCACACTGCACTTTCCAGCCCCACTTTCGTAACGTACGTTGCACCTATGCTTTAACCAGACAAGCTTGGCATCGATCGTGCACTTTAGATTTCTTTGTTCCATTGAATTAAGCTATACGTGTTTAGTTTTGACGTAGCGATTTAATAATAAATAGGTGGCGCCCCATCGACATTTTAATTCGACATTTGTTCGCTTTGAATAAAATTTCTTTGGCTGTTTGACAAAAATGGCGAATCGAAACGGGTCAAATCTGTATAATTTATCTCTTTTGTGTTGTAATTGTTTTGGATCTTGCGTACCGTTTTATGATAATATATTCTTTTGATACCATTTTGTTTGTTAAGTAAGTATATGAGGCGCACTAAAAATATGGTCACTTGATACAACTTTTTTTAATTAGCCTATAGTTGCTTTAGCTGGACAAAGGCTTCTTCCAAATCTTTCCAGACTCTCTTTTTTCTTTCACACGAACGAGCTTTCGTGATGGGCGCCTATGTCATTACACCACTGTTTTCTGGGTCGACCTCAGCAAAGCAAGTTTCTTATGTAGTTACTTTTACTTGTTTATAAATACGGGTGTTAGTCCCTACTACTGTAAAGACAAATTATACTTAAAAGACTTTTTACAAAAAAAAAATACAACCGACTTCTTTACATTGAAGTCTGTCTTTTATATTTCACTTTTTAGTTATGGTACCAGGACTAAAAAGTACCCCTCAGCCAAACTTAAAAACCTTATAGCCAGAGTGCATCTTATGACAATTCTAACAATCCCAAACACGGTTAGATTACATTAATTTATTACAGAGTTCCGGTGCCTAACTTCAGGCTTAATCATCAGATCAGTTTGAAATATTTTCCCCCTCTTCTTTCAGTCAGTCATCGACTACACGTATAAATAAAGAAATTTTACTTTTTACGAAGGTTCTGTTGTGATTTTATGAGGAGTTCTGTTCCATATCTTTGGAGTTCATGATCAGATCATAACAACATTTCTATGGGACCAATTCGGAAGCATAACCATTCAATCAAAAAAACATTTTTCAAAGTCGGTTCACTATTGACCGAGAAATCGGTGATCATATATAAAAAAAAAACATATTCAGCCGAACGTAGAACCTCCTCCAAGTCGGTTAAAAATATAATTTTTCGCTAATAATGACTAGATTCACGAATATCACATACGGATATCATAGAAGAAATTGTGAACTAATTTAAAACAAAACTTTATTTTATTAGCCTTTCAACTCAATAGGCATTTAAATTATTTTTAATTAATTATTATATCTACATATAAAATTGATGATGTACTAACGTAGATATAAGAATTACTAACAGATATAGTGGACCAAATGTTGTCTGGTAAATGAATAAATTTATATTATTATTATTTTTCTCATATAATACATATTTTTCTTACAACTAACCAAGGTCAGTAAAGTTTCTACATCAAATGATTGTTCCTTTTATTCTTAAAAAAAAAATGTTTCCTTACACTAAGAATCGTGTATGTGTTCACAATTTTGTAAACTTACTGTAAGCACACTCAGACCCGGAACAACTATCTGTAAGCCAAACAAATATTTCGTCCGTGCGGGAATCGCAGCTGCGACTCTCGACACTACGCCAAATAAGCCTAAAAAGAAGGAAACAATGCTCGCGTATTCGAGTATTTTGCGCTGTATCTATAACGCGACGTTACTCGCATACTACTCAACGCCTACGCTCTAATATTAGGCAGCGTAGCGTGCTTCACAATATGCTATGGTTCACAACGCCTACGCCGTAGCTTGCTACACAGTAGCAGCGTAGTGGGCTACGCACTACCTACTCGCGTAGCGGGCTACGCACTGCCTACGCAACGTAGCGGGGTACGCACTGCGTACGCAGCGTAGCGGGGTACGCACTGCCTACGCAGCGTAGTTGCTACACAGTGCCTACGCAGCGTAGCGTGCTACACAGTGTCTACGCAGCGTAGCATGCTACACAGTGCCTACGCAGCGTAGCGTGCTACACAGTGCTAACGCAGCGTAGCGTGCTACACCGTGCCTACGCAGCGTAGCGTGCTACACAATGCTTACGCAGCATAGCATGCTACACAGTGCCTACGCAGCATAGCGTGCTACACGGTGCCTATGCTGCGTAGCGTAACTACGAAACGCCTATCGTGCTACACGGCTTAAGCATTGCGTATTACGTATCTTTGCTGCGTTAGTCTTGCGAAATTATGCACCAAATATTTAGATGAGATAAACTATAGTTTTGTTTTTTAACCGCCTCTTCCAGGCTCCATTCCCGGCAAAATTTCCTTTTTCACGGCAATTTTCTCGCTGAAGGTTTTTATTATTACATATGAGTAGCAATGGTTATGACGGCAATTGACGCGTTATACGTGGGTCGAAAACTGACCTCAACTGTTGTTATTGCTACAAGGCTTTTTACAGCTACAACATAATTTTGGAGCAAGGATAGGCTTTTAGAGTAAACGCGATTGTTTGATTTTGTTTTACATCTTCCAAGTGTTCGGATCCACTGGTATCAGTAGGTACTGATACTGGTGGAATTGAACACTTGGGAATTACCAGTCAAAATCAGGTAATCTTGACTGGTAATTGCACGCTGGCATCAGAAATGAGTATTTGAGCCCTACAAAAGTTATAATTCTGGCTTCCAATCCAACAATTAAGAGTAAAAAAAAAGATAACTACTCAACATAAAGATGGTAGTGAACGAAACAAATGACGCTTCCATGTTTTACCTTGATCCGAAAACAAGTACACACAGGAGTGTCAGACAACATTTGGTTCGCAGGCTACATTAGCCAGTTCTGTTTGTACCGAAGTATCTATCTTTCATAGTCACTGTGTACATATTACTATGTGTATAAACTGACAGCGTACGGTTTGTTACTCCATTTTCTAGAGCAATTTTCTATTTTTCCCTCAATATTTTATTGATGAATAATTTTGCTTGCTACCTTGCTACCTGCCACGAATATTGCCAAGTATTGCAAAAAGTAGAGAGATGTACCTATGTATTACCTATGTATTTAGCACAAAAGATCCAGAAGGGTCGAAGTGCTCTGGTTTTTAAGGCCAGCCCCACCTATGTATTCTTTTTTATTTTATTTTTTATTGAAATCACGTTGCGATATGATTCTAATCACAGATTGCATCAAGAAACGATAATCGATCAACGGCTTGACTTTAAATAACCTTTCTTGTCTTTGTTCTTGTTTGATAAAAGTTAGCAATGGCAATTTATAAAGTTGGCAAATATGCGAGTGTGATTCAATTACTGTCTTAAATACTTTTTAATTATGATTCCGTACCCAAAGGGTAAAACGAGACCCTAAAACTTAGATTCCGCTGTCCGTCTATCACCAGACAACTAAAATTTCTAATTTTCATAGATGGTTTCATGTCTGTTGCCGATATAACAACAGATACTAAAGACAGAATAAAATAGATATGTAAGTAGGGCTTCCTAACAAAAGATATTTCTTTGGCTGTTTTTTTTGCTACGTTCGATACGGAACCCCTTGTGTGCGAGTCCGATTCGCACTTGGCTGGTTTTCTTAACTATGAATTCGTCTTAAAAAGAAATGATTCATAAGATTAATTTCCTGGGTACGTTGTCTCATTTCGCGGTGTTTGTAGTTTAATAAAACGGTAGAGTTGTATTTCTATTTACTACGAAACATTAAAAAGCACAAGTAAACAATGACCGGTTTTTCGGTTCGTAAACAATTCAAATAGGCAACAAGTATGAATAGTGAAGTGTGGTCCATTGTATATGGCGCGAATATGCTGGTTAAATTAAAATTACCGGATTCAAAAAAAAAAATTTTATTAGGTTAACAAGAAAAAATTTGTGCAATATGCTCATCTATCACACTTCGCACTAATATTATAAAGGAGAAAAATTGTTGTGTGTGTATGTGTATATGTTTGTTACTCTTTCACGCTCAAACAGCTGAATTAGTATGTTTGTCGCAAGAGTAGACTGTATTGGAATAGCACATAGGATACAGTTTATCTTGGAATAATTTTCTAGTTTCGCATGGGTGAAACCGCTGCCAGAAGCTAGTACCTATGTTCTCTCTCAGAACGTTTGATTCAGTGCAGCAAGGAACAGGCACCAGAATAGATGGACGTTACTAATAAAACCGCTATAGATTAGGCACGTGAAACGTACCAGCTTGGATAGCAACGCGCCTGCGATGTCCTGTTATTTGGTATTTTAATGCAGATGTCCATACTCCAATAGGCGATCGTGATTTTGAATAATTAATTAGCCTTTTTTGAGGTGGAAAATTGTAAAATAGCTGCTCCTGCTCTGGGTGGAGCGAGAGGGAGTGTCAAGCATTTACTGACCAAAACCAACCTGTGCAGCTGTTTATCTTCAGTTACCTTTTGCGTTATAGGATCACGGTAACTCTTTCAAACAATCCAGCAAACCATTGTAAATATAGACGTCGTATAGAACTAGTGTTAGAACATAAACTGATTGGCAAGTTTTTACATTAGCGTGCATAACAATCCTCAATCCCTGAGTCCTGAATTTAACTTTAACACAAGCCATTTACATCGATCACACTGGCGGTTAGCGTGTTGTTAAAGCCTTGATTATGGTCTGAGTCATTCACGGAGGATGTTTCATTTAAATGTGTAACGCGATTGCGATACTAACCAACCAACGCATTTGACATCAACATGTCAAGGAGATTCGGCAATTAACACTGTGCTGTTTTGGGTTTTCCATTCCTTAAAACCAGGCAGCTTCAATTATGACGACATCGTTGAATGATTTTTAAACTGTAAAGATAACTACAGCTCTACTGCTAATTCCGGTCCACCCACAATGCGGCAAGAACTAAAAGCGTGGCGCAGGATGACGTAATATCCTGTCTGTGTGCGAGTTTTTGTTGACCTCAGAGCTTGCTAATATTCAGATAGTGTAGCAGACTGACATTAATTAGATAAGTCTGCGTGTAAATTAGATGTCGGAATTTACCATTTTAACGTCAAATATTCATTATCTGGGGGTTCAATGAGCTGGTGACATAGAATCTTCAAAGTATCAAAATTAAAATACCTATACCTATTAGTAGTTGTGGAGTCTGTGCTCATTGTAACGCATTGTATTTTTAATGAATGCAATCTGTTGATCATTGTGAATGTAACAAATGGTATGGTTGAGTACATGCCTACCTACTACATTAACTTGTTACGTAGCGTTTCAAAGCGTTGATACAGTGAGTTAAGTCGGCCTCCGACTCTGAACAGAACGCGACAGTGAGTTGCGCTCGCGTGACTCTTTTTTTTCTCGCAAACAATATCTAAGTGGACCTCAATTCATGTCAGAGTTTTAAGACGGCATGGCGTGGCGTGAAACTGAAGAGACGTTTTATGATGCTTTATCATATAAAGTGAAATATTCGAAACGTGTTTTTTTCCTGGTGTAAGTTTTCAGTTGCTTTTAATTCAATTAAAAAGCTTCCTGGGCACTAACTTGTAATTCAATATTTTTCCTATTTTATTTCCTGTGAAAATCCATAGAAAATAAGCGTGTTTATTAAAAAAAACTGACAACTAATTTGGTACCTATTTAGATTAATATTGTTCACCATAAAATTTATTGCTCATTATACTAGTTATGTAAAGTAGCTCACGTTATTGCTAACATAAACAATTAGATGATGTTTATAAAAATTTAGAGGATCATTCCTCTTAGCAATACAAAAAAGCTATCCATCTTACTCGGCACAGTCGCCACGAAGAGATACGATCTCATGTGTCAACTGAGTGTGTCAATTGATTATTTTGGCACAAACAATCGCAAGGCAGACAATGTGTATCATATACGGACGTGTTCAGTTGTGATCGCGTGCTGCACGACTAACACAAACACAACAGCTGTATGCTGTATCTTCGCAGTCAAGGTCAGACTTAACTACAACGCAATTAAAAACAGATACAATTGGAACTTATTGTTGTAAAGACTTAGCGATAAATTAAACCATTGTCGAATTAGTGGCTAATCTGTATCGCAGAGCTTGACCAATTGACAGCTCTGTGTGTCTAGCAATATAGTCTGCTCCTTCTAAGAAACAATAAAGCAAATACGGCAAAGAGGTTTCCTATTCGTCCAACGACGCGACGTTTCGAAGAATGTTGATGTTTCACAAATATTATTTCGTGATAGGTTCCGCTCCCCACATTTCCTCATAACCTCATAGCTAGTGACACAGACATATTCTGTTGTTCTCTGAGTGAATTTACAATAAATGCCTTATTTGTGATAAGTTATAAACTAAATTGAATAATAAGTATATGTATGTTATTATATAGATTAGCAGAATAAAAAAGCAATAAATACACTATCGCATTAGGTTACCCTGTAAAGATAGTTGCCAGTTGGAAATAAATAAATAAATAAATTTCCGATTTAAGAAACAGACAAAAAATGTATTGTATATTGAGCAATTATAGAATGCTTAAATGTTTAAAGGTACAAAACATGAGTATTTAATTGCTTGTATATATTTTTTTCTTTGATGTTACACAGCTCGCTCAAGTTATAAGGACTACTGGCAAATCATATTTTTGTGGTTTTACATAAAAGAACATAGTCCTTTATATTGGCTAGACTTACCAATATTACCATCATCATTTCCGCCGAAAGACGTCCACTGTTGGACATATGTTATCTATAAATATTTTAAAACGTAAACGTGCCTAAGGCATTAAGTCCGCCTTTGTACTTTATGTTGCATGAAGATTAAATAAATAAATATAGGTACGATACGTTTAGGAAGACCTAACTTCTTCCTAAGTAAGTTTCCACCCTAGAATACAACAGATCCGTTCAGCGTTTTAATATTCACACTGAATAGTAAATCGGCATACAAATATGGTAATCCATAATGCTATGCCATTTCTCTCAATTTATTGGTCGTTCCCCAATCACGATCTCGAATGACGTAATACAAGCTCAAATGTGCGAGGCTATAAAACAGCTATACGCATACTAATAAACGTACGAATGTCATAAAACCAGCATGCGTGGAGTAGAATACAGTTTTAATAGCATCTTCAGAAACGTTGGAATAAGTGCATCTTTACAAAACATAAAACAAAGTTGTTTTCTGCGTCTGTCTGTTTATCCGCTAATTCTTCCTGAACCACGCAATGATTTAAACGCGATTTTCACTAATAGAAAGGGCATTTAAATGTGAAGCGGCGGCACGGGTCATTAGAAGATAATATTAGACAATTATTATCTATGCACTTTTATTAATTATTTCTCGGATTATAACTGCAACCAGTAGTACCATCGTGTCTATCTCGTGTTTTCATCACTTTTTACATACCTCCCTTGTGATTAGAATTTAGATATGTAGGTAACACATATCATGAAAAGTTTGTGTTCGCTTAGTACCTATAAGACATTTCAGAGTTTTGATATAATACTAGGTCTTTACCTATTAAGTAAAGTGGCCTTTTTTTAAAAAAAAAACGGATCTCTTGAGCTATGATGTTTCCGGATTGACTTGCAATCCAAATAAAGTTTGTATTCAGGGCAACTTATTTATTTTCTAATTTTTTATTCATTTGTGTCTTTTCCTGTAATATTTATATTTGCTGCGATTTTTGTGTGAAAACTTGTATTTATTTGGAGTAATATGAATTCTTATGTGAAAACTTTGCGTTTCAATCGGTTCGGACATTTGCACATTGTCATTTTAGGTGGAATAATAATTGGAGCTAGAAATTGGTTGATTCCATATTAAAGCTACATGATGGCAAATTACGGACATCGATTCGATAAAACAAGACAAGTTTTAGATTTGTTTGGGTTTAATAAATACCTAAGTTTTTAAAAGTGAACATAAAATTTTTTTAAGTGTGTAAATTAATATGCGAGACGCACAGGAATGTTCATTGGGGCGACACTTGGGGAAGGCCTATGTCCAGCAGTGGACGTCTTTCGGCTAAAATGATGATAATGATGATGAAATTTGTATTAAAGCTTATGATTACATTATTTCATTTCAATTTCAATAGGAACATAAACAAGTAGCTATAGATGTACTATCGCAACGTGTACTTATTTCTTTGATAAGGCTCTCGAATGTTTATGTAAGACTCAAATTAACCTATTGTTTTATTTACAGATGGCGGGGAAGTATATACAAATTAGTATGGCTGGACCTTCTAATGTTCTTGCTTTTATACTATATACTCAATTTGATATATCGGCTGTTACTGGATGAACCTTCTAAAAGGTGAGATTAAAATACTTAATCACATTATGCAACTACGAGTGGCCAATATAAAACAATGTTTAAAATTTTGAATTCCTTTCGAATGTTTATCAGAGCATGATGTAAACACTGGTTTTTAGTAAGTTTTTCTGAAACTATTAACATTATATTTTGGACTATTAGCTATAATTTATTTCTGAAGGACATGTTAGTTTGTTGCACTCAAGGCTCTGGATCTCCCAGTTTTTCAGTCATGTTCGTATCTATCTCTCTCTCTCACTAATTTCTTCAACCCGTATCTACCAATTGCTTGCCGAAATAAGTTCTCTTTCATTTCCAGCCATTTTTCTAATACCTGGTTTCCACGCATCCAGCCCTTGTCTTTTTTTTGACCAGGTGATCGGTCATAGGGTGATTAGGCTGTTATAGCCAGCTCTGTATCACCGCGCTTGTAACACCTTCCTACCACATATATTATTCTAAGCACCACTACTCTACACAAATTAAAGCACCACTACCGTTATCATTCTTGAATTATAAATAAAAAAAAAACAAGCCACTCTTACTTTCCAAATTAAAAATAATATGAAACGAAAGTTTTGAATAGAAATCGTACCTGAAAAAAAAAAATTGAAATACTTGGAAATCTACGTGTAGCAAGGTCATTACAATATTTTATCGTGAATCGGTATAATTTACTGCCATTCGCAGTTGTAATGAACTATGTGCACGCTGATATTGTTAAATTCTTCCATTAATTTGTACCCACATTTGTATAGACAGGGTACAATGTACAACGAAGTTAAATTGCTGTGCAATACACTGTAGTATAAAAATACTTGCAATTTTTTCTCGCAGGGTGTTCGAAGGCGTTGTAAACTACTGCAGTTTTCACGGGAATGTGATCCCTCTGTCGTTCGTGCTAGGTTTCTATGTCACCGTGGTGATGAACCGCTGGTGGAATCAATACACAACCATTCCTTGGCCCGACTCCATCGCTGTCTTCGTCTCCGCCAGTATACATGGACAGGTATGTACAAAACTGATTGTCAGCCTGGAGGCGTTATTACAATGCTATTTTGTAATTGCGTCAATAATTACTAATAGCTATGCTGGTTATAATTTTTTACTCCCATATTGTCTGATTTGCTCCATCCTACGCCATGTAGGTAGGTATGTAAATGACATTGTATAGCTAGTTGTCTCTACTTGATATAAGTTCTTCCGGTTAATTGTTAGGTTGGGCTTGTCAAGAATTTGTCACGCTCTCCTGTGCAAGAGTACCTACTTAAGTTCATTCCAGTTTCCTGACTAGTGTAAACTTCACTCACGTTGTACAGGAATAACGATTTTATAAGGTTCACTTACCTTTTTGACCTTTACGGACCGCATGGTACCTACACATAAACAAACTTGATGCAGCTTGATGATATCGGTTTGCAGGTGGATTAGATCTCTGGCACCGTTCGCCAGTCAGCAATGTGATGTAAACCCAGCATTTAAGATAAGAAAAAAGTGCTCACCGGTAATAAATGAGTCAGTAACTTAGTTCAGTAAATCAGTAGTACTAGTGGTCGTTAGTATCTAGCCATATGACATATAACACCTAATAGTATGCTACATAGTTGTTGTTTCTATGCCCCTTAATGTGGCAATAAAACATCCGCATGTATAACTTATTACCTATTCATTATTCTTCCATTCAGTTTCTCACAAGACGACGTACATTATATTATATTTGCAATCTTGAGTAGGTAATCTTATCTCTTCATGTAACATTACGTAAACTTATGAATGCGTAATAATATGAGTGATGTGATAGCTTGCTTTTTGGTGATACTAAATTACAAACACGATGACGGAAATAGTAAAGACGATCAGATGATAAATAACATTTGAGGAAATGTTCCAATCAGACTATCATTTATCAGAAATTGTTATTTGTACCGATAAGGAATTTAATTGGACTGCCAAGGTTATCTCGATTTGTTTGATCCGTTAGCCGATAACCATAAATACGACTTAATTGAATTAAAATAAATAGTAGTAAAAATAGATCGCTCTCGCGGTGCGCTGCAGACGGAGCAAAAATAAGCATGTATTCACAAAAAAAGGAAACATATGCTCGTCGAATCCGTTTCACTTTACTAACACCGACAAAAGTTTATTTTACAACAAAGCATGATTCTAAGTAATACTTAAAAATAGATAAGTACAAAGAAATACAATTAGTCCGCACCACGGTGTTAGAAGAGGCCGAGCTATAGCCTTGAGATTGAAATTCAGTTCAGCGACAGAGCATTCAGGGTAGGGCAAAAACACGATGACGTGTTATCAAGTTGATTCCGGAATTACTCATATTGTATTTCAACGTGATTGAACATAATTTAGTAATTTAACGCTTGGTTATCGCAAAAAGTCAATACCAGGTATAATGTTTATAATATAATCACTTAATAAAACCGAATCCATTAAAAATGGCATTGTGAATAGGTTGGGCATTATTTATTAATGCTTACATAGCATGATTGTAGGTTAGCCCTGGGGATTAATTTGGTATTCACTCACTGCAATTATTACAGAAACGATATTAAACTGTTATTAAGAAATATTATGGAAGGCAGTAAGAATTTGTTTGTAAACTAAGTGGAATAGTAAATGCAACACTTGCAGTGCATCGCAGACAGGACATATTTAGTTAATCATTGCTATTTGAGGACAGGATGAGCGCGGGCGTCTCATGCGGCGGACCATTCTCCGCTACGTGTGTCTGTGCCTCACGATGGTGCTCACGATGATCTCACCCCGAGTCAAGAAACGGTTCCCTACGCTCATGAACTTCGTGGATGCTGGGCTTCTACTAGATAATGAAAAGACGATCCTCGACAATCTGAATGACAAGTTTCCTAAGCCCTCGAAACATTGGTATGAGATTTTTTTTCTTGTCATCAGAAATGTAAGCCCTCGAAACATTGGTATGAGATTTTTTTTCATGTCATCAGAAAACTTCCATTTGACTTCCATTGATGATCTAATCCTAGATCGCAGATACGTTTGTTTTATAGTTAGTGGTAAGAATATCAATTCCTTTTAACCATCCTAGTGTGTTAGATTCTTATAAGGTTATGAGTTAGCTCTGTTAGCAATGTACCGATAAATTGTCTAAAGATTTAATCATTAACTATTTTATTAAAAAGGACTTGTTGATTTACATATAAATATACAAAGGTCCGAGCATATACATCATGAGCTAAAATTCGCTGTGATTTCAGGATGCCTATAGTTTGGGCGACTAGCATAGTGACGAGAGCCCGTAAAGAGGGTCGGATAAGAGACGATTTCGCAGTGAAAACGATTATAGATGAGCTGAACAAATTCAGAGGGCAAGCTGGACTTCTTCTCAGTTACGATACTATAAGTGTGCCTCTAGTATATACTCAGGTTTGTACTCATTTCTAAAAGATGCGTGATATGCCATTGATGGTTTAAAATTTACATGAGTAATTATAATTTTTCATTCACCTTTCAGGTAGTTACCATAGCCGTATACTCATATTTTATAACATCTGCATTGGGCAGTCAATGGGTCGATAATAAGTTACAGAGACACGATTCAGCCAACATTAGTAATATTGACCTCTACTTTCCTATATTTACTACGCTAGAATTCTTCTTTTATATGGGCTGGCTGAAAGTGGCCGAGTCACTGATCAACCCTTTCGGTGAAGATGACGATGACTTTGAAGTAAACTGGTTGATTGACAGAGATTTGCAGGTAAGCCGGATTTGGAAATAATTGTTGGCATTAACATTGTTGGCCAATTAAAATTTTTGATTGAAACTGTTAAAGCATGCATGCGTGTCTGATTAGGTTTCGTACATGATCGTGGATGAGATGCACCACGAGCATCCGGAACTGATAAAGGATCAGTACTGGGACGAGGTGTTCCCGTCGGAGCTGCCGTACACGATCGCTACGGAGAACAACCGCGAGGAGCACCCGGAGCCCAGCACGGCGCGCGTGGCCGTGCCGGTGCGCCAGCGCAGCATGGTGCTGTCGGCGCCCTCACAAGTCAAGATCGACGAGATGAACCCCTCCAACACCGTGAGTTACAAGTTCGACCCCCCAGAGGTTAGATTCGACCAAAATTATTAGCATGCTGCACGCCCGGAATATATTATGGAGCTTTGCAGTGTGTCGGTGTTCAGGTTGCAGGTCATATTCAATCTTACGTACTTACATGTTTTCCTTGTACATTTCGTCACACTTAATGTTGTATAAGGTTTTCTGAGCCTAACTCAGGATGGTTTGATGATAATTAATGTTGTTTTATTAACAAGTTATTTGTTCTTAGAGCCCAGTCCGGGTGATAGTTACCACATTATTATATCGCGTGTAATACTAAAACATTCGTACATAATCATGATACATCATCAATAATGATAAAACTGTATGATAATATTATAACAATACTAAGAAATCTGCTTTTTTAAAATGACTAACATAATAATGTGACCTTTAGATAGGTTTCTTTCAACTCTTTCCTTAATAAAATTAATAATTTCCATGTAGTGTATGATGTAAATTACTAATCTTTATCTAGCTAGATATTCTATATTACTAACTGCCTTGATTAGTTTTATTTGTACGGTGTGTATGTAAATTATTATAATTTAATTTAAAACTAATGGATTTTTGCATAAAGTAATTATACCATGTACCTATGCATGAATTGTTTAGGCAGATTATAAATGCAACAGTAGTGTTTTGACGTTACATGAATATGATTCACAGAACCATGGAATCTAGATTATTATCGAATACCATGGTCGAATAAAAAAAACAATATTATTTTTACTGAACACGAACGTTTATGTCGATACTTTTTATCGCCGTGTGTGACGATTTCACGCTATCTAAACTTTCTTAATTGTGTGTACTTGACGATGTCAGTGTTATGTTACCTCCTACTTGTCCGTTGCGTAATCTAACTAGGTAATAGTTTCTTAGATTTTTCTATCGCATTTTTGTGGCTGTGTATAATACGCATCTTTTATTTTCTGTCTTTGACGCAGATTAACTATTATCCAGTTACAATCTTATCTCTATTAAGCACTGTGTCGCCGAAATTGATTGATAACATCTGTCTTCCTGAAATAACTAAGCTCATTTAATGTGCCTTTTTCGATGTACAGACTAATTTTACGTTATGTCTCCTGGAATATTATTTAACATAATTTTATGGTAACAGCAACTTCAAATGAATGACGACGCGGTATCAGGCATCCACTTCATCGTGAACCGCGGCAGTAAGCGCGGCAAACGTGACGACAGGAACTCTATGGGCTCCACAAACTCTATGGCCTCTCTGCAACAGACGCCGATGGCGCGAACCGCCTCCGTCACCTCAATGTTAAAGAGATTGTTCTCGAAGGAAGACACGAGAGGCACTTCGGCGTCACAGACAGATGGTGGTATGTTACGGCTGTTGAAACATGATGGTAACTCCTAATGCACAATTTCCCATTGCTCCAACATATAGTAGCACATTAGAATGTAGTTGATTCCTTTTGCCTAGTGACATTTTTGAACTCAGAGTGCATTGTTCAAAATGTTAGAGGGTCACATAATCACATACACTTTGCTTAAAATCAATGACGTAGCTAGTCCCAAAAGGGCCCCATCAAAAGTTATCAAGGTTATTTTTTTACAACGTAGGCCCTACTGGCACAGAGGCATAAGACGAAGTCGCGATAGGCCATGACAGAGATGAGCAGACTAACTGGATAGATTTCGTTCACGTCATTAGGAGTATTTTGAAATAAAAGAGAGAACAAGTTTTTGTTATGAGCTTATGTAGAGAATGCTAGAACTAACTAGAGCTATAAAAATGGAACATCTTGTAATTTAGTAACAATTCATTACCTACGCATCTCTTATCAATAAGAGAATTGAAGGTTGTGGATAACATGTTACGAATTTTTACTCAGGTCACCTGCAGCTTGGAGGGCTCGTATCATTTATCAATGATACGAGGCCCCCAAGCTGCAGGGGCCCCGGCTGATACGGCGGTAGCTACGCCTCTGCTTTAAATTAGGCTTCAATCAAAGACTGTCGCTTCAAGGAAATCATCTACATCTATTACCTATCAGCATCACCATGTTCATCATTATAAGAAGTAAGAACCAAAGACAAAACGTTGAATAAATAAAAAAACTGGGTTAAGCAAATAAAATAAATGTGCCGTGTTGAAAGCAAATAGTAGAGATGTCTTGGATAGTCCTCGTGGCGACATAATGTCGGGAGTTTAAATCGACAGTTTTGCAAACAAACTTCTGTTTGCAAAAATGATATGCCATACGATCGATTGTGCCAATTATCACTCCGTTTGCTAAGCACTCAGGGAGCTTCTTATCCATCCGATACACGCATCATCTTCGATAATGCATTCTTGTTATCAATTTGGTGCGTTAATCAGTTGTTTAAGTCGTTACTGATTACATTAACATTATAGGTTCGCGGTTTACGATATCTGCGAGTAATCCGACACTGAACAAGCCTGCCACGGCCGGCGGGGGCAGTATGAAGATTGCCAATGATGTTATAGAGGAGGTCGACGAGCAGCAGACCATTACTAGCATGGGACTGGGGAAACGACCCGACACCAGGTGTGTGTACTTGTATTAACATTATTTACACTTTGTTAACAAGGTGTTATAAGATAAACTAATTTTAGATACTTACTACTGTTATAATAAACAGATAGGAAGAAGGAAACACAAAAATAAGTACAAAGATGATGCTTATTTTTGAAGAAATGTCTTCCAGCTGTAGAGTTCTAAGAATAAAGTGTAACTAGTAGATAATGAGTACAAAAAAATATTGTTTTGTAAATATGTCGTTGGTGTTCCGAACGATAACTAAATATTACAAATTCGGATTAAATAATATTATAAACTACATTTATATAATAAAATAATACACAAGTACTTATATTAAACTATGCCGAAATGAAAAAGTGTTCTTATAAAAACTGTAAGGTCGTTACCGTTAGGTATGCGTCAGTGATGGAGTAGGAATTTAAATCGGTACAGTGGGAAGAGGATTTAAGAGATTCTTAGGATGCAACCTGCAAGGCGCTTCAAAAGGATGGGAATAGGAGAAGCTTTCCTGCAAACATTAAACATTAACACTACAGTACACGCGCGGGGTGACCAATGTTCACGTCGCGTCCGTATTATTTAAAGTATTAAAAAAAAGTAGGTACAACCCACTTCAATTTTTTAAAAATACTGTAAAGTGCAAAATAACTTTAATTTCGGAAGTCGGTGTTTCTATAATAGTTTTGTCTTTTCGTTATTTAACACCGACTTCCGAAATTAAAGTTATTTTGCACTTTTCAGTGTTTTTTTACATTGAAGTCGGTTGTATTTTTTTGTAAAAAGTTTTTATTTTACACTTTTTAGTTATGGTACTACCACTAAAATGTACCCCTCAGCTATACTTAAATACCTTATAGCAAGAGTGCACCTCATGACAATTCTAACAATACCAAACACGGTTAGATTAAATTAATTTATTAGAGTTCCGGTGCCTAACTTCAGGTTTCATCATCAGATCAGTTCGATATATTCCCCCTATTCTTTCAGTCAGTCATCGACTACACGTATAAATAAAGCAATTCTACTTGTTACGACAGTTCGGCTGTGATCCTATGTGGAGTTCTGTTCAATATTTTCGAAGTTCATGATCAGATAGAGCATAACCTTTCAATAAAAATAAAAAAAATTCAAAATCGGTCCACAATTGACCGAGAAATCGGTGAACATACATAAAATAATAAACATACATTCAGCCGAACATAGAACCACCATATTTTTGAAGTCAGTTAAAAACTACCATGGTTGGCATCGTCGTAGATCGTACCTTTGATTTTCAAAGAATCATGTTAAAGAACAGAACAGTTCCGTATTTGGATCCCCATACGATTCCTACGGGAACTAAGAACCAGAGGGAACTAAAAACATTAAAAACAAATCCAAATCGGAATGTCCAGACAACAGGAAGAAAAAGTCGATGTGCTTATCGTCCAAAATTCTGCAAAACATGCAATAAATGGGTCTGTTCGGATCATCAAGTCCGAGTTTGCTAATTTGTTATCAAAATGAATAGTTTTTATTAAATTAATCATAAAATACCATAAAATATCTGGAGACATATAATAAACTTTATGACTTTTTTCCTTCCTCCTTCTATAAAATCTGTTTTGTCTTGTGTTTATTTAATTAAAATGTAAAAGTGCCGTATTATTTATGGTAATAAATACATACTTAACAATATTTAAACAGTTTTTAATACATATACGACTAAAATATTCTTATAATAGATAAATGAAATTGGTCTCAATATTTACCCTACGCGAGTAAGACAAGAGAATTAAGGCGCGTGTACTGTAGTGTTAAAATCATCAATACAATACTCTTAGTTCTATCCCTATTGAATGACTTTTTCATAAAATAGCCATTCATTATAATTCGGTAAATAAATACGTGTTACGATCGCACACCATATTTTAATCACCATACAATTTGACACTGACATGCAATATAAGTACGTAAATAATTTCACGGGGCACCCTGGCCAAGAGTTCTTGCGAAGTCGAATAGGGGGCTAGTAGAGAACTTTGCGAAATGCGTTATGTAGAAACCATAATAATTACCTTTTAGATATACCTACTGTGTAATTACTACTGACTAACGTAACTTCAGTTAGTAACTAGAAATCCCATATGCTGTGTGCATACTTCTATTGAAAATCCTGAACGTTAACAAAGACATTGTGCACTCCATATTAGATCGTGAATAAACAGTTGTTTATAACGTCAAACCTTTTCTTGTAACGGTCTCTTGTTATCAGTATGTAATGCACTTACGTCATGAACTCACGACGAACGGAAGAAGATACTTCGGTACTTAAAAATGTTAGTATCTACTTAATAAACTCATTATCGTTTCTTATCAAATTAGAGAGGTGAGAGATGGTACTTGCTTGATAAATCAGCTACGAATAGAGGTGTTTGTAATAGGCAGGCATTTTAAATACCTATCGGATTTTTTAAATAAAAAGTAAAAATCAAGCCCAAACAATTTAACATTAATATTTTTAATCGTGATCAATGTTACTATCAAGGTGAAACACAGGTTTTATTTTGTTAAGTTAACCTTTATACGAAAACATAAACACGGCTTTAGTAGCATATATTATGTTATTTTAATTAACCGGTTTTATATAGGATACTATACCTTAGTCCGTAGTGTAGCCTGCACTTCATTTTCAACTTTTAAGTGTTGAACTCATAAGTTGACATACTGACCTCAAAATGATAATGGTGTCGATGTTTTTGTCTTAAGATCGGGTTACTAATTACTTTGCTTACATCGCTGAAAAGGGACCATAGCATCACCAATTAGACTAACTACGAGTAATTTTTAATTTAATTATTTATTTTAGTAATCACTCTGCTGATTTATCAGTGATCAGCAGCGAGTGGCAAATTGTAGGTTCATACCTACATAAATGGGTACCTATATGGCAATAATGTTGTTTAAATTTTAATTTTCAGACCTACAGCGATGAGTTTATTCACCCAAGCACCTCAAACCCCGAGCGACCCAGTGGATGTCCCTTCAAGAAACTCAAACCACACGAAGTCTAGTAAGGAATCTTATTATATTGTTTATATTTTGTTTTCCTGTTATTTGTTACTGTGTAGTACAAACGTAACCACTGTTATTAGTATTTAATGACCTTATTTTGCTGATTAATGTGTTCACGCTCGATTCATGAAAATACTTTTTTATCAACATTGGCTCATAATTTGTAACAAATTATTCACAATGAATAAATCATCAATAAATCATCTTTCAGGCAGTAAAACGTAACGCATTCAGTTGTTAAATTGGTACAAGGCAACATGCGATGCAGTTTCCATACTAAATACTGATTAATAGTGTTAATGAGAACTAATTTATGATATCATCACTATCTCGGAGCGTAGCAAGCAGCACTGAATAAATTTCTAAGTAATGAACTTAGCATACCAATTAAACTACGTAACATTTTCATATTTTGTACGTTTTATTTCATATTATCTCGGGATAAGGCGTGAGTTTATGTATGTACCTATTATATTTATTATTTTCACTAAATAACTTCATTAGGATCTTTATTAATTAACTACTCCCTGCACCAAAAAAATTATATCATATTTCTACACAAGGCTCTGAAAATTCCATTGATTTAGATTTTAATAATAATTCTTCAGCAACTTTTGAATAGGCGCCAACCTTTTTTGTCATTCTCTTAGTTACTCATTAAAAAAATCTGTGTAATTATAGACACTCGACTGTCATCATCGGCACCGACGCCGTGGGGCGTGCGGCCCAGCGAGAGAGGGGACCTGAGTCCCGCGGCGCAGTCGCTCACCACACAAGACTCCTTCAGTTTGCCGAATGAACGACCACGACTTGACAGCGATGTTGGCCCGTCACTGAGCGCCGCTGGGAGCCAGACTTTGTGTATGTCATTTTGTTATCAAATTAAACTTTACTTGGATACTGTAAACTTAATAAGTTTTACCTCATAGTAATTCCACATTGTATAGGATAGTTTGTATCAAAACCGCAAGGAACGTTTTTTCCTTGAATGGTCTGGAATCCTTTACTAGTTGATTCCCTCCTTTCGTCTACGGAGGCCCGGGTAGGGTGTTAAACTGTTATGTTTTCCCACTACTTTGCTTGTACTCTATTTTGTCACACGGTGATCAGTTTCGATGGTAGTAAAACAATTACTGCGTATCATGCCGAGCTATTCCCCTATGTATGTAGGAAAGAGTGCGGTAAACACGGACAGCGGGCAATCACGGACAAGTAACGTTTTAGTGTGACAAAATTATTTAAAAAATCGCTCGAATGTAGGCACTTGGTATAATACCAAGTACAGTCGAACGATTATTAGTATTATACCAGTCGAACAATTATTAGTATTATACAAGTATATTCCAAAAGTATTACTCACTCACTCTTACAATTACCTATAGGTATGAGGAATTCTATAATCTGTAATTACTAATATTTTCATGATTATACCCCACGCCTCCTATTTTTGTTATTGAAAGTTTATGATAATAATTATGATCTGCTGTAGAAAGAAAATCTTGTATTAACATTAGTATGTTAATTGAATTATTAATGTAAACATACAATAATCAATTAGAATTCTACTTTTTGCAATAGTATGAGCATGATTTAAATTTTTCTTTAAGTGTGCGCAAATCACCTCACTCTCCCCTATGAATACTGTACCGACACACAATTTAAATTGGCTTGAATGGGTTCTCTGACTAACATTTTGTTGTCTTCCGATTTCAGTGGATGAAGCAGACGGTGGTGAGGATCAGGAACTGGACGACTTCGATCGCTTGCGGAGTATACGTGAGCAACATCGGAAAGAAAAATATCTACAGAAACTCATGGCCCGTTCTGTCAGTGCGCAACAGGTAATATACTCATGCTGTTTTAATGAAAGAACGAAATTGTAGGCTATGAGATTATTCTAAAGTTTATATAAAATCTGAAATTCTAGATTGGTGTAACTATTTACGATATGGTTAAGTGATAATAGATGAATGCCACAAAAATTTAATTTCTTTATATTACAGAGAACGGGTAGTACGGAGTTGATGGACAACGATTTATTATTAGAAGATCTGCTGTCTCAGTCAGCAGCCCTGAAAAAAGACGAGAAATCAAAGAGTGACGAACCCAAAGATAACACTACTTGACATAGCAGAAGCTTTATATTTCCGTGGGAAGGCGCGGATTTCTGAACGACTTAGCACAGTTCAGTATTAGCAAATTGTGATACTTTTTATTGGTGCATTGGATTTGATATTAAAAGTTGTAAATATAGAAATGATTTTCACCATATTCGTTGTGGTTTTAATTAATAATAATAATATTTATTGATCGTTTACAAGTATTACAGTCAGGGGCGTCAGCTTTTAGAAAACCTCATGGGTGCTCATGCTCATTTAATGACTCAGAAAAAGTGGCGAAGTGTGAGAAGAGAAATGCATAGTGATCGACCGACAAATAAATCAATTTCCTACTTACATACTGCGGAACAACGATGGTACCACAAACACCCAGACCCAACACAAATATCTGTTTCATCAACAAACATTTGTGTTGGTGCGGGAATCGAACCCTTACATCTCAACCGGCGCTATAAACTACTGCGCATTTAGCGCAGTGGTTTATCGACGTGTGGGTCGACGGGTAATGAAAACACGTCCATCCCTAAAAGGCGATTACTGATCTGTTTCTTGATGGTTATTCTCAGGCATTCTCTTAAAAAAAGAGAATGATAAAAAAAAAAATATGATGTACATTACCTTATAAACTTCCACCGAAAATTGGTTTGAACGAGATCTAGTAAGTAGTTTTTTTTTAATACCTCATAAATCGTAAACCGCAATTTACCTTTTAAGTTTGTACAGAACCCTCAGTGCGCGAGTCCGACTCGCACTTGCCCAGTTTTTTACTTGGTAAAAATTTGCTACAATTGTAGTGGGTGCAGTTCTGACCTCCTAACTAGGTTACAGTATAACCTGTATGTAGGAGTGACAATTCCGATCAACAATGATGTATTCTCACTAATTACGTAGGTACATTATGTATTTTACTGCCTTCAAAAATTTGGTATGCTTAAATAAATGTAAACAAAGAGAAAAAATAGTAAGAACAATGTTGAAAAAAAAAGAGATTTGTCTGCAAATTATTTCATGTTTTTCTTTTTTTCGTGTGGGAAAATCATCTAGTGACATCCCCCGCTCTTGGGCGGAGCACGAGATAGTATCAGACTTTGACTATCAGACAAATTATTTTATATGTGTTGGTTGTGTTAATAATTATGTTGAGGGTGTTTTTTTTTTTTAAGGTGGGAAAATCAGCTAATGACAAATACCGCTCTTGGGTGGAGCGAGAGATAGTGTCAGACTTTTACTGACTAAAAACCCACTCCTGTTCCCTCTTTGCCTTCATCCCGGGGCCCCGGGCTTCGCTTTCACACTACCCGTGGATGTTGAGGGTGTTATGCTACATTTTCATCATCATCATCATTTCAGCCGAAAGACGTCCACTGCTGGACATAGGCCTCCCCCATGCGTCGCCACAATGAACGGCCCTGCGCGTCTAGCATCCATCGGACTCCCGCTACATTTTACTTACTCTTAAATAAGCAACTTCTTTGTTTCTTCATATGTATAGTCTGAAAGAAATGAGTAAACCCTTTTCTTACAGTTAAAGAGAGTTAACCCGTATACTGGACAATGTCTTTTTATTTTATTATAAAAGGGCCAAGAAAATAAAAGAATCTTGTAAAAAAGCGGAACGCGTACGAGGAAGAATTTAAACCCAATTAACTATATATTTATTGAATTCAATTAGCTATAACGCAGACATGATTGGTATCTAAACGCGATGTCAATGTATTATCTAGATGAGAACATGACAGAGGCGACCTAAATTCTGCACAGCACACGCTGGAAGGGTATCGAGCGTAGGCCGTCTGAATCGGGCGAGATTTGCTTCTGCCAGCAGTAGTAATGCTGGAGGAGCCAGGAAACAGGGGAAGTCGCCTTCGCTCTTCTGTGCCGATCGGCCACCGCTTCGTTGCATCAATGCAGGCGGGATTTCGGAACCACGGGTGCTTAGTGTACTCTACTCGCCCATCGAGTGATTCTAGGGCAGAAGGTGGCACATTGATCACGTGCTGCTATGCACAGTAAGGCTCAGAGTAGAACCATATACGTACCCTCAGGGATGAGCCGAACAGGCGTCTACAGAGGGCATTCTGGGAGGGGTCCTTTTCCACTCGCCTATCGTCTACATCGGGCATGGTTTAAAAGCTTCGTTTCATCTAACGCAATCCAACGCGATGTTTGATGAAGAGGTAATGCAAAAAAAGGAAGATAAAGCCTGATAACTCTGTCGACGTATTCGGTAATTCCGTGATTTACTCGAATATTTTACAAAACTGGTTCCAGGAAATACGTGTTTTTTTAAACTATTATAAGTTCTTGAAAAAAACTTGTCATCATTCAGAATCTTGATTTTTGCAAGGCTTCTATTGTTATACTTTTTATTTAATTTTCGAGTAAATTATGAATTGTCAAAGTTCATGCAAAATAGCAGATAATATTTACTATACCCTTTGTAGCAGATTTTCAGAGGTGTTTACTGGATTAGTTTTACACTAATTTATAAATTGATTTCAATAGAAGCCTACATATAATATCCACAACATACCTACAGTGTTTCCAAAATATCTAATTAAAATGTGTAATACTAACATCATAATCGCGTAAGAGCGGCCGAGTCACACTGATCACACCGAAATGGCAATGGCTGGCTAGGGTAGAACTACCGACAAAGGCGAGCGGCGCGCGTGCTTTTCAAGCGGTACCGTCATACGGGGTGGATAGGAACACAGGGGGTGAATAGAAACAAAACTTTGATTAGAACTTTCACTAACTTCTCCCAATATTGGTTTCTAAAAAAGCTTCCATTATTTTTGTATTACAATACAAGAAATAATTGCAGTACTTTACATGCTGCAATTTCTTAACTTGAAAAAACCCCTTTAGTTTTGTTCGTATTCACCTCTGCGTGTCTATACATCCCGTTTGACTGTACTGGTCTTTCAAGTTACGCTAAGTTCTTGCTGCGTCGCAATATCATATATCGGGTTAATCTGTAGCCATCCCCCTAAGAGGTAATGAGCCCCTTCTGTGTGCTGTGTAGTGATTACCAGGGTGGTTTTAGTGAGGTAAAAATACAACTCACTCTAGACTTGTCAAGTCTGGCCGCCTTCTGAAGGTTCCCCTCAAAATGACAGAAAAGGACCAGTGAACTTTTAAATTAAATCAAAATTTTATTGTAGGTGTACAGTTGTGTTTAGTATGTTAGATAAGAAATAATATAAACAACAATTAAGATGTTAAGGGAATTTATTAAGCTTAAAAACTGTTATACTACAAGCCCCAAGCTTACAGCTTGAGCTTAGTCCTCCTCCAGTGACGCCTCTTAGCGTTGTAGCTGAAAAAGAAAAAAAAACAAGTCATTGACTGCATAACCTTTCGAATACCGTGTTTAGAGACACAATAGAAAGACAAAGAGAGTGAATGCCGACCTTCGCTTGGGGTTTAATGAATTAAGATCATTCTCCTATTTCTAGTTTTCATAAGGTTCTCAACTATGATGAGAATGGATTCTAGTCTAACCTGATGATTTTAAAAGATTCAACTGCCTATCTGACCTGCACTACTCAGTATATAAAGCCTCAATTCCACATGGAAGTTGTGTTACGTTGTGAGTAATAAATATTTATGTGATCAATTGGTTATGTGAGTTGCTTTCAGTTGAAAATGCAGCTAAATAACAGTATGCACATTTACACAAGTAGTAAAAGGCTATCTGTTCAAGAAAGAAATTATTTCAAACAGTGACTTAACCCAAGGTTGCATTGCAATACAATAAACATGCCTTAGAATCAAAATTTGAAGATACATGTGACATCGTTTTTAATATAAACTAAAAATACTATTATATTAAACCTAACTATGTACATATAATACAAAAACACTTATTACACTCTGGCATCAAATACAATACAATTGAACAATGATTATTATATCAATTTAGTGCAACTCTTAAAAATTACTCATGTTATTGAAAATGAGTTTTAGCATAGCTGAATAAATAGGTCAAGCATCATTTATGAACATAATTGCCAACTTTAGCATTTGCTATTGTAATAGGACGAATAATATTTAGTGACCATATTTTATTTCAGTACATCAGATTAATGTTAACAGGGGCTTATTAATCTCCGACACATACAAGGGTTGTGTTTATAGAAAGGGCCATTTTCTATTGTATCATTAAATAAATTGAAGTATCTAGTTTCACTTTGCAAACACAAACATTTGCTACTTTAGCCTTTTATTGAAGTACCTAGTACAAAATGCTTGATATATCTAACATCTCAGTAATAGGTAAGTACTATGTAGTAAATCCATATAACACTACGACTTGGAATCATAATGATTGAATATATTGAACATAATTCTTATGCAAATAATTTTCAATTAGTTGACTTGGAATTAGCTCCGGAACCAGAGTAATTAGCCGAAGAATAGATATCTGGGGTTTGTGGTGAAATAAATCAAAAGAACTTACCGGATCGTATTCCCTGTGCGCATTCTGACCCATTGTGGAATAGGCCTGTTTTGTTTCAGCTTTTTGGCAAGCTTGCGCTTGATAATAAATGTCTTGTGTGCCGACTGAAATATAAATAAATGAATTAGTTAGTATATACTTATTTTTCGATTTAAGATTGAATAAATATTTAGAGATTTTCAGAAACAAAATATCACACACCATTTTGCCGATCACAGTCAAAACAAAGTGACAGAATTTAACTTTTTACAAGCGCTAGTAGTAGAGTAGCATATCAAGTTCGAGTATGAGGCTTTTAATCCATAATCAGAGTGACCGTTTAAAAAAAAAGTAATATTAATTTTTGTCCATGGACCTAAAAAGAGCTATTAAGTCATCGCTTAGGCTTACCAGCCCCCATAGTCAAGTTACATTTCCTGGCCTGTTTCGTTTCTATTCTCTTTTCGTCGACCACGCCTCCGATTCCTTTGTTCTAACCACGTGACTGAGCGTTGAGATGATGTCAGAACAAAGGAATCGGAGGCGTGGCCGACTTGAGGCGATCAACGAAAAGAGAATCGAAACGAAACGGTTGTAACTTGGCTAGAAGGGCAGGTGAGATAGTAATCAAACGCGAGCTTATACATAATAAAGAACCAAACAGGGCGAAACAAAAGCAAAAAAAGGTGTCTTTTGATTTCGTATAGCCGCGCGAACCGCGAGGCGCTGCTAAACATTCGCCTCGCCGCTCTCACAAATTAGTTTTTAATTACACAGACAGCACAGACCAAGCATAAACAGAAGTTTTCCATGGTTGTCAGTCAGCCCTGCGTTCAAAAATAATCAGAAAAGAGTAGAGTCGCTACTCTAACTGCTGAAAAATGCTTCGAGTTGCAACTCAGGTCGTTCTTTTATAACTCGAGTAATTACCCTAGAGTTAACCCAACTAAGGGCGGAATTCACCATTAAAACTAATCGCGTTTAAATGTTTGGCTCGCATAATCGCGTTTAGCTGCTGCCACTAGTGTCGCTTGTCTGTATTTTTCTTTTCTTGTATTTTTACAAGTGACACGTAAAACGCGATTAGTTTTATTTGTGAATTCCACCCTAACTCTTAACTTCGAGCAGGGTAGATTGCAAAATTGGTATAAGCGGCCATAAATGACACTTGCTTGGCATTGACAGTTGAACTCTCAGTTGAACTCTACGTTCGTGTTTAAAAATGCGAGCGCAGAGTATCTACCCTGTTGGCGTCATTAGAGTTAACTATAACCTTATTTTTGAACGCAGGGCTGTGTCAACATACTGTCAATGTCAAATTTAACTTAAGTGTCAGCTGTCAAGCGAGTGTCACTCACTACTGACTACTCACTGAGGGCCAAGAAAGAATTGCAGTTTGATAGAAATTCAGTTTTATAATGTGTTTTTACGATAGATTAATTTAACAATACAAATAAACTCGTTTCATAAGTAAGCATACATCTAAAAGTATTCTATCATGAATATTTTAAATTTGAATAAATTAGTTACAACACTGGGAGTGAAAAGATTTTTGGAGTGTCGAACAGCCACAACCAAAACAATAATTAGGGCTGATGGAAAAGATGTACCCAAAAAGAAAAATTATGAAAACAGAATAACTTTGATAAGCCCGGATAATTCAGTTAGTATTACAGATCTAAAGAATGCTCAAAGTTTATCTGTTAGGCGGGATTTGAAGCTTGTTAAAATACAAGATGTTGATTCCAAGACCAGACGACCTGTGTTCAAGTAAGTTGAATTTTAAATTGTGAAGTTGAAACTCCATATAAATCCTTAGGTACTAATTTAGATAACTAATTGTGAAAGTGTCAACTTGGGAACTTAAAAAGAAACAAAAGAAAATTTTTTATGTATTGTATTTTAGGTTAATTACAAATGCAGAATATCATGCAGAAGAGCTTTCAAAGAGGAAGGAGAAACAGATAGCCCGTCAGAATAATGTAATCAAAGGTGAAAAACTTATAACACTGTCCTCAAGGATTGGGGATAATGACTTGATGACTGGTGTGAAGAAAATGATGAAACTGGTAGAAAAGCAATATGAAGTCAAAGTTGTTATTGCTGGAGAGGATGCTGAAGCTACAAGTAAATCTGTATGTTATTTTGATTATGTACTGTAATTTATTGTAATATTTAGACATTATTTACCAGAAGTTGAGGTATCCTGTTTTTGGGACTGTCTACAGTTAATCTGGTAAATGACAGATGTAATTTTTAATTTCAAACAACATATATACAATATTAATGTGAATAGATGTTTATATATTTGGCAGTTGCAGTCCAGAACTAATTTAATTGCGTCACATTGTTCTTAATTAATATGCACTCATTTCATGTTTCAGGAGAGGATATACCAAGTAATAGAAAATCAAGTGAAGAATATAAGTAAAATAGTGCAGAAGAGGATGAAGGGTAACAGTTTGAGGTTTCAATTATTACCATTAAGAGATAGTAGTTCCCAAGGTGCTAATAACACAGATTCTAATCAAAATAACAATGATAAGGGCCCACTATGACTAGGAACTTTCCTACTTGCTATATTAGTCACAAAGTATGTGATATTCAGAAAATATTATTCTGTTACTACAGATGTATACTTTAAAAAATTATCCAAGGAGTCTGATTCTGGAACTGAAGAATCAAACAGCATTTGGTATACATATTTAGTTTGGTATATTTTTTCTACAAAGTGAATTAAAGCTGTCAAAAAATAAAAGGCTTGTTTTGTCAAAACGAATACTTAAATACACAAAAGAATACTCACAATATATTCTATCATATTATTTAATGCACCAAAAAATTTCTGGAATTTTTAAATCACTATGAAATGAATAATTATTTTATTGTTTCTTTCAGTTTCGTTCCAAGTTACATTCTAGGGTATTTCTCAAATGTTAAAATGGGCTTTTTATTTTTTTACGAGTTTAATGTAAAATATTTAAGTTGTAGTAGGTAGGAAGGTACACTGTCACTATGTACTGTTATTTCTACTTAATGTGCAATATAGTGTTAAATTTATTTTGTCTATGTTTGCTGCAGCAGATTGCTTAATAATTATGATAAGTCAAGTTTATATTAAATTTTTAGATGTTATAAATATAGCATTTTATGAGATTTTTACATATGATAACTTTTAAAGATACAAATATTGGGGAGTATGATAAAATTAGATAGTACTAACTTTTATGAAATAAAAGAAGTTGTGACTAGTCTTCTTACAAGTCTTTAATGATTGATTGTTTTGAGCAGTAATATTAGATTTAAATCTCTGTTAAACTTTATTCATAAAAAAACTGAGTTTGTTATTATTCACAGTGCAATTTAATTGTAGATCTTTGTCATGCCTTATCGGAATCCAAATACAGATTATATTTATCAATCAGCATTTTAAATGAACCTGGCAAGTCATATTTTTTTTATAATTGATACAAGTAGGTATGCGTTTGATCACTTTCTCACTTGAGAGGATGGTTTTTAGTTTTACTTGTGGATATTGCAAAATAGTGATAAAAAAATGAAACACATTTTAGAAATAAATGACAATTTTAATACAGCATCCACCTAGTCAGTCAGTTCAGTCACAGTAAAACCATGTTCAAGCTTATGGCAAACCTGTTTGCAGACCACTCCATCATATTCAGCTGGAAACAGATCTGCCTGCTATTATACAAGTCTCCACTCTGAACTTAGAAATACTTAAAGTCTAAATACATACATTTTCTAACACAAGAAGATACATTCAACTAGTATGCTGACATAACTAAAATTCATAAATTAATGATTTATTTTTATCAGTTGGAGTTATCACAGATGTTTTAGAGATCGTTAATTCTTATATGGTAGGAGATTTACTGGTAGTATATAGGTACACATCTTAGACAATAATAAATTATTAATTGGGGGTCTATTATGGCATATGATGATTTTATTGCAAGTTTAAATACAAATAATTTAAGAATTGTCAATTTTCCTTTCTATTTGCACGCTGTGTCGCGTGTAGAAATACCAATAAAAAGTTAACTAAGTTTATTTATTTATTTATTTTATACTAAAATAATAATGTCACTTAATAAACTTTAAAGGTATTTGGACAAAGAGAATGGAAAATTGGCATATTATATAAACAGCATAGGCTTTAAACTCGGCACAAAAGTATGTACAGATTAAGCTTCTCATGATTCTATGTTTATGGCAATATAATACAAAGTGCATGAAATAAACATTAGCAAAACGATTTGAGTAGACTTCTAAAAACCATTGAAATAGAAGAATACTTTGTGATCTACTTCTTAGATTACATTAACAATAGTAGTTTATTCTATTCTTAAAGTGAAACACTGGATTATGAATATAAATAGTCGTTCCTAATCTAATTGACATTGCAATAGGAAACAATACTTATCATATGAATCGCTACATAATAATGAACACTAAAACATTGTACCTTACCACGTCGTCTTATCTGTTACGTACGATATGAAGTGGGTCTTCTCCGTCTTGTCGCGGTGATGGTTGCTAACAACCATAGGTTTTATTAGGCGTAGACGACATACGCGTACTGGTCCCGGTTGGCCGTCGAGAGGTCAGTGTTGAGTGTCCGGCCCCACGTGATTAGGGGTGACACGGTGCCCACCACGGGAGCAGCGCGTGCTACATTTCTTACGAGGGCCTGGAACAATACAGATTAACGTAAGCATTTATGTCCTTATAATTTGGATAGCAAAAATCACAAATGTGGATTATGCAGATAAACATGCTAGTTAGGTTAGTACACTAGTTCGATTCATGCTAGTAATTTGCACATATACACATTATTTTAATTTTGTTTTTCTGGTGTTATTGAGATTCTAGCTATAATAGAGCCGTCAGGTTTAGATATATAAGTAGGTATATATTTTATTATTATTATCAGCCTCATCTAGTTTAAAATGACAAAAAAAAATTGACGTGTAAAAGTGTTTTTAAACCTATTTACAAAATAAATATCATTTATCATTAAGGTGTTATCATCAGAAATGCATCGGTACCTAAATGCTGTACAATTATGATTTCTAGATACATATTTCAAGTTTGGCTGTAGGTACAATGGCATGGTCATTAATATGTAGGTAGATAGTGCACCGCTTGTTTATTTCAAACAATTTTCTCTAAGTATCCATAGGTAGGATAAAGGGCTGGGCTGCAAAAATTCCTGGTCATTAATAAAAAGCGGTATACCCAGTTTAAAAAAAAATCAGATTGATTTATAAAATAAAATACATACTTAAGTTATAAACACTAATTCGAATTAATTAAATATTAAAAAAAGAACATTTTAACATATGAAAACAAAAGTACACATCGCAGTTAATCTTAAAAAGAAAACCTTTTTTACTACTTTTTTGTGTTTTCTCCACGAGCCCTTATCTCTTCATTTGGACGATGTGGGATGCTGTCGACCAAATTTTTATACGATGTTGGTCTATGTTTAGCCTTTGTTGCTCCAGCGCAATCTTCAACTATTTTTTATTTATATAAACTAGCACTTGAATGCGATCCCATCTGATGGTAAGTAGTGATGCAATCGTTGATGGTGAGGCGTAATAATTTATTAACTTGTGCTAAGAAGTCTGACCATTAGTCTATCCAAGGAGTATCGTGTTTCCCAGTAACTGGGTTGTGGTGGTCTGATAGGCAGTGGCTCCATGTAAAACACGGGTAGTCAGCCGCATCAGGTTTGACTGGAAGTCGACCCCAAGTTAGTTGGGAAACGGCTAACTCGTCATCTCATGTAAATGATTATCAATACGTGTAAAAACGCGTCTTCCAAGTTCGTACTATTATGTACGATTTAAGTGTGAGCTGACCAATCCATGCAGGTAATACCGACGTTTTGAATATACCCATTGACCAAATAAGTACTGTGTGGCCGCACAATATAGCGGAATTTGCGCTCATATTCACTAAGAAAGGACATGCTCATTTAAGATCGCTACTTATCTAAGAGCAGTTAGTGTTTTTTTTAAGGCAGTTTCGTGCCTGAATCGTAGTAAGATGTTTATTTCTTAGCAGTGTTCATTATGAATCGGTCTTGTCGTGTAGTTGTGCCCCTTGGTCTGCCGTTTCCGGGTCTTCTGATGTTCTTCCGATGTTAAAATCCCTAGCGATTTCAACAAGGAATGTTTTTGTTAGAGTTCTGGACCGTAAATAAAAACATTCCATCGGTTCTGGCTAGGACGACTTCTTATTTGTACCTTTGTAATAATTCGTGTACGTACATTCTTTAGGTGTTAGCAACAGCTCCATTTTAAACATAAGCGGAAAATATTAATTTTCTAATTTTGAATTTGTTTGTTTTCAAAATTCAGAAAATCTGTAACTTATATAAATGAAACCTCTTTTGAGTATAACAAGCATTACTTACTATTTATACGAGCGATCTATGTATCTACACAACTTTATGGGGATATTGAAGTGTTTCATGTAACCAGTTTTTTTTGCTAGCTCCTATCTATAGGGACTGATTTTAATCAATACCAACAATTTGTTCAGGACACATCGCCGTCGTTGTGGGTAAAAACACGTAGGTAGAAGGTTATTAATGCTGTATAGTTTAAGCTCCAGATTTTTAATACATCGCAAACCTTCTCTTACTATGTATAGGTATGTAGATTATAGTTATATAGGTATCTATGCATCTTAGAGCATATAATTAGTGTTATTAAATTAAATGAAAGTCAAAACTTGTTTTTGCATGTGTCAAATAAATAGTTGAGTATCAGATAGATTGGTAAAATAATCTACACGACAGTAAAGGGACCATCAATCGGTAATTACTATTTTATAAACAAAAGTATCAAAACTTTTCAGTCGAAATTTATCGGGATACCATGTTAAAGATGGTGGCGCCCTCCCTTCTTTTTCATGACTTTCTTGACAAACTGTAAAACTGCAGACGTGATGAATATCCTATCGTTATAGGACTTACAGTGATGGTTTAACGTCACTGTAAGTTGAGTTTCTTGTAATTATGAGTTTAGTAAATCTTTGGTATAAGTACATAAATATTACTAACATTTTAATTGGTGATACATATTGTCGTAAAATAGGTATTGCATCCTAAATGTTTGCGAACTTTCGCTAATTAGTGTTCTTTGATCTTGTTGTTGTGTTTATGGTGGCTAATTATTTTTACGTGGAATATCACAGATACCTGATATCAGAGTTAAAAAACAAAGTTTCTCATTCAATACCACCCCCGCATGTCTGTCTGTGACAGACTTAAGGCCGATAGTATTAGACGACGTAAACAACAACAAAACATGGAATAAGGTCGAAACGGTTAACTTCTAAACATAAACCCAGATATAGCTCAGTAATAAATGATGAACACTTAATTACATGCAGTTAATTTTAACATAACTTTGCCCATAGATAAGTCACCATAAGTAATGCAACAATGATTTATGATCTTAGCAAACTTGCAAGTCTAGCGGCATTCATTCTTGTTAATTAAGAATAAGACTAATGTTTATTGTTCATTGTTACAATAAATAAAGAATACTTTAAAACTATTACTAAAATTACAGACTAAATAAGCGAGCTTATTCTATTTTTCTATAGTTTCATTAAATGTTAGTTACTGATTAGTTAGTTTAGGTACATGCTCGAAGCGTTAATATGAGGGTTAGTTACTCACTATCTTCTTATTCTCTTTGTGACGGACACTTGACTTTGGTCAAGGTTTATTTTTTTCGTCTTGCAAATTAATTTAAAAATATAAAAGTCCATAAATTTACATCTTGGTTTTTTAATATTAATAATATAAATTATTTATTATTTTTATCCCAACGTCGTTTTGACATTTAGACTGGATAAATGAACAAATTTTTATGCTTGTCACATAACTGGTCAAAATAAAATGATAATTTCTGTCGTTACAAAGATTTTAGGCAACAGTAATATTTAAAAAGGGAGATTAAAAATAAATATTTTTAAAAATAATACTCATAGAAATATTCAGTCAAAAAAAGTTGCTTCATTTTCACTTGAAGCTTCAATTTTAAATTGCAATTAAGAGAATAAGCCGACAGTAAAGGACAGACACACCGTGTTACCCATGAGGGAGGATCGCCGTCGGCCTGAGCGCCGCTTGCGCCTGCACCAGCACCGGCGGCCCCGTGCACGTGCGCGGCCGTACCCGCGACTCCGCCCCCCGCCTGCCGCACGCCCCGCATAACCCGCTCTGCCTACCGCCGCTGGAGCTGCCGCTGGTCCCGCCGCTGGACTCGCCGCTTCCTTAAACTCTGACGCCGTCTGCTCCGCTGATCTGTCCGCTATGATGTGGCTCTCCAGGTCTTCCAGCGGTGATTCTGAACTGTTGATTATAAAATGCTCTGTTATATTAATATTGCTCCGCTAACCGTTTAGATGAAACAGATTGGATACAAGAGCTCCATTGTGAACCAAAAAAGTTCTACAAATAACATTACGTGTGTAATGAAAATGTAGAGATTGTCCTAGAGGAAATCTAGCGTTACATTTCTTCTGCAAAAGACAAAGTTTGTTATATAATAAAACAAACTCGGATTATTCAAGGGTCAACATTCAATCTTTCTGAATTGGGCAGACAACAAAGAAACGAATGTTAAAAAGTAATGACGGCAACTTACTTGGCAGTAACAGAACAGTATTCACTAAGCTGCTCCCACGTACAGCCCTGGTTGCAGCATTCATCAGCGATACCGTTCCCCACTTCTCGTTTTCTTCTTACTACAGAACCAGGTTGTTCTACTACTGAAAATAAAACCCGATGATATAACTTTTGGAATGAAATAATTAACGCAAGGAAAACATGACGAACTCGTATTGCCTATGGCTTGTTGGACTAAAGCTGCTTTGGTGAAGCTTAGTACGAAATTAGCTTAGTATGAAAAAATAACATATTATGACCCAGTAGACATAATTGACTGGAGTGCAGTTGTGGCCTAGTGGTCACGGCCCCAATTTACGAATGTAGGTCGCGGGTTCAAACCTAGCCAGGCGCATTAATTTATAAGATAGATGTAAGACGAAGTAAATAAATAAAAAAATATAATTTATCAATATTGCTCTTGAAACGGTACAAGAAAAACATCGTAAGGAAACCGGCATGTCTAAGAACCAAAAAATTCGAAGACAGATGACATCTACCAATCCGCACTGAGCCTGCTTGGTGGATTACAACCCATGCCCTCTCCTAGAGAGGAGGCCTGAGCCCCAGCAGTGGGAACATATTACAAGGCTTGATTGATTGAGACATAATTACGCCTAGATGCCTTTGAATGGACGTGAACGTTTTATAAGTATGTACATATGTATCTACGTGTATATTGGGTACATAGTAACCACGCATTGAAGAATGAATAAATGTTGACAATACATTTTCCTGTTATTGTACAGAGCAACATTACAATTGCGAATTTCTATTTTATTTCGAGCAGAAGAATTATTCATTATAAATTGTTTGTGTGTCATGTGTTTTTACTGAATAATGCTAATATTATTAGGCAAGGAAAAAATATTCTAATAATACTAGAGAATAGGATTTCTTGTATAAAAGACTGTTCGTGCATTTGGTTAGATACAAAATATTTTCTATATATAGTTTATTTACTAGTAGGTACCTCCTAGGGGTTTTTTTTAGGTGGGAAAATCATCTAATGACAAATCCTGCTCTTGGGCGGAGCGCGAGATAGTGTCCGACTTTTACTGACTAAAAACCCACTCCTGTTCCTTCTTTGCCTTTGTCCCAGGGCCCCGGGCTTCACTTTTATACTACCCGTGGCCCCAGTAGGCTTCGACCCTGTAATACGCGCCGTCGACGACTTGGGCTCGGCCCGGACGGTCGGACAGTGAGCTACCCTACGGTAGGCAACATGGTGTCCTTACGCACTACCTTACTCCGGTCAGATGTTCCAAGGGAATATACGTCTGTTGCACTTGCCATGTTATGTTTCTGCACCTTCCTTAACGACTGGTACAAAATGTCCAAGTCATTAAGTCCGTCTTTATACAATGTTTTTTGCTAGTTTATAAAGTTTTAATATTTTTTTTAGGGTGATGCATAGAAATTTTATAAACAGCAGTTCGCTTGTTATCTAGTTAGATAGATAGGTAGGTAGGTATATAAAATAAATATAAACCTTGATATATTTCAGTATCGTAACAATTAACACGCATATAAATAAAGTTTAAGATAATATTGAAGGGTATTTTTTATAAATTACAATCAACAAAAGTAATTTTTCCCAAGTGGGTTAATGGGTTACATGAGTTTTGATTTCTGTAACCCGTTAACCCCGTGTCCAAACTGATGAAAAAAACGCAAACAATATGTTCAAATTTTTTAGTTAACTGTGTAGCTTATGTTATGTATAATTCATATTATTATTGATTATCGCGAAGCAGATAAATATACAGTTTACAATCCGGATAAAAATAATTAGCTCTTAGGCGCCACCGCTTCACTTATCTGACTTAAAGTGCCTTAAAAAATAACAAAGATAAATTTTAATTATATTTAAATGAGAGAGACATAAATACATGAATGTCGAGTAGAGTTGATGTTGGGTTCTGCGATAAACTCCTATTACATATCTAATTATTTGGCAAGTATAACCTATTCAAGTACCTATTTGGATTGTTATAAGTACATTTTTATGTTGCTGATTGAATTATGAGTGACCTTTCATAATTTATTATTGAATGCTGTTATTAGCGATAGCGACAATATATATGTTGCTTACCGGATATATCATACTTAGGCTGTGTCTATAAGGTCATTTTTATTTTTATAAGCTTATTCGCTTAATACTAACGCCAGGTCTAAAGTCAGGATGGTAAGTGCCCTCTTTCAGGAGTGGTTAGGGAGGTACAAGGGCACCACGGCATTCTTACCGTCCAGTTGACGCAGGTCCTCACCGGACATGGCCAGTTCCGGAAGTTCTGTTCGGATTCAGGCGTAAGAAACACCGGGGTGTGTCACTATATGAGAATTGCTCGGAGGATACAGTGGAGTACCTATACGGTCGAAAGCGATCGGTGACGGTGAATGGGAAGCAGTCACCTCCTACGAAGTATGAATGCGAGCGTAGGAGATGCCCGCAACCGTGAGGGAACGGACATCCTCACTCCCTAGTCGCCACGGGAGCTGGAAGTCGCAGGGCGATTTTCAGCCACCGTAGGCGCGCGCTGGCGGACATTTCTTGATGAATTTGGTTAGACGGGTACTAATACAAGTTGAAAATAATAACGGCCCAAGTACGCTTCCTTGTGGTACTCTGTATGGAGTTTCTTAGCAAATTAATAGTATTCAAATTTGCGGTTAGTAATAGTACCTACATACTCTAGATGTTTGTTTATATAGTTTAGAAACGATTTGTCAGGTATGACTTCAAAAGATCAAACGTCTAATTGTTTGTTTTATTTAATTTAGGACAATTGTATATTTTACTTATTCGAATGCTATTTGTAGAATTGTATGTCTATAAATATTGCTTAAATAGTATTCAGGTGTTGTGATTAACTTTAAGAAATGTAAACAATACCTGTAGGGGTGTCCCAAGGACTGTTGTAAGCATGGCAGACTCTACTCATGATCTCGCTCAGCTGTCGGCCACAGAACCGTACCGTAGGAGATGTGGCCGCGTCTGTTCTGCTCTCGAGTAGCATGGCTGCTGCCAGCACTGCTAGCTGAATTGCCTTGTTTACTAGCATATTTACTTATCTGGAAAATAAAAATATTATTTTACATTATTTGGAATTCAGATTAGCGTTCGTCGAAAAGCGAATAGTTAATGGCAGTAACTTGAGGAGGATTTCTCCTTTTATACATTTTGGGGGCTAACATGTAATCCGATACGGCACCGCCCATTTGATACCAGATACGCATCCCTCATAGGACTTTTCATTTCCTAAGTGTATGATTGACTGAGTCCGTAGTGAAATGCACATTTATCAATTCACTTTAGGAAATAATAGATTGAAAGTCTGATACCGTAAATGTTACTTCAAATTAATAAGCGTTCTTGTGTGTACGCGTGGTAAAGTTCAAGTGTTACTGATATAAATAATTATGGTACGTATAATTAATTAAATTCACGATGTTTACTAATGATGCTGCTAAATATTATAAATGATCGATATTATCTTTTTTACCGCTGGACTTGTGTGCCTATATAGATTCTCCTTGGACAACATTATTCACACAAAGTGCTCCACCTCAGTGCAAGCTATAATATCGATATATAATCGATGTAATATTTTAACGAAAGCACAAACTAAATCAATGATTCAAGTTATCACAACTTATGGCCCATCGTCGACCACATTATCTCTTATAATCAGGTGAGAAAATCGTGTAGTGTGAGTAAGCGCAAGCCTATCGATAAAAAAAAAAAACTATAGGTACTCCTAAAAACCGTGACTATAAATGTCTCAAAAAGTATGGTCCGCACACGACTTCAAAGTCAAAAAGACTATTTAGGTGATTTTATTATTATTTATAGTAAATCGTACAGCAGACTCCATTAGAAAATGATGACAGAATTATGACTTAATGTGGTGCTGGTGTACCTACAGATTTTATCTACATAATAATAATACATAATATATTATCCATACAAAAATTATTTGTACTTGTCCATCAAATTTTATATGCATTTAGCATTGAAATAAAACTGAGTAACGACGATGATTTCACTTCACCTTCCTTGTTTATAAAAATGCAAATCAGCGACTTCCTCTTATAAATTGCCGTTCCGAGAGTAATCCAGGGTGGGTGCCACATTACGTCGTCTTGTCCTCATCGTAGAGTAATGAATGTTTGTACATATAACGCATCGAGGACAAGTTCTATTTATAGAGCGCTAAAGGCTGGTACTAGCGTACTGGCAACGTGAGAGTTAAGCACGGTGTGCCACCTACCCAGTAGGTATTAGTAGACGCAGTGCAACCACTTAACGAAATCTACATACATATGCACATGTAGACCAGCTACTCGCGCACACGAGACGAACGCGTCTACGTTTGTCTGCACTCTATTGCTCTCCATATCTGTTTGTGCTGTTTGTAGCAATGTAGAGTGGCAGAGCGCTTGACTCAAAACAAATTTTATTGGATGCCGTTATTACACAGAAGTGAAATCTACGTTTTTGTTACATATTTAATAGATTAAATAATTTAATGATTGACGTAATTTCAAATAAAGTTGCCTCATAAAAAGCTAAATACTTCTCAACGAGAGATAATGGGATGAAGGATGAAACTCGTCTTTTCCGAGTAACTGCACATAAACTTCTTTCAATTTGTGATTAAGGATCAGACAATATAACGACGTGGTAGTTGTTTAGAACACAATACTCGGGCGGTCACTCGTAGGGCGCGTGCACCGTGCGTCCGCGCCGTCAGCAGCGCGACGCCGCGGACCGCATGATGAGCCTCGTGCTCGCGCACTCGATTGGATAATTACATAAATCTGTGATTGTATCTGTAGCCTTGCTCCTGCTTTAATGTTGTTCAGTGTTCTATAAAAGGCTGTTTTTGCTAACGCGCCATAGGTAAGTTTGTTCAGCATTTAATCATCCGTTGGTAGACTTCGAAACTTATCAGTTAAATATTTTTTACTTATAACAGATAGTTATCGAGTGTTAGACATAGCGCAAGATGCTACCTTATCATCAAGATACAAGGGTTGCGAACTATTACTAGGCTCTAGGTGAGGTCATGTATAAAATAGATTGGATTAGCTAACTAAGCAAAATGAAGTATTAATTAAGTAAATAAGTCATATTTTCCGCGCTGTAATGAGGTGGTCCTTTCAGGAAGTCGTTAAAGTTTATGAAATAAGTTTGATTTATTGATACTGCAGGTCATATAAGCACTTTCTTTGCATTTTACGTTTTAAACAAGCAAGCCACGGATGCAATCACCTTGGTTACTAACTTAATCCAGAATATGTAAACAGGCTGCTGTGCTTTTGATTAAGGAAGTAAAGCATCTACTAATTTATGGTGGCTTGAGAATTGGACAGTATTAGATTGTTGGTGGACTAATATCAAATGATCAACTTTGCTAGGACCATGTGTTATTTAAATTGTCACATCGAATTAATTGGAGCAAATCATTATACTGACAAGTTTTTTTAAACATACATTAGCGAACACTTCGTAGCGAAACCGGTATTAAGTTATGCAGCATCTAAGTTAATGCAAAATCTCTTAGCCGCATTCGCACGCAACGCAATAAATACCAATCATAATAGAGTACTCGAAAGCATTTCTTAAGGACATAAAAGTAAGGTAGATTATGTTATTATTTAAAAGATTAGCTATGTTTAAAATAGAAGGAAGGAAAAGACCAGAAGCCTCTAGTCTAACTCGTCATTTATAGTATATTTATTTTTCACATCGCAACAACAAGCCTGGTATGACTAGTTTAGCGTGTGGTCTCTTAGCAACGAGACACGGTAGACGCTGCCACATGGCGGCAGACGATAGGTAACAAAAGATAATTTAAGAGTTTGCGGGGTCAAGTGTATTGTCGGCTTGCCCAATTGGTGAGACGAGTCGGTCACTGGCTTTACACCGTACTGGACACCTTTCCATAGACTATCTACATGTATATTACCTTATACATTTAAACTTATTATACAGGTTAGGGCAGTAGGTAAACTATGTGTAGGATGAAATGTCTTCGGCATCTGCAATTACATAAGTGGACTAATTACACTACATTGCTAAATAAGTACAAGGTATGTGGAGCATTAATGATCGTAGATACCTATTTCATTAGTGGATTGCAGTTAATTCTTCTATTTCCACTAGCCATAGTATGCAAATTATACGGAATTTTTAATGAGTTCTACTAAAGCAGGTCGTATTTTCAGAATGTTTACGACACAACGGTGCATCGTCGCTCGGTGGGTCGGTGGGGAGCTGTGGCCTGCCGTTCTCAGTCACGTTTCATCACAAAGCAATTACAATGATTGTCTGTAGGTACTATGCTCCTACTGCAAATAGAATGATAGTAGTGTCATGCAGAAATCATCACTGGGGGTGTACACATGTGACAAGGTCCGTAGTGTCCGCGTTCGACCTCAGTTTAAACGTTGACCTGGTAAAGTTCAAACACCTAGATGGCCGAAGCAAATATACTTGCTTGCCATACAATTACCACAACAATACGTTTGTCGGTAGCCATCTTTGTTTGTACGAATTTGATCTTGATATGGAACAGCGTAATCGATCAATCGTGCGTTTCTGTTTAAACATTTCACAAACTTCTATACTCCTAAAGGGATAGATCGTAAAAACTGAGTTATGTGTCTGAGCGGCGGGCGTGGGCGACGGCCAGCAGTAAAAACCCTGGCGGTAAACGTGAAACTCGCTGGATTCGTCCACTTCTTAGAATTCCTATCGCGAATGGCTTCTAATTGTAACTACCTTACGACTTGCGAGGCGAGATGTGTAAGCATGTAATTAAAACTGTACGTTTCTGACGTATCATTATACTGACACAATATTTTAATAGAATCTGCATCGCGTGTGTCTTCAGCTCGTAAGTAATCATTAACTAGCTGTTAAATTATCATTTGTTCAATAAAACTTCAATGATGTATAATAGTTTTTATAAAATAGGTACGATACGCTATCAAGTTTTTTTACAAGTAGCGAAGTTAATTATTTTTTAAATATTTGAGATAATAGAAAAATTCCACTTCTAAATTAAATATTACATAGTTAACAGATAGATTCGTATTTTTCAAATGAAATTTGGCCTAAAAAAAATCAAATACCTACGCAATTGATGCCGGCAGTTATCGTTTTCGGTTAAAAAATAATACCTATCTTCCTGGTTATTACGTACCTACCCATAGTTTCATTGTCCGAAAAATATTTAATTCCGGCAATGCACTTGATGAGAATAGTAATAATAATAATTTCAGAAATAAATCCTTCGTTTTCCTAGATACAACATTTATAAAAGGAACATAAAAAACAAATGAAGAAAAGTTAATTTAACTTTATACGATTAAATACAACGATTAAAAGAATGACTTTACTACCAAACAAAACCCATATTTTTGGTCTCCGTTTTCAGACAAAACAAAGCCATATGGGTCGGACTCAGAACTATCATAGTTCTTAGGCTTTGAATTTGTTGTAACAAAATATGTCTTAAGAAAATTTTTATTTTTATTTTGGGAGAAATATAACATAGATAAGTCTTTTTAAACAAACAATCCGGTAATAAATTCTAGCTTATGAAGAAGGAGCCTTCAGATCGCAGGATACCTCTTATTGCGACCGGTTTCGTGATATATTTGTTATGAACCGACGGCGTTTGGTTCGCATTTATAGATCATATTAGTGGTTGCTGAAATTATGTTTGACAACTTTGTGTCTAAACACAAAGTTGTCAAACATAATTTCGAAGACTACTAAAAGTTTATTTATTATAAAACTAAATAAATAAATTTTATAATCGATTTCGGGGCTATATTGAGGAAACTGTATAAAAAATCACTTAGTTGAAATACCTGTAATTTTTTTTATAGCGTTTCTATAATGGCGAATTAATTTTAACCGAATAATTAGGTACTTGCTTTAGAAAAACGCGTTAATTGTGTTTACAATAAAATGTTACAATGGGCCTTTCTAAATAATAACAATGTGTTATTATAATAGCAGTACTTGGTGCATACACTTCCTAAGGTTTAGTGTCAGTGTACACATGCTTGTGAGTTTAGTAGAGAGTAGCCATTCAATAAGTTTATGACGTAGCTAAAATTAAACTGACTAATTGAAGTATAGAAAGCTAAGAAAACTAAACTTAACTATAGTCATTGATAAAAACCAACAAAAACATTAATCAAAACCCTTTATCTACATGTCTCCATTTTTATAATTAGATGAAGTGATGAATGTGCAATTTAATATATCCCAATAGTAGGTAAGTTTGTGGACCCGATTAAGGAAAATTTCAGGAAAAGTTTCATACTTATGTTTGTTATGGTTTAGGTTAGACAAATAATCTGTGGTGCAATAAGAAAATATTAATTAGAAGATTAATTAATACGCATATATGTTAGAAAAATATGATATATAATTTTCTGATATTCTAAAATCTAGTTTTCATGCAGTTAGAATAATTGGTTAATCATGGATTTTATGTACTAAAATACCATAAAATTTAAATTAGGTTTAGCACTTGAGCTTTCATGATCGTGGGTTGTGAATATATGGATACTAAGTACTATTTTGTTAGTAAATCTTCAGCAGTAGTCGTTTATCTACATTGTAACTAAAACTGCATAAACAAAGTTGTTAGCAAACAACACAAGATAATTTAATAAAAGTATAATATTTTATTTTTGTTGATGTAAATTCACAGTTCTAATAGCCACTTACTTTGTAAGGTACTACGTTCCTGGTAGAAGTCTGTTGTTGTTTTAGTAGTATTGTGTCACTTGGCGGCGTGCTCGGAGCGCTGGATCACTTGCCGCGGTAGCTGGTGTGAGGTGCGAGAAAGTCGCGGAGTGCACTGCGCGCGTCGTGCACCGGCGCCGCTGTGGTCGCGCTGGCGAGTCGCCGCGTGCGTTGTGCGCGCTTATTATACGCAGACGGAGATGGGCGGCGCGCGCGCAGCCGCCACGCCCCGCACCGCAGCACCGCGCTCCGCCCGTCCGCGCACAACTCACCCCTGATTCCGCTATAAAAATATTTATGACCTCTCTCTAAAGTGGTGACTTCAAGTCATTGACCAAGTGCATGTTGTTTAGTGGTAATGTTCCCGAGCCTAGCCTTGTTTTTGTTGGTTTCAGATTTAGATACTGTTGTGAATTTATGAACAGTGCCATTGTATTCTGCTATAAACAGACGAAGGAAGAGCCGATATGAAATTGGGGTCGATGTTTTACTTTACGAGTAAATATTATATCTTCAGTTCTGCAATATGTGGTTTCAGAAACTGCTGAATAGCTACCGTATAGTCTCTGGTAGACAGACAATAATGCTCAGAAAGGGTCATCTAATGATCAACAGTCAGATTGGCAGTTCACTATGTTGACACGATACTACTCTACGTTCACGTAGCACGTGATTACGGCTTGTTGTTATCATTTTACACTTTATCAGTCGGCGGGAAAACAGCGCTGGTCATGCTCTTCACTTTAATTAGTCAGGATCGTTGCGACAGGTTTTTTTCAGCCTCAGATGCTTGAGAATGTCCTCATTGGCTAGAAGGTTATGGTGAGATTGGGAAAACCCTTAATCCGCAGCAGATCAGGTATATTGTTCATATTGTTTTGATTTGAAATATCGGTCAGGTTCTTATATGAGTTTTATGTTGATGCCAATAGTTTATCTCTAAGCTCAGTACCTAGCTTATCCTATATCCTTGCCAGTACCTTTTCTTAGGTTAGTACTATTTATTTGGTTGTTATCCGATGAACGCTTGAAATCCAAGTAAACCACGGAATAGCTCAGAGGCCCAAGTCTGCTATTTTTGTAAATTCGTCATTTCAACATGATCCCATTGTCATTTTGCTAATAGTTCGTAATCTGCTAATTCATAATGATCGATCACTGATCGGTCAATGGTCTCGTAATAGAGTTGTGGTAGAATGACAATATCGAGCTCTCTCGTAACAAAGAAAAAGCAATGACTGCACAATGACGTTCTAATAGTAGGAAATAATGATAAAAAGAACTGTCAAAATTTTTGCAGATTACCACATACGTCAGACATTCATTTGCCATTATGTACGAGATTACCATTCTATGCCATTTCTTTCAATGGAGTGTCAGCGATTGGCCATTGGAAAGTCATAATGACGCCAATATATTAGTAGATTAACAAACTTAACAATTATGAAATCAATGATAGACCGTTCTGACACTATTGTAATAGCAGACTTGAGGCCCTGGTCTGATGCAAATCAATTTTTAAGGGTCTCAAAGGTTAAGTTGTACTTTTACTGTCACTTTAGCAGCACCTTCATCCGCCCAATATTTTCTAACCCGTGTGAATTTTGAAAACTCTGGTCTTTATCAATAAGGCCTCGCGTAAAGAAAATAAAACCCAAGAGATGCCTATGTCTTTCTTTTCAGTTAACTCTTCGAAGAAACAGCGAACCAAAGCCAAAGATCGTTTTTGTAGTCCTGACATTATCTGGGTCAGAATACGGGAGTACCGTGCAGATTCCTTGTCGGCGTCATAGTTTTCTCTATGTTCTTCTTTGTGCTAAAGTTCAGCTTTTAGGTCTGTATGGGGCGTTGAAGAGTCGGATTAATATCTACAGGTTTACAACTATTGAAAATAGGGTATTACAAGACCTACCACATAGCCATCATTTTTGAGGTAGGTAAGCGAACTTCCGTAGCCTTTTCTCTCTCTCTCTTCTTTTCCCCTCTTCATTTATTAATTTCTCCGGCACCCATAGGTATATCTATTATGGCCTAAATAGAAAAAAACTTGGTTGAAGAATTGTTACAGGACGGCCTTTTGGTAAATGGTAGATTTTTTTCAAGTCTAAAGGTAATACGAATGTTTTGCTATTATATGAAAAAATTGTAGGAGGAAGTAACTTGTTATTTATTGGAATTTCAATAGTTATAGATGCTCTGGTAAATTCTATTTATAGGAAGATATTTACTTGTTAGGTACTGGACTCAACTAATCTTATGTTGTATTTCCCACTGACGTAGAGAATTTCGGAAGGAAGAATGTACGTAAAAGTATGAAATGCTGTCATGGATTTACGTAAAGGGAAATTATTCGTTTCATTAGGAATTTTGATGGACCTTTAGTCTTCTAACAGGAATACCGATTTGGCAAATTATATTTTTAATTTTTTGAGTCTTAAAAATTGAGTTTCTTCTTTTAGGTAAGGGATGTGTCCAGAGATGTAATCTCAATAACCATGCAGATATTTTCGAAGATTTCATTTAGCTGTTGTTCAAGACTTTCGAAGATTTTTTAGATTCTCATGAAATTCTTATCTTATCTACCGCACGTCAATCTAGTCTGCCCGTGCCCAAAATATAGGCAGGTTACAAATCTGTTGTGATAATTTTTTTTTTTTTTTATCAGATTTCAAATATATGTAGAGTAAATAGTATTTTATTGCGTTTGAATAACACAATAAATTGATAAGCTAAAAAGATAATCTCTATCTAGATAAATATCAATCTCTAACCTCTATAAAGTTGTTTTTACCTGACTACGGCAAAGCCAAAGGAGGCTTATGATTTGGAAAGGCTATGTATGTATGTGTGTATGTTCATCTGTTCCCTCATACTACCTCTTCTTCCTTGTCGATATCACTCTTGACAGAGTGGTCGTAGTCATCACTTCAGGAGTTGGTGGCAAGCTTCACAACGCGCCGCCACTCCTCTCTGATGGCCGCCTTCCTCGTGCATACTAACTAAATTATTTTTAATTGTCCGCTGAACATAGGCTAGGTGACGTGTAACAAAACTCAATGTGACGCCTTCTGACAAAAAGTATTGTGCTAAATAAAATATATACTCCGTGTTTGGTATATGGAAGAACTTCACATGAACATTTCCAAAATATTGCTCAAATTTAAGTGACACCCTCTAGCGGACAAAAAGTCATGTGTTAAAAAAAACGTTAAGATAAATACACCGTATTTGATATCTTTTGAAAGGGCTTAATTTGTACTTATCAAAAATATCAACAAAATTCAATGTGGCGCTCTCAAGCGGTCAAAAAATTTGATATGTCGTGTGCAGACCAGTTGTTCCAGTCCCGTAACGAAACGCTTGGTCCGGACCGTAGAGGTTTCAACAACGTAAGGGTGGATACTCGCCGTTCGTAGGGATGTCAAAAATGATAAATATAGGGACCGTATTTGGTATCGTTTGAAAGGACTTTATTGGTACATACTAAAATTGAATTTGGTGTCCTTTAGCAGATAAAACATCGTGCGCAACTATATCGAAATAATAACATATGCTGGGAGTACCTCCACGCGGTGAAGACGGAAACAGTTAGATAACTGTGGCCAGAACTCCCATGTTAGAGTATTCTTAATTTGACAATTTAGCTTTTGCAAGTAAATAATAAAAGCTCAGTGATTTAACACCAAAATAGTTTAATAAAAAAACAAAAGGTAAAACCTACGACAAAAAAAACGATGCTGAAAAAGTATGAAACAAGATAACAGTAAAGAAAGAAAAGCCGTAGTCACACGTTATTAAAGTGTTAAGCGGGAACTACGTCATACCGACGCACACGTGGTCCCAAATGTTTTTAAATTTATTTATTTTTTCCGGTCATGTCGTGTATCAAAGTAGGGCTTAACGGTACGATTACAGAAGTAAAATTAACTAAAATGCAGGAATTAAAAAAAGTTGAAAGTGTCGAAAAACCCGACCGCAAAAATTTTGAAAGAAGTCACTGTAAGCAGTCTAATTCAGTTGGCGTCAAAATGATTGAACTAAAACAAATACTACCAACTGTATCAGACTGCTTAATGTGACTTGTTTTGAACTTTTTAGTCGTTTTTTGCAGTCGGGTTTTTGACACCGTATTTTTTTTATTTTGCTGAAATTCGGGTGCGAATGGTGCAATTTTCAATGATGTTGGGAAGTTTATTAATAGTATTTTTTTAAAAAGCACGAATTCGTAGTTATTATGTGGTTACATTGCAGTACGACAGGTTATAACAGAAATATTGAAATATTTTTACAAAAAAGTTACTTTTCGTGTTTTTGCATTAGCAAAATCTTTAACAATGTCACTGACTTCAATTTTGTTTTCATGTTCAATACTTATTTGTCAATCTACTTTGCGTCAATGTTAATCTAAGATAGTTTTTTATTATTTTTAGTTTATAAAATGATCTTTCGCTTTGTGCTACTAAGTAACTGGCAACGTGAGGTATATTCTCAGTGCAGTGGACAGATTTGGGAACACTGAAATAAATTTATTCATAAATAAATAATTTAAAATATTTAACGGCGTATCGTAAACATCGGTGATAATTCGATTTCGTTAAGGCCAGGTTGTATTAATTTTGACCTTTTTTTAAACCTCTGGAATTCCACAAATATAAAAGAGAACACCATGAAAAATTATTTTATTAAAATGTACTATATGATCAAGCGCTGGAAAGAAATCAAAACATGATATAAATTAGTTGGCTCGATAAAAAAAAATCGCGCATCTGACCCTAATTTATGATTTCAAACGTGTATATCTACGAGATTATGTCACGGCAATGTTAAAAAGTTACATAAAATAATAAAGCTTGTTTTTTTAAGGGTATGAAGGGTAGGAAAATATTAATATATATAAATTAAATTATTTTGATTCATAAGTTCGAACCGTTTGTTGAACTTAGTAATTGCGGTATCTAATAAATACTAGTAAATTTAACTTTAAAATGTGTTTTAGCATCTGTTATCGGTTCATCCACCGCCTCATAAATAAAAACCTATTACGAGCGCGAGGGCGGGCAGATTTGGCTAATTCTACTATTGCATCGACTTCTTCGGCTACAGTTTTCACGCTATCAAGGAAGGCCTCAAAAGCGGACTCGATTTCAGGATCTCTCATTTGAGGACGGATTTCAGTCAAACAAATTTTTGCGTTTTCAATAATTTTTTACTGCTTCTAATAATACAACATCTGATTTTTTAAGTGCCGTGCTATTTATCTTGGTTAAAATTACGAACCAAATTAGTAGAGAGCAGATGAATTTAAATGACTTAATTTTTGCCAGTAATTAATTTGCCATATTTCTTGGCTCCGCATTTTTACTCCTATCGGAATGTATAGTAAACAATAGGACTTTCAAATACCGGATTATTTCAATACCGGTATTAGTGTATTCAATACCGTGATTACGGTATTGAACACTAGTTGAATTACGACATTATTAAAACCAATAAAATAAATGTTTTTATTTGCAAATCTGTCTTTATTATTTACTTTCTGAAAATAACCGATTTCCAAAAAGAGGTACTCAAGTCGACTAATTGTTTTTTTTTTTATCTTGACCGCTCCGGACAATGTTCAGCGATATCTTAATCAAATATTAACCGATTTGGAAATTATTATTTTTTTAAGAATTTTGCCCCTGGAGTTTCCTATTTAAATTAGGTGAAGATCTAATGAAGAACTTCGGAGATAAACTATAGAATACTTCAATAAATAGCAAATCTTCAGGAAATATCAGTTTACTGTTAATACAATTTCATAACATAACATCACGCCAGTACGCTCTGAAGAAGTGCCGAAGATGTCTAAAGTTCACTCTAGTATACCCTCAATTCATGTCGTATTCAATATACGGCGCTCTAGGGTGGAGGGCGTTTCAGACATTTACTGACTAAAACCCATCTATCTATGTTCCTTTCGTTGCGTTTTAGGACTGCTGGATTTTTATTCGGAAATTCCTTTTTGTCCTAGCAGGAGGTATCGGTCCTGCTTGGCCCCTACGGTTTTGTTGACATCTCTTTGAGGCACGCGTGGAACACTACGCGGCGACTTGGGCTCGACTTACCGCACGGGTGGACGGTGCGCTCGACGTTCGCATGCCCATGCCTTCAGTAGCCAGGGATTGTCCTGCGACTCCCGACATCCTGTCACGGCGGCTGGAGCATGAGGATGTCCATTCTCTTACGCTTGCGGCCATCTCCTTCGCTAGCGTTACTACTTCACAGAAGGAGGTGACCGCATCCCATTCCCTCTCGCTCCGGACCATGGCCTGATTCAGGGCCCGGTGCGAGAGATCGCCGATGCTGATCGCCTTCACAAGGATACGGCAGTGCTCCGCCCAAGAGGGGTACATCTACACCGTATGCTCCACCGTGTTCTCCGAGCGATACCCACAATGGTGACACCTGGGTGTTTCTTTCGCTTGAATCCGAAACAGGAACCTCTCGAACTTGCCACATGCCATCCGGTGAGCAACTGCGTAATGTGGAAAAGGAGGATGCCGTGGCGCCTATCCCGATACTTTTCAAACTGCTGCAATTATAGCGTGGCCGGCGCGAAATAAGTGTGAGAGTAACATGACATCGTAAATTATAACACCTAATTTCCTATTCCTACTACTTATTACAAAAAACCGCAATAATACATACTAATATTTCTAATACCGTAATCACGGTATACAATAATTAAAAATTATTTTGGCTATAAGTAACATGATGTAATTTCTTTACAAGAAATTGCTGCGCCCGACAACCCGTCCATGTGCACTTGTTTATCTATTTTTAAGATCTTTTATATCACATGTAGCAATTAAGAAAAGTATAAAATTGAATTGAAGTACTCATGTTCTATTTCTGTCTTCTATCCTAACCTGACCGTCTCGGAGTGCCCTGCTCTCTTCTTTTACACACATTACCGACTGCGCATTCGGTATTGTATAGAATGCAAACTATAAAATGAATAATATTTCATACTTTACCTACATATTTTAGGTATTCTATACATTGTCTAGGTATTGTATAGAATACCGGATTATAAAAATTGCCGGTAACATATATATATATTTATAACTAGCTTCTGCCAGCGGCTTCGCCCGCGTGAATGTAGGTTACTCCATACTAACTTTGGACCCCCGTTTCATCCCCTTAGGGGGTGAATTTTGGAAAATCCTCTTAATGCTCACCTACATCATAAAAGAAAATCTTGTGCAAAATTTCACGATCCTAGTCCTAGTAGTTTCGGCTGTGCGTTGATATGTCAATCAGTCAGTTTCTCCTTTTATATATATAGATGATAGTTAAGAATTTAATATTAGTTTAGTAGTAGTGATGCAACGTAAGTGTTTTAACGGAAGCGGAAACGGCTACAGATGTCAAAAGTAAATCTTTGCGGATGCGGAAGCGGAAGCGGAAACAGAAGCGGAAGCGGAAGTGTTAATGCTATGATGAAAAATCTTTTTTTTTTTAATAACAGTAGGTCGTAATCACGTTACAAGGCGCGGTGATGCGCAGAATGAACCAAAAAAAAATTATAATAATATAGAAACACGTAGCGACAAGTTTGTGTACCGCCCCCCACCCCGCGCCTCTTATCATGTGTCCAGTTGTCCACGCGCTCCTCGCTGAGTTTTGTTATAAATTTTGCGGAAGCAGAAACGGAAACGGAAGTGAAAAAGCTTGCGGAACTTGTGCGAAATCGGAAGCGGAAGCAGAGTTCTGTTGCAACACTATTTAGTAGGTAGTAAGTATCACGAATAGAGTTAATTATAAAAATAAACTTAATGACGTCAAAACCCGGAGGATAGATACGGCTGTTATCCGAATGTGTCGTCAATTTATCAATAAAAGGTGCGATTAATGTGCCGTTATCTGTAAACAAGTGTGTAATATTTTAAGGGATGGGCTGTGTGTGAGTAAATAATGGAATATCCTGCCAATGTGGAGTTCAGTGACAGCTGTTGCTTTTATTACGCGCTGCTACTACGAGTCGTCGACACTTAATTATATCGGATTTTTTTTTGCAATAATGTGAGCTCAATATAGCACCTCTATATTGAGCACACATAAACAAGGTGACAACTTATTGACAGGTCGTCTGCATTGGTTACTAATGAGAATTAATTGCAGTGAAATTGTGTTGCATCTCGTGTCAGGAATGATGGAATGCTGCTGTCAGTTGTTCTAAAGTACTACTTTATTTCTTTTACGAACATCAATAATTGCGACAAACGTGAGTAGGTATAAGAGTTATTAGGTAGGTATTTAATTACTTACCCACGTGTCTTTGAATCGAAATTATTTGATATCTGTTCGTGAAATTATATTGGCAGGTACCTAAAAGATTAGGTACCCGTATAATTTCAAACTTTTATCGTAGGTGTGTGTCCTAATGCACAAAATAGATCATTCTTAGGTATGTTTCACAATTGAGGAGTAGGTAAAGGTATGGGAAATTTACACAGGCACTATAGGTATTTATTCCTAGATACATGGACAATAATTTCAGGTGAGTCACGTAATATATTCAGCATTAAGCAAATACAAAGGACACGCATATTTATGAATATAGTAGGCGGAAAATCTGATAAACATGCTAATGTTGTTTACGTAAATATAATCTGCTCGTTATCACTCCTGTCTGTTAAGCAATTTAATTAGCGAAGACACGCTTGAAAACTGTCATGATGGCGCCTGGGAACCTACCGACATGTTTGGGGATCTGTTCGCCATTATCTTGTCGCTATGAATAGATAGATGAAGAAACGATGTTATTTATAAAACTGTCTGCGGCTGAGCACTGATAACCCTTAAGTAGGGAAGATATTTCTAGTCTTGTCTCGTTTTGAACGATCATAAATATCGGTTGTTTGTTTGTTTATTCATAAATAAAAAAGTATAAGGGCCGCCCGCGCGGTCCCCTACAAAAGTGCTCCGTCGCGGCTCGCCGCGCGGGCACCTATCGCCACACGACTACATGCACACCGTTAAAGTTGAACTAGCGATACTATGCAAGTAATGATTTCCGCTACGGGGACCGCTACACACGACACTAGCGCGATGTCACGCGACGGGTACCCGCGCGGGCGTCCGCTTAACGCAGCGTTGGCCCTAAGAGTTGCGCGGCAGCTATAAATAGCCGGGTGTTCCTGTGGGGTCTCACGGGACACAGCACAATGCTTCAGCGGTCGAGAGTACTGCACCTGCTGTCGTCTACAATGAATAAGAAGGAGTACGCGGTGACAGTATTCTTCGACATGGAGAAGGCCTTCGACCGGGTTTGGCACCAAGGCCTGATCTACAAACTGGCCACGTTAGACACACACAGGCGCGTTGTAAGAGTGGTCTCAGCTTTACTGACTGACAGGGTGTTTCAGGGGGGTGGTAGACGGGTATCATATCTGCCCCTAGCCCAATCGCAGCCAGCGTGTCCAAGGCTGCTGTGTGTCGCCTGCTCAACAACACCTGGCTCTACGGAGCATAGTGGACGCCTATCGCTATAAGAGGAATGACGTCATTCAACCGCAACCTCGGGACTGAGCCTGGATAAGTTTGTGCGACACTTCGCGAAAGGAATGTTCGCGCGTGCCGATGCCTCAGCTTGGCCTCATGTCAAGCACCTGGCGCCCTGGCAACTGCGCCCCCTGACGCGAGACCCCTACCCCACGACCTTATTGTCGACAACAACCCATCCCCCCGGAATGACGCCTGAGCAGGCAGTCCACACGCGGCCTTCTCAAACAATGACTTTACATCTACTCTCACCCCGATAAACGTCGTGTGCTAAGTGAATATAGGCACGACGCGAGTCGACCATACTTTCGCAACTATACGCTAGACTCACGTACTGAATTATTCAGTGCAAGTGCACTGAGCGATGTAACATAATACAATGCCGCTCAAACCCATACGCAATCGTCCCTGCGGTCTAAACAGTAACCGGCTCGCTCTGGAAGCGGATTAGATGGGGGTCACATTTCCTACTTACTGTACGGCATACTCGTCGCAGGTCGTCCGGGCTTCGCCTAGGGGTCTCACCTGGCGGGGACTGACTGCGGGGTATGTCGTGAAAAGTCGGCGCTGTGTGCAGCAGCACCGTGACGTGCCTGCAGTACCTTATACACATACAAACATAAACATATACAGCCATGCTCTAAACCGCGGCAGCCTAGTAGACAACATAATGACGGGTCCATAGTCATGGACCACGGCTGGACTCGGTCTGGTCACGGAGTCCGCTAGCCACGCCCTCTAACGAGGACGTAGCGTAAGCCACGAGATGAAGGGGTCTCATGATTGTCGCGTGATGGGCTGCGACAGTGTTAACTGGAACCTTCGCAGTGATATCGAACTATTATCGAATTGCCCTAATTTCGTTGTTCAAAATTTGGAGCAGCTGTAAATTATTTATAGAATGCCAGTGAAGTATTCAATATGTTAACTAAAGTGCGCAACTTGATTGATCGCCACAATCTAGGACAAGACAAGGCCAGATCGAGTTCGGTTCCAGCTAATAAACATCGTCTCATTATTAATTTATTGAAACTTTATGTACATAACACTGTTCAAAGGCGATTTAATGCCTTAGGCATTTTTTACCAGCAGAAACATAACATGGCAGGTGCAACTTAATAAATAGACAAACAGAAGAGAAAACAAATACAATAGTAAATACATACTTAGATACATACATATAAATAAGTTTAGTATCATTATGTGCAGCTAAGTGATATTAATAGCTTTTACATACTGCAGCCCCCTGACTTCACTTGTCTAGTAACTTTAATTCCCGTAAGTAGGTAAACGTGATTCATTTTCATTCTTTCCTTGAAATACCTAATGATTATTGCTTCACATCAGAAGTTATTTTATCTGAAAAATTATTAAAATATCCGTTCCCTTTTAATTAATCAAAAATGAAAAATGTCTGTAGGGTACTGACCTGAATTGACCAGCTCTTATATCAGATCATCGTCACGATATAAAGTCGAGGTGACCTTTTAGCGTGCGTCTGTCTAGGAGAGCTCGGTAAGCCAATGATCCTTACTATCATCAGTACCAATCAACCGACTATCTGCCAGTGGTCACGGACAGTCGGAAATCCGAATCTTGTTTAGTTTCGTGGTTGAGGTCAGGGGTTTTATTCAAGGTATCTGACCTCCTGCTTAAAGACTAACCATTCAACTGTGATATGGCTATTAAAGACAAGGATGATATTATGACGTCACGATGTCATAAAATGATTGAAAACATGATGAATTAAACGTTAAAAACAAACTAAAGTAAAATACTACTCCCACTCCTACTGGGCTCCAAACAAAATACTCATACTGCATTCCTGCAACTGCCAAATGCCAAATATTTTGCAATTTGCTAAAAAAATTGTTTTTAACTTATTGAAATCGTCGTCAAACTTCTTATGCTTGTCAAGATGTAGATGCTTCAGAGAGCTATAGACAGAGAGAGAGAGAGATATATATATTCACAGAAATTTCTGTTGCCTGACAAAAAGTTATAAGTCATGTGCAATGTTATCGTTTGGAATGCTGCTTTACTGATACGCAGTTACACCTGATATAAGGTACACGGTTCGCTACGCGGTTCGCTACGCGGTTTGCTACGGGGTTCGCTACAGGGTTTGCTACGTAACTCGCTACGCAATACGCTGCGCGATAAAGTCAGTGTTCGTTCAAATGTTGCCAACTAGAAAGCTGCTACGCGGTTCGCTACGCGCTACGAATTTTGTCTTTGGTAAGAAGTCATAGTAATGTTTAATATTGCAGTACTCTACGTGCTACGAACTTTCTTTATTTTGGCAAGAAGTCATACGTTTAATGTAGCCGTCTGGAAAGCTGCTACGCAGAACACTACGTTCTACGAACTTTCTATCTTTTGGCAAGAATTCATTCGTTTAATGTAGCCGTCTGGAAAGCTGCTACGCAGAACACTACGTTCTACGAACTTTCTATCTTTTGGCAAGAATTCATTCGTTTAATGTTGCCGTCTGGAAAGCTGCTACGCAGAACACTACGTTCTACGAACTTTCTATCTTTTGGCAAGAATTCATTCGTTTAATGTTGCCGTCTGGAAAGCTGCTACGCAGAACACTACGTACTACGAACTTTCTATCTTTTGGTAAGAATTCATTCGTTTAATGTTGCCGTCTACAAAGCTGCTACGCAAATCATTACGTTCTACGAACTTTCTATCTTTTGGCAAGAATTCATTCGTTTAATGTAGCCGTCTGGAAAGCTGCTACGCAGAACACTACGTTCTACGAACTTTCTATCTTTTGGCAAGAATTCATTCGTTTAATGTTGCCGTCTGGAAAGCTGCTACGCAGAACACTACGTTCTACGAACTTTCTATGTTTTGGCAAGAATTCATTCGTTTAATGTTGCCGTCTGGAAAGCTGCTACTCAGAACACTAAGTTCTACGAACTTTCTATCTTTTGGCAAGAATTCATTCGTTTAATGTTGTCGTCTGGAAAGCTGCTACGCAGAACACTACGTTCTAAAAACTTTCTATATTTTGGCAAGAAGTCATTCGTTTAATGTTGCCGTCTGGAAAGCTGCTACGCAGAACACTACGTACTACGAACTTTCTATGTTTTGGCAAGAATTCATTCGTTTAATGTTGCCGTCTGGAAAGCTGCTACGCAGAACACTACGTTCTACGAACTTTCTATGTTTTGGCAAGAATTCATTCGTTTAATGTTGCCGTCTGGAAAGCTGCTACTCAGAACACTAAGTTCTACGAACTTTCTATCTTTTGGCAAGAATTCATTCGTTTAATGTTGTCGTCTGGAAAGCTGCTACGCAGAACACTACGTTCTAAAAACTTTCTATATTTTGGCAAGAAGTCATTCGTTTAATGTTGCCGTCTGGAAAGCTGCTACGCAGAACACTACGTACTACGAACTTTCTATGTTTTGGCAAGAATTCATTCGTTTAATGTTGCCGTCTGGAAAGCTGCTACGCAGAACACTACGTTCTACGAACTTTCTATGTTTTGGCAAGAATTCATTCGTTTAATGTTGCCGTCTGGAAAGCTGCTACTCAGAACACTAAGTTCTACGAACTTTCTATCTTTTGGCAAGAATTCATTCGTTTAATGTTGTCGTCTGGAAAGCTGCTACGCAGAACACTACGTTCTAAAAACTTTCTATATTTTGGCAAGAAGTCATTCGTTTAATGTTGCCGTCTGGAAAGCTGCTACGCAGAACACTACGTACTACGAACTTTCTATCTTTTGGTAAGAATTCATTCGTTTAATGTTGCCGTCTACAAAGCTGCTACGCAAATCATTACGTTCTACGAACTTTCTATCTTTTGGCAAGAATTCATTCGTTTAATGTTTTCGTCTGGAAAGCTGCTACGCAGAACGCTACGTGCTACGAACTTTTTATGTTTTGGCAAGAAGTCATTTTGATTGATAGTTAAAAGTCATAATATACTCATTGTTTAATGTTGTTTATGAAGCTACAATAATAGTCACGCGCTACAAAATGTTTTTTTTTTTTCAAGGTATGTAAATAAATTTCGGGAAATGTCAGTATTGTAAATGTTTTAATAAATTTAGCGTCAATGCTGTAATTTTTTATTTGAGAGTATCTTATTAAGTACCTGCGATAGGGACTTGATCTCTTTAGTAATTATGCTTTTTGATTATATGATCGTGTTTGACTGAAGGAATACACGATACAAAAATATTTTCTCAATAGATAAAAAAGCCAAACTGAGATAAATCAATTATCACTTTACTTTTTATTAGCCACAAAGCGTTACTGCTGTACTGAGTTAGTAGTATCTATAGTAATTTTTGTGCTTTCACGGCCCTCGGAACGCGCCACCAACGGGTTCCCAGCTAACGGTAGGAGGAGTCCACATCGGCATCGGGTCAAAGATGAAGTACCTGGGACTCGTTCTCGACAGCCGATGGGATTTCGAGGAGCACTTCCGACGTCTGGCTCCCAAACTGAATCGGACTGGGGCTGCCCTCGGGCGGCTCCTGCCCAGACTTGGGGGTCCAGATGCCTCCTGCCGGAGGCTCTACGCGGGAATCGTTCGGTCCATGGCCCTTTATGGCGCACCGATATGGGTGCCGGCGCACGCATCCTGCGGCCCGGCTGCACGCATGCCAGAGGGTAATGGCCATACGGATGGTGCGAGGTTACCGGACGATTTCCCGGGAAGCGGCGAGCCTCCTTGCCTGCCAGCCACCATGGGATCTGGAAGCAACAGGCCTTGCTCTCATGCACGATCTACGCATGGAGATGCAACGCCGGGGCGAAATTCCACTGCCGCGGCAAGTCGCAGCATGGCGGACGGAGCTCCGGCGGGTTCTCATGGTGAAATGGCGACAGCGACTGTCGCGACCCAGTGATGGGCACGCCATAATTATGGCGGTGATTCCCCTCTTTGACGCGTGGTTGGAAAGACCTCACGGCGTCCTCACCTTCCGCATGACGCAGGTTCTCACCGAACACGGGAAGTTCGGGAAGTTCCTGCATCGAATTCGTGCGGAAGCGACGCCCGGGTGTCACCACTATGTGGACCGCCCGGAGGACACGGTGGAGCACACGGTGGAGGTGTGCCCCGCTTGGGAAGAGCAACGCCGTGTCCTCGTGGGGGCGATCGGCGGCGGCGATCTCTCGCGCCGGGTCTTGGTACAGGCCATGGTCCGGAGCGAGGAGGAGTGGCAGGCGGTCGCCTCCTTCTGCGAAGCAGTAATGCTAGCAAAGGAGGCGGCTGATGGCGTGAGGCAACGGTAACGGTCCTCACGCCCCAACCACCGCCGGGATTCCGATCCCGATTTCCGGCCACCGTAGGCGCGGGCTTGCGGACGGCGCGCAATGGGTGGCCCGCCGTCCGACCGTCCGGTAACCGTCCGGACCAAGCCCAAGTCGTCGACGCGCGCGGGAGATGTCACGGCAAATTGTAGGGGCCCAGTAGGGTCGAAGCCTACTGGGGCCATGGGTAGTGTGAAAACGAAACCCGGACCCTGGGACGAAGGCAACGAAGGAACAGGAGTGGGTTTGGTGTGACACTATCTCTCGCTCCGCCCAAGAGCGGGATTTGTCATAATATGATTTTCCCACCTAAAAAAAAAAATTCTATAGTAATTTTAGGACCTTCAATATATGGTTTAGTTTACCGACAATTATCAAGGATAATTAATAATTAACTGATCAACAATTTTTTTTTTCTATAAACCTATCCTCATTATAAATCCGAATTTATTTTGTTATGACGAGGTATGTAATAAATTCAACAACTATAATTTGTTCATTGCTTTGTTTAATTCCGGTAGCTTTGTTTTTAGTAAAATTGCGGTTATTTTTTAATTTATTGATTACCAAATAATATCTATAAAAAATGTTTGTTTTACCACCAGATCTAGTAAAATAAAAAAAAATCACGTTGTATTTGTACGCTAAAAATAGTAAATCATCAGAATGAAATCTCCATTTTAGCATGAAATTAGAACCAAAAATTTTACAAATTGTGATCCTGATTGAATGGTTAGTTGAAGTTTAAATATTTTAAAAAATATTGCAAAAGCAATGTGTTAAAAAAGATATGAATATGTTACAAAGATGGAGCAGTTAATAGACACAATATTAATGAGTTACCAGGGGGCCCTATGTGCAGAAGTAGTCATTGCCAAGCGTAACACAAGCGTGTCTTCGACATAGTCTTTAACCTTATAATACGCATTTTGGTTAGGACATGATTAGCATGAGTATTGAATTTTCCCTCGCTTTGTTCAGTTTCCGCCTTTGGCAGCTTGTTGTAAAAACGTACGCTGTTTACTAAGAATCACTTGCTGGTCTTAGCTAATCTCCATTTGGGTAATACAATTTCGTATTTTTGTTATGAAAAGCGCTTCTTTAAAGAGTCTTAAATTTTTACGAATATACAAAATACTTTCTAAGATATAAAGAGAAGGCAGAGTCAGTATATCGATTTCTTTGAATTTATTTCTGAGGGACTCGCGAGGACCTATTTTATAAATAGCCCGGATTGCTTTCTTTTGCGCTCATCAAAATTTGTTGATCGTTTACTAAATTTGGGTTCATAATACAATTTAAAGTGCAGTTATGACTAAAATAAGTTGTACCTGTAATTTTTAGTTTTCATTTTTTGGTTAAAGTTTAATTGTTTTGCTGTTTGGTTTTGGTGATTTTAGGTAATAGATGTTATTGGTCACAAAATTATTTCTGGTTTATTTAACCCTAATAAAAATTATCCTGGCATACTTTGTTACATTGGTGACGAAATCACTATTAAATCTTAACAAAAGAAATTTAAAAACCACCAATTTAAAAAGTAATATTTATGTACTTTATTTTGGCCTTCATAAATCCAAAATGAAAGTTGAATATCCTGAAGTTCTGTTTGCCACGTTCAGTAAAACCACCGGAAAATTTAAGTTTTTTCTTCAAAGCTCCACTTCAAACTTTTAATTACCACAAAATTTTTCGTCACGTAATACTTCTTATTTCAATTCCATGATACCTTGTCGGTGTAACTTTGTTCTTAGCATAATCAGTTACATTTCGTATTGTTTATTCATAAGTGATTTTTAGGGTTCACAAAGGGTAAAACGAGACCCTATTACTAAGACTCCGCCGTCCATCCGTCTGTCTGCCCGTCTGTCACCAGGCTGTCTCATGAACTGTGATAGTTAAGTTGAAATTTTCACAAATTATGTATTTCTGTTGCCGCTATAACAATAAATACTAAAAAACAGAATAATATAAATATTTAAGGGGGCTCCCATACAACAAACGTGATTTTTTTGTTCGTGTTTTGCTACGGACTTGGCCGGTTTTTTTTGTTGACCGGTGATTATTTGCTTCCTTTGAATATTTATTTTACTCAACTATACATATTAGGCGTGGGCAAAGTGTGTCATCTTTGTGATTGGAACATTTGCATCTATTCAGATGACCTGAACCTGAGAACTGAATAGATACAAATGTTGACTGAAATGTTCCGAAAGAAGTTTGTTTTCGTTAATTTAGAAGTTTGATTTTTTCACAGTTTCAAGGGACTGTAGACTTGAGTATATGGTTTTAATGTCAACTCGATACTGAGACAGACAGACAGACAATAAACTGATCCTATAAGGGTTCCGTATTTCCTTTTGAGGTACGGAACCCTTAAAAAGACCAATATATATCCGTGATCATGATATTAATGGATCCCGGAATACCGGTATTGAAAGCCCTATTTTCGACATAGCTCATAGACTGTAACAGAAAATACTAGTTGTTACTTAGCTTGTAGCTAAGAAGGGCCACGAGAACATTAAATGATGGAAGTGATATTCGCGTTTTCCACTTATGTATACGTTGTAACACAGCCTTTCACTTCAAAGGCATGCAAGAAGGTTAATTTCTAAATCTCATTTAGGTTTACTCGTGAGAGGCATTAATGTATCTGTTGTAAGACGTAGTGTTCAGTGGTTTTCGCTAGCCGACAGATCATAAAATAACTTACATCTACATGACATTAATACCTAATTATTAGCTTTCTAAGTGCCTAATTAATTGAGTGCTGTCAGTAAAGAGATAGTCTTTTATTTTCAGCTCGTATTGTCGTCACAGTAGATTACAATGACCGTAGCATAAACTTTGGCTTAGTTGATAAACCACACGTGTCAACCTAAGATAGAACATTAGATATTGTAGTACGGGATTGTTCGAATAAGTTACCACGGTCAACTAAAGGCACACAGATGGGTTTTAGACTTTTACTCTGGGTTTACCCCAACAACTAAAAAAGGTAGTAAATAAGCTAGGTATATTTCATAAGCGTTAGTGACAACTATTAATATTTGTATTATTCGATAAAATACCTATTAACCTATTCCTCCTTAATTATTTTTTTAATCTTTGCCTCACACTAGGAATTACTTCTACATCATGGTTGCGTTCACAAACATGTAAACTCACATACTTACACAAGATTCCTAGACCCGGAACATTGGTTTTTGCGGGAATCGAACCCGTGACACGCAGCTCAACCGCTGCGCCAACCGTGTCGTCAGTTACTTATTAAATTCTCGTGGCTATTCCTAGAGTGTAGAATTGTACCTAAGCGCAGAATTTGAAACGGATCTATAGAACTTTTTGTATAATCATAGTGATAAGTTAGAAAACTTATTTAGTTCTTATATCATACACATAAATATAACACAACTAAGCTATCTGTTAAAATTATTTATCCATTTCACAGATTTCGTGTCCCGCTCCCCCCCCCCCCCCCCCCTAGGAACCATGTTCTGTTCCCGCAGAAAACTAAAAGTAGCTGAAAATACTCATTAAACAGTAGCTATATCCCAGTGAAAGTCCCGCGAAATTTTGTTCAACCGATTCGAAGACGTATGAATTCCGTAGTTCGAAATTTCGTTCTGGCAGGAAAATGAAAAGTAGCCTAAGTTACTCCTTGTAACATTAGCTACCCATCAGTGAAAATCCCGGCAAATTAGTGGGAACAAACAGACAGACAGACAAAACAATTAAAAAATTACATTTTTGTTTTATTTATCAAATATAAATTTCACACTTTCATATATGCATTTAGTAAAAAAAATATTTTGATATTAGAAGCAGACATTTCAATTTTATTTGACTCCTGAAATACAGGCCCGCCTAGTTCGGGAGTCAGAGGCTTCATAAATTATCCCATCATTATTATGTCAATAAAGAATTATTATTATTATCATTATTATTATTTACGGTAACGGATTAGGTTATGTAAGTGACTGCTTCTGTTTACTTTAACGGTTGCTTTCGTAAATATCAGCCCAGTTTAACTATGGATTAAAAAGACGATTTTCATACGGAAAACCGTAACCATCACGCTTACCTACATTGTGCGGCCGATTTCAGACTTGACGGTAAAGGAAAACAATGATTCTCGATGATGTTATTAGTTTTCATTCAGAGCGTGAGTCAGTATGTGATGTGTGACAAACCAAATAAAATAACAAATTACTAACATATACTGTTGACTAAAACTGTGAAAATGTAGCAAAAATAATACGATGAGGATAAATCTGTCTCAAGCCTGAATATGAACAAAATAATTGAGCTGACATCGTTTGAATGTTCACCTTCAAGTTGAACCTTTGTGTTTCAGTCGTAAATGCTGAGGCCAGACTGATACAAAACTTACGATGACGATGTTATGACTGGCTCACTAACGACTACAATGTTTAGGCTAAAACACACATAAAATATTATTTTTGTCGATGTATGCAAGTGTTGCTTACGTTCACGTGCCGCCGAAGACGTTGGTGTAACAAGGTACATGTTAACTAGTTGTCGTAAGTGAAGTGTCCCAGTGCACTTGTGGCACCCGTGGCCCGTGGGCAGCAGAGGGGCAATAAAATATTCATCAGTCACGTCAACGTGACCCACACGTTACACGGTCTTAAGAATTGTAACACCTATTTATTGTTATTATTTTCTATCATTTTATGTACTGACTGCGGTTGTTCATTGGAATAAACATTACTTCTTATTTATGGTTATTATTTTTAGTCCTTAAACGTACACTGCTAAAGATGGGTCTACTACTATACCATGTCTAATATTGGTTCATGTAAAGTAACAGCTGTTAAAGCTATATGTTCCCAATACTTTAGTGCCTAATATAATTACTTAAATATAATAATTGAATAATTACAACACTTTTAATTGATGAAGGGCTAAACAGCTTACCAATAGACTTGTCTAAACATTAATTTCTGAAATAATTCTATGAGTAAATTATCTAAAAAGAATGGACATGGTAGTATCGGCCTAAATAAATTTGGTTAAAGAATAAATAAGTACTTAATTATTAAATAATATTGTTTATTGGTTTTTAAATAAATTTCTTGAATACTTTTAGTATCTATATGCGTATTTTTCTGGTATCGATATTCATTAGGCACATATCAAATCGTTTCGCTAAGATTATGAGCCAAATGTGCTATAAATAGCCCGGCTTGAGGCGTGAGTCGTGGGACTGGTGAGTTACTACTTACTAGAGAGTGGGCCATCGTGGAACAAAGTGCAGTATGTCAGCTAAGTCATTTCTTTCATAACACTTACGTAATGGACATAATAAAATTAAAGACCGTCGGATTGCAAGTTGCACCGACATGTTTTATGACCAGGAGCAAATTGGTAATATTAACTTGTTACCTACGACGGAATCATGTGCAATACATAACGTAAGAAATGTCACAAATATTCCAACTTCTGACTCACTTATTGATTCTGAATTATTGAATCATGCCATATTTTCACAAACTTTGCTTTGTTTGGACGTAAAACAATGTTATTTCAGGGAAAATACAACAAGGTGAAGCGTTACCATGAGTCGTTCGTAACAGTCAGCGTCATGTGATGATGACCAAAATACTGTTTACGGTTATTGTTAGAGGTAGGTATAACTGTAAAGGGAACTCAAATTGTTGTCCTTATTGGGAAATAGTTATGCCTGGTCGATGTAAAAGGCGTCAAGTATAAATCTTAAGGCCGTTCATAGCTACTATATCTAGAAATATAATTTGCCCTTGTGAACGCTACTGCTATCTACTGCTGTCATAAATGATTGGTATTCTGGTTTTCGGTTTATCTATTACTTTGATGTGGTGAAATCGGTCTATGATCCGTTAAAATTCCTCAATTTATCTGACAGCCATCAACGGAAAACGGCTTAGCTGAGTAAGAAATAAGGAGACTAATGAAGGTCTGTTGGGAAGGCTTCATCTGAATGCTGAATATAATTGGTTTACTGGGTGCGCGTGCGGTGCGTGCCGCCGCGACCCGGTTTCGTTAATCCGCAGCAAGTGCCGGCCCTGTCGATATCCTGCGGTCAGGCCGGGCCCTCACGTCTGCTCCATTAAACAAACATCGTGGTTAAAGGTGGGCCATGTCGCTTTCATATATCATTATTATATTTACATTAAATACAAAACATTATTCGGGACCAGAAAGATTCCCTTTTACGCTGGGTCATCAAAAATGAAAGATGTTTCCATAACACTTGACTGTAATGGAGCATTTAACTATGTATTTATATCGTTTCCAGCAACTGTGCCATTTTTCATTTTACTTACCAAAAATACGGTTAACTTTTTTTTTTAAAGCGTCGACACTAGAAATTATTTCAGTATTGTGGGTGCATTCACAAACATGTAAACTTCCATAGTTATACGAGACACCCTGAGCTGGAACTATCTGCAGGTCATAGAAATATTTGTTCCGTACGGGAATCGAATCCCAATAGCTCAAGTCTTAACCGCTGCGCCAATCGTGCTGTAAGTTACTTATTAAGTTCTCGTGGATGCAGAGTGTAATTTGCAATCGCAGAATTTGAACCGGATCTATAGAACTTTGTGTATAATCATAGCGATAAGTTATGTAGGTATATACGTATATATATACAGTATAAGGTCGGTTCTAATGGTTTGAGGTTACGAAATGGCTGTTACCACGGAATAAATGTATTGGCTTGTAGAGCAAACATTGTGATGTAGTAGACTCGACATCCACATATCTTGTCTAGTATTTGTCCATTAGTATCACAAATATATAGAAACCTTATCGATGTTACGTTCTCCTTAATATAGTGTTCTTATGTCGTTTGACTTATCCAAATAAAGGCGAGACCTTCACAAGAGATTACTCCTGAAACAGGGGCGTCGGCTTTTAGAAAATGTCATGGGTGCTAGTGCTCATTTGATGACTCGAAAAAGTGGCGAAGTGTGAGAAGGTAAATGCACACTGATCGACTGACAAATAAATAAATGTCCTACTAACATACTACTGCGTCCTAAATTACTAATTATGTTTGATAAAGATATAAAATTAAAGCATTATATAAAAATGAAACTAGTTTTTATTATTAAGAAATATTGTAATTTTTACGTAACTTAAAAGGCAATTACTGATCTGTTTCTTTTATGTCTATTGTCAGGGGTGCTCGAGCCCCCGAGCATTCATGCAGTCGGCGCCCCTGGGCGCAGTCACTGTCCAATACTAATATAATAAATGAGAAAGTAACTCTGTCTGTTACCTTTTCACGTCTCAGCGGCTGAATGGATTGGAATGAACCTTGGTACACGGGACATCATATCTTAGAAACATGGTCAGTGTGCTGATGTTCATTTTCCAAAGGGACTACACTTCCTGGATGAAAGTATTTTAAGACCTATTCTAGTAGGAACTTCACGCAGGCGAAGCAGCTGGCAGAACCTAGTATACTTTTCCTTTTATTTCTATGTGAAATAATATTTTAATGACCATTAATAATAACCTTTTGATCTCTAGGTCTAGTGTCTGTCATTTTCAACTAATATGATTTGCATATTAATAGCTTGTCGATGTAATTGTTATTGTGATTGTCTTGTCTCAGTGATTTGATCGATAGTCCTCTGTAATCTGCAGGCCATAGATCAAATTAATCATCTGATAATATCGTGCACATGATTTATATTGTTAAGACAATAGATTTGTTCTATGAAGGTTGTAGTTTATTTGTTTAGACGGACTCTTCTGGAAACGCAGGACTGTAAAACGTTTGACAAAAAGGACATGCTTTCTAACAAAACGGGGCAAATGCGAGTCGCGCTTTGAGGGATCCATACAAATTTACTTTATGAAAACAGTTTAATTTTCGAATTGAGTTACGAAGATTTTTCCAAATCGTTTTGTTCTTTACGTAACTACAAATTTACAGTGTTCTGATTTTTTTCCTATATTTATATTATAAAATCAAGGTATTAAAGTCCAAGAATCTTGGTCAACGGGACCGCAGACCTGAGTATATAGTTTTAATTTCAGCTCGATACCTCCACACGTTCCCGATATAAAGGGTCTTGACAGACATACAGACAGACGGACAACAAAGTGATCTTATAAGGCGTCCATTTTCTCCTTTTGAGGTACGAAACCATCAAAATATTTCAGACATAGAATAAACTGTAGATATATACATAACTAATTTATGGTAAAGATTTGGAAATGTGTGTTCGTTATCCTTAGCCTCATCTGATAAAACTGCGACAACGAGAAACGTTTAGGAGTGCAGTATAGGGTAAGAAGTCGATTCAATTGTCGTCAGCTTTGGGTCTTAACTTTGTCTAACTCGGACCACTCGGACACGTACCAATAACGTAATGGCGTGTAGGTACGATGCGATCGACGATCAGTTCTAATCTTGTCTCGAGGGGACCAGAGGTCAGGGAGAACTGCTTTCATGTGAAAATGTAAACAAATGAAATATCGTTAGATACGAGTAGTTAATATGATAAAAGTAATAAATGCTTGCGGCGTATCTTTTTGACCTTAATAAGATGAGTAATTTTCCTGTCAGTTCAACGCTTCTGTACAAGTCTGCATTTTTCGGTAGAAGTAAGTACCATCCGTACAACAAATTCTTTTGTTATGTAAATGGCTATTTCATAAAAGTGCTTTTAATACGTAAGTGGAAAAGGCATATTAGATGATAAAAACGTTGATATAAATAATATCATAACATTCTTAAGGGAAACATTCTTCGCCATTTAATAGCTCATTTATTTATCAATGTATATGACCCATATGTGTAACCCGAAATCGCTGGCCATTTGGTCCAATAAACAAAGGATATCTAGGGGTCATGCTCGCGCTGTGCGGTTGAGTTCCTTCCGGGGATCACGTCTCGTCAAAACAAAAAATATTAAGTGCTCTTGTACGTATAATTTAATTTTCCGATATTGCATGTCTCATTATAACTAGGTCTTAGTTTCCAAAATAATCTTAATGCTTACATAATATAAAACAAACTCCATCATCGTGTTTGTCTGTCAGTTCTTGATAAACTTAAAATTTACTGAAGGAATTTTGATGCAGGTTGCGCCAGACAGAGTAATTCTAAGAAAGGTTTAGGTGTAGATATATATATTAAATGCATTCCTATTAAAATTTCTAACAGCCGTACGAAGCTGGGGCTTTTCGCAAATTAATTAACTTCTTGAAATATGAACCTATTTGTCACAATATGGGATTGATTATATTTAACCTCCTGCTCTCCAAAGTCAACCAATGAAATCAAACAGAGACACAATTAGGACGTATTTAAAATATTTGAAGCGATTGCTGGAAGTCCGCTTCGTTCTGAAACTTTTATGTTTGATCTTTAGGAGTGAAATTAAATGTTACAACCCTCCCCCGGTCACACCCTTTGTGTATTGAAGTGGAACAACAGAACCGATACAAAACGGTTTTGTCAGGAAAATAAAAGTATAAAACTTCTGTGTTAAATATTTTTTTATCATGTTTAAGTTAACATCTGACATTTACATAATCAGGTACATTATCTTATTCACGCTTAAACATAATAGTAAAAATATGCATAGTATTTGTATATTTTTTACAATATTTTTTTGTATGGCAGCTTAGTTTTCATGTTGAAGTATTTGAAGCATGATACAGTCGAATGATGAGTTTGAAATACAATGAGAGTTCAGTTTTCTCACTACCTAGAATACTACGTAAAAAATCCTGAAAGAAAAAATGCTCTGGGTATCGGCGTTGCAATAAAGTCATAGTTTGGTGACCTGTCATTTTCAATAAGTTTATTATAGTACCTACTTTTTTAATTCTTATTTAAAATATTTTTTATTTCGCATAGGCCTACAGAGGCTCTTATAAAACGACAGAAGATAGTGAACGTGAAAGTGATATTTTCCATAGAGTTATAGTTTGTAAGACTAACCATTTTAGTAGATGTAAAGAATTAGAACTGTATTGTTTTTGTCATCAATGTGTTTTGCTTCGTAATCAGAAGTATAAGAATCTCTTCTGTTTAGAGAAGGTACCTATCTCATGTATTTGTAAATTCTCTATTATTCTCGATTCTCGTGGCTCCAGCTGCACCAAGCCTTAAGTTGTCTAAAGGACACTTTTTAATTGTCTTGATATACAACATAATTAAGTCTACCTAATGCAATGTTCTCAAAGAAAGCGTGAGATAACTTCGGAAAGGATTCTGGTTAGACATTGATTGGTTTTATATCCAAACAATATTTTAATTTGAAAATCGAGTAAAATTTTCCTCTTACGAAAACAATAACAGGAAGTAGGTTAATCTCCTAGAGAAAGCTGATTTTTAAATTGTCCTTGTTTTGAATTTTGTCTGTGTATTGCTTTGATAAATAAACTATTTTATTATTATTGTTAAATTCGTTTATTTATCTCAGGACCCTGATGTCCTGTACCTTTGAAAGGCGTACGGGGCCGAAACCAACTATCTAACAACTACTAACCGATAGCAGAAAGAAGAAAGAAGTTTAATTAAAACATTTAATTAATTCCCTAATTAGGAATTATTTTCTTTGGATTTAATTAGTCGTCATTTTAATGCTGTTTAAATATATCTATTTTGAACAGTTTTGAACATATCTAATGGTGGTCTGAACACCATAATAATCTATGGTAGCAATTTGACATTAGAAGCGTTGTTTTTTTGGTAGGAACTAGGTATAATTGGTAGTGTATATCTGGTCTGGGAGTGCCCATTTTTTAAACCTTACGAAATGAAATAAGATTTAGAGGGAAAACAGTAAAAATTTCAAGTAAGTCAACTAGTAGAAAATTTGTTAAAATTTAAACAACGGCCCAGTTTTCGTAGATTTAGTATTAGGTACTGGAGCAAAGGAGCCTACCATTCTACATTATAAAAATAATGCGAATATTTAAAACTATATATTATAAAAAAAAGAGAATGATTCAAGTCTGTAATTAAAAGTCCCACAAACATGACAAAAACACTAAAGCGTAGCGCTCTCTTTAATGAAATATCTCCCTGGTTCGTCGTGCGACCGCTAAATAAAGTTTAATATTAATATGTCGTCGGGTTCCACATACTCGTGTGCTAAAATTATGTTAAGTATTTTATTTTCTATCACATATTTATTATGGCAATGTTTTGAAATACTGGATCATTTTATGTGTAAGCTTTTGTCAGGTTTTGAAGAGGCGATAATAACCGGAAAACTTAATTACATGTTTTCGATTCTTTAGTAAGAATAGAAAACTTGGTATTTGATTTCTGGGTATAGTTTTTACTAAGTTTGTATAAAGCGTTAAATATTGATAAATAGAGAAATACTGAATCCTAACTTGGTTCATGTGTTGTATCTGTACAGGTAATTACATGAATAACTTCAATTTATATAATTATTAAGGTAACGTGGTACCTAACTTAATACTAAAAACATAACTAGTTAATACTTAGTAGTATATATAAAACAGATTCACAGTGGTTCACATCTAGGTCAGGTTATCTTCCAAAACCTAGTTGAATTAAGATATTTGAGATAGTTTGAATACACATATAACACTGGAATATTAGTTCGTACTCATACAAAAGTTTGATCGTTTAACAAGTAACAAAGTAGTCATGCTTTAATATGTGCTGGCATTGTTCCCTCTCATAGCGACGCTCATTCTTCTGACGGGTGTTGGGAAGGGTCGCGTGGGTAAGGGATGCCGAGGTCTGGCCGGGCGCGGGGGCAGGCGCGAGTCCGTGCTGGCCCGAGCTCGGAACTCATCGCCGCACTCCGACCGACCCGACGATGACGTGGAGTCGCTGCGACCGACGCAAACCTCGTCCTCTTCGTCTAGCTCCATCTCAGTCCATCGTCGACCTGAAAAATATAAAATAAATGTTTTAATTACTATGTCTTTTGTGAACGAGGACAATTTAATATGTTATATCGCCATATTTTTACCGTGTTGTTTTCCACGAGCCAAAACCAGATTTAGGTGAAGGCAAAATTATATTGATTATTATATAATAGTTTTAACAGAAAAGCAATTTTACTAAAACCTTGAATGGGGATGAATAAATTTAATTTAGATGTTGCTTATCGAGTTGTTCGCACTCTATCTACATTTTCCCACCGAGTGAAGGCAGTTTAATGAAATGAAAAAATCCGATGGGGTGGGAGGTACCTACAAATTAATTTTTGAATGAGGAAAGATAGCAATAAGGTATAAGTAGCTACTTGCTTCAAATCTTATTTCAATTTATGAACAGAAAGGTGCCTCCTCTGTGTTTACAATTAGGGCCACGTTTTTGGCGGGTTTTTAAGTGAAGTTCAGTGGTTGTTTTAATTTATTCGCAAATTGATTCCTATTGGATAAAGTGATGTAAAATTGAGAGCAGTGATGGCCGAGTGGTAACGGCCCCGACTTACGAGTTGTACATCGGTCACGGGTTCAAACCCAGCCAGGCGCATTACTTTGTGTAATTTATTTCTTCACCACTGCTCTCTAAATGGTGAAGGAAATCGTCAGCAGTGGGGACATTAAAAGGCTGATGATGCTATTATATGCTATATGATGTAAAATTGGTGTAGTTTTGTATCTCAAGTGTACAAGTATACTTTTTACAACTGGGCAATATGTATTGAAAACGGGAGCAATCTCGGTAAAATGATGAAAACGAAGTTGAGAATTTTATTTATTGTAGTATTGACTACCTCTGCGATGCTTGCCAAGAAGGATGACTCGATATATTCGCTGCCAAATACTGCAAAAACGTTATAATATGTTACATCCACTTTATAATGGAACTCAAAGTAACAGTGAAATTGACTACTAAAACGAAATACTTTTTTAATTGGACACTGGCATTTAGCACAAACCCTGCGAAGTCAAAAAATATGACCACAAAATTATTGTTCAAATTTTTTTTTTGTATTAACCCGACGTATAAGTCTAAGTAAGTAACTGAAATTTGAAAATTACATTGAATTGAAGTCTTACGTATTGCTATTTGCGTTCCGTGTTTGTCTTCGATACTTTCCTACCTATGTATATCCTAGGTATATTTAAATGCATTAGTACAGACAACAGACAGATGGTTGAATAGCTCGTATAAAACTTGATTGTAAATTCTTCACAGAAACAGAGTGATATTTATTTTCATAGCATTTTTATTTACATCATGAACTGGTGATAACAGCTGATAAATTTTATGGTCACGGATGAAAAAAAAACAAAACTGTCTAAATTTTTTACACATATATGCAATTCCACATGTCTTTTTACCACGACTCGACTTAGATTCATCCGATTGTCGGATCGAGCTGACGTAGGGAATCCCTCGTTATATTTTTCTAAAATGATTTTCGTCTAGTAGATACGAACAATACCGTATATTCCCATCCCAAGGGACCCATAGAACCTACATATCACCTCCCTAAAACCGGACGCATTATTATAACCGAGATAATAAGTCCCTAGCTGAAATGTCTAAGGTTATAGCGAACATGTTAGGTCAGCGTCGCCGCCTAATCCATTCGGGAAATCGTGAGGGGAGCTCTCTACTCGTGGAATGAGGGAGAAGAACTCTAATTATGTAATTTTTTGTCTTTATGTCCGCGTATCACAATTTCAGTAATGCGAGACTATTGTATTGTTTCCAGTTCCGTTGCACATTGAAACTAGGATGTTATGTTGGGTTTTAACTAAAAATATTTTATCTTCTCTCATATCGTAAACTTTCAATTATATAATCAAAAATAATGCCTTATTGACAGATTTTATGAACAGACAAGTGTAATAAAATTTAAAACATCGTTAAAATATGTAATAGGTACGTACATATAAGTCAATGATTAAATAGTTATTTGTGCAACAAGAGAGCAAAGTTGTTTTTTGCTGCGAGTGCTAATTTTGAGTCCCGAGCAAGCGAAAGATTCTTTGATTGAATCACGAGCGTTAGCGAGTGATTCTAAAGTAGAATCCTGAGCGAGGGGAGGGATTCAAAGGCACGAGAAGCAAAAAGTTTTGCTCTCGTGTAACACACATAATTTTTCACTTCAGCAGCGAGAACACATATTACTTGGGAAATAAAATAATTAACAGTAATAGATTTAATAATGATTTCTATTAAAATAAATTCTATATCTGTCGCTAGTTTTGCTCATATTTTACAATTATTTTAACATTCTTAATCTTATTTGTCACTATTTTATTTCCGCTGTTTTTTTAAAGCACGTTCTAAAACAGTCAATGTTGAAACTAGAAATGATTATTTAAAGGTTAAATGCCAGTTTAATCTGCTGCTACGAGTACTCAGGTACTCTTATTTTTGTTCAAATACAATAATAAATTTAATAATTTATTTATAAAAAAAACAGTTTTATATTTTACAAATATTTTCTATTTATTACGCATTTCCGAACGTGTTTTTCTTTGTGGTGGAATTTCAAAATCGGAATGTACTTCGAAATGGCATGTTTCTCACTCTCTTTTTTATAAGGGCGAGAAAGAGACAGAGTACAGTGCAGTTCGAATGTTTCGAATTGTATGGCTAAAAAAAAAATAATTAAAAAGTTACTTTGTATCACGCAGTGAACAAAATCGAGTTTTGCTCACTGTTTTCAAGCAGCAAAACCTACTTGTTTGAACTGCTGTAGTGAAAAAGTTTTTTTTATATAATAGGTACCTTCCATAACAACAGCTTGACCATAGAGATTTGAAATTATAGGATAAATAAAAAAAATAAAATTACGGATAAATTACGCAAATGGAGTTATTTTTTATTGAAGAATAGGTGACAACAATAATAAAAAAGAATATTATATGATCAAATTAAAAATTAAGTAATTATATGTGCCTATTATTATAGCTTTGGACTAGCTAAAGCTTACATAGTTAGTAGATGGGTACTAACAGAAGGGTGGTGCAGCGGTGGTGTCTGGCGTGGTATCAGAAGACGCTCTTGCCAGCGGCCGGCCCAGTGCCGCCGGATGCCGGTCACCATCTCGTCTTGACCACTTGTTGCTCACGCGCCAGAAACGCCGCGCGTCTCGGAATACACCCCACACCTAAGTCAAAACAAAACTTAAGTTATCTCCTGTCTAGCCGTAACAAAGAATGAAGAAGTCAGCTTCAGTATAACTAGATGCATTTGAGTACCAGCTAATAATCTCAGCGTCTGCCTATCTGACCGCAAAAGACGGTCAGGTATCGGCACGGATCTTGAGCGCTCGGCGAAAGAGTGGGAATCGCTTTGCGTACGCGTTTTATTTAAATAAAAAATGTAAACCTATTTTATTTTCTTTTTTTTTTACCTAGTAGCTAGTAGGTAAAAGAAAAAAGAAAATAAAATAGGCATAGGTACCTGTACCCTTAGGCCCTTTGGCAGGACAATGGTTGACTTTCAGGCTTTTATGTAATGATCGGTACCCACTGCTATAAGAGGTACTGGTTCTTACTGGTTCAACCCAAAATGGGCCGTCGACTGACCACGCCAAGCGTTGCTAAACCTTGAAGATCGACCCGCTTATGTGTCCAATGGGAAATCATCAAAAGACTCCTCCCGCTCTGGGTGGAGCGAGAGAGAACTTCAGACTTTTTTCTGACTAAAAACTATCTATGTTCCTTCAGTTGCCCTTTGCGATCCAAGAATAGGTAGTCACTACAAACATACATTGCAAGATACATTTCAGGTTCATTGACATTATCTTGATGCATCAAAACTATTTTCGTACGCATATTTGGAAATAATATTCTACAGTATCGATCCATTCACCGCAAGTAACATCGGTTAATTTAATAAACGGCAGCAGTTAAGATGCTGGGATAGCATCTGCGTTAACCGTAAACCACCTGTAAATGACCCAGGGCTGTAAATAGATATTTAATGAAAAACATACATAATAGTTAGGGGCAACTTTATGACCGTCCTGGGCATTTGTCAGTTCGTCATATCAACTATGCATACGGCCCGGTATAGAACAGAAAATAACCTTATGCTTTTATTCCTTTTGAAGTAGATAATTAAGTTGATAACCTACGGTAGCTGTGGGTCTTCTACGGTAATGAACGCTCGGTGTGGCGGCAGCTGTTTTTTATTTGCTGTATTGCATGTTATTAAATACTAGCTTTTGCCAGCGGCTTTGCCCGCGTAAAATAAATACTTCCCTCATTGTAAATTATAGGTAGCCTATATGTTATTCTGATATAGGTATAAGATTCTGTTAATTTTCATCCAAATACATTCAGCCTTTTGAGCGTGAAGGAGTAATATAATATAATAATATATAATATAATATTCCACAACTATCACACAACACCGTCTAGTCCCAAGCTAAGCAGAGCTGGTGTTGGTACTAGACAAATGATAAATATACTTATATATTTCTAAATACATACATATATAGATAAATTACACCCAGACACAGAACAAATGATCGTGCTTATCACACAAACATATTTTGTCCTGGGTGGGAATCGAACCCAATAATAAACAGATAGATAGGTACTGTTATCATCTCAGATAGAACAAATCATTTGTCCCATTTCAACGTTCAAGTTCAAGAAATACGCATTTATCTATAACTAACACCTACGAGGTGAATGATAAAAATAAAACTGAGTAGAGTAACCAGTATCATGCATGTAAACAGGAAGCGCCAATCTTTTTCCAGTAAAAAATAAAGGTTCCTTTATTATGTAGGCACTCGTATATTACAAGCATTTATTTTATTGCGTGACTTAACGCGTACAGTCATGTAGTGACACTGGGGAAGATAGGCAAATAAATGCTCATAAAGAAGCTACGGTAAGCTATTTACTAAAATCTAAATTTGTTTACAAGTGTCTGTATCAAACAGAAGACAAGTGTTAATAAATGAATAAATAGATATTAAACTTAATCAAGAAACTTTGGAAACTTGATTAAACTCCAACAAAAACGCCGATTATAAATGCTAAACGTTATTTTTTCCGGAAACAAAGATAAGTCAGAAGTTCTAAAACTAGAGGCTGAAAGAATTATTAAGGTTGAAGCCGAAGAATAAGAGGTTTCACAATTAAAGAATATTTGCGCATTTTTTGTTTGTAGAGCTTAGACTGAAGGATATGGATAATTTGTATTCACCCCACTCCTAAATCGAACATGTCAGTAGCAGACTTACGTATAAATTTGGGGGATTGCAAAGTTAAATTACTCTACACGGCCGTAACCGTAAGTAACTAAGTAAGTACGCACTTATGTAAATAAGCAACAAAGCCTCGTCATCTCCACCAATTCGGTTAAGTATCTACAAGGGTTTTCGAATCTGTGGTTTGGGACTTGAGGTCCAACTCTATCTAAAATTGATTTCAAAGACAGTGCCTACGAGTACATTATCTAAATACTTTATAAGGTACATGCTTATGATAATATGCAGTTTCCCAGTTTCGTGGACTGCCAGCCGAAGTGTTTTTGACTAGAGATCAGCCGTGTTCAAACGCAGACAATGTACTTGACGGTAGATACAAGATATATTTGCTCATTAGTTTTTTTGTTTAGCCTATGCTGTCCCACTGCTGAGTAAAAGCCTCCCCTAAATCCTTCCTTCACAACTTCCTTGAGCTACCTCGTACCAGCCTCTGCAGTAGGCGTCTCGTTAATTTCGCAATCTTTTCCTAGGCCAGCTTCGGTGGAATCATCCATACTCAGGCCCCACTTGGTGGGATCTATTGCCCAGCGTTCCTTTTTGCTTCCCCACAATAAAACTAATATTACGAAGAAATTTGTATCACAAAGATGTCGCCGCTGTTCAGACATAAAACATCCCGTGACAGACATAATAAGAAATAATAAAAAAATAACTCTGTTGATCGCGAACAAGGACACAAATCTCTCGTAACACAACACTACGCCGCTCTAGCTCCGCGCGAACTGCCCGCTGGCTTCGTGGTGTAACGTTATAGGATCACTAACAAAGTGATCTGTCTGTCTGTCTGTCTATCAAGACCCTTTATCTCGGGAACGCGTGGAGATATCGAGTTGAAAATAAAACCATATACTCAAATCAGCGGTCCCTTAAAGCTGTAAAAAAATCAAACTTCTAAGTTAAGGAAAAGAAAAGATACGTCCGTTTATGTCACAAAAACGTATACTTCGACACTCTCAAGGAAATCAAAAATTTATAGGGTACTTCCCGTTGACCCAGAATCCTAAAATTTGGTATAAAGCAAGGTCTTATAGCACAGGTATAGGAATAAATCTTAAAACAGTAAATTTGTGGTTACGTCACAAAAAAAACTTTTTGCAATTGGGAAAAATCTTCGAGACTCCATTCTGGAATTCAACTATTTACATACCAAGGTAAGTAGTTGTACGGAACCCTCAGTGTGCGATTCCCGCTCGCACTTGCCCAGTTTTTTTTTTTATCATATGATTCACTATCAATAATGAAGCACCGAAAATCATCGTAGCCAGTAATTGATCGTCACCATCCACCTCTTTGCGTATTCTCGGCAGATTGAGTTATGTTCGCCGAGGAGTCATGTTACATTACATGTTACGTTACAGCAGTCTGTACCCGCCTTTACACCCAGAATGCTGCAGTCAATTTATCTATATATATAAAAGGAGAAACTGACTGACTGACATATCAACGCACAGCCGAAACTACTAGGCCTAGGAACGTGAAATTTTGCACAAGGGTTCCTTTTGTGACGTAGGCGAGCACTAAGAAAGGATTTGTATGGAGAAGTTTACTTTCACGCGAGCAAAGCCGCTGGCAGAAGCTAGTCTTTGATAAACCCCAAGGCAGAACTTTTGCTATTCGATAAGCGCCTAGGTTTAAGCATCGTAGAGTAGGACTGGTAGGACACATATATAATTATGGGAATTTCAATTAACGAAATTGTTAACAGGATCAGGACGCATTTTTGGTAGCGCTACTGTGAGCTTTAAAGTGTTGCTCTCATAATAAAGGTACAGAAGCTTTCATTCTACTGAATGTTCAGCTTAGTGTGGGATAGGAGATAAACCTTTTGACTTTGAGGTACCGTGATCCGAATACACTTAAGCTTTTCCTAAGTTTTTCCGAGTCAAACCACTCGTAATGGTATAGTGTGTTACAATGGAATACATCGAATACATACCTAGTTAGAAATAGATTTGATCCTCGAAGACGGTAAAAACGTGGTCGTAAATAAATACTTGTCGCGTCTTTGCGAGTTGTAAACTAGGTAGGTTCTATGTAGGTAATATATCTACGTAAACTAGGTAGGTATATCTACTTAGTTAAGGCATTAGTGTTCTGTGGTTAAGGCCCATGTCTCGTGTATCAAGATAGGCACTATTTTAAGTCAATAACATTTTACCCGTACCGATATTACTACTTTTTTTTTGACACCTGATGGTAAACGATGATGTGGTCGATAATGGAGCACGCTTGCCTAGAAGTGACCTGTTTTCTCTTTATATAAAGTCTCCTTGGTTGTAGCTATCAGGAAACATTAGCTTTACCCACGATAAAACTGCGAGCAGTAGGCCTCAAAACACTAAGATAAAGAAGACATTGGCCAGTATCATTCTTCTCCGTTATTGCTACCTATAAGATAAAATTTATTTTTCTCCAATTATTGGCTGACGAGAGTAGAGTTTTGGTATCCATTATTGCAATAACAGATATTTTGATTGTCTTCATTAACAAAATTTATGTCTTCGATATTCCTCTGAAACATAATGCCATAATAATATTGGTTTTATGTAATTTAGTTGACCGAGGCGTTATTGACATGAACGGTGTTTGCGAATTCGGACGACAGTGTGAAAACGTGGGTTTATTCATGCGGACGTACCAAGCTGCCGCACTTCCGATGTTTACTACTAAAGGCAAATACCGAACGAAAACTATTTTCTCGGTATAAAATCCTGAAAGCATATACGGTGAAAACTGGAGAACTAGGACTTCAAGGGACCTGCAATTTTGTCTCAGTTAAAGAGGTATTCCACTTACCCAGTGTTTCAGATGTACAGGTATAAATAAATATCTGTCTCATTTACAGAGGTTTCCCATATTAGAGGTGAGAATAGAGGTTATTTCAGAAATTACGTATTCTATGTATTTACATAAATATTTACGTATACGATTTTGCTGCAATGTCTACCTGAAGGTTAAATTGCTAGTAGATTTTTTAAACAATCACACCAGCTAGCTAAAACAGCAAAAAAAACCGTATTAAAATAACAACATAACATAGAATAAAAATAATGGAAAATTAATACTTTCTCCGTGCCTTTGTTTCTTTAATAGCAGTCTGTAACGTTCGCGTAACTTCATAGAGCTTGCCGGGAACGGCATGGAATTTTCAATTTTAACATAATTAAAAATCCTTTTCTTACAACATGTCAAGCATCTAATTTAGTGGAAAAGCATTCCGATTTCTAAAAAAGGAGGAGGTTATCAATTCGGCAGATTTTTTTTTTACCTCTGAAGTCAGAACTCCGTCGTTTATGGACCGATTTGCGATTTTTTTTTTGTCCCAGATTGGTCCTATGGTAATAGTAAAAAGATCAAATTTATTTTAATTTTTTGTCGGTGTTTCTCGGTATTGTTTGTTTCTTATTTAACATCGACTTCCGAAATTAAAATGATTTTGTTTGTTTAGTGTTTTTAGTGAAATCGGTTATTTTTTTAGAAAGAAAAGTTTTTGTGAAAAGTTTTTTCATGAATACTTTCCGAAATATTATGTTAACTTAGTTGACTCACAATATTTTCGCGTCTAGGTGTGCTCTTGGAGTAGTTTAAACTTTAAACATGCATGAATGTTGTTGTTGGGAATGTCGGAATTTAATTTGAATACTGTAATTGTGAGGAGAAGCGCTGACGGTGGCATATGTTTTTTAACTTGAACCAAAATAAGTACTATGCAGTTCTTATTCACGATATTGTTGTAGTAACTTGCCTGATCAATACTTTCTCTGACGGAGATCTCGTGGAAGCAGACGCAGCCGATCTCCTTGCTACGTCGCTGGCCCTCCTCGGTAGTCACCATGCGGTCACCCATTTGATCCACCTTGTTGCCCACCATCACCACCGGCGTTTCTATGGCACTGTCCTGGAAACAAAAAGGTTAGGTTAGTTTTATGTTAGTTTTAAATTAATTACTTATAGTCTTACGGCTAGTAATAAAACATACTCCTGTGAATGCTGTTTTGCATTCGGTTTGAAATAAACTAGGTATCTTCAAAAACTTTAGAGGACTTAAATAAAATAATCGTAGGATCTTGCATCTTGCACCTATATTAGATTCATTATAATCAGTGCGTTGCGTGACGGAAGACAAACAGAACCTTCTTACACGCAATAATGATTAATGAAAGCCATAAAAACAATCTTCTGCTTGACAAAATAATAAGTAGGTAGAAGCTATCGTTACCATGAAAATAGATTTTTCATATAAAATTTATAAGATAAACTCTGTCTAAGGTCATTTATTGATTTAAGTTACCTATGTAGTATTCATTTAAAAATGGTGGTATTACCTATTTGTGCAGAGCCAACTATAGACGAATATAAGGTTTTATGCCTTAGTCAGGTGTGTAACACTTCAACCTGATTGCGAATTAATGGAACGTTAAAGTTTGTGAAGTCGATTCGCTGGCTGTGACCCAAAACTTGTAAATGTGTTGCTATGCTTCACAGACAGCTTAGGTAGTCATTTTAGAAAAGAACATGATTCAACTTTTAATTTGTTCTTCGATTCTCAGAAGTCGGGATGATACCCAATTAGCGACGAACTCATGTTCCCAACAGTAACCTAAACTAGGTAGGTATATGATAAACTAAATAGAAATAAGTTACAGAAACAAAGTTACAGAGCTACAATAATGTAGCTCCGTAACATTTAATAAACTAATAATAGTTTATTAAATAAACTAGGCCTATTAATTTCGACAGCCAGTTCAGCTTATGTTATAGGTATTTGCGCTAAACGTTAATATGTAAAGGTGAACCCAGAAATGACACATAAAAAATAAAGAACACAATCGTTTGAAGCACGCTCCTTTAATATAAACTCCTTTGTTTATTTATTTTCTCCATCGATTGGCGTCAAGAACAAGATCACTCGACCTCTTTTAAAATAAATTGTAGCCTGTATCAGTTGCGTAAGAAAAATGGAGTTTTAAAATCGATTATTATCATAGAACCACTTGTATCTTAAACCTATTTGAAAAATATCTACTTTATAAAATTTCATTAGGTAGGTATATCTAACAATAAGATAAGGTAAAATCTAAATGTAAAGAAAGTTGTTTAGTTGAATAAAAGTAAGGGTTCCGTATTCAGCATTTCAATGATTTGATGTGCTTTGATCTCCGTCCTGTAAAGTAGGTATCTAAAGTAAAACTGATTGACTATATTCAACACTGTCCGAAGGCCATAAATAGTAGCATAATGGTTGATTGAAAAAATCTGACCTTTGCCGAAGACTTTTACCTCAATAATTGATTGGGAAAGTTGGAAGTAGGCATTTGGGTTTACCTATTAAACTTTTTAGTACCCACGATGATGGTACATCGTTAATTAATGTTTCTCCTTAAATCCTCAAACAAGCGGTAAATCTTTTCTTGAAAGCAGCAGTGCGTGACTAACCCTCATGGAGGAAGCGAGGCGGCGTCTCCTCTTGTTGTAGTTGATGAGGAATTTGAGCCGGTGGCACTCATCAAACGAGCATTTGTCCGTGACCGAATACATTAGAATGAACGCCTCCGCCCAACGTATGTTGCTCTCGAGATTCGCATATTCACTTTCCTGAGTGCAATAAAAATACATTCATGAATCATCGTGTTTATTTTTATACTGTAACAAAATTAATATCAGTTTGTTTAGTGCAGAATTGAGTGATAAGAGATAGATTTCGTACGTAATAAGCTTTTAGATAAATGTTTAGACTACTTTTTTAAATGTATTCCGAATCTTTTATTTGTATAATAAAATCCACAATGTTATGTCAGTGTGTAAACTTACATGTGAATCTCCAGCGGAATCCAATATTTCAAAATAAACCATCTCGTTATCAATGACGGTTTGGAATGCGTAGATCTTCTCTAAATTGGGGTCGTATTCGCCGATGAATCTTCGTGTAATGAATCTTACTACAAGAGCTGAAAGTGAAGTTATCTATAATGATCAAAACATTTACGTTACACAAAGGAGTTTAGCATAACTTTTACTTGAGCCTTGAGTTAAAAGTTAAAGTATTTTTTCGTGATATTAGATATTCAAAGTTTCAGCCTACCTACTGACCCAAACCTACTGAAAATGTTTTTTCCTGTACATGATTTAGAATACTATTTACAAAACCCAAAACTAAATTATAGCTCCACAAGTTAGATGATCTGCAATAAGTATAGAGGTAAGAATTAGTGGGTTATATGTATACGAGTATTTCTATGTTACCTGATTTCCCAACTCCTGACTGTCCCAACACCATAACCTTGAAGGGTTTGGGTTTAGGATATAGCACGAGCTTGGCAAGCGAAGTCTTGGGTGACGTCGTGGTGCTCATCGCCACTACAGCAGTCATTATACGCTGGTGGCCACTGCTCACTGTGCAAGTGCATCGGTGTATGCTGACCTAAATGGGACATAAGATATAATAAGGACCCTCTTATTTATAGAGTTAAATGCCAGTCTGAACTATTTAACAAAAAGGTTAAATATTATCGAAGTCGAGGTTAAATATTATCGAATATTATTGAGATAAAGTACAGCAGAAAAGTTTTATAAACCATGCAGCTCTCGACCCAAAGTTTCAAATGTCGGTCAAGCATATCTGGAGTATGGTCATCCTGAATATAAGTACCCAAGTTGCGACTTCTTAAACTGGCAGGATAAGGTATAGTTTGGCTAAACAACCTTCATGTTTTTACCCCACGGTGTATAGATGGCAGCGACCGCAAATTGCCATTGCATAAAATGTTAACGGCCTCGTTTGGCATGGTTTGCGATCGAGTTCCCGCCTGTGATATTTTTTATGTGCGCCGTATCTGCTTTACTACCAACAATGTATCACCTTTGTGCACCGATTAATTTGTATAACCCAAAATATACGTTAATTTTTATTGTGTGTTGACTCTCTCTCTAACCAATGTTATAAATTTACTCGCAGAAAATAAAAAAAACGTGTGTGCAAACACCAACATAGTAGGTCATTATAACTTCGTAAGATATTCAGCTATCTGGATAGTCTGGATGCCGACTTAGACACATCTAAGTTAGTTACGAGATATCGACTAGGGAAATTGCTTGTAGCAAGCAATTTCCGACGACGATTGGCGTGTTTTTGGAAAACCGTAAAAAACGACTGGAAAAGCGAACTCTTGCCAGCACCTTACTCGCGTGAAAGTAGAAAATATATAGACTATGCACTCAGTGATAAAGTATCATTTTATTGTACTCGAGAAAGAATTTTAAAGTGCTCTAGTAGTTTTTTTTGAGTTTATTCATCACAAATAAAAATGCAAATCAGGAAAGATTTGAATTTCATACATTTTATAATATTAGTATATGATAATTTTAGGTGTTTTTTTCATTGCTCAGATTTATTCACGGTTTTTCGGTCTGTCTGTCTTTCAAGACCCTTTATCTCGGGAACGCGTGGAGGTATCGAGTTGAAAAGTCTGCGGACTCTTGAAGTTGTAAAAAAATCAAACTTGTAAGTTAACGAGAAAATAATATACTTCGGTTTATGTGACAAAAAACGTACATTTCGAAACTCTCGAGGAAATCAAAATTCGTTAGTTTTGTTGTTGTAATACTAGTAATGCTACGAATTGTCATGGTACTCATGTAGCATATAGCAATGTTTTTTTTCAATATCGGCTTTTGCACTGACAACTAAGTAGATGCTCAAGATGCGAGCACATAATCCAGGTCAACCTGACGATATTCATAATGTCACAAAAAATAACGCATAGAAAACTTTTACTGTTTTTGCAAGCACTTTCATCAATTTTCCGGTACTTACCTAATTCATTTTATCGCACGTTCAAAACTGTTTTTGTATTAACGTTTTGTGTATTCTCAAATCTCTCGAGAACTGGTGTAATAGAAACAAGTGAGTGTATTTCAAGGGCTGAGATGAAAACAAATGTCTCTACGATTTTCCAAGCTACGTAGAATGCGTAGTTGTTTATATAGCGCTGTCAAGTGGTATATTATGTACGTAGGTACCTGCTTACCTGGGTGTTTTTCCTACCTATATATACACCTCTTATGTACCCAGTAGTTGGCAGCTACAGCAATTTTTGTTTCTAAGTACATTATTCACGTCTATATCTTATCGTGAATTGGATTTGGTTTCAGCAATCAATAAATATACATATACCTAGTGGTTCTATAAAATTTCAGTAATGTGAAATGTAAAGTAAATAGAATTTACCGTAACACTTTTTATCTACACCTAATCTTTATGTATTATCTTCTTGTGTATGTATATAAGGCAAAATCCTTACTGACTCACTGACTCAAGAACGTCAAGTCGTCTTGAACCTAAATCGCTGAAATTTTGCATAGAGGTTCCGTATATGATGTGTACAAAGAATATTCTCTCTATTAAATTTTCCAAACTTCGCTCCCTAAGGGAATGAAACGGGGGTCCAAAGTTTGTATTTTCTATATAAATTGCTTGTTTTACATAAAAGGCTTTGTCCTCGCTTACTGAGTGATAGATCAACGCACAGCCTAAATAAACCCCTAGTCGTAGAAACGAGAAATTTTAATGAAGTATTACTTAGGTGTGTAAGGCATGCGTTAAAATTTTTTTTTAGAAAATCCACGTGGAAAAAGGGGTTCGGCATGCCACAATTATGGCGGTAAGTCCCCTCTTTGAGGCGTGGTTGGAAAAACCTCACGGCGTCACACGTCACACAAACAACACGGCAAGTTCGGGAAGTTCCTGCACTGGATTCGTGCTGAAGCGACGCCCGGGTGTCGCCACTGTGTGGACCACCTGGAGGACACGGTGGAGCATACGGTAGAGGTGTGCCCCGCTTGGGCAGAGCAACGCCGTGTCCTCGTGGGGGTGATCGGCCTTGGTACAGGCCATAGTCCGAAGAGAAGCAGTAATGCTAGTAGTACACGCGCGAGGCAAAGGCCCTCGCGCCTCAGTCGCCGGGATTCCGATCCCGATTTTCGGCCACTGTAAGCGCGGGCTTGCGGACTGCGACCAATGGTTAGCTCGCCGTCCGACCGTCCGGTAACCGTCTGGACCGAGCCCAAGTCGTCGACGCGCGCCTCAGGGAGATGTCAGCAACTGTAGGGGCCCAGCAGAGTCGAAACCTACTGGGGCCACGGGTAGTGTGAAAGCGAAACCTGGGACCCTGGAACAAAGCCAAAGAAGGAACAGGAGTGGGTTTTAGTCAGTAAAAGTCTGACACTATTTCCCGCCCCGCCCAAGAACGGGATTGGTCATTAGATGATTCTCCCACCTAAAAAAAAATTGGTTGCCTGTAAAGTCGGTATACGGGCGAAAGTTTTACGTGACAACGACTTTGAGTGGTAAAATAATTTTAATGTGAATATTCATTCGTATAGTAGGACGCGTGCCTTTCACTTTTTATGTCTGTCTCTCTCGCTCTTAGGCGGGCTAACCATGCCCGAGTGGAAGGGACGCGTGCCTCTCACTCGCTCTCATTGTGAGCGCATAACGTGAGCGGAGCGTAACGCAGTTTCTTGAAGTGTCACCCGGCAAACCAATTTATAAGACGTTGTCACGTCAAAAAAGTGGTTTGCTTGCCCTGATCGACTTCATACTTTTGAGTTCAACGGTAATGTTGAGTTTGAAATTCAACAGTATTAATTTGCTGCAAGTCCTGATTTTGAGTCTCGCAAGCGAAGGTCTCAATTCTAAAGCAGATTCTTGAGCCTGACGAAGGATTCAAAGGCACGAGATGCAATAACTTTGCTTTCCCCTAAAATAGTAGATTGAAAAACCGTTTGTAACATCTATAATAAATACTATCCTCATCGCTAGTTTCGCTTACCTTTTACAATTATTTTAAATCATAAAACGTTACGCCTAACTTTTAAATTAGAAATAATTAATTACAGGTATCAGCTCCATCTGATGCAAAAATAAGTATTTATTCTTATTTTCGTTTAAATACAATAATAAATTAAATAATTAACTTCAAAAATATAAATGCTTATTTTACCAAATAACTTTCGCACGCGTTCGCTCTCTCAGTCTTTCTATTGTGTCTCTAATTACGGTATTCGAAAAGTTAATTTTAGGTTATTACCCGTTTCCTAACGTTTTTTTTTTGTAGTCAAATTCTAAAATCGGAACTCGAAATGGTTGGCTGGTTTTTGTCAATCGCTTTTTTATAAGGGCGGGAAAGAGACAGTGTTTTAGTTTTGCTTTAGCGAAGCTAACAAAAAAAAGTTTTCAGTGCAGTCCTAATGTTTCCAATTGTATGGAAAACCAGGGCAAAAAAAAGACCTGCATCATGCGGAAGGTAAGGACGCCGTGTTGTCTTTCCAGCCAGAGAGGGGACTAACCGCCATAATTATAACGTGCCCATCCCTCAATAAGTCTGCGACCAGTGGTAAGACCGAATGAAAGAAGTTTAGCAGTAAGGCTTTCGTTCCAGACCCTATCGAAAGTCTTCGAGATATCAAGGAAGACGATAAGCGTTTCCCCATACTTCTCGATGGCCTCGCTTCAGATGTGAATGGCATACGCTAGAATGTCCCCAGTAGACCGATTTCGGCGAAAACCGTATTGCCGGTCACTGAGGATGTCGTTAGCTTCTAGGCATGTCAGAAGCTTCTTATTAAGCACCCGTTCCATACTCTTACAGAGGATGGACGTAACAGATATGGGTCGGTAGTTTGCCGGGTCAGCCCGACTGCCCTTCTTGGGCACGGGCTGAACGTAGGCTTGCTTCCAAGCCATCGCATTTTTCCGGTCTCATATGTTTACTACCAGCGGGGTATAACCCGCCCGCTCAACGCAGCGCTTAGGGGATGTATTTTGAAAAATCCCTTTTTATTTTATTGTTTGTATACATACATCATTACAGGAAGGCTGGTGCAATATTTCAGCGTTCTAGGTCCAAGGGTTTGGGCTTGGCGTTGATAAGTCTATGAGTAAGTCAGGACTTCGCCTTTTGCATGCGGACACGGAAACTGTGCTCGTCAACCTAACTACAGATTCATGACCATGAGTTTTCGTGAAATTAGAATATTTACGTCTTTTATTGTAGCAAACAATTAATGTAAATACCTAAGCAGAAATTGAAATATATAAAAGGAGAAACTGACTAACTGACATATCAACGTACCTACAGCTGAAACTACTGGGACTAGGAGCGTGAAGTTTTGCACAATCTTTCCTTTTAAATTGTAGGCGAGTACTATGAGCTAAGATTTTCCAAAATTCACCCCATATGGGGATGAAACGGGGTCCAAAGTTTGTGTGGAGAAATCTTCTGTCACGCATACGAAACTTCTAGCAAAATCTAGTTATGTATATAGTTAAAGTAAATTGGAATTCTGCTCCCAAAAAAATGAAACACTTCATAAATAACAAATAGATAGCTACTAAACGATCGGTGGAACTATCATCAGCAAACGTTCCTATATGAAACAGAGACTCAGGTCTAAATTCAGTACAAGGCCGTTGCGGTATCAATCGGATACCGGATAAATTCATAGATTAAGAGTATATAAAAATCGCTACCGACAGACAGTGAAGATACACAATTGTCTACGTCTCTAAAAATTAAAACATATCGAATGCTAAAGTCCAAGGTAAAAAGAATGTAGAGAAATAGTAAAAATGAACTAAATGGATTGATACCCCAGATCTGCAGATTGCTATTCCATATTCTAAAGAAATAAAATGCAACAGCTCTGTCTGACGTCTGTGTGTCTATCGACGTGTAAATTGTGATGAATCAAATTATTACAACAATGAACGCAGACATTCGTGAATGGATAACGTTATGTAGATAGGCGACAAAGAGACATTTCTTGGTATTGAGATTACACTTTTAACAAAGTTTTACAGCGACTAAAAAACACTTGTGTTCCAGACGTGCTGTTGATTTATTTACATTTACAAAGCTTTTAATATTTAACTAGTGGTGCATATTATATACGTGTAGATATGCTCTGTACTTACGCGATAGTTTTGTATTTTTATTGTTCTTTAGACAAAAATAAGGTCAACATTTTAAGTCTCTAAAAGAAAATTAAACATGGGTTCTAATTTTTTATTTTTAGAAGTAACCTACTACCATGTTTTACGACATGGTGTTGGTATTTGTCCCTTTTTTTAGTTTGCTTAACATATTGTACGGGCATTTCGAAATTCATGTTTTATAGGCATAGAAACAATTTGTTGCTGCAAGTTCCAAACTTTCAGTGCTTCGTGAGTTGCTCGACCTCGTAGTCAATTTGTCACTCAGTCAATGTCTGTTTTATTGGAATGGGAAAATCGTTGACCCGATGTTTAATGTGTTTATATTGAATTGAGAAAGAATAACACAAAAGTTACTTCGAAGTTAAGTAGTATTTTATTTCCTCAGTTATTTCTTGTTAATTATGTACTTATACACAAAGGTAGTTAAAATGTGGAATGTATAATTTTTTTATTTAATATGTAGACGGTATTGGTGGGTGGTAGCCCACCAATATCGCCTGGACCTGGTGTACCTATATGAAAAAAAAACTCCGGTCAGTAATATTCTGATACCTATTGGTTTACAGACAATTTAATGAATTCAATGATTTTCCTATTAAATTTAAGTATCTTCAATCGACAAGCCTGCGTGCTAACGAGTAAGTTTTCAATTAAATATCACTGTACCTATCTCAGTTCAGCCTGTTATCCAGTCAACCGACATAGCCTGCCAATAATCTAGTTATTGCTGGAATTTTTGATAACTCTGCCACCTCGTATAAAAATATATAGGTAGATACCTATCAAAAGTAAAGTTTTAGATAGGTAAGATGAGCTTTTGTGATGAAGATGTAAGTAGTTAGTTAGTTTAGGTCTTTTTTTGATCACAAGAGTAATAAAAAGAAAAATGTTTTTACTAAGTAAATAAATTCCTACTAAAAGACCAATCCGGAGAAGAGTAATTTAGAAATATTAGTAGTAAATTGACCAAAGTAAAGATGACCCAGTAATTCAACTTAAATCTGATCATGATCAAAAGGAAAGCAGTAGGTAGTTAAATAAGGTATTCTCAGAAATACTTAATTGTTTACGATAAGTGAGTAGGTAGTTGTTTATTTGCGGAAGCTTGTGTATCTTTCGTTTAAAAAATTGTAATCTTCGTTTTACTCTGACTTTTTATACAAATCCACACGTAGGTGGGTACATACGCAACAATGAATTATTTTAACCAAAGTACGCGGGCATTCTTTAAAAGCAAGTAAATCCACAAAACTGCTTGTTTAAAATTTCTTTCCGAAGCATTAGGTAGTAGGAACGAGATGTAATTTCTATTGAAAAGCCATTTTGCGTAAATGGAAATAAAACGTCTACAACTCTAACATTAATTAAGCTGAGGTACAATCAGATACAAAAGCGGTTAACCACTTTTTGGCTTTAATAGGAAAATAGAGAGAAAGTTCATTGAACGAGAGTCGACGACTCAATATAACGTATGTTTGTTTAGATTTAGACATTTATCTTAATGCCGGTAATGCCGATCAGCGATATTATAATAGGTACCTGACGTTATTTGGCAGTCTACTTATTTATGAATCAAAGGAAAGTTAGATTTTCTTCTTATTTTTCCTAAAATAAACGATTAATCGATAATTTAAATCTAAAGGTACTTACGGATCAAGATGAAATGATTGAAAGTAGAATCATATTCCACACAAATATATTGAAAACACTTGAACAAAAGTTAAAAATACACCTTGAATTTAATATAAAAGATGAATGGATACTTCTTCGTGGATACTAGAAAAATATTGCTGAATAACGTTAAAGGTACGTGTTGATAGAAATAGTGTTCGTTTCCGAATGTTTTGTGGTGAAAATAACTGATGATTTCGTATGGATGCGGAGAATGCGGGCGCGATCGCGCGCGGGCTCAACTCGAATGACTATTGTCGTCGATGCCTCCCTCGCCGCGCCGAGAGGGCTGCTGCGTGAACTCTGCGATATCAACGAGGATGTGTATTTTTGTTTTGATATTAAAACTTATTACTTATACATACTTAGAGAGCAAGATACGTCATCGTGTACACAACAGGCGCCACGTTTCAGGAAATTAGACTATACTTTTCAATTGAAATCAATCAGCTTTTTTCGTGTCATACTTTTTGAGTTTTAGGATCCTAAGTGTGTAAACGCAAAAGTTTCTAAAAATATATATTTCTATGATAGTTACTGCTTTAAGATGGATTTGGATATCTACATTAACAACATAAACATCAAACCCGCAGGGAGACGATTCATAATTTTCCAGGCTGAACTCAATCATTTCGGTTAGGCCAGTCTAGTATTTAGTTTATTTACGGCTATACCTACTTAAGTTAACCACCTAGGTCGTCAAGGATGCCAGTAAACCCAAGGGCCCAACGCTATAATGTATTGTCAACAGGCCAACAGGTAGCCGTACGGTTGTTATTGATTTTCATATAATTATGTAAATAGGCACATATCATAGATATCCGTGGTACATATAGTAATGCCTTCTTTAGGAATATGCAAGAACGAGCCGAGAACAATGGAAGGAATGTAGGGAGGCCTTTGCCAAGCCATGGTACAGTACAGGCTATATACACCAGGCCACTCAGAAGGTTTTGCGAAAAAAAATTTTTATGTAGGTATGAGGCACTGGCCACTTGTAATTAGTATGAAAGCTTTGGTTATTTTTACAATTGTTAAGTGTTGTAATTTATACAATATACAATTGTTCGAATTTTGAATTTCCCTCCACGATTTTCGAGAGCCAAATCAAATGCCGGAATCTGTGTTGTGTGTGATGGCTACAACCCGGGAATCTTTAAGTCGAGAGTGAATTGGTTACTTCTAGGTAAGCGCGTTCCATCGTCGACCGCATCGTCGCTTTCCATCAGGTGAGATAGCTGTCAAGCGCGAACCTATCAAGAATAATAAAAAAAAATATCGTGTCTCATTTAAAAATGGATCTGCATCGAGAACATTTTCGTGCGATAATTTTCTACAATTTAAAATGTGGCCTAAAACCTGATAAGTCATTTGATCGACTTCAAATTGCTTTAATGGATGAAGGACCTTCAAAACCAACCATCTACTGCTGGTATAGCAAGATCGGTCGCCTTACTTTGGGGGATGAACAAAGGAGTGGTCATTCTACGACGGCTGTCACGAAAGAAAGTGTGCTGGCAATAAATAAATTAATTCAAGAAAACAGGCGAATTACATACGAAGAGATTCAGCATACACTGCAGATTGGTTCGGGAAGCGTTCAAAAGACACACGAGCACCTTCGCGTGAGGAGGATAGTTTGCCGCTGGGTGCCGCACCACCTCACCGAAGCTCAGAAGCAGGCCCGTGTGGAGTGGTGCCTTGATATGATTAAAAAATTTGAAGCAGGCTCGTCTCGGCGCGTTTACGATATTGTGGTGATGAAACCTGGATTTATCGATACGATTCAGAAACAAAGCGTCAGTCGACAGTTTGGCTGTTTCAAAACGAACCAACGCCGATCGAGAAGTGCAGGGAAAATTTTGATCGCTAGTTTCTTCATTTTGACGGGGTACCTCAATTCACAAAATATATACCACAAAAAGCCTACCAGAAGTTTTGTCTGCAATGAGCAACAAGCGACCAAACACCGGGCTCCGCGAGCTACTGCTTCACCATGACACCGCGCCCACGCACTCTGCGCTTAAAACGATGGACTTCCTGTACACCACACCGGTCAGTCTTAGGGCACCCTCCTTACAGTCCTGATCTGGCACCGTGTGACTTCTTTTTATTCCCTAAAATAAAAAATCTGCTGAAAGAGATACAGTTTTCATCGCCGGAAGACGCGCTCGGCGTTCGATAAGGCCGTGGACGAGGTGTCTGCGGCGGACTGGAAAAATTTTTTCGAAAATTGGTTCAGATGCATAAAACATTGTATAGAACCTGGTAGAGAGTGTTTTGAAAAGGTTTAAAAAAGTATTTTATCCATAATTTAATAATACAATTTATTTCAGATTTCTCCATAAATTGTTAGTAACACGAAAATACTTAAGAGCTAATGTTAGTAACCAAAACTAGAAGTTGTTTTATTAGTTTCTGAAAACTATCTGAGTGTCTCACGTATAATATATACTAACTATACTATATAATATATATAACTATATATAATATATATACTAACATAAAAATATCAATATATTCAATGAAACTGCATACCGGTCTCCGATATCAAGATCTGGCGAACTACTCCGGGTTAGGCAAGCAACACCAATATTACCTGCCAAATTGTGTGATAAAATGAGGTGTTAACACTGTACATGTTTGCCCTTGCGAGGCTTGGACTCATGGATTGAACTGCGATATAATCTTTTGATATAATATGACATAACTACATATATATACCATAATATTAGATACTTCGTCCACGAATTATGACATATTTAGCTCCGTTTGACATGTTCACAGTTGAATGTAATACTAAGAATTAATTAAGGTGCTTTGATAAACTTATAGGTACCGTTTCATGAACTAGTAGCCAATAACTATTACTCTCAAATAAACCATTCGCTTTGAATACGAACGCTATGAGATTTATAGCCTTTGTAAAGGTCGAGACACACATAACCAGATATTACGACTAAACATGCTTTACAAATATTTTGAAAAGTGTTGAAATATTAATAGTAGGTCATGAAAATATGTTCAGTCTTCAGCTGATCTAATAAACTGGGCAGTAGAAATGTTGATTTATTGGGTTTAGCGTTTATTACAGCTTTACAGATGATGGAAGGATAATGACGATACGAAGATGAAAAATGACTCAAATCATCAGAGTCAATACCTAACTGTAGCACAAGCTCTACGGTACGAAGCTCGCCGGGTTAGCTAGTAAGGAATCGGTACGTCGAATGTCTTCATACTGACAAAATTTTAGATGGTAATCTTTATTATTTTGTAAGAACTAAGAATATATGTATATACATACGAAAGTTAAATATTAACTAAGAGTTTATACTAAAATATATATATAAAAAAAAAACAAAATACATTCAGGCGTCGAAGTAGTCCTCCATATCCTCTTGTCATTCGGAAATGTGCCTAGTAGACTGGCAGTATTGCCACGTTGAGGTAATGCTAAGAACGAACCAGCCCTCTGTCACGCATAGTTTTGGTGTGAAATTTCTTTAATTAAAAAGGAGACGCGACCTCGGACCCTATGACTCAAGTGTTTGCACTGATTGGAATAATAATTTTCAATATCTATGACCTACCTGTTCATTTAATTACACTAATAGCCAGACATTATGTAAATACTGAAACAAACAAAAGTAAATATCAATTTAATTCAATTAAGCACATTAAACACATTAATTCAATTGATTTTGAATCGAAATACGGATAACTTTGTTTGCATATGTCGATGAGTTCACACTTTAATTTACTTAACGGTATTTGGTCAAGGCACACTGGATCTAAAGACATGCCTAAGTATATAATAATATAGCCAAGGTCCACTGCGCGAGCCACGCTTTAAGCTGCTGAAAGCTGACATTGGTTCCGTTTCAGAAATGAGAACCCTGTTGTCAGCTGTATCGTCCCACGGTTCTTTCTTATCAAACGAGGACAAACATGTACCTAATAACGAACATTTTCATTAATTTTGCATACCTAATACCAACAGGTAATAATAGCAGCCGGAGCCAATAGCAACAGATATCGGTCTTTGTCCTCATCGATTTATAATCTGCCTGTTGGCTTATCACTCTCTCATTTTAATGGATAGCTAGGTAGGTAATATAGTATGTTATTATTAGTGTCCGACCGAAATACGATTATTAGTCGAAGGACTGTCAAAACGTAAAATAATATTTCGATATCGTTACCTATGTTTCAATATTTTTAAATTATGCTTAATTTTATAGTTATAAATTTCATAATATAGGAACCAAATGAAAAATTCGACGATAACAAAAAACTAAAAGGATCAAAATAGCTTTCATTTTGGAAATCGATGTTTCTCGGTATTGTTTATTTCTTGTTTAACACCGACATCCGAAATTAAAGTTATTTTGATTCTTATAGTGGTTTGTTTTAGTGAATTCGGTTATTTTTGTTTTTGTAAAAAGTTTTTTATTTCACACTTTTCAGTTGCGATACACTTATAACTACCTGTTTCTCATGTAAATTTTTTTTAACTGGCCGGTTGGTCTAGTGGTTAGTGCCTCTGACTGCTATGCCGGAGGTCGTGGGTTCGATTCCCACCCAAAACAAACGGGCAAATATTTGTGTGATGAGCACGATCATTTGTTCTGTGTCTTGGTGTAATTTATCTAGAATGTGTATGTATTTAGAAATATATAAGTATGTTTATCAGTTGTCTAGTACTCATAAGTTCATAACACAAGCTCTGCTTAGCTTGGAACTTAAAGGCATTGTTAACCCAAACACTGCTAGGAAACATTGTCTTATTATGAAGTTCCCGTGTCTACCTTCCACCTTCCGACTCCATCATCGAATTAGTTCGATAGTACCTTATAGCCAAAGTCTCATAACAATTGTAATTAGCCCAAACACGGCTATAGGATACATTGATTAATTACAGACTTCTGGTGCCTATCTTCCGTCTCCATCGTCATCATCAGGTCACTTCGATGATACCATTTTCAACTATTCAGAACCATTTATTTATTTGTATGTTCATAGTCGTTTAACTATCTTCATTGTGATATCTAATATGAGTATGAAGTTCTATTGGCCATTTCTAGTTTTCTTCATCAGTTCCACTTCATCAAATACTTTTTAACTGTAAATGCTAAGTTCTCAATGAAAATACCAAAATCACTATATAGTTGCATATAATATTTGAGGAATTCATAAGAATTGGATTTTGAAAAAAAAAAAGGAACAATCTTAAAGCATATCTTTTAAGAGGAAAACAAAATTTGCAAATCGGTCTATAAACGACGTATTTCTGAGGTACCTAACACACAAAAAAATACATCTGAATTGATCACCTCCTCCTTTTTTAACTATTTTTTTTTTAAGTCGGTTATCAAAAATCATAACACACACCTATGAAATTAGTACATTATGATATAAGTGTGTAATGTTAGTGATTACCGTCGAGGCGGTATTTAGACCCGAGCCGTGGCGAGGGTCTTAAGAGAGCCAAGAACGGTAATCATTAATTACTCACGTGTGTCATACGACGTTTTTCAATAAACAGTAAAACTAGTAAAATTTTCTGTGACACGGCGGTAAAAATCTGTTTACATAAGCACGCGCATCAATTTTTTTTTATTTACCCCTAGAGGAAGGCTAAGGTTTTTGATCATACTGCCTAGTCTTACGTTTATGTTTTCTGGCGTGAAAAGTTTATACGATAATGTCTTTCGTAGTGACAATAGAATACGGATGTAATATTTTCTAATGATTTTGTAGTATTTCATTTAATTTAATTAATACAGCCGAGCCGAATACAGGAGCAGTGGTGGCCGAGTGGTAACGGCCCCGACTTACGAGTTATAGGTCACGGGATCAAACCCAGCCAGGCGCATTACTTTGTGTAATTTATTTTATCACCACTGCTCTTAAAACGGTGAAGGAAAACATCGTGAGGAAACCGGCATATCCTAGAATCAAAAATTCGAAGACGTAACGTTCACCATCCGTACTGGGCCCGCGTCGTGGATTACGGCCCATTCCCTCTCTTAGAGAGAGGAGGCCAGAGTCCCAGCAGTGGGAACATTAAAAGGCTGATTATGCTTATTATATATATAATACAGCCACTGAACTTTATTGGAATAAAAAAAAAACACTCCAAAAACCGCGCGCCTTAAAATGGATAGACCACAAAAAAAAAACAAATTTTATTTGAATGTACGATTTATTTACTAAATGTTTTTTATTAAATAAATCGTTTGTACAAGTTAAATTTGTCCATTTTAACTTGTAAATTGGATGAAATAAGTAAGTAAGACGTATTAACGCGCGAGTTACGTGTTGCATATTTAACGCAATAACTTAATGGGAATTTGATTCGAATTGAAAATTGGTTTTGCGAACAAAGAGGTTGGATAATAGTTATTTGTGCAACAAGAGAGCAAGTTGCCATAATAAAAAAAATAAAAAATAAAAAACAAGAGAGCAAAGTTGTTTTTTTGCTGCGAGTGCTAATTTTGAGTCCCGAGCAAGCGAAGGATTCTTTGATTGAATCACGAGCGTTAGCGACTGATTCTAAAGTAGAATCATGAGCGAGGGGAGGGATTCAAAGGCACGAGATGCAAAAAGTTTTGCTCTCGTGTTACACACATAATTTTTCACTTCAGCAGCGAGAACAAATATTAGTTGGGAAATAAAATAATTAACAGTAATAGATTTAATAATTATTTCAATTAAAATAAATACTATCTCTGTCGCTAGTTTTGCTCATATTTTACAATTATTTTAACATTCTTAATCTTATTTGCCACTATTTTATTTCCGCTGTTTTTTTAAAGCACGTTCTAAAACAGTCAATGTTGAAACTAGAAATAATTATTTAAAGGTTAAATGCCAGTTTTATCTGCTGCTATAAGTACTCAGGTACTTTTGTTTTTGTTCAAATACAATAATACATTTAAAATTCAATAACTTATTTATAAAAAAAAAAAAACAATTTAATATTTTACAAATATTTTCTATTTATTACGCAATTCCGAACGTGTTTTTCTTTGTGGTGAAATTTCAAAATCGGAATGAACTTCGAAATGGCATGTTTCTCACTCGCTTTTTTATAAGGGTGAGAAAGAGACAGAGTACGGTGCAGTTCGAATGTTTTGAATTGTATGGTAAAAAAAATAAATTAAAAAGTTACTTTGTCTCACGCAGTGAGCAAAAACTGCTTTGCTCACTGTTGTCAAGCAGCAAAATCTACTTGCTTGAGCTGCTGTGGTGAAAAGGCAGTTTGTGATAGAGGCCTAACTCTATCACAACTGCCAGCTTATAAACGCTAGTTTCGGCCGAATCTAGCGACCACTTTTTAGTCAGTTTAAACGTCAGCCGAAACCATTTTTTTTTTGGCTGATTCTGGACGAAATCGAAACCGAATCTTCGGTGGGTCTCTTGTTATTATAGTTACCAATGTATATAAACGAGAAGTTAGAGTGATTAAATATTGAATTCATTGCGATGTGTAGGCTCCGATTATGATTACAAAGCTCCAAATTACTTACATGGTTTAATTTCCGAGGGAAATTCAGTTAGCTTCTTCGTCGACCTAAGTACGAGTGTTCGATATTAATTCGATCCACAAGATTGTACCTAATGATGGATATCAGTTACCTCAGAGCGACCTTCGGTTACGGTTGCAGCTCTTGTTTGTATTTAATATTCATTAATCTGGGGCACGGCAGTGCCCCTGCCAAGGCTAGCAAGCAACAAGCGACGCGGCCGTATACCATCCTTTTAACTTCGTTGTGTAAAAAACTATAAGCTTGAATTTTCAGTTACCAAGCAGGTATTGTATAAACACGGTATATTTCAAATTACATTCAATTTGAACCAGTAGTTTAAGAATTATAACTAGTCAAAGTTTCTTAATTTCGTCACTCACTGACTGACCGATCATCAAAACTCAATAACTGTATTCGTTTTATATTTGGCCTTCGTAAATATGATCATATTTCTTCCTTCCGTCCTCAGCTTAAATGGCTGCCTATCCGCCACAGGAGATCCCTCAGATCCCCCTGCACGCTCTTCACTATTATGAACGATCCGTGTGCTCCTGATTACTTGAAACAATATTTTAAAGTATTGGGCAGCTCTCTTAATCTCAACCTTCGAGCATCCAAAAACATACTTCTTCATATTCCTTCTCACCGTACTGGGTTTATGGCTAATTCTTACACTGTCTCTACCATAAAACTCTGGAATGTGCTTCCCCATGACATCAAAAAAGCTGAAAGTAAATTTTCCTTCAAGCGTAAAATTCGGAACTACTACTTGAAGTCCTCTCAACCTTAGTTCGGTCTTCGTCATAATTGTTATATTTTAAGTTCTCTTATTTACAATGATTTCATATATATCATAGTATTTATTAGTTTATTTTATTAGCATATATACGTATTTTATTATTGCAAGTCAATTTACTTAACGATACTACATTCTATTTCAAATATCTGTTATTTATTTATTGTGCACACCTACCACAGTGTTGTCTTTTTAACCCAATGGTTGACTGGTAGAGAATGCCTTGTGGCATTAAGTCCGCCTATGTACCACCACTGTAGACGAAGTTTAAATAAATAAAATAAATAAGTAAAGCTCTAAGGCAATTCTAGCAGGCATAGAAGCTTCCAATTTAGAATAAAATTAGTGTTTAGTGTATAAATCAAATGAAAAACTAAAATATTTTGTTATTTTGGTACAGTTCTCTATATTCACCAACTGCATAACTCTATGTAAATAAATGAGATTAAAAAGTTACATTTACAGTTAGTGTACCTATGTATTTACAATATAAAGGAATCTACAAAAATAAAAAAAAAATGAGATGTCATCAAAAACAGAACTTGTAAAAAAACCCAAGGCTCGCAACTCAGTTCTTCTAATGTAAAGCAACCTTCTACAACATCTTATAGTGACCATATCAATATCTATTACAAATCTTTTGTGATTTGAATATATATATTGACTAATTGATTTAATCTAATACGTATTACGTGACATACATTTTGTTTTCATTTAAATTTGGCGAAGTTTCTGAGAAAAATATTCATTCAAACAAAAAAATAATCAATAATAGATAAAATCAATATCGCCACAGAACAAGAAATAAAACATAGGTACCTATATACTTATTCAGTCTAATCGAGTTCCTACCACCTCCTTTTTTTGAAGTCGTTTTAAACCCTAAAAAGATTTTTACCGACTGTAAATTCATGCTAATTGCATGAATTTAAAGTGAACTCCTTATGTGTTTTCCAAGAAAGCAGTAGGCGTTTAAGCATGTCCTTGTTCACTTCTTGGTATTAATAAAATCAGACAACTGTCGCATAATTTTATTCACGGATCAATGAGCCGCCACTTTCGGTTTGATAACGCAGTGTGGCTAAAAACAATATTATTTAGTTAAATTATAATTTCCAGCAAATTTCTGATAGCGAAGTGGTTCTCGGAAACAGTGTCTAGGTAAATTACTCCCTTTACTCCACAATTTTTATATTCAACTCATTAAACTCCAAGCTAACAGCATTCGCTCTATTGTGTCTTTAATTACGGTATTCGAAAGGTAATAATATGGTATAATTTCATTACATGCGCATAAAAAGAGTTGGTTGGAAGTAGACCCCTTTTTTCTTCCAATCGACTCTGTCCAGCGCGAATAGCCAGCTGTGAGAAGCATCGACCACATGCTAGTTTTATTAGTGGTGGGTCGTTGTCGAATTTTAGACGGACGAGACGTAACCGTTTTGGCGACGACGAAAACGGTTGCCGAAAATGGTCGTCGTCGCAACTGGTTTGAAGACGAAACGACGCGACGAGTGTGATAGTTGAAGCAGTGGATTCTCGACCTTATTTTCTTAAAAGGAAGATACTAATTCGCGTACAGTAATTCGAAGACTGGTTTGTGCAACGAACTGTTTGGTCGCAGGATGGAAAACGGTTGTTACGTTGCAGAACAAAAAACTTTTCGTCGTTGAAACGCCCACCGCTAAGTTTTATAGTAGAGCGAAAATTAAATCCCAGATAATGCTCGTCTTGGTTGCCTGGCTTGGCTGGCATAGCTGCATGCCAAATATTCTCAGAGATTTCATTAACACATCATCATGCTGTTTTCGGACGCCCTTGATATAAGACCAAATAAAGTAAAAATAAAGTGGGTAGGTAACTTTATTTTCCGACTCGAGCTCGAAAGTTTAAATACCCGTCTCTGATACCTAAAATTCGATTTCGTTGTTTTCCTAAATACATTTCTAATCTTTGTGAGCAAATGGAGTGTTTTTTTAGTATTTACAAGCTCAAAGCTTGTCTAAGCCTGGAAGTAGATACAGTCAGGATTGGTGCTATATGTTCTGTCTAAACTTGTGCCGTGAAGTGTGTGAAGGACCGTGTTTGTGCCCATTGTACTTTGGTTAATATAGCTGGAAGGTCATCATCAGAACTCAATCATACATGATAGCTCTGTAGTATTTAAATAAGTTCGTTCACTTTGCCTTGCAAAAATCATAGCCCCTATTAGGCTGCAGGCGATTACTTTCTTCTGCGAAGCAATAAAGTAAGCAAAGGAGGAGGCCACACGTACACGCGCGAGGCAATGGCCTTCACGCCCCAACCGCCGCCGGGATTCCGATCCTGATTTCCGGCCACTGTAAGCGCGGGCTTGTGGACGGCGAATAATGGGTAGCTCGCCGTCCGACCGTCCGGTAATCGTACGGACCGAGCCCAAGTCGTCGACGGCGCGTACTGTTTCACGCGCGCCTCAAGGAGATGTCAGCAAACCGTAGGGGCCCAGCCGAGTTGAAGCTTACTGGGGCCAAGGGTCTGATTCTGAAAGGAAGACTCGGCCCTGGTACGAAAGGCAACGAAGGAATAGGAGTGGGGTTTTAGTCAGTGAAAGTCTGACACTATCTCCCGCTCCGCCCAAGAGCGCGGATGTCAATGGATGATGTTCCCACCGTAAAAAAAATTCCCTATTAGGCTAAAAGGTCACCATGGCATTCCTTAATTAAACAAGATAAATATGAAGAGAAATATGGACTGTCATGAAAAGCAGGTTAGCCGAAGGTGATAATGGAGATCCAGGGTCTAATGATAGAGCAGGACTGGCAGGATTTGCCTTGACATTTAGGTGCATATGTTTACCAAACTTTGCTGACCAGTGTTTTAATATGGTGCTGAAAATGGCCAAAGAAACTGAAACGACTATAATAAGTAGGTACAACAATTTTCATTAGTATTTCATAAAATTTTCAATATGGCTGTTGAATAATTGGTAACGGGTGCATATTTAGGATGCGGTTCCAATAGAGATATGCGAGTTACCCAAGCGGTGAAGCTAAGCTACATAAACTATGTACCTATCCCGTTCCAACGTTTCTCCTCCTTGAGAAGAGAATATGAGGTTATTCGATATTCTTCATACATAGCAGAGTTTTCTGCTTAAACGTCAGCTTAAATGCACTCGTGCTTACCTGTATACCTGCGCACTAACTGCTCATTCACGACCTTGCCGCTGTGAACGGTAACTAAGCGCGGGGCGGCGAGTAAAATCAAAAGTATGAAAATGTTTGAAGCACGCCACGAGTCGCCATAGCGAAAACGCGTGCGGTTTTCTCAGAGCGAATCGCTACAGCGGCGCGCGGTGCGATGAGCGGCGGGAACAAACAAAAGTACAAGCGACTGAGTGCGACGCTACGAAAGCGAAACAGTCAAGTTGCAATCGTATCGTTCACGCCAAACGCTTCGAGTAGGCCACGCCTCCAATTCCTTTGTTCGGACCACGTGACTGAGCGTTGAGATGACGTCAGAACAAAGGAATCGGAGGCGTGGCCTACTCGAAGCGTTCAGCGCGAACGATACGATTGTAACATGGCTAGGGTGGCTGAGCCGGCGAAGAAAAATTTAAAAAAAAATTGATGGCTTTGTGGCGGTAATGGATACTGAGGTGGCTTTTTTTATTTGATATAACATAGTGCTTGACTGCGATCCCACTTGATGGTAAGCAGTGATGCAATCGTTGATGGTGAGGCGCACTAGATGACCCCCTATAATATGGATTTCAAAACATTTCCAACTCGATATAAAAAAGATTATAAAAAAAGGTTATAGGAAGAAATTAAACAATGTTTTCCGAAACATGATGGTAAGTTTAATTTTAATTGATAATACAAAAACAAAGTACCTACCTATTCTAGCACAAAAGATCCAGAAGGGTCGAAGTGCTCTGGTTTAGGGCCAGCCCCACCTACCTATTCTATACTCCATTCTCTTCTGCTTTAGACAAAAGCGGTTTATAGACGCAGGTATTTACAACATAATTTTTTCGAGATTAATTCAAACAATGATTTTAATAAATAATCGTTTCAATATAAAATTTTAATATTAACTACTCAGATAAATTTTGTAATGAAATGGATTTTTTTTTAAATAAACAACTTTATTTCAAACAATTTTACAATATTTTTTTAAATGGTTTATCAACAATTTTTGTAGGCAGGTACTTACAAAACATATGAATTGTACACAATACAAGGCAACAAGATAATCATTCAACATATATACAAATAGAAATAACTCATATATGTTTAAAGTTTCGCCTTGGGGTTTGCCAACGAGCAATGAAGCGCAGCTTTCTGGGTGTCAAGAGGGCCGAGAGAGTGAGGAACACCACGCTGCGTCAAAAGAAGGGAATTATGGACGTAGGAAAAATGGCTGCATGCACTCTGACCGGTGGGCAAGAGTCTCCACAAAGTGGATACCTGAAGATAGACGACGCCGCCGAGTTCGACCTGGGAAGAGGTGGCGAGACGACCTAGATGCCTACCGCAAGGACTAGTTCGAGGTGGCTCAAAAAAAGAATACCTGGAAGAATTGTGGGAGGCCTTTGTCCAGCAGTGGGACAGTATAGGCTATTCAAAAAATATATACATATAGTTTAATGAAAAATGTTGCAGGTACTGACATCCCCTGCTTCTTTTAGGTTTTTAACATGGACAACTAGTAGTATAAGTAAGAACTAAATAATTTATTTAATTATTATTAAAAGCCTTATAAATTCAGAAGATGTACGTGTGAACTGAGGGACCATATTGGTATTTATTTAAAAAAAATATTGGATTTAGTAGTACACTTAAAACAATTGTAGAACAAATCTGGGAATTTGTAAACCAATATACTAAAAACTACAGCCCTTAATGTGCGGTCCCTCAGTTCTTCTCACAGACCATCAGCCAGATCTCGAAAATTATCAAAAAAATTGAAGTATTGTGACTACAGACATTTAGTAGAGAGTTCGTAAAGATATTTACTGAATTTCAGGCCACAAAGCACCATCATCTTCCTGCCCTTGTCCCGTGTTATTTGAGGTCGGCGCAACATGTTTTTTTCTTCCATTCTGCCCTGTCATTCGTCATGCTATCACTAACTTCCTTTTCTTTCATATCACTCTTCACACAATCCATCCATCTTTTCTTTGGTCTCCCTCTCCCTCTCCATCCATCCACATGTAAACTCATAACTCTTTTAGTAACATGCGTTTCATCCCTCCTCTTCACATGACCATACCAAGACAAACGATTCCCTTTCAATTTTTCAGTCACTGGTGCCACTTTCAAACTTCCCCTAATATACTCATTTCTCACTTTATCCATTCTCGTCACACCACACATCAATCTTAACATTCTCATCTCCGCTACGTGCAGTCTTTTTTCATCCGTCTTTTTCACAGCCCAACATTCTGATCCATACAGTATGACAGGTCTTATCACGGACTTGTAGATTTTACCCTTCAACTTGAGGGGCATCCGTGGGTCACAAGTGGTTCCCGTGACCTGTCGCCATTTCATCCATCCTGCGTTGATCCGATGTGTTACGTCCCGGTCTACCTCACCATCCCCTTGAACGAGTGACCCGAGGTACCGAAAGTCGGAGCAGATCGGTAGACCGAAGATAAAAAATATTTAGATGAGAGATATATCAGATAGTCTAGTACAATCTTTTAGTAGAAAGTTTCTACTAAATAATAAGCATCTAAAATTGTGTAGTTCTTACCTCTTAGCTGAGATAATTCATTTTTTTAATCCTATGAAAATAGATCGAGTAGTGTGACCACACAATGAAACAAAATGTAGACAGTACTCATTTATTAAAGCATGAGACGAAATAAATACAAGGTTGTATAGTTAATTTAACGTTATATTATAAGGCGTATGTGTATTACATACTAAAATAGATTACAACAAAGCTGTTTTACAAAAAATATAACCGACTACTAAAAATGCCAAATAACGGGAGTCGATGTTTCTAATTTAGATTTTTAGTTTCATGACACTGACTTCCAAAATTAGTTTCCAGTTTTCCAAAGTTTGTTTTTGAAGCCGGTATTTTGTTTGTAAAATAATAACAAGTAGCAGTAGTGTATTATGATACAAGTAGAGAAAGTTTTTCATTGTGACCGAGGTGTAATTCTTATATAGTAATTGTTATGGAGCTGAGTGCTGCTATGACAAAAATCGATGTTTTTCAATACACTTATGAAGAACTAAATATACGGGGACTGCCCGGCGACTCGTGGGGGTCGTTTTGCGCCCACCCTTATACGTTAAATACAACGAATAGTGACAAGGGCAAGGTCTTGCACTTTTCTACACTAGTGCAGAACAGTAAAACAGCAGCATGAGACGGGAATGAAAACAAGGTTGTACAAGTTTATAGTAAGTTCGGGAGGTTCCAGCACCTGATTATTGTGGAAGAAATGCCCGGTTAGCGGTATTGTGTGAACCACCTGGAGGACATGATGCAGCATAATGTGTTCATGCTTGGACGGCGCACAGGCATGGGCTTACGACGAACAATGGATAGCCCGCCGTCCGGCCGTCCGGTAACCATCCGGACCGAGGTTGAGTCGTCGACGGTGCTTGGTGTTCCACGCATGTCTCAAGGAGATGTCAGTAAAACTGTAGGGGCCCAGTAGGGCCGAAGCCTAGATACCATTACACAATTTTTTTTTTTTTTTTTGGGAAATCGTCTGATGACATCTCCCTTGGGCGAACCGCGAAGGCCTGTCAAGGTCCTGTCGAGGGCATGTCAGACTTTTACTGACTAAAACTCACTCCTTCTTTGCCTTCGTTCAATTGCCCCGGGGTTCACTTACGCACTATCCATGACCCCAGTAGGCTTCGTCCATGTTAGGCCCCTACGGTTGTGGACGGCGAGCTAAGGATATCAGTTCCCTCATGCGTGCGACCGCCTCATTCACTAGCATTACTGCTTCACAGAAGGAGGCGACCGCCATCTACTCCTCCTCACTCCGGACTACCCCGTACCCCGTACCCTGTACCCCGTAGCCTGTACCAGGGTCCAGCGCGAGAGGTCGACGCCACGATCGCCCCCACGAGGACACGTTTTTCGTATACATCTTCCGTTTAACGTTCTCGCAATTCTTTCTTTACTTGAGAGAACTATCCAGAGTGATGCCGAGATGTTTTGGATGGGGGTTATGAATGATAGGTATACTCTGCCACGAGATATTAAGCATTCCTCATTCCAAGACACATAAAACCGCATTTTTGAGGGATTTGGTATAATACCGGGTTGGCGTCAATCTCCTCAAAATCAGTGGCTTGGCAAGTTAATGCCTGGTCATCAGCATACAAAAAGCGGGTTGTGTTAGGGCTCACCGGTTGGTCATTGGTGTAAACATTAAAAAGCAAGTACTCAGTTTCCAATTATTACGATTTTTTTTGGCGATACTGAGACTGAGAAAACGTAGTAAATTATCTTGCCGGTATAATCATGGTGAGTGTAAACACTTAACAATAATTTCATCAACAATAAGGATTAATCACATGATAGCAAATCCCATTTTTACTAAGTAAATCGTGCGTGTAATAATTTACTAAGCACTTAATTTTTTAAATTATTAAAATCCGTCAAGAAATAGTGGCTTTATTAAAGTTTTTCTGCACGGTTACTTAGAAACGCGCGCTCTCGCTGGGCTATTTACGATGACGTCATTTGTCGTGATCCGTGCGACGAACGGCTTGATCGTAGGGGCATTTCACGTAAAGTGAACAATTAAAAAATTGCGATGTTCCCTTTTTTAGTAATATTTGAGTATGTTATATATGTCTATGTCTAAATATATAAAACTCAAAGGTGAATGACTGACTGACATAGTGATCTATCAACGCACAGCCCAAACCACTGGAGGGATCGGGCTGAAATTTGGCATGCAGTTAGATGTTATAACGTAGGCATCCGCTAAGAAAGGATTTTGATAAATTCTACCCCCAAGGGTATTAAATAGGGGATGAAAGTTTGTATGAAACCTTGTCAATTTTAAACCGATCGGGCTGAGACTTTGCATGCATATAGCTACTATGACGTAGGCATTCCCTAAGAAAGAATTTTGATACATTTCACCCCTAAGGGGATAAAATAGGGGATGAAAATTTGTATAAATCTTCTTAGATTTTCGACTAATTGAACTGAAATTAAAGATTGGAGCTACTATGATGAAGATGTCCGCTTAAATAGGATTTTGATAGATTCAACCCCCATGGGGATAAAATAAGGGATGATGGAGGATGTAAATGTATTAGTTTGAACTATCAGTACTTAATGGAACGAATAAATTAAGAATATTGTGTACAAAGAAGTTTTGTAGGCCCTAATTTTTTACACACGCTAAACAAAAGTAAAGCCGCAAAAAATATACCTAATTAATAATAATACTTAACGCGAGCGAAGCCGCGGGCAAAAGCTAGTTCCCGATATACGTACACAATATTTTTATCGTGTTTCGTATAATTTACGAGTTATGAGGGTTTGTAGATTAATATAAATATAAATATAATAATATGATATTCCACAACTATCACACAACGCTGTCTTGTCCCAAGTTTAGAGATTTGACGAACTCTCAGGTATACACTACTTCGAATGCCATTATCCAGCTTAAGGAAGTTAAAATTAATTAAGGACGCTATATTTACTCCCAAATGCTGCACAAAATATTAGAATAGGTTACATCCGTATTCTAATGGTAGATAGGACTTAAAAGATTTAGTATACAAGCTAAAAATATAAAAAAAAAGAATATCTGTCAACGTCCGCTGTCAATTTAAGTTTCTAATTAGGCGAGTAGTGTTTCGTGTTGACTTTCAAAATATTAATAAATTGTGACTAAAATCAATATGACTCCAGAAGAAACTATAGAGAGATTTAAGCTTTTAGGCTTAAATGAGCAAAAAGCAAAGGAAACACTGAAAAACGCTAATGTCACAAAGTTTTTACTTGCCGCATTGAATGAGGTTAGAACTTATGAATTCTTTATAATTATTTTATTTTAATTAAAACTTCGGCAACAAGCTGTATTAAAAGTTATGATAGGTACTTAAATTATAGGTAAAGTTTTATTGTTTACTTAGGTGGACATAGCTAAACTTCCAACTGGTACTGGAATGTTGATATACCATCTGGCAACTAAGATCAAGCCACAGATTGCTGGCAAACTGCCGTTTGTGTGCGAATTTATAGCTAATGGTAAACTTGACTCGACTCTAAGAGTAGATGCAGCTTTGGAGTATCTGATCAGTCATGTAAATGAGGCCAATGTGGATACTGCTGCCTTTGAGAAAGCTTGTGGGGTTGGTGTCATTGTGACACCAGAGCAAGTTGAGCAGGCCGTGGAGAAACATATGGCTCAGTATAAGGCTGAGTTGTTAGAGAAAAGGTACAGGTTTAATGCTGGTAACATCATGCAAGCAGTGCGCACTGACTTGCCCTGGGCTGATGGAAAAGCTATTAAGAATGAAGTTGATGTTCAGGTGAGAATTCAATTTTATAACTTTGACTAAAATCAAATAAAATGAGGTTTATGCTACACTAGGTGAGATAGCGGTCAAGTGCGAAACTATCAAGAGTAAAAAAAAATACTTGCTTACTCCCATAGTTTCTCCTTCAGAATTCATGTATTTTTCCAAGATAAAATGTAGCTTATGTGACACTAAGCTTTAGTGAAGCTTTCTTTAACTTACAACTTACAATTTAACCTCATTATTAAACTAGTTAAAAATAAATGTTGTTTTTTCCTTAAAGATTTTAGATCTATTGGGACCTAAAACAGAAGCTGATTTAGCACCACCACCAAAAGCCGAAAAGAAACCTAAAGGTGATGCAGGAAAGAAAGCAAAGAAAACTGATGATAAAGGTAAGCAGTTAATAGTTTATTATTTCTGATCATACACAGTCATATTTAAGATTGTATAATCTCTAGGCAAACTTTGTCATTGGACAAAGCACACTGTAACCAGTTCCTGTAGCCATGTATACAGTGTGGATAAGATTCATTATTTTTATATCTTCAATTTTCCAGTAACAAAACCCTCTGAGAAAGCTGAATCTCCCGATGAAATTGGTGGTGCTTCATCAATATCAGAGTTGATGAAAAAATTACCTTTCCATGCTCCTGGAGAGAACTTCAAGTCTGATGGTTATGTAGTCACAAATGACACTAAACGGTTACTTGAAGATCATCTTAAAATAACAGGTGGAAAAGTAAGGACAAGATTTCCTCCTGAACCAAATGGTATTCTTCATATAGGACATGCCAAGGCTATTAACATTAATTTTGGGTATGCAGCAGCCCATGATGGTATCTGCTTCTTAAGATATGATGATACCAACCCTGAGAAAGAGGAAGAGAAGTTCTTTGTGGGTATCAAGGACATGGTGGAGTGGTTAGGTGAGTCACAAGTGTGTAAAATACAAATACGAAAAAATTTGCAAACAGGATAATACATAAGTAACATATTATACTGTTTGCAAATTTTTTCATATTTGTTGTTGCATTTCAGATCAAGACATATATTGTAGAACACTGCGTAAGTCATTTTATTTACAGTACATGTATCATTCGAAGGAAAAAAACAATGCAGCGTTTGACGAATCAAACACGAGGATTTAAGACAATCGCGAAACATCATTTAACGTAAAAAAAAATGTTGGTCAGTGTTGAACAGAAAAGCTACAGCAAAACCACACAACTAACATATTAACATATTCTTTTAGTAACAATGCGTAACTCAGTGTATTTCCTGAAAATCGAGTTACGTGCTACTAAACAGTTTATTTACTCTCCTGAAAAGTTCCCGATTTGACTTACACAGTGTTCGAATTTAGGCGACGATATCTCAATGTTCTTAAATGATAAGAGTCACATGACACATAGTTTAAATCAACTGTAAACAAACAATATGCTTTGAGTTAAACTATGCATTACCAGAGAAATATCTAATAAACTACCACTTAATTTCCAGGTTATACACCATACCAAATCACTCACTCATCAGACTACTTTGACCAGCTATATGAATGGGCAGTCCAGTTGATTAAAAAGGATCTTGCATATGTATGCCACCAGAAGTCTGAAGAAATCAAGGGTTTCAATCCCCCACCTTCCCCTTGGAGGAACAGGCCTGTTGAAGAGAGCTTACAACTGTTTGAGGTAACAATTGTACTTTTTACTTCTTGTATACTAAATTTATGCAGGTTAGATATTCAAGCAAAACTCTCTCAATCACACTAATTTCTTTGCTTATTTTAACCATGCCTGCTGGTGAGATGCATTCCATTATTCACATTTACAGGATATGAAAAACGGCAAAATCGATGAAGGGGATGCAACCCTAAGAATGAAGATTACTCTTGAGGAAGGTAAACAAGACCCAGTGGCGTACAGGATTCGGTTCAAACCCCATCACCGCACTGGGAACAAGTGGTGTATTTACCCTACTTATGACTACACTCACTGTCTCTGTGACAGCATAGAGCACATCACTCATTCATTGTGTACTAAGGAGTTCCAGTCTAGAAGGTGAGTAATCATTTTGTTGCCTGTATTTTTTTCTAGATATAATATTATCAGCAAACAGCTAAAAGTGCGTTGAAAGGAAAGAGCAACCTTTGCCCTGCAGGGGGACCCACAGAATCGGATAGACAGCTGCATTAATTAGCGTTGTAACCATTTGTACAGCATGTTGAAAACGGACATTTTAAACACAGGTTAAGATCGCGAGCTTAAGTCAGCTTGAGTTATGTCAGTTAAATTTTCCCTTCCAGGTCGTCATACTATTGGCTGTGCAATGCGCTCGGCATCTACTGCCCTGTACAATGGGAGTATGGACGCCTTAATGTAAACTACAGCGTAGTATCTAAGAGGAAAATAGCAAGACTTATTGATGAAGGGATAGTTAACGGTAAGTTACATAAGTTCTAATAACATTTTATAAAAATAGCAAGACTTATTGATGAAGGGATCATTGACGGTAAGTTACTTAAGAACCCAGCGAATGACACTAACAACTGTTAGTTGCCGCGTACCTATTTAAAATTCGTTCACGGAATGCAGCTATCTCTGTTTGACCAAAACAAGAGGGATGACGCAGTGAGCAGCTGTGTATGTGAGCGTATTAAGGCCCATTTAGACGGTGCGAGTTTCTCGTCTCGAACATACGATAATCGAAAGATTATAAAAAAAGTTTCTTCGTCTAAACATTCATAGCTCTCATCGTCCACTCTGACGAGAATTGCCTCGCAATGGAATATTGCTTGTGTCCGTGTAAACAGAATTTCAAGGCAATAATCGTATTTCGAGTTTTTGTGACAATTACTACCATGAGTGCAGTGCGCGAGGGTGTTTTATTAATATCTGCTCTTCTCACATAAGAATTAATTAAACGAAATCGGAAAAAAGATGTTGGGTTAAAAAAAAAAGAAAAATATATGAAACTAGCCGAACTTACGACGTGGGTATTAAATCTAATTGAACTAATATTCAACTAAAACCATATTAAATAAAATGTTGTGTTTATAAGAAAGCTAAAAAGCTTTTATTGTTCCATGCTTCTGGGTATTTACCTAGTAAAAATCCGATGGGTACCCACCGCTCATCTCTATCTATGCTTGCAAGCTTGAAACATTTAAAAAAAGTTTATTGTAGCTATCATTTTGAGTATCTACCTATAGTAACCACTAAACTCGAATAGCAAGTCTCGCACTCAAATCGGTTCAAACCGATTTGTACGATAATCGTATGAACTACAAAAAATATCATACGAGATCGTGTTTACAAAAGTCGAGATTCTCGTAAACAACATTTTTCTTATTATAATTTTGCTGTGTAAACAAACGCCCGACATTTTCGCCTGGCGATAATTGCTTGCAAATCTCGAATGATATAATCGTAGACGAGAGTTTATTTCTTGCCTGTATGTAAACATTTTGATAAGATAATATTATGGCAATTATTGCTTGTGATCATTGCGTACGATTTCTCGAACCAAAACGTGCGAGAAAGTCTCCCCGTCTAAAAGGGCCTTTACATTTCGTGTGTATCGTATTGTTAGTTAAATTAGGTATGTTCATCATTTGCTTTATTTTTGCCGAATACTTTGGGGATTCGTTAGTGAATGTACGCTAGTAATGCGTTTTTTGCAAATTTCATAACCATGCCAATATCTCAATATATTAGGATAACTAGCACACACTAACAAATCAGAAAATGTTATGGAGCCGAGTGCTTTTTTTATAGGTCAGGCTTTATCTGACAAGAAAACCCCCCTACGGTTTTGCTGACATCTCCTCAAGGCGCACGTGGAACACTACGCGACGTCGACGACTCGAGCTCGGTACGGCTATTCCCGGACGGCCGGACGGAGAGCTGCCCATTGCTTGCCGTCCTCAACCCCACGCCTAGGGTGGATGTAAATCGGGGTCAGGATCCCGTCGGCTGGGGCATGAAGAAGGTCGTTCCCTCACGTGTGCAGCCACCTCCTTCACAACTTTGAATCGACCGCCTGCCATTCCTTCTCACTCCGGACCATGACCTGTACCGGGACCCGGCGCGATAGGTCGTTGCCACCGATCTCCCTCACGAGGACACGGCGTTGCTCTGCACAAGCGGGACACACCTCCAGCGTATGCTCCACCGTGTCCTCCGGGCGGTCCACGCAATGGTGACACACGGGCGTTTCTTCCGCACGAATCCGGTGCAGGAACCTCCTGAACTTACCATGTCCGGTGAGGACCTACGTCATGCGGAAAGTAAGGACGCCGTGTTGCCATTCCAGCCAGGTACAGGTCATCGTCCGGAGTGCTAGCAAAGGAGGCGGCCGATCGCATGAGGCAACGGTCCTCACGCCCCAATCGCCGCCGGGATTCCGATCCCAATTTCCGACCATCGTAGGCGCAGGCTTGCGAACGGCGAGCAATGGGTGGCTCGCCGTCCGACCGTCCGGGAACCGTCCGGAACGAGCCCAAGTCGTCGACGGCGCGTGCTGTTCCACGCGCGCCTCAAGGAGATGTCACGATGTGTGATGTACACGATCCGACGGACCAGGCTTGGGACTAGTGTTGCAACAAAACTCTGCTTCCGCTTCCGTAGAAGTTCCGCAAGCATTTTCACTTCCGTTTCCGCTTCTGCGTCCCACAATATTTATAACAAAACTCTAAACGGAAGAATACAGTGAGGAGCGCGGGGGTGGGGGACGCGAGGACGACTGGACGCATCGGAAGGGGGGGTAACCACACTAATCATTAATGGGTGACCAGACGCTTGCAAACTAGCGTTCCAACCATTCAGAATTTGAGTAGGAGTGTTGGCTGGCGATTTAAGGAATAAATGTAGGCATAATTTCAGTAAGTATGATGAGAGAAAGCATAAATAAATAAGAAATAAGAACCAAGGTGACCTTGGTATATGTGTTTGGTTTGTGTTGCAGCTACATGGATGTAAACCACACGCTAACACGTTCGGTGGTTGGGAAAACGCGCCTCCCAACCAAGGGCGTTAAAGGTTATGGACTACAACTGCTGTCTACACGGATTGAAACTATTAAGGTCACCTTGGTTGGAGCGTTGGTTTGCAACTATCTGGTCACCCCTTTCGTCATCGTTGTTTCCACTGGGCACTGGGGACTTGATAACAATTAACAATTTGATTTCAACTTGACATTGTGTTTTAACCCAACAAGTATTTACTTTACGCAGATTGGGACGACCCAAGACTCTACACATTGACGGCATTACGTCGTCGCGGCGTGCCGGCCACAGCTATCAACTCATTCTGTGCTGCGCTCGGCGTCACCGGCGCCGTCGGTGCTGTGGATCCCGCCATGTTGGACGCCTGTATTAGGGATGTACTCAATAATACTGCGCCAAGGTAATTCATATATTTATGGCTGAATCAGGCTTAGTTCTCGTATTATGCTCAGACTCCACCAAAGTGAAGATGACTTGCCAAGCGGAGAGACGGTAATAATGATCAGCTAGGCTGAATCTACCGAAGTTGTGTGGATATATAAATATAAATATGTTTATTGTTCCAAAAAGGTAATTACATCAAATTTAACAGATCTCTGGGCTCCACACTAGGATTCCCTGTGTCGTGGAGACCAGTCTCTTCCATCTTTTCAAATAAAATAAAATTACAACAGAAACTACAATTCAAACAAAATGTATAAAAATAAATGTAAAAATAAAAAGAATTAGTTAACACAAGGCATGGTTTAGTGTAAGTACGAGTGAGAGTGTGATTAAATGAGTGTGGGTGGGAGTGTGAAAGTATGGGGGAGGAGTGCGTGTGTTTGTGTGTATTTTTAGTTGTTTCAATATTGTATATAAAATGTTCGTTTAAGGGATGTGCAATAAATGTCGGTAAAAAAAGATTTGTTAATAACTGTCTTTTTTTAAATTTAACAAGTATATTTATATTATTATACAGTTTTTATATAAGTCTATATATATTATTGTATATAGGTATTCTTAGAATAAGAGCCATAATGGATAAAAACTAGGGCTCAGTAAACAATGTCAGTCTGTCAACATCCATACGAATTGCGAAAAATCACATCTGAAAGACGATAAAATAATTTTGTTTGTTTATTAACAGAGTTGCGTATAACGCTCGACTCATGTCATGTCACCATATATAGCGCATACGGTTACTTTCTTATATATATATGTTCGATATAATTAGTTTAATATAATCATTAATCGCCATATGAATGGTCTTATGTTTACGAAAGCCTTTTTGCTCGCCAGTTAAAATACATTACTTATCTAAAAATGTGTATATTCTCAAATGTTCTTAACAACTGTTATAAGCATGTATAATAACCATTTCATGAAATGGTCGGTCACATCATGAAGTAATCAATTCTAACATCTGGCCACGACATTTATACCAATAGAAGTAGAATAGTGCGTAAGTATAGCGCCTAGACTACAAGGAACTAAAAAAATGAAGTCTACAGAACAAGGTCACGTTAAACTGAAAATTTGCAGACATGTTCAGTTTTGATGACATTAATGCCCCAAGCATTATTGTCATTAGGCTTAGACATCATTCTAAATTTAACAATGGGGACTCTTCAAGCTGGCGGAGTAGCTATTTTTTATGCACCCCGTGTTATGAGTATCAATTAAAAGGGTTTGTTGGAAAGAATAGGTAAAAAACCGGCCAGGTAAGAGTTGGACTCGCGCACAAAGAATTCCGTACCGACCGTAACAAAAAATAGCAAAAAGAAAATAAAAACACTATTATTGTATGGGAGCCCCACTTAAATATTTATTTTATTCTGTTTTTAGTATTTGTTATTATAGCGGCAACAGAAATACATCATCTGTAAAACATTCAATTTCAAAATATTTCTATATGCCTGGTGACAGACGGACAGACAGACAGACGGACGGATAGCGGAGTCTTAGTAATAAGATCCCGTTTTATTCTTTGGGTACGGAACCCTAAAAAATGACGTCTCACTAAATCCAATATGGCGGACATTTTTTATTTGAAAGTCAAATTCAAGTCAAAGTCAAATCTTTATTGCAAAGCACAATACAGTAAATTATACATTTCTGGATGTCATTTGAATGCTCTAGTTAATTGTGTTTTACCAAATTAGGCATGCAAAATTATAGTGAATTCAAAAAAACATTTTGTGTGTAAGGTACATAACATAATATGTCAGATATTGATACTAAATGATAATGTCAAAACAGAACAAATACAAAATTTATATAGTCAAATTACAATGTTAACACAAAATAAATACAATAAATCGATTAAGTAAATCGGACTTAGAAAGAAGTAACCATTATCATAATTGTACACATACATTCCTGTCTTAGAGGTCAGACTCACGGTGTAGTACGCTTTTTCTATGAGTAAATTGTGCAATTGTTTTTTAAGTATGTAAGTCAAAATCGTTGCATTCTAGCAAAGATTTAGGGAGTTTATTTTATACCCGTGGAGCCATTCCCAATAAACTTTTATGAAATATGGCTTTTTTGTGTGGTCTACCGCTTATCTTATATCTAAGTCGCGCGCTGTTATGAGTTCAAAACAAATGAAGATTATTTTTAACAAATATCGCCACCTCATATATGTACAGGCAGGGTACTGTTAATAACGTAAAATACGATTTACAGCTTTCCGTGCTTTGAATGCCGCATATTGACCTAAAACACCTTTTTTGAGCCCTAAATACCGTGTATATATTTGTAGAATTACCCCAATATATGATGCCGTAGCGTAACGTAGCTGTAACATACGCATGATACGCTGTAACCAAGGCTTTAAGATTTACTTCCTTGGCAAGATTGCGTAGAGCATATGAATGTTGACTCAGACGTTTACATAGATTGTAAGTGTGAGTTTTCCAAGTCATATCTCTATCTAGTTCTAATCCTAAAAATGTTGTAGTACTTGTTTCTGAAATAATTTTGTCTCCAATTTTGAATTTAATGTCAAGTTTTTTATTATTTGTCCTTAGCTCAAATGTCATTATTTTAGTTTTGTCAATGTTTATCCTTAAATTATTCGCGTCCATCCATTCTATTAATACCTGGAGACAGTGGTTTATCTCTTTCTCGAGTGTCTTCGCATCATTAATGCCACTAAAGACAACCGTGCTATCATCAGCAAACAAAACCATAGGATGATATGTTTCTCTAGGCTATTATATATATTAATGACATATTAATATATATAATAAATAATAAAGAGCCTAGAATACTTCCTTGAGGTACTCCATATTTGTTTTGTCTCTGACTTGTTACATACGAACGCTCGGTTTTTGACTTAATACAGGCTTTATTTATCTTCGTAACTGGTTTTCTATTTGATAGGTACGATTTCAAAAGTTTGAGAGCATTATCTCTAACTCCATATCTTTCTAGCTTCTTTAAAAGTATTGAACGATCCACAAAGTCAAATGCTTTACTCATGTCCATGAATAAAGCTGCCACTGGACTTCTGTTATCAATACCTGTTACCATTTTTTCAAAGATATAAAAGATTGCCATATTAATATTCTTTTTCCTTCTAAAACCGTATTGTTCACCAGCAAAAAGATTGTTTTGTTCAAAAAATGAGTATAAAGAAATTATAAATAACTTTTTCTATTATTTTGGAGAATATTGGTAGCAATGCAATAGGCCGGTAATTGGCTGGGTCATGTATGTTTCCTTTCTTGTACAGTGGATTTATAACTGCCAATTTTAACCTATTCGGAGACACACCCAATTCTAGGCACAGATTTATTATATGACTAAGTATTGGCGCGATAATATCTGATACAGATTTAATTACATTAGTTGTGATGTCATCATATCCAGAGCTGTTTGTATTATTTAACGATTTAATTAAATTTATAATATCAGAGGGAACTGTGGGTCTTAATAATGAGTCACGATGCATGTCAAATTTTAAATTTTGATTACTAATATTATTAATGTCTAATTCGGTCACGCCCCAATTGCCGCCGGGATTCCGATCCCGATTTCCGCCCACCGTAGGCGCGGGCTTGCGGACGGCGATCGATGGGTGGCTCGCCGTCCGATCGTCCGGTAACTGTCCGGACCGAGCCCAAGTCGTCGACGGCGTGTAGTGTTCCACGCGCGCCTCAAGGAGATGTCAGCAACCGTAGGGGCCCAGCAGGGTCGAGGCCTACTGGGGCCATGGGTGATGCGAATGTGACCCCCGGGCCCTGGAAAAATGGCAAAGAAGGAACAGGAGTGGGTTTTTAGTCAGTAAAAGTCTGACACTATCTCCCGCTCCGCTCAAGAGCGGGGGTTGTCATTAGATGATTTTCCTTTAAAAAAAAAAACAACATTTCACGCTTACGTTTGCAGCATAATTTTATGCCCTTACTTATCCACATCGGTTTTTTTGTTTTGTTGCATATCTTTTTTATTCTCTTGAGTGGAAAGCACATATTATAAAACAGTTTAAATGTGTCATGGAACTTGTTAAATGCGTCATTGGGTTCTTTGCAGGCATAAATATCATTAAATGTCAATTTTTGTAAACAGTCTCTGAATTTTGACATATTCTCCTTGCAGTAACTACGTCTAAATATGTATCAGTATAGAAGTGTGCAAGTTTTTTTGACAGGACATTGTAGCAGTTGCGCTGTGTGGTCTGATATTGCCAATTCGACAGTTACGCATTTACTTCCCCTCGATAATGTTATCGATGCAGGTACCGTTACAAATACGTGTTGGAGTACGCACACCTAATTTCAAATTAAAACTTTGCAATAAGTTTTTAAAACTAAAAGAGGCATAATTATCTTTCAAAATGTCTATGTTAAAAGTAGCATCAGCGGTAGGGTTTGATACAAGTACATGAATAACTCTACCTAATTGGTAGAGTCATTCATGTACTTGAATCGAAATGTTGATATTAATATAGATCTTCCCGGGATTTCTAATGAAAAATCCCGTGTGGCCATCAATATTACAAACATATATTTTTTATTAGTATTAACGTACTACTACGTCAACTGAGGTATGGTTAACAAATTTATACAGTTCTCCCTTCTCGTCATTAATGCAGGAAGAAATTTTGTCTGTTATATTTCTGATAGTATCATTAAAAAAAATCTGCTCTTTAAAATTATTATCGGGATTTGAGGCATATCCACTTTATTCTTTCGCTGTATGCAATCGGTGTAAGTATATGTTTAACTCTATCTAATTCCACAAAATAGATAGGTACCCAAGTCAATCTACATACAAACCGCGCTCGAGCAACGCAAATATAGACTTCGATCACGGACACGATATCTCGGCTCAATTCAGCTCAATGTGAGCTCGAGTGCTATCCGTTTGAGACACGAGTCTGTGAACTTTTTTGTGGAAAAAAGGACCAACAAAAAAAACCTTATTCTAACTGTTCAGTGGACGGTTGTTTAAATTCAACTTTAAACAGTGAATTGACGTTTTTTTAGGTTACCGGTTGTTTCAGAGTGGTACGTAGATATGTATTTGCTTGTATTTTGATGGTTTGTTTTAACGTAACACAGAACAGGTCCCGTGCCGAGAAAGAGGAGATGATTTTGTGGCCATGCAATATTTTTACAATTCTAATTAGGTACCTAGGCATTTATCACCGCGCCCGGTTGCACTCGGACAGTTTGGCGCCACGCGCTGACCCTAGCGCAATCGCCGAGCGAAACTATGAAAAGTGAAGTACCCTTAGTCTATCAACTGAAGTCAAGTACCTGGTCGTTTACTTGGACAAACAGTATATCCACATGACAGTGTAAGCGCATGTTAGGCCGACGGCTGCCCTGCAAGCGATGTTGGGACTGCCTCCACTGCATCTAATAGTGCAGGACGAGGTAGCCTTAGCAGCCTTCAGGCTCAGCGTATCGGGCACCCTGAGTAAAGACTTTACTCAGAAATCATGCAATCAAATCAGCATCATGAAAGACGCTATTAAACGACAAACCATGATGGCATCACCTAGCGACAAAGCTCCAAAGGCGTATAATTTTCAAAAGCACTTCAACATTCAATTAACAGTCAGTCTACACGGATGGATCAAAGACAGATACTGTCACGGGAGTCGGAGTCTTCTCCAATGACCTCAATATCAGAGTATCCAGAACGCTAGGAAAATTCAACACAGTCTAATCAGGTGGAATGTGTTGGCATAATCCTAGCGGCCCACGCAAATTTGGATACTCTCCGATAGTGCCTCAGTCCTACAATCCCTAGACAAAAACTCTACTACCTCGAGAATTATACAAGAATGATTCAAAGATTCAAAGCATTATATTTCAAATAAACCATTTACAGGCACTTTTTAAATGTCAAGAAGTCAGTCAGTCAGAAAAATGATGCTTATTGCACATTACAAAGCGTAGATAGATCTCTATGGAGAAGAATGTGCAAGAAACTCCACTCTGCACTGGAAAAAATCACAGTTCCGAAACACAATTGACACTACAGTGGATTAAAGGTCACAGTGGCTCACTGGATAACAATGCAGCGGACGAACTGGCCAGGAGAAGATCTGGAGCGACGGTGTTCGGGCCTGAACCCATTGTGCCGGTCCCCTTTGGTCAGCTGCGTAGTTGACTACGTGAACACACACACATACAAGTAGAGCGCTGGTGGTCCTCGACACCAGGATGCAGGCAGGCCAAGGAGGTCATGCCACACCTCAACAAAGCCAACACCAAAAAACTCATGCGACTGGATAAAGGGCAGTCTGCGCCTGGTGGCGGGGACCATCACCGGACACTGCACACGGAATAAGTTCTCCACACAATAGGCATCACAGACAGTCCCCTGTGCAGAGTATGCTTGAAGGGGGAGGAGACAATTGCGCATGTACTCTAGACTGCACAGGTGTCACTAAAACACGCACACGAACCTTAGGATCCCCGAACTCCCTCATTGTTGCCCTGAAAACATGAGAGGCCTAATCTGTTTTTGGAGAGAGGTGGGCTGGTTGAAATAAGCCCACCAAAGGTTATGGCCGCCGTGACTTACGTACAATGGTCCGTTTAGGACTAAGTGCGGTAAACGACCATGAAAAATGAATGATTAGCTGAAATGATAAACCGAAATATGTCCAGCGATAAGTTGAATTTTTTTTAGTAGAAAACAATCTTTAAAGCTTTATTTAAATGCGCTAAATTATTTATTTTGTTTAAAAAAAAAAAAAACCGTTACCTCACTGCGCCAACTGTGCTGTCAAATTAAGTCAAACCGATCAATTGCATTATGTCGCTAAAATTTTCTGGATAAATGAACAATATAGTTTGATTTAATTTAAAGTTTATTTTCTTCCTTTTAGAGCATTTTCACTATATTTTTTTCTTACAACTGGTAAATATTAAAGTTTTTCTTAGGTGTGTCGCGGCCCAGTCAACATTTTAATCCACTACTCTAACAGATTCTGTCTACCCTTTTACTCTTACTTGCTGACTGCTGGTGACTTTCTTGCCCGTTCTTCTTCATAAGAAACGACTAATTGGAACTGTGCACTAGCTTCTGACATTTTATTATGTGCCCATGTAGACCTATGTGAAATGAAATATTTAGGATTGAATTTACATCACAGTGACAATTCAGTTCTAAATATTTCATTTTATTTCACACGTTATCTATGTACCACCGTAACACTTTAATAACGTGTGATTACGGCTTTTCTTTTTGTTCTGTTCTTGTTTCTCCAGTAACCTTGTTTATTTCCACATCTTGAAAATCTTGTTTCACAAAATCTTGTTCAGCATCGTTTTTTTTATCGTAGTCGGGTTTTCGTTTTGTACTTTTTTATTATTTGACAAACACAATGCATATATGAAGTAATTTTAAAGAGCATTAAGCATGCCTCCATTATCCTGACTGATAAATGTTATCATGACATGTGAATAGTTTAACATGTAATTTTATTTCAAGGTCACCATTGATAACAGCTCGACAAGGTCTTAGTGTTTTCAAGGTTGTGTGTTATAGCCATAGGGTGTGATATATTACATTTTGTGGGGTTAAGTGTATTGGGTGTACCAATAAACAGGCTTATCTTATACAGTGTTTTTTTTTTCGGTGGGAAAATCAAAAACCCGCTCCTGTTCCTTCGTTGCCTTTCGTACCAGGGCCGAGTCTTCCTTTCAGAATCAGACCCTTGGCCCCAGTAGGCTTCGATCCTGCTGGGCCCCTACAGTTGCTCATCAACATCTCCTTGAGGCGCGCGTTAGTGTAGTAAGTGCTCATTCCAGTGTTAAAACTGAAATGGCTTATGGACTTATAATTATATATTAGAGACAATAAGATCTACTTTACAAAGATTTTATTCTTCTCGATGCGTGTCAGTAAAATGAACGTATGTTTATTGTTTCAGAGTAATGGTTACATTAGAGCCGTTAAAGATAACGATAACCAACTTCCCTAGTGAAAAACCAATACAAATCACAGTACCAGATTTCCCCAACGAGCCCGACAAAGGATCTCATTCCGTAGTACTCAATAATATCCTTTATATCGAATCATCGGACTTCAAAGAAGAACCTGAGAAGGGATACCGTCGGTTGACCCCAAAACAAACTGTGGGGTTGAGACATGCCGGCTACGTCATCAAGGTAAAAATGGACAAATAAAATGAAAATCCCTAAATTATATGAATACTGTGAATAGTCATTTACGCAACAAAACACAATAATTACACAACAACATACATAATAATTGTTCTCCTTGGTAATATTACAATTTGCTTTTGAATCCAACAAAAGTGGCACAACAGAAACCTGTCAAAAACAAAGTTTGTTCGATTACAATAGAAATTTACGTCAAAAAATATTCTTGCAAAATAAAATTGAAAGCCCGTACAAAACGGGCTTTCAATTTTATTTGTTTTGTAGGAATAGTCCTCGTGACCCTACTGTCGTGGGCGGACTTGTACAATATAACTTGCGCAACTTGCTTCAACTTTGCAAAAACGATATACAAAAATAAACTATCGTGGTGAACAAGGCAGTCAAATACTATATGTAACGACCGAATACTCCACCACACAGTGATGAGGTCATACTCTTAACAGGGGAACATATTAGGCTAATTGTGCATAAATTGTGTCCTATAATAAAAAAAAAAATATTCTCCATCTACTAGGTATCTAAGGTGATCAAAGATGCAACTGGCAAAGTTACTGAAGTAGAATGCACAGCGGAGACGTCTGAAGCAGCAGAGAAGCCTAAAGCTTTCATTCACTGGGTCTCCGAACCTGTCACCATTGAAGTCAGACTGTACGAGCCACTGTAAGTATAACCGTACACCATGCAGGTACAAATCGTCAATATTAATATTTGCGTGCAGCTTTAATGCTTGGTGTATGCTTAATTAAGACTACAGCAAAACAAACATGTAATAATACTATTGCGACAAATCGATAATCGAGACATCAACTGAAATCTTCATCCCTATCTCATTCGGGGCGGCATTGCTTCTTTCTACCAATATCCATCGTCTTACCTCTTATCTCATCGCCCTACTCTTATAACTCACATTCATATTCAAAACTTTCGTCACAACATGAATCTGAAAATACAACTAATGATCTTACATTTAGATTCAAACACAAGAATCCAGAAGACCCGAGCGAGGTGCCTGGTGGCTTCATATCGGACTGTCGCGAAGACACCCTTAAGGTTGTAAACGCGTACGCAGACGCTTCCATCAGGGGAGCCAAAGTATACGACAAGTTCCAGTTCGAGAGGATCGGCTTCTTCTCCGTCGACCCTGATACCACGGCTAACTATGTGAGTATTTATTTACCATTAGTTCTGACTGTTGGAATGTAAAAATAAATAGGAGTTCTTTTTTTGAATGTTTGGTTTTTCGCACCATTGTGTTTTGCACGTTAAAAAATACAGTCGTACATTGCTATTCACGGCTTTGAAAAACATTTGTGAGGATTCATAATTAAAGTTTACGTAGGAGTTTAGTAGAACTCCTACGTAGTCGTATTAGTATTCGCGATGGAGTATTGTAAGAACCTCATCCCAACGAATAGCCAAGGACGACAGTATTGATCAGTTTTATTTGGCCATTAAAATAATTGCATCATCATGAAACAGGTCGCCAGTGTGCTAGTAAGTACCTATTTTGGTACCATTGACATATTACTTAGAGTTGTAGGTATAAAATACTTTTTATTACGAGTATGTTATTTAATTTCTGGAAACAATTTTAAAACCAATTCTCAATGTGCGTTTTCTATTACAGATGGTGTTCAACAGAACTGTTTCTCTCAAAGAAGATACAGGAAAATAATCATTTTTTTAAATATAACATTGTAAAACAATTTATAGTGAATAAATTTTCAATTATTTATTACTTAAAGCGTTTAATTTTTTCTATAAATTTGACAGTTCTTAAAGTAAATCCTTCTAACTAAGTGAACATCTAACAATCTACAAGTGTCACATAAATACAATAATGCCATCAGCTGCAACTTCAACCAACCGTAACCAATACCTTTGTCTGTATAGCAAAATCTGTTAGGGCGACATTTTCAATCTGATTCTAATACATCGAATTTTCCGGCACGATCCCTTTGAAAATACTCGTTTACGCGTAAAGCTGTGGCGCAATGGATTGTTAGTTCTGAAACTTCAATTACGGACATGGCGTAGTACGGGGGGTGGAATGGGTGGTGCGCAGGACGGCGACGGCGCGTCGCGTATCGAGCGTGGGCGGCCGCGCATGCCACTCCACTCGCCTCCGCCATCCCGCGACATGCACTACTACGCGGTTACATCTCGTACTAAAACCCGACACGCACGATATCACGTTATTGCGCGCGACGTGCTTACGATGTAGAAACTATACAACCTCATGTAAACTTAAGGTAAGCCCTAGCTACATTATAGCACCGTTGCTTTTGTGTTGCAAGTTCCGACCCCGAAGAGATTTCCTGGTGGCCCTACGATGTTCATTACCACGGACCGGTGGAAAGTGGTTCAAGTGCGTCATGTTGACGTGTGTGTGACGTAACCTACTAAAATACAAAAAAATAGGGTTACATTTGTCGTTGTGAAAACATTTTGCTTGCTAGACGCATGTGGACCCTTTCACCTTGAGCCATGTACTACCTTATTTTACTCTGTCCAGTTTCTCTAATCATCGCATATTATTAAATTCTTGTAACTTTATATCCGTAGTGAATCCTTAAGAAGTGCTTTTGTGCCCAAATGTCGTTAAGCAATATGTGATACTTCTGTAGAGATACCTATAGATATCTTCGATTTGAGGGGGGGTCTTTTTATAGGTACACACACATATAACAATATTGATATCTAGCTCAACCTATAGTGCTCTATACCCTCCCTACAATACAAGGCCATGCCTACTAAGTATTTGTTCTTCGGATTCATCAATACACGACTTTGTTCGTATTTTTACTAAAGAGTAAAGTTTTTAAATGTAACAATATTCCTTGCCAATTTCGATGTACGATTCAATTTAGACTATCTCGGGACCTGTAGATCTCTTCTTGGCTTAGCTCCATTATTAGCTATGTAATTCTAGAACTTGAATAGGAGAGATTACATAGGTTCCCTTATTGTAAAACTCCTAAAACTAAGCAGCTGACTTCAAAACAAATACACATCTGTAGAGTAAGACGATATTTTGACATTAAATCCTATTTCTCTTAAAAACATTTCAACTTGAAAGCATTCTAATACAGAAACACTTTGCAGTACTTAACTAAATTATATATATATTTGCAGTTGTACTATTGTTTGTGTCGCGAGCCACTGGAGCTTATCTCTTGTTATCAGCTGTAACAGCATTGGCTTGAAAACCAAAATGCTGGTGCGATTACTTAAATGGAACACGCATTTGCATATCCACTTATGTGTTTATACCATCATCGATTGTTTGTAACAATCTATTCGCCACTACCTATTGGTATTTGTATTATATAGAATGTTTGTATAAGGTCATATGAAATCATTCAGTTTGCAAGGTCATATTGATAGCCCTCAAAATACTATCTAATGTAACATGGGTCGTGGATAGCGTCAGGTAGGTAGGTATTATGTAGAAGTTGAAAAGAATCTGACCCTATTTTGTAGATATTACCTGCAAGAGTTTGCGTACGTCTCTATACATCCGATATATCTGCCCTTTTCATGCTTTTGAAATGATGGAGTACCTAATCCCAGCATAAAAGTTAAATTTGTATAGGCTATCCGACCTAATTGGATAAAGTATATATGGAGGTAGGTATTAGCAAGAGCGTCCATTTTCTCACTATTACCAACCTATGAGATACCTACGCTACCTAAAGATTGATTGACAGTAAGAAAGGTTTTAAAGGTCATACTCTAATCTACTAACATACTTATTCAGAAGTTAACTTTTATGTTAGGTAAACTAACTGGCATGGTATACCTATAACTATTATTTTTATAAGTATCAATTTTAATATGCTATTACACGTTTTGCTCCCTCTTCCTCTGTATCGAATCAGCTATTATAAGTACTCAATAATATTATATTCTCAGATGAACTTTCATTTTTTTTATTAATTTAAGTATTTCAACTCAATTGGCTAACGGGTAATGAGGAAAAAATCGATCACAAGCTTCAACTGTTAGTAAAGTTAGTCAGTCGTGAAATGGAATAATTGTAGTTTGGAAATCGGCTCCATCCATCTTGAGATATAGATAGAGGACTATTAGAGGTCATACTAGGGAAGTCTACACCGTAGCCTGTTTCTATTTCGTAGCAACAGTCTAATTCATACCATTGTCCTATTTTGTAACCAGTTTTTATCGATCGCGTTGCAATTACCTGTTTTATAATTTCATCTTTGACCTTTTGCGTGCAATTGTATATTGTTAGGTTTGTAAAAATGTTAAAGAATTCAATTTGCCTCAGAGACGCTATGGCTTCTACATCTTAATAAGAGTAAATTCAATTTATTGAAAGTAATTTGTTTCGTGCTAGGGTTGGTATCACTTCATTACAAATGCTTTTAAGGCGTTCTCGCCCGCTTAAAGCTTCAGGAAAACGAGAATTGAGTATTTATTTTCCACACGTGAACCAAAAAAAATACTTAATGATGATCTTTTGAGCTTGCTGCTTATATGCAGTATATGGCATGAGCATATTCTGCGAAGGGGCTCTCCCCCTCTCTTTTTCTGTCCATCATGCCCAACCAACTGTACCTGCCAGGATCTAATTAAGGCAAATATAATATAATAATATAATATTCCACAATTATCACACAATGCCGTCTAGTCCCAAGCTAAGCAGAGCTTGTGTTATGGGTACTAGACAACTGATAAACATACATATATATTTCTAAAATTACAAAGTGGTCTAAGTAGCCACATTCTAGTTGAACTTTTATAATGGTTGTGTTGTTAATCGATAATTGTTAAATGATAATAGTAGATTATGTGACTAGGGGATAAAGCAGTGTCTTTAAGTCGCGGGCGGCATGTTGAATTCCGAACCTGCGTGAAGTGAGGCCAAGCCACCCAAGACAAAGACAGCTTTATCCCCGTGTTGGATACTCAACTTTTTACACCATCTGTGGGCTTATTAAAACATAATTTACTAAAACAAATAATATATTAGAGAAATAGTTATAAGTTAATATCACTCGATATGTTTTGTGTTTTGAAACAAACAAATTTAAAAGATTCTATAGTTTAAATTTTCTATAACGCTTCCCTTTTTCATTACCTTTTTTTAGAGACTCGTCAGTACATACATTTTTAATTCACTTATTATGTTTTTTTTCAAAGTAATGGTTTTTGACGTTCCAAATTCAAATCTCATTATTTCCCAAGGATCGGCCATAATACATTATCTCCCTAGGGACAGAATGACTTGCTTTGAGCTTGCAGTGATGGTTGTATGACATATAAAAATGCATTATCGAGCAGGTGGTGTAAAAATGACGTTTCTTCATCATGTTACTCAATTAAGTACCCATTTATTTTCTCTACATTGGCTACAGAGTGATTAGACCTACCTAAATAACACTTTTTGTCATCGGTCCTGTGACAATTTACGACGCGTCAGTCTACGTCACTCGAGATGCCAATTAGAGGCAAGCGCCTACAGAAATATTGTCACGATAGCCGGCTTGATTAGTGGCTTTTAGTCTATCAGTCTTGTTGGGAAAGTCTGTCGTCTATAGAATTTTGTCTCCCTCAACCAAATGGTACGGATACGAAGAGTCTATTCAGGTTCATGGCCCGAATGTTATGTAATGAAATTTTAAATTAAGTTTTTTAGTGTGTATTAGGATTGTCATACGCATTGCGTTTATAAATGGCATTAATTAAATAAAAATAAAAGGTTTATGTTCTTTCACCGATTTATCGTGAAAATAATACCCTATCACGGCTGTCTGACTGACGTTCTTTTAAAATCTAGGATGGTAGACGATGGTAGTTGAGTGTGTCAAGTTGAGTAGTGAAAAGCCTAGGGAAATAACCTTCCGGTTGTATTTTAGGACGAAACTATAGCGCAGGGGTACCCATACTTTTTTAGGTGGCGCAAGCTTATACCTTTACATTACATATTGTGGTTTTTTGTAACGCCTTAGATTATTGTATTCAAAGAAAACTCTGAAGAACATTGAAACTTAATTATTATTATTTACTAGGGAGAACAGATTGTCCTCGTATCTAACAAGTACAATCAGTGAGGCATGTTAGCAAGCTTATCCAGCTTGCTAATCCGAGCATAACTTCTGAACTGGAAGCTGAAGTTTTAACTAACTCATATCGCACTACGATTAGGTTAAACATGCAATGTATAACAACCTCGTGTTTTTTTTTCTGATTTCGTCTTGGATAAAAATAAACATTTGAGTAAGCTTCCAGCGTACGGCATTTACCCTGGTCTGATTAACTGGGTAAAAGACTTCCTTAGTGAATGGTCTCTCCGAGATATTGTCGATGGATGCTCATCAGAGCCCATGACCACTAATGCCGGAGTTCCTCAGGGGTCAGTTCTCTCTGCAACTCTTTTCCTGCTGCATATTAATGATCTGATCTATCGGTATGCAGATGATAGCACAGTTGTAGAGAGATATACCTTCCGTGTGCTCGGGCTAGTAAGGAACTAATCCGGTCCGAACGAGAGGCTATGGTAGAGCGTACGAATGTCTCTCTTCAGGCAGTCTCCAAGTGGGGTGAAACCAATCTGGTAGAATTCAACGCCGCCAAAACACAAGCATGTCTGTTCACCGCCAAAAAGAGCCCGTTTACCTTGGCTCCTGCTTTTCGGAATGTATCCCTGGAGTGCACCGACCGCCTTCAGCCCTTGGGAGGCGAAATTTCTTCTGACCTCAATTTCGGGCGGTTCATTGAGTCCAAAGCCAAGGTAGCTGCTAGAAAACTAGGCGTTCTTGCAAAGGTCCGGCGGTACTTCACGCCGGGTCAGCTTCTAATGTTATACAAAACACAGGTCCGATCGTGTGTGGAGTACTGCAGTCACATATGGGCTGGTGCTGCAAAATGCCATCTAGCAGCTTTGGACTCAGTAGAAAGGCGTGCGAAGAGGCTAATTGGGGATCCAGATTTGGTTAAGTCCAATCTACAAAGCCTCGAGCACAGGCGCAGGGTAGCCAGCCTATCGGTATTTTACAGGTTGCATTTTGGAGAGTGTGCGCGGGAATTGCATGACTTGATTCCGCCATCTCCTTTCTACCATCGGACAACCCGACGTACGGCGAGTATCCACCCTTACGTTGTTGAAACTTCAACGGTCCGAACTAAGCGATTTGCTTCGTCGTTTATACCGCGTACATCAAGGGACTGGAACGATTTGCCTGCTGCGGTCTTCCCGTCCAACTATAATTTAGGTGCCTTCAAGGCTAGAGTGAATAGGCTCTTAATAAACTAGTGCGCCTCACCATCAATGATTGCATCACTGCTTACCATCAGGTGGGATCGCAGTCAAGCACTGGTTTATATGTAATAATAAAAATAAATTTTTATTTTATTTTATATTTTTAGGGGGGAAAATCATCTGGATACTAAGTCCTTTAAGCCATGTCTTCGTAAGAATAGTTCATTAGTTTACAATTAGAATACGGGTGCAACCATGGTGCAACACATTCTAATGTTTTTGTCGTATTTGGCAGAAAATATATTGATTCAGCCTTCTCGGCAAACTTTGCTGAGGTAGCCAAAACTACAATAAAATTCTCAGCTCCATTTTACCAAGATCGCGCCTGTTTCAATGATTCTACATGTTGTCTAGTTGTCAGACACTTAAGATATAAAACTTCATAAATTTTACATCACAATATCCCCTAGGAATCAATTTGTGAATAATAAAAACAGCCACTGAACTTCACTTGAAGAAATCCCGCCAAAAACTCCAACTTGCTCCAATCTTATTTTTTTAAAGCAAAGAGGCGCACACTTTTAAGGGAAAATGTAAATTATATTTATAAACATTTTAATACAATAATTTGCTTTTACTAACAAATTAAAATTTACCTGTATCTAAATTCCAAAACATTTGAATTTCTTATTTTTAATAATAGGATGTGTAGCGGTTTCATACCTTCGCGCTTTACCTTTGCAGGTTTGGAGAATTCAACCTGCAAAGTTATGTTCGAAAAAAGGAAATTAAATCATATTAATTTATTCAATCGAATTTAAGTTTTAGAAGAGAATTTTTAGATGTTACGTCGCCATATAATGTGATTGAGGCAGAACATGTTTGCGATAGCCTGTTGCCATCTAAATCAAAACTAAAATGTATGGCAACTTTGAAAAATTTTCTACAAATATGAACAAAAATGTATCGCCATTTTCAGAGAAAGTATTTGTTCGTAAGTATGTAGAAATATGTGATTTGAAATACATGAAATTTAGTCACTGCAGCACTCGGCTCCATAACACCCTCGCCTGCGCCTCGGGCGAATTTTGCCTCAGTTGCAAAATGTTTGGGAACTTCTGCTATAGTGTTTAAATTCATAGTAAAATTTATAATTCCCTACCTAATGGAGTCAATCTACGTGTGATTGGTCAAAAACACAAGCAAACACGAAATTCTCTCAGTTTTGTCGAAATCTTTAGAAAAAGGTCTTAAATGTTTAGGCAAAGGGTTTAGGTATCTAATAACGGGTAATAGTCGCATTAAAAGGAATTTGTTGAACATTTCGGTTCAATTTATGACTTTTTATAAGAATATCCATTTGATCCGTTGAAACCAATATTGAAGCCGTATTTCGATAAAAATACGGGTTAGTCTTTCGTCCCGAGAGACTCACCCTGTCGCACGAATAGGCCCTTAATGCGAAATGTTGGTTGTGCTGTAACTTGTTCTAAACTCTTCGGGGATCAGGGACATGACAGCTGTAATAAAATGTTTCATGGTGAATGTGTGTACAAACAAAACAATCCATTAATATTTCATTTAACAGATATGTACAGACATGTAACCTACCCGGTAAAGATGACAGGTATTAGGCCTTGATCTCATATGAAAAAAAAAACAGTCAAGTGCAATTCCGAATCGCGCACCGAGTTCCGTATAAGGTGAGTAATGTAAATAGTTCGATTCCTGAATCGAGTCTTCAAAAATTTATCCGAATCGCAAAAAAGGAATAATTTTGTGACGTAACTTGTACTATGAGACCTTGTTTCTTACTAAATTTCTAAATTCTATAAGGGTCAACGGGAAGTACTTTTAAATTCATTTCGAGTGTCAAAAGATGCGCCTAAACGGAGTATTAACGGTCTTTTCTTTAGATTACGTTGACTTAGTAGATTGTTTTTTTCACTGCACCAAGGCGTAGCAGACCTCAATATTTGATAATAATTTCAGTTTGATACCTCCACACGTTCCTGAGAAAAACCGTCTTGACAGATGGGCAATAAAGTGATCCTATTAGGGACCTTTTTGCCGACTGAAGTAATATTATTATTATAGCTAGCCCTTATTATCCCACTACTGGACAAAGGCTTCCCTTCATTCTTTCCAACGATCACGGTTCCTCGATTTCTCATTCCAATTCTTAAGGAAGCCATCTAGGTCGTCCCGCCATCTCCTTCGTGGTCGTTTAGGTGCGTCCAGATCTAGCCGTTCGCGAGCCGCTTGTAAACTGCGCGCTAATCTCTCTAACTTGATGATAGCTGTGCTTTGGGTGTATATATTACAGTAGCTGTATATATGATGCTGTCAAAGGCAATAATCAATAATATAATCGACAAAAGCAACATACCTAGAGAGGAATTTTATGATTTTAATATTTTTCGACTATTTGGATGATCGTGTGTGTGGTCAGTGGTAAGCCTGCTTGTTCTGAGGGTTGCTTTTTATCTAGTTGAATAGCTATGCGTATTTCAATAACTTTAATAAAGGTTTTTTATATGTAGGAAATTAAGCAAATTGTTCTATAATTATTTACATGAGAAAAGGAACCCTAAAAACTTTAGCATTGCCCAAAAATCGCAACTTACAGTAATTATCATTTTATTTTAATATATAATCCAGAGATCTTAATCTATAGTTAACCTACCTACTTCAGAATGTTACATGAAATAAAATCAGGCTGACTTTGTATAATCATCACAGTTTTCAATATTGATTTAGAAATCCATACAGATAAATTACTAACGTTTATAGTATTGATGAACTAATTAGAACAAGTGTTACACATTGAAAACCTAACAAGATAGTAGTAGTTAACTATTCGGAGAAAGTCTGACACAATGTATTGATTTTCTTCAAAGCGACAGGCGAGTGACGCTCCAAATATTAATCTAGATGCTGAAATATTTCGATCATTCGTAGTTACATTTATTTAGTTACTGGCACAGTTATCGGAAAGTCTGTAATTTATACGTCATTGGAGTGGGAATTGAAAAGAGGAAATAATAAACCGTTTTCCTTTTGCAAAATAATTGCGCCATCCTTCGTGCCATCTTTATTTTAACTTCTTTGTAGATCAGATCTACAAAAATTTGTCGATACTTTTTTAACTAAGAGCCACCGTTTATGAGATATAATTATTCAAAAAGTTAAAAGAGGTCATCGTCTTAATATGCACACGTTTTCACGTCACCTTTGAGGTAGGGTACATAGCGCGTTTTTAGGGTTCGTACCTCAAAAGGATAAAACGGAACCCTTATAGAATCACTTTGTTGTCCGTCTGTCTGTCTGTGTCTGCTTGTATGTCTCTCTGTCAAGACCCTTTTTCTCCAAAACGCGTGGAGTTATCGAGTTGAAATTAAAATCACTCAGGTCTGCGGTCCCATAGAGCTGTGAGAAAATCAAACTTGTCAATTATCGAAAAAAAAAGGCCGTTTACGTTACCCCTATTTTTTTACCTTTTTTGACTGAACTATTAATACGTCTACGCTCCTTCGCTCGTGTATCGTTGGAACAGCAATTAGTCCTTAATTATGGTCAATTTTATCATCAGCAATAAATTTTATTATGCGTATGTTATTAGTATTACTACTGCCGTTGATACCCAGTCACAGCTTTATCCCACTTTTCTCATATTCGTTACAAATATATAAAAAAAAATTAAACCCAAATTAGATGGAATGATTTTAGCCTAGATTATTTTAATGGGTATCGACTGTTGCTGTCGATATGTTCCGTATTAGAATTTATTTTAAATTTGTTTTATTTTGTGTGTTTAAATTAATGTGATTAAATTGGTTTCTACGCTACTGGACTGGACTTTTTTTTTTTCTTTTTAGTTTTTATTTGAAGTTTTTTTTTTTACACAGTAGGTTTTTTTTTTACTTTACATTGTATCGTTATTTTAATCTAATATCAGTATTTATTCACTCTAAAACCTACCTAGCATCTGCCTCGCTTATTTTATATCTTAAATAAAATGAAGTGTGTTTGTAATATAAAAAAAAACATTTGTTTACTAAAAATTTATATAAAGTGTATTCGAGACTTATAACAAAAATGTGAGTTTTGAAATATTTAGTTATCTGTTGATTTGTTCCGACTAATATCCGAACCGATTGTGACGGGACTTTCACTGACGGAAAGTTCTTTTTCATGTTAGTAATCATCTAATAACTTTTCTCGCTTTGGGGTGGAGACGGAGAGCGTGCCAGACTTTTACTAAGTAAAACCACACCTAGGTTCTTTCAGTTGCTCTTTACATTCTAAGACCACGGGTTAACTTTTCAGAAGTCCTCCCATAACTCTAGTAGCCATTGGCCCTGCTGGGCTAGGACATCTCTTTGAGGAACGCGTAGTACACGACGTGCTGGTAACGATTTGGGCTCGGTCCGGATAATAGCCGGACGGCCGCATTGCGAACTACATATTGCACGTCGTCCGAAAGCCCGCGCCTACGGTGGTTGGTAGTCGGAGTTACGGCTGTCTCCATCGCTAGCATTACTGCTTCGCAGAAGGAGTTGGCCGCCACCCATTTCCCGTCGCTTCGGACCATGGCCTGGACCAGGGCCCGGCGAGAGTGGTTACCGCCGCCGATTGTCCCCACGAAGACACGACGGTGCTCCGACCGTGCAGGGCTCACCTCCACCGTAAGCTGCACCGTATCCTCCGGGCGGTCCGCACAACGGCGACACCCCCGAGCGTTTCTTCTACCTGAATCCGGTGCAGGAACCTCTCGAACTTACTATGTCCGGTGAAGACGCCGTGACACCTCACCAGCCATTCCTCAAAGAGGGGACTTACCTTATTTATATATCTTAGATATGTAAATCCGTTCTGCGGTTTGGAATATATGAGGTAATAAAGAATATTACATACATACATACACACAAGATACGTGCGAAAAACATAACCTTTCTTACAGTCGGGTAAAAAGTAGAGAATGTTCGGCTTGTGTTGTATCCAAATTATTTCTTCGGAAGTACCTACCTACTTAAATAGTTTTTTTGCCAAAGTTCTGTGCCCTTTAAATTTAATTACGCTAGTTAGTAGGTAAGTATAAACTTTTGTTAGTTTATCCCTAAATTTGTTATAATAGGACGAAGAAACAGTTTGCGAACTCCAAAAAGAACTGTTTATCTTTAGGTAGTGTTGAGCTGAGTTTAAGTTCGGCAGGTACTTAGTGTTTTTTTTTTAAGTGGGAATATCATCTAATGACAAATCCCGCTCTTGGGCGAAGCGAGAGATAGTGTCAGACTTTTGCTGACTAAAAACCAACTCCTGTTCCTTCTTTGCCTTCGTCCCAGGGCCCCGGGTTTCACTTTCACACGGCAGGTAATGTTGAAGTTAATCCTGTTAGCCAACGAATGTAAATAGCTGAAGAACAAAAATGACATCTCATAATATTATGTAAAGTTATGATAATACTAATTTATACGGGGTTATTAACCATGTAATACTAGGTTTGTTTAATGTTCACCCTGATTGCCACCCACGATAGTCGATAATGACGGAACATGATACGCAAATGGAGCCGCCAATTACCTGAGCTCGTTATGTCGATGCATTAGATGGATTCCCGCTGTTCCATTGTAGTCTTATCGATCTAATTGTCTGCTGGTTTAAAAGAGGTTTCAACAAGGCCCTCCGAGCATCTTAGAAGTAGGTAAAGGAGATAGCTTTTACGCGTATCTATAAAGTGAGATTTAATACCGTTTTGGTCTTGACTAAAGTTATAAAAATGTTATTAGAAGAGAATGAATATGGGGAGATGCTATAAACCGGATTACGATGGTCATTATATATTTACTTTCAATTATAAAACTGTGCGATGACAGTTATCAACGTCCACAGCCGTCAGTAATGCCCGATTTATTGTATATTCAAAACACATCAAATATGAGTTAGGTAGGTACCCACAAAATAAACATAAAATTCACACAACCTTTATTAAAGCCGAAAGCTATGGCATGACCTTTGTTATTCAACCCTCAACCGGATTATCCTCAAATAGACGCAGATAAATTGCTCAGCCGTGGCGAATTCAGCGCGTTTGATCAAAAAATATGTGGCCTGAGCCCTGAGGCAAATACCTAACATGCCATACCACAGATAAGCTAGATGTTATGTAACATAGAAAAATGATACTCAGAAAATATTTCCAATAGTTTTAGCGGTACCTGTATCCACAATAAATCTACGGAACTACTTTCAAAGCTTTCTCTGCCCACGCAATTGAATACCTAATCATATCCTTGTTATATAATATTATTTATTAACTTACAGCTTACAATTTATACATATATGTATACCTACCCAATGTATACATATATGTATAAATTGTTAACAAAAGCTAACCTAATTAAAGTTGGGTTTTAGATAGACTAATAACATTTTACTGTAGTCTACAGATGAAGGTTTTAAAACTACTCTGTAAATACTTTCTTATAGTACCTACATAAGAAGTCCCCCGAATACGACGGAAATTTCAGTTTTGTAGATCAAGTAGTTTCCAAAATTTCATGTTTACAGTTTAGTCAATGAGCGACTACTTTCTTTAGTTTTCTATATATAAACAAACATCTTGTTTTTTATTTTAAGTATATTTTTTTTTGTATGGCAGTCGTGTTTTTTAATTATTTGATTTTATCATAAACGTGATATGTCCCGAAACCACGAGTCATAAATATACAGGGTGTTTGGTGTATCGTGTGCCAACGATGCGCTCGATTCATGCGATTCGCTAGAATTGTGAATGATTCACATAAGAATAACTTGCAAACAACGCATTGAAACGGCTTTCAATATAATTAAGGAGGAAATACGACTTCGTACAACAACTGTCGAAATACGAATCAGATGTTGGACCTTACAACAGAGGCCAACAATTTGGGCAGGATTTGTAAACATTATGAAATAAATATTAAAAATGCAATTTTTTTTTTTTATTTCTACTAATACTAAAACTCACGAAAAGTGAGATACGAGACAGATTTTACCTTTTATGAGTTAGATAACATTTTTAATAGGTTTTTCAGGTATCATTTAAGCAAAAATATTTTTTCAATCATAATTTTGATTATTAGTCTTATGTGACTCGATTCACAATTCTAGCAAATTCACAAAGTTATAAAAAGATTTTAATGGCATGTGGCACATCACTAGCAAGAGAATAAACTAGAGAATTTTTGAGGAAGTTGGAAGACTCCGGTCGCTTTTGTTTTTTTTTATAGACATGTAAACAGCTGTAACATGAACAGCTTTAATTTAAGTCCAACACTTTGCAAGTCAATTTAAAAAAAACTAGATAGCTAATGTCACTAATTTTAAATCTAAAAGTACTCTAATACAATACACATCTAAATAAAATTAAAATTCAGAGTCTACGACTTATATATTTTTTTAGATTTGTATTTGAATGAAAAATTTGGGTCTTATTTTCATAAAACAATAGTCGATTGAATAAAATCCACTGGGCATGAGAAGTTTTTAGGGGGTCGAAATGATAGCAGATGACCCCTCCCGTCGACCATTTCAATTTGGCACACGATGCACCAAAGACCCTGTATAGTCATAATATAAGAGCCAATTTGCTGTTGAAATTTGGTAACGTGTAAAGTAAATAAATAAAATTTTGATTATTGGGACCCCCATAGCCAATGAAATAGTGATGGTCTCATATAAATGCATAATATATTTTTAAAATAAATATTAAAATCATCAAAGGAATGAAACGAAAGTTATATTACATGAAGCTTCTGACTTTTCTCATCACGATCTTGTTCACCTATCTTATGACTTTTTAAATATTCTAAACCCAAACCTATGTTCCACTACAGGCGCGCCTTTGCGTTTATGAATCAGTGAGTAACTTCATCAAGATGCATTGAGTGTTGAATGTACACCTCTGCAGGAAGCTGCTACACTAATGACCAAATTATTTGACACAGATGCGTCTATCAGGAAAGTTAAGCTGAAACGTCAACCTGCAATATAGGTGAACACTGAAATTCGGATAGCAATGCGACGGATAGACCGTGATTTCCAAAAGATCGCTCTGAAACATCTTGACCTTCTTCAAGACTGCTAGGGTTCGGTGTAACCAGATTCTTAATAAATGACTTCTTTTTCTTCTGCTGATATCAGGAAATTTTCCAGAGCTCAGATTCAGTGGATCAGTCATCAGAGCATACATACCTTACTAACAAAATCGGTGCAAAAATAGTACCTAGCTTACGAATTAAACTACAATTTCTTCACCGCACCTACACTAGATACATTAACCAAATATCAAACTGTTGATTACCTTGCTGGTCTAATGCGTCATAATATCACCCCCTTTGTTTTCACTCCAGTCAATCTGGGAGAGATCAAAAAGATTATCCTATCCATTAATTCCAAAGCTGGGGGCAAATGGGGGGTTTGTGTTTGATTTTGATCAACTTCTTCCCGTTATTTCTCACATTGTCAACTTTTCTCTTTACTCTGGTACTTTCTCTTCTCTGTGACGTAAAGCCTATGTTCGTTATTTTCCTACTTGAAATTTTCAATCCAGAGTCTTTAGCAGATAGTTCGTGTTTTAAGACGCTTCATCAAGGTGATGTGAGCGCTCATCTGGCGTACCTTAAAATGGGAAACAGAAGATAAAATACTGCTAGTATTTTATCTTCTCTTTCGTTTTCCGTTTTTTATTATCAATGTTATAACCACGCATATCATTTGTCCGCCGAAAAATTTGCACCTCTACTGTCAGTCAAATGTTGACATCATATCGGATATGATCGAGAAACTGAAGCGGCATTTATGTACGGTAATAAAAATGGGTGGGTTTCATTTATTTATCATACCCACCACATTGCATTTATAATTTTTTCAATAGCTTATGTTACTTGAACAACACAAGGATTCTAACGATACCTCATACATGTAAATAGTTCAGTAATGTTGAAGTTATGGTCCAATAAAAAAGTCGCGTACATTCATACATGAACCCTGAAAACATAACACTACTTTTTTGGGCAGCCGTGTATAAAAATGACCTTAGTGAATATGCAAATTAATCTGTAAGAGATATCATCCTTATTTTCAACTATACTAATATTCTTTAAAGGAAAGGATTGTTTTTTTTGTGGACTTATTTTATAAATCCTTTCACCCGTAAAATACTATTTTATCAGGAGTGACTTACGCTTAAGCTACATGTTTGGCAGAATTTGATATGAAATATATGCCAGAAACTTAACACCTGTCCTATATATAAAAATCATCTGTCCGTGTATGTTATCGAACTCCTCCGAAACGGCTTGATCGATTTTTATGAAATTTTTTGGGTATATTTGGTAGATCTGAGAATATGTTGTAGGCTATTTTTTTACCCTTCTTACCTCACTCCCATTTTTTCTTTGATAATTTATAGGGCAGAACGTTTGCCGAGTCATTAAGTAAGTAGTACCTACCACAGACTAGAGAGGGATACGTAGGTACCTACCTACAATAAATGTATAGGTAAACCCTGCGGGCTTTTCCTACCGGCTACCATTTATGTCACTGAATAATAAATGTTAGGTATTGCGTGATGACCAACATAAAAATAAACTAATCGATAAGAAACAATTGATCAATTTACACACTGTTCGTTGTGTGCTGTGGTTTTCATCACAGAAGTAGTTGTTATATACCTATTTACTGAACACGTACCCCATTATCCTCGCTTTTATGTTCTTCTCAGTAATATTTCTCTTCATTAAGTCTTGTAATGAATAAACTTTATGAAGGCTTTTAACTGATGTTGTTTTATAGATATTAGGGATTGTAAAGTTAGGCTATCGCTGGCTGCTATGAAGCAACTGACCGTGATCTCCCCTCGGAAATGTGTCAAGGCAATAAATGGGTCAAGGGAGCCTGGCTACAGCAGATGTATCTACTTACATTCGTACTGGCTACCTTAAGTCAATAAGTGTCGGTGAAATCGGATTGATTTATACCGTGATTCAACACCAAAAAAAACAAAAAAATCCAAAAATGCATCCAATGGTACCATACACTATTTCTCGAGCAAAAAATATTTTATTTGTCTTGACCAGTTAGTTGTATTTTTATATGAATCTGCCATTTTACTATCGCAACATCGCTAACAGTAGGTACGCCTCGGTGAATCCATACAATATCTGATGATAATTTTTAACTAACTTCTAAAAAAATTAAAAAACGACTGCATAAAAAATAACTAGAAAAACAACAAGTTCAGTCCAGTAGCGTAGAAACCAATTTAATTGCATTAACACATAAAATAAAACAAATAATAAATTCTAATATTGAACATATTGACTTACACTGTAAGTCAATATTAATGCTAATTAATTATTATTAGTAGTAATATTGACTTACAGGCAATATGTTCAATAATAGAATTTAAATATGAAACATTAGAAGTTAAATAAGAATCAAACAAAACCGAGAAACACCGACTTCCGAAATTAAAGTTATTTTGATAGTTTTAGTGAAGTTGGTTATTTTTTTAAGTAAATCGTTAAAGAATTCGCACTAAGGCCACCGTTTTACACTTATCGATGTATGTATTTTCGATCTTACTATCGGTTGACGATGTGAATGTGACCATGGTGATTTACTTTAATAATAGTTAATATTGTTCATAATCATTATGCTGTCTTATACCTACCTATATAAACACTAGTGGTTTAGGTTTAATCCTTAACCCGAGGAATCGAGGAAAATATTCCAATTTAAAATTAATTTATTTAAATTAGGATGAGAATTGGCGCTTTAGGAACGTGAAAAGTTACAAAAGGCAACACCCAAAACGCTCACCCTTTACCATTTCCTGGAGTTCGAGCTCTCAGTAGGTACAAAACAATGGCTCTTTTGTTAATAAAGCCTTTAAAGACATATTAGGTATTTATTAAACCTGTTGAAATCCTCTCGGCTTAATTAGCTCCCAAGGGAACTGTCAGGCACAGTGTATATCACAATTAATTGTGTTTCTAACAACAATAGGGGATAATTATTTCATATTCTTTTGTTTCAGGCATATTAATAAAAAGTGATAATTATGACAAGCAATAAATTTTTAAATTATAATGCGTTCGAGAAGGTTCACATGTAAAAAAATAAGTTTGAATTTGTACAAATATGGACATTCAGAAGCAACATTTATGTCCGCGACTGGTCGATTATTTAACTATCGTTGGAGCAAAACCTTACACTTCAGGGAAAGGCCTCGCCCCTGTTCAGGTAAAACTACTAGTTACTTTACTTGGTAAATAATTTACTTACCTTGCCTACAAATGGGCTAGTGCTAACGTGTCCAAGTATTGATTTGTGGTCATTCTTAGACTTGTGTGTTGTTGTTACGTCCTTCAAATACGGCCTTCAGATGTTATTTCCGAATCTGGCAGTGTGTGTAATGAATGCCTCAAGGGATTTGGGAAGGATGATGAGTTTGAAGGATTAACTCAATAAAATGATATATTGGTGTAACTTATTTATATTTAGATAGTATTTTATGTTGAGGTGGGAAGTTTTTTTTTTAGGCTCCTGAGTTGCTCCGCCGCTATCCGCTGACCAATCACGATGACTTTCCGCTACCGTTGGACATGGTGTATTTCTGCCAACCGGAGGGGTGTGTGTCCGTGGGCCCACGCCGTGCCCCTGGTCACCTCGCCTCCAGGGATACTTCTTCTTTTGTGTTTCAACTCACCGATAAAGACTCGGGTAAATATAAAATACTCCTTTACTTTTACAGCTTTATTTCTTCCTAATCACAGTGAAGTACCAATGTGTCTCATGCATTGTCATATGGAAATCATGCCTGAGTAGGTCACGTACAGAAAATTATGTCAATTGATTCTAACCTTACAGAAATTGCTAGTTGTTTTTTCACTGCTTCAGTGGTCTTTTTATACAGGATAAATATGATTGTCTTTGTGCAGCCTTGATGCTCTATTAAAAACCCTTTAGGTAAGACCCGTTTCGGCATCTGCGTCAACTTCTACCGCGCGGTGGAGCGCGCACAAGTCCCGGGCCCGCGCGAGCGCAGCATGCTTCGCCGCGAGTCATGGCGCAAGTCCATGGAGAAGAGCTCCGACTCCGCATTCTCCAGGTGAACATAAACTTCTTCTCCTGTTTGATAAACTGGTCTTTCAGAATTTTGAAATAATTATGATTAGTGGCTATCTATGTACATGCTTATATGTATACATAGACTCACCCCTTTTTCTCATGTGGGCAGGTAGGATCACCAGCTAAAATCCTAATACAACTATATCTCATGTGAAAATTAACAGTTTGGCTTTGTTTATTTTTTATTTTACACATGTAGGCTTAAAACGATGTTGCAAAACATAATTAAAATAATATATCCCCCTGATAGTACCAATTATAGTCAGTTTTTTGCAACTCTTTTATTCGAAATAACAGACTTAATTTGTTCGGGTGTATGATTCACAATTTGGTAGAGAGTGTGGAGACTGACCCGAAACTCTCAATTTAGTAATATTGCGATATTAAATTTTGTAACTCGGCGTCTCTTCCCACTATAAGTTTGCAAGCACTAGGATTAGACTAAGACGTAGCGAATGTTCCAGTGACTATAGAAGCAGCAACGTGGCGCCAAGTGACTCGGAGCGCGACTGCAGTGCGACGCTGGCGCCGCGACTCGCGCCCGCACCCGACTCCGAGAGCGGCGGCTCGCACTCGCACTCACCCAGTCCGAGGGCGACCAGGAAGCGACAGGTGAGTGAAAGACGTAGTAAACGCTCCAGTGATTATACGAGCTGCACCATGACACCAAGTGACTTGTAGCACGAGTACAGTGCAAAGCTGGCGCCGCGACTTGCGCCCGCTCCTAACTCTGAGGGTCTCGGATCGCACTCAACTGCGGGTGACGAGAAAGTGACTAGTGCAAGATGCACTCAGATTTCCTGTATCTCACGGGCCCTCTGGTCATGGTATTGGTAGAACAACAAAACCGTGGGGTTAGAGTCATTAGGAGACTGACAAATCCCTCGTTCTCCCCAGACGGACGGTATCCATGATGGTAGCGGTAGGAAGCATGGGTTTTTAGACAGTTGGAAACCGACATAAGCTTCCATAAAAATGGTACAGAATAATGTTAACCTGGCCAACACCATGGAGGCAGTTTAGCGAATTATCAATATCTTTCACAATCACTAATTATCTTTAGCAGTTTTTTTTTTTTTTTTTTTCGGTGGGAAAATCATCTTATGACATCTCCCGCCCTTGGGTGGGGCGGGAGATAGTGTCAGACTTTTACTGACTAAAAACCCACTCCTGTTCCTTCGTTGCCTTCGTCCCAGGACCCCGGGTTTCGTTTTCACACTACCCATGGCCCCAGTAGGCTTCGACCCTGCTGGGCCCCTACGATTTGCTGACATCTCCCTGAGGCGCGCGTGGAACAATACGCGCCGTCGACGACTTGGGCTCGGTCCGGACGGTTACCGGACGGTCGGACGGCGGGCTACCCATTGCTCGCCGTCCGCAAGCCTGCGCCTACGTTGGCCGGAAATCGGGATCGGAATCCCGGCGGCGATTTGGGCGTGAGGACCGTTGCCTCACGCGATCAGCCGGCTCCTTTGCTAGAATTACTGCTTCGCAGAAGGAAGCGACCGCCTGCCGCTCCTCCTCGCTACGGACCATGGCCTGTACCAAGGCCCGACGCGAGAGATCGCCGCCGCCGATCGCCCCCTCGAGGACACGGCGTTGCTCTGCCCAAGCGGGGCACACCTCCACCGTATGCTCGTATCCTCCGGGCGGTCCACACAGTGGCGACACCTGGGCGTCGCTTCCGCACGAATCCGGTGCAGGAACTTCCCGAACTTACCGTGTTCGGTGAGAACCTGCGTCATACGGTAGGTGAGGACGCCGTGAGGTCTTTCCAACCATGCCTCAAAGAGGGGACTTACCGCCATAATTGTGGCGTGCCCAGCACTGGGTCGCGACAGTCGCTGCCGCCATTTAGCCATGAGAACCCGCCGGAGCTCTGTCCTCCATGCTGCGATTTGTCGCGGCAGCGGAGTTTTTGCCCCGGCGTTGCATCTCCATGCGCAGATCGTGCATGTGAGCAAGGTCTGTTGCCACCAGATCCCATGGTGGCTGGCAAGCAAGGAGGCTCGCCGCTTCGCGGGAAATCGTCCGGTATCCTCGCACCATCCGTATGGCCATGACCCTCTGGCATGCGTTCAGCCGGGCCGCCGGCTGCTTCCGCAGCGCCGGCGCCCATACCGGTGCGCCATAAAGGGCCATGGACCGAACGATTCCCGCGTAGAGCCTTCGGCAGGAGGCGTCTGGACCCCCCAGGTTAGGCAGGAGCCGCCCGAGGGCAGCCCCAGCCCGGTTTAGTTTGGGAGCCAGACGATCTTTAGCAGTTGAGGCATTCGTGGTGATTTTTATTAATTTGATGATCGATTAATGGATTTGATTTATATAGGACTTGTTACAAATAACGAAAGACAGTTGCTAATCATACTCTTAATTTCGTTATTACAGAGAGTTCGGAACCATTCCCTAACATCTCTGTGCCTCCTTTCACATCATCCATTCTTCTCCACATTCCGAGAGTGCCTATTTATCCTAAAGAAATTGATCGATGCCTGCAACGAGTCTTCCAGTCCACGACGTGTCGGCGCGTCCAGACAAATCCTTAGGTAAGTTATTAATAATTTCTATAACTACGGAATAAAACCGTGTTCTTTTAAAATAATTGATACTTTTATGCTTTCAATTTCCCTTTTAAATGCGGTTATTTATTTAGGAAAGTATAATCCTCTTTGATGTTAAAGATTTAATTAAATAAGTAATGAAGAAGAGACTTTCATCTTTCTGCTAAAATAATTTACATTAACATATTTTTCAAATGAAGATTACACAGAATGTTTTAGTCTGATGAGAAAAATTCCTCGGCCGTTTTTTATAATAACTTAATAACAGTGCTTAAATTAAATGTTAAAAACTTCAAGAAAATGTACAATAACAATGAATTATTTCGTTCAGAGATACGGTATGGTCAGTTCTAACTGGACAATCATACGAAAACACCCCTACGATCGTGTTACACGACGTCAAAGAGATTGAAACGTGGATCCTGCGACTTCTATCCGCGCCTGTACCCGTGCCGGGCAAGACCAGACTCGAGCTGGAAGTACTGTCACCGACAGCGCATTCACCGCTGTTGTTTGCGTTACCGGACCACACGAGATTCTCGCTAGTTGATTTTCCTCTGCATCTACCTCTGGAACTTTTAGGCAAGTGTTTTGTTTTGGCTATATAGTACAAATGGAACGATATTTTTAAAATTCTTTCGCGACTAGATTGTAAAGTAGCGGCCGCCTTTTAAAGTAACAATAACTTTTTAGATTTTTTATTTGTCTGAGATATTATCTTCATCATATTATCTAATAAGGAAATTATTTGCCAAATGAAATCAAGCTTTTATAATTACAGTAACTTTTAAACATATATACAACAGGATGTATCTTTAACGCATTTCGTTGCTCTACAGGTGTGGACACATGTCTGAAAGTCCTGACTCTGATTCTCTTGGAGAACAAAGTGGTTGTTCAGTCGCGCGACTACAACGCGCTGTCTATGTCGGTAATGGCGCTTGTGTCAATGCTGTATCCACTAGAGTATATGTTCCCGGCCATCCCTCTGCTGCCTAGTTGTATGAGTTGTGCTGAACAACTGCTGTTGGCGCCAACGCCCTTCCTTATTGGGATACCAGCTACATTCCTCACGTATAAGAAGAATTTCAGGTGTGTTTAATTTTCTGTAGTTTAATTTTTTTCTAATTTAGCAACGCTTGCCGAGGTGTATCCGTGGATGGGTGATAATCCATTACATAACAAGAATCCTATGCACTGAAAGCTGTTGACCTTGACAGTCACATGAAGATCTTTGACAGTCGTTACGGATAGTCGATAGCCAGCAAGGGGGTATCATGTTGCTCAGTCAAAGTTACACATAGGCCTACATGGGCACTTATAAAACGTCAGAAGCTAGTGCACAGTTCCACATTGGTCGTCTTCTATGGAGAAGAACCGGCAAGAAACTCCATGATTACTCTTTTAAAAAAGTGATTGTTTACAATACTATTATAATACAGTATTAATCGACATTATGTAAGAACAGTGTAGACCAGTCCATATTGTACCCAAAAGCACAATAAAAATAATCATATTAAAAAAAAGTGAGTCGTAATAGGAAGTAACCTAAGAATTCGCAAAGTCCACAGTGTCCTCACATTCACATTAAAAAAAAGAGGCTATATAAAAAAGAACAAGAAAAATAAATAATTACAATTATCTATAAATGACATGTCAACAAAAGAAAATTACTAACGAATTTACGGTGGTTGGCGTCTAATAATATAAAAAAATATTGCAAAAGCAATGTGTAAGAAGAAAAGAAAAAAGAAAATGTATATATTACAACAAATGTGGAGCAGTTAATAGTACACAATATTATGAGTTACCAGGGGGCCACATGTGCAGAAGCAGTCATTGCCAAACAAGCGTGTCTTCGACATAGTCTTTAACCTTGTAATACGCATTTTTAGTTAGGACACGCTTAATATGGGTTTTGAACTTGCCCTCGCTAAGTTCAGTCACCGCCTTTGGTAGCTTGTTATAAAAGCGTATGCTGTTTACTAAAAATGACTTGCTGGTCTTAGCTAATCTCCATTTGGGTACAGTTATACAGTTACTGTGTTCATCCGGTTAGACTAACAGCTACACCAATGGAGTTTTTTTTTTTTTTTTTAGGTGGGAAAATCATCTTATAACAAATCTCGCTCTTGGGCGGTGCGAGAGATAGTGTCAGACTTTTACTGACGAAAAACCCACTCCTGTTCCTTCTTTGCCTTCGTCCCAGGGCCCCGGGTTTCGTTTTCACACTACCCATGGCCCCAGTTGGCTTCGACCCTGCTGGGCCCTACGATTTCCTGACATCTCCCTGAGGCGCGCGTGGAACAATACGCGCCGTCGACGACTTAGGCTCGGTCCGGATGGTTACCGGACGATCGGACGTGCCATGCCCAAGCCACCCATTGCTCGCCGTCCGCAAGCCCGCGCCTACGGTGGCCGGAAATCGGGATCGGAATCCCGGCGGCGGTTGAGGCGTGAGGACTGTTGCCTCACGCGATCGGCCGCCTCCTTTGCTAGCATTACTGCTTCGCAGAAGGAGGCGACCGCCTGCCACTCCTCCTCGCTCCGAACCATGGCCTGTACCAAGGCCCGGCGCGAGAGATCGCCGCCGCCGATCGCGCCCACGAGGACACGGCGTTGCTCTGCCCAAGCGGGACACACCTCCACCGTGTGCTCCACCGTGTCCTCCGGGCGTTCCACACAGTGGCGGCACCCGGGCGTGTCTTCCGCACGAATCCGGTGGAGGAACTTTCCGAACTTACCATGTTCGGTGAGAACCTGCGTCATGCAGAAGGTGAGGACGCCGTGAGGTCTTTCCAACCACGCCTCAAAGAGGGGACTTACCGCCATAATTGTGGCGTGCCCAGCACTGGGTCGCGACAGCCGTTGTCGCCATTTCTCCATGAGAACCCGCCCGAACTCCGTCCGCCATGCTGTGACTTGTCACGGCAGCGGAGTTTCGCCCCGGCGGGCGTTGCATCTCCATACACCAATGGAGTTAGGAAAAGGCTAGGCAGATATGTTGGAGTTCTTGGTCTATATAAAAATGGTATTTAAAATATTTTGTTCATAGAATGCCTGACGACATATGGCTTGTGGACCTGGATGCCACTAAACTTATATGCCCTTCTGGAACGGACCAGGATCTGCCCCCGCTGCCTGAACCTGAAGGCTCTGTTCTTAAGAATCATTTAAAACAGGTACGTAATATTGAACAATCTTCATTAATTTTCAAGTTTTTCTTTGAATGTTTTCTTTCATGTCTACATAGTACATTTTCTCTATCACCTAAACTTTCTCTAATACTTTGCACTTGTGAGCGCAGTTCCATCGATGTCGCTAAGCTGTTGTGACGATTAATGTGGTTGTTTTATGATGGCATCTCTAAATGTTCACTTTGCTCTTATGCATCTAAAAACATGTCCTTAGATGGTCACTCTTTTTTTAATATATAAACATAGTCAACGTGTTCGGATATAGAACAAAACATATTATTCCGAAACAAAATTTAATTAAAGATTAATCGAATAGTTCCAAGCATGTTTTAAACATCTAAATGTCTGTTACTATAACATAATGAACTAACTATACAATGAGTAATGGGATGTTCTGTTTGTGTATGATAATAAGGGTTTATAATTTCAACACGTTTTTCCTATGATTTGTGTCACTAACACGCCCTCACTTCTGCTCCTAACGCTAGGCCGTGCATCTCATGGGCAGTGCCGGGAGTGGTGTAAATATCTCTACTCTTTTTACATTGCACACTTTCACTATATTCACACCATATTAATTCGTTATATATTTATTTATATGCCGATTTAGTATAATACTTTACAGCTAACTTGCACTTGACACCGAAGTTAGTATGTATCTGTTATGTATTTATAACATTGAATACTGTTATTATAAATCAGTTTTTCTTATCTTGCGATTCTTAGCATATTAAAGAGTTGCTTAGAACGTAAAAACTGCAGATATGAATGAGAAATAGTTACTTCACCTCCCACTAAACCGGCTACAACTTCATGCTGAAAGTTAAAAACAAGTTTAAAAAAAACTTTGTTACAGAACCATTTTCAACTTATCATACTGGTTGGTTACATTTGTACAACTTCGGGTGAAATAATTACGATAGTTACGCAATATATACAAACTGGCAAAGATACATCATTTATCTTTTAAAGGGTCTTAATTGTTGGATATCCTTAACTAGATATCAAGATAAGAAAAGCTGCTAATACAAATATTAACTTGAAATACGTGTTACTGTCTTCCATCACACATTTTCTAGGTCCAGACATATTTCTTTTTGACTGCATTTTCTTTGGTTTATTTTTTTGCAGACTGTAACACTGTTTCAGTACCTACCTATGTCTTGTGTTTTGTGTGCGGCATGTTTTGTATGACTTATTGTAATTGTGCTAACGCTAATATTATGAACAGTAACTACAGCTTCGAATATTACACACACTATAATAATTATATTTAACATGTAGAGGGTGAATGATTAATAAAACTAACATGTACTTACATTAACTTTTTAAGAAAAGTAAGTAGCTAAACTTGCAAATAAGTTAAAATCCTTTTTCGTTTTCTGCTATTTAATAATAATATTTAAAGATTTTGCTTAGATTTTGAATACAAAGTTTGAGTAAATATTTGCTATTCACAATCCACTTGCCTTTCAGGGCGTTATTTGCTTCTATTCTACTTTTTTGTACAGAAATTGAATGATTTGGTTCCTGTGCGTTAGGTGAATGATTGGAACTGTTCCTAATATGAATATTACGCTGGCAGGCCCTCAACAGTCTGACAAGTTCTACGGCGGAGCAAGCAGCCGCACCATTGTTGCCTTCTAGACGAGACAGCGTGGGAGGAGCGACACTCAAGTAAGATATGTAGGATTTTAGCACTTAGTGTACTTTTGCTGGGAATCGAACGCAACACATAGATGATGCTGTCTGCACGCGCAGGCGGCATGCACATACCGTCACCGGTAGCGGTGAACGGAGACGTGGGCGGGGACACGGCCTGTCCGGGCACACCGCGGACACTCGCTTCCACGGACACGGCCGCGACGCTGACGGACAGCACCTTTCGAGTTCAATAAATTAATTACTGTGTGGCCTGAACATCACAATTGCATCGAGACGGTAACATAGCCATAATAATACGGGACGCACTAACAGTGACGGATTAACCCTTAATCAAATTAAGCAATTGCCTAGGGCATCACGTCTGGGGGGGCACCAGAAGAAGCACAAAAAAATCCGTCCTTAGGGCATCACATCTCACTCTCATGTCACCAAAAACCACACCAAAAATAGTTTTTAGGACTAATTTGAATATTCGCGGGTTTTAAGTTGACATAGAGTCCGACCTAGAATCATAACCCCGCTTCCGCTTGCCGACTCGCTGCCCGCTAGTGCATTCGATAATTCAAATGCACTGGAATTGCGATCAACCAATAAGAAACCACACTTACACCCCCCCCCCCCCCCCCCCCAATCTGTGTCAATCAAATGTTTTTTGTAATAATTTGAGTAATTGTGTTATCAAAAAAAAAAAAAAACCGACTACACTAAAAGAATCAAAATTACTTTAATTTCAGAAGTTGGTGTTTCTCGGTATTTTCTGTTTCTTATTTAATACCAACTTCCGAAATTGTTTTTTTTTAATTTTTAATTCACGCTTTTTAGTTGCGGAGATGAGAATGTTAAGATGGATGTGTGGTGTGACGAGAATGGATAAAGTTAGAAATGAGTATATTAGGGGAAGTTTGAAAGTGGCGCCAGTGACTGAAAAATTGAAAGGCAATCGTTTGTCTTGTTATGGTCATGTGAAGAGGGATGAAGCGCATCTTACTAAAAGAGTTATGAGTTTATATGTGGATGGGTGGAGAGGGAGAGGGAGACCAAAGAAAAAATGGATGGATTGTGTGAAGAGTGATATGAAAGAAAAGGAAGTTAGTGATAGCATGACGAGTGACAGGGCAGAATGAAAGAAAAAAACATGTTGCGCCGACCCCAAATAACACGGGACAAGGGCAGGAAGATGATGATGATGATGATGGTAAGGTAACTTTAAACCATGCCGCTAATTCCTGGGTAGTTTGGCTTAACCATCTCTTTCAATTCATTGTTATTCACCTGTGTGGGCGGTCTTCCACGTGGTTCGTTCTTCAAATTCAAGTTTCCATCACGAAAGCGTTAAACCAAAATCGCACGGTGCGTGCTTTAGCAGTCCCCTCTCCAAACATAACATTGATATTGCGAGCTATTTATGCCGTGTTGGTTCCGCGTCGGAACTCATATTCAAAAATCACTCGAATTTTCGAAGAATCCGATGTGAAGAGACTGCCGAAATCGCAGAACAAGTATTCCATTTTGGTTCTACTCAATTTCAGGCCAACACTCTCCAGTCTGTGCCACCACACCTCCAATCTGTTCTGGACCTCTAGGCCACTCTCGGCAACCAACACAATGTCATTGGCAAACAGCATACACCAGGGAGCCTCTTCCTGAATGTCCGACGTCAGAGCGTCCATTATCATCAGGAAGAGGTAAGGGCTGAGAGCCGACCCTTGATGTAAGCCGACAGCCACATTGAAGCTGCCAGTGGTGCCCACTGTAGACCGGACTTGGGTACTGCATCGACTGTACATCGCTCGGATCGTTACCAACAATAAAAAAATATGAAAAATGGGTGCCTCATGATTTGACTGATCTGCAAAAAGAAACACGTGTTTCCTTGTTGAATCGATACAGAAATGAGGGAATATTGAATTGAATTGTGACATGTAATGAAAAGTGGATTCTTTATGATAACCGTAAGTGAGACCAATAAAAAGATAATGGTAACTGTTTGGTGTTCTCAGCATGGTTTTATTCACTATAGCTTTCTTCGATCTGGTCAAGCAATAACGGCAAATGTCTACTGTGCCGAACTCCGAAAAATGATAGCAAAACTAGCAGTAAAACAGCTCCGACTCATGAAGCAATCTTCACCAATATTGCTCCATGATAACGCGAGACCTCATACAGCACGAGACACCATTTTAACTCTACAGGAACTGCAATTAGAAACCATTCGTCATACTCCGTGTTCGCCAGACCTTGCTCCAACGGACTACCAATTTTTTCGTGATTTGGACAATTTTCTACTTGATAAAAAGTTTTCTTCTCAGGAGCCAGTACAAAATGCTTTCACATGGTTACAAAATGCTTTCACACAGTTACAAAATGCTTTCACACAGTTTGTCGAATCTAGATCATCAGAGTTCTATTGCAAAGGCATAAATGACCTTCCTATTAGATGGCATTGTTGCCATATAATAGGAAGGTCATTTTAAATTTTCAAGGTATAGATAATAATGGTAAATATTTTGATTAAATAAATATGTTAAATTAAAAAAAAAAAACACTTTCAGTACAAATCGGCAATTTCATACTTTAACCCCTAATAAATAAATTATGCTTAGATTTTTATTGTTGTCGCACCTACTCCACTTTTAAGGTACGTTACATCTCATCACCTTATTTTACAAAAAACTAATGTTTTTAGGCGGTAAAGGTTTAAAGAACGACTCTAGTTGACATACGGATAGGGGGGCCCACAGGCGTAGATTGCTTAGGGCATCAAGTAGTCTTAATCCGTCACTGCGCACTAACTATTTCCATGCCCGAGTCTTTCCATCTAGCAGTATGTTGACGGTTCGAAAAATCGGGGTTGAAGTTGATTTCTTCTAAATCTCGATATAAATATCATTAACATGTAATATACAAGCTACAACCTTTAACCGTATTTGGGTATTTACCTGATTTCCTTGTTATCTGTTGCAATCGACTCGACATAGAGTCGGGAAGGAATTTTCCCAAAAATGAAATAAGTGCCTAGTAAATAACTTTTAGCAAAGTTGCCTGAAAACTATAAAATGTATAAAAAATATCAGTAGGAAGCTAACATGTATAATGTCCATTAACTTTTGAATCAGTGCTTTATATGACATTAAATCTAGATATTTAAAAAAATACCATTACAAAGTTATCATATGACATATATCTGCATTCTGGGCGTTGCTGGGTAAAAGCTTCACGTTTAGGTTCTTTGAATTTCTTAGCTTAGGTACCTACATCCGATTGGTCGTAAGGTAGAAAATTCAAATTCGAGCGAATTGATATTTGTTTAAGTGTTATTAGACATGATGAACTTCCGATTTCACAAGCCTAATTTCACACTTCTTAGAGTAACACTGACAAATAGAAAAAAAAAAAAAATTAAAATTAAATTTAGTTTGACGAAAAATACAGTCGAAGTCCGTTCGCTGACGCAGTTAATAGATTCTCAAGTGTACAGTTAAAGTAATTTTAGGTAATCCATAAGTATTTTCTCAGGGTCCAACCCGCAGCGTTCCGCGGCGGTGACGGCGCGCAGTCGGCGCCGCACTCGACGCCCGAGAGCCGGCGCGTGTCCGTGTCGGGCTCGGGCGCCGCCAGCGCCGGACACACGCCGCAGCGCCACTCGCTGGCGTCGCCGCACCACCCGCACCAGGCGCAGCCCTTCAACCCGCTCATATACGGACACGACGTGGACTCTGTGGATGTAGCCACCAGGGTTGCTATGGTAAGTTCTATTACGCCCGAAAGCCGGTGCGTGTCCGTGTTATAATCAAGCGCCGCCAGCGCCGGACAGTATTATTTGTGCAAAAAGATTTAAATAAATAAATATGCATAGGCATTCCCATTTACCTAGAGACTGACTCCCGATTTCTGAATAAAGGATACGAAGTTGAGTATAAGTAAAATATTCAATTTTAGCCTAAAAACTTGCTAGCCTTTGGCATTTGAGTAGGGTTTAACAAAGACTTAACTTTAACTACACAATCCAGAAACCGGCCTTTCTAACCCTCATAGAGGATTTCTATTAATAATGGGCTACAGAAACCAATATTTACTTGCAGGTGCGATTTTTCAATTCACATAATATCCTGGCCAATTTTATGGAGCACACTCGGACACTGCGCTTATATCCGCGGCCAGTTGTGGCTTTCCAGATCAACAGCTTTCTGCGCTCACGACCACGGACGACTTCCTTCTTAAACAAATTTGCTAGGACACAGGTTAGTGAAAAATCAATGTATTGGTAATTTTTTTCTGCTGTCTTGTAACTAGGAATCCGGTTGATTTTTATTTGGGTTCCATTACTCAAAAGGAAAAAACTGGGCCAGTGCGAGTCGGACTCGCGCACTGAGGGTTCCGTACAAACTTACCTAAGTAAACAGTTAATTCCTGAATGGAGTCTCGAAGATTCCTCCGAATCAAAAATAACTAATTATTAAAAAAAATACTGTTTTCAGATCTTGACAGCTTCAAGGAACGTAGACCTGAGTATGTGGTGTTCTTGACAGACAGACCGACAGACGGATAACAAAGTGATCTTATAAGGGTTCCGTTTTTTCCTTATGAGGTTTTTTTTTCATCTTATGACAAATCTCGCTCTTGGGTGGAGCGGGAGATAGTGTCAGACTTTTACTGACCAAAAACCCACTCCTGTTCCTTCTTTGCTTTCGTCCGAGGGCACCGGGTTTCACTTTCACACTACCCTTGGCCCCAGCAGGCTTCGACCCTGTTGGACCCCTACGATTTCCTGACATCTCCCTGAGGCGCGCGTGGAACAATACGCGCCGTCGACGACTTGAGCTCGGTCCGGACGGCGAGCTACCCATTGCTCGCCGTCCGCAAGCCCACGCCTACGGTGGCCGGAAATCGGGATCGGAATCCCGGCGGCGGTTGGGGCGTGAGGACCGTTGCCTCACGCGATCGGCCGCCTCCTTTGCTAGCATTACTGCTTCGCAGAAGGAGTCGAGCGCCTGCCACTCCTCCTCGCTCCGGACCATGGCCTATACCAAGGCCCGGCGCGGAAGATCGTCGCCGCCGATCGCCCCCACGAGGACACGGCGTTGCTCTGCCCAAGCGGGGCACACCTCCACCGTGTGCTCCACCGTGTCCTCCGGGCGGTCCACACAGTGGCGACACCCGGGCGTCGCTTCCGCACGAATCCGGTGCAGGAACTTCCCGAACTTACCGTGTTCGGTGAGAACCTGCGTCATGCGGAAGGTGAGGACGCCGTGAGGTCCTTCCTTCCTTTGCCCAGCACTGAGTCGCGACAGTCGTTGTCGCCATTTCTCCATAAGAACCCGCCGGAGCTCTGTCCGCCATGCTGCGCCTTGTCGCAGCAGCGGAGTTTCACCCCGGTGTTGCATCTCCATGCGCAGATCGTGCATGTGTGCAAGGACTGTTGCCTCCAGATCCCATGGTGGCTGACCAGCAAGGAGACTCGCCGCTTTGCGGGAAATTGTCCGGTATCCTCGCACCATCCGTATGGCCATGACCTTCTGGCATGCGTTCAGCCGGGCCGCCGGCTGCTTCCGCAGCGCCGGCGCCCATACGGGTGTGCTATAAAGGGCCATGGACCGAACGATTCCTGCGTAGAGCCTCTGGCAGGAGGCGTCTGGACCCCCCAGGTTGAGCAGGAGCCGCCCGAGGGTAGCCCCAGACCGATTTAGTTTGGGACCCAGACATCGGAAGTGCTCCTCGAAATCCCATCGGCTGTCGAGAACGAGTCCCAGGTACTTCATCGTCGAAGTACGGAGGTACGAAACCCTAACAACTGAACCCTTATAGGATCACTTGACCCTTTATTTTGGGAACGCGTGGAGATATCCAGTTAAAATTAAAACATACTCAGTCCCTTAAAGCTGTAAAAAAATCTAAGTTAAGGAAACAAAGAGATACGGTCGTTTATGTCGAAAAAAAGGTATATTTCGACACTCGCAAGGGAATCAAAATTCATAGAGTACTTCCTGTTGACCCAGAATCCTGAAATTAGGCGTAAAGCAAGGTCTTATAGCACAGGTATAATAATATATCTGAAAACAGTAAATTAGGGCATTTCGTAAAAGTGTCCCCCACCCACCAACAGATTTGAAACAGGTATTATTCGAAGCGCCTAGTTGAATAGAGTATTTTTTATTATGGTGACATACCTCAAAATTATGGGGTTTAGGTTTTATAAAACATTGTATTATAACCTAACCTAACCCAAGTGTTTTGGACCTTAAATATACTCATATAGCGAGCTCTGTACGATTCTACAAAAATATTTGACGAAGGGTTTTGCGTAAAACTGTCCGCCAATATTTTATTTTTTTATTTTTGAAATATTTAAAAATGTAACTAATATGTTTATGTAAATGAAATAAAGAAAATAATAATAATAAATTTATTTCTCATCTCAAATGCAATATGATGAACACAAAAAAAAAAATAACATAAACATTTGTGAGAGACTGGTGCCCGAAATAGGTATAGAATACCTGTGTTACGGGTCACCAGGCCCCCCAAGACATACAGGTATACAAATTAGATCAAAAATAACATTGTGGATCATTAAAAGTTCAAATAATAGGTACAGGATTTAAAATAATAATAAAAATAATAATTCAATAATAAAATAGAATAAGAAAAACATAATTAATCTACCAAAAACAAAATAGAAACACATTTATGTTCAATGACACACATATGTAATTGCGTTTATGACTATGGTACCTATATGTTTGTGAGCTGATAGTTATAACCACGTAACTTTACACAGGTTAATGATAATCTAAAGTTCCCAACCATTTACAAACAGCACGTTTACAATCTAATCTCTGCAGTGGGTATATTGCAAGTGTTGTATTAATTTTGTTATACAGATATACTCCAAGAAAACAGAAAAATCTTTGCGAGAGAACAGAGCGGAAAACTAGTGGGACATACTCTACCCTTCCTTCGCTTATCTTTGACAAGATTGGGGTCAAATCTATTCGGGTACCGACAGATTTGAAACAGTTGTCATTTGAATAGTTGAATAAAGTTTGTTTTTATTATTGCACAATACCTCAAAAGTATGGGGTTTTTAACCTATGCTGTGCGCACATAATATCCATTGTATGGTACATGGGGTTACGGAGACACATTAATTTTAATGCACCAACACAAATGCTTGATCATATTTTAATAGATGACTAATAGTAAATGTATTTGTATGCAAAAATAAACAAATTAATTTCTACAAGTTTTTTTTTTAAATAAAATAAATACCTCATATATTTTAACAACCAAATTAGCTGTTTTGTCTTTTGTAGATTCAAAGATTCAAGATTCAAAGATTCAAAAGCATTTATTTCAAATAAACCATTTACAGGCACTTTTGAAATGTCAAGAAGTCAGTTAGTCAGAAAAAAAAATGATGCTAATTGCACATTCCAAAGCGTAGATCTCTATGGAGAAGAATGTGCAAGAAACTCCATGGACACTCTTTTCAATCATGTTTTGTAATTACAAATATCACTGTTACATGTTTCTTGTCGTTATCATGTGAGAACAATGTAAATACAGTAAAAATAAAAACTAAATATAGATATTAAAATAGCAACTGGCAGCTAAGAGATGACCAGTCTCAACTGAACGCGCCCGTTCACGAACATGACGCTAATATTAGCACCACTCAGCTCAACCATTTTGAAGGGAACCGAATGATCCAACACATGCGCCACCATCAGTGAGACATTTAAGTGAGCATGACAAACTCTCAACTGCCGTGCTCATTTATGTCAAACAAGTCCAATAGTAACATAAAAAACCATAAAATAGCTCCATGGTACTCACATTTACAAACTTTGAAAATACTTCTACATTATACAATACTTATAATATTTTACAATTCCCAAAAAAAAAGCTTTAAAAAATAATAATAATAATTTCCAAACTAATCAATTTGTATACCTCGGTGGTAGAGGAGCTGGACCAGCATTGAGCCAAGCATTTTTATCTTGAATATAATCCTCCAACTTATAATATGCTTGCCTGCATAGTGTGCGTTTAATACAAGATTTAAATTTCGTTTCATTGAGTTCTAATATTTGTGGAGTTATTTTATTATAACATTTCAAACAGTACCCCATGAAAGAAGAGGCCACTTTAGCCAGTCTAAAACCTGGTTGAACTAATTGGTCCCTATTTCTTGTAACATAATTATGTCTATCGCCTCTTTTGCTAAAAAGATGAAGATTTTTTCTAACGTACATGATGTTTTCATAAATATATTGACAAGGCACCGTCATGATGTTAATATCCTTAAACAGTTCCCTTAGAGAATCGCACCGGCGAAGATTGTAAATAGTTCTGATAGCTCTTTTCTGTAGTATAAAAATTGAGTCAATGTCTGCAGCCCGTCCCCATAGTAAGATACCGTATGACATGATACTATGAAAATAACTAAAATAGACTAGTCTAGTAGTATCAACATCCGTAAATTGGCGGATTTTTCTAACAGCATATGCAGCTGAGCCGTCCTGCAAGAGATGTTAAATGAGGACCCCATTGTAGCCTTAAGTCAAGCGTAATCCCCAGGAAAATCGTTTTATCGACAAATTCTAGCTTTTCATCGTTTAATACTACGTCACAATCACTACTTTTGACATTAGGTAAGGAAAATCTTATGCATTTAGTTTTTTTCCCGTTTAAAACTAGATTATTAGCAGTGAACCAGTTTTGGACCTGCAGTAGGGCGTAATTTTCGTCGTCAAGATTATTAGTCCTTCTATTTATCTTAAAAATCAAAGAAGTGTCGTCAGCAAACAACACCATATTAAGTTTATTTTCCAACAGATAGGGTAAATCATTAATATAAACTAAAAATAAAAAAGGACCTAAAATTGAACCTTGGGGTACCCCCATTTTCACATTTAATCCCGACGAATTGACACCGTTTATTTGAACTTGTTGCTGTCTGTCAATCAAATAAGATTTTAATAAGCTTAAAACTGTTTTTCCTAGTCCGTAATGCTCAAGTTTCAAGAGTAATGTTTCATGAACCACGCAATCAAACGCCTTAGACAGGTCACAGAAGATGCCTATAGCATCCTGTGCCTCTTCCCACGCATTAAAAATGTGTTTTAGTAAGGAGACACCAGCGTCAGTTGTACAACGTCCTTTGGTGAAACCATACTGTTTATCGTGTAAGATGTTATTTGTGTTAAAATGATTAAGCATTTGATTTAACATCACCTTTTCAAATATTTTGCTAAAAACTGGCAACACGGACACCGGCCTATAATTATTAGTGTCTTTACTGTCCCCGGATTTAAAAAGTGGTATCACTTTACTATATTTCATTAGATCAGGAAAGACTCCTTGATCTATACACAAATTAAATATTAAGGCTAAGTACGACGCTATAGTCTCAATAATTGAGGTACAAACTTTGATAGACATACCCCACAAATCTTCTGTCAATTTAACTTTGATTTGTTTAAACGCTTTTATTACTGTAAAGGGGTTTATATGCTTAAAGTTAAATTCAGTCGAACAGGCTGCAACGTTTGCCTGTAATAAACCAAAAGCATGCGATGGCGACGAATTTAGGGCTTCAGTGGTTTTAGTTGGTATACTAGCAAAGAAATTTACAAATTCTTCTGCAACTAGTTTGTTATCGCTAATAAGACCATGATGTGTCTCCAAAGTGTAATCATTATTATGTATTTTGTTCCTGTTGGTTTCATTATTTATAATTTTCCAAACCGTTTTTATTTTATTATCTGCTGATTTAACTTTATTGCTAATGTACAAGGCCTTAGCTGCCTTACAAGTGTTTTTAAACATTTTTGAATATGTAGGAACATAATTATTAAAAGTTTCAGTGTTAATAATAGGCTTAAGGCCATACAGCTCAAAAAGTCTTTCCCTACTTATTCTGATTCCTTTAGTAGATAGGAATGAACAAACTGACATGTATCCCATGTCTGTTGGAGGGTGGGGACGGTGGCCATGCAAAATCAGGCATGCTCTATTGTTGTTAAGTTCCAAAAAAAAAAACGTTTTTTGCGATTCGGAAAAATCTTCCGAGGCTCCATTCGGAAATTGAACTATGTAAATAGGTAAGTTTGTACGGAACCCTCAGTGCGCCTGAAGTCCGACTCGCACTTACCCAGTTTTTTAAATATTATTAATTATCCTGCGTATTCCTCTAGGCAGTGGAGTTCTTAGCAGAATGGTCCCTTACTCCGGGAAACGTGGCATTCTTGCGGGTGCAAACGGGGCTGTTCGACCCGCGACAAGTGGGCGACAAGGCCAAATGGTTCGCGGACCAACTGCAGCCCATCCGCTTCCCCGTGTGGGATGACGGCAGCTCGCTCAACGGGGCATTGCGCCAGCTACAGCGGCAGGAGAATCAGCCCACAGGTTTGTAACCACTCAACAGTCTGTGTTATGGTGCGCCACTTAAACGTAATATCAAAATATATGATTTTCATGTGTATGCTCAGATAGTCAATAAGTGAAAACTTATTCACATTTGTTTTTTTTTTCTTACAATTCAGATGAAATTGTTTTTTTTTTAAGATGAAAGTGGGTCAGACTCTGAGGCTGCTGAAAGTACAAGTTCATCGTACTCATCACTGAGTGACTTTGTGTCAGAAATGGCTTCATCAGACCTATCTCCAGGTATGTACTATCCTAATTTTAGAACTTGGATCTACAGACTGCTTAATTTTGACAACTATTTGATTTAATTTAAATCTACAGGCGGAAATCAACATCAACAGCACGTTATCGGGGAGACCTATAACGCTGTTGTACAAGTACCAATGACTTTGTCATCATCTTTGGATCCTAAAACGGTAATTACTTTTTCAAAAATTCCAGCTATTGAATAAAGTTTTCCTTATTTTGGTCCTTTCGACACTTACAAAAGTCAAAAAGATCTAATTAATGATTTTGAAATTATTGCCATCTTGAAGATACCACTAATTTCATTAACAATTTCACACTCAAAATTCCCTTTTTTCTATTTGTCAGGTATACAGCCCACCGTCCTCACTTATGTTCGGTAACGTAGAGGAGGTGCTGGACAGAAACAAAGGGCGAGCCTCCACGTCCCCCTCCCCATCTGCATCCAGTTCTGACCACAGTGACTTGTCTGATGACGAGGCTCCCGGAGACGTCGCAGCTGAGACCAGTGATGCTGCCCATCCACCGCCCGTTAAGAAAAGCGTAAGTATACACGGAACTTAGGACCAATAATGGTATGTAGTTAGGATTCACTGTGTGTGCTGAGACAACTTACAGTCTTTAAACATCATTGATACCATCATCGCAAGCGAATTTAGACTTACGGCGGCGTAGCATACCTACTTATGATTTTTTTATATTTGAAATCATTTAGGAAAGATCATTTTCGAAAAAGTTTCTGAAGCTACTAGAGTAACGATCGAAGTAATAGCAAAGATTTAGTTACTCTAGTAGTTTTTTTATTACAAACATTGAATGAAGCTTCCATATCAGATTCACTATGAAGCATTGTAGTTGAATTCTAGATCATAATTTATCATCAGATTTTAAATTAACTTAGTAAATAGTAACATCTTATTGCAAAGCAGTGGCATTGGACACATAGTATCATAATTGATTTACCTACTTCTTACAGTAGTTAATAGATATGGACCATTTTAGATATTTAAAACGTCGTGCGACGTTTAATTTAAACTATTTGATTCAAATTTGGAACCTAGATACTTTGAACTCACAAAAATATACGTGTCGACATACTGAAACGCCAGTTACAGCTTTAGTCCTGACGACACACATTAACCGACCGTCAGTTCCTAGCAATCAGTGCTTTCCTGACCATCAATTGTGGGGACTGGTCCAGTCGTTTTTACAATGGGCGGTAGATTCGGTTTATTGCGCGCAACATCGAGCACGTGCATACGGATAGTGCGGGACCACAATGTTCAATGAATTTTCACCAATCTACCTAAGTTACTAATGCGACCGACACGCTCGCAACGATCGGTGAATGACTGTAACCGTCGTAAGGCGTTAATAAAGGTAGTTTGTGGTAGTATATCATAGCTAATCGAGCACCATCATAGGACACTGACAGCGGCAGTTTCGGCCGCGAGTCGGACTCGAACTCGACCACGACGCCGAAGACCGTCGTGAGTCGCCAGCGAGCCGCCGCCGACAGCGCCAGCACCAGCGACTCCGACCGCGCGCTCACGCCCTCGCACCACTCGCTGCCCCCGCACCAACATGCCAAAGTACGCACTCCTTACCTTGCAGTACCTCCTGTACCTTCACCAGGCACATACTGAGCCCAGCATCTACAGTACCAGGACCGACAACAGAAACTAGTAACAATTGAGCAATTTTAGTATCCATTCCTCCCACTTTAAAGGTTTGATCTTATGTAAAAATAATTTAGTGCTGCTTCAATTCGAATATTTTACACTCATCGCTATGACAGCTCACAATTTGCATTACACATTGATTCAAAATACATGCATGATCACTGAAACAAAATTGTTATTCGCGAAAAAGATGAGAAACTCACACGCAAAAAATAAACGGGAATATAATTAAAATTTTAACAGATATTTATAGTTTGGGTGAGAATAGGGTAACAAACAAAAATGGTTTGTATCACTCTTTTAATCAAATAAGTATGTAAATTTTAGAGCGTGAGTAGCGGTGTGTCTCGACAAGCGTCACAGTCGTCCCTTCTGGAGCAGTTTGCTGCTCAAGCTAAGGAGTTGGTGAGGGAAACAACACGCCAGAGCAGTCAGGAAGGATTGCTTGCACATATGGACAAGGTAAGAAGGAAACAGCTATACTACACGTCAACGTTCATGATCGACGCGATCGTAAATTGTGGGAGCAAGACAACATAAAACTATTTGAAATCCCGCACTAAATTTTTACCTTCCTACTCGAACATTTTGTTGACTACCAGTTAGGCGTTTTTACTCGCTATATGTGTCATTGTAAATTTTTTTCTTTATTTCTGTATTAATTTCAATTATAATTTAATTTGAACAATATGTGTTACTTACTCAAACCAATAAAGAAGAAAGGAAAAGTAGCAGATGGAGAGGAAAAGAAAATGTTTGCACCGTTTGGACAGGTACAATTCACCGTGTGGAGCTATAGCATCGATTGTAGAAGCTGCATAGCACACACACACACACAAATCGTAGACAGTAATATTTAGTAGCTTAGCCTTAACACTGTATAATAAAACAGACTGCAGAATACGCTATTGAGTACACCTTTCATCCTTTAAAATCTAGGCATAGAATATCCCAGTTCAAATAGTAAGTAACTAGGTAACCATACAAGGTTCTACACCTGTAGTAAAAAAGTAAATTGCTTATGTCATTTTCTCATCCTAACATCTACAAAACCAAAGATCTAACATTCGTTGCTGAGTAATCTTATCATTATCTTCGTTTATTTGAGAAAAACTCGTCTTGAAAGCATAGTTAGGCTAAAATCATTAAAATGCTTTATAATTTCTTAACAGCTCACATTGCACGCGAAAAAAGCAGCGGAAGAAGCTTCAAAGGGTATGCACGAGGCATCAAAGTCTGCATTTGAGGCCAGTAAAACTGCTACAGCTATCAGTAAGAATACTTTCGAAGACCTCACGTACGTCGGGAAATCAACGCTGGGAGATTTTACAAAGAGTGCTAAGGAAGCTGCCGCTAAAAAGGGCTTGTTGATGAAGGTACAGTTGTGTTCCTGTTGAATTTTTAAATTATGATGTTACAAGATCTTGAGAGTCGGTTGAGAGTAATTATGATCCTTTTTTTTTGCTACCCACAATAGGGTGAAAGTCAGGACTCGAACGGCAGCGGGTCCGCGCGCCGCGATTCCACAGCGTTGCAGACTACCAACATGCTGACCGCTACGCATCGCGACTTCTTCTCTAACATCAGTTCTGATCTCAATGGCTTGGCTGCGTCCACCTCCAGCATGTTTAGTGACTTCTTTGGTAATAAAGGTAGGAAATCAATAACTTGTATTTTTAGGCTTAAGAATATTGCGTTTGTAAACTGGCCCCTGATCGTTCCCGGCGCAAAAGTACCCATAACACTCGCCGCATTACCTAGCCATGGCCAACCTCTGCACCGGAAGTCACCTGTTTATTTTTATTTATTATATAATTTACTGCAGGTTATTTTTTTAAAACACATACAATGGGTGTTAATATAAAATAAAATGGACCTAAAATTGAACCTTGGGGTACCTCCATTTTCACATTTTATCCCGACGAATTGACACCGTTTATCTGAACTAATTGCTGACTGTCATTCAAATAAGATTTTAATAAGCTTAACGCGGATTTGCCTAGTCCGTTATGCTCAAGTTTCAAGAATAATGTTTCATAAACCAAACAATCAGACGCCTTAGATAAGTCGCAGAAGATGCCTATAGCATCTTGTACTTCTTCCCGCACATTAAAAATGTGTTTTAGTACAGAGATACCAGGGTCAGTTGTACAACGGATTGGCGAAACCATACTGTTTACCGTGCAAGATATTATTCGTGTTAAAATGATTGAGCATTTCATTTAACATTACCTTCCTGATCTTTATTATTGGTGTACAATAAATAATATATGTATCTATCCTTTAATTGAGCGTCGAAAACATAATAAAAAATATTTGATTAACTTCGAGCAAGAAATAAAAAACAAAATATGCTTATGTAAATTGCACAAAAAATAGTTCCCTGTTTGACGATGCCAGGCGTACGGCAATGCGCCACCGGTACATGGTACACACAAAACGTTTCGGGAATACATTCATTGTGCGTACAATTAAGGAGTGGAATTCCCTGCCTGAGTCTGTGCTTCAAGTTGGCTACAACCTGGAAATCTTTAAGTCAAGAGTGAATAGGTTACTTCTAGGTAACTTCGCGCTCCATCGTCGACCGCATCATCGCTTTCCACTAGTGGTCAAGCGCAAACTCATCAACAATAAAAAAAATGCAAGAATATCACGTATTTTTTTTACTGGGGCAGTATTTCGAAATCCGCATCCATAAGAGATGAGAAGATACCTTTTAATGAACCTTTTTTTTATAAAATTATTTTCACGTCACTATCACTTAAATCCAAATGAACCTAAGTGATTTTCTCTGTGCAAAACCCGATAATACTCAAGTTTAAACATACAAACCTTAACCGTTCAGCAGGCAACAAGCAGGGAAAGCCAGGCGAGCAGGGCGGGCGCGGCGCGGGGGGCGCGGGGGGCGCGGCGGGCGCGGGGTCCCCGCTGGCGGCGTCGTTCGGGCCCTTCTCGCAGGGCGCGCGCGGCCTGGTGGCGCGCTCGCCGCTCATCCGCCACGCGCCGCCCACGCCGCCGCCCGCGCCGCCGCACCAGAGGCCCTCTGCCAACACGGAGAACCAAGCTTTCCTCAATGACGTATGTATCGACTACCTACAATTTTAAGAAAAATATGATAAATATAATTAGTGATGTAATCCTAAATCAACATGCAAATTGAAACAATACGTTCAATCTGTAGATCAAAATTGTAGAATACTTAGTAATTATAGTAAGTTTTGTAACTTTACAGTTAGTCCAACACGTACTTGAAGGCGAAGGCGTCGGCTGGCTAAAGCTGAACCGCCTCAAAAAGTTGATGGAGGACGAGTCCTATAGGAACATGGTGCTCAGCAAACTCAACAGAAATTTCAATAGAAAGACCACGCCTAACGACAAAGTGGACGATGTGGTGAGTTTATGTTATGGCTTTGAGTAAACGTATCTCACCCCACACATACATATTATATACTCATATTTTATTAAGACTTTTTGTGCTTGAAAAAGACTAAAAAAAAATAATTACGGAATACCTAGTAGGGTAAAAAATTACCGTCCTTATTGGCCTGTTAGATAAAAAAAACTTCTTAATGAATTAACATTTTTATTATCCTTCCCTAAAGTTTGTGAGCAAGCCGGTTTGGAAAGGCATGCTGAAGGTCCTACAGGCTGTGGTCCACGGCCTCGAACACACCTACTCTAACTTCGGTCTTGGAGGGATGGCCTCTGTGTTCCAACTAGCAGAAATGGCACATACCCACTACTGGAGCAAGGAGATCGCAGGCCTGGAGCATGGGGGCATGGCCGGCTCTGCACTTATGGATCACTATGGACGACAGGACTTAGAAACTCCTTCATCGTCGCCATCGTCTAGGAAGAGTTCACAATCCGGTTAGTCACGTTTTTTTTTTTTTTTAATATTTGCTTTCAAAAAGACCAATTTTTTTAGTTTACTATCGGTGACGTAATTTTGTCTGTAACATTCGTAAATTCTAGATTTACCGGTAGTAAACTATCCTGAAATGGATTCATCGGAAGCTCAAAGTACTACGGAAATGTTTAAAGACATGCTGAACCAGAAGAGAAACTTACTCTTCAGCAAATTGACATCCTTCGACTCAGATGTAAGTATTGCATTGATTTGCGTGTATTATTAACTTGTGTTGCAAACTTGTTGCATGGTCTTGTCGCTCTAAACTGATCTATGTGGAAACTATCTGTCTATATATCTGTCTATAAATGTCTATATTATAAAAGTGGAGAAAAGCTCTTGAGCATGGCAGCAGTTATAAAAGGCGTGATACCGCTTCATAATGCCATATACAAAACAAAGTGCTCTTGTAATTATTATTTATTTCTTCTCAAAATATATTTACGCCTTGATAAACTCAACTTTATCTATGCTTAGAGCGATGGTGTATTGCTATACTTCAACTTTCAGCTCAACTATATTCTATAAATAATAATAAACTTAATAATTATTTAAATATTGAATACACTAGACAACTATCTTCATATTCGTAACGAAGTGCTTAAAATGAGGAAGGTATGTTATATCCCGCATGATTGTATTACAGAAGTACACTATAATTCAAGATAAATGTCGTAGACTAATGTATAATGAAATATTAGTAAATATTATGCTAGTTGGAGTTGCAACTCCAAGTAAATAAATACGTATCATGTTTCATGTAACTACTAACACTGTGAAAATCGGTGAAAACCCAGATCAACAGCTTATACTTTTTTATTCATTTCCAAAGCATTTTAAATGGTGAATATTTTACACACAATTTAAAAAAAAATATGCATGTTAAATAAAAAGAATCGCTCTTAGAATATGTTCTATTTATTCATTTATTTATTTTTTTATTATGAAGGTCTGGTCGCTCCATGTAAAATACTGGTATTAACATGGAGCGACTAGACCTGGCTGCCTCCAGTTAGTCTGGAAACCAACCTGACATAGTTTGGAAAAGGCTACGCAGCTGATGATTAAGTTATTAAATATAATATATGAATTGGATCTTACTGAGTGGTTATTGTAAAAGCTGTTGAGCTAGTGTGTTGTGACATGAGACATGGTACAGGCGGGTTGTTTGTGTGCGCGGCAGGCCCCTCCCTCCTCGGACTGCTCGGCCGACGAGAGCGGCTCGATCACCACCAACCGAGCCAATATCTTCGACCACCGCGCCTCCTTTAAGTCCAACCTATCTGACACTGACGTCATGTTCCTCAATGTAAGTCCTAGTGCGATACGTAGTCACCCGTCTTAGACGCTTACTGAGCTTGAACGACGCGATCAAAGAATAGCCTAACAATTGGAATATTTTAATCAAAATTTTGTCATATAGGCTATTATCGCTGCAGTATTTAGAAACTTAGATGCATGTTACGTGTCTGTAAATTAATTATTTAAAGCAGAAGTAGCAATTTTCGGAAATATTTCATAATTTTCAAAATTGCAGTATAATCAGACCACATTTTACTTTACTAACAAGACATACCTACTTGAAGAAAAATAACATTATTTTCAGTAATTTAATCTCTCAAGCCATTGGTGTTTAATACACTACTTTGAATATTTGAAGAAGAATAGAACGCACAGAATATTTTCTACCGACTTGACTATGCCGCGGAATAGTAGACAAATGGGGGGTGAGGTCTGAATAAAGTCGTCACAGTATTGTACTGTCGATCTCACAGGCACTTTGAAAATGAAGCTTATTGGATTTTAAATTTAAGATTGAACTCCGTTTATTGACTTTTACGTTAATTTTACGCTTTGTTTACGTATATATTTAAAAGCTGTGTGAGTGTACGCAGGTGAACCGCGTCGGGCCAGGTACAGGAGCGGGCGGCAAGCCTCGCGCGGCGAGCGTATTCTCGTCCAAGTCGTCTGTGAGCGGCTACCGGCCGCCCGTGGGCGTGCCCGTCACCTCGCCCATCACCTCTCCCGACACCACGCGCACCTATCTCTATCAGGGACTGATTGGTAAACAATTGGTTATAAACTTATAGGAAATATTTGCTTAGAAAAATAATACACAAACGTATCGCAACGCGTTTCTTTATTATTATATTTTTTGGTTCATTCTGCGCATCACTGCGCCTCGTGAAGTGATTAAGACGTAAACCTTCTGTTGTTTTAAAAAAATAAAATTGTGCTTTTTCTTCATAGTATTAACACTTCCGTTTCCGCTTCCGTTGTGACACTTCCGTTGCATCACTAATAAAAACCTGGATGAATACAAAAATAAAACACGAGGCAATTTGTATCTTTTATATCACTCACACTACTAAATTCTGGCGCATTGTACATATACTAAATGTAAAGTCAAATAAACATATATAAGTAACATCATGTTCACCAAGCAAATAAAGTGTTTCAAAAAGAAAGCTCACCCGGCTCCAAAGACCATTTCAGTATTCCAAAACTTGTCCACGTTATTCACAATTCCAAATTTTATCTTCCTTCTCTATTAAAGGCAAGGAGCGATCAAACCTATGGGACCAAATGCAGTTCTGGGAAGATGCGTTCTTAGACGCGGTGAGTCAGGAACGTGACATGATCGGTATGGACCAGGGGGCTAATGAGATGATGGAGCGCTACAAGTGCCTGAGCGAAACGGAGCGCAAACGACTGGAGCATGAAGAGGATAGATTACTTTCTACTGCACTATACAACCTGACTGCCGCCATGGTATTGGTGGGAGTGGAAGCAGACATCGTGAGGAACAAAGTCCGTCGCCTACTCGCTAAAAGCCACATCGGCTTGGTTTATAGCCAAGAAGTTAATCACCTGCTGGATGTCGTACATACTTTGGTAAGTAGAAGGTAAAACTGTTGGTGCTTAAAATTATACAATGGAATGAGAATTTTCTAAATTTTAGACTACTGTTAATAAATTATACAATATCTTAATTAATGTCGCTTGAATTTGAAAAGGAGTGTCATGACGTCTTTCTATTTTTAAAAAAAATCGTATGAAAGACATACATAGATTATTTAAATTTAGTTAATTATCAAACATCGGAATAGGTAAATAACAAATTGTAAAAAAAATTAGATAAAATTTTTAGTCAACTTTTAGATAAAAGGCATGTCAAGATTGTTTACCCTAAACAGATGGACAACATTAAGACAACGGGTCAACGGTGAAGTACAAATGTGTACCAACTGGTAACTAATATTAAGCATCCCTGCTGTTTGTGGTAAAACACTAACACTGGTGATCGCTTTAGCGATAAGGACTCCCATTGCGCCACCTAATTAAATGGTTTCCACAATAGTATGTTCCATAACTGGTATGGTGTACATAACAAGGAGTATTGTGTGTAGCACGGCAACGACATAGAGCTGAAGCCGCTGGGCTCGCGGCTGCTGCGCCGCGTGTCCTTCACGGTGCACGAGGGCGACGCGGCCGGCGAGCTGCGCTTCATGGAGGTGCGCGACGACGGCCTCATCCTGCGCTCCACGCAAGGTAGGCTATATCGTGTCGTGTGGCTTTAGTCCTTCGACATAAACGTTCAATTGCAACTTATTTTTTTTATTATGTCTTTGACCGCACTTTTTGTGAAGTTCGCGTTAAACTTAAAAACGAATGAACCAATTTTTATACGGGTTTCAAAAATAGACTGAGCTTTCATTCTTCCGACTGAGATTCATAGATACATATATATCTATATTATAGTAGAGAAAAGACTATAATTTCATAGATTTGGAACACTCGTACGAAGGGTGGGGTGGGTCGCTAGTACTATAGTAGTTTAACGAATTGAGAAATTGTAACCAACTAAATGATTTATGTCATACGAGTATCTAAATGGAGTAACTGTGCTAGTACCGATTAACACATACCGTTGTAATGATGTACCAACCCTCACGCGTGGTTGATTACGGCCCATTCCCTCTTTTAGAGATGAGGCCTGAGTATAGATGTAAAGCAACCGATTTAAAATGTTTTAAATAACGGCGTTATTTAAAACATTTTGCCGTTGCATAGGTTGCCGTTTTAAACCTCACTTTTATACGGTTGAAAACTCAGCTACAAAAATACAATAACTGTTTTATTAAAAAATTGTTTAGATCGGTTTTAAACGGTTTTTTTCGTTTAAAACGGATTGGTTTAATTGGTTTTAAACAGTTCTAATATCTATAGGCCTGAGTTCCAGCAGTAGGAACATTACAAGGCTAATCATTCTTATTACCTACATATTCTAATGTGATGAATCCAGATTCATCCCAAAACTAAACCCAGGTTTATTTTTGTAAAGACAACTTATGTAGGTAATGGTGAACCGGAGTCATCTTAATCCGTTTCAGTCAATCGCAATGCGCAGGCTTCCACAGCTGACTTCAGTAGGTATTCATAATAACTGCAAATTATGATTAAAGAGTCAATCTTTCGTCAGAGCAAACCTAAAAATGTCCTTGTACATCTAGCAATAATAAAGACTGATCCATGAATGCCCAAATTTCAGGTACTATCGTAGAGAGGTGGTGGTACGAGCGGCTGGTCAATATGACGTACAGTCCCAAAATACGAGTGCTGTGCCTTTGGAGGAAGAACGGCGGCCAAACTCAGCTGCATAAATATTACACTAAGAAGGTTTGAGACAATTGTTGTTCATTCGTAGAACTTCGCTACCCTGTTTTATCTTATTATATGTTTCATCCATAGGATGAAATGCTGCATTTGCATGCATTTTTCCGGCATGAAAAAGTACCTATACCATGCCATTCAAAAAAAAGTATTTACAAAGATTAACATCACAAAATTACTTATAATATCACTTCTCATCAGACAAATCGAAATCCTTCCGATTTTCGTTTCGTTTTTCCGTCTTAATTTAATAGAGTTTTCATTCCTTGAAAAATATCTCACGATTATATAGTTATAGGCAGTTTGGCCAGTACAGTGATGAGCGAAAATTCAAAATTAGAATTTCATTTGTTTATCCAGAAATGATTCACTGTTTTGAGACAAATGTGTGTTTAGAGTTGGAGTACATATCACCTTCGAAAACTAAAAATTAGCGCTTATCTTAAAACTTTTTTTTTTAATTTGTTTACTGTGATTCTGGAACGTCAAAAAATATGGATACTTCGCCAGCAGAAGCCGACGAAGTGGTGGCATTGCCGGATTCTGGACTGGATTCTGGAGCGTGTTGTAGCTGAAAGATTGCATCTAAGCCTGTCGTCTGTTCATACAGACTACAAACGCTATCGAGAGACTGGTTTGTTCACGCGCCGTTCAGGATCTGGCAGGAATCGGGTCACTTCTGAGCGAGATGATCGATTTATTGTAACAACTTCTTTACGAAATCGACGCCGTAATGCTTTTCATCTGCAGCAGCAGATTCATGTTGTACGTAGAGTGGCTGTAAGTGACTACAATTAGAAGAAGGTTGAAGGAACGTGGACTGGGAAATCGGTATCTCCAATATGGAATGGCCAGCAAGAAGCCCGACTTGAACCCGATTGAACATCTATGGGACGAATTAAAGAGACGAATTAGGGCAATAGATCCTGGCCAGAAACACTTAAAAAGCTGCAAAATGCAATCCAAGAGAAATGGAATGGAATACCACAACATTTGATCGTGACTCTTATCTGATCGATGAAAAACCGTATGGAAGCAGTAATAAGAGCTCGGAGAGGGAATAAAAGTTATTAAATGAACGTTGCTTAACTTATTTTTTTTCATTTACGTGTGTTGTTTTATCGATTTCCTTCATACTCCATACAGGGTAAAAATGACTTGTTAAACAAAATACGCAACCTATATAAATTTAATTTGAATTTAGAACATTAACATTAGGATTTGTAAACTTCATATTATTCACTAACATGACATTTGACATAATTATATTCGTAAATATACACATTTTCTGATAATCCTTACAAAATATAAACTTGCAAGGTGTTTCGATTTTTCTGATAAGAAGTGTAGTAGATTAAGTAACTAGGGGATAAAGCAGTACCTTGGAGTCGCGGGCGGCATGTAGAATTCGAAACGAAATGAAGTTTTAATCCCGAACGCAGTGAGGGATTTATATAAACAACTCCCGAGCACTGCGGGAGAGTTAATATAGAAACCTGAGTAAAGTGAGGAATTCAAGCAACCCAAGGCAAAGACCGCTTTATCCCCGTGATGGATACTCCACTTTTAACACCTTCTGTGATATAATTAAAAGACAATATAATGAAACAAATTAAATATTAGAGAAATATAAGTAGGTATTATTTATAAATTCATGTTAACTAGTTTTAAGATTTGAAATTAACCAAACGATCACAATTAAATAGAACTGTATTTTAAATTTTCTATATCGCACCCACTCTTTCATTATTATTTTTATAGAGACACAACATTTTATTCTTTGTTTTGTTCATGGCCAGTTTGATTATTGAATGAACTCGTTTAATGCAAGTATATTTTAATTCACTTTTTTTTTTTAAGCTTTTACATTCCAATTTCAAATCACATTATTAACCCTAGGAAATAATGTGATTTGAAATTCGAAACGCCCCAAAGGAAACACACAAACTACGTTAGATCAATAGGTACAGAATGACTTGCTTTAAGATAAGACAAATAAAAGGGGCATTATCGAGCAGGTGGTGTAAATAATATTTTACTGATTTAGCTATAAAATGACAATGAATTTTAGAAGATATGTGTTAATCATTGCAGTGCAAAGCGCTGTACTACTGCATTAAAGAAGCGATGGAGAAGAGTGGACGTCGGCAAGACGCGGCCGAGCTTGGGGGCGAGTTCCCCATACAGGACTGTGCCACCGGGGAGGGCGGTCTCATACAGGTGATGTACTGCCATAGACGTCATAAGAGTCTGTAAGAGTTTTTTTGAAACCAAAGTTAATTGCCCTTTCAGCCTTGTCTTAAAAATAATACTAATGGGACTGCAGAGTAACTCGACTTTGATCATAGCATCTCCTACTCCCTTAAATACTTCCATTAAATTTTGTATTAAACGTAGGTATTAAGTACATATAGGTATTAAGTACCTATATCTGTAATACAGCGTACAGTCAAATAGAAATGACATATTGAGCTGTCGAATCTTCTTCTACACATAAATGCAATCAGTTAAAACGATAATTATGTTCAATGTTTTAACAACACATTAACATCTTTTCAAATCCAAAGGTGTGCATGGAAGGCGTCGGACTTCTGTTCCACCACAGCAAGGTACGTCCCTACGCTTCGTTTGTGTGTCCGTCTCTTTTTGTCAGCTTATTTATGTTATTTATCTGATAAGTAATGAACATGATGTACCAAAACCCACTCTACAAATTGGAGTAAATGCAACAAGTTTTGGTATCATCATAACCGTTTGTCCAGGTAAGATATTTGTCAGTGTATATGCTTGATTTGGTAAAGTCTCGATACAAGTGAGTGAAATATTCATATAGAGAGTTGTACATTCGCGCTGTACGACAGTCTACATCAGCGTCCGCGCTGCCAATGCTTCATTGTATCAGTATTGTATCGGTGCCGTTAGCGCGTTGTTATTATCGTAACGTATGAAGCTTATCTATCCAACAAGACAAATATACCTTATATTATTAAACAGGCACAGATTAATTAGATATATTTATAATGAATCAATAAAAAGTTTAGTCATCATTTTTCAGTCGATGCCCCACATAATATATGGCTAGTTTTAAAACTCTCATCCTCACAAAACTTATCCGGACGCAAGGACCACTCAAACTTTCCTATTTGGATTTCTCTTCAATTTTTTCTCTGATAATATTTTTTTCATACTATATTTATCTTATATATTTTGTTTGAAGTTCAGGTGATTTTGCATTTACTAATTCCGTATTATTGTCGACAAAGCTTAGGTCTAATTAAGACCCAGTATTTTGCCCTTAAATATCCTTATCTACTATTCGATGTAATAGTTTAGATTATTTTTTTTTACATTTAAGACTAACCGTTGTCCATCTGATATACGTTCTTATACTCCATACGACTTGTGCATGTGCTATTTGTCTGCAACACCCGTACATAGCTGGAGTGCGTGGGCGCCGCTGTGCTCTCGCTAGGAACTTTTGAGATGGTCCTTGACACGCGCTCGGCCGCCCTCAACTAATCTCATCTTTTTGTCTGTTCTACTCTTTCCGGACACGCCGAACACGCGCCGCTGCGCAAAAGGATTTCGAGGTACACAGTGGTTCATTCATAGTAATGGCTGGCTCTTACGATGATCGACACGACCTATATGACCTTTAAGATTTAGTCACGGTCACCGTGAGAATCGCATCTAGCGATGATCGTTCGAGGTCGTAGGGCTTTACTTGTAGTTTTGAGGCTTACAGATTGTTTTTAGCCGTTGTTAGCGTTGTATTAGTTCTCCCGAGTGCGGCGAGCGCCGATGCGCGCAGTCGTGCATGCACATAGACGCCCTTTGTTTATTATCTGTTTATATTAACGCACCCGACAGCTTGCATTCGTATCGTGGATCGTCCGGCGAGCGGTCTCGATCTTTCGCTCTCGCACTTTGTGCAGAGATTTAGTTCGTTCGTCCCCTATCACCCGGAACCATAGCGAGCGTCCGTCAGCGCTAAAGCTTAACGGACACGAGTCACGAGGTCAGTCGTAGAGCATTCGCCATCTCACAAGTTCCGGTGCGGCCCGGGTGGCGCACCGCGCACCCGCACCGCTCCCCGCACCGCATCTGACCTCGCACACTGCACTCCCGCCCTGCCAAACTCCTCACCCTCGCTCTTTGCTCGATGTCTCAACTGCACAAACTAAAAATAACGCCACTTTAATTCCGATTTTACTACACTGTCTTGTTTAAAAACAATCTGGTGCCTATGGTTTCCAAGATTGGACTTGACCGCGTAAAATTTAGTATTAAGGAATTAAAGAACACTATGAATTGGCATGCATTTTAGTTTTTGCGCTCGATAAACGATACACTGAGGTAGATAAAGGCAGGTTTACTTAAGCCGTTAGTGTATAGAGCTCTAATCCTCGTATCGCATGTATGTACCTAAATGTGCATGTTTTGTTTTTCAATTTCCCTTGAAGTTGTGACTCGTGAGTGTTTTAGATTTTTCATTAATTACAGGTCAATTTACGATTACGTAGACTTTTGACATATACTGAGTTATTGCCAAATAAATCACGAAAATTACGATACAAGAGCTTGAGTGGATAACAGATCTAGCTGTATAATACGATAAGTCCTTGCTCTGATAATCACAACATTGAACAGACAAACGATTCCACTTCAAAGGAAATAAATATTTATAATTTTATCGATGTGTAGTATGTTTGTAAGCAATGTAAATAAGTGTTTAATTTGGATACATTCCTGATGTATGTATTTATTTTAGTGTACTAGAGTTGCTTAACTGCTTAAATATTGTTATTACGAGGGTGGATTGAAAAGTTCGCGGCCTAACACATAAATACTTAAACTATTTTAATGTAACTGACCTCATTCGATTAGCTTACTCTCTGATTGTCAAATTGTAAAATTCTATCGCAATAGCATTAACTGTATTTAAATTAGACTGAATTTTGTTAGCCTTTGTGCAGCGTTTTTAAAGAATGGGGAAAATTGAGCAACGTGCGGTTTCAAATACCTGTTTAAAAAAAAAATAACTCCAAAAGAGAATCACGAAGGTATGTCAACAACATTGGGGGAATCTGCTCCGTCGTATACGACTGTGAAGAAGTGAGTTGCTGAATTTAAACGCGGACGAGAGATTATTGACGATGACCCTCGCTCTGGCCGGCCTATGACGTCTACGACTGAAGAAAACATCGGGAAAATATGTGATCTGATATTGACAGATCGGAGATTGACATCTCCGATCTGTCAATATCAGATCACATATTTAGGGACATATTTACATCAGGGAGATTGCAGATACTATTGGCATCTCGTATGAACGAACACAAAACATCATAGTCAGTGAACTTAGATTTTCTAAGGTTTCAGCGCGGTGGGTTGGTGTAGGTGTAGGTGGTGGGTAGTCAACAAAAACGAATACGCCTTACGATTTCTCGCGACTGTTTGGAAATGTTTGAGGCTGATCCACAAGCTTTTTTGGCCAGATTTGTAACAATGGATGAAACTTGGGTACATCACTACACCCCAGAGTCCAAACAGCAATCCAAGCAGTGGAAAAAACCTGATGAACCAACTCCAAAAAAAGCCAAAACAATTTTGTCAGCTGGCAAGGTGATGGCGTCAGTTTTTTGAGATGCTAAGGGTGTCATCATGGTGGATTACCTTGCAAAAGGTGAAACTATAAACTCGGCTTATTACTGCACCTTCTTACGTCGCTTGCGTGAAACAAGCAAAGAGAAAAGGCCAGGATTATTCAGCAAGAAAGTGTTGTTCCATCAGGATAATTCACGCGTTCACACGTCTGTTGAATCTATGGCTCAAATTCGTGATTGTGGTTTTGAATTACTGCCCCATCCTGCCTATTCCCCTGATTTGGCACCTTCAGACTTTCATTTATTCCCAAACCTAAAAAAACACCTTGGAGGTCAAAAATTTTCATCAAAGGAGGAGGTCGAAGCTGCGGTGGGTGACTTTTTTGAAGGCCTTGAAGAAACTTTTTTCATGAACGCCATACAGGCGTTGGAAACCAGATGGAAGAAGTGCATAGAGTTAAGTGGAGATTACGAGGAAAAATAAAATTACTTTTGCTTATATTTTATATTGTTTTCTTGCTGAGGCCGCGAACTTTTCAATCCATCCTCGTATTATACTTACATACTATTTTATATGCATAGTTACCTACATGATTATGTTTGATAAATAAAAAAAATCCTGTTCTATGTTATATAAAATTAGTATATATCTAGTCTTGAGGCGAATCGTAGGGATGGTGAGCACATCTTTACATAGTTTAAAACAAAGTCGCTTTCGACGTCTGCTCTTTATCCGCTAACTCCTCCTAAACCGTACAACGGGTTTCGGTATTCACTAAAAGAAAGAAGAAACGAGGAAGGTTTATGTATATAATCAGCACCTATTCGAAGCCGGAGGGGGTCGCTAATCCATAAGATAAATTTACTTCTCTAACAACATAGGTAATATCGAAAAATTATCTTTATGCGAGGTATTCTATTGGTTTGCATAACCTATTTTTTTAGGATTTAATTTAATGACACTTAATACAACTTTCTTGTTTTTGAAGTTCCATAAAAAGTAAACTTTTTAGCTCTATAGCCAGAAGAGAATATAGTAAGGTAATGTAGCATCATTAAGGCCTTGCAAATTGGTTTGCAAACCTAATAAACGGTCTTAACTACTTAATTCACTTTAATATGACAAAACTTCACATCATATTCAGTGGTTACATTAACAATAAAACATAACTGATAATATATGATGGTTTTGTACTTTCTGCGTGCATCCCTCTTTTCTGCTAGTTTTTTAACTTAATATACTAAGATCCCAAAGCTGTCTGACATAACTTATTTTCACATGGGTGTACACAGTAGTGTGTCACAGTAGCGTCATATTATGTGCTTTGAATATATGTATGCTTGTGGAGCTCCTCCTTGGGGCCCCTGAGTAGGTACCAGGTGAGAAAGGTAGCTAAAAATAACGAGTTACTAACTTAATTTTTTATTGGTGATTTTTAAATATGTTTTGTAGATGTAGTATCATAAGTGTCAGACACTTTCCATGGACCAAAACTTCTGTCAGACGCTTTAAAGCTCCACAAGAAGTAAATAAACTTTACTTATTTTTACATGTTTGATTTTTAAATATGTTAATAAGTTAACTATTACAAAGTTATATTTCATTAGTCAGACAAATTGTAGTGACCAAACATCCAGTCAGTGCATGAAATCGTATCACTCGCTCTATAACGCATGCGTGCTCTCGCGCTCATACTCTCGTCTGAATAATTTTTGTGTTTATTGGATGTTTGGTCACTGCAATTAATCTGTCTACTGAAATTTAACTTTGTAATATTTATTTATTTATTAAAACTTCATACAACACATAAGTATTAATGCCTTAGGCATTCTCTACCAGTCAACCTAGGGTGGTGAAGAGAAAATGTGGCAGTTAGTTACCTTAATAACATATTTAAAAATCAGACATGTAAAAATAAGTAAGGGTAATTTATTTTTTGTTGAGCTTTTAAGAGTCAGACAAAAGACAGACAGAAGTTTTGGTCCATGGAAAGTGTCTGACACTTATGATACGACTTTAGAAGAATATTCTAAAACATCTATAAAAATTAGCCATAAAAAATTAAGTTAAGTAACTCTTATTTTTAGTTCCCTTTCTCACCTGGTACCTGCCCAGGGGCTCCAAGGAGGAGCTCCACAAGCACACAGGTATTTAAAGCACATGAGACGCTACTGAGAAGCTAAGGTTTCATCCATGTGAAAATAAGTTATGTCAGACAGCTCTGGGATCTTGGTCTACAAGTGTTATAGGTATCTAAGTACTACAGAAGGTTTATGAAACAGTCATTTGAAGATGAGTCTCTACGAGTATCTCTCGTAGTAGTGTCTCGATGAGTATCTACTTACTTGTTAAACTATATCAGTAAAGTGGAATTTGACAAATGTTCAACTTAAAAAATTGACTATTCAGGAACCTGATAATCCATTGACACTATTACACTCGTGAGTCAGCATCAGCGCGTCTTCGTTTGCGCGGACAAAGTGACGCTACATTACTATTCTGTACCTTCAGCCTACGCTAGATGTGCGCACGTCCGTTACAACTTTTATTTAATTACTAGCTTACATTGCATTATTTGTTTTTGGAATTACCACTGAACTTGTCTGTGTTACAGTTTTTCGTGCGGCTGGACCACATTAGGAAGTGTTTCACGCAGAATGGCGGTATCTTCGTTTTAGAAGAATTTAGTAAGTTTTTTTTTTATAACTGAATTCCCCAGAAAATAGTGCCTGAGAACGAACACTTTTAATCGAACATCTAAATACTCGACTGTTCATAATATCGAATGGTTAATAAATCGGACATTCAATAATAATATCCAACAATCAATGCGTCGAATGTTCAAAACATCGAATGTTTGTTTGATCGAGCGGTCAACGCATCACACGTTTTTTTTTATTTTTCTTGATAGGTTCGCGATCTGTGTTTCCTGATGGCTACAACCCAGGAATCTTTAAGCCAAGATTGAATAGGTTACTTCTAGGTAAGCGCGCTCCATCATCGACCGCATCGTCGCTTTCCATCAGGTGAGATAGCGGCCAAGCGCGAACCTATCAAGAATAAAAAAAAACACTAAGTGTTCGATCAATTGATGTTCGATTATTTGGAATTCGATTTGGCATGTACCTACACCCGCCGTCCTTATACAACGAGTCTCCACGTTATATCTTCCAGAACGTGGACCGCTCAGTGCATGTTGCTTTCGTAAGCCTTATTAAACGCAACTGACCCATTCAAATACTAGATTGTTGTTTCAACCCATCTTTTCAAAAAGTGACTGACCTAGTTAAATAAGAGCTTTAACTAATGAATCTTTTTTATTACGTTTCAGATCCGAAAACTAGACAGATTATACAAAGAAAATACAAATCTGTAATGGCAAGTACAAGATTTACAATAAACTTGTTATTATTGATTTTCATTTACGTGATTGATTCTATGTACCAGATGTTCATGTTTATGTTATGTTGTAGGCAGAAAAAGTAGTGCTTGATCTTCATCGTTTCTTCTCCTTGTGGCTTTCCCGTTACTTTGTCGAGACCGGTGGACATCAATTGAATTATACACCTTGTGTTTCATAGCTCATATCTTTCCTTCAGTGTACGTACCAACCGCACTTTTTTAATTTATTTTATTACATCATCGCATGTGCCTGTTGCTTATAAGTACAGTCAACAAAACTATGACACCTTTCTTTTTGGTCGAAGGTAAAAAAAAACATGCAGTTAACCGCAAGTCTTTTAATATTCCACAGTTTTTGTGCTTAATAGTTAATAACTCAGTTTTTGCGTACGTTGTCCATAGATATGCAAATATTAATTGATTTAATTTTTGTTGACTGTATATAACACAAGTCAATGCATTGACTTTCGCTCATATACCTAACCTAATACTAAAATAATTTTATAGCCTAAGAGCCCGTGGCTGCTAGACTTTCGTAGTTTTATAAAAGGTGGTAGTTAATCAATACATGCCCCGAACCCAGGTAGAAATGAAGCCCTAATTATGAAGTTTAAGTTATGTTGGCTTTGGACCCCTCGCCAGATACCCTACTTGTGCGGAAACCTTTTCTTACAATTACAGAAGAAACAATTGTATAAAATTCAGCGTTTATAAAATTAGGAACTCAAGTTCACTTACATTTTATTGAAGTTTAAGGGCGTCTGGCGAAGGGTTGCCACCACGCTGTCTGGCAATGGAAAGAAAAGAAAGAAAGAAAGAAAGAAAAATATTTATTTGGCACTCGTACATAGATACACACAATGCAGAAACAACATGTAAATACTTAAGATAAAAAAAATAATATTTTCTTATTTTTTAAATAACTAAGACTGTGTGTCTCGCGCCTGCACCAAATAGGTCCAGTTCAGCAAAAATGCCAGACAACTTAATGGTAGTTGCCCGACGCTGGTTTTCAACTGAACCTTATTTAGAGTGTACGGAAAAAAAGTAGTTTATTTGTAATAGTTGTTTAGTATTAGGTTATTTACCTTACATACATATATACATGTTTAATAAGTGGTGGATAATAAATAAATAGATAGTGGTTCAGTGTACAAAAAACACAAAACTTTACGAAAATAAAAATAATGTAAATCTAATCGTACAATCGATGATCAGGATTACTAATACCATCCAAAATAACATATAAAAAATGAGCTTTATACTTTAACGAATTTAGGTTGCTATACCTATTAAGTACACACCTTTTTTACTCATTACCTGTCAAAGCCACCATAACTGACTCTTTGTAATAGGGGATCGTTCCTACCTGTGTTGGGCATGCGCTGCCAAACTACCAGCTTTTATAAAATGACGAAGGTCTGGCAGCCACGGGCACTCACTATATTAAGTCATAATAGTAAGGGCATTGAAGCAGTGTGACCTAAATTAAATATGAATTCAAAGTTAGAGATAATTATATCAAATGGAACAACAACCTCTGTGGAATAATTGGCAAAGCTTCCATTGTAATCTAAACTTTTTAATACTTAAATGGCCACTTGAAATACACAACGCTAAATCAATACTCGAGTTAGTGGTGGTGGATTGCCATGAGTTACCACTTTGTACTCCCCAATTGGCGCTACTGACGATTAGGGTCCTTATATAAACCAGTTGAAAGTTTTACGCAAAGGGAAGCAAATTTTGTATTAAAGTAAATTCAATTAAAAGTAAAAGGTTAAATATAACATCGAGAATCCCGCAGTGACAGGGCCGTGTTTGCGGAAAAAGTTATTAATTTTCGAAAAACAAAACTTTCTTAAAACAGTGTTTGGCGGAACCGTAACTAAATCTGCCATAATTAAGTAATATCTTTAATTAAGCTCTTTAATGCTCTTCTATCTGTTTTTTTTATTTTCCTTTACAAACACTTAGTTTGTAAACCACTTCATTTTAAGGCATCAGGTAAGATAAGGATGTTTGTTAACCGACAGGTTCTTTATGCCCCGAAACTTTGTAGTAAAATTACAATGACTAAGCCAGTTTCCTTACAAAAAAGTTCAAACCCTTTTCTGGATACTTGTGATCTAAGTCATTAGGTACTTAGATACACAGATATGTCAAACAGTAAAGATATGTTTTAAGCACAAATTCGAATTCAGATGTCTCCAAACCACGCCCACTTATTTCACTAATGCGGTTTACATTATTCCAGTCCAGTGATCCAGCGAGAATCCAGTCCAGTGCTGGACTGGATCTGTAACGTCTACATTATTCAAGGGCATAACACAAAATCAAAAACTATATGAACGACACACAAACTCATATTTCTCACGAACACAAGGGTACTGACTTCACCACAAAACAAACACGATAATAATCACATTCAAAAAGGAGGTGGAGCATCTCCTTGTAACTACGGGGTCAGAATAAACACACATATGCAAAATATACAATTAGTGATGATAAGTAGTAATCATATAAAAAAAATATCGATGAAATTCAGAGTTGCAATTGTTCTATCTCACCAAGACAATATTTGATGTACCTATTGTTTGATGACTTTTCATTCCATATGCTCAAACGTGTAAAATGAGATATCATATTTCGTGTAATTTACAATACAGCTGTTATTTTTGCAAACAACCACTGTATAACACGGCATTTTGTAAAAAATCATAAGCAAAGAAGACGTCGCTAGTTGCCATTTGATTAATGGGCGAAAATGACATCAAGCACATAAGCACATATCCGGCTTAATGCGTTCGCAAGAACCACGCCCCCTTACCATATATCTACTGTTTGACGTATCTGTGCTTAGATACAATTGTACTTATGTTTTAGAAACAAACCACTTCTTAAGTTGTCTAAGAAGATTTTTGTTAAGATTTTTTTTCGTCATGAATTATTAAAATATCCTGTTGCTACCAATAGAGAAAAAGAAAAACAGATAGAGTGCTTGTATCTTTGTCAGTGAAAGTTATCATGGAACGAATAATTATCTACATTTGTGTGCTTAATTTGATAAAACCTCAAAAATATTAATATTGTAATTAAAATTCAGGCGGACCAGATATGCTACGCAGTGCTATGCGTGTTCTCTTATTTCGCGGCTGGGCACGAGCAAAAGAAGGCGATCCTGGAACAAGCGGCGCGTGTGCCGGCCGCGCCGCACGACTCGCTCGCGCCCGCCAGCCCCGCGCACGACGAGCGCAGGAGGACTAGTCCGCAGGTCGGTTGCTTAGCTATGCCCCACTAATACAGCTATATTTTTCAAGTGGACATGGTGGCCAAATCCAAAACATTAGGAATACCGAAAAATACTCGATGAAGTCACAGGCACGTTTTTATGAAAACGAAAGTTGCATCATTGTATTTTTCAAAAATTAGTAATCCTAGTCAGGAATCGAATCGAAAAATCATTCGATAATGGTGAGCACAATTATCGAATGATTTTTCGATTCGATAAAGTTCTGAGAAGTAAGAACATACGGCAAACTAAAGGAAAGAGCACTTTTTTGGCAAATACTGGAGATACATTATGTAATTGTAATTAGATTATCATCATGTTGTGATGATGTCTCCGCTGCAGGTTTGTGTTCAAAATATAAAATTGACAAGAACTTATATTTGCAGTAAATCAATATATACTTCCTACCAGAGGCGACGACTCCGTGGGTGCTCGGGGGCTCGAGCGCCCATGAGAAATAAACAGTGGGTGCCGATTACCCCTGAGAATAGACATCAAGAAACAGATCAGTAATCGCCTTTTAGGGATGGGCGCTTTTTTTATTACTAGCAGAGACAAATGTTTGTTTATGAAACAGATATTTGTGTTGGGTCTTGGTGTTTGTGGTACCTCCGTTGTTCCTGGTTTCCATAGTACAAGGGAATACCTTGGTTTGGGACCAGGACAATGATATACATTGTGTGATGTTGTCTCAATTTGTTATTTATTAACGATGCGGGCAACGGATGCCAGTTATTGATGCCGGTATCCGTTATTAAAATATCGATCAGTGTGCATTTCTCTTCTCACACTTCGCCACTTTTTCGAGTCATCAAATGAGCATGAGCACCCAAGAGGTTTTCTAAAAGCCCTTGCTTCCTACAATTTATCCCTTATTTCAGTCGTATCAAAACGAGGTAGGTACCATTTAACAGTTCTGACAGAATGAAGAAGGGTCAAAGAAATCGATTACTGTAATAACCAATTCTTAAGAGATATTATTGTCACTTCTTTGTATTTACTAATCGATTAGTTTCACAGATTTATTAAATTAATGATATAAAAGATTATTGGTATTTTACCAGGCCACTCAGAAAGTTTTGTGAAAAAATGTTATTTTGCTTTGTAATTAAGAATTGAAAAATTTGTAATAAAATAAAAATAGGTTCATATTTCTATGGTTTCACGGAAAAGTTAATTGAAATTGTGCGAGTTACGCTTACTCAAAGTTGTTTCGGCTTGAAAAGTATAAAACGTCATACCTCTGCAGCGACAGTGTCAAACGATTTAAAAAAAAAAAACAGCGTTTTATATTTTTCAACATTTTTCTTTTCTGACTTTTGGATAAAGATGATAATAATTTTTGAAAAATCCGATGCAGTTTTACTTTTCATTAACATCGAGAATTTATCTTTTCAGACCTGTCGAAAGTCAACGACGCTCAAATAAACTGCATTTGGTTTTCACAAAGACCAAATTTTTCCATAAAAGCATATATGCAATGGCTCCAAGCTATACAACAAGTTACCAAGTCATATACTAACGATCATCAAAACTAGTAAATATTAATAATTTAATGGGAGTATATAGTTTGACTGAAAAATCAGCTGTTCAGTACATTTATGTTTGCCTAATGTACTGAATAGCTAATAATAATAATAATAATAATAATAAGTGCTTTATTTGTATTTTAGACAATTTTACAATTCATAATACTTCTGCCAAACTGCATAGCAGTTTGTTGGCAGACGTAGCTCCGGTATTATTAAATTATTTATATTGCAAACATTGTCATTACACACAAATATCAATATTTTTTTCGCGATTTCGGCTTAGCTCCCATAATAAAAATTGTTTGTTATCATGAGCACAATCACGTGTTTAAGTATCGTACACTAATTGCCAGTCACCCTACAAACAAACTAAAAATAATAATATTTACAAACGGGTAGAAAAAGAAATTATTGCACATCAAAAAATTCATCCTCATCGATATCAATGGGAAAAGTGCCCAGAACGCTGGCAGCATTGCCACGTTGGATAGCAATGCTGATTCCTTGTCCGAAGAAAAACCCAGCCTTCTGGTCACGCGAAGAGTCGACCAGTTGTTTGCTGATATCACGAACAACTCGATGAGCGCTCGGACCCCATGGCCCTAGTGTTTTAACCCCAAAGGGCTCAAACATATAACTTCCGATGAGGTTATTATATTTATGCCGTTTGAGCACTTGCAGCAACCGCCCCAGCACAGCCTGCCGTACTCAAAAGATGGGATGGCGCAAGGGTGTCGACACATGTTACATCCCACACCAAAGGCCTACCTAACTTCCAGGGCATTATGGTCATCCCGTCTGACCTCTTTCCACCGTCGCGTGCCAAGCCATTCGGTTCTAGAACAGCTGGCACCCCGGCGGTGACAAGAGCTCGACGGATGATGTCATTAATGCTTGCGTGCCTAGCTATCCGACCAGCGCTTCTACTGCAGGATAGGCCATGGTGCCCGAGGCGGTCGACTGCTTCACCGCATTAACACCGATTTGGAGCTCCGCTAGGAGCACCCAGTCGCAGGCATGTAGCAATCCGGAAGGTGATGTCACTCAGCATAGTACCTATGTTGGGCGACGGTAGTGTCTGTAGCCAGAGACCCGACTCCCATTCACCCACAGCCAGTAGGCGGGCACGCTCATTAGTATTGGTGGACGTGTTAATAAGGTTATTCCGTACCAAACTGCAGAGCGGCTCATCCCACTGTCTCTGAGAAGATGGGTTCTCGGGCAACGCCTTGTATGGGCAAGCTATTTTGCAGGCGCTTCCGGCATCGGCCAAGCACGGCACCTCACAGCTAACCAATGATGGAGTCAAAATTCTATTGGTCGGAGAAAATACATGAAATTTGGTGCAAAACAACAATACCGTATGAGGGTGAAAGCCGAATGAAGGTTAATTTTGGATTGTATTTTCGAAATGTTGTTAAAACGTTCAATTTTGGCGTCAACGATTAAAGAAAAGCTGTCTTCCAAAATTGGACAACCTAGGAGGTGCAGTGAACTTTTATCTATAATTTTGATTTCTGGAGCTATTGCATAAAATTTCTGTAGAATCGATTGTCTGTCGGTATTGTCTGAAATAAAAATTTCACATTTTGAATGGTTGGTCAAAGCCAATGGATTTGAATTGGTTTTTGAGAAATTTGAAATCTTCTAAAACGGTTTCTACGTCACCTCCCAGAGTTCCATCATCTAAGTACCACACGTTAAATTTTGAATTTAACTGTTGGATGATTGGATTAATAGCCAAGCTGAAAATGACTGGCCCGAGAGGGTCACCTTGTTGGCATCCAACTGCAGATTCCTAAACATTATCTTTGTATAATAATTTAGATGGGCCTATAGCATTGCCACAAAAAGCCGAAAATTTCAGGTAGCTCTTTTTTTTGCTTCAGCCAACAAAGTGTCCCTTTTAACTGAATTGAAGGCGTTTTTAACGTCAACCTTGAAGATGACCTCGCCTTTATCGGAATTTAGAAAGGTGGCGAGGGCATGTACGGCAGCCTCACAGCCCCATCTGGAACCAAAGCCAAGCTATAGGGGCTGAAATTTGTTGGTCAAACATTCGCCGTATAGTATGCAACAAATTTTGGCTGCCATACGCCTGTACGTGCACCCGACGGCGATGGGACGAATGCCGCCATCCCTCTTGCGCAGGGCACATAGATTGGCCCCGTACAAGACATCGACAACGGCATCGTTGACGCCGCCGGAGAGCATAAGGGTGACTAGAGCCAGAAGCTCCTTCAAAAGTGCCTCACCAGCGTCCCCGGCGACTGAACTTAAAAGGTCCTTTAAATCCTGAGGAGTCAGACAGTCGATGCCGCCGGCGGAACCGCTTCTGAAGGAACTCACGGCTGCAAATAACTGAGGGGCCGAAATTTGAAAAAACGATTAATCCGGATTGGGGCTATCAGGAGGGTCAAGGAAAGCGAGGTCATCCGCAGGCGCTGGGTGTTTATTCTCCAGGGCTGAAATTGTATCTGGAAAGTTAGGCGCCACCACATCACTACTAAAAAGTAACCTGGCCGCTCCGCTAATGTAACCCTCATTTAATTTGGATTCTATATGTGAATTCAAACCTTTCTGGGAAACGTTGTTGAAAGGGGGTAAATTTAGATCTAAAATGTCAGCCGAATTATTGCAATTATCTTTAATTTGGGTTGTTAATGATTTTTTTGAAGCCAATTTTTTTTGGACATGTAGAATCCTATAAGGGAAGGTGAGTAATTCCTCCCAAGTACTTTGAGTGTTCTCTTGCGTCGCAAGACGGACGCAACGCGCTAAACTTAGCGCAACAGACCGTTTCGCGCCTCGGGGAACTCTCTTTAACACCGGTGTTGAATTTTTTAAATCAAGAATATTCATTATTTATTATTTCTTTACAATATTTTTCACTATTTCTCAGTTTTGGATTTGGCCATTCACGTCCCCATGAAAAATTCTCATGACCTAGAAAATAATTTGTATTTTGTATACTCATATTACCTTCGCGGATCCCCCTCCAACATCTATACATTCCTGATCATATGATAGGTGGAGAAACGCTCACCCGTGAGACGCACTGCTGAGGCGAGATCTCCGATCGGTAAGGTGGACCCCAGCGATTTAAGAGAAACGGTGGAACGGCAGCAAGTCAGAGGCGGACACACTAGCGTGACTTCGGGTGGCCCTCCCGCTACCGAGCGCGCCGGGAGCGAACGGGCTGGAACCGAGCGTGCCAGCGGTGACCGGTCCGGGAGCGAGCGAAGTGGCGGCGAAAAAGCGACGCGCTCGGACAGCCTGCCGCCGCGCCGGCCGCCGCCGCCCGCTGTACCTCCCAACGCGCCCGCGCCACACACGCGCCTGGCGCGCGCGCACTCGCATGCCGCGCCGGCGCGCCCTCCCGACCCGCCCACGGTGAGTACCTGCTGCCGCGCCGCTTCCGCTGCGAGGTGATCGCACCGCTCGCTGACGTTCCCTATGCCCGCAGATTCCGCCGCGCACGGGGGCAGTGGGCGCGCGGCCCACAGGCCCGCCTCCCGCGCTGCCGCCGCGCCAGCTGTCTGCGGCCGCAGACGTCGGCGCCGCACCGAGGTGAGCGACCTCCCGGCGTTGAGTCTTATAGCGCGAACTGTCTCGACGTCCGGGACGCCGCAATGTGTCGTAAAGTATTAGGAGACATTCGTCCGGCCCCAGAGGTGCCGAGGCTGACCACGGTGACGCTTGTCGCAGAGGTGCGAGCGCGGCGGGCGGGGCTGGTGGGGCCGCTGGAGTGCGGCGGGGCCCGCCACAGCGGCAGGGCTCGATGTCGGCGCCGTTCACGTCCACGAACCCGTTCACGTCGCCGCGCCACGCCGAATTCGTCATCCCGCAGCGTAACAACGTGCGCCGCTCCTCCACCACTGACAGAAGTTAATGCATCTGCGGTTCCGGACGTTTTGTCCTTAGAAGTGTATCTGTGCTGCACACCCACCCATCCTTGTTCGAAATTAGACAGTAGCCTTTCGTGTATAACCCGATGTCAAGTATTATCGATAATCAATAAAGTATGCATAAAACAGTAGAGCTTGAGAAATTACATTAAAATAATCCGTCACAAAGCAATAATATCTCAGGAATTTCGTTATAAGAGATCCACCGTACCTGTACAAATCGAGATATATAACCAAATTCTTTGAGTTGAAGGGTCTGCTTACTCCGAGACGCGACGTTGCATGCAGTTTCCGAAATAACGATACAATAAAGAAATTCAATTAACAAATGAAGAAACTATGGGCCAAGATACCTGACAATAAATGATTATTTTATGTATTGTTATTATTATTATTTAAACACAAAAGCGACGAACCGCGTCGCCGTTCTGCGACTCACAAAGAAGGATGGTCAATTTGGACCAGGAAAAAAAAAGTGTTACCGAAATGAGACTGTCATCATAACATAATATATTATCGATGTAATTATCGGATGGCATCAGTTTATTTTTAAAAGCAGGAGGAAAATAGTTATTAATTTAAAAAATATATATATTATTTTTGTTTATTATAACGCTTGATAATATCTTATTAGAACGTATCCGTAATGTTAACATTCTTAGAGAAGTCCAAACTTTTTCTAAAGTCGTTATCGATTTAATTTCTAAATCGAAAATGAATCCAGGGTTATGTCAACTGTTAATAATTTTGTTATTTACTTAATCTAAGATAAGACACTAACAGATTTTTTTCTGTTTTTTTATTATTAAATTGAATTAGTCAAAAAATATTTTGCATATTAAAATTGAAAATGCCGTGAATCGATCAAATGCAGAGCCACTAGCCACCCCATTTTTGACAAACAAAATTGTTTACTTTTTGTGTAATATTTTAGGCTTCGATACTAAGACCTTTAAGCTATGTCTTCGTATGAATAGTTAATTTGAATATGGATGCAAACATCTAACTCGAAGATATGCCACCAAAAACTATTTTTGAAATCTTTTTGAAATGCTACAGATTACTAATAAACCACGTAACCTTAAAAAATATTTTAATTATTTACTACTTTCTCCGTACTTTTAAAAATATATTGAATGCCGTACTTAGTAATGTTCATTCAGGCAAATCAAACGATATATGTTTCATCAAGTTACGTATTACTAATTTTATATGGTCCAAGCATGTTAGGAGAATGACCATTGTTCTTTGAATATGCACGACGGCTTCTCGATGAGTCTCGTTGCACAGCGTGAAATAACTAGATTCTGCAAGCATTGTCGCATCGAGTCGCGACTCTGTGTAAGTTGATCCTTAGTCATATTTAGATAAATTTACTGTTATATAAATTTTGATGTTTACGACCCAAGGTATATTAAAATCAATATTGTATTATTTTACCACTAAACTATTTTTGTAAGACATTTGTTTTTTTGGCAACATGAAATATTTTCACATATTATTCATATTGTCTAAGTACATTTATATTCTATTGAAAATAGAAACGCTTTTGTCGGACATTATTTTGAATACCTTTCTTAGCAGTTATTTATATGCATATCATATTAAGTAAAATTGGATAAACGTTTACGTATATTTCGCAATATTAGGTACATTATATTAAAATTATGTTTCTTGTGTTTTGTATGTCTAGAGAACCTTTTGAATACATACTTATATCAAAATTTTCAGATTCTTGAAAACTGGAAAATCATAGTTTTCTTATTGTTTCAATCTAAGAAAATAATTATTTATGGGTATACCATCAATTATTCCTAGATATAAAAGTCTTATTTTTGATTGACCGCGAATTGAAATGTCTAAAAGGCCTCATACACGGTACGATCCGACGCTTAGATCGTAAAGACGAATCGATAGTGTATGTCAAGATCGTTAACGATTTACCTTGAAATACACTATCGACAAATCGTACTGTGTATGGGGCCTTTAATACCTACCTACCTATAGGATACAGCGACAGCCGTTCGGAGTTTATAAACAAATCAATATATACTTAATTTAATTTCAAGCTGGTAAATGGTTAAAAACACCAAGTTTTTTTTTAGTTTTCACATTCGACTTTTGAAAATAGAATTACCACAGAATGTATAAAAATACAAAATTATGAGTATCTGACAAGATTTGCGTTTGTTTTTGAAATTCAATTTTTATAAGTAAAAACTTGTCCTTAGTTCTGTTTCAGTTTATAAGTAGGTACTTATGCAAGTAGTTGTATTATGTGTTCCTATGCTATATAATGTAAAGCTGTTACAAAGCCGATCTAAAAATATATACTTAATATTTATGTAGGTACCTATATGATAGCTACTGAAAAGAAACGTAACATTGTAATAAGAGCTATGTCATAGACCTACCCAACTGGTTGGGTTGGGTACCTACGTACCCAACTGCCGATATTTTAGATTATATTGTTTTATGCCAAAATAAATAAAATAAAATTGTAAACTTGCTTTAATTTTGTATTGATTAATCCTTTTTACATACAGAGTACCTAATAGGTACAGAGGTCCTTTACGTATTGATTAAGGTGATAGGTAGGTATGTAGATAGTGTAGATACCTACCTACACTTAAATAAAACAATGTAGGTATAAACTGAATTACAATGAACTTACCAGTCGGTTGACGGGTGTTATATTTTACGAGTAAATCGTTTACTTTGCATTTGAAACGAGTAGGTTGCAACCGACCAATAACTACACTTGTTTACAAAAACGCTTCACATTAACAATAACTGAATGAGTCTTAAAAACTGTGCCATTTTAATCGTCTTACACTGGAGACAGTTAGTAGGTAGGTACTAGTTTCGCAACACGACAACTGATTTGAGATTAAGTATCATAAAGATACCTAATCTTTTAAATATTAAAAAAAACATTAACTTTGGTAATTCTGTAATGTCGCTTACCTTATTGATTGACATTACTCTTTTTTGATAAAATATTGAGAAATTCTAGTATCTCTTAGTTATTTTAACTAGATATCTTACAATCAGGCCCGAAAGTGGTGGCCATTGTAAGACGATAAAATGCCATCGGGAAGGTATACAAACAAACAGATCCATCACTGATGATAGGAGTCGAAACGTATAATATGTAGGATAAGTAACTACATATAGTTTTAAGTTTAGTCTGAATATAATAAGAATTACCTACTTCACTCGGCACATAACTAGCGATAGTTATCTACAATTTCTACAAAACATGCACCTAAATAGCTATCTAATATATAAACAAATTACCAAAACAATTGCTTCAGCCTTTCAGAAAAATAAAATCAACTCCTTTCTTGTAAGGTGTTCATTCCGTAATATCACAGATTATGGTTTCCTTAGCGAAATTAAAATGTGACTGAATTCTCAAGTTAAAGTTCTATAATGATTACCTATTCTAGTAAGTTTTGTACTATGTCTCTATTGATAGAAAAACTCAAGAACATTTTAAACTTTCGAGTATTCATCCTGTTTTGAACTGCTTTGAGAATTCGGGGGCTCGACCCGTACTTAATCTAAAAATATTCCTAGGTAGTCTTTAATTGATAAAAAGCTATTATTGTAAGTCACGAACACAATTTGACAGTACCCAACGTTGGTTCGTAGATTTGCGCCATTCCCGATTAAAATTTAGACAATTTCAGATTTCTTGTAGCCCCAATCGATATTATGGTCTAGCTGTTGGCTGTTTATCCAAAACCACGACGTTAGGTAATTTTCGCTATGCTTTACATTTATAGTTTTTCATTAATAGAATACAGTTCCAAAAGACTTAAGAAAATACTGTTATGTCTACTTATATATAACGTTCCTGCTTCCCTACAACTAGCATTGACATCGACACAATACACAAAAATTAGAAGATTTCCATTCCTGGCAAAATACTTGAAAAACACATTGATGTCCAAGACAAACTCCAGTAAAGTAAATACATATTTCTTTAGTTACTTTTTAAATACAAGACAGAACAACCAAAGCGTTAGTTAGAATTAAAGAATGGCTAGCAGATCTTTATCAACCAGTTACCTAAGTACTTAAATATCTAAGTAACATAGTTTCGAGAGAGAAACAATAAATTTTCGACAGCGATTGACATGTAAGCTTGTAAGCTTATTGCTAAATTAGTGATGGAAGTGTAACAATCTTATCACTTCGTAGTTTCTGATTATTTAAGGATACACCCAACAAAAGAAAGTTCTTTTACTTACTTTCTCTCAATTTAAATCAAAAATAGGTTTTCATGCCAACATTTATGTAGGATTTGAAATGTTTTTAACTCAAAATAGGTACTTAATTTAGAAACCCGCCCTTTACGCATTAGGTAAAAGTAACGTTTACATTTCTACGTACTTTTTTGGAGACTACGTTCTTTAATTAATATATTAGCTTGCTTATGGAATGCATAATTACCTACTACTACCTCTCAAATTAAAATTGTGAGGAGGTTTGTAGGTATATATACCTACATACCTGTTCACCCTTACTTAGCTTTTAACTTATATACCTACGTGCTGAAAAAATAAACGTGTCGTTAAAACATCATATTGATTTTAAACTATAATGTTTTACAATCAAAGTCAAAATATATTGTTTTATGAAGTCATTAGGTAAGGTGAGAGGGGTGGGAGGAAGCGTGGGTGAGCGGGGTGGGTGGGAAAACGGTGTTCAAAAAAAACCATCCCTAAAGACAAATTTAGTGCTCGTTTTGCATTGATGGTAACATTGTTAAGACTGCCACTTTGTTAGGACACATACCTCAGGCAGTGTTTGGATATGTGCAAAATGTAAATTTCTGCGCAGTGACTTTTTCGCAAATTTATCGACTGTTTTAATCTTACCCCGTTTCTTATAACTTTACATATGAGGCAGGTACCTACTAGCATTTTATTGGAATACCTACTCATTATTTTTATTTCTTAGTAACTAGTGTTATCACGCCTAAATGTGGTTATTTTTCGTATTTGTGGATTTATTGGAATTTTCCATCTTTATCTATCGATATTTGATGGGATAAGAAGAACATATTAAAATTTCGAACATTTAAAATTACAATTTGGCTCTAATATGTCCTGTGTATTTAGATAAGAAAACTAAAAAAAAAATGGTGATAGATAGTGAATATAGTGATGTTTCATTTTCAGTATAACCTTAAACAGTTAAAGTGGAAAGTTTAAGAACCTCTATTTATTTTTCTATATTTCAATCTTACCTCACTTGGGAATGATGAAGTTTCCCAAGTGAGGTAAGATTGAATTTTAGAAAAAAATAAAAAAGGTTTTATCTTTGTCCACTGGAGGTATTCTGACACCAAATGCGATTCTGACTGTTCAGGCGGCTCAGAGCACAATAAACTATAGACTAATGACCAACAAAGTCTGATATTCATTTGAACGATTTTAGGATCTATATCGTTCTTACCCCATCAATGAAATGAGTATATTAGGGGAAGTTTGAAAGAGGCACCAGTGACTGAAAAATTGAAAGGGAATCGTTTGTCTTGGTATGGTCATGTGAAGAGGAGGGATGAAACGCATGTTACTAAAACAGTTATGAGTTTACATGTGGATGGATGGAGAGGGAGAGGGAGACCAAAGAAAAGATGGATGGATTGTGTGAAGAGTGATATGAAAGAAAAGGAAGTTAGTGATAGCATGACGAATAACAGGGCAGAATGGAATAAAAAAACATGTTGCGCCGACCCCAAATAACACGGGACAAGGGCAGGAAGATGATGATGATGATCGTTCTTACCCCATCACCCTTTCATCTTCCCCGTTTCATTCTAGTGATTAAAACATATTTTTTTAATTATTTTTTTTTCTGCCTTGGAACAGATTTAACAGTATGTTATCAATATGATTAATAAAAATATACTCTTTACCAATGATTTTCTCTTTAGTCCTTACTAACTACAAATAAAGTTTTTGCAAAAGTTAATATGAACTGTTCTACAAGACTTCAACTACAATACTGCTCATTTTATCAGAAAAAAATCGTTCGATCTTCCCCCCACTCACCTTACCTAATCTATATATATAAAAGCGAAATACCACTCACTGATTAATCATGAAATCTCAGAAACTATAACACCTAAAAACTTAAAATGTGGCAGGTAGGGTGTAGACATTCGCTAAGAACGGATTTTCCGAAATTCACCCCGTAAGGGCAGATGAAACGGGGGTCCAAAGTTTTTGCGGGCAAAGCCGCTGACAGAAGCTATTATTTTGTAACTAAATCAGTAAAACCCCTATTCACCAGTCACAAAAGGACAGTAGGTCGATACGGTAGATGTGCAATTTTTGAAATCCACAAATCATTTGACGGCACACGGCGCCAACGAGTTCTTTCTTCCAGCGCCACTTGCATTGGTCGTTAAACTTGGTAGTGTTCTCTCCCACTAATTTGCGAAATCACTAATTGGTAAACATTCATATTGCCAACTCGAAATAAAACTAATTTCTACCTGATACTTACCGGTTACAGAAAAACAACTCTATAGAAAATATACACCAAAATTTAAGTAGGAAGGTATAACAATCAGTCGGTTTTTTTCAATAAGTGCAACTTTCTAGTTACCCATACGACATTACCGTATCAGACAGGCAAACATTCCAATAAAGACAGGACAAGACATACTTAATTATTGCTCATCTTTTAGGATTCCACTACACTTGTCCTTTTCGTCTCCAACCTAAAAAATGAATTGAATGTTACTTATGGTAATCTTATTTAAAAATATAAGACATGGCTAAGTAAAGAAGGTGCAGTTTAAAGTCGCATACCTACCAATATAATTGCACATACTTAAGTTAAAACGGTAAGGTCTATAGTATATTTTCGATAAGAAAATAGTGACTTATCGTTGTCACTCACCTTAGCCACGTTTAGGGCATTACACTCATTTTTGAAAAGCGTCTCAATTAGATTCTATAGTGCTAATAAACCACTAAAAATAACATTTTATTAGATTATATAGTCGCTAAGTACCATGAAAATGCATTTAAAATTTACATTTTCAAATTTGACGAAAATTTAGAAAGCAGTGGACGTCATATTTACTATGTGGTCGTGACGTCAGTTGGCTGTGTAAACAAATGCGCTCAGTATGGCCGTTAATCAGTAATATAATCAGTTGACAGTTGACAGCTGTCACTTTAGTTTACACAGCCAAATGACGAAATAACATGGCTACTATTTCATAGTGTTAAAGAACAGATAATAAAAACTGAAAACTTTGAATTGAATTTTAAAATTTATCTTGGTTTTTTATGAACTAAAACTAACACTTACCGACTGCATTTCACCTAAGCTATCTAAATATAAATCTAATAATTTTTTTTTTAAACTCTCATATAGAGTAAAATACCCTATTAGACCATAGTAAAACAGGAAGCCATGTTTACAATGACAAGTTGATGTAGCCCTTCCGACAGCACAGACGAGCTTTTGTCAATTTTAAAAATGGTATTCATTTTTTCTCACATATTCGTAAAAATAAAAGTGAAAATGACGATTCTGATTTAAAAAAAAAAATAACTTTTTAAACAAACTCTTTGTTTGAAAATACTGTGTTGTGAAAAGTTTGCTTTATTATTAATGATCTAACTTTTACCCCAGTGTGGATATGCTTTTACTTAGCAGTTGCACTGATGAGTCACTATTTTGTTAACGCGAATAGACTACAGGTGCACGTATATGTCCATGTGACAGACTCGCAGGTACCTAAAGGGTGGATTTCCACTAACAATATGCGATATTTTCGTAGCGAAGATATGTAGTAGCGACGCGGTGAACTGGATACAAAAATCAAGCACACAACTGAACAGATTTCACTATGCATCCTTGCACCACTTACTCAGCTCATGTACTGCTCGTACACTCACTTATGTAGCGTTTCATGGAAACAGTTACCTACACATTTTCACGCCGCCCGCACCAGCCACCGCCTTTTTTTTAAGGTGGGAAATCTCCCAATCATTTCTCGCGCTCTGGGTGGAGCGAGAAGGCGTGTCAGAGTTTTACTGACAAAAAAAAACCACACTTGTGTCCTTAAATTACTCTTTGCATTCTAGTAACCCGTAATGGGTTTCCTTTACAGAAATTCCCCGCGGTCCTAGCTAGCGGGCATCGGCCCTGCTGGGCCCCTACGGTTTGCTGATATCTCTTTGCGGAGCGCGTGGATCACTACGCGCTGTTGACGACTGGGCTCGGTCCGGTTAATTACCGAATGGCCGGACGGCGGGCTACCCATTGCTCGACGTCCGCAAGCTTGCGTCTACCGTGGCTGGTAGTCGGGGTCGGCATTACGGCGGCTGGGGCATGAGGACCTTTGTTCCCTCACGCGTGCAGCCTCCTCCTTCGCTAGCATTACTGCTTCGCAAAAGGAGGCGACCGCCTGCCATTCCTACTCACTCCGGACCATAGCCCTAACGAGGGCTCGACGTGAAAGGTTGCTGCCGCCGATTGCCTCCACGAGGACACGGCGGTGCTCCGCCCAAGTGGGGCACACCTCTACCATATGCTCCACCGTGTCCTCCGGGCGGTCATCACAATGGTGACACCCGGGCGTTTCTTCCGCCTAAATCCGATGCAGGAACCTCCCTAACTTGCCATGTCAAGTGAGGACCTGCGTCATGCGGAAGGTGAGGACGTCGTGTTTCCGCTCCAGTCACTCCTCAAAGAGGGGACTTACCACCGTGATTATGGCGTGCCCAACCAGCCATCACTTAGCTAGCTCGCAAATATCTGCTAGAAAAACATCGTTCACCTAAGTGAATTTGAAATTTACAGTCAGACAACACATCAGCCACGTCACCGATCAGTTAGGTAATGAGTATTGGAGATTTGGCTGATTTAAAGGTACCGCACGTCGGTTTCCATAAATTTTATATGGCAAATAACTAGACTTGTAGAGCTATATTAGATCCACGCCACGCGACATAACTCTACGTACAAATCAGGTATGGTCCACGTGTGCGTTGGTCTAATGTAGTTCCCGCTTTTCAGACGTGACGTGTGGAGCCGATGTCCTACGACTTTAACTCATTTTGTTTTTGACGTCACTAACGGCGACTTGATGGTGACGTGACTGATGTGATTCGATGAATCTTTACTACGGGAAATAATTTTTGAAAAAGAAGCCAACAATACCTACATTTTTCATACGGAACTATTAGTTTAAAGTAAAAAAAAATGGCTTTTTAACTAGGTACGTGAATATATGTTAGTAGGTATATGTACAATTTTTGTGGTCAAGCCAATTGCACTTTTCAGACGAGCGTTAACAGTTCAACAATCCTGTGCGTGCCTTATAAAATTCCTCTCGTTCTTAATTTTCAGTGGGTAACCGCAGAAAATTAAGAGTTAGAAAACAATTCAGTACCTACTCATGCAAGTTAAAAATAGAGGATAAAAAAACATAGGTAGAAGAAAGTAATAAAAAAAACATAAGATAGTTATATCTACTTATATAAATACGATTTGTAAGTGTGGAGGATAATTAAGATTCATAACCCAACCCAATCCAATCCGAGAACATAACAAAACCATGACAAACGAATGAGTGAGTAACCCTAGATAAGGACTTATGGATAAAAGCGCCACGGACAAACTTTTAGTGTTGTGGTATTTTGTTGTAGATAACCTTTATATGTAATTCTTCTCTACAAGTGTTTGTCACCTAACTCGTAAACGGTTTGAGCGATTTGAAAGTAATTTTGTGTATATATTCGAGTGGGTCCCTAGACGATTTGAAAATACAATTAGACCCAGTAGCTGGCGCTGCAATTAAGTTCTCAATTTTTTTTTTGACTAAAACAAGTTTTCGGGCTGGACAACATCTGTCAGGACCTGTACCATGACGTTCAAAGTAAGATTGTTTTATTTCTAGTGTAGGTAAGAGCAGTGACGGATTAAGACTACTTGATGCCCTAAGCAATCTACGCCTATGGGCCCCCCTATCCGTATGTCAACAAGAATCGGTATTTAAACCTTTACCGCCTAAAACATTATTTTTTTGTAAAATAAGGTGATGAGATGTAACTTACCTTAGAAAAGGAATAGGTGCGACAACAATATAAATCAAAGCATAATTTATTTATTGGGGTTTTAAGTATGAAATTGCCGATTTGTACTGAAAAATTTAAATTCGTTTTTTTTCATTTAACATATTTATTTAATCAAAATAATTACCATTATTATCTATACATTGCTGCCACCTAATAGGAAGGTCATATATGCCTTTGAGATAGAACTCTGGAGATCTAGATTCGACAAACTGTGTGAAAGCAATTTGTACTGGCTCCTGAGAAGAAAACTTTTTATCAAGTAGAAAATTGTCCAAATCACGAAAAAAATGGTAGTCCGTTGGAGGAAGGTCTGGCGAATACGGAGGGTGACGAATGGTTTCTAATTGCAGTTCCTGTAGAGTTAAAATGGTTTCTCGTGCTGTATCACTGTATGAAGTCTCGCTTTATCATGGAGCAATAATGGTCAGATTGATTCATAAGTCGGGGCTGTTTCACTGTTAGTTTTGCTATCATTGTTCGGAGTTCAGCACAGTAGACATCTGCCGTTATTGCTTGACTACATCGGAGAAATCTATAGTGAATAATGCTGAGACTACCAAACAGTTACCATTACCTTTTTATTGGTAAGCTTTGCTTTAGGACACTGTTGCGGCGTTTGACCTGGGGTCAGCCATTGCATTTTTCGCTTACGGTTATCGTAAAGAATCCACTTTTCATCACATGTCACAATTCGATCCAATATTCCTTCATTTCTGTATCGATTCAACAAGGCAACATAAGTTTCAACACGCGTTTCTTTCTGCAGATCAGTCAAATCATGAGGCACCCACTTTTCATATTTTTATATTATTGGTAAGGTAACGTTAAACCATGCCACTAATTCCTGGGTAGTTTGGCTTGGATGGGCTTCCACCATCTCTTTCAATTCATTGTTATTGTTTTATTCATTGTTCGTTCTTCAAATAAATTCCATCACGAAAGCGTTTAAACCAAAATGGCACGGTGCGTTCATTAGCAGTCCCCTTTCCAAACGCAACATTGATATTGCGAGCTGTTTCTGCCCCGTTAGTTCCGCGTCAGAACTCGTATTCAAAAATCACTCGAATTTTCGAAGTAGCCATCTTTCTAAGCTGAATAAAAAACAACTGAATGTGGATAATCGAATGTTGCACCTTTTTAACCAACTACCAAAAAAGGAGGACGCAATTCGGTTGTATTTTTTCTTTAAATTAAGTTTGTTACCTCAGAAATCCGTCGTTTATGGACCGATTGGCAATTTTTTCTCCCTTAGAGGTTATGCTTCCAGATTGGTTCTATTTTTCAAAATCTAGTTTTCACGATGAATCCATGAGGAATCGAGGGAACTCCTCAAATATTATAGGCAACCATATAGTTATTTTGGTATTTTCATCGAGGACTTAAGCATTTACAGTCAAAAAGTAACATTTGATGAAATGGAACTGATGAAGAAGACCAGAAATGGCCAACGGAACTTCATACTCACATAGATATCACAAGTAGATAGTTAAACAAACGTTACAAACATATAAATGGTTCTGAATAGTTATGTTGAAAATGATGATGATGGAGCCGGAAGGTAGGCACTGGAACTCCGTAATTAATCAATGTAATGTCGCCGTGTTTAGGCTTATTGGAATTGTCAAGAGATGCACTTTGACTATAAGGTACTATCGAACTGATCTGATGATGTAGCCGGAAGGTAGGCACAGGAACTCTGTAATTAATCAATGTATCCTAGCTGTGTTTGGACTTATGAGAATTGCCATGAGATGCACTTTGGCTATAAGGTACTATCGAACTGATCTGATAATGAAGCCGGAAAATAGACGGTAGACACAGGAACTTCATAATAAAACAATGAGCAGTGTTTGGGTTAATTGGAATTATCATGAGAATAGGCAATCTGGTTATAAGTGTATCGCAACTAAAAAGTGTGAAAAATAAAAAACCTTAAAAAAAAATAAGTCGGTGTTACATAAAAAACAAAAAATACCGAGAAACACCGACTTCCGAAATTATAGTTATTTTGATTCTTTTAGTGTTTTTTTTTTTAGTGTAATCGGTTATTTTATTTTTTGTAAAATGTTTTTTTTTTAAAGAAGATCTTCATAGGTACCTACTATGTGAAAAAGTTTCACTCAAAAATCTCAAACCATGAAGGTTTTGTGTCAATTCGAAGTACCTATTACAATAAAACGGTAATTTCATACTTTAACCCCTATTATTACGTATGCATAGAAGCCGGCTGGCACAATTACTCAAAAAACAAAACATTTGATTAAAACAGATTTGCGGAGGGCCGCGGGGTAGGGGTGGTTGTGATTGGCTGATCGCAATTCCGATGCATTTGAATTGCCGAATACACTAGCGGACAGCGAGTGGGCAAGCGGGAGCGGGGTTATGACTCTAGGTCGGACTCTATGTCAACTTAAAAACCCGTTAGTCCTAGAAACATTTTTTGGTTTGGTTTTTGGTGACATGAGAGTGAGACGTGATGCCCTAAGGACGGATTTTTTGTGCTTCTTCTGGTGCCCCCCCAGACGTGATGCCCTAGGCAATTGCTTAATTTGATTAAGGGTTAATCCGTCACTGGGTAAGAGATGGCGCTAGACATCCTATATAGCTCTGTCTCTTACCCACACTGAAATAAGAATGAAACAATCTTACTTTGAACGTCATGGTAAGACCCCAGGACTGCTAGTTTATCATATAAATCTACATCGTTTTCGCTCCATATAAGTAGATAATTAAATCCTGGAGGTTTCTGGATTCAGGTAGGTATTATTCGGTTTTCCAGTAGAGACTTGTCAATAGGTGCATGTACCTACCTACTATTTTTACCTACTGGGAATATGGGTGTGGCATTGTTATTTTCTGTAGCTTAACACCACAAGAAGCACTTTTGAACAAGAATGAAGAGATTCGACTGGATTGTTTATTCATGTAATACCTTGCCAATTTCACACAGGGATCTGGTCCCACGGCCTTTCACTTGTTTTTTTGAATATGTTTTAATGTTATCCATTTTACTTTTTTTTATTTCACTCGTGTGTATCAGCCCTTCTGGAGTAAGAATCTGAGAAAATTAATGTGATAAGTTAAAATCTTAACTATGCAAAGGTAATCATGTAAACTTGTGAGAAAACTTAAATTAAAATAAAATCATAAAAAATTAAAGTAAATCTTAAAAAAAATAATATAAAATACTGGTTAGATGGAATGGAAACAGAAACCTGTCATCGGGCACAGAAGCGCTTAAGTTCCGCTTGTGAATTTTCAAAACAAGATTACTTACATAATCTGAGTCCAGTTGATTAGGATCTATTTCCTGTCCTTGAAGTTGGTCAATTGACTCGTGAACTCTCCATTGCATCTCTAAATTATCAAAACTATTAATCCGTTTGCGTAATTCTCTGAAATATTTAAAATGTATAAATACATAACATGGGCAAATTGTACAAATCGTATTTGAAGTTAAATCAACTCTTCAACTCTTCTTCTAGCCTCTCTTTTCGACTGAATTCGAAACTTAGGTAGGTAGGTAGGTACGTAGTTTCAAAAACACTTTGTATTCGGACTACAGAGTAAAAGGTTGTAGGGGGTCCCAGGAAGGAAAATATCCTAAATATTGATAGCTGATCTTTCTCGCTTATTAGTGAAAACTGCATCTAAATCGAAAATAGAAGCAGTTAGTAAACATACACTGAACACAACTTTGGTTTTACACCTACTATGTATGTAGAGATACAATTTTTAAAGTATTTAAAAGAACAAACTTTTTTTTTTTTAATTGCTGTGCTCTATGAAAGTGGCTCAATTTACTGGCCTCTTTTTTAACTGAATGCTGAAAAAGAGACGCCTGGAGAATCTCTTGTTGCGGCGGCTGGAGCGTGAGGATGTCCGTTCCCTCACGCGTATGGCCGTTTATTAGCTAACATTGCTGCTTCACAGGAGGGCGACCGCATACTATTCCCTCTCGCTCTGGACCAGGGCCTGTACCAGAGCCAGGCGCGAGATGTCGCCGCCGCTAATCGACTCCACAAGGCATTGCAGTGCGCTGCTCTGGCGGGGCACACCTCTTCCGTATCCGTGCAGTCCATAGAATGATGACTCTCGGGCGTTTCTTTCGCCTGAATTCAGAATGGAAGCTCCCAAAGTTGGCAAGTCCGGTGAGGACCAGAGTCATCCAGAAGGTGAGGACGCCATAATGCCTCTTCAGCCACTCCTCAAAGAGAGAACTTCCCGCTATGATTGTGACGAGTCCAACACTGGGTTGCGACAGATGCTGCCGCCATATTGCCATGAGATCCCGTTGGCACCTCTATCTGCTATGCCGCGATTTTTCGCGGCAATGAGTTTCATTGCAACACCATGCGCAGGTCGTGTATGTATGCAAGGAGGATCGTGCTCCTCGCAAGATCCTCCGTGCTGTATCCCCGTGCCATCCGGATAGCCATGACACTGTGGGACGGGTTCAGCTTAACGCTCGCTTCTGCAGTCTCGGAACTTCCGATCGATTTTATACCTCCGATTTCGATAATTTTTAATTGGCAGTGGTACCTATCTGAGGCATAAACAAGGCTATAGAGTAGGTAATTGTCTCGCTGGGAACCTCCCTCCCCGTGCCTTCTGTCGATTAGATACTCTTTCACTTCTGATTTATTTTCGAATTTCGTATGCTACTTTTTTTTATTTCTTTTGGTGGTGGATTTAATGGTGGACGTAAAAACACGCAATTACGTAATAATAATACATATACGCGCGAGGGGCTAACCATTTACAAGCCGTCTATCGTCAACGTGAGCCTTATTATAAAATTTAAGGTAAGCACGAAAAGCCAAAATAAGCATAACAAAACGTCCCCATACATTTCATTGTCATGAATAATCTAATCATCGATAGTTTTCACCATAACCTAACTACGTTGTATTGCCAATACTTCTAATCCTGACTCATCCTTTTAATTCTGATACCAAAAAGAAAATTTTCAGAAAAACAAAAAAGTACTTACAAGTTGATGTTGGTAAAGGCTTCTTCTTCGGGGTAAAATTCTGAATATTCACATCCAGGTATTTTAAAACTGAGTAAATGATCTAAATTTCTTATTCCTGAGATCCAGCCAAGCTTCGGAATATTGGTACATTCTATCCATACGTCTGTCCAGATGTTGCAGTTTACAGTAGTATCACTAGTTCTACAACTTTCATCATCCGATATAACATAAATATCGTCATTAGGAGAGCTCCATTCAGTGTCCAGTGAATGTTCTTTAGTAGTGACATTTTCTAGATTCGACTGTGATAAACAAAGATTTATTGTTCCATCGTTGGTATTACATTCACTTCGCGAAGTCGATATAATTTCGGTCAATTTATTTTGGACAAGTTTCCTATTAATTTCTTCAGGTTTTAAAATAAACATGCCTCTTTCGTGACTTGTACTTTTAGTTATGTGTTCATTACTTTGTGTAGAAAATACAGCAGATATCTTTATTTGAGAAGCTGCTGATGATGATGCTTCAGCAAATGCTTCTTGTGATGTTTCAGGAATCGGATTTAGATTTGAAATTGCTATAGGTTTTAATAATGATTTTGCATGATTATCTTCCATATTTATACACGGTTTCATTGCAACTGGCATGGTTTTTGTCGCATTTTGAGGGTACTGTAAAGAAATCTTTTTTAAAACACCGTCTGATGCTAGGTGATAAAAGCCATTTGTTTTGCGAATTTTAATAGGCTTTACGATTTTTATTTGGCCTTTTTTAGACGGCGAAGTTTCTTTGGATTCATCTGTTTTGTTTACGAGGATAGTTTCTTGCGGGTCTAGCGTCTCTTGTTGGTCATTATTTATTTCGTCATTTACACAGAAATTAGTTTCTAAAGGGATCAATGCGCTATTGATGCGGTTATTTTTTAGCGGCACGAATGATAACGGGTTTTCTACTACTTTCAAATTGTCTACTTTGTTCGTTGTAATCCAAAATCCTCTTGTCCTTTTTAATCTTCTAACTTCTAAGATTGTCTTAATGGTCTCTATTCCTAAAGTGTCGTCCATTTCATATGGTCCAACAAAAACGCAATATTCGTTGTCATTAGGAATTGCGTATATACCAAATTGTGGAGCTTCTGGTTGTTCTATACATTTCTTAGAAGATAAACGCACAGTTTTTCCAGATAATCGTGCAACGCTAATTGCATTTATAATACTTCCATATTTGACGAAAAATCCTTTTCTGAAAAACCGGATTTCACTAAAATCATTTTCTATAGTCATCACAAACCATTTTGATGATCCCGCATCGTCAGAATACCCTGCATTACTTTCAACCTCTTTCTCTGTGAAACTTTGAATATCCTTTTGTTCTATACTTTCAAGTAACGATTTTTCTACTGTTGTATTATTTTGTTCTTTTTTCTCAAGTAACGAATCCCTTAATTCTACATCGTGATCACATACATTTAATGCTTCTGTGTGTTCTGTATTTTCAAAAAACAAGTTGTTAATCTCTGAATCATCTTGGTCAAATACATCTAATGTATTTATATCCTTTTGTTCCGTATTCTCGTTTCCCGAATCACTTGCCGCAGAATCATTTTGATTAAATACTGACAATGTTTCCATATCCATGTAAATTCCTGGAGTACCTGATTGTCCAGCATGTTCGTTACTATCGACAATTTTAGATACAGAGCCAATTAATTCCCAACAGAAAGACAAACCACGTAAAATACAGAAATTATCTTTTAACTCTGTTGCATTAATGAGTAAGTTTCTTACAGTTTCAGGATATTTATGTAATTCCGCAAATCGAATATCATTTATATCAATGCAGTTTTCAAAAAATGGGTTTGCTGTACTGACTGCCATGAAAATTCTGAACGGTGGTTTACGCAAAACTAAAAAAAGGTTTTTCCGTTCTCGATATCTCTTTAAAATAAAATCCCACGTATGCAGTGCTACTTTCCCATGTTTCGGAGGTTCTAAAGAATTTTTAAAAAGGCCATTATTTTTTTGCTGCCTAAATAATTTATAATGAGTTTCTAACCAAGTCACCAGACTGGTGTTATTGTCTAATCGCCTTCTCTTTGACATAGGTATCTGGTCGTCATCGGTTTTATGACTATCAAAGAGTAATTTCAAAAGACGAGCAGTCTCATTTTTAGCATCTTTGGATGATGTAATTGTTGTTTCTTCTCCGCAACATTTATTGTAAAGTAAATTCAATCTTTCTTGAAGCCTTTTATCATTTTTTTCCATATTCGATATTTTATAATTTGTATTTTTGTAATAGCCATTACTGTATTTTCTTCCTTCGTAGCCACTCGTCCTTGAACTCGACATAATTTTACTATCCCATAAATCTGAATGCTCACTATCTTCAGAACCAGATATGATTTCATGCTTCTTATCGCTATTTAATTCATTATGCTTATTCAAATTTCTCACGGCGTGCCTTGTTAGCATACCCTTTTCAGTATTCATATTTATAATTTCAGGTATAGAAATACCTTTGAGTACAGGGTCAGCATCTTTAGTTAAATTGCGATTAGGTTGAATTTCTTCCTCCGGGATACTATGAGTTAGATTTTCTGTAATTTTATTGATATTCGTAATTTTATTCATACTTTTTGCGGTGTATGTTTTGATTAGTTTAACAGTTGAATTATCAGTTATTTTTAATTTTTTGACTGAACGTTCACGTCGTTCACAACCCTCGATATCGTTAACGTCATTCGTTTCTTTTGAGTTTTCTAAACAATCAACATCGATTATACTATCTTTCGTCACCGCTTCCTTATCTCCAGTTTCATGTGAAAGCGGTGCGCAAGTATCTGTGAATTTACCTTTACAAAAACACTTGTATAATTTATGAACCATACACCAAGGTTCAATATTTTCACAATTCAGTTTTAATGCGACTATTGACAAATTTTGTGTTTTCTGGTTTTCATGTTTTAAACTCATATTACTATAAAACCCGGCATTTTTTTTTGACGTTTTCCAATTTCTTTTTTCTCCCTTTAATAAAATTCTTTTTTCACCACTAACAATAACCGTTTGATGAAATTTTTGCTCCTCTTTTGCTAAATTGCAATTAGTTTGACTGTCTATACTTAATAGACCAGGAAATGCATTCTTGCAACCGATGTATGACATATCAGTTTTATACTTTAAAAAGTCACATTTACAATCAAACATGCATTCTACACGACCGCAATGCTGCTTTAAATTGTATGTTCTTTCTAAGGATTCGCAAATGCAACCATAAGAACAATGCATTTTACTGCAGTTCCTCTTTAAACTGCTTTCTTCGGTTTCAGGTAATGTAATAACTGTGACGTCAAGCCTATCTAATTCACCAAATCTTCTTTTTGCTTTATCCTTAACATATGTTGGAGTATTTACAAAGTTTAAATCTTCACATGGAAAAGTCTTTAACTCCTGCTCTTGAGTGAATACTTTATCTTGAATTAAACTTATTTCAACTGCAGCCAATATTTTATTTACTATTTCTTTGATTTCAAGGTGTGCATGTGGTTGTACATTTATATCTACTGATGGTGGATTTGTGAAAAGTCTGCTTGTATCGATTTGGTCTGGCATATTAGAACAATGATCTACGTCACGGCGCATCAATAATCTATTTTGATTACATTTGTAAGCTAATTCAAATGTCACGTAATCTCTGGTTAGTTGAACCGCTTTAGATTTTACAATTGTGCCTAAAACAGCTACTGATAACTCGGCCCATTTTCGGGATATAGTGCCGTCCTCTTCACGAAAATTGTTTAAAAAATTTGTAACTGATGAATCAAAAGCAGTACAGTATTTAGGCTGAACGTCCAGTCCAGGTTTTGGAAGATTAATTAATTCAATTTTGCCAACGTGATATTTTTGATGTGAATTGTCAAGTAATTGTTTCTTACAAAGAGGTCCTGGTTTAAATGTAACTGCCAAAGAATTGCGCAAAAGCCTTTTATTTTTATTTCCTTCGTACTGTTTCAAACTTTGTTTCATATGATTTTGTGATGGTAAACACTGGGGTTTACTTGCTAAATCGTAACTGCAAATTTTTTTTTTCATTCCTCCATAGCTTCCGTTCACTTGAATGAGTTTTCCATTCCACAAAACAAACTGGCGTGGACATTTTTGGTGTTCTGGATTAAGGTTTACCAGCATCTGCCAAGTTGACCTTGAAATAGGCGTTTCACCCCTTAAAATCTTTGTTGCCAATTTTTTCGTATTATCGTCTCTTGAAGAACCTCGTCGTATTTTTTTAAATAAAACATTTTGTTGCGTTTCCAAGTCAGTTGTTAGGTAATTATAGATATCTTGTTCAAAAGATTTTCTGATGTCTCTAACAGTCTTCACTTTGAGTCTTGATTTTTTTTTTGGGATATAATACTTACCGGTTTTAGGGGTATAATCACAATTAACATTTGTTTTTTCATTTATTGTTAGGGGTGTAGCTGGTACTATATTTAAAAGATCATATAGATTATTCTTATGGTTACTACCAACTCTCGTTATATTCGAAGAAAACACTTTAGCACTGTTCTCCATTGTTTGAAAAATCTGAAACAATGCATAATTAAATTTAAGTAGGAGTAAGTTTCTATTTTCAAAATAATTTGGCAAAAAGATATTACATGTACTTTAAGTGCAGGACACAATCTATTATACATAATTACATAAAAGAAGAAACTGACTGATTGACATATCAACACACAGCCAAAACTACTGGATCTAGGAGCGTGGGATTTTGTACAAGACTTCCTTTTATGACGTAGGCGAGCACTAAAGGGCCTATTACTCTACTCGATATTCAGACAGTCTTAGTCGATGTCAGTAGTACAAAAAATAAGACTGAATATCGTGTGCTGAATATCGAGTAGTGTAATAGGCCCTTTAGAGAAGATTTTTCAATATTCACCCCCTAAGGGTATGAAATGGGGGTCCAAAGTTTGTATAGAGAAACCGACATTTACGCGGGCGAAGCCGCTGGCAAAAGCTAGTTTTCCATACTAAGGTTGCATGTAAATAATATGTAGTTCCTTGTAGTAAATAGGACTTTCTCGTTTCTTAAAAATATTTCGCAAACTCGATTAGAAAGAATGATTGTGTTTTAAGATTTGATTTCCGGCTTTCACGTCAAACTAAAAACAAGCGCAAGGCAAACAAACTCGGTGAAATAATGTGTGTGGTCAACTTCAAACTCGGTGGCTCTACTATTAGAGAAATCTACGTTTACTTATCCTAGACCAACCGCCGAGTTTGAAGTTGTTTAGGATCGGTTGTCCGGTGGAACCATCCTTATGATAATAAAAAAATAACTTTAATTACAGAATGAATGTCACAAATGATTACATACAAATTTTTGCTTGGAATTATGAAATTTAACTCTCTCGAAATAAGGCGTAGGTAATTAGTTTTTGCTCATCTTCGCTTGTCGAGTTCTTCGGGGTGAATCTGATTGCACTGATTTAGTAGCTCAACTGGTGAGGTTGTTTGTTCTTCTCGTACCTAAACACCATCTTCAAGGCCGCGAACACACAGATTGTTCGCTGACCCTTCAACGCAGACAGTGCGAGCTAACTCGCCGCTCATTCGTGCGCTTTCTGCCCTTAATTTTGTTCTGACTCAAACACCGGAGTGTGACTTGTTTGCTGGGAGATGTGTATCGAAAATGTTTAAGGTTTTATGAGAAGATGAATAAAAGATAAGTAAAAAATTTTTTAATTTGTTTTGTGTGATTTACTGTTTACGTGGAAATGTATCCCTACCTCTATACCTACATATATTTTTAAATTTGTAAATTCTATGTTATTGTTTTTTATTTCAATGTATATTGGGACCCATGTTATGGTTTTAGGTATTATTGTTTAATATTATACGTACATTTTTAGTTTGTAAGTTTCGTCTGTACGTTACGAAGAAGATCCAAGGTATTGGATCTTCTTCGTAACGTTGTAGCCTTGTAGGTACAATTATGTACTTGTAAATAAAAAAAGACTAATCACCGATACGCCCGAACTTCATCACTTTTTAATGTTTTAGCTGGAAGTACAAAGTAGCGCATCAAACTCCCAATAAAGCAAGATAACTGTTTATTGAGTTGACCCCATATAATGCTCATAAACACTGTTTTTTTATGTAGTTATTTAAAAATAAAACAATAATAATGTTGGACAAAAGCCTCAGTCCGCTCTTCTTGACTAAAGAGAACTGGTGCAAACCTATATAATTATGTAGTACTGTGTTTTGTATCTATCCTATTTCTGGAGGGAAATATGGCAGAGCAAAGAGCTTCACGGGTTCTTTTACCAAGCCTTACATGGGCGCGATGTAGATCTATTAGCGTCCGAATTCTAGATGCGCTTTGGTGACCTCTCTAAGGGAAACCGAATGTTTTATCGGAAGACGCAGTGCTGGAAGGCCGCCTACAAGGTTGACCGATGACATGGGTGAGAGTCGCGGGAATGCGACGGATGCGAGACGCACAGGAATGTTCGTTGTTGCGACACTTGGGGAGGCCTATGTCCAACAGTGGATGTCCTTCGGTGGAAATGAAGATGATAATGAACGCTTTGTCTGTGCGATTATGAACGAAGTTATGATAACAAACAACTACCGGAAATACATTGTGAAGGACAGTACGGTTGACATCGGTCGGGCATGCCACTTGCCCGGGAAATCAATCTGACACATTATTTCTGGGTCTGTCGTCTAGCTAAAGGAGACTATTGGCATATATGTATACAACCTCGTAGTCAGGATTATCCATCAGCCTTAAATTCAACCTTGTAGAATCAGAAGTATGATGGATGGCAATATTACATTGAATTGGGATCGATCTATCATCACTGACAGGACTAGTGTTACCAATAAGTCTGATGAAGTGGTGATAGATCCACTAGACCGTCACACAAAGAAGAATTAACCCGTTAGTTATCACTCATCAGATTACAAATTAACAATTTATTAATAATATGTTTTAGAGTTTAAGAGGTAATAATCAGCTTTTTATAAAGAAATAATAAAGTATTTCACGTTTTATCTTTTGGATTTGTATTGACAATTGAACATATTTATTGGTTTTAGAGACAAAGATGAGCTTATTTTTCTAATAATCCGTTCCGCACTTCCGATGCAGGATTCATACAACACATAATAGAAAATTAATAATACTGAGGAGATACGTTTAAATTCGACATTTTTACTGGTCGACTAATGATAAATGATATTTATTCTGCAAATAGGTTTATAAAACACTTTTACACGTCAATTTTTTTTTTCATTTTAAACTAGATGAGGCCGGTGTTTCCTAGCTGACTACCCTGAGATGAAACACCGAAAAAAACTCAGGGGCCAAAGTCTCTAAAAGTCCATACAATAAATATGTAATGGTCAAATCATATGAGAACCATGCAGATTTGTCGGAGATGGTCTTTTGAAGAAAGAACCTGTCCTGAACCTGAAGCATTTGTCAGTATTCGCAAAGCTCAACCAAGGACTACTAAGAAGCTCAACGACTTGACGAACAATACCAAAGAAAGGACGGACATTTGGGTAGGCCGCAGAAAATACTCAAATTGCCACACACGTTAAAATTACTGAAAAGGAAAAAAAAGCAATCAACATAGTCCTCACGTTCACAATAATAAAAGGAAATATATGCATAGTTTACAAAATGTAATACTTAGTAAATAAAGTAAATATTTACTTATGTCAAAATGTAATTGAAAAAAAAATGCAATTGCAAAATAAAGGTAATCTACAATGTCAGATTGTAAAAAAAAAACAATAAAAAGCACAATTGAGAATAAAAGAAAGAGAAGAAAACAAAAAAATAAGACAACAGTTGTAGTGCGTACAATACGGCCGGTGTAATTTGGCGAGCCTGACCATAGGCTCTGCGAACTTTAGCGCATGTACAGTGACCCAGCAAAAGTGCTTAGATACCTTAACGCCTATTTTCCCATGCACGTTAAGAGTTCAAGTTTTCGAAAATTAAACTAGATGGCGTTGGTTTCTTCACAGCTAAGTGGCGAGCAAACGCAATCTCACAAAGTATAAACTTGACTTTTAGTTTAACAAATAATAGACACATGCGTCATCATTGTCGTCAACAACTGATTATAGTTCATAATTTCATCAACTTAGCATAAGTCAAGATGGCCTAGTGGTATAGAGCACACAGATTGAAGCGCAAATCAGTGTGCCGCAAGTTCAAATCCCACGCAATTGTTGACTTTTTGTAAGTTGTAAATCGGGTACGATTGGAAGTTATGGATTAGCATTACATATATTAAATTATTCTTTAACTTGTTCACACATTTCTTAGAGTTAGAAAGGGATCACAAAAAAACTAAATAAAGAATTAGATTTCTGCGAGGTAGACATAAGTTTTAACTTGACCGAAATGAACTGTCGTTTGGTTGTAGTTGTTGGTTAGTGACGTATGGTTAACAGTATTGTAATATTCGCAAAATGCAGGCTAATATTAGTATTGAAGTGAGGGCGACTATCATTGGGCTGCATAATAGCGGTCTTAATAAAACACAAATATCTGAAGAAACCGGACTGAATGTGAGTATAATAGCTATTAATGAATTGTAACTTTATTATAAATTAATCTTCTAATTAAAATTTATGAATCCATCCATCGTATCTTTATGAGGCTTAAAAGAGAACATAAATTGTTGGGTTTATTGGATTGGTTATTGGATTTATAAATGCAGTTTTATTTTAAAATTATATTCAATCATTATGATTGTTAACATTTTATATAATGAAAATGAAGTCAAGTAGGTATAGCTGCCTAATATATTTTTTTTTGTTTAAGCAAAATACTGTAAGTCTTTGGATAAAAAGATATGAGAAAGAAGGTAGCCTTGCTAGTCGAAAGAGAAGTGGGAGACCGAAGCTTATTAGCGAGGCGCAGCGACGACATATGGTGGACGTATACGAAACGAATGGTTTCGCAATAACGAGACATTTTGCGGAATTATATGACACCTCGATGGATACTGTTCGCCGTGCACTTCACGCTGAAGGCGTGCATCACAGAAAACCTGCTAAAAAGCCGTACTTGACAGAGAGGCATAAACAAGAACGATTACGTTTCGCACGTGATTATTTAGATTTTGACTGGAATACTGCGGTATTTTCAGATGAAAAAACATTTAAATCCAGTCAAAAGGGCAGGCTTCACTTATGGCGCAAGAATAACACTCGCTGGTGTGATAACAACGTTATTCCTAACACCGAATCAGGTCGAATCACAATTAATATGTGGGGATGGATGAGTGCAGCAGGACCAGGAGAACTGGCTTTCATTCCTCCACGGGCAAACAGTTCAACTTATGTGGAAGTGTTAGACTCAATTATGCTACCTACTGTGCGCAACATTAACCCAGCTGATGAGTTAGCACAATTTCCGTTTGTCCAGGACAATTGTCCTATTCACCGAGCGAGTACTGTGCGTGAGTGGTTTCACAATCACCCGGAAGTAATTGTTATTCCATGGCCAGCGCGATCACCCGACCTCAACCCCATAGAAAATCTATGGGGTTTGATGGTGCAAAGGTGGGACTCGCGGAATGAGAGGTCTACGGAACAATTAAAAACCCATTGCATGGAGGTGTGGGAAAGTTTTAGAGGAAGCGAAATATGCGGTAATATGGTTGGGTCCATGCGCAAACGTCTACTTGACTGTATCGAAAATAATGGGGGTTATACAAAATATAAAGTTTTAGTAAAATCAGTCTGTGTAATTTAATATTTAGTAGGCAATTTTATTTTAATATATCCATGATTATTCGTTAACAAACACTGTATTATATTGTGTTTACTTTCGTTTAAAACAGCTATATCTTTTAACTTGTGCCATCGCCTTATCTTAAGAATGCAGTGAACTCGCTATCAATTTTGTTGACAATAATCATGATTCTATTTCGTTTTTTATTCTTCTACCCAAAATAAATTGAACTATTATGTTAGAACAGTTTCTAACATAATAGTTCAATTTATTTTTCTCATCTAATTGACGATTAACTTGTGAGAACTAAAGTTCTTTTAACAGAAATTGAGGTTTAGTTTCAATCTTCTTTTCGTCAAGAAAATGAACAATTAAGCTACGACCTCAATACATTCATTGTGACGTTACATAAAAATAAAATGTTTACAAAGTCTAAATCATATATCACTTTTCAATAAATTTTAATATCCTTTCATTGTTACGTTATTCATATTATGAATGGTCTAAGTCGGTATACTTCCAACAAACAATCTTACACGTAACATAGATAACGGTTACAAGATATTTTTTTGTCTAAGTAACAATTCGACGTCACAATTCTCATAAATGTTTAATTTGTAAATATAAAGAATAAAGATTTTTATTAAACAAGTCTTTTTATTTCCACCTTACAACATCGGAAAGATGTAACAACTAAATAATTGAAAATTACGAATGTGTTCTTCTTGTGGTTAATAGATCATATTCGTAATTTGCAACTATTTAGTGCAAAAAATGCAATAGTATTTTTCATAGAAATATAAAAAACAACTATATTAATATAGATTGGGAATTTTCAAAGTAAGAAAAAACCACAACGGACCAACCATGATTTGAAATCGGGCTACGTTTTTTGCGAATCCAACACTTAGTTCATACGGCTACCAGCACATGACATATTTGCGTGAATTTTATCAATGCAATGGTAAGAACAAGTCGCCTCTGTGACTGTGTGATGCGTATTCAATGGCACAGAAAAATAATAATGATGTTTTAAGCTCAGTGCGACGACAGTTCCTTAATGTGTGTTATCTGTGGAATGTGGATACTCATACACGCGCACACATACGCACGGAAGTATCGTGCTCGCTCGGTTCGTAGCAATGTAATCTTTAGCGTTCTTATGGACTTCAACGGAAATCCATATTCAGCCTACCCTCTCAAGTTTGAAAACTAACACATAGATAATCAAATATTTATAAATTGATATTCAATTTTAATATCTTCATCTCTTTAAAATAAATTATAAATTATTTCAATGTTTGAAGAAACAAAAAGAAAGAACAAGAATAAGCATTAATTAAGCATTAATCATTTGAAGCAGAGCGGCGCCATCTATTAACAGTATAATGTAATGTTGTCGATAGCAACATTTCAATCTGGTTTTACGCTAGATGGCGTCATTTCTCGCTTCACACGATTTTATTTCTGTAGTACCTATGCACTTTTGCTTTTATATATAATAACAACCAACGAAAACTTTTGTCACCGTCTGTGCTCAAGACAGAGACAGCGACACGAAAATAACACCAACGTTAACGTGTGAGTGAGACATTACAGCGTACCGAACATTGCCGAATAAGTACGAAGCTTTACGAAGTTTTCGGTAACTGGGAGTGACTGTTTTCAAATCATTTTTTTTTTCAAATCGATTTAAATTAAGTTATAAAAATATATGTATATTCAATTTTCTATGGAGGTTTAAAATATTCTCAAACAATCGTTATTCTAGTAGTTGTTTATAAATAACTGATATCTTAACATATCTATATTAACTAAATAATGTCTTTCAACCACAAAAATTAAATTTTTATTCGTTTTTTTTTTTTCATTAAAGTCGAAATCTCGTTTACTAACGACAACATTCACTGTGTTTGTAAATCTATTCCATTCGATATCTCACAGAAACAAAAATTAATCAATTCCAAATCGATAAAAATCGATTGCGATATTTGATGGAATAAAGGGTCGATTGTGTTTACATAGAGTCAATCTCTAGCCTAGACCTCTGCCCCGCGCACGTCGCCTCATGCCACCATTTTGTTCCTAAAAAATGTTCGTGCGCAGCCTTCTGCGCGAAGTTCGGGGTCGCCAAGATATATCGGCCGTATTATACTAGAGCAGATCAATCCCCAAGCCTTGTCATCCTCAACATAGTAAAAAGCCTTTTGGCAAAGTTTACGCTTTACAAATGATTTGAATTTATTAAGGCTTTGTTGTTGAATATGACTAAAGAGTTTATTATAGAAGTGTATACATTGGCATCTAAATGAGCCCACTATTTTTTTGAGCCTAGTAGCAGGAACCACAAATTGTGTTTGTTCCTAGTATTAAAATTATAAACATCACTGTATTTTTTAAATATGTTTATATTTTTATGTGCATACAAAATATTATCGTCGTAAATATACTGTGAAGGTACAGTCATTACATTGATATCTTTAAATTTATCTCTGAGGGAGTATCTGGGACTTAATTTATAAATCGTAATCGTAAATAATAATTATGATAAGACATTTACAAAAACAATGGATTGTAGGTCAACACACTGGAATTTTGAGTCAGTAGCAAGTCTTGCACAGAAGTCTGGCCGATTGATTATGACGCTCTAGGCGCCATTACAAAAAACTTGGGAAACATTTACGTTTTGGGTGGGATATCATTGTTTTTCGCCAAGCATAGTTCTTGTTTTTTGGGTCCAAGTTTGACTTCAAGTCCAGATCCGAGTCGAAGCCGATACCGATATCACATTCATTAACACATTTCCCGTTATCTCGAGTAAAATCGTTCAATAATAACAATGCATATGCCCGGTATCAATGCTTATGCAGATGATAGCACAGTTGTAGAGTGATACCTGTGAAGTGCTCGGGCTAGTAACTCAATGGCTAGTAACGAGCTAATCCAGTCCGAAAGAGAGACAATGGTAGGGCGGACCGACTGTGTCACTTCAGGCAGTTTTCAAGTGGGGCGAAGCCAGTCTGGTGGGATTCAACGCCGCCAAAACACAAGTGTGTCTGTTCACCGCCAAAAGAAGACCATTCACCTTGGCTCCTGCATTTCGGAATGTATCCCTGGACTGCACCGACCGCCTTCAGCTCTTTGGAGTTGAAATTCTCTCAGACCTTAACTATAAGGGGTTCATTGAATCCAAAGGCAAAATAGCTGCTAGAAAACTCGGCGTTCTTGCAAAGGTCCGGCGGTACTTCACACCGGGACAGATGCTAATGTTATACAAAGCACATGTCCGATCGTGTGTAGTGTAATGCAACCACATAGGGGCTGGTGCTGCAAAATGCCATCTGGCAGCTTTGGACTCAGTGGAAAGACGTGCGAAGAGGCTAATTGGTGATCCAGATTTGGTTAAGTCCAATCTACAAGTGCTCCAAGCTTGCACAGGCGTGGGGTAGCCAGCCTTTTGGAATTTTACAGGACGCATTTTGGAGAGTGTGTGCGCGAGTTGCATGACTTGATTCCGCCATCTCCTTTTTACCATCGGACAACCCGACATACGGCGAGTATCCACCCTTTCGTTGTTGAAACCTCTACGGTCCGGACTACAAGTTTCGCCTCGTCGTTTATACCATGCACACCGAAGGCGTGGAAGAATTTGCCTGCTACGGACTTCCTGTCCGTTTATTATTTAGGTGTCTTCAAGGCTAGAGTGAATAAGCTCTTAATAAATTAGTACCTACGCCTATCATCAATGATTGCATCACTGCTTACCATTAGGTGGGATCGCAGTCAAACACTAGTTTATATCAATAAAAAAAAATATACAAAGTTACATTTATGATAACTTCCATACATTGTTTGTTTGTTTATAAATAGCCGCATTAATAACATAGTTTTCTACGGCTACCCTAAATGTCCGAATTTTCCTAACCGGTAGGTATACGGTTGAATTTTTCAAATCGGCGTCTTTGAACTTTGATTGCGCGATGCAGGATTAGTTCTTATGTGACACCATAGATGTCGCTACATCACTCCCCTCCGGAGATCGGAGATCGATGGTTCTTGAATTTGATGCTTCTTCTATCGGAGACTCTACACTAGTTGTGGAAGACTACGTTTACCTGGGACAGACGGTCCAGTTGGGTAGGTCTAACTTCAAGAAAGAGGTCAATCGTCGAATCCGACTCGGCTGGACAGCGTTCGGGAAGCTGCGCGGTGTCTTCTCGTCCAATATACCACAGTGCGTGTTGCCAGTGATGACATATGGCTCCGAAACGTGGTCGCTTACAATGGGCCTCATCAGAAGGCAGTCACTCAAAGGGCAATGGAAAGTTTCCTTGCGTGATCACGTCAGAAATGAAGATATCCGCAGGGGAACCAAGGTTACAGACATAGCCCGAAGAATCGCCAAACTTAAGTGGCAGTGGGCAGGCCACATTGCTCGCAGAACTGATGGTCGATGGGGACGAAAGGTTCTGGAATGGCGACCACGTACCGGAAGACGCAGCGCTGGAAGGCCTCCCACAAGGTGGACCGATGTCCTGGTGAGGGTCGCGGGAATCCGATGAATGCGAGACGCACAGGACCGGTCATTGTGGCGACATTTGGGGGAGGCCTATGTCCAACAGTGGACGTCTTTCGGCTCAAATGATGATGATGATGATGATGATGATGCGTGCGTGCTTGCGTGTAGTGGTAGGTGGTAGTGGTGGAATTGCTATGAGAAATAGGTCTGTTTATAAGTGTATCGTAACTAAGAAGGTAAAAAAGCACCTCCAAATACAGAAATTGTATATGATTGGAAAAGGCTCTTCAAGAGCAATTGAATGATGCCAATGAAACACCATATGACCGAGTGATGCAGTGCTGGGAACGTAAAAGAATGAATGCGGTTGAATGGATCAACGACTGTTCCAGCGTTACGTACACATATGTCCAACACGTGGCCGTGTCAATGACACAACCACATCCCATTTTTGTGATAGAAATGGAGTAGGGTGATAAAGAGAATCGAATTGCTGTGATACATTACACAAAGTAGGTAAGGAGCCAAATGCAATTAGATTGCCCAAATTTATATGTGGATCCGTACCAACTTGCGTCAAACCAAATTTACTCTCAATATTAATGTATAATGTAGATAGTGAAAATTTAAATAATAACTATACTCAGTTATTATTTAAATTTTCACTATCTACATTTTTTTATTAATATTTAACCACAATTTTGAGATATAAAAAATAGTTCGAAAACGCCTAATCATATTTCATAGCAATTTTTAACCGTAGTGATTATTAGAATTTGCATTCTCTACTATACGTATGCGTTTTAGGCCAAATTGCTGTGTAGTGTATTGCATTATTAATGATATATCCGACAAGTTGTGACCCGGATTCCTTCGCTTCTATATTGTGGCGTTACTTACCTACGCTTATCGCGCATGGGAAATATCTTTACGCTATACCTAGGCCTACACTGAAGAACCTTAAGACTGTTAAAAGTCGTAATGGTTTAGTATTTTATTTACTTTTTTATTTATAAAGTTATCAAGACCTAAACAAACTTACTACGTGTTTTAGTTTGATTTCTCGAATCAAAAAATGCAATACATCACTTACAGGTTGTGGGTTCTACATTCAGCTACCGAAATGTACAGTAAAGGGGTTGACTGTAGGTAGCCTATCATCACCCTTAGCTGCACCTAACCACCTAGCCCTAACCATATAGCTACAATATACAATTATATAAATAATAGTGCGGGAAGCCTGTTGCCTTGAGTCCTAAGGCAACAGACGGAAGGTGGGAAGAATGAAGGGTATATAGGACGGAATTTTATCATTGCCGATCCGCAACCTCACGGACCGACCAATAAGTCAGACTGGATAAGGCCAGAGCTATCGGCAACCATTTATAAGCGCAGTAACAGTGAGAGGAGCTTTGATTATAAACTTGTCTAGATAGAGCAATGCAAACATACGACGCGCTAAAACTGTCCCCAAATTGCGTGACGTGTGTGAGTACCGCACGTGTACTTATTGTCGTCAAACTGTCAAGGTGTGCGTGTTGAGGGATGCTTGCTCAAAATTATTAACTTTCCTTTTCTCCATTATCTATTATGACGAAAGTTTAACAAAATAGGTTGAATGAAATAATTATTTTGTAGATTAAAGAAATAAAGAAAATACATTTATTTAGCACAGACTTAAAGACACAATACTCCAGTTACATGCATAAAACCAACAAATAAAAAATTATAAAGTCCGATGTAAGGCACACATTTCTACTATATAGGAATGTGTGCCTCACGGCTGCACCAAACAGGCTCAATTCAGCAAAAATCTGAAACCCAAAATATTAGAAAAACTAAAAAAAACATATTTAGTGCATGACGTCATGGGTTTCATTTTTTTTTGTAGTTATAGATAAGTTATCATTTACTGATCAAATAAATAATGTAATTTTTAAATTAATAATGTTTTCCTGATCGAAAGATAATTTAATGATATTTGTATTTGGTCTCCCACAGTTTCGCCAAATCTCCCAGTAATAAACTGACAACACTGGCTAATTGGAATAACTTACAAAAAAAACTAATTAAAAAATCGTGTTTTCTATAATAATAGTGGTTAAATAACAAAATTTACTGATGAAAAGTGATCTTAGTGTTATTATATTGTTTTCCAATATAATTACGGCACAATCTGACAGCACAAACCGCACAAATTAATTATTTTTCGTGAGCACATTATCATAAGTTGTTTCAAATGACACTGACGTAAGGGAGAAGCGAGTCTACCAATTTTAGTAGACTTTATTTAGGCCGTTTAGTACGGCCAATGTGGCATCTAGACAAGTATATAATCAAAGGAGAGGAGTCTATGGTCTCGTCGTAATGAAACAGCGTTGCTCGTAGCGTTGAAAGAGACTTTATTACATATTTAAATAGTATTTATATTAATCTATTTACAGTAGTTATTAATTACATTAATGCTTTTTTTTTTCGACTAGGTACACACACATACACATACACATTTGTGTGAAAAAACTGATGTACCTAGTCGAATTATTTTAGTGACAAATAATATTGACGTCAATCCAGCTTCACTGCTGCTACTTTCTCGCGTGAACATAGGTACATAACAAGGTAACACAAATAGAGAATTTGTAATTGTTAGTCAGATAAAACATTTACTTTTAGGGTACATAGTATCAAATCATTGTCATCTTCCTGCCCTTGGCCTATGTTACTTGAGGTAGGCCCAAAACATTTTTTTCTTCCATTGTATCCTGTCAACCATCACGCTATCACTGACTCCGTTTTCTTCACACAATCTATCCGACTTTTCTTTAGCCTTCCTCTTCATCCATTCACGTGTTTATTCTTTGGGTATATTCTATGTACAACTCTTTGGGCGTGTTCACATCTGGCGAATACGCCGCTAGCGAGCTGCGTGCGTGCATATCAAGTTAACGCCGTTCACATGCCATCATCGTGCCCTTCGCACGCCAGCTTCGCGCCATGCGCGAACGGTGCCAAACCGCGCGCGAGCGGCTCGCGCGCTTCACCTCGCGCCCGCAGAAACCAAATGGAAATGCATGCGTGCGAATTGCGCGCCCCTAACGTGCGCCGCGCGCGCCCATTTTACAAACCTTGCCACTTGCAACACTATGAGTTACTATCTCAACACTGTCAATAGTTATTATAGACATATTGAATTAATTATTATTCAATAAAACTACCAGAACTACTCAAATGCAGTACAAAAACATCAAACGATATAAACGTCAGTATAACACACATACAGTGCTGTGCGATCAATCGTTGAAATCGGACGCGCCTGCACTGTACGCAAAAATTATTATTTAATTTGAACCGAACGCGGCAAGTGCCGCTGCCATCATGCGTTCGGAAGAACTTATGGCGAACGACGTCCTGGCATTCCTGCAGTATCAGCTCGATGTCATGGACGAGGTCAATGTGATCCAGATCTGCACGTCCAACTTCAATGAAGAGGAGATTCGCAGAGCGAAAACACTGCTGTACGAGTCGCTACACATGGCTGACCGAATGCCGTCCCGTAGGAGGGATGAAAAAAGAGAGAGGAGTCTCCAGGACATTATCAAAGTGCTCAAGGAGACCGACCCAGATGACGTGCCGACTTTCGTGGCGAAGGATTTGCGCAAGCTGCCCCCCGTCACATTCGACCACGTCGACGTCACCAGACTGCTGCGGGACATCACAAGCCTCAGATCAAGCCTGGCCGAGATGCAGTTGAAGTTTGAAGCATCGCAAACCATCATCAGCGATCTACGTACCGAGGTAGCAGATTTACGTAATACGGTATGTAGGTCACACGAGCGGACTACCAACATCAACAAAAGTCACGGCGCATTGAATGCATCACAGCGGAGTTTTGAGTCAGCAAAATTGGACTCGTCGTCGGCCGCCGTTACTGCAAGTGATGCAAAAATGCGCCCCGCCCTACCCGCGTCCCCCGTCTCTGGGGCACCGAAGCAAGTGAGCACGTCACGTGCTTACTCTGCTGCCGTTGTTGCTACTCCAGCGAAAAATCAGCGGCCATCAAAGCAAGTGAGGGGTACCCAGGAGCCCTCCGTCCACGTTCGAAGCTTGTTACCTCCGGTAACAAGCCAAGGACAGGTCGATGAAGAAGGCTTCGTTCGTGTAGTAAAGAAGAAGAAGCCTGCTTGTTGCAATCAGTGCGGTACCGCATTGACAGGTCCGAACATGTTGCTACGTCCCGCTATTCCATCGACGCAGCTGTACGTGTCACGTCTGCATCACTCCACGAACATAGAGGATGTCATGGAATACATAAAGATGAAGACCAGGTTCATCCTGAGAGTTGAAAGGTTGGAGTCGCGTCACAAGATCAACTTTAAATCTTTTGTTGTACGGGTACCGACTCAACATCTGGACACTTTCATGAAGGAAGAATTTTGGCCGACGGGAGTCGTGTATCGGCGCTTCCGCGGAAGGCTACATGACACCACGACTCAGCGCAATACGTCGCCGACACAACGTAGTTATAATAATAAATAAAAATAGAATGTTATTATTATGTATTAGTTTATTATTTTTAAGATTGTTATTTATGTATAGTGTCTATGGGCCTTTGTAGCTGAAATAAAGAGTTATTATTATTATTATAACAACAAAATACCAAAATGTCTTATCTAAATTGACAGAGAAAAATACTCAGTTTTTAATATACGCATTACTTTATAAAATGGTAAGCTAAAATAAAATAATTTAAAAGAATTCATTTTTAGTAGTTTAACCTTTTCGACGCCCATCTATACAAAAAAAAAACAATCAATAGAAGCTTGTTATGTGGTTTTCAACGTGTTTTAAAAAAAAAAAATGGAGTGTAAGTGACTGTTTTACGCAGATGTTACAGATCTTTTTTTTAATGGTGTCGCAAAATACTAGCAGTGATTTTTCTTGTTTTTAGAAACTAATATAAAACGGAAGTACATTCCTGAAACGGAAGTTGACGACTTGACGGAATGTCAAGACGACGAACTATTTCAAAATTCTGATTATTCACAAACTTTTTCTTATGATGAATCTACTCAAAAAGAAACAAAATTCAAGGAAAGTGGTACATGCACAAAAGCAACCCACTGTCATGGATGTGCATGGATGCAATTATTTCGGACGTTGGTATGGAATGAATTATTAAGGTTCGATTTTGATCAAAGTTTTGATCAAAATTTTGATCAAATTTGTTTTCCGATTTACTGTCCTCTGTAATTATATCAAATTCTGATTCAGACACCTAGTAAAACTCGCAATAATTCGTCATATTCACCGTCACTCATTTTTTTGTAAGAACACATGCGCCAACGCAAGATGTACACATTGCACTACACTAAAATGCAGTCACTATGACCTTGAAACCCGTCCGCTTATGACGTCACAGATTTACTTCTATACAAGTTCGTGGCGTTGTGTGCTTACAAAGTGGCTAGTGTACAACTAGCCACTTTGTAAGGATGGGTTTTTCAAACGGTGTTTTACTATCGACAATGATTAGAAAACCTATTTATTCTTGATTAAGGTGAATAAAACGTAGTTTATAGTTTACAATATTTATAAAATATTATTTATTCACGTCATTTTCTTGCAATAGTAGTATTTATGATCGTTTCGACGAGTTGAAATATAGCGAGGTCTTCATCGTGTCCCATCACTGGCTTACTTTATATCAAGTACTTGGCGTTGGGGGTATTAAAATATTTTCTGGCGTTTTTCTTTCTATTGAATATAAAACAAACAAGAACTTATTATGTGTCAAAAAGTTACAAATATGGCTTTATAACAAGGCAATTTTCCATAAAAACAAAATAAAAGGACTTGTAAAAGTCGTAAATTTATTTTATACTAATAATACTTCTAATCAAGTAGTGGCGCTGAGGGCACGAAAATCTCGAATTTGTATACAAGTGATTGGCGTTCAAAAGGTTAATTATATTCTATTAAATGATCTTATTTACTTAGATAGCAGATAAAATTAATTAGGCGAACCATTTATTTATGATCATTGTCAGATTAAAAGCGTTAGCTTTACATACTCTTTGGTCAGATTACGAAAATAACTGACAACTGTAATCGGAACGTAAAGATTTCTGAAATGGCTTTATTTTTTCGGAAGTAGAAATTGTTAATAATTTAATTTAACGATATTTTTTAATGTGGTTAAAAATGCGGTGAAAAATCAGTACATTGTACATATAAATAAAACATTATTTTTGGTATTAATATACTTGTGACGCAATATGGTACGGGGTACGGGCATTCTTCTTTCCATCCGCTTTGCATTAGTCGACTGTTTGTGTACCGAGGGCTATTGATAGGTATAATAAAACTTTCTTCGTTTGTGATAGGAAAAGATCGGGTAATTAGTCAAGTCGTACCGCATACCTATGGCCCATATGGTACGAGTTGCAGAAAATAAAAATAAATTATATTTTCATTGGTCAACTCGTCCAACGTTTCTTTTTGTATGGAACTTTAAACCTTATCAACGTTTGGTACAGTTAGTAACACAAGATTAAGTAATAATATTTTTTTTTAGTTTCGTTTTGTTCATAGATTATTCCATAATTATTTAAAAAATCTGACGAATTAAGAACCTCCTCTTTTTTGATGTCGGTTAGAAAATTCGGTAACTACAATTTTTTTTTATTGTTTCACTTTACAAGCAACCGCAACAGTTCATGTGTTATCCGAAGTTAATAAGAATGGTAGACTTGCTGTAGATACCAAGAGCAACTAAAAGATTACAAGTAGGTTTTAGTCTGCCTGACACTACCTGTCGCTTTACCCAGAGCTACATGGCTAGAGGGCTACATGTCTCTTTCTGATTATTGACGTTCATGAGTTTATTTGATGCATCTTATTTACGTGTATAAATGTATTGGTGAGTGAAATAAATAAAATAAATTACATCTGGACATAAGAAATACATTATATACAACATATTTACTGGAGGTAATTTTCATTTGGCCTTTAAAACTTTAAGCGAAAGAAAAATAAATTAATTAGATGCTTTCGGCGTGAATCACAAGCACAGGATTATTAGTTGCGTTCGCGTATTTTTACGAACTTGACGCGGACGAAGTCGCGGGCAACAGCCAGTATCTTTATAAATGTTGACTATTATCTTTATGACCATTGCTTATTATTTTATTACTTAATATTTGTTTTTTTTTGTGCATAGTTAATCCTACATGAATGAATGTTTTCTACTACGTCGTGTGCTAACTGATGTCAAATTTGTGATGGTTTAATATTTTGATAATTTTGTGGTGATTAAATATTTTATAGCAAATTCGTAACTTTCTTTATTATTTCCACACTAACGCTTTTGCTACTGATTTATTTATTTATTTAATGTTTTATGCACACAAAAAGTACAGAGGCGGACTTAATGCCTTAGGCATTTTCTACCAGTTAACGTTTGGGTGATGCAGACAAAAGTAGTGGTAGATGCAATAAAAGAGAGAGGAAAAGGCGAATACAGGAATAGATTTACTTATAGACCATAGAATAGATATACCAACTAACAGTGACGGATTAACCCTTAATGAAATTAAGCAATTGCCTAGGGCATCACGTCTGGGGGGGCACCAGAAGAAGCACAAAAAATCCATCCTTAGCATCATGTCTCACTCTCACGTCACCAAAAACCACACCAAAAAAAGTTTCTAGGACTAATTTGATAATTCGCGCGTTTTGACATAGAGTCCGACCTAGAGTCATAACTCCGCTCCCGCTTGCCCACTCGCTGCCCGCTAGTGCATTCGACAATTCGATTGCACCGGAATTGCGATCAGCTAATCACAAACCACCCATTCCCCGCGGGCCCCCCGCCAGGCGCCCCCGCAAATCTGTATCAATCAAATGTTTTGTTTTTTGGCTTCTATGCATACGTAATAATAGGGGTTAAAGTATGAAATTGCCGTTTTATTGTAATAGGTACTTCAAATTGACATAGAACTTTCATGGTTTGAGATTTTTGAGTGAAACTTTTTTACATGGTACCTATGAAGTTCTTCTTTTAAAAAATGTGCAATTTTAAATTATGATTATCGACTTTCAGTTGTTTTTATTCAACTTAGACAAGAAAGATGGATACTTCGAAAATTCGAGTGATTTTTGAATACGAGTTCCAACGCGGAACTAACGCGGCAGAAACAGCTCGCAATATCAGTGTTGCGTTTGGAGAGGGGACTGCCAATGAACGCACCGTGCGATTTTTGTTTAAACGCTTTCGTGATGGAAACTTTGATTTGGAGAACGAACCACGTGGAAAACCGCCCACATAGGTGAATAACAATGAATTGAAAGAGATGGTGGAAGCCGATCCGAGGAATTAGCGGCATGGTTTAACGTTACCTTACCAACAATATTGACTCATTTGCGTCAAATCAATAAAATAAAATAAAATGAAAAATGGGTGCCTCATGATTTGACTGATCTGCATAAAAAAACGCGTGTTGAAACTTGTGTTGCCTTGTTGAATCGATACCGAAATGTAGGAATATTAGATTGAATTGTGACATGTGACAAAAAGTAGATTCTTTACGATAACCGTAAGCGAAAAATGCAATGGCTGACCCCAGGGTCAAACGTCGCAACAGTGTCCTAAAGCAAAGCATTACCAATAAAAAGGTAATGGTAACTGTTTGGTGGTCTCAGCATGGTGTTATTCACTATAGCTTTCTCCGATTTGGTCAAATAACGGCAGATGTCTACTGTGCCGAACTCCGAACAATTATAGCAAAACTAGCAGTGAAACAACCCCGACTCATGAATCGATCTTCACCATTATTGCTCCATGATAACGCGAGACCTCATACAGCACGAGCCGTTTTAACTCTACAGAAACTGCAATTAGAAACCATTCGTCACTGCCCGCGTCCGTATTCGCCAGACCTTGCTCAAACGGACTACCATTTTTTTCGTGATTTGATAAATTTTCTACGTGATAAAATGTTTTCTTCTCAGAAGGCAGTACAAAATACTTTCACACAGTTTGTCGAATCTAGATCGCCAGAGTTCTATCGCAAATGCATAAATTACCTTCCTATTAGATGGCAGCAATGTATAGATAATAATGGTAATTATTTTGATTAAATAAATATGTTAAATTATTAAAAAAACCAATTTTAAATTTTTCAGTACAAATAGGCAATTTCATACTTTAACCCCTAATAAATAAATTATGCTTTGATTTCTCATTGTTGTCGCACCTACTTCACTTCTAAGGTACGTTACATCTCATCATCGTATTTTACAAAAAAACTAATGTTTTTAGGTGGTAAAGGTTAAAAGACCGATTCTAGTTGACATACGGATAGGGGGGCCCACAGGCGTAGATTGCTTAGGGCATCAAGTAGTCTTAATCCATCACTGCCAACTAATAAACCATATAATAAATATAATACAATTATACAATATATACTCGAATTAATTCACAACATGCATACACTAAAATACTTAAACAATTGGTCCAAATCGACAATGGGAAAACATTAACGCTGTGACTACTGACTACTGCCAACTTTTTACGAATTAGCTCGCGAACTTTGGTTTTGAATGATAATCGGGTTGTTGCCATCCTGATTCCCTGGGGGAGCGCATTCCACAGAGAAATCGCTTGAATCAAGAAGGAACAGTGAAGAAAGTCAGTACGATGAGTGAGACAATGAAGAAGGCGGTTATGAGATGAGCGCAGATTTCTATTGCGGATGGCGCAAATGTATTGAAAGTGGGCTAAATAACTAGGGGAATTAGGAGAATCAAGAAATGAAAATAAGGTGGTGAGCGCCCTTTGCTCTTTGCGCTGACGTATGGGCAACCACTTTAGAAGCGACCGATGCGCTGAAACATGATCATATTTACGCAAATTGAAAACAAATCGAATGCAGTAATTTAGAAGACGGTCAAGTTTATTGAGGAGATCTGCATTCAGATCATAGTAGCACACGTCACCATAATCGATGATTGGAAAAATAAGGGTCTGCACAAGCATTGTCTTCGTGCTAGATGGTAACAGGTTCTTCAATCGAAACAGAGCCCGCAGCGTTCCAGTAACCCTCTGACTAACACTAGCCACTTGAGTATGCCAGATCAGGGTATTATCAATGTGCAAACCTAGATCCTTTACACTGGTGCTGAATGGGACAATCGTACCGTCGAACCGAATTAATAATAATAATATTTTTTACAACTGGACTTAGATAATAATTTAAATTCAGTTCAAAGTCTTTTACCACCTTAAACCACTAATTAGGATCTCACCTTGGTTCACACCCGTGAGATTCTAAAAGAACACCAGGCACCAGCCTGAGAAAAATTGCCTAAAAACCATAATAATTTATTAGTCCAGTGTTAAAGAATGTATCTTAATCTACTAAAGTTATGTTACATAGAGGTATTAACAGTAACTGGTAAAATTAATATTAAAGTGAACTGTGGTCCCCAAACTAGGCAGTGCCTGTATCTTGGGGGCTGGAGTTACGTTTAGTTACATTTAGACATGCTAATTGCTAACTTTCATAATTGTAACAAGTTTTTTTTTATCAAATCAAATAAAATACAATACAATACCGGTAGCAATCTGCCTACCGGGGTAAAAGTAGAATAAAACAAAAAAAACAATGAAAATAAACATCCTAAATAATTGTTCCTAATACTAAATTGTCTGTGTGAGTGTGGCAAGTTAAGGTTAGTGTGATGGTGTGTATGCATGTGTGTAAGTGTGTGTGCGAGCGAGACCGGGTGTTCAGTGTTGTAAAAATGTGTTATTAAGTTAATATTTCCTCAGTTTCATTGTATGACGAGGAAAGAAGCCAGCTTTTTGTCATCCTTTTACATGAATGGGTACTAAGAACTTTGATGTCACAGGTCTTGCTTATGTTGTTGTAGATGAGTATGTGTAAGTAAGAGGGGCATCGTCTGGCCAAAAGACTGTTTGCGGCAGGAAGAGGGACGTGAAAGATACGTTTAGAGAGCAAACTTTGGTAGTCGGGTCTATTTTTGATGGATTTGTGTGCATGCAGTGTGGCACTGAGAATAAATAGTTGACGTACCCGGAGGACCGGGAATTTATCATATAGCAAGTCTGTCGGGAACCTGAATGGTTTTTTAAGCATCACTTTGATTACGGCTCTTTGTGCTCTTTCTATTTCAACAAATGAGCTTTTCCCGGCTCCTCCCCAGATTGAGATTCCGTACTGAAGTACAGATTGGCACAGGACGAGGTAAATTGTTCGGAGAATTTTAATAGGAATGCAGTCTCGTAATTTTTTCATGACGTAAATTAGTTTTCTGACGCGGCCGGCAAGAAATTGTATGTGGGGTTTAAAAGACAAGGTTTCATCGATAGTAATACCTAAATATTTAAGGAAAGGAACGCGGCCTATAGAAGTACAGGTACAGTTTATGAGAGGTGTATTGTGATCGTTGCAGAATGTGTGGAACTTGAGTGTTAGTTGACGGGGTGGACTAGAAGCCTTGGTTTTGAAAAAAGTAATGAGCCTTGTTTTTTTTTACGTTAAGGGTTAGCAGGTTTCTATTAAGAGTTTTAGAGATAGTAAGCAGTCCACTTTCACCTAACTCGTACACTTCTCAAGTTTTGCCATTGTTTTGAATTGGTGGCAAAGTTGCAATGTCCACCTTAGCAATGATTCGAGGACTCCCAATAATGATAGCCTGACATTTGTTGGGGTTTACTGCAACACCAAACGTGTGTGTGCGTACGTTAATGGCTGTTAAGTCCTTATTTAATTGGTCGATAGCACCAGGTATTTCGTCGATCCTCGCTTGACAGTACAATTGCAAGTCATTTGCATACAGATGATACGAGCACTGAAGTATGGTAGTAATGAAATTAATAAAAATAGAAAACAGAAGAGGAGAAAGGATACCGTCTTGAGGAAGTTTCCAAACCACACCAGCGAGATGAAGAATCCCCGACGTGAACCGACTGCTGACGTTCCTCAAGATAGGAAATGAACCACTCCAGCGTTTCGGGTGAGACCATAATATAGAACAGAACGGCTAAGAGGATTTCGTGACTGACGGTATTAAAGGCGTTCGAGAAGTCGACCAACACTAGCACAGTAACTTTGGTATCTTCCAGACCTGCCCTTGTATCGCCAGTCACTTTAAGGAGGGCGGAAACAGTGCTGTCTTGGCCTGAATCCAGATTGCAAAAGGCATATTAGTGCAAAGTGCTTGAGGCCTGTGTCCACAAACAGCTTTCAAATTTTGTGAATTATATTGCACATTATAAGCTGTTTGTTGCACACAAACACACAGGCCTCAAGCACTTTGGATAGGAAGAGAAGGATAGAAATTGGGCGAAAGTGGGTTGGAAGAGTGGGATTAGAAACTTTGGGTAGAGGACGAACATACGCTTTACGCCATAAGGAAATACTCCAGAATACAGGGAGAAATTTACAATATGGGAGATGGCAGGTAGGAGGTGATCAAGGATCGTAATGATCATACCACGAGAGATATTATCACATCCATCACCGCCGCGGATTTTATGGACAGAATTATTTTTTGTTCTCTTCCGGTGCAGCTGGAACGAAACGAAAAGGATTAATTTGAGGATGCGTTAGACCAGAGATTAGAGACAGAGTTTGTAATTTAGTCAGATGGTCCAAGGTAGGCAAAGTGGAGAAATGACGGTTAAGATCATCTAAGTCAATAGAATTTGGAAGGTCTAAATGACGCGGTTTGCCGATACCTAGTGTTCCAAGGAACTTCCAAATATCGGCAGAAGAGGAAGAAGAAATATTTTCAAGAATATGGCGGCGTTAAGCATTGCGAATCATCTGGTTACATCTATTCCTTGAAGACTTAAATAGAATCCAGCTCTCGTCAGTACGATTCCTTTTATAATTGCGAAATGCACGGTCTCTGTGTCGCATGGCCATCTGTATTTCTCTTGTCATCCAAGGTGCGGGAGGACGTTTCAATTTTACTTTTTTGATAAGGGCGTGGATGTTATACAGGTTGACCACAATATCATATCTTTTTTTTTTCTTTTTTTTTATTATCTTTTATACATTTAGGGACTTTTGGTCACAGTAAGACCATGCCAGCCCCATCGTAAACTAATTCAAAATATCATATCTGATAGTACCTTTTCTTATTGTGATAGTGACGTAGAACGAGTTGACCAATGAAAATATAATTAATTTTTATTTTCTGCAACTCGTACTACATGGGCCGTAGGTATACGGTACGAGTTGACCAATTACTCAAAAGATCAGGCTGTCTGTATTCATACGAAAAAGGCGGTCAAAAGCAGTGAAGGAAATCCTGTCCGAAAGCAAAAAACTTTATCTAAGGAAATGAATATAGCACCTAAAACCATGTTGCGTATTTAAAAAAATATTTTAATAGTTTAAATAAATATCTTGTCCGTACCGAGACAGTTATTACTATTGAGCAAAGCAGAATTACAGAGTTTATGCTTAAAGCTTCTACAAAAGGTTCCCATTTATTCAGCAGAGTAGGTTCAAAGTGGACAAGATCCGACTTCAATGATAGTTTAGTAGAGTGTTAACTATCAAAGAGAGACTGAACTATATTTTTGTGAATTGATTGATACACTTGTGCCAATGTTTTGATAAAAGGTATCAAAACATCGGCACAAGTGTATCAAGATGGGTTTCTTGAGAAGAACACCATGTTCTATAACCAAGAATGGTCATTTCAGTGAGTCTCAGCACCGTATCAAGCGTGGTTGGAAACGAACGTTTCGGACTTCATCAGAGCTGAAGATTGGCCGTCGTGTCGTCTAGTCTCAAGATAATTTGGAATCCCATAGTAAAACAATCCATAAGATTAGCAGTAAAGAATTTTCCTATGAAGAGAGAGCGGCTTTGGCTTTAGCCAAAGGAGATAATTTTGAATGAGCTTCATATATTTTTAATGTTATTATTGTACTGTATAAACTAACACACATTACAGTAATAAATGTTTTATGCAATAGAAAAAAGGTAATTCCTTGTAATAATATTTAAGGCAAGACTAGGTGACCCAAGGCTGGTGAGGTGCGTGCGTATGTGCTGGTGTATTTTGCTTTACGGTCAAGGTTTAACATGAAGTGACCTGTGTATCTGGCCTCCAGAAGCACCAACTGGGGAACAAGATAACCCCTTACCAAAAATACCACCAAATAGACAATACTACCAAAAATCTAAACCATTTTTAGATTTTTGCCGGGACCAACAATTTAATGTGCTTTCCAAGGCACGAATTTATGTACAAGCATCAATGGCGCCTTTAAGCTAAGGGAAACGTTTGATCCATCTTCGAATACAAGCATATTTGTTGCTTTTTAGAAACCTTATAGGTACGCTCCTAATAACGTAAATTGCAATTCAATGGAGTCAAATAATGAAGTGCTTCCTTTTCTTCGGAATGAGTACGAACTTGTATTTGACGGTACATAAAAATTCGATCTCATATGCACATTTTCCAATGCGGTGCACATTTTGGAAGTTTTTAAACAACGTAAAAAAGTACAAGCATGATTTTAGAAGTTTTTATCGTCACAATATAAATGAAAAATAAATGTTAGGTACTTGTTCATTCGTTACTTGAAACCGATTTGGTTGATTTTATAAACGTTTATATTACTCTTACTCAGGTTTTTACGAACACATCAAAATTGGAACATATCGGCTAAAACTATTTTTTAAATGAAATATTACAAATTATGAACTATTTAGACAAAACAACGTTTATCGTGTTAGCTACAATTAAGCTTTTCCGAGAATAAGCTATTTTTTATTCTTCTTGTTTGTCCGTCCCCGCTCCCATTATTTGGGGTCGGGGGTCATCACAATTCTGCGCCAGGACAGTCTGTCCTGGCTTGTTGATTTTGGTAAATGGGGTTTTCTTGAGGTCTCTCTCAATGTTAGACCACCAGGTTAATGGCGAGCCTCTCCCTCTCTGTTGTTCGGGTGAGTTTAGGAAGAAAAAGCTTTTAAAAACCACCCGGAAAACTGATATTGTTTTTTTAACACAATTACTCGAAAAATGGCTCTTATAACGATCAGAGTACGTTTAGAATCCAGTGTATTTCACAGGTTTTTTTCCTTTACTCACTTCAAGTGCTTTTTTTTTTTAATTCCTATAGTCAGTGGCGTCTTTTTTAATTTCAGCATGGAGCCACCACCCGTTTCAAGCTGAGTTAATAAATAAACAGGACATTTTTGTTTCTAAATGTTAGGTAGCTTATATTTCATCGAAATGTTTAGTTTTATCAGAAGTATTTAGTAGTATATACTCAGGTATTCAAAAACCATTTTGTTAATTTTTTTATTTTTTTAAATAAGGTTTTGAATAGCTTCGTTTGAACATGTGCATTTGTCATTGCAGTCTTTCACCTCCTTTACGGCGAAATGTACCAACTATTTTATATGACATTCGTGTATGAACTCAGAAATTTGAACCAGACGATTGTCGGGTCAGTGAGTGCAAAATAATACAGTCAAGAATATAGCGAGTGTTTATAGACGCGTACGACGTCGAGTAACCTGTCAGCGTGGCTCGGCATCAGACTCAGAATTACCGTCGTGTTATCATGACGTAATTACTGGACCGTCTTTGGCACTTTCTAGTTTCGAAGAAAATGATGATTTCGTTGCGAACTTTATTGGCAATAAGTAAGATAAACACGTTTGACAAATCTATTCTATTAAATGATAAATGACGTTGCCCCGATAGTATAAATAAAGGCTATAAAAGGCTTCCGAGCCCCCCGTTTAATATGCCGCATTTTTATTTCTATGTAATGAATTACGCCCCAGTAGTTTGGTTTTTACTATTTTTCCTTGCTGTTTCCTCTGCATCAGTAATAAACTTCACAGAAATTCAGTTACACTGAGTAGGTACCTATGTTGAGAGCTCAAAAGCATCGATATATATGTACTATGCTCAAAAATTACAAAAAAAATGTGGACATCTTGTTGAGTTTGACAGCGCGAGCCTCCAAGGCGACGAAAACGCGCGCTATAAACGCGGCGTAGTAAACACAATCAATATACCTACTTACAGGGCAACTGAAGCGCGTTTTTAATACGCCGCGTGTATTTTATACCGATGTAGGTAATTGACACTTCGATAATGAATTTGAATCTTTAGTTATTATATACTCTCCGTACGGGGCGCACGCTTCGATCTTCATTTCGCTTGCCCAAAGACGATAGTCAGGGTTATAATTATTAAGGAGCGAATACCTACCATCTTTTTTAGGTAGGTACTGGTATATTATGGACACTGTTAAGGTTAAGTAGGTAGGTAAGTCAGATAGATACAGCGAAGAATTGGGAAAGGGACTGGCAAGCGATCTTTCTGCCATTTTGGTTAAAAACGCATTGATGCTGCCACGTCTGCGATCACGAACTGGCTGGCCAAATGTGGCAATACCTATTGAAAGTATATTTAGCCTTAGTAAACAACAGTAAGGCGCTGATGATGAACGCCAATTATTATTAATTAAAATATAAACATAGTTACATTATTGATTTGTATTTTTATTAGGTTATAACATCAAGTACAGTTAATAAAACTAATATTTATTATTTTTCTTTGTGATCATCAATTACAATATTACATAATGTAGTGGCTGTTAAATTATGGAAGTAGCACTTACCTAACGAAAAAATTGCATAAGTATTTGAAGTCAGCAGACGCGCAGCATAGTCGCGCAGTTAACAAGATGGCCGCCGTTGCAACTTAGAAATAAAAACTTAATTCGTTTTAATCGATATAATCCTTACAACTATTCTAGACTGTGTGTCGATTTTTTGTCATTTAATAACTTTTATTGAATGTATTAACAAGTATTTTTTTCTACTATTACTTCCATTTTAGGTTAAGAATTTTCACTCACAACACGATTTAGACCACAGATTATTAAGAAAAAATGGGCGTGAATGCGCAGAGGTGCGTTCAATTCAGAAAGGTCTCGATAGATTATTGAATGGATTTTTATTGGTGCATTATTAATTCTAGTTAAATTATAATTTAAACAAATTATCTCTGTCTTCTTCTGATACTATGTGACTTATACTGAACCATAGTCAATCATTTTATAACTCTCAAATTGATAGATAATTGGTAAATACGTTTTACTTTTATCTTTAATTGCAATACAAAAAATAATAACATAAGTTTTTAAGACATTACGTAAAAATTGGAATTTTGTGGTAATTTAAAATACATGTTCAAGTCATTTGACTTGGTTTCGTGTAGAAGGTAAGTACTTACATCCGAATGGTTGTCGTTATCAGACCACAGACAAAGGTTACACATAACCTCAAACTGCGTAAAATGTTAGTTTATAGTGTCTTACATAATTTGTACTTTTATATCATAGGTACTTACTTTAATTAATCTGTATTCAGTGGCGTCTTGTAATACTGCAAAATAGTTATATGATCTATACCTATCGTTATAATTAATTATGTGACTTTTTAGTTTTTAGTTGCTGTTGGATAATTTATTGATATAAGCCATTGTGTTGATATTATTCCATTACTTTTTAATAATTGGCTTATCAGCTAAATAAACACTCACTTACATAAACATTAACTAAACTAGTCTGTAACTAGTTAACTTACCAGTATTTTACTTCATTGTTTATTATGTACAGTGAGATAAAATTGGATAGTAGGCAAAGACAAGACATAAGATAATTTATTTTCAATACTCGAAAACTAGCTCATATCGCACTACGATTAGGTTTAGCGTTCCATGTTTATCAGCCTCACGTTTTTTGTTTAAATTTATCACAAGGGCTTTTTTCATTCCTATTTCGTCACGGTCAACGGTGATTATTGTTTTTTTTTAAGCAGAGGCGGATATTTTTAAGGTTTTAATATCTAATGAAAATTTAAATTGTGTTTTTGATCAGAATAATATGAATAAACATGATTACTTACACAATAATTGGTTATTACCAATAAATTAACATTTATACGTGTTCTAAATTCAAAAATATTTGAATTTGTTATTTTTAATATTAGGATGTATATCAGCTATATACCTTTGCTTCTCCTTTAACCTGCGAAGATTATGCGCGGGAAAAAAGTAAATTAAATCACATTATTGGTGTTATTGTTGATTTGGTGAAAAAAAATGGCGAATTTAAGTTTTGAAGACAATTATTTAGATGTTACGCCTCCAGATATTGTGATTGAGGCACAAAATACTTGCGATAGCTGCCATCTAAATCTAAACGGAAATATATGGCAACTTTGAATAATTTTCTTCAGTGAAAAATTAACAAAAACGCGTCATCATTTTCAGAAAAAATATTTTCGTATTATTTTTCTTCGTAAGTGTGAGAATCCCGCCTCGGTTGCAATAACAAACTTCTGCACTTGTATCAAAATGTACTGTTGTAAATTCGAACAAGAGTTGAAGTTTGTAGAGTACAACCTTTTGTGGTAGGTTAGTTAAGCAATAATGCATGTTTAGCTTTTGATAATGGTACCTACAAAGTAAAAACCTACATTAGATACAATCAGTAGGTAGGTACCTAACTGAAAGTCGTAGCCGAAGTAGATATTTTAGGTTCCAGTTTTTATAATCTATGAAACCAAGATCTTCATTATTTAGATAAATAGGTACCTACTTTCAAATTGAGTGAAAAATATTTTTGTTCTATCAAAATCTGAACTAAAGTGTGATTTTATGCATAATTAACATTTACGTTCATTATTTTTTTCAAGTTTTATTTAAATAAAATACGTTTAATTCTGCTATAGGACATTATTTTTGTAAAGTATCTAAAAAAAAAACCGGGCAAGTACGAGTCGGACTCAGTTCCGTACAAACTTACTTATGAGAACAGTTCAATTCCCAAATTGAGTTACGAAAATTATTCGCAAAAAATTGTTATTTGTGCAACAAGAGAGCAAAGTTGTTTTTTGCTGCGAGTGCTAATTTTGAGTCCCGAGCGAAAGATTCTTTGATTGAACCACGAGCGTTAGCGAGTGATTCTAAAGTAGAATCCTGAGCGAGGGGAGGGATTCAAAGGCACGAGATGCAAAAAGTTTTGCTCTCGTGTTACACACATAATTTTTCACTTCAGCAGCGAGAACACATATTACTTGGGAAATAAAATAATTAACAGTAATAGATTTAATAATGATTTCAATTAAAATAAATACTATCTCTGTCGCTAGTTTTGCTCATATTTTACAATTATTTTAACATTCTTAATCTTATTTGCCACTATTTTATTTCCGCTGTTTTTTTAAAGCACGTTCTAAAACAGTCAATGTTGAAACTAGAAATAATTATTTAAAGGTTAAATGCCAGTTTTATCTGCTGCTATATGTACTCAGGTACCTACTCTTATTTTTGTTCAAATACAATAATAAATTTAAGATTCAATAATTTATTTATAAAAAAAAAAACAATTTTATGAGTAGTTGCATTAATACACTAAATATTATGATAGGTTTTATTTTACTTTTCCATTAAAAAGCCCTATAATCGGATGTCATAAAATATAGTGGTCCAGTCGTAGTAAATTATGCTATTGCTCATTAATTACTAAGCGCACATAAATGAAACTTGGCAGGCAATTGTAGACCCTTACAAGACACAGATAAACGTTAAAAGATAGACTCTAGATTTCATATTTTAAGAGCTTGGACCTAATAACCTTATTTTACTTTTACGTGTTTATGATCTGAACGGTGTCTTTTTTTCAAATTCTATTTTCACACACATTACACACAAATTCAAAGGAACGTGCGTAAAAAAGGACAACTCTGCACTAAACCGTTTTATATGATTTTCATCAAATAGCCAAACGTCACCGCAGCGGCAACTTGAATATCTTCGTAATTATAAGACACACAAATGTCATTTATACATACACATTTACCTCTTGTTACACACTTATTATTGTATATATTTTTTTTCCTGTAAGTCCATAGAAAAATGTTCCGCTGGGAATACGTAGTCCTGGCGGAAACAGTTTTTGTTGAATATCTGCCGAATGGCTGGATGCAAAAATCTGAACTTGCCATACACATTTACAGGACATCATACACTAAATATCTGCTAAACTGAAATTAAAAAATTAGACACTTTTCCGCTGGGAATACGCTCACGACTACACACTGCACTAGAAGTTGTCTTGTTGTGGGACAGACGGTCCGGTTAAGTAGATCTAACTTCGAAAAAGAGGTCAATGTTCGAACCCAACTCGACTGCCGGCAGCGGCACCGTTCGGAGAGCTAAGTAGTATTTTCTCGTTCGACATATCACAGTGTCTCAAGTTTTAAAGCTTTATGACCAGTGCGTATAGCCAATGATGACATAATGTCTTTACAAGGTGGTCGCTCACAGTGGGCCTCATCTGAAGACTAAAAGGTCAAAGGAAATGGCTATGCTGCGTGATCGAATCAAGAACGGCAATCTGCAGTAGCATCTGCCAAAGTCACCGACATAGCCCGAAGAATCGCCAAACTTGTAGCAATGGACAGGGCACATTGCTCACAGTACAGAAGGTCAAAAAGACCGAATAATTCTGGAGTGACAACCACGTTCTGGGAAACGCAGCGTTGAAAGGCACAATGTGGACCGATGACCAGGTGAGAGTCGCAGGAATCTGATAGTTGCGACACTCACATCGTTGTGGAAACATTTAAGGGAGGCCACACACAGCTACCCTGTCCAACGGCTGACGTCTTTTGGTTGAAATAATGAACAGTGATGCTGCGCAATGGCCTCCTCCAAATTCTTCCAGATATTCCTTTCTCGAGCCTCCTCGAACGAACCCTTGCAGTAGACGTTTAGGTCATCCCGCCACCGCTTTCCAAGTTGGCCTCGGCGGCGTCGTCTTTCCTCAGACACCTGACAGACACCAGACACCACCACTTTCTGTAGAATGCTCTATTGACATCCAGAATGTTGCGCTCCATTGCTTTTGGGCCAAGTCCTAGGTAAAACTTTTGCAACTCTGTAAGCGACCAGTCCTGAACACCTTAGGTTTGGACAGGCAGAATACAATATGTGTATCCTGCCTGTCCAAACCTAAGGTGCGATGAGTACCTCAGAAAGATTTGTAAATCTCCCTTCATTATTGTCTTCATAGACCAGTAGCTATCCATCGAGTTTCCGATACGATTTTTTTATGTATCACTATTTTTTCTGTATGGAGGGGTATACTATTTTTTATTGAAGCAATTACACGCTTAATAAATCACAAAACTGGTTTATTTAGAATGCGTTTCAAGTCACACTTAAATAAATATATTTTTCCCTCTAATTGAAGTTTTTCAGCCACAAAACTCAACATTTTTGGAAAATTTCTTGGAATTTGCTCATTCACTAGGCAGAATCACTTCAGATCAGTTGGATAAGTTGAAGTTATTTGAGTACCTACCTATCTCGTCTTATCCAATGCCAATACCTAATGAAGACGTCTTTGTGAAGTATTACGCACCGGCCTTATGTATTTTCATTCCACGACAAGCAGACAGAAAGAAATACAAAAAGGATAACGTATATATATTGTAATTACCTATAAAATAAAAAAATATTTATAGGTAATTACAATTACGAGTTAGTATAAGATAAATAATATTTGCGTGATTATATTATTATATTACCTACTTATTTTATTTACACTTACCTCAAAGTGAGAAACAATTTTTCTGGATTGGTGACAAACCTTTTGGATATATACTAATATTAAGTATATTATTTAAAACGACTGCACGTAAGCGTGTTATGCTATAAGAATTCTGAGGGATGAAGTTAGTTTGGAAGCTCTAAAATTGGTATACTACGCTCTAATAGAGTCAAGATTACGGTACAGCATACAATTTTGGGGTAACAGCTACAATTATAATTTTCAAAGGGCGTTCATTCTGCTGAAAAGAGCAATTAGACCCATTGTCCGTATTTCCCAACAAGAAAGCTGTCGCCCCTATTTTAAAGAACTTGGCATCCTCACTGTACCTGGACTTTACCTAATGGTACTTCTCGCCCCTTTAAAGAAATACATTTACAACTTTGAAACTGACGAGGACAGACTAGTAAGGGAAAAAACACGTAGAAGACTTAGATAGCAAACTAATTCCAATATTTAATAGGTTACCGCTTACATTAAAAAGCACACTATACAAGTTCATTCAAAGCAAGGCGTCTCTACTCTGTAGACGATTTGTAAAAAATTGATTTAAAATTACTTATAAATGGTTAATTTTCTTGTTATTACCGTTCATTATTATTATTATTTACTGAAATTGTTATCGCTTACTTATTTATTGACGTTATTAATGGTACTTGTAATTTTTTTTCTTCTTTTTGACATTGTTTATTTATTTATTTACTTATTTATGTACACACAAACACTTAAAATCGAAAAGAACAAATACAGATATAATATAAGAGTACAAAGGTCCTACTTATTTCTAACGAAATTCCTTCCAGCAGACCTGCGACAGGAGAGTTGGATGAGAGATGTAGACGCAGTGTGTATAAATAATATAGAGAAGAATTAAATACTTAGACTAAAATATAATCTAAAATAAATCTCAATAAATACATACATAGGTCAATAACAGTAAATAAATACACATAAATAGATACATAAGTGGGAGGCCGACCTTCATACCTTCATATAGGCAAATTCAGGAAAAAATAATATTTTATTAGCCTAGAGTCATTTAGGATCTTGTACATAAATTAAAATATGAAAATACTTACTTAATAATATAAGTAACTATAATATATAACTTACGAGATGGTAGAGAGAAAATGTTCTTTGACTAGCTTTTTGAAAACAGATATATTTTTAGCATCACGGATCTTAGCTGGAAGTGAGTTCCATAGTCGTACCGCATGAAAAGAGGAGTTAGAATAAAAATGGGTTTTGATGGGCTGGGAAATTGAGATGGTGTTTAAGGTGGGATCTGCATGGGGCATCGGCAGGGCGAGTGAACGAAAAACGATCACGCAAGTAGCCAGGATAAGCAGGGTTGAATACGAATAACGAAGACAGATAGGGAGCCACTTGAGATCCTTGCGGAACTGAGAGACGTGATGACGATGACGCCGCGGCGCGAATTGCATGCCACGAACCTGACGAACCCGGAAGCGGCGAGCGGCGCGGCGGCGGCAAGCGGTGCGCGGCTTGCAGCCGCCGCGCCGCAGCACGGTGCCGCGAACGGTGCGCCATCCATTGCCCATTCAGTCGATATTTCGCTGTTGGCGTGCGCGCATGTGTGTTAAACAAAATTGTGGAAAATATCGATCTAGACTTCTTTGTTTCGTTAGTGGAGGCATTTGTTTTATCCAAATGATAAAACAAATGACAATTATAAAGACAAACTTCTAAGAACAGGAGCGTGGAAAGAAGTTTGTAGAAATATTTTCGAATGATTTATTTATTTATTTATTAGATATGCGGACTTAATGCAACAAGGCATTCTCTACCAGTCAACCTTTAATGACTTAATGATTTAATGACAAGGACAATAAAAAAAAAACTAAACTGGGTGAGTACTAATATTTATTTATCCTTGATGTTTTCATGATAATAGAATACAATCGTGGTCTCATCGAGATATATTTTTGTCGAGTAATAGACCTTGCGCTGTTGTAATAAGATTCATAAAAATGGTTAGGTCGATGAGACCGACCGTGACTGTATTTGCTAGTATTCTTAATATATCTAAAGCGTCACAACTCACATAAATTTCAATATAACGCTAAGAGGTTTAAGAAAATCAATGTTCAATATTATTACAAAATTGCAAATTTTAAGAGATATAAATTTCTATTAAGGCTTAAAAGAATAATTTCTTTATAAATAATAAGCACACACGGAACAAAGAAACCTTGTCGCGCGATGCCCGTGTATATGTACTTGTCTCTGTCGCACACAGTGATATTTTTATATTGACGAAATCTCTTCAACACAGGAATACAGTCTTGATAATAGAAGCCAGGTAGTATTTTTTTTTCTTTCGTTACTGGTCTTGAGTTATATTTTGTTTAATTGCCAACTAAGCGCGCCGACATCGCTATTAAAATATTTACAAAATTCATCTATAGTTTGTTGCAAGTCCAAAAGTGAGTCATCAATAGACAGTTCTTCGGATATTTTACTTCCATCTCGAGATACAACAAAATTGTGCAATACACAGCATGCTTTGATAATGTCTATTGCAAAATCTTATTTTACGTTTAAAGGCCTATGAAATATGCGCCATTTATTTGCAAGTATGCCAAAAGCACACTCGACATTTCGTTTGGCCCGACTCAAACGATAATTAAAAACCCTTTGATCTATATTCAAATGTTTTCCTGAGTATGGACGCATTAGATTGCTCATTAACGGTAGGCCTTCATCTGCAATAAAGACATAAGGAACTGGTTTGTGAAGGCCTGGCAAAGGCTTTGGAGCTGGTATGGGGAGTCGATGTTGCAATAATAATTCGTATAGTTTTGTTTTCTGAAAAATTGTTGAATCGCATTCTTTTCCATATGCTCCTATATTGACATAAACAAACCTGTATTTAGAATCGACTAGCGCCAGCAACACGATAGAATTATAGCCTTTATAGTTGTAAAAAAGAGATCAACTGTGGGCGGGACTACAAATGCGAATGTGCTTCCCGTCTAAGGTCCCCATGCAATTTGGGAAATTGGTTTTTTTGTCAAAGTCTTCGGCTATTTGTTCTATTAGGTCTTCGGATATTAACGGCATACATTCAGATAAAAGAATTTCCCATACAGCACGACATACTTCTCGCGCTATTCTGCTGATTGTACTTTTTCCTCGATAATCTGTAAATTCCATATCTCTAAATTAATTCCCAGTTGCCAAAAACCTGAAAGGTAAAAATATATTTCACAATTTCTTAGTACAGAGATACCACAAACAGTTAAGGTGGTGGTTCAATTCTCTTACAAAAAACGATCGGGGGCAATGATGTGCGCAACAGTTTTTATACCGGTACTGATTGTCACGAAATTCATAAAAAAGCGTACGTTCATATATAAAACACGAATAAATCAAATCTTTTGCGTAGTTAAAATTGATCTATGATTTATTCGTGATAAAAAAATAATCGAATGCTTTTATGTTCCAGGAAATGATATAGTTAAAAAATGGACTAACATAAAAGACAACTACGTGAAACACTTGAAAAAGAAAGAGCTCGCAAACAAATTTGGAACTGGTGCAAAAAAATTGAAAGAATACCATTTGTTCAAACAGCTAATGTTTTTGAAAAAAAAACGCACCAAATCTAACTGACAGTAGTATATTGGAAGTACAGTCTGAAGATCCAAAGTCAAATGACAATACAAGGTCTCGTTACTAACCTAATACTACAACTTTGCGTAAAAGAAAATACTGTGAAGATGATTTTGAGAATGAAATTCTCCAAACTTTAAAAAATGCAGAAAACAGACGTTTCATTTTTTAAATCAATTTTACCATTTCTGGAAAAACTAGACGACCAACAAACATTGACTTATCAGTCGCGTAATGCAAATATTGTCAGATTTTAATCAACCCAATCAATTGCATATCAATACAATCAACCGTCATACAGCGGCTACCAAACAGCATATCAAAGTAGCTACGAAAGACCACAACAAACTACAGCGACTTATCAAACAACTCGCAATCCATCATGTGGCCAGACTTCGCCAAATCCATCCATAGAAGACATATCACATCATTTAAGCGATGTCTTATCAAACACACAGGAGTCCGAATACGATTTTTCTTAATCGAATATTAAAGTTTGTTTGTGTCGGAATTTATAAACCGAAATTAAAATTTCATGAAGCTTTTGTGACAGACTAATAATTTAAACAATATTCTAAAAATAATTAAACATTTTGATTTAAGTATGATAAGTATGTTTTATTTCTTACCTGATAGTAAAACCAAGCATCTCCATAGGTTCAACAGGTTTTCTGAACACATATTGTTTTTGTAAACGAGGTGCTATCTTGGTAAGTAGTTCTTCAAAAGTTGATATGGTCATTCTAAAATATTCAGAAAATCTCTCATTCCCACTTAATTTTAGCGCTATATATTTCCTTTGGAAATGACCCCCATCTGGGTTCATTGTAATAATATACGGATTTACCCAAAATTTCTTCGGTTTCTGTTTCTTTTTCATCCACGCTCCAGCACGTTCGAGCGCATCAACAGCGAAATATCGACTGAATGGGCAATGGATGGCGCACCGTTCGCGGCACTGTGCTGCGGCGCGGCGCCGTGCCGTGGCCCGGCGACGGCGTCGTAACGTTGTACGGTGACAGCACCGCGCCGTGCATGATGGGGACGCGGCCTAAGACCGAAGTCGTGAACAGGCCGTAAATAGACAAGAAAGATAAACTGTTCTTTTTAATTATATTTATGACAAGAATTATATCCGTCTGTAAAAATGTATAAATATTTATTAGTACCTATTTCAACACTTTTGTCTTCTTTATTCCTTTATGTAATATTTTAATAACTAAGTTTACTTATAATATATTTTTACACTTTCCTGATCCTGTATCCATGTTGTTCCAAATTCCGTTTCTTTTCATTTTACGCGTTAAATGTTTCCCTACCTTTCTCTTCAAACCCCACCCAAAATAAAGTCCTATCGATAGGCAACTTGACGCTGGCTGGCGGATGCACAAGAGTGCTAGCCATAATCTCCTGTCCGACGGGCTGGAAAAAAAAAGATAAACGAACAAGAAAGAAACATGAACAATAAAGTTTAAACCTATCTAGTTCGTGAAATCCGCTCATCTCTGTTTCACAATCACTGAGTGAAGAGTCAGAGTAGTGGCGAATGGAAGAAGGAGAATAAATTGATGCCAATAATGAAAATAAAAAGAAGTCTTTTTTAAACTAATTATGACATAAATAATATATTTTTAGCTAATTTAGATTAGAATAACATTTTTACTTCACTTAGATTTAACAGACTTGGTTAAACAAAGTAAAAAAAAAACGTTATTGATACGCAAATATGTATATTTTCTTTGGAAACCCTACCTTTCTAGTAAGATTTGCAGTTAGAGGTCATTGAGGTTCCTATTCTTATTTGAATCGCATTGTAAAGCAGTGTTTAATACGAATATCGTGGACTTTCCTGCCGGAGTCTGTTTCCTGATAGCACAAACATATAAAGAGTAACCTGAAAACTACAACCTAGGGGTCTTTATGTCAAGGGTGAATAGGTTAGTCTACTTAATTCTAGGCAAGAATGCTCCACCGTCGACCACATCATCGCTTACCATCAGGTGAAATAGTGGTCAAGCACGAGTCTATCAATAATCTAATAAAAAAATATTTGTTTTTACTATTTTGTTACATTGTCTAAAAGATATCATAGCGCGGGACATTACTTACACTAGCTTCGGTCACCCGCTTCGGCCGCGGTGAAAGTAGGTTTCTCCATACAAATTTTGGACCCCCGTTTCATCTTTTAAGGAGGAGAATTAGGAAAATCGTCTTAGTACTCGCCTACGTCAAAGGAGAGCAGCAGAGCTTGCTGGGTGATTTTGCAGTTTTCATCTCTTTTGGCGCATGAATAACATTATAGTCGTGGTCATGGTGAAATTAAAAAAAAGCTACGACAAGATTTTGTAAAAGTCAATCAGTCTCAAAACTATGTGAGCCACAAGTCAGGTAATAAGTGTTTGAACTTTGTGGCAGAGAGCTGAAATTTTGGTAAAAAACAGATTGATTTTGTAAAAATATAGGAAAATATCCTAGGCTTATAATTTATTAACCCCGTGGCCGCGCCATTGAAATGGACATAAAATTGCTTCTACAATACTTAGTGTTCTAGTAATTGCGTTGGCGTATTTTGACATGTAACATTGTAGATAGGGATGGTAGATATGCCAACGCCATTCTGTGAATCTTAGATCCAGGGTTTTCAGTGCCTTTTTTGTTTTCGAGGGGAAACCTTCAAAAGGCGCCCGGATTTTGGGCATAAGTCCGGGAAGGGTGGTATTTTTTCCTCACTAAACCATCTCTGTGATCATCATCAGTACATAGAAGGGGCGTCGTTACCTCTTGAAAATACCATTCCAGAAACCCCCCTGTGCAACGCCTGTTAGGGCATATCCCTGAGGAGACTGTACAACAGTCTCCCCTAAACCCAATTATGCACGGCAGCACGTGATCACTGTGCCACCGTCTTCCTTGGAATCACTCGATTGGCGGACACTCCCCACTCATAGCCCCCGTGGTACCAAAGTCCCACCAGCATTGGATGATGCAAGCGGGGTTTCGGTGTGTTAGGCGTCGAGGCGGTTGCCTCCCCGACGCTTTCTTCTCCGAGTGGGATCAGCTATCTCACGGTCCTGCTCGGCCACCTCCTTCTGGACCATTACGGTCTCACAGAAGGAGGCAAATTCCTTCCAGTTTTTTGGCTCCGCCAGCATAGCCCTCACTACTGAGTAGAGACAGATCTGGACCGATCCTGGCGACCAGGACTCGTCGCTCCGTGGCCCACGCTGGACACTCTTCCGTGCGTGCGTGCGTGTGCTCAGCAGAAACCGCGGTTCCTCCGCAATAGTGGCAATTTGCCGTGGCCTCTCGCCCATTCCTATTTATGTACTCACCGAAGCAACCGTGCCCAGTCAGGATCTGAGTGAGTCTGTAGGAGATGCGCACCCTTCTTTTCAGCCAGGCTTCGAAGTGCGGCAGGACGGCTTCGACAATGCGCTTGCACGAAAATTGCGACTGCTGTAGCCACTCGCGTTACCCGTCGAACGCGTGTCGCCGTTCGTGCCGTCTCAGTCTTACTGCAACGATCCCTGGCACGCTATTGCCACTTTGGCGTATGTCGCGAAACCGGTTTAGACTCTCGCGTCCATCTGTCAGGATTATGTCCAGTGGTGGAAAGCGCGGCAGGAGAGTTGCCGCCTCGAAGGATATCGTTCGATATTCCGTGCTATGCGAATGGCCATATTCCGCAGACAATTAATTTTTGTCTTGCAGCGAAGGACACCTGACAGTCTATTTGACCACACCGGTGTCCCATATAGGACCTTCGATCGCATGACACCCGCGTAGAGGCCGCGAACTTCTTCCTGAGGGACCCCGAGGACCAGGCGCTCGAAGTGCTCTTCGAAGCCCCACCGATTGTCCAGAATTAGGCCAAGATACTTTGTGTTGACCCACCTGGACTTGTGCATCTCCAACTGTCACTGATAAGCCTGGGTGGCTCTCTGGCCCTCGGCAGTTTGTGAAACCAGAGCGCCTCAGTTTTGTGAGGCGCTATCTCCAAACCCAGCTCGCGGATCGAAGCCAAAGAGTATGTAATGGTGTGTTTACATGTGGGCCCAGCCTCGGCCAATCGCCATCGCTAGCAATTGGCCGAGGCTGGGCCCACATGTAAACGCATCACAAAGACTTCCAAACAAAAAAAAACGATGTATAAAACGTGCCTCCTCGATCAATACCAACTTAACAGAATTACAGAACTATGGCGGAGTACATACTGCCAACATAATGACATTACTAGTGATGTACTGGGTTGTGCGAAAACTTACCGATATCGGCAATTTTTCTTAACCTTCTCAAAGGCAATCGAAAGCCGGCGTTTACGCGTGACGTCATCGCGCCATCGGGAATACTTTTATTTTCAGGAAAAAAAATTGAAGCTCAGATTGTTTTATATACAGGGTGTTTAGTGCATCGTGTGCCAAATTGAAATGGTTGACGGAAGGGGTCATCTTCTACCCTTTCAGACACCTAAACACTTCTCATGCCCTGTGGATTTTTTTTGTCGACTTTTAATTGTTTTATGAATAATGCAATATTATATTCAAATAAAAATTTAAAAAAAATTATGTATAAGGCGTAGACTCTAAATTTTAATTTTATTTAGACGTTTTGTGTTAGGGTACTTTTAAATTTAAAATTAGTGTAACGTCACTAATTTCTCGTGGCACATCACTAGTAACAGGATAAACTAGAGATTTTTTGAGGAAGTTGGAAGATTCCGGTCGCAGTTGGGTTTTTTTTATAGCCAAGTAAATAGCTGTAACATGGACAGCTTTAAGTCCAAAACTTTGAAAGTAAATTAAAAAAATAAAAACTAGATAGCTTAAATCACTAATTTTAAGTTTAAAAGTACTCTAATACAATACACATCTAAATAAAATTAAAATTCAGTCTACGCCTCATTTTTTTTTTTTTCATTTGTATTTGAATAAAAATTTGGGTGTCATTTTCATAAAACAATAAAAAGTCGATGTAAAAAATCCACAGGGCGTGAAAAGTGTTTAGGGGTCTGAAAGGATAGCAGATGACCCCTCCCGTCGACCATTTCAATTTGGCACACGATGCATCAATCACCCTGTATATTTATTCAACGACTTAAATTTACCCCCTGTATATTTATTCAACGACTTAAATTTACCCCTACTATTTATTTATTTGGTAAGTTAAGGAAAACAAACGGTTACACAAAAATGGCAATAAATAATAACTTGAGTCAACAACAAGTTTTTAGTGACTAACACATTTAACTCATCTCAAAAACTACTGAACCGATTTGAATGAAACTTGCACTAATGATTGCACTTTTCAAGACAGGTGATGTTATATTTTCTATCTTATAAACTTTCTGTTGGAGGTTTTTATAATAGTTTGATTTAAGTTTCATAATCAACTTTCGCTTCCGACGTGTCATTGGGACAGTTTTTCTCGCTTGATGTGTTCTTGGTGACACTAATGGTACTGAAACATAAAGAAAATCGGTGTTAAAAATCAAGTTATTAAGTGCTTGCAATCTTAAATAAAATGTATACAATACTCACTAGGACTACAAAATCTTCTTTTGACCTAAAAATATAGGTCCTAAAACTAAAATATTTTTGATGGTGCAATTAATCGTGGTTCGGAATTGCAATGTTTGATAGTGGACCGCCCGATCTAGGTTAATTTACAATTAAAAAGTGTCAGAATGGTCTATCATTGATTTCATAATTGTTCATTTTGACGAGTTTGGTAATCTACTAATGTAATGGCGTCATTGACTTTCCAATGGTTAAACACTGACACTACATTACGAATGATAATCTCGTACATAATGACAAATGAATGTTTGACGTATGCGTCCTTTGATCAGTGGCCTACCATTAGAACGTCATTGTGAAGTCATTGTTTTTAATTTGTTACGAGACAGCTCGATATTGTCTTTCTACCACAACACCATTGACCGAACAATGATCGACCATTACGTATTAGCAGACTACAAACTTTTAGCAAAATGACAATGGGATCGTGTTGAAATGACAAATTTATAATAATAGCAGATTTGGGCCCTAGTTTCATTGCGACAGTAAAATTTAAAGTTAGAGTAAAACTATTATAAAAAAATATTTTCTATTTTAATAAATAATTATGAAAATAACTTAAATATACACTAATACCTAAAACCATGTTTATGAAATTCTACAAAAATAAACATTAACGTTAATCTAATAATAATGTTATCTGATCCCATTTTTATCTGATTCATTTCAATTGGCGCATAGACTAAATCTTCTTTCCCTATCGCTTTGACCAATTGTTTACACCTAAAAATTGGGTGAAGAGTTATTTTTACTCATAAATTACATAAGTATGTATTATAAAATGTTATTAATAACTTTGAAAAGCGACATTTTTTTAATTAATATATTTTAAGAGTTCTATCAACTTGTTATAACATTACATGCAAGGAAATTTATCATGATAAACATACTAATTGAGAAAACATTAATTTCACTTCCTTATATCATTATCATCATCAGCTTAAGCTTATAGTGTCCTCTGCTCAACATCGGCCTCTCCGGTAATTTCTAAACTAAACGTCGATGTCGATAAATCCTGGTTAATTACCCAACACTACGTATGTTTTGTATTCGAGTCTCTTTTTCTGTAAAGGCCTGCGCACACCTGAGACAAGACTATCTTCTTTAGAATTACATATCTATGCTTTAGACAGACTTGTCTATGACGTCGCAGACTTGTCTGCGACAAGACTGTTTTGTTTACGACACAGCGTACACCATCAAGACTAGAGATGTTACGGAGTTCCGGCTTCGGCTCCGATATACCAAAAATTTCGGTTGATTTCACACCTCCGATTTCGGCTTCGGTTCTGATTGATTTGAAGCAGAGGTTATACCGGATCATCGGCCGAGATGCTCGCCGCGCGGTACCTAGGCACGTACCGCGCGGCGAGCACAAACTGGTTTGTACTTGTCGCAAAACACCCAACGCGATTTGCGCGAATTTACGTTCATTCGTTGTTGTATTGTTATCGGTAAGGATCAAAGCAGTGTGTTATGGTTTGCCAGAAGAATGTGATTGTGTTTTACAGTGTCACTGGTTTTTTTTTTTTTTTTAAGGTGGGAAAATCATCTAATGACAAATCTCGCTCTTGGGTGGAGCGAGAGATAGTGTCAGACTTTTACTGACTAAAAACCCACTCCTGTTCCCTCTTTGCCTTCATCCCGGGGCCCCGGGCTTCGCTTTCACACTACCCGTGGCCCCAGTAGGCTTCGACCCTGCCGGGCCCCTACGATTTGCTGACATCACCCTGAGGCGCGCGTGGAACAATACGCGCCGTCGACGGCTTGGGCTCGGTCCGGACAGTTACCGGACGGTCGGACGGCGAGCCACCCATTGCTCGCCGTCCGCAAGCCTGCGCCTACGGTGGCCGGAAATCGGGATCGGAATCCCGGCGGCGGTTGGGGCGTGAGGACCGTTGCTGTTGCCTCACGCGATCGGCCGCCTCCTTTGCTAGCATTACTGCTTCGCAGAAGGAGGCGACCGCCTGCCACTCCTCCTCACTCCGGACCATGGCCTGTACCAATGCCCGGCGCGAGAGATCACTGCCGCCGATCGCCCCCACGAGGACACGGCGTTGCTCTGCCCAAGCGGGGCACACCTCCACCGTATGCTCCACCGTGTCCTCCGGGCGTTCCACACAGTGGCGACACCCGGGCGTGTCTTCCGCACGAATTCGGTGCAGGAACCTCCCGAACTTACCATGTCCGGTGAGGATCTGCGTCATGCGGTAGGTAAGGACGCCATGTGGTCTCTCCAGCCATTCCTCAAAGAGGGGAATTACCGCCATAATTGTGGCGTGTCCAGCACTGGGTTGCGATAGTCGCTGTCGCCATTCCACCATGATATCCCGCCGGAGTTCTTCCCGCCATGCCGCAACTTGGCGCGGCAGCGGAGTTTCGCCCCGGCGTTGCATCTCCACGCGCAGATCGTGCATGCGTGCAAGGACTGTTGCCTCCAGATACCATGGTGGCTGGCCAGCAAGGAGGCTCGCCGCTTCGCGAGAAACCGTGCGATATCCCCGCACCATTCGGATGGCCATGACCCTCTGGCATGCGTTCAGCTTGGCCGCCGGTCGTTTTCGCAGCGACGGCGCCCATACCGGCGCCCCATAAAGGGCCATGGACCTAACGATTCCTGCGTAGAGCCTCCGGCAGGAGGCGTCTGGACCCCCTAGGTTAGGCAGAAGCCGCTTAAGGGCAGCCCCATTCCGATCCAGTTTGGGAGCCAGACGTCGGAAGTGCTCTTCGAAATTCCATCGGCTGTCGAGGACGAGTCCCAGGTACTTCATCGTCGACCCGACGCCGATATGAACTCCTCCTACCGTTATTTGGGAACCCGGTGGTGGCGCATTCCGAGGGCGTTATTTGGGAACCCGGTGGTGGCGCAACAGTGTCACTGGTACGATATTATTAGACAATGAAGCCGAAAGTAAGTGCAATATGGAAATACTTTGTTGATATTGACGTGAGTTCAGCTAAGTGCAAAATATGCGAGAAGACATAATTGAAGGAAAGGAAGTACGACTTTTAATTAAGTTAAGTTACTTTTTATTTGTGTGTACTAAGTACTTTCCACTTCTATTAAATTGTAGATAGGCGAAATTAACAATGTTACAAAATATTGTCCATTTTAGGCGTGTAACAATTTCAATTGTCCAATTATATAGGTGTCAGTGTTCATTTGGTGTCCGTCAGAGTGTAACCCATACCTCTCTTGTAATGTTATCAGGTTTGTATTTTCTGACTGTGTATTTTTTCGAATCGATATTATAGAACAGAATAATTATAACATTGTTTTATTCATTTATCTGACCCAGCCTTAACACAGGTTCTCATTTTTGTCCCCTACACTCCATCCATATTTCACCTCCGGTTCCGATTTCGGTTTCGGTTCCGGTAAAACAAATTTCAAATCTCCGGTTTCGACTTCGGTTCCGATAAGATCACCTCCATAACATCCCCAATCAAGGCAAAACAGTCTAGTGGCTTACGGCCAGTGTTGCCAACGGTTTAGAACTATCGGTTTTAGTGGAAAATCCACTAGATTTTCCACTAAAACCGATAGTACCCCCCATTTAGTTGCAAAATATTGGTTTCAGTGGCTAGAGGATTTTTCTAGCGCTTTAGTAAAATTCAATTTCTTACTAAAAATGCGATCACTCGGGTGTAAATCAGCACCATAGAATCCATAATTATCAATCTGATACCGACGATGATGGTGCAAACAAAAATGATTCGTCTGAAGACGAATGAATACATAGCTGTTATTGAATAATTTGTATGTCAATTTACCCACAAATGGTATTTTGATTAACTGATTGTTAATTTTTATCACTTATTATTAAAGGAAACTAATAACCTATACGCCCAATTATTTTATTGCGTACAACACAATTTTTTTTAGTGGGAAATTTTGCGATATCGTGTGGGATTTTTTTTTTAGTTTTCTGGTTATTTTAAAAGTTGACTCTAGTGGTAAGTTAGTGTAACTGTTGGCAACATTGGATGTCTTAAAAGTCTTGTCGCAGACAAGTCTGCGACGTCGTAGACAAGACTGTCTTAGACAGTCTTGTCTCAAGTGTGCCATAACAATACTTGAACGTTAATTGTCTTAATATGCAATTAACGTTCAAGTATTGTTATGCTTACCGTTCTACATCTAATGGAGATCTCGTCATAAAAAGAAGTTTGTAATCATCAACTCGGCATGATCTAATACCACAAATTTCTCACGTTACTCTTCTCATATTGATATATAGAAATACTCAACGATAAATAGAAAACAAATTTCTTTTCACAAAATTATTATTAATGTACTTTAAATCAATAAATATAAACGGAAATCTATCTTATGAAAACCATAACAAACCAACTGTCAAACTTTAGTAGTGACCATAGTAGTGACAGTCAAAATCCTCTAGGATATTAGTATTCTGTGGTCAAAATGGCGGTCGGTGTAATGCAACTATGTGTAGAAGAGTCATAGGCCGATATAGACCCAGTTTTCAATGTTCTTTTTAAAAAGGACGTACGTTTCATACGTCGGTTTTTTGTATGGGAGTTTCTTATTTCGCCAGACTGATCGAAGCCACGATTCTTGCTACTCCAACACCAAACTCAGAAGGTTGGATGATCTCATCGAATGTATCCCCATCGGCTAACAACACCAAGATATCGTCTGCATAGCAAACGATATTTACGGCATGTTCACGACTTCGGTCTTAGCGGCGAGCGGCGCGGCGCGGCGGGCGTGGCGATGGCGGCAAGCGGGGCGTTTTGCACGCCACGTACCCTCGATAGCACTATTTCTTATTCTGTAGTAGCAGTTAGCGGCAGCGGCCCGAGGTGGACGTATTTAGGTAGTCAGAACGTGCTCAAAATCATGGCACCTTCCCTAGGTAGGTACTATATTTTTGTTCTATCAATTAAAATTAAACTTACCATCATTATTCCGGAAAACATTTTTTAATTTCTTCCCAAAACTTTTTTATACTTGATACTTAATGTTTTTTTTTACATCTATCTTGGGGAATCTTTTTATCCATAAAAGTGGTCGATTTCAATTTTCCGTGGTAACCACCACCAAATTTTCAATTTTTTTTTGTTTTTATTTTCGCTGCCTGAGTATGTCACTCCTACACCGCTGTTTCGTGGCGTCGCACTCAGTTGCTTGTACGTTTTTGTTCCCGCCGCACATCGCACCGCGGGCCGCTGCAGCGCTGTAGCGATTCGCTCTGAGATAACCGCGCGCGTTTTCGCTGAGCGGTGACACGCGGCATGCTCCAAATATTTTTGTACTTTTGATCTTACCAAGGTCATGAACTGGCCATGTTACGCTTATGGGGAGGTCGACACGTAGGACCACATCGTATGCAAGGTCGTACAAGAGGGTTTTCAGTGCCTAGTGCGAGTTTGTTTTACGTTAGTTACGCGATCGACACTTTTAGGACGTACGGCGGCCCGCCGATTGACTCGCTCAAAGTTAATCAATCAGAGAGCCTAACGCGATAAACGTTTCGATCACGTACCTAATTATGAAAACTCACACTCAACGCACAGATTTTCATAGCCTGGCAACTACATTCCCTATTCGATATTGAAAATTTTCCTGTTTTGTCTTTGATATCGAAGATCTAAAAGTACTAGAACCGTCTGCTAAAAGAATCATCACAGGCTTCGTGTATTAGAGATTGGTTAGTACAAACATTACAGTGCATAATTATCTTGAAAACTGCTGTAAGTTCTGACTTTGATAAAACCTTCATTGTTCCCAAAGTTGTCAAATTCCCATTCTTTTAATTTTGAGGCTTCCTTTTAGAAGCCCACATAGGTATGTACCACATAGGTAATAGCAGTCAGGACCACTACACGAGTGGCCAGGAATCGTCCTGTACCTCTTTTGCTCGCATTAACGCTTCGCAGGAGGTAGCCGCTTTCCATTGCCTCTCGTTCCGGACCATGGCCTGCACCAGGGCTACGTACGAAAAGTCACCACTACCGATCGCATCCACGAGTACACGGCAGTGCGCCGCCCAAGCGGGGCAGACTGCCTCCACGTATTTCGGGCGGTTCGCACAATATAGCAATGGTGAATCCCGTGAGTTTTTCCTCCTGGATCGGAAACAGGAATATCCCATGTTTATTTTTCTTTACCAACCACGCAGTCACCGCGTTTCTTTAAGTTGAAATGTTGAGGTATTTATTTTTACATCAACTGGTCAATGCGAACACGTGTTTTTAATTTACTGTCAGATTGGGTCAAGGAGCCAAGTGACAACGATGACGTCACTATTTTCTTAACGCGAATAGGCTATAGGTACAATACAACGCCGTAGTATGATAAATAATGTATCAATGCGTTTGTGTCGCCAAATAAAACAAATTGATGTGGTTTTAACATTTTATTCAAAATCGTACCACAATTACATATCCAGTTCTTCATTTCTTCCTTTTGTGTCATCGTTTATCTTCTAATTTTAGACTCGTTCGACCGTCTAGTAAACACGTGTTAAGGCAATCAGATATATTATTACACATAAATGTAGAGCACAATACTTAAAGTATTGCATCCATCGTATCAAAGCGGGCAAAAGAATGTTACATTAAAACGCTGCCACATTATCAGCAGCGAAAATTTCAAGTGGATACCTACTCAATCCCACTTCGCCGTTGGCAACACTTTAGCCTCGAACTAGCCCAGTGTAGTATTATGTAGCTTCAGTTGAAGTTAAGCTTATACTGAATTTGTTGCTAACGACGTGCGGCCTATTTCACTTTCTGTAGAAAAGTATATAATAAGCCGTAGGTACATGTTCACAATTATTGTGCAACCAGCTGTTAGCACAATCCAATATTGATACCGGATCGAAACAATACGATTGCATCGTTTCTGCTGCTCTTTTGCGACAACCTACCACGTTAGTAATTTAGTCGTGCGTTTATAATAATCAAGCCATATTTATTATTTCGTTATAACATAAGAAAATAAAGTGGTGGTATCGATAAATTTCCTGTTAAAACCAAATTTTACGTTTATATATGTACAAAAATACTATTAAAAAGGATATTGTTTAGTGTCTCTCGGCTCCTCGTGTGAACGATCTCGGAAGGGCGACTTCTCCTGTGAATTTTTTTTTATTAATTTGAAATGAAAATTATCAATAAAATGTACTGCATATAAATATCAGGTAAAAAGCAACTAAAAAAAAAAAAATCGCCTTACGTAATAAAAAGAATTACTACACAGTCAATTTATTTAATCAGGGTGTCCACTGCTAAAGTTAAATAAAAAACCTTACTTTTACCAGACTCTCCCCTCCCTGACCTGATTATTAAATTTCCTTGACTGATTTTACCATTTTAAAGCAGAGCTATATTCAAACACCACGAAAATTACACCGATGATGAACATGTAACATTTCCATTGGTCATCTTTGATTTTGATTAAGTTTAAAACCCACTTTCGTTCATTGCGGTTCATCCTATCCGTCTACCCCACAAAGGTAAATGTGAAGTTACAGTAGTAACTAGTTTTCATCAAATAATAAATATTATTATGATTCACTAAGGTAAAATGAGGTGCATTGTAATTTATTGCACGGGAAGTAATTTTCTATGGAACTATTATGGAACTTTAACTTAGGGGCCATTCATTTATTACGTAAGATGATTTAGGCGGAGGGGAGTCGACCATGTCTTATTTTTTCTTAAAAGGAGAGGGGAGGGATCTTGATAGTTCTTACGTTAAGATTTGAAAAAGCGCGGACAACAGCACTAGTGCGGACGTGCGCTCAGATGCGCATAGGTAAATTATTTCCATGGCAACATCAATGCGCCTTCCCGCTAGTGAACTTTTTTTTTACAAAGTCCCAAGCTAAGCAGAGCTTGTGTTATGAGTACTAGACAAATGATAAACATACTTAAATATTTCTAAATACATACATATTATAGATAAATTACACCCAGACACAGAACAAATGATTGTGCTCATCACACAAACATTTTTCCTGGGTGAGAATCGAACCCACGGCCTCCGGAATAGCAGTCAGCGCCACTAACCACTAGACCAACAGGCCAGTCCAACTAGACGTTACTTGTTTGCGTAAATGACAAACGTAATTGTAAACGTTCCTAGAAATTGTTACTTTAAAATAAACATCAAAACCTACCAAACGTATATTTATTTACCTTTAAATTCTAACATAATAAATATTAAACAAAGGGTAAAGGTTAAAAACCAGTAAAAATCGTCTTACGTAATAAATGAATGACCCCTTATACAGGCAGATACATTTTGTAAGTCGACTATAATATTACTTAGCTGGGATTGTTTTCGTTTATACTATGTTGTCTTCTATGGTGAATAGTTTTCATATATTAAGAAACAACAGTTTCGTATGTAGGGGGATATGAGCAATAAAAAATAACACAAGTTTATATTTTGCAAATGGTAACTTCCTAAACCAAATACGTAAATAAATTACTCTACAGGCCCCACACAATGATAAAGACAAGTAAAAAATAAAGAAAACAGATGAACGTAACTATTGTTATTCTACGGAACCTTAAAAAGTTGTAATGTAATTATGACCAAAAACAATGCCATAATGATGATTTAATCACTGCAAATCTGGGTGAAAATATTTAGTCTGGATTATTATGACTAAAGCATGAAATATATCTCTCATTTTACAAGCACTAGGAAATAGTGGAAAGCGAACAATATAGTCTTAATTTTTCCTGAATTTCCAAGTTTGCCCTCGATTTCACTGACATTACCTGATCACCTTGAGCTTTCTTGACTGTTCTTTGACTTTCCCTGACTTTCTAAAAAGTGGATAACCTGATTACCCTGCTATTTCATTGGTGTCTCATGAACTGTCTTTTTAATTAATTATTTCCACTGTTTTTTTTTTTTAATATTTCATAAATAAGTTCTTATTATTTTATATTTATTTTTGGTTAAATTTAAACTTTAATTTTAAGTAGTCAATTAATTTTCTTACCCTTTTATGATATTTTTCATAATGATGATCTTCTTGTTGTGAACCATTTTGATGGCTTCCCATTTTGATAACTGCTAAAAAACAGATTTTTTAATTCAATTAATATCACATTTTTTTTTAGATACTTTTAATTAATGTGTATTTCCTAACAGTAATGACACGGAATAAAAATATAAAAAAAGAAGCTGAATACAAAGTAAAAAGTGACTGTGAGTAAAGACAAATTTCCTTTTTCTATTAGCTTATTTTTCATGTTTTTTTGCCATTCTCGTTTTGACTCCATTTTTTTTATGCGTAAAAATACGGACGCTAGCCGTGGTATTTAAAATACGATCAGGCTAATGGCTAAGGCGTTATGGAGACACTGCAAACATCCAACGAAATTGTCCTGGTACAAAATCCATAATATTATTATTATTTTTATGCATTTATACATCTCAGGACGCTGAGATCCTGGACCTTTGGAAGGCATACGAGGGGCCGAAGCCAACTCGCAGAGGCCCTTTAGATAATTTTAATAGAACGTGATACCAACCGACGATTATCCCTGTTCGCACTATGCTAGTGCACCCAAGGACAACCCCCGGTTGGTGAAAAACTATTGCGACATAGGCAAACAAAGATGATAGGGCTATGGTTTTTGGAGTTTAAATTGGTAACCTGGAACTATGTTAAGACTATGGCTGAACAATGTTATAAATATCCATCGATAAAAAGGCAGGCGGGATGACTTGGACACTCAATAAATAGGTCCCCAAAAACGGTTGCTAGCACCAAGTGACGTAGCAACAAGAGATGTTGCCCTCTTCCTGAGGTGCTTGAGGAGTTAATTATTATTATTATTGATTATTATAATATTAGTCCTGAATTCGGACGCCACCAGGCCATATTGAAAATCCATTTTTGCCTTCTCATTTAAATGCAATTACTTAAACAAGTCATTAAAGGAAACAGTGCGCTACCCCGATACTAATTACAAACTACTCATATTTTTAAACACACTATATGAGTTAAATTATCAATTGAATGAATGCTAAACTATTTAAATGTTGCTGACCCTATGGTAATGGTATTTTTATAATTAGAAAGTGTTATAGAAATAACATTTTGATCCACCACATGTCAAAAACTTTTGTACCTATAAGTCTGTAAAATATTTCACAAATTAATCAATTTTCTCGATAGCAAACTTTTAAGCATTAACATACATTTATTTGTTTATAAATCTCTAGGTTTGAATAATGATATTAAAAAAAATTGGACTATTATTTTAGCAAGATTTATCAAAATGCTTGCACATAAGATTCAAATTCGCTAATTGCTCAAGTGGGTTTTATTACAATTAAAGTGAATTTATTTTGACATTTATAATGAATTTAGTCCTGACAATTGAAAAAATGTATTTTGACATTTAATGAAATTATGACATTTACTATTTTTATCTACTATATTAGTGACATTTGTATTTCATTTAATTTGAGTTGTATATCTGATTTTTTTTCTCAAATTATAACTTTGTTCTCTTAAAATTGTGCTTCTACCTACTTACCTTTATGAAATTGCTGTGCCTGACATCTGTCCATGTGCACTTGTTGTAACTATTTTTAAGATCACACATGATATAAAGCAATAATGAATTGAATTGATATTTTAGTATGCATCTACCCCACGAAGATAATTGTGAAGTGGGGTTTTAGTCAGTAAAACTCAGACACTATCTCCCGCTCCGCCCAAGAGGATGTCATTAGATGAATTTCCCACTCGAAAAAAAAAACCAGCCAATCGCTCAAGCACTGTGCCAACCGTGCCATGGTCATACTATTCGAGTACTAGTTAAACAAACTTGAAATAAAATTTACATTCTTTCATGGTTTCGTACGGTTTTTATTTTAAGCAATGTTTTGTTTCCATAAATATTGATATTACTATAATAATGCTTATTTGAAATGCTAAAATAATTATGTGTGCATACATACTTCTTGTTAATAGCATTATTCGCCTAAAAATCTACATTGCCATTTAAATGACTAAGTCAGCCACAATTAACGAGCGTCTGAACGATACTATAAAAAACACCACTGTTATCATCCATGAAAGTAGAGATTTCGATCCAGACGCCTTTTTCAAATCCTGGGAGATCCCGGGATTGCGTTGATAATGAAAAGTGGTAATAAAAAATTAATGAAGCACGTCAAAATCAGTTTTTATTTGTCTTTTGTCAATAATAAGAAGTTGAAGTATACTTAAACTTCTTCTAAAATTGACTACTAGTTAGTCAATTTTAGCAGAAGCTTTTCTATAAATGATTTACAAAACTAACAATTAAACTTTCAACTTAGTAGTGTAATAACACTTAAGTGGTTTCATCTGCGAGCAAGCTTTTAAATTTGTTGCACATTTGTTTAAACAGAGGCTGAAAAAACACATTTTAAATCTAAATTCAATTTCGAAATTTATTTCACATAGGCCATGTAGGCCTATGTAAAATAAATTATACCACTTATAAAACGTCAGATTAGAAGCTAGTACATACTCGATGGAAAATGAAGGAATCTTCATTAAGTTTTTATTAGTCTCTTCTAAATTATAGCAGCTACCCAAATAATCTGTTTTAATTTTTTGTTTCCATCTTGCTTGGACTTTAAAACGAATCCTTTACATCATCACTGTCACTATCTAAACATGACACGTCGTCGATGATATTTTATGCGGTTCGAAAAATTTCTTTAATCTAGAAGCCAAAGTTGTCGCTCAATTGTTGTTAAACAAAACTTAAAAAAATATATTAGTACCGATAATCCCGGGATCCCGAGATACGGAAAACCGGGATAAAATCTTCTTCATGTTAACTACTTTCTAGGTGGAGATAACAGTGGCTAAGATAGTATCATTCAGACGTTAACTGGGTAGTTATAAAAAAACATAACCACGAAGGCGAACCACGGACAGGTTCGCCTACGATTTTTTGAAAATGACATAGCTTGTTGTCATTTTCCCGTTGCTTAATTATAAAATGAAAAAATCTTGACTTGTAATTTCTCAATATTGTGAATTTATAGTATATCTTAAATCTTCGTTACTCAATTCAAATGGATTCCCACGATAACAATGTCTGTAAGATTGCCAAGATGTTTGCAACATATCCAAACTTCCAAATCGATTATATCAATCGTATTATTTTTTATCAATTTTCATATGGAATAACACACAATAATAATCAAATACAAAGCTAACCAACCTTAATTATATTAATACCGAAGTTAGAATACAGTTAAACTAGAGGTCTCTGTGGACTCTATAGATAGTTCAGTAACTAGAGGTAAACTTTATCATTATTTCGTCATGGTTTTAGATAGTAACAAGTAGAAAAAGTAAAATACAAGAATGAAGCTGACAGAAGCTTATCGTTGTTTGTTCAATTTTTTTTTATAAAAGCTATGCCAAGTTAGAAGTTTAAAAAAAAAACAATAGAACGCACCTTTTTGTTCATCACGCCGCCTCTTCTGCTCCAAGATTACAGACTCTTCCGCTCTATCCTAGTTAATAAGAATTATATTAAATTTAGTCAAGTATGATAAAACGATCCAAATTAAAAGAATTTAGTCTTGCAATACCTACTAGCCTATTTATATCCACCCTCCATAATCGAAATAAGTAAAATGTATAACAGCTAAAGAACTTTATATCAGAGTGGTGTTTGATACCAATGAACCATACTTAATTTTCAGAAGACAGTGCAGTTTCAGTTCATGTGGCTTAAACGTCCGTATCGATACAATAAAATTCATTTTAAAACTCTCAATCTTTATGTCATAGTTGAGACTTACAAAACGTGTTGACTGAATTCGGTCGTTATTTAGTTAAAACGCATTATTTCATAAATAAAAATACGAAACGTTTTATCTAGTCAAACTTTGTATGTGCGTATGTTTCTTTCACACTCAAACGGCTTAACGGATTTGGATGAAATTCGGCACACGGATAGATTATGTCCTTAAATAGAACATAAGATACTTTTTATCCCGTGAGGAAATTTTCTATTTGCACACGAGCGAAAACGCTTGCAGAAGCTAGTTATGTATAAGTACCTTTTTTAATGTGGGGAAATCCTCATGGATACTCTCCGTCTGGGGAAAATAAAGTGTTATATCGGACTCCGACCGACTAAATCCCACAGTACCTACTGCTACTATGAGTTGTGAGCAAGGAATACAATTAAATTCACGCGCACCTCCGACTGATATCGGCCACGGAGCAACTACAAAGAGGAGACGGCCTAAACAACTGTGCACTGTGATTCTCAACTAGATCCTGACGTCATCACGGTGTGCGTGGCTTAAGTTAGTGTATTGTTGGCGTTCGTCCTGTGCACAACTTTGTAAACGTACCCATTTTACAGCATAATTCGCGATAGAAGAAAAAATGAATGAAAAGTTGTGTTTTATCTTGTAAAAACTACTCGAATAGACGTTCTGATGCTATGTATGGCATCACATTTCATTTGTAAGTTATTTTATGTGTAATTTATTAAAATAGTTCTAGAAAAATCTCTTATCATCCGTTTTGAAATATAATTGTACCCGACATTAGATGGCGACACTGTGTCATTGGAACTAAATATATTTAGGTTCGTAGAGAGCAGTCGTAATATATTTTAATAATCATATCGTTATCGCACTGAAATTCGTTCAACATTAATTCCTAAAGATCCTTTAATCGCCAAAATATTATTCTAGTTTTTATATCATTTTGTAAACAGGCCGCCATCTATCGTCAACTATGAATAAAAAACACAGGCACACACAGACAGGGCAGTAATTAGAAGCAAATTATTTTACCGAATGACCCGCGGCTGTTTCATTTTAAACATTAAATACGCTGGACATAAAATCATGCTGCTTTTAATTTAGTTTGGTTTTACAAATTTATTTAATGGTTTCGGATAGACTGCCACATAAACGGGAGAAGGTGTTTTTTTTTACTCTAAAAGGACAAGCCTTTAAAAAAGAAAAAAAGAACAATGTCGAATGATCTTCATTCGTCATTAATCAAAAAATAATATTACTATTACAATAAAAAAAATAAAGATCAAGATGATTCGCAAAATTAAACTAAAAAGAACACAGAACTCCCTGTTAATTCTGAGTACGACCCTGTTGCATCTTGCACTCAGTGACATCTAGTGTGAGATAGTTACGCAACTACAAAATAAAATCGACAGAACGAACGAGTAGTTTTGCTACTAACTAGCAGATGGCAAATAAAGAAATGAGCGGAGCCTAACACCCCCGCACCCCGCAAAGTGTCACGCGTTGTTTCTTAGGGAAATCTAATTATAACATCTCCTCTTTGTACTTGCTCCGTGATATCGGCCCACCATTATTATTAGGCCGATTTTCACCTGGTGAGGCCGATCCAACGAAAGCACATTATTTCCATTAAGGTGCGCATGGAACAACTGCAATCTGCACATTTATAGTAATTTTAAATAATTGTTCATATTTTAAGTTGTTGTATCTGGAGTATTTCTTAAAAATTCTTGATTTTAAAAGTGGTTATGACCAATAAACAGTTTTGACTATGACATACATAAATCAATACCAATCACCACGAGTATGACGGAGCATCACTTTAGAACAGCTCGACCGATGCTTCATTTTTTTTGTTGTTGAAAGTAGTCAGGACAATAAACGAGTTTTTTTTTAAACCCAGCGATAATTAAATTGTAAAAAGGCGAAGCAGGACAAGTGACTAATAAAAACAAAAGTTTACATTTCACGGCGCTGCTCCATTTCTGAATGTGAGTCGCACTTGAGAATTTCGGCATTATTATTTGTGATTCGGCTTTGCGACTAATTTCAAAATTAAGAGATTCATAATTATATTCAAATCTAGTTGGATTAATATCGTCCGAATATTTGGTTTGACTTAAATTATTAAAACTTACCCTTTTGCGATTCATCTTACGCTCTTTACGTTCATCGCCCCTCAATTTAGGCTTTCGTTTTTCCTTTTCTGGTGAACGTTCCTCTATTTCTTTGCTACCCTGCTTTGCAGAAAATAAATATGAATATTTGACACAATTCGCAATATTTAAAAAAAATGCACAACTATAATTGAAATTACTTTAGTAAGCCAAAATTATATTTCCTTAAACCCAAAATAATAGTCAAAAGGGACTATGAATAAAGAAAAATCTTCCATTTTTGTTATTGTATTCTTCATGTTTTTCATCATATCTATTTTCACTCTAATTTTTGACAGTAATTTATTTATTTATCAGTCTTGATGATGAAGTTCTGTTTGTAACACGTAGCAGGTTCATTTTGAATTACGTGATATCCGTTAAGTCAGTTTTACTAGATGTGATTTTTATATCTTCCCATGGTTTGTTCAATATGATGAAAATCAATAAACAGTCATTTACAGCCACCAGTCGTTTTTGAAGACCAGCTCCTTTGTTGAGAAAAGGTTCGGATGATCGTCATATTGTAGCTTCCAAAGATGTGATGTGATTCCAGTACAGTCCTGATTATTGTATAAATACCAGCAAATCGTCAAATTTGAATTAACGAAAGTTCTAGTTTTCATCAAATTTTCTAATAGTTTCGTCATTTGTGTGATCTTTTGGTGCTGAAATTATTATGGCGATAGATATTCCAAAGCATCTTTTCACTGGCCTTGTCAACCGGAATACAAGTGAGTAACTTTTTACTAATTGCTTCTTAGTGGTAGGATATTGTTGCTTATATTTTACATCTTGGCTTTTTTCTTGATAATATTGATCAGTCGTGAAGATACATACTTGAGGAAGGGTTATATCTTGCAGTGAACGTCCTTTGGCAGCATGGCGATAACGACGGTCCCTCTAGATTTAACATCATGATTGTAGTTTCGGCATTTCTTTACTCACAGGACCTTTTGACTACATAGTATTTTAATAATAACTAGCCTTACCGTATTTTAGCGGACTGGGCTGAATGGACTTACGATACACACGATATTTTTCCTTTGGCATTGTATTGTAAGCAGACAATTGCGTTTATGTCTACAGAAACACGAAAACTTCTTCTTAGTTGATTTTCATAAGAGATTTTATCTTCGTCATGGTGACTTCCCAATAAAGATTTTGCTTGTTTGTTGTCCTGTTTGGTTTCAACTTGATTTATTACATAGTCCTTTCCTCAGTTCAGTGTAATTAAAGTTGTAGAAGTCGACTCCAACAGAAAATGTTTATATATGATAATATTTATACACTTATGTTGAATCTTTGGTTTCTTTTGTTTTTCACTTAAAATCAATCCTTTTTCAATAATGATGAAAGCTTGCTTTGGGAAAGTAGTTGCATTGATCACTCTTAAAAAGATAGTCTTCAATTGTACACATAAATGCAAATTACTCTTTTTATACTGCATCCGGCGATATCGTTGTTTTTAAGCGGCATTGTAATCAATGTTGATTTTTCTCAGCTTCTTATAATTTATTTTTTATATTTTATTTTGTTATTTTTTTTTGCACTTTTATTAAGTCTATAGTGTCTATTGCACTGGTTTTCACAAAGTTCCGATGATCTTGAACACTGATTTTGATTAAAATTTTAATTTAGTTGAGATCGTGCGGCACATCGTGGTCGCGGTCCAGCCCAATCCTCAGTCAGGTGCGAGCGTGATGCAAGGTCGGTTTATTACAACAATACTCACCTTGCCATTGCCGCTGGTTTCTACTTTACGTCGTTTTACATCTGTGAAATATACATACACAATAATTTAGTTTGTCTTTATAATATTTTCTCGTTTAGTTTATTTATTGTCTTAAACACCACTATTTTTTAATTAGTACAAAAAATATTTTTATTATGTTACCGTAAAATTGTAAATACCGATAAATTACAATCTTATAATAATATTATAATAATTTAAAATGTTAATGTACAAATAAACGAATTATTATGTACTATCTCGAGAGATTGTAAACTATCGAAAAATTGCGAACCTTAACAAACAACTCACGATTTAACGCATTATTTTTCGGTAGATTGCAATATATCGAAGTTAAAATGTTATGTCAAATCTATCGCACGTTAAATTGTCAACTGTCCAAAGGCTGCCCCTGATTGGTTGATCTTACAGTAGGCGGTTCTGTGTCTATAGAGTTACGAATAGGGTTCATGATTTCTCGAGCTTTTAGTTTCTCGGGTCTCGAGAATTCTCGAGGGTAATTTCTGAGGTCTTCTCGGGCTGTCGAGAACTTTTCATTTATATTTATTGTTTTATAAATCTTTTCGGTTCAAATAATGAAAAATATCGTTACCTAAATTAAAATATGTATAATAAAAAATATCTTTTATAAACTAAAAAATAAAGTGGTTATCTCTTTGAAATAAAAGTATCAAAATAATTATAAAATCTTTATACACAATCAATTTTGACAGGAACAAGGAACTAAATTAAATCAATTATCTTCTCTTGAAAAAAAATCTAAATTAAAATAACAATTATCAATATCTTAGGAACATTAGGAGCTAAAATTATCTTGTCTAGGGCAGAGGATAAGCAATGCCGCCAGTCTTTTCAACACATTTGACGTGTAAAAGTGTTTTTAAAAAACCTACTTTCAAAATAAATATCATTTTATCATTGTCAACAGCGATATGGAAAGTTTTTGACGCCATGTCGCCATGTTTTATTTTATTTTTAATTAGTTTATGGATTTTATATTATTTTTTGTTTTTTCTGTATGTAGCTAGTAGTATTTTTTAAAAGTATATTTTGTTTCTTTTTTAAAAACAACAAAATTTCTTTCATTATAAACATTAGGAACCAAAATTAGTTTCTCTTTTAAGAGGGCCTTCCTCAGTCACTCAAATATTTCACTCCAGCCAGTCAGTCACTTGAATATTTCAGTAAACTTGTTCCAGTAAAATCGTGTTTTATTTTAGAAAAAACTTCAGTTTTCGTGAAAAAAATATTCATTCAGAATTTCTATTAAATGTGAAAGGTGCAAATTCTATAGTTGTATTTTTTTATTAATTTGTGAGCACACTATGAAGGCCCAAAATTCATGCAAAATAGCAGTTTTTTCAGAGGTCTTTACTGGATTAGTCTTACATAAAGGGGTCCAAAGGAGGCCACGAGTGGACAATAGAAGCTTTTAAGACAAGACCGCTTTTAAAAAATATGTATTCACTTACTTCCAAATGAGCGCCACTACAATTAACAACAATTCGTAAATAAAAAAGCAACTTTATTAAAAAAACAATCGGTTTTATCATTTTAACCCACTCCTGTTCCTTCTTTGCCATTTTTCCAGGGACATTGACCCTGACCCTGCTGGGCCCCTACGGTTGCTGACATCTCCTTGAGGCGCGCGTGGAACACTACACGCCGTCGGCGACTTGGGCTCGGTCCGGACAGTTACCGGACGGCGAGGCACCCATCGTTCGCCGTCCGCAAGCCCGCGCCTACGGTGGCCGGAAATCGGGATCGGAATCCCGGCGGCGGTTGGGGCGTGAGGACCGTTGCCTCACGCGATCGGCCGCCTCCTTTGCTAGCATTACTGCTTGGCAGAAGGAGGCAACCGCCTGCCATTCCTCCTCGCTCCAGACCATGGCCTGTACCAAGGCCCGACGCGAGAGATCGTTGCCGCCGATCGCCCCCACGAGGACACGGCGGTGCTCTGCCCAAGTGGTGCCCCACTTGGGCAGAGCACCTCTACCGTATGCTCCACTCAGTGGCGGTACCTTCATATAAGCCTAAAAGCCATGCATGCCTTACTAAAATGCTCGATAGAGAATCAATATCAAACCCGAACTATTTAAAAGTTCGCGCGCTTTTATTCTTATCAAAATAACCCAAAGTATCTACCTATGCCACACTACTACACATCGCGATTGTTCGCGCGCAGAGTTTCGCATTCGCAGCATCTACATATAGCTATCTCGCTTACACGTACCGGCTTTTGCCGGGCTTTCAAATACTATCTCTGTCACTTTCGCACTTATAGCGATATGCCGTATAACGAGTTAGTACCTTTTGCGTCTACAAATCGATCAGTATGGAAGATTTAAGCTGGGCATTCGTATGAAGTTGCTCGCGTATGCTTAACCTTGTCACCTTGCCAACTCCGCAAAGTGTTGCCATTTTAGCGACGTTGTGAGATCTTGGAGATTTTTAACGAGTTTGGAGACGTTTTTTAAGATTTAGCAACAATAAAAACTAGCGACTTTTTAAAATAAAGAAATTAAATATTCAAGCAATATCTTAAAAATAAAAAAATTGCGACATCTAGCTAGATTTTTCATATACCTGGCGACTTTTTTTGCCTAAATGACAACTCTGCGTAAGTAGTTTCTGACACCCGTTTGTAACTCACTTCATTTTCATTTGCTTGAGTGGGAAAAGTTATTTTGTTAAAGTTTTTTGGGTGTTTTCTTAGATTTTCTCAGTGATACAATTGTTTTGGTGACTTACCTACAACAATGGAGGTAATTGTACCTTGTGAGGATTTAAAATGCGTTCTAGTTTTGATTGGCGAAGATAAGGTAAAATCATTAAATTTTGCTCAGAATAACAGTTAATTTCTTCATTAAAACCAACGCCTAATCAGTGTATTTCTCAGACTAGTAAATCGCATAAACGAAAATTTAATAGATCAATGTATAAAACTAGTTGGATTGTTGGCTGTTCGCACACTAATAAGTTGTTGTTTAAGAGGACATGATGAGTCCAAAACTTCATTAAATAGAGGCAATTTTTTAGAACTGGTCTCGTTAATTTCAAAATACGATGTCGTTTTAGATAAGCATATGCAGCATCAGGAAAGTGACAAACCGGGGCAGAGTTATTTATCTAACAAAATTCAAAACGATATTATTCATCCCGTAGCCGATGTGATGCAAACTTGCATCGATTACGAAGTTAGGCAAACAAAATTTGTTTCAATTATTATTGACGAAACCCCCGATGTTAGTCATAGAGAACAACTGTGCTTGATTCTCAGATATTATAAAAATGAAATTCATGACCGTTTTTTGGGCTTTCTTAATGTGTCGGAAAGTCGCACAGCAGACTCACTCTCTAATATTATTTTAGAATTATTGAATAGACATGATTACATCGCAAAATTAGTAGCGCAAAGCTATAACGGCGCTAGTGTAATGTCCGGTGTAAGAAATGGAGTGCAACAAAAAGTTAAAGATGTTTGTCCACAAGCAATTTACATTTGGTGTAATGTACATATTTTGGCATTAGTGTTGTCTAAATCATGCAATAGAATTCAGGAGGTCAGTTTATTTTTTTCAGCCCTTCAGGCTTTGTGTAATTTTTTTAGTAATAGTACAAAACGAGCTGCTTTTTACGATACTCATTGCAGCAAAAAACTGCCTAATGCTCCCGCAACTCGTTGGACTTACATGTCGCGAGTTGTAAACACGGTTTTTGAACAAAAAAGTAAACTTATTGAGTTGTTTTCTGATCTATGCGACAATCCACAGAACTGGGACGGGGATACGATTTTAGCTGCGGAGAATTTTGAAAACACTTTGCGATCTTTTAATTTCAATTTTTTTCTTTTTATTTTTCATCGGATATTTGAAAAAACTGACTGCTTGTACAATATTCTACAAAAATCACAAGTTGATGTCGGTTATTGTATTAATAAAATAAAGGAATTTCAGGCATGGTTACGTGCTGAATTTCAATCCGAATTTGATCAAATTTATGAGAATACGTTGCAAAATAACTCGGCTCCTCGTTTGAGACGCAACGTACGCTGTGCAAAAACGGAATACAGACGACTTTTTGTAGAAGTAATTGATAACATTAATACCGGAATTACTGACCGATATTCTGAAATTTATAAATTAAAGTTTTTCCAACTGCTCAACAACAAAAAAATTGACAATTATCACTCACATTTTCCTACAGAGGAATTAGATACATTATTTGACATTTATGCAAACTATTTCGACAAACAAACATTAAAAAGCCAATTGATTTGCTTGTATTCTAGTCCTGATCTGAAAGATCGTAATGTTTTCGAATTAATTGATGTGACAAACGGCTTTTTTCAAAGCCACCGGAGGTATGCAATTGCTGATATGTTTATTATATTCAATCTAGCACTAGCATGCCTTCAGTGAGCTTTGATTACCTCATTCACCGCACGACAAGCAAGAGTGAAATTGAAGAAAGAAAAAGATGGATGAATTCACTTTTAATTTATTGTACCTAACCAGTAGTTTATGAGAAAACTGGGATGATACATACGTAGGTACCTACTCAATCGAAAACTGAACTTTTTTTTTGAAATCGGTTAAAATTTTATTGGGCTTGCCTTATTTTGAAACCCTAGGCACGCCACTGGCTCCACCGTGTCCTCCGGGCGGTCCACACAATGGTGGCTACCGGGCGTCTCTTCTTCACGGATCCGGTGCAGGAACCTCCTGAACGTACCATGCCCGGTGAGGACCTACGTCATGCGGTAAGTAAGGACGCCGTGAGGTCTTCCCAGCCACTCCTCAAAGAGGGGACTTATCGCCATAATTAAGGCGTGCCCAGCATTGGGTTGCGACAGTCGCCGTCGCCATTCCACCATGAGATCCCGACGGAAGTCTTTCCGCCATGCCGCTACTTGGCGCGGCAGCGGAGTTTCGCCCTGGCGTTGCATCTCCATGTGCAGATCATGCATGCGTGCAAGGTCTTTTGCCTGCAAATCCCACGGTGGTTGGCCAGCAAGGAGGCTCGCTGCTTCGCGGGAAATCGTGCGGTATCCCCGCACTATCCGGATGGCCATGACCCTCTGGCTTGCGTTCAGCTTGGCCGCCAGTCGCTTTCGAAGCGACGGCGCCCATACCGGCGCCCCATAAAGGGCCATGGACCGAACGATTCCTGCATAGAGCCTCCGACAGGAATCTTTTTGACGCTAGCAGCATATTGCCAGCTTCAAAATTATTTTAAAGTATTTAGATTAATCGATTCGAATCGATCTATAAACAAATACGGCATACCCTCGGAATTTTGCTGGTAATTACTTAATATAATACAACTATCTAAAAAAAAATATATATGACAATGAAAACCAATTTGTACTAAGAAAAAAAAAATAAGAAACGCTACTAAAAAAAAAAACGAGTATATTATGTTATTTTTTTCGTGATACTGACAACACTGAATTTAATCTGAAAAGTCAGATTGTTGTTGCTTCAAAAAAGAAAGTATCAAGCGTTGAAAAAAGAGAAGTTTTTAAACTATCTCATAGTCAGAGACATCATACAGGAAAATAACCTCAAAACGTTACTTTTGTTTAAATATTTCTAAAATAGTGGCGTCAGTTTGTAAATGTTTTTAGGTATCTAACACTATTAAAATTTTAAAACAGTTAATTTTTTTAATAATATTTGATGTCCATCTTCGGCCTGGGACACCATAGAGACTGGGCAATCCCCTTAGGATTTTATATCTATAGAAACCTAGACAACAATATTTTGTGTTTCCAAATATTTACAGAAAGAAGTGTGATAACGTCGTCGTCATAATCACGTAAGAGCGGTTGTATGAAAATGTACCTCGGGAAGGACGCTCTGTTTCTGTCCGACCGAACTCGGCTAGAGTTGAAACACGTATAAACGTGCGCTGTGCCCCACCGCACCGCGGTACGCGTTTATAAGCAAAACGGTACTGTACTGTAATAGTTTTGTAACTCTATGGTAAATTAAACTTGATTATTATAATCTTGGTTTATTTTCCCAAGTTTGTATTTAGTGACTGGGCGACTAAAGGTATTAGGGTAAGTAGGGAAAGACTAGTATGAGCTGTATGGCCTTAGCCATTCTTCAACACTGAAACTTTTAATAAATATGTAAATAGATATTCTAAATTTTTCAGAAAGATTTGTAAGGTAGGAAATGTACAGGACATTAGCAATAAGATTAAATCGGCAGACAATAAAATAAAGACTGTGTGGAAAGTTATTAATAGTGAAACTGGTAGGAATAAAGTACGCAATACGGATTTTTTATTGCAGACTTCACATGGTTCCAAAAGCTCTAACATAGAAGTAGCCCAAGAGTTTGTGAATTATTTCACCGATACACCTCTTAGGACAACGGAAGCTCTAAATTCCTCCCTTGAAGCTTCAGTTGCTTTATTGAAATCAAACTTGCCAGTCTGTCCGGTTGAATTTCAATTCAAACATATAAACCCTTTGACAGTCATAAAGGCTTTCCGGCAAATAAAAGTCAAATTAACCGAAGACCTATGGGGAATGTCTGTTAAAGTATGCGCATCTATAATTGAGACCATAGCACCGTACTTAGAAGAAAGAGAGAAAAACTGTTTATTCGCGCGAAATGACGCAATCTTAAAACTAGCAAACAAACATTATCAATTAATAGGGAAGATATGCGTCACATCCACGCAATTTGTGTGTGGACCAAGGAGTTTTTCCAGATATAATGAAGTACAGTAAAGTTATACCACTTTTTAAATCCGGTGACCATTATGACACTAATAATTACAGACCTGTATCAGTATTGCCGGTTTTCAGTAAAGTGTTTGAAAAAGTTATGCTTAATCAAATGCTTTACCATTTTAACAGCAATAAAATTTTTCATGATTAGCAGTATGGTTTCACCAAAGGACGTTGTACGACTAACGCTGGTGTCACTATATTGAAACATATATTTGCAGCGTGTGAAGAAGCCCAAGATGCGATACGAATTTTTTGTGACCTCTCAAAGGCTTTTGATTGTGTTAATCACGAAACCTTGCTTTTAAAGCTAGAACATTATGGACTGGGTAAACTTGCACTCAGCTTGGTGAAATTTTATTTAATTGACAGGCAACAGCAAGTTCAGATAAACGGTGTCAATTCTCCGGGTTTGAAAATCAAAATGGGTGTACCACAAGGCTCAATATTAGGTCCTTTCCTCATTTTAGTATATATAAATGATCTACCGCATCTATTAAAAAAACAACCACATATTGTATTGTTTGCTGACGATACGTCGTTAATTTTTAAGAGCTATAGACGTTCCGCAAATCTTGATGACGTAAACAATGCTTTACAGCAAGTCCAAAACTGGTTTACTGTTAATAATTTAGTATTAAATGGAAAAAAAACTAAGTGCATAAGATTTGCTTTACCGAATGTTAAAAGTAATTACTCCGACATAGTATTGAACAAAGAGAAACTCGAATTCGTCGAGACTACGGTTTTCCTGGGGATCACGCTTGACTCGAGGCTACAATGGGGTCCTCATTTAACATCTCTGGCAGGTCGGCTTAGTTCAGCAGCATATGCTGTCAGAAAAATCCGTCAATTTACTGATGTGGATACTGCGCGACTAGTTTATTTTAGTTACTTTCATTGTATCATGTCTTACGGTATTTTGCTATGGGGACGGGCTGCAGATATAGTCTATTTTTATTCTGCAGAAAAGAGCTATCAGAGCCATATATAATCTTCGCAGACGCGATTCTCTTAGGCAATTATTTAAGGAAATAAACATCCTGACGGTCCCTTGTCAATACATTTATGAAAACATTATGTATGTTCGGAAAAATATTCATCTTTTTACTAAGATAAGTGACAGGCACAATTTTAATACTAAGAACAGGAACAAATTAGATCAACCTCGGTTCAGATTGGCTAAAGTACATAGTTCTTTCATGGGGTACTGTGTAAAATTTTATAATAAAATACCAGTTGATATTCTACAACTAAATGAGTCCAAATTTAAAGCATGCATTAAACGCACACTATGTAGACAAGCATATTATAAACTGGAGGATTATATCCTTGAAAAAAACGCTTGGCTAAATGCCGGTCCTGCTCCGCAGCCACAGCCACTTTTACCTTCAAAGTAGTTTTTATATATATATAAAAATATTGGAAGAGATACTATTCCCCTTTTTGTATTGTTGTTTTCGAAATGTTTTTTATTTTATTTGTTTATTTCAATAGAGTTTATGATAATTTATAACCTTTTTTTTTGGGAACAATAGCATTGTATAATGTAGAAGCACTTTGTTTTTCAAGTTTTGTGAATGTGAAGTACCATGAAGCATTTTTATTAGGTTACAACTTGTTTGACATTACGAGCATGGCAGTTGAGAGTTTGTCATGCCCACTCAAATGTCTCGCTGATGGTGGCACGTGTTATTGGGTCATTCAGTTCCCTTCAGAATGGTTGAGCTGAGTGGGGCTGATGCAGGCGTCATGCTCGTGAACGGGTGCCGTCAGTTGAGACTGGTCATCTCTTAGCTGCCAGTGACTTAATTCAATTTAAAAAATTTTTTAATTAGTTTTTTTTTATGTTAATTATTATTACTTATCTACATTGTGCTCACATATTAGAAGCGACAAGAAATATGTAACCAAGATTTATGTAACTCATAATATGATTTAAAAGAGTGTCCATGGAGTTTCTTGCACGTTCTTCTCCATAGAGATCTACGCTTTGGAACGTGCAATTTAGCTTCACTTGTATTTTTTTTTTTGACTGACCGATATTTTGACAATTCAAAAGTGCCTGTAATTGGTCTATTTGTACGTAATTTCAATTATGATCGGTAACTAAAACTAACTTATTTATCATTCAAACTGCACTTCTTAGATTCAGTTTTACTTCCACAACAATAGCATAATTATAAATAACTACTTCTAAAGTTATGAGTTATTTTCAACACGAAATCAATTTAAAATCATCAAAACACTGTTTACATCGACAACAAACAAATTAACGAACAAATATGGCGGCGCGCGGCACGTGACGTTAAACCAATCAGCGCGCGAGATGCGTTCCGTTCTATTCCATTTGACAGTTTAACCTCGATTTGTATTATAATCTACCGAAAAAAAATGCGTTAAATCGTGAGCTGTTTGTTAAGGTTCACAATCTTTCGATAGTTTACAATCTCTCGAGATAGATTGTTATCTAAAGGTATTTACAATTTTACGGTGACATATATACCAATAAAAGTCAATGCTTGAGTTTCATCTGATAAACTTACCTCGTTCTATATCATCGGGAACGCTGCGATGGTCGTGTGGTGGCGATACCGTTTCCAAGTATCGTTCCTCCTGAATATAAACATGCAAGTTTATTAGTAAATGAAAGTTTTTTTCACACAATTGAAATCCATACAGTCTTAGTAGATATATAATTTAAAACTGTGTTTACCCTATGCGAGCGTTCACGAGGAGATCTATCCTTAGTTCTGATTTCTTCTTTAACCCTTTCCTTAAGTGACCTAGAATAAAATAGTTTTAAAATGTAGTTTTTCTGTTTATTATAATTTAAATAAAGATACCTAAAGTTATTAAAGCTTATAATTGGTACATACGATCGTGACTCCCGTTTAGATTCCTTTTCGCGATCAACCTCTTCGCGACGTCTGTCATTGGTTCTCGATTCCTTTTTCTCAACATCTATAAAATAATAATTACGTACAGCTAGCGTCAAAAATATCGACACAAACTAAAAAAAATATCAACATTTGTTTTCCCTATTTACTAATTTTGAGGGTTCCGCAGTAAAACAATAAGGAACCCTAAAGACAAGTCAGTTCGTTTGTCCGTGGTTTAATACGAGACTCTTGGTACAAAACTTTAATTTATTAAGTGCAACACTCACCGACGGGTTGCGGTGGAGACGCAACAGTTTCCTGCTCGGCCTTGACGGGCGCGGCTTCGTCCTTGACCGCGCTCACCGGCACCGCGCCCGCTGCGCCCGCCACCTTGTGCTTGTCGCCCACCTGCACAACACGTCATATACGCAATCAGAGACCAATACTTCATAAAGTGCTGCTGCTGACAACTAGACTAGTCAACACATATTCTAATCAATAAATATAAAAATGAATAGCTTTTCGTTAGTCTCGCTAAAACTCAAAAGCGGCTGGACCGATTTGGCCAATTTTGGTTTTGAAATATTATTTATAGTCCAGGGAAGGTTTAAACGGTGTGGAAAAATGGAAGAATCACGAAAAAAAAAAAACCGAATACAACGCTATCTATAATTAAAATGTCATTATAAAATGAATTATGCTGTTCTGGTAATGCCAGTAGATGGCGTTATCTTTACTATTAGACGGTACGCAGTTCGCCGGGTCAGCTAGTTTATTATATGTTCATTTCATGTAGAATGTGACTTCAGTAATGCTAGCAAAGGCCGAGACAACGGCCGTCGCGCCTTAGCCGCCGGGATCACGATCCCGATTTCCGGCCACCGTAGGCTCGGGCTTGCGGACAGCGAGCAATGGATAGCTCGCCGTCCGACCGTCCGATAACCATCCGATCCAAGCCCAAATCGTCGACGGGGCGTTGTGTTCCATGCGCGCCTCAAGGAGATGTCAACAAACCATAGGGTCGAAGCCTACTGAGCCCATGGGTTCGCTTCTGAAAGGAAAAACCGGCCCTGAAATAAAAGGCAACAAAGGAACTAGGAGCGGCTTTTAGTCAGTAGAAGTCTGACACGCCCTCCCGATTCGCCCAAAGGCGGGGGAGATGTCATTAGATGATGACAACCTAAAAAAAATGTTGAATGTGACTTAAGCAACCTAACCTTTTTTTAAACATAAAAGTAGGAGTTGGCTGTAGAAATTCAATATAAAAATATCTTTTTATTAATTTTTTGTAAAAAATGTAATGTAATAATAAGTTTATTCTTAGGAACGTAGGGTATTTGTTAATGTTGACGTCATGGCACCAAAAAAGCCAATGAACCATCATGTCCGACCATGTTTTTGTTACTTTACGAAAAGTTGAATTTTATAGTTTTATTCATTTTTAAACCTCAAAAAATACCATCGAATTTTAACGGTCTTATAGAACAATGGTCGTTATTTTAAATCCTATTTACAAACAGTACCAACTAACCTATTCTTGAAACTCAAATAACACTACCAATTCTTAGTAAGCATCAATTTGAGCATTTGTCATAAGTTAGTTGTGCTTACTACCACAACTAACCTACATTTAAAAAATGTTACCAAATTACCTGATGGAAATCGCTTTCCCGCATCATTGTAGGACCTTTATTACGCAACTGACCACTGTAGCCCGTAGCCAGTACATAAAGATCTTGTCGCTGCGTTTTTTCTTCTTCCTTCACCTGAAACAGACAGTTTTTATCTAAGCTTATTCTGGTGCTCTAATTAGCTTAATAATATCTCAAAGCATACATGCATGGAATAACAAATACCAGTCAAAATATTCTGTTATTACTCACTTTATCAATTTTCCGTTCAATAATTTGAGCCAGTTTAGCAAGTACTGGGAAATGTGGCAACACTCTTATCAGTACAATAAGCGCGTTACGTATTTGCACGTAATCGCCTGAGTCCAGACACACTACCATAGCTTTAGTTATCTTGTAATGCCATTTGTGGCACACATGCCTGGAAATTAATAATATTAGTTCTAAGTAGGTTTGTTACACTTGTCTAATGGACTGCTGCAATAAATTAACATTAATCTGCAAAAATATATAGTGTCAATCAACTCAATTGGTTATCGCAGACGACATTGATCTTAAAAGCTATCAGTACCTGTAGTTTTCGTAGCCCACGTGGTCATTAGCCTCAGTGAACTGGTTAGAGACACGGTATTTGGTGACGAAGCCTGGGTAATGTGCACACTCCTTGTGGAAGGCCTGCTTATCGGCGTGCCAGCGCATAGCCGTGCCCAGAACTTTGCACAGAAACGTGCCGTAGCGGGCAGCCTCGCCCTCCGTACACGACATTACCGAATATGTGATGTCGCAAAACAACTGGAACATCACAAGTATTTACTCTTAAGCCGGGTATTCATTAGGCAACATTTGTTAATAAACATTGTTTTTAACCAGTTTATAAACAGTGTTTCACAATATTGTGTTATGATGATATCTCATCACATCACAATATACGACTGTAATAAAATATCGGAGAATAAGACTCACTCTGTCGTAGCACAGCAGCGTGGAGAAGTTGGGCGTGCGCAGCGAGTGCACGGTGTGCACGAACTCGGCGCAGTAGAGCGCGTCGGCGGCCGTGAAGACGCAGCGCGGGAACAGACACAGCTGCATGAGGCGCGTCACAGTCTCGTTCTTAGCCGACTTGGCGGCGCGCGCGGGGAACCAGCCGCCGCACTCGCGCGACAGGCGCGCCACCACGCGCCGCACGTGCTCCTGCTGGCGCCGCCGCTCTTCCTGACACCACGAGTACGTTTACAAAAAACTTCTGTCTGGCCTAACATTTTTACAGTTCAATATTACTGGAGGAACTACTGCAATGCCTGCTCTCACCTGCAGTTTGTCGATAAGAGCGTTAAAACGTTCCTGCTCTTTTTTTCCTTTAGTGCCTTGGGATGTATCCTTTGTTGCGTTGGCAGCCGCTGTTTTTAGGCGATCGATTTCCCTATCGTAACTTTCCTCCGGGACGCGAAGATCGTACATGGATAGCGACCTGTAAATATTGTAATTATTGATATTGGTGATCACAGATTTATTAAAATTATAAATATTTCTCTACTTACCAGAAGGTCACGTAAAACTCGGGAGAAATATCCTCCCAAACTTTGTTTGGCAAAATAGGAGTAACAGATTGAATAATGGGTTCCAATGCCTCCTGTGCAGCTTGAGTGTATCTTTCGATGCTCTTTTCAATTGAATCTGACTTAGTATCAGAAAGTTTTCGTAACGCTTCAACTTTAACGGCGATTTTTTGAGCTAACACTGGACGGTGGAGGAAGAAAGCTACGTCTGCATCGACGTGGTAATCCCGAAGTAATTCCTGACGAATAAAAATAATATAAAACCCCTAAGCCGGGTATTTATTAAGCAACATTTTTTAATAAACACTGTTTTTAAGCAGTTTATAAATAGTTTTTCACAACGTTTCATCATCTCTGGTAACAGTTCATAAACAAAGATGATGAAACATTGTTTAAGAAACATGTTGCCGTGTTCCCCATTTCGAATATAGAGCAAGACGAAACATCTAGTAAACATGGAAGGAGAGTCGTCCAACAACCAGGTTTCGGTAGTCATAGAACTTTATCAACAGCAGCATGTACTTTGGGGATCGTCAAATGATAATAAAGAATTGAATATGTGTGCATGTGTGTGTAACTTCTATTTTAAGAGATAGTTTCGAATCCACCAATTTTCGTCTTTTTAGGGTTCCGTACCTCGAAAGAAAAAAACGGAACCCTTAGTGCTCGGCCACAGTGGAAGCACGGGTGCGGGGCGGGCGCGGCGCGGCAATCTCAAACACAAGAACTTCCTTTGAGTGTCCACAGTGGGCACGCGGGCGCGGGAAGCGGCGCGGACTGCGACACGCAGAACGCGCGCGGGTATCTCACGCCATAGTGAGTTCATTCAAGTGGCCATAGTGAGCGCGCGGGCGGCAAGCGGCAAACTAGTTCGAGCCATCCCTAGAAGTTGATCATATATCGATATTTATCAAAATATTAATATCGGCTGGATTTATTGAGGAAAAGATATATATCGGTCAAACTTTCCGAGATTTTTGGTTTTAAAATAATAATTCATTTAGTTCAGTCTAGGTCAATAATAGGTTATACATAGTAATTTCTATAAAAAATCACATTAATTTAATTTATGAGAATCTGTATAAAACTTTTTCTTCTTCCTGCCCTTATCCTATATTACTTGGGATCGGTGCAACACGTAATCTTATTAAAACTAACTTAATAATAATCGTTCCTATCTTTTAAGGCTTTGAATTTCTGCTGATAAATAAATAAAAAAAAAAAGTTTTTGATACGATTTTCGATATTGAATATTTTGTATCGATCTATCGATGTATCGGATCAAAATATGTAGACTGAAAATTTTGATAATATATCGAACAAAAATTTCGATATTTTTTCAACAAGCCTACTTCGGACAGGAACTATCACCCGCGCCGCTGCCCGCACCGCGCTGCCAGTGTGGCCACGCAAATCGCGCGCGTTGCCGCTCCCGCGCCGCTACCCGCACCGCACTGCCACTGCGGCCGAGCACTTACAGGATCACTTTGTTGTCCGTCTGTCTGTAAAGACCCTTTATCTCGGAAAAGCGTGAAGGTATCGAGTTGAGTTCCGTATGGTGTCCGGACGTAAAGAATAACATCATCCCATTTCTTACCGTGGGTGTCGTAAGAGGCGACTAAGGGACATACCAGGGAATGGCCAGCAGCATTCTTTGTGAATTGCAACAATCAAACTGCGATCGCCAACCCGCATGCCAAGCGTGGCGATTATGGCAAAACCCCCAATGATAAGCACAACCAAAAAATGGCCCCTAGTGCCCGGCAGCCCGTCTACCCTTGACTCCGGTAGCGGTCAAGGTTACGGCGAGGCAAGGGGTGCGAAGAATCTCCGGATGGGATCCGCCTACCCCTTTAGACAAAGACGACTGGACCTGGCAACATATAACATGCGTACACTCCGGTCCGACGAGAAGATCACCGAACTTGAGGAAGAATTGAGCAGGTTACGATGGAGTATTGTGGGATTATCTGATGTCCGAAAACAGGGGGAGGACACGATAATTCTCAAATCCGGTAACCTGCTTTATTTCCGGGAGGGTGACCAGCAGTCTCAGGGTGGTGTCGGGTTTATCATCCACAAGTCCCTTGTGAACAATGTGGTGAAGATCGAGTGTGTGGCGTATCTTATACTCAGAATATCATCAAGATATTCGCTGAAGGTCATACAGGTTTACGCCCCGACCTCGACACACCCCGACGACGAAGTAGAGTCCATGTATGAGGATATATCCAGAGCCATGCATGGTTCTAAGACTCACTTCACCGTGGTCATGGGGGACTTCAACGCGAAACTGGGTAAACGAGACGGTGATGAGCTGCGAGTGGGGCAATTTGGATTTGGACATCGGAACCGCCGGGGACACCTATTGGCTAGTTTTATGGAGAAGGAGGGCCTCTATATGATGAACTCCTTCTTCAAAAAACGTGAGCGTAGGAAGTGGACCTGGCAAAGCCCTGATGGTGCGACCAGAAATGAGATTGACTTCATCATGTCGACGAAGAAGCAAATATTCAATGATGTCTCTGTGATCAACGCGTTGAAAATTGGAAGTGATCACCGCATGGTAAGAGGCACATTGAATATCAATATCAAGCTTGAAAGATCTCGACTGATGAAGTCTACGCTCCGTCCAGCACAGATCCAGATTCAAAACTCCGAGAGCTTTCAGCTCGAACTTATCAATCGTTTCGAATGCCTAGGTGGCTCTGTGGACGAATACAACGATGGGTTCGTGGAAACTGTCCATACGGTCGGGTCTAAGTTTTTTAAGACTCGTCGTACAAGGAAGAAAAGGCTCTCTGAGCAAACTCTCGAACTCATGAAAGAGAGGCGTGAGATGATTCTGCAGTCTTCAGACGATGCGTGCATCTACCGGCAGCTCAATAGACGGATCTCAAAGTCCTTAAAACGCGATCTCCGCCTCTTTAATACCGAAAGGATTAAGGATGCGATTGAGCGGAATAAGGGTGCCAAGGTTTTTGCAAAGGATCTGTCTATAGGGCAGAGCCAGCTCACGAAACTGAAAACCGACGATGGCCGCCAAATCGGAGCTTCTGGGAGAGATCGAGGCATTCTATGGACAGCTGTACACATGGGCGTACCCAGCTTCTGGCGTACGAGGGGGCAAGTCAGATTTTTTAGGTCGGATCGTCCGCGGCTGTTTTGTCATACACACTTCATAAACACACCTACATGAAACATTAGGTATATGTAGTGTAGTATGTAGGGCAAACAGACGCAAATGATCCTGCTTTATGGGTAGTTTAATAAATAAATAAACTTTTACTAAAAAAAAACAACCGACTTCAAAGTAAAAAAAAAAACACTGAAAAGTGCAAAATAACTTTAATATCGACTTCCGGTCGGTGTTTCTATAATAGTTTTGTCTCTTCGTTATTTAACACCGACTTCCGAAATTAAAGTTATTTTGCACTTTTCAGTGTTTTTTTTTTTACTCTGTTGTATTATTTTTTGTAAAAGTTTTTTATTTAACACTTAGTACCCCTCAGCTAAACTTAAATACCTTATAGCCACAGCGCATCTCATGACAATTCTAATAATCCCAAACACGGTTAGATTACATTAATTTATTACAGAGTTCCGGTGCCTAACTTCAGGCTTCATCATCAGATTAGTTCGATATATTCCCCCTCTACTTTAAGTCAGTCATCGACTACACGTAAAAACAAAGCAATTTTACTTGTTACGACGGTTCTGCTGTGATCTGAGGAGTTCTGTTCCATATCTTCGAAGTTCATGACGATAACGATATTTCTATGGGACCAATTCGGAAACATAACCATTCAATAAAAAAAAATTACGATATCGGTCCAAAATTGACCGAAAACTCGGTGAACATTAATAAAAAAAAAAAAAAACACATTCAACCGAACATATAACCTCCTCCTTTTTGAAGTCGGTTAAAAAGTTAATTTGTATGTCATGTTTATGTCAAATAAAATAAATGCTAGTCGCTCGCAACTCTCTATCGAAGATTACCGAATACAGCCGAGCGTACGAACGCCATCGTCGCGCGCGGTTTTTTGGCAATTGCATCGTGCATTTTGCCAGTGTCTACTGCGCGGTTTATTTAAAAGTTAAAGAAGCATAAGCATAAGGCCCCGATTGCACTTTAATTAGTAATTAGGCGAGTTCATACATGTTCTGCGAGATGTCCAAGGGGGGACAGCTGCCCCGGAAATCGGGATCGGAATCCCGGCGGCGATTGGGGCGTGAGGACCGTTGCCGTTGGCTCACGCGATCGGCCGCCTCCTTTGCTACGTTCGGGCAATCGCTACGTCCCTCTAGAGGGGTGTGGCAGGCGAGATCGGGGCTTCGCCCCCTGCTCGCGGTTTCCATTGGCACTCGCAACAACGGGTGCTTCGCTTGGAGTGCCATATAGGCGTAGTGTCTCTGGTTTTGTACAGTGGGAGCGTCCCGACTCTATCTCAATAATAGAGTCGTTTCTTCGCGACACCCCGGCGGTCAGTCCCCGCCAGGTGGGACCCCCGGTTGCCCGGGGGAGGCCCAGCGAGTGACGACCAGCGACGAGTCACGCTCCAGACTCAGGGGTCGTGTGGGTGTGTGTGTGGGCGGTATTGGGTGTGTAACACCGCCCATGTATGCAACCAAGTGCGCGTCCACGCCGCGCAGCTTAGTGCGTGAGTATACACGAATGTAGAGTCGTCTCCTTTGCTAGCATTACTGCTTCGCAGAAGGAGGCGACTGCCTGCCACTCCTCCTCGCTCCGGACCATGGCCTGTACCAAGGCCCGGCGCGAGAGATCGCCGCCCCGATCGCCACCACCACACATTCCCAAGCGGGATACACCTCCACCGTATGCTCCAGCGTGTCCTCTGGGCGGTCCACACAGTGGCGACACCTGGGCGTCGCTTCCGCACGAATTCGGTGCAGGAACTTCCCGAACTTCCCGTGTTCGGTGAGAACCTGCGTCATGCGGAAGGTGAGGACGCCGTGAGGTCTTTCCAACCACGCCTCAAAGAGGGGACTTATCGCCATAATTGTGGCGTGCCCAGCACTGGGTCGCGACAGTCGCTGTCGCCATTTTTCCATGAGAACCCGCCGGAACTCCGTCCGCCATGCTGCGACTTGTCGCGGCATTACGAGATTAGGGTGGCTCTGAAGCAGCTTAAAAACAACAAGGCGTCGGGTGACGACGGAATTACAGCCGAACTCCTGAAGGCGGGTGGAAAACCGTTCAGAGGTTCGATTCCGTCATACTTGAGGGAAAGACGCCACAGGCATGGAGCAGGGTTGTGGTGGTACTTTTCTTTAAGAAGGGCGACAATGCCCTGCTTAAGAGTTAGAGGCCCATCTCACTTTTGAGCCATGTCTACAAGCTGTTTTCCAGAGTCATCACGAATCGTCTCGCGCGCAGGTTCGACGACTTCCAGCCTCCCGAACAAGCCGGTTTCCGAAAAGGTTTCAGCACCGTAGACCACATACATACGCTTCGGCAGGTTATACAGAAGACCGAGGAGTATAACATGCCTCTATGCTTAGCGTTCGTGGACTACGAGAAAGCTTTTGATTCAATCGAGACTTGGGCTGTACTGCAGTCTCTCCAACGGTGCCAGATTAACTATCGGTACATCGAAGTGCTGGAATGTTTGTACGAAAACGCCACAATGTTAGTCCGACTTCAGGACCGGACCTCGAAACCTATCCTTCTGCAGCGGGGCGTGAGGCAGGGAGATGTCATCTCTCCGAAACTGTTCACGGCTGCAATGGAGGATGTCTTCAAGGTTTTGGACTGGACTAGGCATTAATGTTAATGGCGAGTACATCACTCACCTTCGGTTTGCCGATGATATAGTAGTCATGGCTGAAACTACGGAGGAGCTCAGTACAATGCTCGATGACCTTAGTAGAGCTTCCGAAAGAGTGGGTCTTAAAATGAACATGGACAAAACCAAAGTCATGGTAAATAACCATGTAGCACCCACTCCGATCAAGATCGGATACTCTGCACTCGAAGATATAGACGATTACGTTCACCTAGGACAGACAATCCAGTTCGGTAGGTCTAACTTTGAGAAAGAGGTCAATCGTCGAATCCGGCTCGGCTGGGCAGCGTTCGGGAAGCTGTGCGATATCTTCTCGTCCAACATACCACAGTGTCTCAAGATGAAAGTCTATGACCAGTGCGTGTTGCCAGTGATGACATATGGCTCTGAAACATGGTCGCTTACAATGGGCCTCATCAGAAGGCTTACAGTCACCCAAAGGGCAATGGAAAGGGCCATCTATGCTCGGACTTTCCTTGCGTGATCGCATAAAGAATGAAGATATCCGCAGGAGAACCAAGGTCGCCGACATAACCCGAAGAATCGCCAAAATAAACTGGCAGTGGGCAGGGCACACTGCTCGTAGAAAGGATGGTCGATGGGGCCGAAAGGTTCTGGGGTGGCGACCGCGCACCGGAAGACGCAGCGTTGGAAGGCCACCAGGTCGTCGGTCCACCTTGTGGGAGCACAAGGTGGACCGACGACCTGGTGAGGGTCGCGGGAGTGCGGTGGATGCGAGAAGCACAGGATCGGTCGTTGTGGCGCCGCTTGGGGGAGGCCTATGTCCAACAGTGGACGTCTTTCGGCTGAAATGATGATGATGATCGAGTTGAAGTAGTAACCTTGAAGTACTTCCTGTTGACCTCGAATCTTGAAATTTGGCATGAAGCAAGGTCTCATAGCATACCCTATACATAGAAATAAATAAAAATACGTTTAGAAAATATGAGAACACTGTCAATTTGTAGTTTCGTCACAAAAAAAAACTTTTTTTGCGATTCCGAAAATTCTTCGTAACTCAATTCGGGTACTGCCCGATATTTTTTTAAATTTATAAACTGGTTTTTATTATCAAAAATGAAAACTAATACAAAAATGTATTTTTTTATGGTTTTTATGTGTTGAGGGTAATTAATTGTCTAAACCAAACAAATGATGAAAAAACCTTTAAGGCTCTCTCGTCTTGTAAAATTCACTCGCGGCAAATTATTAGCGCATCTTTGTAAACTTTTTTTAAACAAAATAATAAAATAACATGAAATATTATTATTGCACATAATTAACCTTATTAAGATTTAGTTAAGCTTAGTTTTGTGTCGATGATTGCATCATCTGTATTATAAATATGTATATTACTTGTATAAATTCAGAAAATAAATAAATGAAAAAATAATCTCTATGTATAAGAGTTAATAACGTATTGTTTGCAACTGCAAATAATTAGGTATTAAAACATTCTTGTGATATGGTCGTTTGCTATGGAGAAGAACCGGCAAGAAACTCCATGGTTACTCTTTTAAAAAAAGTGGTTGTTTACAATATTTTCATATTACAGTATTAATAGATAATATGTAAGAACAGTGTAGACCAGTCAATGTTGTACCCAAAAGCTCAATAAAAATAATCATATTAAAAAAGTGAGTCGTAATAGGAAGTAATTTAAGAATTCGTGGAGTCTACAGTGTTCTCACATTCATATTATAAAAAGAGGTTATATAAAAAAAAAGCAAGAAAAATATGAATAATTCAAACTATCAATAAATGAGATGTTAACAAAATAACACAAAAACAAAATTACTAACGAATTTAAGGTAGTTGAAGTCCAAATAATTTAAAAAATATTGCAAAAGCAATGTGTTAAAAAAAAATGTATATATTAAAACAAAGATGGAGCAGTTAATTAGTAGACACAATAATAACGAGTTACCAGGGGGCCACATGTGCAGAAGTAATCATTGCCAAACAAGCGTGTCTTCGACATAGTCAACCTTATAGTACGCTTTTTGGTTAGGACACGCTTAATATGAGTTTTGAATTTTCCCTCGCTAAGTTCTGTTACCGCCTTTGGCAGCTTGTTATAAAAGCGAATACTGTTTACTATGAATGCCATACTGGTCTTAGCTTATCTCCATTTGGGTAATACAATTTTGTGTTTACTACGCGTATTTTTGTTGTGAATATCGCTTCTAATTTTAAAGAATCCTAAGTTTTTACGAACATACAAAATACTTTCTAAGATATAAAGAGAAGGCAAGTCAGTATATCGATTTCTTTGAATTTATTTCTGAGGGACTCGCGAGGACCCATTTTACAAATAGCCTGGATTGCTCTCTTTTGCAATATGAGTCTACATCAGCTGCAGATCCTGTGGAAATAAGCTTAGTAAACTAACCTAGCTGTGACTACATCTGTCAATTGCCTGATTTTTCTTACTGCATATGCAGCTGAACTTAATCTTCCCGAGAGAGTTCTAATATGAGCGCCCCACTGCTGATCTAAACTGGTCCACGTCTTCTAGCTACACTGCCAGTCTCCTGGTAGCGTTCCCACCTGATAGCTCGCCTCGATACTCCCTAGTCATGATGCTACTGCTCGCTGAAACTCTCCCTCTTGCAGCAATACCACTGCTTTTGAAGCAGTTTCCATGCTCATATACTGTCGAATACGTGGCATTACAATTTGCTCTAATGACTCAATTTAAAAAAAACAGTTAAAACCAGAAGCGCCTGTTACGACAGTCGGAACACAACCGAATAGCAAATTGTACGTGATTTTAACCTAATTTGTTTTTGTCTCGCCACTTGAGGGTAAAAATTAAAAAAATGTTGTTCAAAGGAATGATAAGAACTCATAAACATCTAAATTTCACGGTAAAACACTTGAAACTAAAATAAATTTGAAGTAACATGCCAACACTTTTTGTGAACAAATCATGGTGTGCCCTATTTTGTTTTGACTACTTTATTTGAATTATCCCAAAATATGTTGATATAGCTCTATAAGTATCGAAACCTGGTTGTTGGACCACACTACTTCCATGTTTAGAAACTCGTGTAAAAAAAATTAAGGCCTGAAGAAAGATCATATCGACGGGTTCCGGGCTAATTGTATTAAGCGACACTCTGGCCGATATAGACTTTTATACATATTTGGAATCAGCGATTTTTCTGCATCGTTTGAGCTGGGTTTGGTGACGATCGGAGCACTTTTTTGTCACTTAATACAACCGCATTTTTGGGCCCATTTTGGACTGCAGTGTATGAAGTGACAAAAAATATTGACAAATTTAGGAACTGTGTACTTAAGCTCACTACCAAATACCAGACAGGTCGTTTAAACTATTTTTCCTGGAGCAACAATTTACAGGCAACGTACGTTAAAGCATTTAGCCTAAGCTTATAAATATATAAAAATGTCGCTTCATACAATTAGCCTCTTTATTAAATTCTTATCCAGAGTCGCTTAATACAATTAGCTTTACCATATAAATATACAAGAATGTCGTTTAATACATTTAGCCTCTTTGTCAAATTCATACCCAGTGTCAGTCCATACATTTAGCTCTGTACATGAAATGTAAGATGTTGTCACTTCAACCATTTAGCTTGCAGTAGGATAATGATATGTCGGTCGCATGAACTATTTAAGATTACAACAGTAAACATTTAAAGATATGGTTAAACCTATTTTTCTTATTCAATATTTGATAAGATAAGATAAGATAAGATAAGATAAGATAAGATATATTTATTTGCTCAAACATGTGTACACATACAATATTAAAAAAGTGCATGCAGGATGACATAAAGAAACAATATTTGGTTCAGACATGTTTGCCACATACTATGGCGTGCAAATGTTTAGAATAAGTACTCATTAAAATTTTTACTAGGTACAATAATTTGAAAAATAAATCAATGTCAAAATTAAGAAAGTAAAAACATTTAGTTTAGGAAAGTAACATCAAGTAATAAAATGTCAAATATGATACATGTCAAAAGAAAAGTAAAAATTATAATAAATCAATGTCTGTCAATTAAATAAATAGTAATAAATGTCAAAGTATACACAGTCATGTCAAAAGTAATGATTAAAATCATAATTGAATCTAAGTCACTTTAAATGGTTCTGTCAGAAATTCATTAATGTTATAGTATGCTTTGGCTGTTAAGAATGACTGTAGTTGTTTCTTCAATTGTACATTATTAAGCTCTCTCCAACTTTTAGGTAACTTATTATATATATTGGGAGCCATGCAGAAAACACTTTTGCGCATAAGTGCAGTCCTACTCCTATGCAGACACAGCTGAGTTTGATCACGCCTGTTTCTGGGAAATTTATCTGCCATTTGCGAAAATAAGTTACTATTATTTCTAACGAACATTACTGTTTCCAGAATATAAAGGGAGGTCAGTGTCAATATTTTATAGCGTAAGAAATAGGGCTTACAACTATCGGTGGTTTTCAATTTAAACATGGCTCTGATACATCTCTTTTGAGCTTTAAAAGCGGCTTCTTTGTCAGTCGAATTGCCCCAAAAGATAACCCCATATCTGAGTACAGATTCTGTTAGCCCGTAGTAAGCAGTTAACAATGCATCTATGTTAACCTTTCGTGACAAAATGTACAAAGCATATGCATTACTGCTGATTCTTTTAGTCAGGGTCTCTATATGTGCCTTCCAATTTAAATTTCGATCTATTGTCAATCCTAAGAACTTGGTTGTATTAACTGTGTCAATTTGGTTGTTATCGTATGTTATGTCAAGATTGGGAAGAGTCAAAGCGCGCTGGCTAAAGTGCATAATTACTGTTTTATTTAAATTTATTTTTAAATTATTAATGTTTAACCACTCTATAGTTTCCTTTAATGTATTATTTATGTCCTCTTTATAGAAATCTCTTTGCGTACACGGAATAGTTATCGTGCTGTCATCCGCAAACAGTGTCATAGGATATTTGATTGCCCTTGGAAAGTCATTAATATATAATGTAAAAAGCGGTGGTCCTAGTATACTTCCTTGTGGAACTCCGTAGATAACAGTACGTTCCTCCGAAAGAAAGATTTCTTCTCTTTTGGTGCTTATATTTATTTTCTTAATTTCCGTTATTTGTTTTCTGTCATTTAGGTACGATGTTAACAGCTCAAGTACATTACCTCTTATACCATAAGCCTCAAGTTTTTTTAATAAAATATTATGTTGTACATAATCAAAGGCCTGTGTCATGTCGCAAAATATTGCGCACACTGGAGTGTTTTTATCCATATTTGTCATAATTGTAAGCAAAAAATCATAAATGGCCATGTTAATTGATTTGTTTTTCCTAAATCCTTTTTGTTCGTTGCAAAGAATATTATTCGCCTCTAGGTATAAATTGAGTTCTTTATAAATATACTTTTCAATTATTTTTGAGAATATTGATATCAATGAAATTGGCCTGTAGTGTTCCATTAACTCTCTATCTTGTTTTTTGTACAATGGCTTTATTACAGATTTTTTTAGGGCCTCTGGAAAAATACCTTCGCTTATACACAGATTTATAATATGACTTAACGGGCAAGAAATTACCTCGGCTACTGCTTTTAGTATTTTTGTACAGATACCATCGTAACCTACACTGTTTGTGTTCTTAAGAGATAAAATTATTTTTAATATGTCGCTTGGCAAACTTGGAGCCATGAACATGGAATCTTTTCTATTTGAGATGTGTTTTGTGACTCTGTCTCCCGAATTAATCATAGGCTTAATTTTATCAATAAAATAATTATTAAATACATTAGATATACATTTTGGTTCCGTGATAATTTCGTTATTGTTAATTCTAATTTTGTCAATATTATTCTTTGGCATATTTAACTTTGTTTGATTTATTATTTGCCATGTTGTCTTGGATTTATTGTTTGACATTTTTATGTTATGGTTATTTTGAGCTCGTTGAGTTAAATGTATAATTTTTTTAAATAGTTTTGTGTAATTTTTAAATTGTATTTTATTCTTTTGAGTCGGTTTTAGACGATACTGCCATAGTAAGTGCCGTTTCTTTTCGCTGCATTTTTTAATACCACGTGATACCCATTTTTGCTTTTTATGGACATTTACCGCAACAACAGTTTCGGGGAAGCACTATTTATATAGCATTAAAAATATATCAGAAAATGCGTTAAATGCTTCGTTTGGGTCATTTGATCCATACACTTCAGAAAATGTTAGACTACGCAGATGGGCTTTAAATTTTTTAACATTATCATTGTGATAATCACGTCTTGTCCTACTCCACCGATTGATATTACACATTGTACTGATTGGGCATTTCAGTAACTGGGCTGTGTGGTCCGACAATGCTAACTCCAATACAGAAGCCTTACAGAACCTATTGAAATTATGCGCAAAATTGTCAATGCATGTTTTGCTCTTAAGTCGAGTCGGTTGATTAAGTGCCAGTTTCAAGTTAAAGCTTAATAACATATTTTCGAATTCAATTGATTGATTATTACGTTTAAGTACATCTATATTGAAATCTCCTGCCAAAACAATGTTTTTGAAACCTTTTTTCATTAAAATATGTAATATTCGTTCTAATTTACTAATACATTCATTGAAATTATTGGAATTTGGCACTCTGTAAATGCAAACACATACTATTTTGTGCGTGATTAGTTCAATGGCACAACATTCAAAGATACCACTTGTAGATATTTTAGCTACATTTGGTAGTTCTCTCCATTTATGACCGGACTTTACTATTATGCACGCTCCACCTCTTTTCGTTCCTTTTCGGCTATAACAAGCCGCTAAATAATAATTATTCAAATTCAGGTGTTTTTCATATGTTTCCATCATAAAGTGCTCTGTAATGCACAAGACATCGACACTTATCTTTCTGTCAATTAATTCATTGAGACAGACTGCCAGAGTATCACATTTAGCTAGCAAGCCTGCAATGTTTTGATGCATGATGTATAGATGATTAGTCAAGAAAAAAATGGTCTTCTGTTGTATCAATGTCATTCAAATTGTGATATATGTCAACGTTTTGCAAAATGTCCGTAACTAACTCCAGTAAATCCTTAAATATAGTACGTAGTCCAAGTTTATTTATTTTGCCCGAATATTTACTAAACATGCTGCAGTCATATTCAAGATTCAAGTTACTATCCAAAAGGAATGCATGCTTATGCGTCAGTATGTCTAAATACAGAAGATTGTTAAATGTCTCAACTCGACAGTTGAATAAGCTTGTGTCAAATGGATACTTATAAGTTGGCAAACAAACAATTATGTTTGTGTGTTGCACTGCTTGAAGTATCTCACGTATATGGAAAATCATGTCATAATAATCATTTGTCCTCTTGAAGTCTTCTTCCCCAAGTAATATAATGCAACAGTCATTCATATTGTAATCTAATAATTTTGTCTCTAGTCCACTTAGAAGCTGTTTTGTATTTCCATGTGATATCAAGTAATGACATAGATTGCAGTTACTTTGGAATGTACTTTCAGCAATAGACAGTATGTTATTTCTATTATCACTACTGAGTAAACATATTTTACGTTTAGATCTATATTTTAGGTTTGTTTTTTGGTGATCACTACTTAAGACAAGGTAAGGATCTTCTTGACTTACCGTTTCTTGCGAAGTTTTCGGTTTCTCCAATGAGTGGTCAATAGGCTCTGGCGGTAGTGTTGACGGTGTATAGCATGGAACCTGAATCCTTGAAGTACGTTTCTTCTTGACCGATTTAGGTTTAGGTGTCCGAATAGTTTTTTCAGCCGTACAAACTTTTTTATAATTATCGATCACATGTTTACATTTTGTTAACTCTTGCTTTAAAGTAGTGTTTTCTAGGTTTAAGTTAGTCACTTCTTGGTTCGCGATTAATAACTCTTCTTGTAATTGATTTATTTTATCGTAAAGCTCTTTATAGTTTTGTGATTCGTTGATAGACGTATTAGGTAAACTTAACATTGTTGCGTCAAAGAGGGATTGGTTTGATGACAAATCACACAGCGAACTTGAACGTTGCGGTTTTCTAAATGTTATATGGTCCCTTTGCTCATTCTCCATCATAATATCTTTGCTTAGTCAATTGCTTAGAAATGAGTCAAATTACCGAAAGATATTAATAAATAAATTTTTGAAATTCAAAAACTATCACACTGCGCTGGACGCGAACTCGCGGCCTGTTGTATGCCTGGTACACGATATAGCCTCTCGACTATACGAGTCGTTAGACAGTGAGTTGAAATTACGTGTTGTTTTCTAAATGTAGAATTATTTAAACTAGTGAAGCGGTTAGATGATGACTCATGAGAAATAATATTGTTCTTCTGTTTATTTTTGCACTAATGTACCTTGTATTACTTCAATTTATAATTATCACTATCACTTAGCTTAAATTTTATTGAATTACAAGATGATTTCGTTGAGTAATGATATTTTTCTTTGACACTAACTGACCGTCTTCGACGTTTGTTTTTCACTGATTGTTTATTATTTTTTAAAGATAACACTCACACTTCGTTATTGAACTATTCTGAGTTTATTCACATCTGATTTGGGCTAAATACATGCTATTTACAGAAATAATAGATAAAATTATTGCGGAGCTGTATACTTTAGTTTTAGAGGAGTACCCTCAATATCAATTTGATTTGCAATCTCAATATCATTTTGATCCTCAAAAATTTGATTTGCAGTTTCGTTTCAGTTATAACAAAAGTAAAGTTATAGTACTTCAAACAGTTTATAATAAACGGAATAAAATAGTGTACACGTTGATACAATCAAAATTGTATATAGATTGACTATTACGACGTTGGTTAAATCAATGATTTTGGCGCCATCGCGATTTTTTTTTTGTGTGTGGCCTCTCGCAGGTCAACTTAAGAGGTTGTCGGCTGCTTAACCGGACTTGCCTGTGGCGGCCTCAATTCTAGAATCAAAACCTCCAGCCAGGGCTTACTTAACTAAATTAAAAACTAGGCGACTACACGCTAAAGGCACCCCCTGTGGGTACGGACCTCGGCTTAGGGCGTCACTGGGGGAGGGCAGCAAGGAACAGGCTGAATCGATCAAAGACACTATGGGGAATTTTAAACTACAGGCTCAGCGGCGCGGGCTCGCTCGAGCAAGGGATGGGGTGGACGTTGATGGGATAGTCGCAGCGGGCCTCGGCGGCGAGGACGGAAGGACGACGGTCTGTAATGTACAGGTTTCCTTACGGCTCGTCGGGGTAGGGTAATGGGGACGTCGGGGTTGACAAGAGTATGCCTAGGTCGACGAATCTTGGAGATGCGAGAGGGTTCGTATCGGGCAGACGATGCGATTAGGGGGTCGCGGTGTTTCACAGCAGTATCGAAGAAACGCTTGCAAAGGCGTTTCATGAACTGCTGGAAGGTGGGGATTTTGAGATCTAAAAGTGTAGATTCCCATTTCGGACGTAATATGTGGCACCGAGGATTCTACGGAGGGTCCGGTTTTGAAGGGTCTGCATCCTATGAAGGTGACGGGGCTTATCGTGTGCGAAGAAAGCACAGGCATACATCATGATTGCGCGGATTACCTACTGCAGTGAAGAGGCGCAACTTGCACTTAAGTGACAGCTCCGGGTAGTCATGAGATAGTGGAGCCTACCTTTAATAAAAAGCCTAGCCTACAATTAAAACTTCACTTTAATTGTGAAAATAGTTTATTAATTTGATTATTTCATGTATGTAAGTTAATTAATGCTACTATTGTAACATTTATTTGATAAATTTAACACTTTTAAATGGGAAATCGATTGTAGTAGCAGTGATAAAGGTTTATCGATATTTGTGAATACCCCGTCACTAGCATTTGTAGGTATTTAATAGTAAATAAATGGCTCGGCGTAGAGAGCATACTTCCTATGAGCTGCGCTTGGCGTTCAAAGGGTTAACAAATGTTTCCCAATGAATACCCGGCCCTATGATAGATAGATATATTCTTTATTGTACACCAAAAATACAAATCACATTAGGAACTTAATATTAATATGGTGTCACAATGGGCGGTCTTATCGCTAAAAGCGATTTTTTACAGACAACCTTAGGATGGATTTGACAGAGAAGGAGAAAAAAGATACTAAGAACTACCTGCGGGTAGTTCGTGGGGTACTATTTACATATATACAATACATAAACTAATAAATTTCATATAATACAAACAATATATATATACATATATATATATATAATTATGTGTAAGTAAATATTTATGTCAATGCTAATTTTCTCTTATACCTGAACGATTTTGAATGTTTGGCACATGGGCCATAAATCTACATAGAATATAAGAATTTCTTAGTAAATGGGTGGTATGGTAACAGAGTAAATAGGTGTGGCCCACAGACAGGTCTGATGTAAGAATATTTTGAGACTAACCTGCAAAGGCGGCAGCCTAGCAGCGTATTCATCAGGGGCATGCGATGATGCCAAGAATGTTCCAAGTTGTACTAAAGCATCTTGACACTGGTCAGCTAATCTGCCAACTACTTTTAACTGTGAACCTGGAGGCTCACTGCTAGAGGAATAGTCTCCTTCGTATTCTATTGAAACAAGAAAAACAGTAAATCAAAAAGATCACAAACTGATTTTTAAAAAAATCACAGAGATGGAACGGACAACGGATGACTTACCTTTCCACACACAACAATGACGCTGTTGCGCGGCTAAAATGCACAACGAAATGTCCAAGTTATTCCCGACGATAGCTTCTTTTAATCTAGCTGATGATCGCTTTGTGTTTCGAACTTGTGAAAAGTAGCCAGCCTGTTGGAAAATATAATGTTATTCAAATTCTGGTTATGTAGCTGATTTATTATAGATATTTAAGTTATAAATAACATACCTCTCCTTTCAAAAGTTCACCACCAGCCATAGCTTCTAACTGCTCTGGAGTCATTTCTTCAGCTGCCTCTATTCCAGCCATCTTCTGAACTATCTCTTTTAGTATCAATAGATCTTGACTGAAAAAGATTTAACAGTTTAAGGGTCTATCTATAGCTGATAGAGAATTTTGTCTGGATGTAGATTCAGAAACATTATTTCTCTCTTTTCATCAAAAAGTCACACAGACTCACCTCTGCTGTGCTTTGAGCCTGTTGGCGACGAACTGCAACAACGCAGTGAGCTCGATGTTGTGCTTCTTAAAGGCGGCGCCGGCGAAGGCCGCGAGCGCCTGCAGCCACGCCGGGTGCGCGGCGCCGCCGCCCGCGCGGCCGCCGCACAGCGCCTCCAGCAGGCAGTAGCCCAGCACGTCCAGCGACAGCGACGTCAGGTACTTCAGCGACTCCACCACCGGCCCGATCAGGTTGTCGTACGTCTGGATCTGATACACGATCACCGTTAATGCTGGTACATTTCCTGCTAATTTATAAAATTATTTATTTAAATACGTACCTGCAGTAGCATGTAGTCAAAAATCAAAGCTGGTGCGGCATGCGACAGTTTTCCGATGAGGCGACCTTGCGGTTTTATATTTTCTTTAGAAACGCGTTTCATTATGTGCTTGATTCTTTGTAGAGAGTTGCCGCGCACCCGCATCAAAGAAGGTATTCTCTCGGCAGCTTCATTTTTCCAGCGAGAATATAGACAATACCTATTGAAGAATTAGAAGACAGTGTCAGTGTTTTATAATTAAAAATATATTAACTTTGACTAACATCCATTTATGATAACTTACCTGCACTGATATGGGTATAATTTCAACAAAGTATAAACTTCCTCAGCCATGCAACAATTACCATCCATCAAAGTCAGAGCTGGTAATATGGCCGCGTCTAATACTGTGAGCGCTTCATGATGTAGAGGATCTTCTTTCATAGAACGCGCAGTCCTTAGTATACGAATTATCTAAAAAAAGTTAAATGATGAATACATTTAACATTAAAGTATGCATATAACGTGCTAAGATATAAGAATCTAGGTACTTCTACTTACTTTGTACATTAAAATAGGGTCATAATGAAGTGATGGTCCTAACAAGACCAGAGCTGGAATGACAGTCTCCTTCATATCCTCAAACGTCTTGCAAGCTGAGGGTGCTATGCTGGACTTGAGTGGTGGGATGGGTTTACCTATTATTTTAGGTGCTACTCGACAGTTACTGAAAGCAAAGTATCAACAATTGATATCTACTATAAAATGCATAGTTTCTTCACTGATTGATAGACAATTCACAGCCAGACTGCTACATTTACAAGCATGAAATTTTGCATGAGGGTGGGTTCCTTTTAATAGCAAAGATAAAAAAGGAAGTATTTTTGAAAGTTCATCCCATAAAATAGTTTATCCATCATTTCAATCAATCATACATCATTGTCCTAGAAGGAAGTCCTAAAGCACAACTTGTTACTTAAAATCTTATAGAAATAATTGTATTCATTATATTACTATGACAAACTCATTAGCTAAAGAGCATTTTCGAAATGTGACCTGAGTCAAACACATGTGTTTTCTTAGTTGTGTAAATACTTCTCATGTTTACTTTATATGTTAGTATTATACCATACCACATAAATATAAGTATTTCAAGTTTAAAGATCAATAGCAATTTATAAAATAAATACGCACATTCTGTACAAAGGCTCTACAAGAGCATGTAGCATGTTGCAAAGGGCGATTGCAGGACGTTGTGGCATGATATTGGTGGGCAAGCGAGCTGACAGCGCTGCGAAGTCACGCCATGCGTTCACCCTCAGCAATGCTTCACAAAGCACCAACTTCTGATTGCTCCAGTATTCCTGGTTTACACAGTAACATGATGAATAAGCTAAGAGATTATAATACATTTAAAAAATCAAAGATTGAAAAAAATCCTGGTTTTAAATATTTTTATAATATCTAATAAATAAATGTACCTGAGGATCAGCTTTCTCTTCAACATATTCTGTTGCCCCATTAGCTTGAGGTCCTTTGGTAGACACTATGCTCAATTTACGAATGTAATCCTGCACAGTCTTCAACTCTTTTTCTGCTTCTTTTGCCATTATGGAGTCATCTGGGCGTAGCTATATTACGTGAAATTAATAGGATTTTATTGTATACATTTTAATAAAATGATTTTACAATTCCCATTGAAACAAAAATACATACCCAGGGATATATGTCATCAAGAGATATAACTTGATGTTGTAAGAGTAAAGCTATTACAGTCATTAAAGGTGGTGGTTCCTTATAATTTTCGAGCACTTCCATGTTTCCTAGCTTAAACCCTAAAACTTCAGAGATAACTTGAGGATCACCCATGTAGTTCTTTATCAGAGGTATGAATAATTGATCTGAGTGTGTACGGGCCTCAAAAGACTCCAATATTATATCTAGTGCTCTGTTGGGATCTAAGTTGAAACATCCTGAAATTTAAACCAGTAAATGATACAACATGATTTAAATAAATTAGAGCCTTGGTCTCAATTTTGTTTCTCTTCTTACCTATAAGTGACTGAATAATTTCCAATAAATTTTTCCATTCTGCTTTCTCAATTATTTCCTGATTTAATTCAACAATTAGCTTAGCATATCCCTCACTTTCTTCCCTAAACAAATTAAACTTACGTTGTTTGTAACTGAAAATTAAAATGTGAATAAGTTAAACTATATATGTAGTGAAAAACTTTAGATATAGCTATACTTAATGCAAAAATATTTAATAAATTTTAAGTAATGATTACTTACTACAACTTGGTCTTGATTTTTATAAACTTAGTATAAAACAGTTTATTTTTTAATGTCCCAACATCTTGTAATGTGTCAATTTCTAATCTCTCTTTCAGAAGTTTATCTGATATAAAAGATTCCAATTCCCTAATTATGTAGCAGAAGTTTGTGCGCTCTTCACTTTGCACATCAGTGCAGGTCTCAGCATCAAGTATACTAACTACATCTAAAATAATTGATGGTATATCTGCATGCAGTACCTAAAAATTTATAACAAATTAGTAGACCACATTTTTTTTTCTATGTTTAATATCAATTCTAATAAATTTACTTACAGTAATGTCTCTGAGAACAGAAAGAACAGCTTCTTTCTTAAGGTTCCCACGAAGGCCACTGAGCAGTAAGTCATAAATTGTCTGCGACAAACCAGAAAGTTTGCCTGACTTTGTAAAAAGTGGACTTCTATCTTCATCTTTGATAAATTGGGTCACATGTTTTACACTGAAAATAAAAATAGTTTCTTTTATTTGAATGTCCATTCATAAAATAAAGATCCTGGGGTTGCTCATAAACTATCTATAAAACCTGTGTTGTGTCTAAAATTTAAAATTGCGACAATGGTGACAAGCGGTCTCATAGCCCGAGCGATAATTGCATTGTATAGTCCCAAATCAGTAAGTTACACCAATTTAAAGTTCGGCAGCAGTCTCTCAAACCCTATGTTACCAGTTGCATAACTTTAAAAAAAAAAAAATTACTATATTGATTTTCGTGTTTTTACTGTTATTACTTGCAATTAATGATTCCGCACCTCTAAAAAGAAGCATAGGGAGAGAAAGTTGGTTGCTTTCAACCGTCAATGTGATTATTGATCTCATCTCTATTAATTATATTATGATTTTAGTTACTACCTACATTGAAATAGCAAGTTCATCACTAAAAAGTACATTTATAGTTTATTGGTTAGTTTTATTTCATACTTCTAAGTATAATTAAACTGTTTTTAAAAACTCCAGTAAGCTACCTTACCCAATTTCTTATACTAAGACCAGATTTGGCAGTGGCCTCTCAGATCGTATGTTATTAGTTACATTACATAAAAATCATATCACCAGTCAAAGGTTAAAAATATCTTGAGGTAAATTTATCTAAACATACATTTATAAATAGCCAACCCAATTCATTGACTTGGGCTCTATTCCGCTGAAGTTAGTTAGAAACCTGAAATATCAAAACAAAAGGAACCTACTATATGTATATGTTTCCTTTAGGGCCAAAAAGAGTAACAGTCTATAATAAGTATTGTACGTCAGCGCAAAAGCCTCTTCTCAAATAGACAAGACATGAGCAATTGTCAACACAAGTACGTGACTAGCTTTTCTCAGTGGCTTCACCTGCATAGAAATAGAAAATATATACCTATATTACTCAGTGAAAATGTAGCTTTCTAATGGTGAAAGAATTTTTAAATCAGTCCAGTCATTTTTGAGTTAAATTGTAACATACAAACAAAAAATCAAATCTTTCCTCTTTTTATCATAAGTTTACATTTACCAATATCACACTAATATTGTAAGGGCCAAAGTAAATAATATGTGTTTGTTACTCCATGCTCAAACAGCTGACGGATTTGGGAAATAACTTGGCATAGTACTTGGTAGGGTAGTTAGTGTTCCGGAATAGCACATAAAATACTTTGATCCCAGGAGTACATACCCCCGCGTGAATGTACCAATATATCGTAAGAGACATCCCTTGGAATGTTGTTCTACATTGACGCGGGCAAAGCCACAAGCAGAAGTTGTTATAGGTTTCCTTTTCCTCTATTTCTTTACGTCTACTGTACTGTTTTTTCCAATTTTACGTTACTGTAAGAGATTTTAGAATAACACGTTCATACATTCAGTCCCTAGCAAGTTGGGCATCCAGCATGGATGAGCAATGAAAACAAGGTGTAATACAGTTGATAATGAACGGTATTTTATCGAGTTTTTAAACTACATAGATTTTAACATACACGTTTATTGTTTCCAACACAAATAATCGTAATTATTTTAAATAATATCAATTATTGCTCGAGGCAAATACGAATCAACATTATTTAAAGAAAAAATGCAACTTACAATTGCTCTTTTCCGGATTTCTCCCAAGTTCTACAGTAGTCAGAAACAAATTTCGCATACGATCCCATGGTTAGGATCGGTCGAAAATATTCCAGTTTCCAGTCAGTTTTACTATTTCATCAAAGCAAAGCGCACGCTGTCGCCATGATTGATTTGATTTTTGAATGAGTATTGAGTTGATTGAACAAAAACTCATTCGTTCTGTAATTACAGTATGCTTTACATATCTCCTGGCGGCGAATCAATGAACTAAAAATTAAGATTTCATTTCTGAATTTAGTGAAATATAATCTTAATTTTCAGTCCACATTACTTAATATATCAAACCGATATATCTGACGGGAATTCTGCTCGCGACTTTGAAATTTATCTTTCAATCATGCAGTTTAAGATAAAAAATGTCAAGACATTCTATAATTTCGGTCACATCCAACCCAGCAGATATTTTGCACATCAATCTAAAATTAGCAGTCTAGCACCTCCAACACCTCTAATACCGCATTTACACATTCGTAATCGCAATTCGCCTCGCCATTCTTTTACGACGTTCGACGAATCATATAGTATTACGCGAGAGCCACAGACTAGAGAGGCCGAGAGCGAATAGCTACTCCAGTTAAAAAAGAACGACCCTCGAAAGCATTTTTTACCGGTTGGAGTAGCGACTTCACCCTACGCTAGTTATTTTTTAATTTGAACTAGAGGTTTTTTTCTTAAGGTGGGAAAATCATCTATTGACAAATCTCGCTCTTGGGCGGAGCGAGAGATACTGTCAGACTTTTACTGACTAAAAACCCACTCCTGTTCCTTCGTTGCCTTCGTCCCAGGGCCCCGGGTTTCGTTTTCACACTACCCACGGCCCCAGTAGGCTTCGACCCTGCTGGGCCCCTACGATTTGCTGACATCACCCTGAGGTGCGCGTGGAACAATACGCGCCGTCGACGACTTGGGCTCGGACGGTTACCGGACGGTCGGACGGCGAGCCACCCATTGCTCGCCGTCCAATTTGAACTAGAGGTGAGATATGTAGAATGCGTACTGAGTCTTAAAAGTACCCGTCCGTCGAAATACTTATTCCGAAAATTAAGTCCTCGAGTATTTAAGCATCTCGAGTTTTTTGATGTTTCCTGGTCTAGCGAGTCTTCGTACGTGTAAGTAAAATCGAGACGATCAAGTAATGAGTATTTTCGGTTTAACAGGCTTAGGTCTGATAGCTTTTTTTATAATAAAATATAAAAACTTATAACAAAGCAAATCTGGCGTATTGAAAAGGTTTCAATTAATTTTATTTACAAAATCAATTTATAATCATCTAGGTTTTTATATTTACAAGATTAATACATTTTTTTATTTTTGTTTGACAGTCCAGTTGGGTAGATCTAATTTCGAGAAAGAGGTCAACCGTCGAATCCGACTTGGCTGGGCAGCGTTCGGGAAGCTGCGCGGTGTCTTCTCATCCAATATACCACAGTGTCTCAAGACGAAAGTCTATGCCCAGTGCGTGTTGCCAGTGATGACATATGGTTCCGAAACGTGGTCGCTCACAATGGGCATCATCAGAAGGCTAAAAGTCACCCAAAGGGCAATGAAAAGGGCTATGCTCGGAGTTTCCTTGCGTGATCGAATCAGAAATGAAGATATCCGCAGGAGAACTAAGGTTGCCGACATAGCACGAAGAATTGCCAAACTTAAGTGGCAATGGGCAGGGCACATTGCTCGCAGAACGGACGGCCGCTGGGGCCGAAAGGTTCTGTAGTGGCATCCGCGTACCGGAAGATGCAGTGTTGGGAGGCCCCCTACGAGGTAGACCGATGACCTGGTGAAGGTTGCGGAAATCCGATGGATGCGAGACGCACAAGACCGTTCGTTGTGTTGACATTTGGGGGAGGCCTATGTCCAGCAGTGGACGTCTATTGGCTGAAAATGATGATGATGATTTTTATTTATATGTACCTATTATTACTGTTTTTCCATTTTTTGTGGTTTTCTTTTTTAAATAGTATTTCCTGCATGTTTCTTGCACCTAATCGTGTTCATCGACTAGGTAGTCCAGCAAGCATTTACGCCTAAATATAAAATATACTAGCATATTTTTTTTCATTTCTAGGATTAGGTATTAACGTAGTATATCACTCGCCTTCGATTTACCTACAATATAGTAGTCATGACTGAGACTATAGAGGAGCTCAGTACAATGCTCGACTTCCGAAATAGTGGGTGCCCAAGGAGACTCTACACTTGAAATTGTCTTGTAGTGAGACAGACGGTCCGGTTAAGTAGGTCTAATTTCGAGAAAGAGATTAATGGTCGAACCCAACTTGACTGGAAATCGGCACCGTTTGGAAAGCTAAGCAGTATTTTCTCGTTCGACATATCACAGTGTCTTAAGACGAAAATCTTAAAGCTTTATGGCCAGCGCGTATTGCCAGTGATGACATAATGGCGCTACAACGTGGTCGCTCACAGTGGGCCTCATCAGAAGACTTGAAGAGCAAAGGAAAGGACAATGCTGCGTGATGGAATCAAGAATGAAGTTTTCTGCAGTAGTACCTATCTGCCAAAGTCACCAACTTGGCCCGAAGAATCGCCAAACTTGTGGCAATGGGCAGGGGACATTGGTCGCAGAACAGATGGTCAATGAGGCCGAAAGGATCTGGAGTGGCAACCACGTACTGGAAAACACAGCGTTGTAAGGCACAACGTGGATCGATGACCAGGTGAGAGTTGCGGGAATCCAATAGATACGACACTCACAGGACCGGTCATTGTGGAGACATTTAGGGGAGGCCTACAGCTACCCTGTCCAACAGCTGACGTCTTTTGGTTTAAATGATGAACGGTGATGCTGGGCAAAAGCCTCCTCCAAATTCTTCCAGATATTCCTTTCTCGAGCCACCTTGAACCAGTTCTTGCAGTAGACGTCTAGGTCATCCTTCCACCAGTTTCCATGTTGGCCTCGGCGGCGTCGTCCATCCTCAGGCACTCACTTTGTGGAGAGTCTTGCTCAGTGGTCAATGTGCATGCAGCTGACGTGACCCACCCAATCCCATTTTATCCAGGCAGCTTTTTTTCTTACGTCTTTGATCATGACCGCTTTTGCAAGGAGTAGAGTTTTTTATACGATCAGCTCTTTTGACACCCAGAATGCTGCACTCCATTGCTCTTGGGCAAAGTCCTAGGCAAAACTTTTGCAACTCGGTATGCACATACACATATCGATGAGTACCTCAGAAAGTCGTCTTCATAGACCAGTAGCTATCCCACGAGTTTCCGATACGATTTATTTTGTGTCACTATTTTTTCTATATGGGTATAAATATATATATTTATATTGATTTCGTTCCATTGTTGATATTTAAACAATTGCACGCTTAATAAATCATAAAACTAAACCAATATAGAATGCATTTCAAGTTCACACTTCGAAAATAGTACATTTTGATACAAGTGCAGAACGTTTGTCATTGCGACCGAGGCGGAATTCACACGAGCCGTAGGCGAGTGTGTTATGGATGTGTGTTATGGCTACAGTGACAAATTTGCACGTGTCTCAAACGACTTTTTTCAATACACTTAAGGGCCTATTACACTACTCGATATTCAGACAGTCTTAGTCGATGTCGCGTAGTGTAATAAGGGTTAGACCGGTCTTACTCAGAACAAAAAATAAGACAGTCTGAATATCGTGTGCTATTTCTGCACTAGTGCGGAAAGCAGTCTATTAGTGCCTAAAAGCGGTGGGATAAGAGCGGGTTTTCGAGTAAGTGTATTGAAAAAATATTTTTCACCTCTAATTGAAATTTTTCAACCAAAAGTGAAATATTAGCGAATTTATTTTGTTGAAAAATTTCATGGAATTTGCCCATCTCTACTCGAGACGCGTTTATGTGGTTCGCACGGAATTAGGCTTTGCGCATCCAGCTACAGACCTATTGCAAAAACCTGTTCCAGTATATACGTTTCATTTCTATTTCTCTAATTTGAACGCATACAGTAGACGTGAGAAAAGTGTGTCATTTTTACGATTGGAAAATTTGCATCTGAAACTCTGTAATGTTCTGAAACAGTGATATGTATCATTTGGAACATTTGGAACATCAGCTCAAAAGAAACAAACGGAAAATTTGAAACATCGGCTCACAAGATACAAACGGAACACTTGAAACATCGACTCACAAGATACAAACGGAATATTTGGAACAACAGCTCAAAAGATACAAACACAGACACTGACTGTTATGAACTACAGTTCCAACAGTTTTTTTTAATTGAATTTTGATTTGAGAATAATTTAAAGCAGATGTTTTTAGTTCAGTTAAAATTACACTATTTACGTTAAAATTTGAATTTTAAAAAGACTGCAGGTCATTTAAAGTAGTGTTTCAGTGTTCCAATTGTTCCAAATGATGCATTCAAAACATTATTCCGATCAAAGACTACTATAGTATACTGGCTAATTCCGATCTTTCGGAACACTAAAATGTTTCGGAACATTGAGTCGGTTCAATAAAGTTACACACGCCTAGCATTACTAGCATACACCAGTATGCAGTAGCAGTAGTTAGTATCTCTCTGTAGGCCAAGATTTCTTTGCTCTATAGCACAGAGTAATTTTAAATTTTTATACTTTGTACAATAGTCTTTGATTTTTGTTGTAGCTGTGCGTTACACACCACTAGTCTGTGTTACACACGTGTCACGGTGTCTCACTGTCAACATAACCTAAACTTTTTTTGTAAGTCTCTAAAATTGAAAATGCCTGCATATGAAGTAGCTCTAATGTTACGTGCCATGCCTAAACCAGAACTCAAAACTACCCTTAAGAGAATCTCTCATGCTATCTTCGACCGGGGTGGTATCATTAGAAACATAGAAAACCTGGGATTTAGACCTATGCCTTACAAAACAACTGCTCACGGAATAGTTCATAGAGAAGCTAATTATTTTGTGTTTAAAATTGATGCAGCTACTAAAGCTGTGTGGGATTTAAAAGAAGAATATAGTAGAGATGTCGATGTCATTAGACGGCGCGTATTTAAAAGTCAAGATACTTGTGATAACAACTGCACCCTCGAAGAGGAACTTCTACCTCCTGCGTACCGAGAAGATGTACAAAATATGATCGAAGTGGGAAAAACACAAGTAAATCGGTTTACATATAAATTTAAGTATAATTCTGGTCTTGATTATTATCCTTTCCAAAAGTGAATGTTATCGTTTTTTTTTTTTTAAATATTTTAGTCCTAATATAATTATGTCTAATATATGTAGTAGTAGGTAAATAGTTAATTAAATATTTGATGAATCTATAAAACTTTTTAAATCAAGTACCTGTTAATGATCTTAATACCTACATTTTCAGCAAACCCTTGGCCTACTAGAAATGCAACATTAAAACGTAACTGTCAGTTTTCCTCATAAATTTTACCAAGTGGAACTTTATTTTTAGTTTTTTCTTATAAAACTGTGATGTTAATAACTAATAACATGGTCTTATGCCTGAATAGTAAATTGAGAGACACACTCATAAAATTGTGTCTCAATAAATATTTACCAGTATTCAATTCAATTAATAGGAGGTACAAATATTATCAAAATAACTACAATTCCAAACTAGAGGACTTAGTTAATATACAAATAATGGCTGAACAGCAAGCAGGACAAGATTATTTAAATATGGCTGTGACTTTTCTACACTCCTCTAAGTCACAAATGGGTGCTGGTGGGTTTTTCATGAAAATGTATGAAGAAGAACTATATCATATGCAAAAACTGATAAACTATCAGTTATTGCGTGGAGGAATGCCCTTGATATGTGGCCTTCAACCACCAAATCAAAACAAAGATCTAACATTACTTGAAGCATTTAAACAAGGGCTTTATATGGAAAAGAATATTACTGCAGTGAGCAATTTTTATACTGTAATCTTTTAATAATAAATTCTTGTTTTTAATATGAGTCCCAACACCTGGTGCATCTCCTACATTGACTGCTGGGGTGTGAGGAAGTCCGTTTCTTCACGGTTGTGGCCATCTCCTTCGATTGCTTAACTGCTTTGAAGAAGGTTGCAACCGCTTCTCATTCCCTCTCGTTCCGGACCATGGCCTTAACCAGACAGGACTCGAGAGGTCTACCACCGATCGCCTCCACGAGAATACGCCCAAGCAAGGAAGACTTCCACCTTATGCTCTAACGTGTCCTCCAGGCGATCATCAGCCAGAAAATGAGGACCTTGGAAAATTATTTCTGTGGCTGTTATTTTAGCCACCAGCTCCTTTAATAATTTCTTAGTCATTCTTTTAGTACTAATTACTTATTCAATTTCTCCAGGGCTTACAAAAGGGTGTAACGCTAGCTGAAGATGTAAAAGATTACCATTACGCAGATTTTATCACATCTGTTTTTATAACAGAGCAAATGCATTCAATTCATGAAATGGCTACCCACATAACGAAATTATCTGCTTTATCCCATGATAATCATGCTCTTTATCTCTATGATTTAGAACTTGAAAAAATGTATCCACTTCCACAAAAAATAAAAAGTTAAATTAAATAGAATAATATCACTCAGTCATTTATTATAATTTCTTAAACGTTCTAAAATATTTAAAAAAACTAACTTCGATCAACAATGTAAGTATGTAGGTACTAGATTACCGATCACAGTTTTCAAAAATGCCTTGACATATATCAGTACAAATAATTTTGTTCTTATTTTTGAAGCTACATAGTTTGGTCTAATCGTAGCCAACATTAACGCGCGATGACGCAATGCGCGTGAAATTATAATTGTTCAAATAACGGAATTCGCATTGTTGACCGAAGCTGATTAATAACCACCTAAAAATAATAATATATTCAATACTCTTTTTAAGATGAAGAATTACTGGAAAGTATTTTATAAACATCATCCAGCCGACATCCGGTTAAAGCAGACCGTAGTTTAGAAGTTCCATTACTGTAGTTTTCATGCACGGACAGTGCTCGCCAATCTGAATACCACTGAACCACTGTTTCTGTAAAATATTAAAATGTCTGAGTAGGTACTTATTTTTTCGCATAGTCAGTTTTCTGTACATGACTACATTTTTTTAGTTAATTTTGTTAGTTTCTACACACAGATATGTCAAACAGTAAAGATATGTTTTATGCATTTATTCGAGTTCTGATGTCTCCAAACCAAGGCGTGGTTTGGAGACATCAGAACTTATTTCACTAACACAAAATCAAAAACTATAAGAACGACACACTTGGGAAATATATTATATAAAGCCCGGGATGTCGAATATTTGGGATATTTACTAAGATAAAATACCTACAAGAAATAATGTAGAGAAAGAACAAATAAACAAAAAGAATAATTTTAGCTTCTTTTGTATAAATATTTTTCTCCTCATGAAAATTAATCCCAACTACATAAAAATCCGTTCAGTAGTTTTTAAGTTTATCGCGAATATACAGAAATACAGACGCGTGGGGGAACTGTTCTATAATAATATATCTGTAAGAAGTAATCATTAACGTTATCTTTTAATTTGGATCGTGCAAAATATCGATACCTAACAACAAACAGCTCTTCACATCTCCAACAAACAAAAGCCGGCAGCGGTAGCACCACGTAACTATCGTATGAGTATCTGTTAAATATTCATCCATTGCGCAACTAGTTCAGCTGATTAATTGCTCGATCTGTACTGAGCAAGCAATGATATATGTTCTCAATTCAAATAATTGATTTGACACATCATCGCGTTTTTTGGTATTAGGAATTAATTTTTTAATGAATTTACTTAGAAAAACGTTAATATATTAGTACTTACGTGTAAAATGAGATACCATCTATTGTGTAATTTACAATACAGCTGTTACTTTTGCAAAGAAGACGTCGCTAGTTGACATTTGACTAATGGCGAAAATAACATCAAGCACGTATTTTAAGCACATCTAGTCTGTGAAGCACATATCCGGCTTGATGCGTTCGCAAGAACCACGCCCCCTTACCATATATCTACTGTTTGACATATCTGTTTCTAGATTTGTTAGTTTTCATTTAATGTGTTAAAAGTAAAATAATAATAATTATTATAAAATAGTAGTTGTAAGCTTCTGAGAATCGGGAACCTCCTACCTACGCGAGCCGATCGAGGAGTACAATGCGTTCAAATAACAATAGGATCGATTTTTACGCCATGTTGTGATGTGACGTCATACTGTCAAATCGAAGAAATTGGGCAGGGTGAGCAAAGTAATATATTTTTTAAATTTATTTTATTTACGAAATAAGCACGAAAATATATATAATAAGAATCGCATTCTTAAATTTTGCTCATCTCTGCGTCACTATTATGATGAGCCTGAGAAGTGGTAAATAGAAGAAAAAGGCGAATTTATTGCTCCTAACAATGAAAATAAGAAAGAAAATAGATATATTTTGAAACTAAATATGACTTAAACAATATATTTAGCTAATTTAGATTAAACAGTAACGTTTTACTTCACCTGGATTTAACTAAGACTCAGTAACACAAAGAAAAAAAAATCTTTATATCAATAAAGATTTTTTTTAAATAAGTTTTGTTTGCAAACTACTTTTCCATTAACATTTGACAGATCGAGCTTATTCGCTTTCCTATTCTTATTTGGAACGAGTACTGCCTTTTGTATCAGGCCCTTGATCCAATCGCGCAACTCATCATCTCTCTGGCCTTGTCCCAACTAGCCGGTTAGACTGGGTCGGCTTTCAGTCCAACCGGATCCGATCCAATGGGGCAACATCAGTACCTACTCATTATTATTTCGTTTATTCATCTAAATAAATGCCTACATAAAAACCATATTTTTAAATAAATATTTCAATAGGAAATCATTTAAAAATATAAACAGTCCGGTAAAAATAGTACCCCACCGGGACCTGCGATATCGAACCCTTGATCCAGCCACCTAACGGGAGCCTCCTAAGACGGGGTGGTCGAGGCTTGTGGCCTAAGATGACTGTCAGTACGTTGATCGCCGAGTCCACACACATGTCGGAAACTCGCGACCCAAGTCAAGACACTTGATTTGTTTATCATTCTCGGCTTTTATTATTGGTAACCTGCGCTGTCCCACTTCTGGCCAAAGATGTCCCTGTCCTTTATGGTAGCACATTACCATACATTATGATTAGATAGTTTGGATGGAACATAATCCAGTTTGTGTCGTTTCGAGCGACCCTATCCTACCGTCTCAGGACACCAATTCTGTTTCTGTTCTAGTAAGGCTCACAATTGATTCGGCAGCGGCGACTTTATTTATGACTATATTATATGACTCACCTACAAGCTCATTAAATTGGGTCTCATTGATACTGTCCCTTGAATCCCAAACACGAGCATAATCTTGACACAGTAAAGGGCCTTCCTCATTCATTGAACTATCCAAATCCAACATGCTGCAATATATAATTTTATAACTGGGTATATTGGTCAAACTCAGTTAAAAGAGTAGCATATTGAGATCAGTATCGTTGAAGATCTACCTGATAGCTTTCTTCAAAATTATATCTTTCTTCTTCTGATATTCCGCTTTGAATTTACTTTCCAGATTCTTAAAAGACTTTAAACAGCAGCTATCTGGAATTTCTGTAATAAAAAGTAGAATGTTAACAAGTGATCAGTTTCCAATATTCTTGAATAATCCTAAAAAAACAATAATTGTGGGTTAATCGCGCCTGTGTACATCAACTGTCCTATTTTTATTGTCTGTTAAAATTGTGTGTACAATATAGAATAAGAATGTATGTAGTAGCTACCACAGGATATTTCCACTCGAATGCTCTTCTCAACTGAACAGTTCGATACTATATTTCGAATGGTAGCTATAGTAGATACATTGTCAGATTTGAATGTTGCTGATCCACGTCTGGAAATAAATATACAAATGAAATTAAAAAAATGATCTTATATTTAGATAAATGTACCAAATAAAATAAGATCTTACTGGTATTGACAAATTAGAACAGTCTCTAGGAGAGTATGTGATCGGGTGAAGCATACATTCGAAGCTGGTCTTGGGAGCTCGCCCGGTAGTGCTTCTGTGAGCCAGGACGTCATTTCAGCTACGGAAAAGCTTCCCATTATTTCAAGCTGGCACCAAACTCTACAATAAATCAAGGTATTCAAATAATTCCAGTGTTCGTTGTAATATTTATGGTTCATTTAGAGAAGCTGGTACAGTTAGCAAAGAAAGTAAACACTTCGTTTCTTTAAGTCATCTATCTATATATATAATCTTCTACGTAAATAAATAGCTAATATAAAAATGAATAGCTGTTCATTAGTCTCGCTAAAACTCAAAAACGGCTGGACAAACGAAGAAGAGAAGGTTTACACGATGCAAAAACGGTACGGCACGGTGCATAAATTCGAATTTTTGTTTTTCATCATTTTTTTTTCCATTTTTTCTCACCGTGTAAACCTTCCCTGGACTATCTCGAATATTTCAAGACCAAAATTAGCCAAATCGGTCCAGCCGTTTTTGAGTTTTAGCGAGACTAATTAAAACATCATTATAAAATTAATTATGCTGTTCTGGTAATGCCTGTAGATGGCGTTATCCTTACTATTAGGCGCTACGAAGTTCCGGTCAGCTAGTAATAAATATACTTATTTGAAAAAAAAAGCAAAACCGATTTTAAATAATATAAATATGTGGTATCAAATAATTTTGTTTTGTCAATTTGTATTTTTAGATCACTATGGCTGACCGTACCTTTCTGGATTTTCAAAATTCTTTTCTGATGTCTCATGACCAGAATAGTATGGTAATGCGGGTAATTTAAGGGTAACGAGCCGAGCCACTCTTGGGGCACCAACTGGTAATGCGTAAATAAGCACACGTTTTCCCTCAAATTTTGATTCTGTAGGTGAATCTGATATATCGCGCATTTTCACCCACACCCTGCGCGTCCCAGCTTGGCATCTAACCGAAGCCAGCAAATCAGTTCCTGTTTCCTAGAAGAAATATGAATATTATAAGTAGGTAGGTATAAGCAGAATAGTTATTTCTATAAACAAAAATAATGTGATTTCGCTACCTTTGAAGAGCAAATACTTAAGACGGCAGCAGTGTCGGTTTGCATTTCTAATTTTTTGTTACAATAAATAAAAAGCATATCTAGCGGCACTGCAGAGGTAATTCTTACTTCTTGCCATCCATCACTTAAGGCTCCTAACAACTGTAAAGGAGAAGACGTAATGTAGCAAAAATAAATGTGAACAAATGTTTGTTGAAAAAATATTTTTTATGAAGTGGTTAGGATTTAATTCCTACCTCGTACTGAATGTCCAGTAATGGCGGCGTCGATAATCCAGCGTGTAGAGATCGAGTATTTCTTTGATATTTTTCTCTCTCATTAGCGGTCTGTTTCTCTAAACGTGCCACTTCTACTCTAAAACGAAGAAATATTCATATGCACCAGCACACAAATAATGTAAAAAAAAATAAGTCTTCGTAAATGATAAATTCTCGCCTAAGTTTCGTGCTTTTTTGTCGACCAGACTTACCCAGAAGTTGTCTTTGAGTTTTTTTTTGACGTGGGAAATCATCCAATGCCTTCTCCCGATCCAGGGCGGTGCGGGAGGGCGTGTGCGTGTGCGTCGTTACTACTAGTACCATTAATAGTTCCTTGATGGAACTACTGATATTTTTTTAAATCACTAGTTCCATCTGGAAATAATGGAACTAAAGTTGAATTTGGTTGTCACTAGTTCCTCTTTATTCATTTAGGCTCTTTTTTATTTTCTGGAGTGGCGATCGCGTACCGGAAGACGCAGTGTTGGAAGGCTTCTTACAAGGTGGGCCGATGACCTGGTAAGGGTTGCGGCAATCCGATGGATGCGAGACGCCTGTGCGTATCGCATCCATCGGATGACCGGACCCGTCATTGTGGCGACACTTGGGGGAGACCTATGTCCAACAGTAGACGTCTTTCAGCTGATATGATGATGATGATTTTAGGCACTTGTGAATTTTTAAACCCTTAAGGTTGTAAATTTTTTTAAGGTTGTAAAAACACTAGATTTAAAAATACTTAGTTTTTATAATAATTAAATTCAATAATAAAATCAACAAATATTTTTTTACTTATGATCGGATTTAGAAGTTAAAATCATCTTTGTAAAGAAGGATGTAAAGTAAATCTCAGGATGATATCTCAGATGAGATAACGTCTAGTAACTAGTTCAAATCGTTCTTTGGAGACGAATTGTTTTCATCTCCCTTTATGTTTGAAATCACCTGTAGATATTTATTACGATGGAAGCACATTACGTTACGTTGTTCTGTATGAGTTCAACGTATTTTATCTAAAAAAAAACACATTATTTCGCTTGTTAATAATTGGGTTAATCAAGCTTTTGAATTGCACAATTTTTTTGGTATTTTAAGAGCTTAATGATCACTTTCACTACATAGCTATTATAAAACAAAATAAAGGTAGAAACAATAAATAATTGTTTTTGAATTTTTTTAAAGACGTAAAAACACTTACTTTTTATAATAATTAGACTGAATACAGCCTAATTATTATAAAAAGTAAGTGTTTTTACGTCTTTAAAAAAATTCACAAGTGTTTTTACCTCTAGTATTTTTCCACTTTTAAAAACACAAGTGTTTTTACCTCTTAGAGTTTTTCTACCCTAAATTCAACATTAGTTCCACTATTTCCAGATTCTTTTAAAATGTAACTAGTGATTTAAAAAAACATTAGTAGTTTGATGATGGAACTGTTAATGGTACTAGTGACAAAGAACGGGGCGTCTCAGACTTACTGACTAAAACCGCACCTGTTTCTTGCCCTTTACGTTCTAGGACCACGAGTTACCTTTTCAGAAGTTCTTTTATGGCCCTAGCAGGCATAGGCGCTGGCCCCCTACGGACGGCAAGCTACCCATTGCTCGTCATCCGCAAGCCCGCGCCTTCGGTGGCTGGTAGTCTTGGCGGCTGGGGCGTGTGGATGTCCGTGCCCTCACACGTGTGACTGTCTCCTTCGCTAGCATTACTGCTTCGCAGGAGGCGACCACCGCCAATTCCCCTAGCTCCGGACCATGGCCTGAACCAGAGCCCAACGCAAGAGGTCACCTTCGCCAGCCGCCTCCACGAGGGCACTGCGCGTACTCCTCCTAAGCGGAGTATTCTCCAACGTATGTTCCACCTTGTCCTCCGTGCGGTCCGCGCAATGGCAACACCCGGGTGTATCTTCCGTCTAAATCTGGTGCAGGAACCTCCCGAACTTATTATGCCTGTTGAGGACCTGCGTCATGCGGAAAAAGAGGACGCCGTAATGCCTCTCCAGCCACTCTTCAAAGAGAGGACTTACCGCCATGATTATGGCTTGCCCAAAAGTGACTTTGAGTCCGATATCGCGGTACAAATTTTCGGTAACATTAGGTATTGTGTGCAAACTATTGGCATGATTAACTTTTTTCTTTTCACCAGAAATGAAACCTAGGTTATATGTTAGAGGACAATATGAGGAACCAATCGCAAAAAGAACCAGGTTTTTAAACCGTAACCGAACGAAGATACCTATAGAAGCAATGCTAGTATATTTTTGTCAGGCGTTACCTATTTTCCTTATATTATAATATTAATAGGTATATTTTGAGGTTTTGATAAAATGGATTATTTTGGTTATTACTGTTATATTTTTTTCACACTCCTTGTTTTTCATCATTAAAAACTAGTAAAAAAATAACAATTGATAAACAAATCGAAAACATACGCATTAGTGATGCGATAGTGATTGACACTATTTAATGCGTATCCACCATAAACATCGAAGCCGAAACTATATTTAACAATGAGAAACTTAAAATATCAGACATGGAGTATTTTTATTTAAGACAAATAACACTGATAATAAAACATAGCAATCCACTAAATAGTCCCTAACTTCGTTTGGTTACGGTTGGTAGACATAATTCTTTTTGCTATTGATTTCTCATACAGTCCTTTAAAATATGGCCTAGGTTTCACTTTTGGCGAAGAGAAAAAAAAATATATGCCAGCAAAGTATGTCAAAAAATTCATTCCCCTTTAGAAAAAACAAGTATTTACTCGAGTTTTCCTCGTCGTGCTGTTAAAATATCTTGAGGCACTTTAGCTCCAGTTACCAAATGGCTAGATCTGAGTGCAAAAACTCGCCCAGAAAAGGTTGCTACTAATAACTCAGATTCTTCCGTTCCCACGCATCCACCGGTTACAGAAGTCACAGGTTCACCGCAAAACTAAAAGAAATGTATATTATGACGACGTTAACTGCTTGCATACGTCTTAACTATTAAAGTCTTGTGTTATAGATATTAATGAAAATTATTCAACGACAACAGCCTCTAATTTTTATAAATATAATTCTTTTGCACGTGTGTTTTTCACCTAACTCCTCCTAACGGCTTGACCGATTTAAAAGTAGTATAGTGTGTATATTTGAGTGGGTCTCCGGATGGTTTGAAAATATAATTAGACCCGGTAGGTGGCTCTGTAATCGGGTCCTTAAATTTTTTTTCAATACACTTACTCGAAAACCCGCTTTTAGGCAAGCAATAGACTGTTTTACGCACTAGTGCAGAAAAGTGCGCGTGCTCTCCCCTACCACAATGTTATTGCATTTATCGTATAGGGCTGGGCGTGTGTCGACCCCCACCAGGCGCCGGTCAACCCCCGTTTATTCATTTCGTAAGTGTATTGAAAATGTCGTTTGATACACGTGCAAATTTGTCACTGCAGCCCGCGGCTCCATAACACTCGCCTACGGCTCGTGCGAATTCCGCCTCGGTTGCCATGACAAACTTTTTGCACTTGTATCAAAATGTACTATTTTCTGTAAAAGTGTCAGATTTCGGGCAGGTCAACACCTGCCCCGACCGCTAGTATATTTATATACAGGTATCTAATACGAACATAAGTGTACTTCAAACGTGGTTTTTCACCGAAATGTTCCATATCCATGAGATACAGCTGAATGGAACCGTCATGTCGACCAACACTGAGGTGGTGGTTTCCATTGCTGAAATACCAACCGAGACATACGACGGATCCCAATCCTCTACCATCGACTAAGCATTTACTTGATAGTGTTAATCTGAAAACATTGTAAACAATAATATTATTGTAACATAACTAAAGAGACTTTATTTTGCAAAGGTAAGTACAGACAGCATAAAAATTCAGACAAAATATTGGAATTTAACCTGACCTGATTTGATGATTTTAATCTAACGAAATATGAAGACAAAATTATTATTATTATCAAAAAATCAACCTTTCAATATTTTATTTTATAATATTTTTATTTACAAAACCCGTTCGGCAGCTTTGGTTAGTGCAACGACAATAGGCTCTATGGTCATTGGGTTAGCGTACTTTTGTTGCAGTCTGTACTTAAAAGGTACAAATAAAAAGTATTATGGAGGCATAAATATTAAGTGCGTAATCCCTCATGTTTCTGAATTATAGGCTGACAAAACATTTACCTACTCCTGTAAATGTTTTGTTGTCGACAAGTTAAAAAGAAAATAAAGACTTTGCCTTCTTAGCGAAAATGATGAAGCGACATTATACAGACCTTGGCCCTTGTGAATAAGGTCCAGCGAGGCTATTGTAACTACCGGGAAAATGCAACTCATTTAAATAACTTTCCATAGAACTGTTTTTTTAAGATAGTGACATCTAGAATCGTTAGGTGAACTACTAGTCTTCGTAGCAAAATATAGATGGAGTTACTACTGCGTAAACTGTTTTGCCTAGAGTGTCATTTAATAACCGCCACTTTTACGGCAGTGTTGACAAAACCACCGGCGTCAGAATTTCGAGTGAAAAAATTGTAAATTCCCAGTTTTTCGACAAGAGCTTTATGTGGTGAGCAGAATAAATGAAAGGTGAGTCCTTTTAATAATATAATTCATAAAAATGCTGCTTCACATAAGTAATTTGGCTACAGATACATTTGCCCCTCGGAATCACATTGTGTGGCTATTGTGACTTTTAGGGTAGTTGCAATTACCCCATCTAATTTGTATGAAATTGAAAAAAGCTAGTGCTGTCCTCATGGTCGATGATAACATCGATCATAAGGAAACACAACCTTACTATAAAGTAAGGTTTGGTAATGGTATTTAATATTTTAAAATACATTTTTGGCGCAGTCGATATTAACTACGGAGTATCTGATGGCGGTTTAGACTCCCGAGAGCAGAAAAGAAAATAAGTATATAAATCTTTGACTTGGACATTATATTTTTAATATAAACTTTTATTATTTTGTTAGTCAATTAATTGAATATTTTTTTTAGATGGTGCGGAAATATAAAGGGAAAAAGGAAAAGCAATACACTCAGGAGCAACTTCTTACAGCTGTTGAAGAAGTGCGCAGTAAAAAAATTAATAGCTATGACGCTGCTAAAAAATACGGAATCCCAAGATCCACTATTATTGCCTGAGCCAAAAATTGCTAGACGTGGGCAGTTAATATTTAATTACGATTTTAGTGAGTTTAATGTTCAGTAAAAGACTGAAGATATATTTTTATTTGTCCGCCTAATATTTACATCCAAAGATAACAGGGTCAACCTAGTAATTAAGACCTTTTAGACATGTAGACAATTTCGTAATGAGGCTTTAGAATATAGTTTCCTGTTTTCCTAGTCTGCAATTCCTGCCAGTAGTGTTAGTTTATAAATATTTTTTCTCTAAGATTGAATTCTAATTCTAAGATGATTAAGATTTTTGATAACTAATTAGCGATATTTTGAAGTTGTTCTTTTTTTTGTTTACTATGTTGACTTAGTCAAGTAACATTTTTTTTGTATTTCTTTTCGTGCCATAATAAAAACGAATCTATAAATTCTAATTATTTTATTTTATAGTTTTCTACTAAAGTCATAGAGCAAAAGTTGTTGCATTTAGTTATAGTGAAAGGATCGCACGGCTTATTTATTTCCAGACACAAAAATAATGTCTGTGAACAGAAATAGCTGATATTGCGCGAATTTACAATATAATATATATATATAGCATAAACTTGTACTTACCAGGCTCGGCCTCGGATAAAGAGATAATAAAAATTAATTGTCGATAAATTCGCCATATTGTCCCATCACTATTACTATGAAAAGAAGTTGCAATAGCCCCTTTAATTTTTTTAGATCTTTTTACTGTAAATCAATCCATCATACTGCTGTATAGGGTACATTAAAGGGAGAAAAATGCTTTTTTTTATAAGACACGACCGTTTTAGGTTTCGAATTCTTATGATAGTGATACCCAACCAACGCTAGTTGCATTTACCCCGGCAAGGGGTTACTGCAACTATTTACGTTATTGTTGAGAAAAAATTACAATTTACACTTCAAGCAGTCTTTTTATCTCTTATTGACTAATTAAGAATATTAATTGATACATGTGCAACTTATATGTTTTATTAATTCAACTCCAAAATTCTTACTGATGGATACAACAGTTTGAATTTTTGGTTGCAACTTTTTTAGTTACAATAGCCTCGCTGGACCTTACAAGGAAAGTCGAAATAGTACCTAAGTAGATGCATAGATTTAATTTTATAAATAATAAAATATGAGTGTATGACAACTAGAAAAAAAAAGACTTAAGAAAGTGTAAAAAAAAGATGACTTGCTCTTCATAACTAATGATGCCTATGGAACCATCACCAGCACCGTAGAAAGCGACGATATCTGTTATGTGGGTAGAAGTTGGAACAGCCAGGCGAGATGGCCCCGAAGAAATGACTGTGCGAGATATAAGTTTTCCATTTTCTAGGAGAACCGCTCCTTTATTAGCAACCAACACCAACAGACGAATTCTTGTATTCTGTAGTCAACAATAGAATAATTTTCAACAGGTTTAAAATTTAATAGAATGAGCATTCAAATAAATAGTTACATTAGGTACCGCAAAGGCAGCAATGTCGAGAACTCTGTCGTCACAAACATATGAGTTATATTCTCGTAAATCCCTGTAATAGGTCACAGTTCGTCCGCTGCAGAGTATCAAATCACTGCCTATTATACACCTGAAAAATTATATTATGTGAAAAATCTAATTGACCAAGGTTACGTGTTAGGTACCTAATTCTAGATATCTAGTCTGCATCTTGGGGAAAAAAGCATGTCGGAGGGGCAGAATAAGAGTTAGGGAAAGATCATTCGTGGCAAAAAGATTTATGACTTGGGTACTGCTATTAGAGAAAGTATTCGTATTTTTTAAATCAATATTTAGGTACTCGTACCTTTGAAATATCGGTGGTAAATATCTTTGAAATATTGGGATTAGGTACTTCCCAAAAAACAATAGTTATTTGTGCAACAAGAGAGCAAAGTTGTTTTTGCTGCGAGTGCTAATTGTGAGTCCCGAGCAAGCGAAGGATTCTTTGATTGAATCACGAGCGCTAGCGAGTGATTTTAAAGTAGAATCCTGAGCGAGGGGAGGGATTTAAAGGCACGATATGCAAAAAGTTTTGCTCTCGTGTTACACACATAATTTTTCACTTCAGCAGCGAGAACACATATTACTTGGGAAATAAAATAATTAACAGTAATAGATTTAATAATGATTTCAATTAAAATAAATACTATCTCCGTCGCTAGTTTTGCTCATATTTTACAATTATTTTAACATTCTTAATCTTATTGCCACTATTTTTATTTCCGCTGTTTTTTTAAAGCACGTTCTAAAACAGTCAATGTTGAAACTAGAAATAATTATTTAAAGGTTAAATGCCAGTTTTATCTGCTGCTATAAGTACTCAGGTACTCTTATTTTTGTTCAAATACAATAATAAATTTAAAATTCAATTTATTTATAAAAAGTATCAATTTTATATTTTACAAATATTTTCTATTTATTACGCATTTCCGAACGTGTTTTTCTTTGTGGTGGAATTTCAAAATCGGAATGAACTTCGAAATGGCTTGTTTCTCACTCGCTTTTTTATAAGGGCGAGAAAGAGACAGAGTTCAGTGCAGTTCGAATATTACGAATTATATGACTAAAAAAAATAATAATTAAAAAGTTACTTTGTCTCACGCAGTGAGCAAAATCGAGTTATGCTCACTGTTTTCAAACAGCAAAACCTACTTGTTTGAGCTGCTGTGGTGAAAAAATATTTGACACTTAAAATTAATCAGTTTCTAACTTACATGGATGTGATTGTTTCTGTTAGAGCAGTTTCAATACTGAGAAACACTTTTCCTTTTCTAGTATATCCTTTGACTTCATTTCCTGAAGCTGTGAATATTTTATCTGCTTGTGTGCCTGCAAAAATAAATATTTATTTAATTACAGAAACACTTAACTAATTAAAACTATATACAATATACACAATCTATATATATAAAAGAAAGTCGTGTTAGTTACACTGTTTATAACTCAAGAACGGCTGAACCGATTTGGCTGAAAATTGGTGGGGAGGTAGCTTAGAACCAGGAGACGGACATAGGGTACTTTTTAACGAGTAGGGTAGAGTAGGGTAGAGCAGGGTAGAGTAGGGTAGAGTAGGGTAGAGTAGGGAAGAGTAGGGTAGAGTAGGGTAGAGTAGGGTAGAGTAGGGTAGAGTAGGGTAGAGTAGGATAGAGTAGGGTAGAGTAGGGTAGAGTAGGGTAGAGTAGGGTAGAGTAGGGTAGTGTAGGGTAGAGTAGGGTAGAGTAGGGTAGAGTAGGGTAGAGTAGGGTAGAGTAGGGAAATTTTTTTTTTTACTAAATCCCGCTTTTGGGCAGAACAACGTCTGCCGGGACCGCTAGTATACACTAAAGACAAAAACTACTAGCTAAAATATGGCGTCATAAAATTCCTCCGCATCGCTGTCGACTGGAAGTGTGCCCAAAAGGCTGGCGGCATTGCCACGTTGTATGGCAATGCTTAATCTCTGACCGAGGTAAAAGCCAGCCCTTGGGTCACGCGAAGTGTCAACTAAGCGTCTGGATAGTTCTTTGAAAAGCTTATGAGCACTTGGACCCCACGACCCAAGAGTTTCAACCCCAAACGGCTCAAAGATATAACTTCCGACGAGGTTGTTATATTTCCGCCGCTTGAGGTTCTCCGCAGCCGCAGCGGCAGCATCAGCACAGCACGAAGAGCTAGGAAGATAGGATGGCGCAAGAGTGTCGACACAGGTAGCGTCCCACACTAAAGGCCTACCCATCTTCCACGGAAATTAAGACATACCGTCCGGTCTCTTACCATCGTCGCGTGCCAGGCCATGAGGTTCCAAAACAGCCGGAACGCCGACGGTGACAAGGGCTCGTCGGATGATGTCGTTAATATTCGCGTGCCGTGCTATCCGTCCCGCGATTCGACTGCATGACAGGCCGTGGTGGCCAAGGCTGTTGACAACTTCGCCACAGTGGCAGCGATGAGGAGAACAGCAAGGAGCGCCTAGGCGTAGGGCAACAGCTAGACGGAAAGTAGTATCGTCGAATAAGGTGCCAATATTCGACGACGGCAGTGCGTGAAGCCAAAGACCTGACTCCCAATTTCCCACAGCTAGGAGGTGCGCACGCTCCGCAGTAGTAGCAGATGTTAGGAGTTTTAATTAGTTAAGTGTTTATTTATCAATTAATTGTAGATGTAGATTCAAGTCATAAATAAATGTTTCAAGTAAAAAAAAAAAAAAAATTACAGAAAGGCTAATGACATGAATAACATAGTAGGCATCCACTGCAGAATGTATTGTGGTAGGGTAAAACACGATGTCGTGGGCTTACCCATGGCACATGCCAAATGCACAGAAGTAATTGGTTTTCCTGGTAATGTTTTGAATTGAACCACAGGCTCTTCGTCTTTTATGCTCAAACATTGTAGCACTCCGTTTTTATCACCCACTGCAAACTGGAAGACGTAAATAGGTGCTAAGAATGCAGTTGCAACAAAGAAGTAAAGAATAATCCGTTAAAAAAAGTAAACCTTTTGATCCATCTTTTGTCCAGGAGGTAATATTTTTAAAGTGTCCGGGTAAGTAATTCCACATATTGTATAATCTATCCGAGATAAATCATAATCCATTTTGCTTCGTTTATGTATTGAAAAGAACTGATTTTCTATAACTTAAACAATGTACCGGTTAAACTAATGGTGAAGTCAATCGATAATGCCTTGGCAACGAGAGGCTCAACAGTAGGCCTGAGACCCTACCACGAGCTCTCATCTATCGAGTCGAAAACACTCATTAGGTGTTTTTGTGTTTAACTTTCAAATGGATATATCATATTATAGGTATAAATTCGAAGACATGTGACATTCACAAACATGCACTGGGTCCGCTTGGTGGATTACGTGGGGAACATTAAAAGGCTGATTATGCTATGCTTATGCTATGCTAAGTATATTAAGAAGTAGGTACCTTTACCTTATTAAGAAGCGCTAGCTTTTCCTACAAATTCGCTCCAGTGCAGCGGTGGACCGATGGTCTATTCATAAGGAACTGAAAATTTCTTTCGGGATAAACAGTACTTAGGCCTAGCGCACATTGCCATGCGGTTGATCGCGTATGGGAGAAGAATAAACGCATTCATGGGGCCGCGCACTGCGGGGAAAAATGCACGTTTCTAACCGACTTCAAAAAAAGGAATAGGTTATCAGTTCGGTTGTATTTTTTTTATGTTTCGTTACCTCAGAACTCAGACTTAAACTGGACCGATTTGCAAATATTTTTCCCTTACAGGATACTACTTACACACAACCTATACCTTGGTATAGTACTATACCTTGTGCAACTTATATACTTCCAGATTGGTCCCATTTTTGCAAAATACAGTTCTGATGATGGGATTCCGGGATTAGAAAAAAGGATCGGGATCGAATCCTCTACCCCTAGTAGACATGCGGACCAAATGGAATACTCACAGTTTATTTACCCGACTGCACCAGAAGGAGGTTTTTTTTTAAAGTGGAAAATCGTCTAATGACTTCTCCCATTTTAGGATGGGCCGAGAGGGCATGTCAGACTTTTACAAACTAAAACCACACTTACGTTCTTTCAGTTGCCTTTTGCTTTCTAGGATCACAAGTATCCTTTCCATACTTTTCCCCATAGTCCTCACAGGCATCGGCCCTACTGGGCCCCCACGGTTTTTTGATATCTCTTTGAAGCACGCGTGGAACACTATGCGCCGTGGACGACTCTGACTCGATCCTTATAGGACGAGCGAACGGCGAGCTACCCATTGGTCATCATCCGTAAGCCCACGCGTGTGCGTACGCGCAGCGGAATGTTGTTGAATTTAAAGATTTTAATTATGCAGATATTTAGTGTATGACGTCGTATAATTGTGTATGGTAAAAAAAAATTTGTGCACGCAACCATTGTGGAGAAATTCACCAAAAACTGATTCCGCTGGGCGAACGTTGTCCTGGCGGAACTTTTTTTAATCCATAGACTTAAGAAGAAAAGAGATGTGTCCAAAAATTAGTGTGTATTTGTGTGTAATTGTGTATGTATGAATAAAACTAGTGCATGCATTAACTTCGGAGAAATTCAAGTTTCCGCTACGCGAACGTTTGGCCATTAGCTAGTTTTCATATAAAGCGCTTACATAGAGAACTGTAGATTTTTACATACGTTGTTTTGAATTTGTTTATATTTGTTTAAAAAACAGATTTAGAAAAAATCGTAGGGCTTGAAAGATAAAAATATAAACGTAAAATACGCTTATTAGGTCTTAGTTCTAAAAGTATGCACTTTGGGGTCTAGATTTTCACGTTTATACAAACCTTGTAAGTGTCTGCAACATGTTGCCAAGTATCAATGATGTTCCGTTAGTAACTAAAGAGTTATAGGACAAATTTACCATGAACAGATCACTGTTTACAAAGCAGTCAAATATCACGACGTTCTGAAGGAATTGCATGGTAATATGTATGTCAATAATTAGTGTATTCATTCAACTATTCTTATGCAAAATTTCATGTCATTAAATTCAGTAATTAAAGAAAAACAATTATAATACTGACGAAGCATCGAAAACCTACATAACCCGACCAAGTTCGGATGGCTACCAAAAAGCGGCCGTGCCATATATCTAAGAAACGTTCTTAACCTTCCAATATAGTATTTATTAATATGGTACAGTTGCGTACACAAGCGTTAGGAAAAAATAAAACAATTGCATTTCTTGAATGAAAAATATTTTTTTAATAATAACGCCACTATCTACGATAAAAACAAATCTTCAATTAACAAGTACTTCTCTATTTAAATATCCGCGTACAAAAATATTTTTAATTACATATAATACTTAATTATGTAATTATAATAACGTTAACAAACGCTTGCAATGACAGCAATAGACTTAAATGTGTTTTAACTAAAATAGATTATGAACTAGCTTTTGCCCGCGACTTCGTTCGCGTGGATGACGAAACTTAGGGTAAGTATAATATTTCGAGCTACAATAAAAATTAAAATCACATCACATAACTAACCTATTCAGTTGTTTAGATTTGATCAACATTAAAAAAGTGCTTATAAACTAAAACATTGGTATAAAAAAAAAAATTTTGATTTTGATAAATTGGTATGATAAATATTTACCTAAACAGTAGTCCATACTTACATGTGGTAAATATTTAATTTCCCTAAGGGGTCTATAGTTAGAATCCTGATCCGTGAAATCTTCAATAGAAATTAGCTGTATGAATTTTATTTGTCTTAAATAATATATTTAGATTATATCTCAAGTCTCAAGCGCATACTTAAATAAAGTACCTACGTAAATAGTACCTACTTTCTGTCATAGTCAAATACATTTAAAAAAGTAGGTGTACAAAAATAAATGACCTATAAATTATATCGAAACAAAAATTGTGTTATCACCTATACCAATTCAATACCGGTATTATACTGTAAATTTTGGGATGTTACCTAAATATATTGCACGGCCGCTTTTTTGTAGCCATCCGAACTTGGTCGGGTTATGTAGGTTTTCGATGCTTCGTCAGTATTATAATTGTTTTTCTTTAATTACTGAATTTAATGACATGAAATTTTGCATAAGAATAGTTGAATGAATACACTAATTATTGACATACATATTACCATGCAATTCCTTCAGAACGTCGTGATATTTGACTGCTTTGTAAACAGTGATCTGTTCATGGTAAATTTGTCCTATAACTCTTTAGTTACTAACGGAACATCATTGATACTTGGCAACATGTTGCAAACACTTACAAGGTTTGTATAAACGTGAAAATCTAGACCCCAAAGTGCATACTTTAAGAACTAAGACCTGATAAGCGTATTTTACGTTTATATTTTTATCTTTCAAGCCCTACGATTTTTTCTAAATCTGTTTTTTAAACAAATATAAACAAATTCAAAACAACGTATGTAAAAATCTACAGCTCTCTATGTAAGCGCTTTATATGAAAACTAGCTAATGGCCAAACGTTCGCGTAGCGGAAACTTGAATTTCTCCGAAGTTTATGCATGCACTAGTTTTATTCATACATACACAATTACACACAAATACACACTAATTTTTGGACACATCTCTTTTCTTCTTAAGTCTATGGATTAAAAAAAGTTCCGCCAGGACAACGTTCGCCCAGCGGAATCAGTTTTTGGTGAATTTCTCCACAATGGTTGCGTGCACAAATTTTTTTTTACCATACACAATTATACGACGTCATACACTAAATATCTGCATAATTAAAATCTTTAAATTCAACAACATTCCGCTGCGCGTACGCACACAGCCCACGCCTACGGTGGCCGGAGATCATTCCGCGATTCCCGACGCCCAGGGCGTCTTCTGTCGCGGCGGTTGAGGCGTGAGGATGTGCGTTCCCTCATTCCTATTTTCTGTGGCCGCCTCCTTCGCTAGCATTACTGCTTCGCAAAAGGAAGCGACCGCATCCTATTTATTTTCGCTCCAGACCATGGCCTGAACCAGGGCACGGCGTAAGAGGTCACCGCCGCCGCGCCGCCGATCACCTCCACTGGGACACCGCTCCACTCTACCAAAGCGGGACATATCCTGTGCTCCGCCGTGTCTTCCGAGCGGTCTACATAATGGTGACGCCCAGGGCGTTTCTCCCTCCTGAATCTGGAGCAGGAAATTCCTGTGAGAACCTGCGTCATACGGAAGGTGTCCAGCCACTCCTCAAAGAGGGGACTTACCTTAGTAGATGGCAGCAATGTATAGATAATAATGGTAATTATTTTGATTAAATGAATATGTTAAATTTAAAAATGACGATAAAATGATACGCAAATTAGAGAAATGCCAACAATTATTTTCCAAAAAGAGCTAAAAACGTGGCTCATAGACAAATGTTTTTACACGGTAAATGTTTTTTTTTTAAATTATAATAAAGGCGCATTAAATAATATTTTGTAATTAAATTAAATTTGACATTTTGTATTCTTTTTAGTTCTTGACATTTTGTATTTTTTTTTGTTTTCGACATTTTGTATATTTGTTAGTTTTGAAATTTCGTATCTTTAAGTTTTTGACATTTTGAATTTTTTTTTTAGTTTTGGACATTTTGTATTGTTTTTTTTTTTATATTTCGACATTCTATTTTTATACTCATAATTTATTTATTTTTATTCATTTTAACTCTGACATTTTTAATCTAATTTATTGACATTTAATTTAATTTGTTGACATTTTTATTTGATTTATTGTTAATTTTTCAATTAGATTGCATATTATAAATATATTCTTTTGGATGTAAATAATTGAGATTCATAAAAAATTTGCATGCTGAATATGAGGTGGAATATGAAGAAACAATATTGAATTTTAAGACCTGTACCTACCACCATATTTCAAGCAAATAAATGATATTATTATTATTAAATACACGAATTTCAATTTTTCAGTACAAATCGGTAATTTCATACTTTAACCCCGTCTATTTTCATGCGAACGAAATCGTTAGCAAAAGCTAGCCATGGACCTAAAAAAACTTTTTTTTAAGTCCATGAAGCTAGCTAGAAAAGTTTTATACTTTTTGATCCGTAACAAAAAAAAATGTTACTTTGTTTTTATTGGTACATTTAAAAAAACACTGTGAAAAACCATGTAGCACCCACTCCGATCAAGATCGGAGACTCTGCACTCGAAGTTGTAGACGATTACGTTTACCTGGGACAGACAATCCAGTTGGGTAGGTCTAACTTTGAGAAAGAGGTCAATCGTCGAATCCGACTCGGCTGGGCAGCGTTCGGGAAGCTGCGCGGTATCTTCTCGTCCAACATACCACAGTGTCTCAAGACGAAAGTCTATGACCAGTGCGTGTTGCCAGTGATGACATATGGCTCTGAAACATGGTCGCTTACAATGGGCCTCATCAGAAGGCTTACAGTCACCCAAAGAGCAATGGAAAGGGCTATGCTCGGAGTTTCCTTGCGTGATCGCATAAAGAATGAAGATATCCGCAGGAGAACCAAGGTCGCCGACATAGCCCGAAGAATCGCCAAACTTAAGTGGCAGTGGGCAGGGCACATTGCTCGTAGAACGGATGGCCGATGGGGCCGAAAGGTTCTAGAGTGGCGACCGCGCACCGGAAGACGCAGCGTTGGAAGGCCTCCCACAAGGTGGACCGACGACCTGGTGAGGGTCGCGGGAGTGCGGTGGATGCGAGAAGCACAGGATCGGTCATTGTGGCGACGCTTGGGGGAGGCCTATGTCCAACAGTGGACGTCTTTCGGCTGAAATGATGATGATGATGACTGTGAAAAATGCTGACAGACAGAGGAGGCTTAGTAATAAGTTTACATTATTGTAGTTACCTTTCGGGAAACGGAATCTTTTAAATGTGAGCTTTAGGCTGAATAGAATAAACTCTGCACAAAAATGATGACCTCGGTTATAAAAAGTTAGCCAAGTGTCACCTGTCAGTCATGTGTCAGTGTCAGTGCAATACTCTTTGTCAGTGAATGTCATCTCACTAGTCTGTGAATGTCATCAATGTCATTTGAGTGAAGAATCGCTTTTCAGGTTATTTCCAGTTATTTCTATAATTTTGATTATTAGTAATAAAAAGTGAGTGTATACCTTTTCATCATAAAGTCAAAATAAAATGGAGATAGATAAAGAAAATGTTGTCCAAGCTGTTGTTATTATGGACACTTTTAATAATCACTTCAATCCCATCTGTGACAACAAACCTATGGTGAGTTCAAAAATGTATTTACAAGTTTTTTTTTTGCATTACTTCTGTTATTTAATAATAATCTTAATATTTTAGGGTTTACTACCGGTTGCAGGAGTACCTTTAATAAATTACATTCTGGAATCCCTTTCCAATGGAGGAGTAGGAGAAGTTATTTTATTTTGCTGTAAATATGGACAAAAAATCAAAGATTACATACGGTATGTAGGTATATAATTAATTTAATGACTTTCATTTCCTTTTTTCTCAGTTGTCAAATTCTTGTTAAATATTTATTTACAGAAAATGTATTGAAGATAAGGCAGTATGGAGTGTTAGTATGGAGGTCCAAGTGATGATGTCTGATACATGTCAGACCATGGGAGATGTGATGCGTGAGATTGATGCTGCAGGGCTCATCAGAGGGAATTTCATCTTAGCAGGAGTTAACAGTGTTACCAACATAAATTTTGCATCATTGCTAGAGCAGCACAAGTAACTTCCTTATTTTTTTATAATTCAATGTTGAAAATGTTTTAATAAATTAATAAAACACATTAAATTCCGTGCCTTTCAGACAAATATGCAAGAAGGATAAAGGAGCTGCAATGACACTTGTTTATAAAAAGTTGGCTTGGGAGCATCCTTTGATCAGTGCTGACAAGCCTATTTTCTTAGCAGCAGATGCTAATACTAACAAAGTACTTATGCACCAGAAATATAAACAAAAATCAACAGAGAAAACCATAAGTCTATCTTTGGTAAGCAGACAGTTGTCCAAATTTATAAAATTTTATTGTACCTAAAACTCTGTGCACCTAACAGCGTTTTTTTAATGTGTGTAGTAAATCAGAATAATGTGTTGTAAATTTTCTGTATGTATCTATTTTAGGGATTAAATTGAAATTCTATTTTAAAATGTTTGTTTTAGGAAATTGTGTTGAACCATTCTGAGGTAAAGTTGCATCATAACTTAGCTGATGCAAGCATAGCACTTTGCTCACCATCTGTGCCTCCACTTTTCTCTGACAACTTTGATTTTCAAACAAGAGATGATTTCATACATGGGATATTGATTAATGAAGAAATTCTTGCCAGCTCTCTGTATTATACTCTTTTGAAAGGTCACCAATATGCAGCAACTGTTACTAACTGGAAGACATACCAGACAGTGTGGTAAGATATTTTTTAATTTAATTATAATTAATATTGTTTATAGGTAATCATTTAATGGAATCTTATTTTATTTGTTTACAGCCGAGATGTATTACACAACTGGATTTATCCAATTACCTTTGAAGCTGGATCATTTAACCAGAACAACTATATCACTATGCGCAATCATATCTTTAGAGCAAAGTCATCAACACTAAGCAGGTTGGCTTGATAAGTAACTTAGTCTGCAACATTATAGTTTAGCTAATTAGGAAGACATGTGACTAAAACAATATTATTTCAGGTCATGTTCATTAGAAGAAGATGTTCTGATTGGTGCACAAACTCAAATAAATGATAATACAATCATTTCAAAATCAATGATTGGGAAAAACTGTGTCATTGGGAATAATGTTATAATCAAAGGAAGTCATATAATGAACAATGTTGTTATAAAAGATAATTGCACAGTGGTTCATAGTTTTATTGATGATAATTGTACAATAGAAGAGAAGTGTGTTATTGAAAATGGTACTATCATAGCATCCAATGTTGTTGTTGAAGCTGGCAGTCAATTGAAGGGAAATATACTGGAGAGTACTGAAGTTGAGAGGGGTAAGAATCCACATACATACACAAAATGAAATTAAATGATATTAATAAAATGATATTTTTTGGCTGTATTTAGATGTTTGATGCTAAATCTAATTTGAAACAATATTTCAGAAAAAACATTGATGAAATCCACATCAGAAAGTACAGAATGGGAGAATGAATCGTCAGGCAGTGGTGGTGATGACTTCATTGGCTTTGAAAAGTCATGGAGTGACAGTCAATCATGTTACTCATCAGAAGGCAGTGATGAGTCTTCTTTGCCCGATTCTCCTGTTCCTGAAGATACAAACAGTAAGTCATTATTGGTTAATTTGGGTAGACTACTTGTATTTAGTAATTTTTTTTTTTTTTACAATGTTGTAACATTGCTGGAGTTATACAACCTTATTTTTAGTAGCGAAACCCTTTATATAGTTTGTTCAGAATCAGTAATGGAATTGATTTCAATCATTTTTACGCCATGTTATATTATTTTTTCCCAAAAATATTTGAAAATGGTTACAAGTTGGACACCGCTCGGCATAGCAATCATAAATATGTGAAACATAGGTCACGGCAGTTCATAGCGGATACCTACTAGGCGCTCGCGAACGCACAGCGGGCGCCTAACATCGCCATTCCCCTCGGACCACTCGGTCGCCAAAATGCTACAGGTTGAAAAGCATGTGTAGCATTCCAGTTCCGAATGCTTACCGCGAGCGCGCAGACTACCGCGCGCCGTGAGCCTAAGGGCCTGCGCACACTTGTGAAATATCCGTAGACTTGTCTGCGACAAGACTGTTTTGTCTACGTCATGGCTCACACCATCACGACAAAACAGTCTAGCAGCGTACAGCCAGTGTTGCCAACTCAGTGGATTTCCCACTAAAACTTGTGGTTTTAACCCCCCATTTTGTTGTGAAATATTGGTTTTTCTAGTTCTTTAGTAAAATTCAATTTCTTACTTAAAATTCGATTTCTTACTAAAAATCACTCTGGTGTAAATCACCACCATAGAATCAATAATTATCAATCTGATACCGACGATGATGGTGCTAACAAAAATGATTCCTCTGAAAACGAATTAATACATAGCTGTTATTGAATAATTTGTATGTTGAATTACCTACTAATGTTAATTTACTCACAAATGGTATTTTGGTTAACTGATTGTTAATTTTTATCACTTATTTTTAAAGAAACTAAACCCAAAATGCCTACTTATTTTATTTCGTACAACACACATTTTTTGTGGGAAATTGTAGAAAGTTATTATTTGTACCTACACGCCCTGCCACAGAATAAGAAAGGCCCTACTGTGGTGTGGCTACATCGCATTACTTTTTAATGCAATGTTTAACACCTTTCATCCAATTTGAACTTTAATTGGTTGGCATAAGGTGCAACAAATCACATTGACTACATTTTATCACTTACGGCGGCTTTTACGCATAAATTGCGACACAGCGACAGTCCAAAGCCTGCACGTGTGATGGAAAATGTTATCACTAGTTAATTATAAACAGTTAATTGTACAATACAAACTGAAAAATTATTATCAATGAGCGCTAGACGGCGCGAGCTCGCCGCGTGGTGACAATGTATTTCTACTGATAACCAGGTAACATAACAAGCTTATAACTTTGTGATTTTTCAAGATACGGTTTTGAAATTGTGTACATAGATTCTTTACATAAAAATACTAGACACGTGTTTCAGGTTTCGCATATACTAAAACTAATGTTATACACTCCAGGATATATTTATTTTAACTAAAACAACTTGCTTGTTTTACTTTCAGTATTCCTGCAAGAAGTTATTGACAGCTTGGCAAGAGGATATGAAGAAAAGCTGAAGAATGATTATCTGATTTTGGAGATCAACTCTTCAAGATATGCATACAACATCCAACTGCATGAAGTTAACTTCTTTGTTGTTAGAGCTCTGCTGAGCATTCCTGTTCTTGCTGAAAATAAAAATATTCTCAGTACTGTCAAAGATATACTGAAATATTTCAGACCAGTTCTAGCCAACTACATCAAAACAAAATCATCCATTATGGATTGCTTGAGGGCTGTAGAAGTAAGTTGAAGCATTTTTAGCCATTTTGATAACCTGAATTGTAGTAACCCAGATTATTATTTTAATTTTTTTATGTTATTTGTATATTCTCCGAATTTTAGTTCTTGGAAAGCTAAATAAAAAAAGTAGCTCCAAGTTTGAAATAAAAGAGATACTTCTAATTGCTAAATAAAATTACATATTTGTTTTCAGGATAGCTGTATAAAATGTGAGTGGCTAGATGGCAAAGCTGGTCAAATCTTGCATTTGCTGTATGAAGCTGATGTTGTTGATGAAGATTCATTACTAGAATGGCACCAAGACTTGCAAGAAAATGAAAGTCCCATTGCAAACCAGCCATCACTTATAAAGTTTTTTGATTGGCTTGAAGAAGCAAGTGAAGAAAGTGATGAATCAGACTGATTATAAAAATAATAATAAAACAGTTTAATTTTAATAATATAGGTACTTTATTTTTATTTGGCATTAATTACAAACTTTTGATTGCAATCATATGAATAGAGGGTTACATTTAGATCCATTTAAAAGAGCAATAATTATATTTTAAAAATGCTTAAATACATAGTAACTCAACCTTGCATTTGCCAGGCCTTATACTTAGCGAATAGTAGCATATTGTTGAAATTGGACAGTAGAAAAATTCCTAAATTTATTGACATCAAATGATGTTGGCTCGCAAGGAGAATGTATTTTTATTTGGCGCATATGTGTGTCTCTTCCATTTTGATGGTTGCTCAATACTGCTATTTGAATCATATACGTTCTGATAGGTCTATCATGAATGTCTTTGATTGGAATCATCTCCCATCCTGAAACAATAAGTTATATTCTTAGAAATCAATTTCAGATTTAGGTTAGACAGGATGATAGAATAATAATAATATTCCACAACTATCACACAATGCCATCTAGTCTAGTCCCAAGCTAAGCAGAGCTTTTGTTATGAGTACTAGACAACTGATAAACATTACTGTCGTCCAACCGTCCTGTAACTGTCCGGACCAAGCCCAAGTCGTCGGTCGACGGCGCGTGTTGCGTGTTCCACGTGCGCCTCAAAATGTCAGCAAATTGTAGGAGCCCAACAGGGTCGAAGCCTATCGGGGCCATGGGTTGTGCGAAAGTGAACCCCGAGGCCCTGAAACAAAGGCAAAGAAGGAATAGGAGTGGGTTTTAGTCAGTAAAAGTCTGACATGCCCTCGCCCTCAGCCCTAGTGTTTATTTTTGTTTATATTATTATGCTGATCACCATAATGCAAAATTTTGTTATTTATTTATTTTAGTGTAAGCGTGTGTTTTTCTGTGTAATTTATTTGTGGTTTTGTGTGCGTTTTGTGTTGCAACAAATATTTTTTTTTATCTATCCATATATATTATAGATAATTAAATTACACCCAGACACAGAATAAATGATTGTACTCATCACACAAACATTTGTCCTGGGTGGGAATCAAACCCACAACTCCAGCATAGCAGTCAGGGCCACTAACCATTAGACCGACAGGCCAGTCAGAAAGACACAAGGACACAGTCACATCCTGTCACATACTTATGGTAAATCTGGTCATATTAGCAATAAAAACAATATAATACATACCACTAGGTTCAATCAGTTCAATAACTTCAATCTCCTGCAAATCATTAAAGTGTGTTCCAGCTCGTATTGATATTCTGCTGGGTGTGTAGCTCTCGTCCAGCTTATAGTCAGTGTATATGTAGATATGGGATACCATTGTCTTCCTTTGAAACTGGATGTTAACTAAGTGAGGAAGTTGTCCATCAGATTGCCAGTAAGTGTCCATGCAGTCATCCCTCAACTGATCTATACCAAAACCTTAACAAACATAAAATAAAAATAAATAATCGCCAATATTAATAAGATTCTTCATCAATCTTGTACATTGGGCAGCAGAAGTCCAACACGACAAATATCCAATAATCTATTAAGTCATATCATAGCCAAAATTGAAGGGCGAATTAGGATACCAATAATATTCCTGACCTGGCTTACAAGAAGACAAGCTCCAAATTGCATGGTTGCCTACTTCTCGAACCGTTCCTGACCGTTCGCTCACTAGTGGATCCTTTTCGGAAGCCATAACTAATAAGTTGAAGTTTAATTGTTGCTAACAGATTAATGTCGTCTAATTATTACGAAAGTTAACAAACAAACTATTTTTGTTTACAAAAGGTCGCAATCAATCAAACAGAACAAAATGAAATGAGTGAAAGTGAACTTTTTTTTTTTTTTATAAACTTGCTGTCAATTTCTGTCACTGTCAAGTAGGCCACAGACTACAGAGGCGTGGTAACTCCGACTGTACACACATTTAGTGTTTAACATTTTAGTGTTCCGAAAGATTGGAACGTCAATAATGTTTAAAAATGCATCATTTCGAACAATTGGAACACTGACTGAAACACTCTTTATTTTGCTATGTGACCTGCAGTCTTTTTAAATTCAAACTAAAACGTAAAAATATAATATAATTTAATGACCTGAACTAAAAACATCCAAGTACTTAAAATTATTCTTAAATCTTAATTTAATAAAACAAACTGTTAGTGTATATGACGCGATCACTCGAAGTAACAGATCACGTCCGCGGTTCAAATGTTCTGTTGAACCGTTGTTCCAAATGTTCCATTGAGCCGTTGTTCCAAATGTTCCGTGGAGCCATTGTTCCAAATGTTTCGTTGAGCAGTTGTTCCAAATGTTCCGTTGAGCCGTTGTTTCAAATGATACTGATATTAAATGTTAGATGATATTAACATTTCTCTTATTGTAGTGTTACTATGACGTAACAGATCACGATTCATAAGTCAGTGTCTGTGTTTGTATCTTTTGAACCAATGTTCCAATGTTCCAAATATCATCAGTATCAGAACATTTCAGTGATTCAGATGCAAATGTTCCAATCGTAAAGATGACACACTTTGCCCACGTCTGCTGACAAGTGTCAGTCTTTTTTTGGCTTGAATACTAAGTTTTTTAAGTCATGTCTTCGTATGAATAGTTCATTAGTTTACCATTAGAATGCGGTTGCAACGCATTTTAAGGTTTTTGTAGTATTTGGCAGCAAATTGATCGAGTCAAACTAAAATAAAATTCTCAGCTTCATTTTACAGAAATCGTGCCTGTTTCAATGATTTTTTTTTATTTATATATACTTTATTGTACACCAAGATAATAAATGATACATATGAGCCTTATATCAAATAACATACAATTGGCGGCCTTATCGCATTCCGCGATCTCTTTCAGGCAACCTGGTATGGAAAGAGATTGTCTGGACATTAAATGGGGTTGCACTTGGTGCATTACAAAATAAGATAAACAATTGGAGAGAAAATAAAGTACATACTTAACACTAAAATACATACTTAAATACATACATACTAAATAATTATATAGGCGAGGAAACAAGTGACAACTACAATTAAGTAATACAGCTAAAGACGATACAAAATTACAAGGACAAGTAATATTCCTTCACAAGTGTTTTAAATATATGTAGTGATTGATTCTACATATTGTCCAGTTGCGCAGACACTTATGATACAAAATTACATCAATTTTATTACATCACAATGTCCAATTGGCAATTAAAACAGCCACTGAACGTCATTCGAAGAAATCTCAACAAAAATTCCAGTGTCAGTGACAGATTTGTACAAGAAGTCGCCTAAGTAGTCTAGTATGAAACCTCTACATTGCCCCTACACGTCAAGTCGTGTTTGTATCTGGTTTATGCTATAAAAAAAAAAATCATTTTTTGAGTAAATATGCTGAATTGCGCATTACGCTATATATTGTAAATCTTGTTATGGCAAATTGACAGACTAACCTAACTTCTTGGTATTTACGCAGTAATTAATAAGAATTCAATAATTTTCATAAATAGTTCTACAATATTTGCTGATTTTGTGGTATAGATGGCGCATCTATTGCTGAAAAGCTTAACCTTACTTAGCACACATTGACCCTCTACCACGAGCTCAAATCGTGATCCATTTCGTGGCCTGAACCCCTGTGCCCTATCCTGGCGCGAGATGTCACTACCGCCGATAGCCTTCAAGAGGACACGGGCGGTGCTCCTCCCAAACGGGCCACAAGTCCACCGTATGCTCCACCGGGCGGTTCTTTCTCTTGAATCCGATACCCGAACAGTAACCTCCCGAACTTATCATGTCCCGTGAGGACCTGCGTCATGCGGAAGGTGAGGACGCCGTGACGCTTCTTAAGACACTCCTTGAAAAGGGAACTTACCGCCATGATTATGGCGTACCCAGAGCCTATATACCTACTCGCGAGCGATAATCAACCTTGTCACCCTGTGGTATGCAGCTATATCGCAAGACCTACAAAGCTACAGTCTACGTGAAAACTTCGTAGCATATGGAACTCACGAAAAAAAATAGTAACATCAACTAATAGTTAGCCTGAGAAATTTTGGATAAAAGTGACACGCAAACCTACCTAATTTCCAAAGAGTCAACCTTCTTAAAGTAGTTATTTCCGTTCAGGATAATGGAGCTCCCTAGCAGTGTTAAGGGTAGCTTTACAACAATAGGGTATCAGAAATTATTATTACACAAACTGTAGCAGCCTATTTAGGGCAAAAATCATTGAACTGATGAAAATATGGATTTGGCCAAAATATCGTGTCAATTCGTGAATCTCTTATATATTATATTGGACATGGAGTATGATCAGCTTAGGTATACTTACATTCCAGTATTATAATAATATTTTAACATAGAATTCGGGATAATTGGAAATTTTTAGAACAAAATCATACATAACGAACTTTTTTGAGTTTCATACTTGAAGAGTGCCATCATCATCATCATCATCTTCCTGCCCTTGTCCCGTGTTATTTGGGGTCGGCGCAACACGTTTTCAACTTCCTTTTCTTTCATATCACTCACACAATCCATCCATCTTTTCTTTGGTCTCCCTCTCCCTCTCTATCCATCCACATGTAAACTCATAACTCTTTAAGTAACATGCGTTTCATCCCTCCTCTTCACATGACCATACCAAGAGAAACGATTCCCTTTCAACTTTTCAGTTACTGGCGTCACTTTCAAACTTCCCCTAATATACTCATTTCTCACTTTATCCATTCTCGTCACACCACACATCCATCTTAACATTCTCATCTCCGCTACGTGCAATCTTTTTTCATCCGTCTTTTTCACACGGACTTGTAGATTTTACCCTTCAACTTGAGGGGCATCCGTGGGTCACAAGTTGTTCCCATGACCTGTCGCCATTTCATCCATCCTGCGTTGATCCGATGTGTTACGTCCCGGTCTACCTCATCATCCCCTTGGACGAGTGACCCGAGGTACCGAAAGTCGGAGCAGATCGGTATGGGCGTTCCAGCAAGAGCTAAAGGCACTGGATTGGAGAGACTGCCGAAATCGCAGAACAAGTATTCCGTTTTGGTTCTACTCAATTTCAGGCCAACACTCTCCAGTCTGTGCCACCATACCTCCAATCTGTTCGGGACTTCTAGGCCAGTCTCGGCAACCAAAACAATGTCATCGGCAAACAGCATACACTAGGGAGCCTTTTCCTGAATGTCCGACGTCAGAGCATCCATTATCATCAGGAAGAGGTAAGGGCTGCGAGCCGACCCTTGATGTAAGCCGACAGCCACATTGAAGCTGCCAGTAGTGCTCACTGTAGACCGGACTTGAGTACTGCATCGACTGTACATCGCTCGGATCAACTGCACATAATTCCCAGGCACACCTTTCTCCTTAAGGGCCCACCACAGAACCTCACGAGGTACCCGGTCGTATGCCTTTTTGAGGTGCAAGTTTTTATGCGCACCTCTGTATTTCTCGCACAGCTGGCGTATAGCAAAAATGGCATCCATTGTACTGCGAGCAGGCATAAAACCGAATTGCTTCTGTGAAATTTCACTCTTCTCTCAGTCGCCTTTCAATAACTTTCCCCCAGGCTTTCATAGTATGTGACATTAGCTTTATTCCTCTATAATTGTTGCACTCTAGCACATCACCTTTGTTTTTAAAAATCGGCACCAAAGAGCTATTGCACCACTCATCAGGTATGGCTTCTTCCAACAACAACTTATTGAAGAAAAAAGCTAACCACGTCCATCCAATCGCTCTAACACTCACAATTAATAATAATAATAATAATTTTTATTGAATCATTGTTACAAACGGTACCTTAAATGAAATAATCTTAATGTATCAATAGGGCTGTAACTAGTTGTGGGCTTCAATTGTGTAGTATACGGTGGTCCCCAAACTAGGCAATTCAACTGGTATTCCATCTGGACCAATGGCTTTACCATTCTTCATTCCATTTACTGCTATTCTGACTTCATCCATACTAACCATTCTCACTAATCCCACATTCACTGGTTTATTCTCTAACACCCCACTCCAATTATTTTCCTCATTCATCAATCTTTCAAAATATTCCTTCCACCTCTTTCTGATTTTTTCATCATCCGATAGAACCATTCCAGTTTCATCTCTTATGCATCTTACTTACTAATTTATACATCTTACATGACAAACATCCCTCGCCTTTCTCTCTCTTATTCTAGTAAGCCGATATAGCTCTTTTTGGCCTGCAGGACTGTCCAGTGCGTCATATAGATTGTCCTTGGCTTTTGATTTTGCTATTGCCACGGCTTTCTTGGCTTTCTTCTTTAAAACGTCATACTCACTCTTTTTTTCTGCTTTTAAACTTGCGTTTCCAGGCTCTACACGCTGCCATTCCTTGAATTTTCTCTTCTTTTTTTTCAATACACTCTGAACTTCTGTCGACCACCACCATGTATCCCTATCTATTATGCCCTTTCCTCTTGTCTCTCCCAAAATATCTTTCGCTGCTTGCCTGATACACTCAGCCATCTCATTCCAGCTTTCATTTATACTTCGATCATTCATATCTCCCATCTCTATAATTCTGTCCACCACTCGCTCCCTGAACTTCTTCGCACAATCATTCCTCTCTAACATATGCCATTTTATTTTAGGGGGAGGACGCTCTTTGTATTTGTTAGACAGTATTTTAACCACTAATGTCATAACCAGGAGTCTGTGTTGTGAGACTAGGTCTTCTCCTGGCAGTACTTTGCAGTCTTTGACGTGCTTTACGTGGTTGCGCCTAACTAGAAAATAGTAGATTTGGGTCTTCTGATTACCACTTTTGTACGTGATCATGTGTTCGTCTCTTTTTTGGAACCACGTATTGACTACTGCTAGGTCAAATGCAGTAGCGGATTGCAGCAGGGTCTCTCCTTCACTGTTCGGACTGCTGAATCCTCATCCCCCATGTACTCTTTCATAAACACCTTTCATTCTTCCCACATGTCCATTAAAATCACCTCCAACTATCAATTCTTCATGAACAGGGATGTTCATTAAAGCTGTATCAAAATCCTCCCAAAACTTCTCTTTCACCGTTTCATCACATCCTACTTGTGGTGCATACACACTAACTATATTCAACATCACATTCTCTAACATAACTTTCACAACTATAAATCTATCACTAATCTTTTGTACTTCCATCACGCTTTCTTTCAATTTACTGTCTAACACTATTCCTACACCATTTCTTTTTCCATCACTTCCACAGTAGTAGAACTTATATCCCTCACCAATTTCTCTCGCTTTTGTTCCTCTCCATTTAGTTTCCTGCAAGCATGCTATATTTATCCGTCTTCTTTTCAATACATTCGCTAACTCTCTGGCCCTTCCAGTCATAGTCCCAACAATCCAACTTGCATACCTCAATCTCATTTCCCGAGCTAGCTTCTTACGTTGCCCCCGCTCGGGATGGTGCAACAACCCTGGTCCATTTCCCACAGGAGCCGGGTGCTGCCCCTGCGCGTCGCCTGTGGGGTACGCCCTAACCCTATCGCGCATTCTATTAAGACCGAACATGTTGCAGAGGGATTTGGTTAGTTTTTTTTAAAGTCGGCCGCCAGCCTGACACCAACCCCTTGCCAAACCAAATCCTTGGGAATGCTTTTGTTGGTAGTTTACCCGCCACCACGGGGTGACCTAAGGTGCTGTAGTATGCACAGAATCTAAATATCCCTTAGTCGCCTCTTACGACACGCACGGGAAGATATGGGATGGTGCTATTCTTTACGTCCGACACCATATAGTACCAACGGTACAACAGTGCCAACGGGACCCTATTACTAATTCTCCGCTGTCCGGCCTGTCGGTCCATTCATCTGTCTGTCTGTTCGCCTGCCAGTGGGTAAAAGGTAGAGAGTTGAAATTTTCACAGAATGCGAATTCCATTGCTGCTACAACCCCCTTTAATGTTTAATATATGCATACGCCATACAAAAAATGTTATTTGGTCAGCGTTTTTGGCCGATCTTAATAGTGTAGTAGGTACGGAGCCGTTCGGTCAAATTTTTTGTACTTGAGTTGTCGGCGATGGAATAAAATTATCTCAAATTCAAGTGCCTATAGGTAGAAGCTATGTCGCCTAAGTAGGTACCTACCTACCTTGGTATGTGTAAGCAGCCTTATCCATTAAGATGGGTAGTAAATCATTTGACTATTGCACTCCTAATTTAAAGCAACAGATTACCTAGCCAAGTTTAGGAAATATTATGTACCGAAGTTCATCGGTTGGACCACAGTTAGACTGTGCTATTAGTTCGATATTAGGAAACTGTATCGGTAATTTTTAACAATCAATTTCCTACATTACACTGTTTTCTTTGGTTCACACAATTTGTTGTACAACAATCCTGAGATGAAAACGAGTTGACAAATTGATAACTTTATAATTAGTGGTTAGAATGTGGTGGTCTAATTTGAGTATGGCATGTGGTGCGATGAGCCCGCAACACCGCGGGAACTGTCCACTCGGAGACTCCCAGACGTACACCAAATGTTAATACAGTTCCGGCCGTGCACACTGACATTAAGCAATTCATTATCAAAACATAACAGTATCTACAAATGCATGCATGTACTTTGTGAATAGCGTAGGTACTTACCTTGTACCCAGTGTACTCGAACTCAAAATAGTAAAATAAAATACTTTTTAAGCTAAGAGGTCGCACCTCTATCTATTATACTCTTTCGGTCGAACTATCTTCCTATAGATTGGAATATTTTTTTAATAAAAACCAATATTTTGACCAATTTTGACATCAGTGTTTGACATCAAAAAATCAAATTCAATCTGCTATTATAATATTTCTTACCTACATTCCTACATTTTATTTTTGTTTTACATAGACCTAGAATAAATCATGGGTTTAGGTAAAAAGCAAATCGAGCAACTTTCAGCATTCACTTCGACGGCAGCTGCGTATGGATTTGGTTCACTTGTGACCCTGCTATATGTCACCGAATGGGTGGCTGTTTGCAAATACATTCCATTTTTTAATGGAATAGAAAAGTTCCAGACCAAGCCTGAGAAATAGTTTCCCATATTTACCTGAACATAAAAATCATATAACAATAAGTAAGTAGGTACATGACAGGTGGTCATTCTATAATGTATTAAAAGAGCTAGTTATTCAAATTAAGAGAGGGCAAGCTAAGAGCACGCGCTCGAAATATCACAATAGTAATCTGGAAAAAGAATGGAATTATAATAATGACTGGTGCTGCCATCAGGTGTGCTCGGATTTGTAATAAAATGTCAACCGGATCGTGCGCAGCCGGCGCGGGCGCACGCGCAGCTGTCGGCCCTCCTCCGGCCTCCGCTGAGGTGTGCCCTCCGAATAAACATTACCTCTTTGTAGTGTATTGTAATATTGTATTGTCATGCATTCAGCGATATAATTTAAAAAGTCAAATAAAAAATGTATTTAACTATTATAACCGGCGCTTGTTATTCAATTTCCAAACACGTTCCTTGCAAATATTAAAATCGTTCATGCCCGTGACTGTATCGTCAAAATTCCCATTAAAATAACGTTATATAATTGTTTTAATCTATTTTAACTAACAAACATTGTCTGGTCTTTACAGCCACTAACATTGTAGATTTACCACAAAGTGCAAAGTCCGACGGTTCACCTCACGGCGGTGGTGACGGTAGGTCACCACATGACACTGACAGAATAGTCGACATCGGCTCAGTTGCTAAAAGGAAAAAAAAGTTATATAAAAACGTACTGATAAATGTTGTTTGTTATATAGCTCGTTAGGTAGGTACATATACGAGTATCTTATCCGATAGTTTCTGTAGAATAGAATAGAACACCAAAATACAACTTCACTAAACTATACATTCCACAGTTATATATATTCTCATTAAACAAGCATCACTTCGGCAGAAATTTCGATTTCTAGTCTCAATAAGTTTTCAATGAAAATATTTTTTTTCATAGCAAGCTTTTATTGCGCGGTATATACCCAAGTATATAATTATTACTCATCAAGAACATTCCAAAAAGTTCAAACATTATAGGTTATCTTATTGCGTTTATTACCGAGTTCCTATGGCCATCTTCCATTTCCAGCATCAGACCCTGGTTACCATCTAGCACCAAAGTTCTCGTCAAGACGAATCATACGAGCCCAAACTCGATGGGGTTGTGTCGTTTAATTACAGAGTTCCTATGACCTGATGATGGAACTGGAAGGTTCCAGTTCCATCATCAGGTCAGCTCCTTATCATAATAATTTTGCCTTGTCATCTGATTTACAGAAGTATGCAAAATTTCAGCTCATTCGGTAACCGGGAAGTGAATCAAATTTAATTTGAAACTAAATATAAACTTGTAAAAATGAAAGACTGAAGGCCTACCTAATACCGTAAGAACCATAGTGTGAAAACAAAGTGATAGTCACGATACTTGTTTAAAATCAGTGTATGATGTAACACAAAATAGATATCCCTGCAATCTTAGTTACTGTGTGTTTTATTTCACTAAGGATAGGTACATGAAACGGGATATCCCAAACTTGGTTGCTATGTCGTTCTATTCCAACAACGATACACGAAGCATGATAGTGTTTTCTATTTGACCAAGAAATTATTATATTATATATTTAAATGTAATACCAATTAGGTATAATCTTTGTCAAAAGCCTCCTACCTAATTACAACAAAATAAAAACTCCTAAATACTATTTAACTAAACCTGGTATATCTTATCTGAGGTATCTTTTGAGGCACGGAAGCTCCGGAAGAGTTACAAATACTAAATCAAAGTATTGTGTAAGTTTATAGACTTTTTAGTAGGTAAGGAAGCTCAATTAACTGGGTCCCTTTGCACTGGGCGTTGATCCAACACAAGCCTAACAAGTCAGGTAAAATTATGATATTTTCATGTCTTCGTTGGCATACGCTGCTCCTGCGCAAGCCTATGCCGCGCCTACGCTGACCTACACCGCAAACTTCGTTGGCCTAAGCTGCGCCTACGAAGACCTACGCCTTGCCGACGGTGGCATATGCAGCGCCTACGTAGGTCTACGCCGCTTGCAAGTCTGGATTTTTTTCCGAACATTACTTCTATTATCAATTATTACTACTCTACGTTTAGGAATACAGATTTGAACAAAATGTAACATCAATTAGCATCACATCCCGAAGGATTATAAATTTAATTTTTGAAATGATTTTTGTGTGAAGTCTTCAATCATTATGAGGATGAAGTGATTGTTCGGGAGTAAAGTTGACTCTTGTTTTTATAATCAGCTAATTGTAAACGAAATATTCCCGAATGATCACGTAAAACATTAACAAAAACTGCACTATAAACGTAAGTAATTACAGTGTTTAAAACCCTAACAGTAAACAAAATGTTTTCTCGGTAAACATAAAAAAATGCAAACTAATCTATAAAGTAAACAATAGGTTAATACAGCGTTCACCGAAAAACCCTAACGGTAGGTAAACAAAATGCGTTTCCTATTCATTAAACCCCAAGCGAACGCCGCGTTGGTCCTCTTCATTGTCTTTCTATTGTCTCTCTAATAAAGGTATTCGAAAGGACCAATAACAAAAATGCAGGTAATCATAAAAGTTAAAGTACCTAACTGATAATTTATATTTACACCTAATTACTATTAGTGTTCGTTCAATAAACTACTGTGAGTGAGTAAATGACTTATAAATAAGGAATAAGATTAATTTTAATTTATTATGCTTAAGGAATTAGATGTGTGTGAGCCGCATAACATAACACACGGTCCCCTCCTCCCCTCATGTTCGAGCTAGATATTTATCAACTCAAAATCTATCTTAATACAAGTTATTTGATGACCAAGTAAACACACTATATACAAATAAAACTCCCAAAAAACGTTAACCCTTATATCGCAGTACGTCGCGCGCCGATAATTTGTTAACAAGCCTCATTAGAGTGTTTTAGAAGACGTGCTGATGAAAATTCATAATCGTCGAAAACATTTCTTAGAACTCATAGCACAAATAATCAATAAATAAGCTTAATTATGAGATAAAGGTGAATGTAGTCCGTAGACTCATTCAGACTCATTATAAGACTATATTATTGTAATTACTTAATCACTCATGTATGAGTCTTCTAATGAGTATTAGAAGAGTAAACAAATGGTACATGGTATTTTCATTGTGTGCAAAGATAAAACATTTAACTCTAACATAGCTGTTGCAATGTGGGTGTGGATAAACCTCTGCCTACTCCTTTGGAGATATAGGCGTGATGCTATTTTATGTTACATTTCGTTCCTCATAAGTGTGTGATAAAAGAACCGTTTCATAAATAAACATGTTTTGACGATCTAAGCAAAAATCGGCAGCAATAACCGTTATTGGAGTATGTCAAAATAGCATTGCACAATTTAATTCCACCAAGTCCGTTCCATCATCGGACCACTAGACGTACGGCGTTGCGCCATCGGTACATGGTGGACATCCCACCCATACGTACAAAGCGTTTTGGGAACACATTCATAATGCGTACAGCTAAGGAGTGGAATTCCCTGCCGGAGTCTGTTTTCCCTGATAGCTACAACCTAGGGGTCTTTAAGTCAAGTGTGAATAGGTTACTTCTAGGCAAGCTTGCTCCATCGTCGGCCACATCATCGCTTACCATCAGGTGAGATAGTGGTCAAAGCGAGCCAAAAATTAGTAGGTGCTATAAGCACATGTTACGACTTTTGATCCGAATTTTTGTATGAAAAATTTGTATGAAGCTATTCATATAAAATTTTTGTAATATTTTTGTGCAGAAACAACTCAGATGTCACCAAGAGAAACTGAATGACTAAAATCAACGCACAACCGAAACTACTGGGTCCGTTAGGAGCGTAAAATTTTGCACAAAATGATCTTTTATGACTGGCAAGTACTAAGAGAGGATATTTACATATCTGTAGGTCTAGTGGCCAATAGCCCTGACTGCTATGTCCTTCGCGACGAACTGCGATATAAGGGTTAACGTTTTTTGGGACTTTTATTTGTATATAGTTTGTTTACTTGGTCATCAAATAACTTGTTTTAAGAAAGATTTTGAGTTGATAAATATCTAGCTCGAACATGAGGGGAGGAGTGGACCGTATGTTATGTTATGCGGCTCACACACATCTTATTCGTAAAGCATAATAAATTAAAATTAATCTTATTCCTTATTTATTAACTAGCTACCAGCCAGCGCCAGCCAGCGGCCAGCGGCTTTGCCCGCGTAAAAAATGTTTCTCTGTACAAACTTTTGACCCCGTTTCATCCTCTTAGGGGCTGAATTTTGATAATAGTACATTATGATATAAGTGTGTAATGTTAGTGATTACCGTCGAGGCGGTATTTAGACCCGAGCCGCGGCGAGGGTCTTAAGAGAGCCAAGAACGGTAATCATTAATTACTCACGTGTGTCATACGACGTTTTACAATACACTTGTGAAGAAAACAACAGTAAAACTAGTAAAATTTTCTGTGACATGGCGGTAAAAATCTGTTTTCGGTTTTCATAACGCGCGCATCATTTATTTTATTTACCCTTTAGAGGAAGGCTAAGGTATTTTGATCATACTGCCTAGGTACGTTTATGCACCGTTTCTGTTTTCTTGCGTGAAAAGTTTTTACGATAATGTCTTTCGTAGTGTCAATAGTATACGGATGTAACATTATAATGATTTCGTATTATTTAATTAAGTAATACAGCCACTGAACTAAACTGGAATAAAAAAAAACACGCCAAAATCCGCGCGCATCTGAAAATGGCGGCCAAAGACTAAAAAAAAAAAATGTTTAAGGTACGATTTATTTACTAAATTTTTTTATTAAATAAATCGTTTGTACAAGATAAATTTGTCCATTTTAACCGGTAAATTGGATGAAATATTATAAGTTAGTAAGACACTAATTTATATAGGTGCTATTGAACGGGAATTTAATTCGAATTCAAAATTTGTCTTGCGAACAAAGAGGTTGAACAAAAAGGTTTTAACTACATTATAGCACTAGTGCGTAATGGTAATCAAAATGTCACAGGTTGGTAACGAGTGCCATTATATATCTAAGTGCAGTGCAATAAGAGTCACTTTCTGAGCAAGTGTGTTGTAAAATATTTTTATTACATCTTTTCAAAGAACTCTCCAACAGCCTCTATACATTACGAAACATTTTTTGCAGTCCGCTGCAGAAACCTCTTCCACGGCCTCCTCGAACGCTGCTAGCGCGTCTTCCGACGATGAAAACTGTATCCCTTTCAGCTTGGGCACGCCACAATTATGGCGGTAAGTGCCCTCTTTGAGGCGTGGCTTGAAAGACCTCACGGCGTCCTTACCTTCCGCATGACGCAGGTCCTCACCAGACATGGTAAGTTCGGGAGGTTCTTGCATTGGATTCGTGCGGAATTCGCCCGGGTGTCACCATTGTGTTAACCGCCCGGAGGACACGGTGGAGGTGTGCCTCGCTTGGGCAGAGCAACGCCGTGTCCTCGTGGGGGCGATCGATGGCGGCGATCTCTCGCGTCGGGCTTTGGTACAGGCCATGGTCCGGAGCGAGGAGGAGTGGCAGGCGGTCGCCTCTTTCTGCGAAGCAGTAATGCTAGCAAAGGAAGCGGCCGATCGTTTGAGGTCCTCACGCCCCAACCGCCGCCGGGATTTCGATCCCGATTTCCGGCCACCGTAGGCGCGGGCTTGCGGACGGTGAGCAATGGGTAGCTCGACGTCCGACCGTCTGGTAACCGTCCGGACCGAGACCATGTCGTCGACGGCGCGTACTGTTCCACGCGCGCCTCAAGGAGATGTCAGCAAATCGTAGGAGGGTCGAAGCCTACTGGGGCCAAGGGTCTGTACGAAAGGCAACCAAGGAACAGGAGTGGGTTTTTAATCAGTAAAAGTCTGACACTATCTCTCCCTCCACCCAAGAGCAGAGGATGTCATATCACGGGGGGTGACTTTCTCACCGAAAAAAAATCCCTTTCAGCTGATGTTTTATTTTATGGTATAAAAAGAAGTCACACGGTGCCAGATCAGGACTGTAAGGAGGGTGCCCCAAGACACTGACCGGTGTGGTGTCCAGAAGTCCCTCGTTTCGTTTTGAGTTCGCGGGCGCGTTGTCATGGTCATGGCTTTCTTCCGTGACAGCCTTCGTAGGACGATCACTCCTTTGTTCATCCCCCAAAGTAAGTCGACCGCGCTTAAACTCTCTATACCAGCGATAGATGGTTGCTTTTGAAGTTCCTCCACCCAAAAAAGCAATTTGAAGTCGATCAAATAACTCATCAGGTTTTAGGCCACATTTAAAATCGTAGAAAATCATCGCACGAAAATGTTCTTGATGAAGATCCATTTATAAATGAGACCTTTTGTACTTGCTCCGTGATGAGACCCGATAATTTGATTTGGCTGAAAAATGTGGAGGACAGGATTACACAACACTGTATAGTTCCAAGCTAAGCTGAGCTTGTGTTATGAGTACTAGACAACTGATAGAAACATACTTCAATATTTCTAAATACATACATATTAAAGATAAATTACAACCAGACCCAAAACAAATGATTGTGCTCATCACACAAACATTTGTCCTGGGTGGGAATCGAACCCACGACCTCCGGCATAGACCACCAACAGACCAACCAAACCAACACCAACAACCCAGAACCGATACCAACAGGCCAGTCATACGTAGATGAACCGGGGGTTCAAAGTTTATATGGAAAACCTTCACTCACGCGGGCGAAGCCGCTGGCAGAAGCTAGTTGTTGTATATAATATAATAACCGGCACTTGCAAACCTGTAAGTCTATAAAAATCGAATTTTAGCTTAACATGCATCGCCAAGTCAAAGTAAAGATATGGCGGTAGGATATTATTAAAATTTTATGTCTTAATTCATCTCGAGACCCTAGGTCCTGATTCTTTGAAAGGCACGCCAGAGGCCGAAGCCAACTCGCTGAGGCTTCGTAAGATATGTTGAAATGAAAAGTGACACCTCCCGGCGATTCTCCCTGTTTGCGATATGCAAGTGCACCTAAAGACAGCCTCCAATTTGTGGGAAACTATTGCGAAATATGAAAAAACAAAGATAGAATTATGGTTTTTGGAGGTTATAGTGGACTGGTTACTAAGGACTATGCAAAGACTATGGCCCCAGCCTGAACAATGTTATTAAAATACATCGATAAAAAAGGCAGGGGGGTGACTTGCACTGTCAATAAATGAGCCCCAAAAACGGTTGCTTGCACAAAGTGACGTGGCAACAGAGGGTATATATCCCATGGCGCTTGAGTAGTGTAGAGGTAGGTATACCACGGCTATCAGGACAATCCAGGAAGTACAGTAAGATTTTACTGTCAGCATTTTACTGGATTATGCATCCTTCTCCCGAGCACGTTTGCTCTAGTGAATTTCTACTCAAACCAGTCAATAAAGGCAAGAAAAAGGTGGGAGCTCTGTTTCTCGTCAGTGTTTACTACGGCCAGCCTAGGGAAGTAGGGTTCGTGAGGAAGCTTCAGCCATGCAGTTAGCCACAGAACTGCTCTGCGAATATATCTATCTATCTGCGTAACTCTCTTAGTCTGCCCCCTCACCCTAGTCTTAGAGATGTTGATGCAAAAAGCTACCAATACAAGCCAAGGGTTCAATGGAATGCGCAAGAATTTTCACTGGTTTTCATACAACCGCTCTTACGCGATTATGACGTTATTACACATTTTTCATTAGATATTTTGGAAACACAGTATTTTGTGGATATTATCTAGGCTTCTATTGAAATCAATTTGTAAATTATTATTGTGTGTTATTCCATATAAAAATCGTTATAAATGGCTATATTATTGACTTGATCCATATCCAAGATTTGAATATTTTGGAAACGTCTCGGTGATCTTACCAGCTAGGTTATTTATAAAAATAAATATTCTCTACTAGTCAATCAAGAATGGTGGAGAGACAATATGGCAGCAAGAGAAAAATTAATAAATTAGAATACCTCAACACCAATGTAGATACGGCGGTGGGTTAGAATTGAGTACCTATTTCATGAAGTGTTCATCCATTTCATAAAATGGTCATAAATCTATATCAAGAACAGTGCCCGCTGGTCACATCATGATAAATGCAGTGTTTAATGATTTGGCTAGCCCACCAAATCAGTGAATACTCTGCATTTAACGATATGACCATCTAAACGCACAACTATTTCATGATATCGTGAAAAAATTGTGATCATATCGTGAAATAGTTGTCCATCGGTAGAGGTCGAGAGACAAATAATTGTTTTTTATTTTGTTTGAAACATTGTTTCTAGTAGGTAAGTGTGTTGAAGAATCGTCGCGTGTATGATACACGTGGTATTTCTTATTGCAGATTCTCGGCTTCATAAGGCGTGGTATTCCGCCTCACTTCTAGTTATTAGTTATTTCAACTGCGTCAATTAAGGTATCTATTACATATTTTTTTTTTTTAAATTGACCCATTTTCTGAAGAATCACACTATTTATCCTTAAGAATATTGACTCGACTAAAGTTTATGTTTCTCGATTGTTTCATTACGATTGCCTAAAATTAATATTTTTGTTTATTTGCAGTTACTTGGCAGTACTTTCTAGTTTTACAGTAAGCTTACTGATAACTTAATAAAAATAACAGTAAGTTGAAAGTCGAACATTATGTTAGATTTTTTGAAAAAAAAATCAAAGTATTTTTTTATTATCATACCTATTTATATATAACAAGATTCTCTTGAATTAGAGGATTAGAAATCGTTTTTAATGGTACAGCAAAAGTTCTGCAACGGAGACTTTTTAAATAAGGTAAACTGGATCGTACTATGAATAAGACCCAGACGCGTCAAGGACCAAGGGCCACAATAGGGAGATTAAGTGGGGTGAGGTGCGGTGTGGAGCCGCGTTCCGACACAGCCCTATTTACTTTGTCTGTAGGCCGCTCCAAGAGCGGCTGTATACGTGCGCGAGCGCTCACTTCATTCGACTTACGAACCCATTTTGTAAACAAACTTGTAAAAGTTGCGCGGACTTCGGAAAGAAATATTTCGCTACTATCGAACATTATTATAAACAATTGTGGACATTAAAGTGTTGATTGATTTGTGCAAGTAATGGATTTGTCCTGTGGAGAGAACATGCAGAATTCTGGTAATAACAGTGGAAGTGGAAGGATGGTCGACATGTGCGTTGCAGGTCCTGACCGGGCTTTAGACCGCGACCCTCGGTTGATCCTCAACCTGTTGACTCTGGAGAGGGCACACGCTCTTCACACGGATTACTTCCAAACCGTACAGATTGATATCCAGCCCTTCATGCGGAAGGTGGTAACTACCTGGATGTTGGAGGTAAGTTTCAATACTACATTACATTACTATCCCTTATATTCAATCGTTTTCCGCGTTTATAAACATTATTAAAACATTACAAATAATAATTTAGATCATAGTAGTATCGCCGACTATCGGACCGCAACTAACAGCTGATTAAAGTGAATGACCTGAATATCTGACTGTATTTACATTATGTGCGTAGTTGCTCTAATAGATTTGATGGGAAAGCACCTATTAAGTAGAAGTTTTATAGTGTTATTATATATTATCTTCTTGAATGAAATATGTTTTAGTTGTAACGCATTAATGTAAGGATATTTATCATGTAAAGTTTTCAAGATTCTAAGTTGTGGGTAGTCTGAAAACAAAATTTTTTATTGACCACATAAGTACCAATGTATTATTGCGTATAGGTATAGCTACAATTGTACTTAGGTATACGTACCTAAGTACAATTGTAGCTATACCTATACTACTAACTATATAATAAACTAATAATTATTACGTTCCTAAAATATTATTTATCTTGAGTAATTTTTCGAAGAGGTCACTGTCCTTCTAAATAAATCTAAAGGACATACTTTAAATGTTAATGAACCTAAACAATAAGTTCGAAATGTTGTGTAGTGGCCATCATTTTGAAATATTATGGAATCGGTTCTGGAGTTCCTCCGGCGTCTTCTAATTTACGCACCGATGACAATGACCCCATCCCGTCACTCGCTGCACTGTGACGTAACTGCGTGAGCCTAATCTATCGTACAACACCAAGAAACACACAATTATTGTATTATTTCTAAGAAAACCCAATTTGATGTTGATGTCGTGAGGAATTTTTGTGTAATGATGATTGTTTTGTTATTTCCGCCAATCTAATGCAGTTTAATGTTTCCTCCAGGTATGCGAAGAGCAACAGTGTGAGGAGCAGGTGTTTCCCCTAGCAGTCAGCTACATGGACCGGTTCCTGGCCCAGCGTGCCATTTCGCGGCAGCAGCTGCAACTCCTTGCCGTCACCTCCATGCTGTTGGCCTCCAAGTTCCGCCAGTGCCACCCCCTGTCTGTAGACCTGCTCTGCGCTTATACCGACAACTCCGTGTACCCACAAGAAGTCAGAGTAAGCATCTTTACATTTGTAATTTTGACAAGGTTTCTCTTGAGGTTCAGCTTGCATGTTCCACGATGTTTGTTCGTCAATATGATCTGCACTCAGCTGACTCCAATAGTACTTTTCGAGGCTTTATATAGGAGTTTTTAACGCCTGGCCTCCTTCAAAATATAAAGCTCTATTGTCAACTTGTCATTTTCAATTATCAGGAAACTACAATGGATCTTCCCTGATTCGGACAGATTTTTTTAGATCTTATCATGGCAGCGTAATACAGGTGTTCCTTCTTCGAACACAATATCTTACATAAAAAACCCAAGTGGCTCTATCGCCTCCTACGTCCGGTACCACACATCCTGTGACAAAACTTAATTGTTGTTTTGATTCTCCTGTGAATGAACTTCGATTAGTCGAGTCAAATGTCACTCTTCCACCCCAAAGCGACATTTCCTTACACCATGCCAGTTTCCGGCAATTACACCTTCCTCGAGAAAGTCAAGAGGGCTCATAAGACTGTCACCCTTCTTATGTAGCCACAGCCTGTGACGAAGTAAGGCACCGAATTGGTCGTTCACTTGCTTCCGACGGAAATGTGGGCTACAAGATACGATACATGGCCACTTAAATTAGAACTAATTTAAGTAGCCGTCATTTTTACGTCTTTAATGAGATGAGGTTGTTGCACTCGGTATTTTGGGTTGATGAAGTTCGTGTTATGTATAAAGGGCTGTTCCAAATATTGACGCATCAAAACACCCACTCGAAATGTGGTATTGAATAAATTCCCACAGGTAACCGTAATGACAAAATTGTCATAATCGTTCACACCCGCACAGACAGGTGCGATTCGTAGTCGACTAGTCGCTCATGAGCTTGCCCTTTGTAATCAATTTTGACTTTGTCACCTTGTTCACACGCTTCTATGCAATGGCAATGTACCTATGTATCTTATATGGAACATCAAGTTTATAATAATCGACGCTACTCAAAGAAACCACATTAAATGACTAAACAAACTAGATATGCAGCTTCTATGCATTTTTGTTTTTGAATAATACTTCCATATTCATCTTGGGATATTCCTGACCTCTTTCCTGTTAAAATAAATATGCGCCATGTGCCATATGCTTAAGGTAATATAATTTGGACACCGTGAGAACGTGGTCTCTCCTTCAGTGAGTATGACACCGTGGAATGCTTCGTATTTCCTTGCTATTAATTCGTGCGATGATCGCGATATGCCTGCAACACGCATACTTAATGCTGTCATATGGTGCGGGCCGTTCCTACTTTCCCATACTTAGGGACTATTACTTAAATATTCACCAGTGTCATCATTAAAATACTATGCGTACTGTATAACTTTAACGATATAGATCAAAGAATTAGTAGTGTACGAATACTTCTAATTAAGTTCAACATAATAATTACTTGAAATTTGTATAAATGAATTTTATATTTCTTCAAGAAGTGCCTTACATTCTTAAAGACGTTGTTGCTGTAACATCTTGAATATGCATGGCTACATCAATCATAGTTGTCTCTTTGGTAGTATGGTCAAAGATTAAAGAATATTGTATGGTTTAATGAACTCTAAACAACTCGCTGAAGTCGTCCGTAGCATGGGTGGCGTTCACCCTGTCTTTATCTAAATTAGTTCATTTGTTGTTGTGAATGTAAACAAGGAATCGTTTCACCGCCCTTATTATATCTGTAGCCATGTGAAAAATATCGCCAGCGAAGGGTTCTATTGTCCCTTGTGTTTTCTTATGACATTTCTACTGTAATTGTAACGTGATTCGCTACTTTTTGCGGTTTCCGCCTAACTCATCAAGTATGACGGTTACGTATCAACTGTTAAGAATAGGTCGCACATCCCTTCCTTTTAAATATAAGAACAGAATTTGTTTTAAATGTAAGAAAGTATACTGTTATTCACACGGGGTCGTGCCCTTTGGAAGTAATATATTCAAAGCGAAACGACCGTCGTTTATGTTGTTTTTTTTTTTTTCGTTCTAGCAATGGGAAGTAATGCTCCTTCAACGATTGAACTGGCAGTTGTCTATTGCAACGGCGTTTGACTTCGTGGAGCCGTTCCTGGCTCGAGTACCGTGGGGCCGCACTAATCCGCTGGTGCGGACACATGCGCTGACGCTTACCTCCGTCTGCTATACCGGTACGTATTACATAATCTTTATTACTCTTCAGTACTTACAGGTTTTACATACCAACTTATTTCAGCAACCATAAATCTACAGCGAAACTTGGCCAACATGCGGGTTGAATTGACTTCCTGCAATAATAGTAATTAACTTTAATCGATAAATGCCGTTCGGTGTCAAATTTTTTCACTAATTTGTTCAGGTTTTAGCTTAATGGTTATATGGGAGGCTCCCTTTGTTTTGGAATGTGATTGTCGGGGTGTAGCACTGTTATGTGGGGTGCAGGCTGGACGCGTGTATCGGAACGCGCACATGCCGTGCGCGCCGTGATAACGCGCACACCTTGCGCCTGCGCACCCCTCAGCCACTGACCCTCTCGCACTCCCATTGTAAATATACACCAATAACCTCACTGCATTTTTTATTTAAAATTATGCCATTACATTTCAATAGTACGATATCAAATAGTAAACCTGTTTGCGTATTAAAAAATCTATAAAGAGGACACGTGGCTTGTGATTTATGTGCCTACTTACAATGTACACAATACTTCCTAAGTACTCCTACTTTATTATTAGCTGTAAAGTCGTAAAATTACAAAGGACTACCATCGTTTTATTGATACGAGTACACGCCCAATTTAAATGAATTTTATAGTGAATATATACGTAATAACGTTACACTTCAATAGGGTGTAAGCTAGTGCGAAATATGTTTGTTCATCAGACTAGAATTTTATAAGCTGACGTAGAAACTAAGTGTACAACTCGATTTACGTATACGTTTAGTCATATCTTACAGGTTAGTAGCTACTACTTTGTGTAATGTAGGTACATACGTTCGTGACTAGTTCATATACGTACTCTAATACTGTCCAACGGGTAACATTCATAGTGCCGATGTTAGCCTGCAATGACCCCTTGACATTACCTCCCTACGAGGGCTGCGCTTTTCCGATCACTGAGCACAATAAAAACTAGTGGAAATTACTAATTCATATTAAACTCGTTGCTTGGCTAAACACCTGACCTTTATTTAGCACCTTCGTCATAGTGTTAAGTTTATATAAATGCTATAATAATAATTAAAATTATTTCCGGTTGTGACCTTACGCCAAGAAATATGGTAGCGGTATTAGGCGTTCGTCTTATGGCTGACGCTTACCTTATGCATTAAAATATTAATATAAAATAAAATAATATAATATTAAATAAATTATTATTACTATTTATTATGTGTAAATAATATTATTTGTATTATTTGTACACTGACCGCCCCAAATCTATCTCCTTTCGTTCAGTCCATCCTAAGGTTGTCTGTAAGAGATTGCCCTGTGCGATAAGACCGCCCATTGTACACTTAGTTTTTACAAATGTTTATCCTGTCTACATTCTGAGGTATACAATAAAGTGTATAATAAATAAATAAAACTTGGCAATAGGTATTTATTATCCTTACGACAAAAATCTGATGTTTAATTTTGTCGTTAAATTTGTAATTACGCGTTAAACTAACAGTAAACCGAAATGTTTAAAGGATATCGTGATAGTTAACCCTGTCCGCCCCTATGGTCCATCGAATCCAGATAAGTCGATAATAGTTATTTATAACCATCACTCGCTCACCATGTGTCACCCTCGACTGGTCCATTGACTTTGTTATTATAGTTTTTCATGCTTCATCTGTTGTTACATGAATTAGGCAACAAGAAGTTCTGTTCCCAGAAAGCACAACCAGTTCCTTAAGTCTATACATGCAATGTTTGTTCTTATAGAACTTGATATCAATCGGAAAAAACTGGAGCGTTTATAATGAAGTAGGATACCGTAAAGCAAATTAATTGTGTATAAGCTTGCAAGGCGAACTTGAAAGTACAGCTTACTTATAACGGAAAACCTTTGACATGAGAGCTTTTCAAGTTACACCATGTTCGCTTTTGTGCGAATATTTGTGTTAATATAACACCAGGTCAAGCTATCAGTTGGATCTATTAAGTATTATTGTAAACAGAAACGTTTCGTGTAGCGGGGCGTCAAGTTTTGTCGGTGTCGCCGGAAGTAGCATAATTGTCGGTAACTGATCGTGCTTTACTCGAGGTGTGAAAGGGTTAATAACATTACTTGACCCCTAAACTTCCTTCATCTTCCTTTATTAGCTATTTTAATTACTATGGTCATAATAACTCGTATTTGGAACTACTAGAAAGTATACCATAAGCAATAAGTATTCGAAAATTAATGTATACTGCGATTTTAAATTTAAAAAAAAAAACAGTTAGTGTTCAAATATAAAATCTTACCAACCGTAAAATTTCTGCAGACTACATGTTATTATTATTGCAGGCAATGCAATTTGTATAGGGCACAACATGTGTAGTTTGACCGGACTAATTTCTTGCGTAGTGTCACGGTTACGGTGACTTATGAGACTAGTCGTCGCGTACGCAGGGGAGCGCCAGGCGACCGCGCCAGCTGACTAGGGACAATACACGAAGACGTCCCGCGGCCATTGTTCCGTGCTCGAATCCCTGTCCCAAAGTCTCGACAAAAGCTTCGCGACAAAGACCCGTCTCGGCGCGCACCTGGCCTCACCACCCTATCTAACCCGATAAGCAGAACATCTCCAAACACAATCTTAACTGAACGTATACCTTGCAAGATTTGAGCTTCCGTTTTCAACATCCGATTCGAGATCAAACATTCGGGTACCTCAATTGTTGGAAGCTTTTATTCTTTGACATTCGATTCTGTTGTCAATAAAACGGAAATAATAAATTATAAACTGTTACTAGATTAGATGTAAAAATTCATTGACTTATACCAGGTTTTTGAATAAGACATTAAATCTCTAATATATTCGCCATAAAACGATCACAACCAGTTTAACACACAATTAGGCGAACTATTTGCAACCCTTGCGTTATTGCATTCTATTTGTGTTAGGTTAGGATTCACTATTGGGGTGGGACTGACAGGTTTCTCAAACGGAACTTAACGGTCCTCGATGTCTGTTGAGTGTACGGTCTATGTCAATGCAGTTGGGGTAATTAGAAGGGTAAGACGCGGGGGTGTAAGAACTTCGGGTCGCTAGTAGTGGCGCGGGCTCAGCAGATGTCGGTACCAACTGACAGGCAACCTGTCGCGCAACGGATCGTGACGCACCGCTGCTCATGCTGTCCAGATCAGACCTGATACGTGACTCGCGATCGTTTTTGATTTTTAATAAGCTACTGGTCCACAGAAATGCACATGAACCAATGACCTTCCTTTTTTATGTACATTTCTGACGTGCACCGTTGCACTTTCACATATACCTACATAAAAGTGATTAAGTTCAATCGTTAGGTGACAGGCACGGTGCTTAGGAAGTGTAACGTCTGTAACGGACCTAAAGTTCACTTCTAGCCTGGATTCATCGACCTGCCAGACACAAGCTAGTGAGCTTGAGTTACATTAATAAAGTGTGGGCACTTTTTCTGTAAAATTATGACGCGCTCGCGTGTGGCGATATTGTTTTTCTTAAGGAATAGCCATGATGTGTAGCGTATAAGGGCACGATGGAGGTAAGAAGGGTGCATGTAGGTGGGCACTGACCCTACGGCGTGGCATGGTTCGCGGAGGTGCGCGCGGAAGGGTCGCGCCAGGTGTCCTCACATCTGCCGTCTTGGCTGACGTCGTAGTACACCCAAAGCGACTTGAAGTTTATATTGTATTGACTTGTGACGCTCCAATGCTTACACCGTTAGTAACATATTTAACATAACGATACCGATATAATGTAAGCACATACATTGGACGTATGAGGTCTGTCAAATACAAATATAAAATTTTGTTGATTGAGCAATTTCGACCGTTTGAGTGTAAAATTTAATCGACGACAATAATATTGATTAGTCGACTTGTGATCGAAGTTACGTTTCAAAATCGCACAATAGAGTCCCTCCTTCGTAGCGAATTGCAGCTGCGCCCTTACCTAGACGACTTAAGATGTAAATTACCATTATTCCCCATCTATTGTCCCGGGGTAGGTTTACAAAGATGCAGACGGGGACGTAATGCACAAATCGGGCAGCTGTTGGTTCTCCTTCCTTATTCTCAAACTATAACAAAAGAGTTCTTGTATTGTGCAAAATGTAACGCAACTTTTTTCTAGTTCGTCGTCGAAGACCGAAACAGTTTTTTTGCTTATATTTTGGATTAAAAGCTATCTTATTTGACTTGTGTGGCTTTATTTTTAGACGATGTTTTTGATCTTGGTTAGTCAGTAGGTTATAAGATGTGAATCATGTGCGCCGTACATCGTATGGTAGGACGCTGAGATGCAAGGTGTCCGATCCACCTGTCTGCACTCCGTGGTAATTATCTCGCAACAGATGTGCACGCTCTACCTGCGCCTGGGTCCTCCGTGTATACAAAAATTTCGATACAAAAACATGTAAACAAGAAACCCGTTTTAAAATCAACCTCATTAATAGTCGGAGATTGTGTAGGTAGTATAAGTTTGCATTCAAACAATGCGCATAATAATATTGTAAAACAATAACCTAGATACTAAACAATATTTTTTTTTGTCAACAGAGACCGAGTTTCTTCTTGTACCACCGTCGTTGGTAGCTGCTGCATGTATCACGGCAGCAGCGCGAGGTCTGCGCGTGCGCATGTCGGTGAGCGACATGTGCGCGCTGACGCGCACGCCAGCCGCCGCCGCCGAGCTGGTGGCGCGCCACGTGGAGCGAGTGCTTGCGCGTGAGACACAGCCGCAGGAGCCGCGCACCCGCCAGGTCCTGCCCTACAAGCAGAGCGCGCCTGACCTGACGCAACTACCGGACACTCCCACAGACGTGCAAGACGTACACTTCTAAATAAAACACGCAGCTTGTTTCTTGGATACAGTTTAATTTCCTTCCAAGAATCACTAATAGTCTGTATAGAAAAACGTACAAAAATCAACAACCAAATTCGACGATCTCAGTGTTTATGAAAATATGGATTGCATTGTTACGATCAATTTTTTATTTCTTGCACCTGGATTTATAAGAGAAGACCCGCACAGAAGCAAAAAATGGACCTTTATCTGAAGAAAAAGCGATGTCAATTCTTGTACAATATGAAAAGTTAGAAGGAGAATTTATTGTTCATTGATCTCAAATTATTTATGTGAAATATTAACATAAGAGTAGATTAATGTTATTTATTTTAAAATAGATTCATTTATATAATATGTGAGTTACTACAAAAGTTGTAACAAAGATATTTTGTTCGATAGAACATTTATAAAACAAATAATATTATGCTGTTTGATCGCCATGAATCCCAAATGTTTAGAGGTACTGAAGGTAAACGAAGTGACTTTTTACATTTAACAAAAAAACTAAAACCCATTTAGCAATAGGTTTGTGTTTTATTACAGAAAGAAAAAAATATTGATAAAACAAAATAAAAACCTACAAGCTTACATTATGTATATTTTGTAGCGATAGTCTTGTGTGTCACTGTGTAACTAACTTGTAAGATCTCATTCTTTAGTAAAATGAAATAAGGTAGTCCCTATCTGTGGAGGGAAGTGTGTTTAGTATTTGCTGATAATGAGTGAAAATGTTAAATGTTGTAATATTTATTTAGGTCGATGTTAAGTTTTAGTAAATTCTAGTCAAACGTTTTACACATTCCTGTTTTCGACCAAACTTAATATTTACATGTATAGAACAAACTTGTATAATTAAGTATTATCGTTTAAGTAATTAGGATGTTTTAGTTTGTTTGGCAGATTGTTAGAGAAGGCGATAAAATACTCATCGAGGCAGTGGAAGTTTTGCTGTTAGTAAATGTATAGACAATTAAATTTCCTCGCTTGTAATTAGTGTGTAACTGTATTTATTGGGTAGCGGCGGGAGCAAGGGAGAGACTTGCATAAACACCACGTAGTAAGTGATAGAGCGGCGGCGTGGCGTGGAGTCGACGTCTCGACGAGCGGAGCGTTACGTTACGCAATGTTAATTATACTAATTGTAATAAATTAATGGGTGAGCTTTCAAGTTTCTCTCTTTATTCCGTCTCGACCCGAGGTAACTTTCACATAAGTTTAAAAAATATGGATGTTCATGCAACCACGTTATTATAAAATTACCTCAAATTGAAATTAGGCAAGCAGCTTACGAATGTTTTTAATTGTGGCGTAGCTTTGAATCCCACGTATACTGTGAGTATTTGTTCTTTTGTCCTTGTTGTTTGAATTAATTTATTGTTTGTTTCTTTATAAAGCATTTGATTCCTGTATAAACTAATACCTAAAACACACTCAAATATTTCTGACCTGTTTTACTCAATTCTTTCCCCATATCAACTTTCAAGTGGTGCCAGCCCTATGTCGGTAGATTCTTAATCACAATTTGGTAGACTCCATAGTCTGTACTATGGATAGAAGTGGGTACATGACACCATGGCAGGTTTATCTTTCCATCTTGAACATATTCTAAAGTTTAATCAATTTTATTACAATTTCTACTTTAAAAAGTTTTAAGTATGAGAACAGTTGATATGAAGCGGCTGGAATGACTATTGTTCATTTGTATAGGTTAAGGTTCTGTTTTAAAGATCGATTGTGTTTAGGTACCTATGTATGATTATTATGCCTACGTATGTATAGAATTGTATGGTGCAGCCTAATTTTTAGGTTTGGCTATAAGTTAATGTATAGTTATAAAATAAAAAACAAAACACAAACTCCTAAGTATTTTTATTAACCCTAAATACCAACTTTTTTGAACCTGCATAATTAGGTAGGTACCTAAAGAGACTGACTGGCTAACATATCAACGCACAGCCGAAACTACTGGGACTCATAATCAAAATCAAAAATATTGTTAATAAAACGTCAGAAGTTAGTGCACGGTTCCAAATTGGTCGTTTCCTATGGAGAAGAACCGGCAAGAAACTCCATGGTTAGATACTCTTTTAAAAAATGGTTGTTCTTACAATATTTTCATATTACAGTATTAATAGATATTATGGAAGAACAGTGTAGACCAGTCAATAAATATTGTACCCAAAAGCACAATAAAAATAATCATATTCAAAAAAAGTGGGTCCTAATAGGAAGTAATCAAGAGTTCGTGGAGTGTTCTCACATTCACATTATAAAAAAGAGGCCATAAAAATAAAGCAGCAAAAATATGAATAATTACAACTATCAATAAATGAAATATTAACAAAATAAATTACTAACGAATTTAAGTTAGTTGAAGTCTAAATAATTTAAAAAATATAGCAAAAGCAATGTGTTCAAAAAAATTAAGCAGTTAATAGACAGATTAATGAGTTACCAGGGGGCCTCATATGCAGAAGTAGTCATTGCCAAACAAGCGTGTCTTCGACATTACGACCTTATTTTTTGGATAGGACACTCTTAATATGAGTTTCGAATTTTCCCTCGCTATGTTCAGTTAGGACTAGGAGCGTGAAATTTTGATCAATTTTCAAAAGCCGCTAGGAAAGTCCCAATGTCGCCCAATTTAAAAATCAACATTAGCTAGACCATACAAGAGTAATGTAAAGCGTTCAGTAGATATTGATTAGAGATATGCAACATAGAATAAGAGATATGCCACATAGAATAAACGTTTATCCATTGATCGATATAGGTATATTTAATTTACAATGGTGAATTTGAAAAGATCTAGTCTAGAAATGAAACATTGTAGTTAAAATTAATTAAAAATAATGCCCTAAACTAAAAAGAACAAAAAATACAAAAGGAACAATTGTTTAAAACAATTTGAACTGTTAGTTTTTTAAAGTTAAAAAAATCTGTTTTTTTCAACGCTGGACGTAGGCGAGCACTATGAGAGGATTTTCGAAAATTCGGCCCTAAAGGATTAAAACGGGGGTCCAAAGTTTGTATGGAGAAACTTACTTTCACACGAGCGAAGCCGCTGGCAAAAGCTAGTTTACCTATATTTTAATGAGCACACGTTACAAATACAATACGTTAGGTCAGTCAAAGTACCTTTGCGTAGTAAGTATCTAGTAGATTCCTGCCTCCTAACATAATACTTATCACACTAATATTATAAAGGCAAAAGTTTTTGTGAGTGTATTAACGCTCGACCGAATTGGGATGAAATATGGCATATGGGTAGACCATGTTCCAGGATTATCTCGAAAGTATGTCCCCTGAAGCTAATATAACTATAATCCTGGGGTTTTCTTTAATTCTCGTTGATAAACTGTGATAAGCTTGTTCGTTATAAATAGTAGTAGGTAGTTAGGAGTACCTAAATACGTGTCATAGAAAAGAGGTAGGACCTAGGTATCTACTGTTATCTACCAGCTGCCATGTCGTACCTATCTTTTGATAAGGAGACAACATAGTTAGATACAAGTTTTAAAATGAAACAGCTGAAATCGCCTAAAAGTCTAACCCAAATTGATCTCTTTATAGTACTACATAATAAAAGAAAAAATACAATATGTGCTCATAATAATGGGCGGTCTTATTGCTTTATGCCATTTAATACAGTCAAACTAATCGAATGTCGGAGGCTAGTTTAAGTTTTAAAAGAAGGAACCACAGAGATGATGGAACTATGTACCCCAAATGGCGTTGTACAGGGGGGTTTTAGGGGTTGAGCCACGTGGTATATTCTGCTTGTCACGTGTTACTTTGTAGTGATCTATTCTAAGCAAACAAACTTATTTCTATTTGTTATAAAAAGTTCTTTTACATAAACTCTCTCGTAAACGAACAATACGTACATGCATTAAAAATATGCCCGCAAAACGTTTTCTGAAAAAGTTTTTTTTATTAAAAATTTCATTCAATTCTGTTAGCGTCAAATAAACTTATTCGTCGCTCATTTTAGGTTTTTCACTTGTTTTCAAGTTCATGTTTTCAACCTTAGGGCCTGTCCGCACAGAGATAATTCTGATATGATTTAATTAATTTATTTATTTTATAATTTATGTACACACTTAAATACAAAAGATATACAAAGGTACTGTTTATTTCTAAAAGAATTTTTTTCCAGCAGATTTGCGAAAGGAGAAATAGGAAGAAATGTAGAAAATAGTGTGTCGAAGTAATAAAAGAAGAGTATATGAAATCTTAAATTAAAGTAATAAATACTTATATACCTATATATACTTTATACTAAAAATAATTACACAATCTATATACTTCCATATACTCGTATAATGTTCACGCTAGAAAGTAAAGATAGTGCTCTTTTACTTTAAATTTGAAGAGTGAAATAGTTTGCAAATCTCGAATGCTAGGCGGAAAAGAGTTCCACAACCTTACTGCATGAACAGAGAAAGAGTAGTAGTAGCTGGATTTATGAGGAGGCTATTTAAGAGAGTAAGGGATCTTAGGTGTGATCTGCACGGGATGTCGCTAGGGCGAGCGTAAGAGAAACGGTCCCGCAGCTAGGAGGGATAGGATGGATTATGTAGGATATTGGAAAGGAGACATAAAATCCGAGTGTTTCTGCGAAGACGGATATGGAGCCACTTGAGTTCCGTGAGAGACGTGATCTACTTTCGTAGACCAAAAACAAACCGAATGCATAAGTTTTGCAGTCGCTAAAGCTTATTTAATAGCTCCTCAGTAGCATCCAGGTAGCAGGCGTCGGCATAATCTATAATCAGCTGAATGAGTGTTTAGGCCAAAGAGATTTTCGTTTTTAAAGGCAAGATACCCTGTAGGCGTTTGAGGGAATGAAAAGAAAAGTTTACCTTCCGTCTGATCTCATTGCTGCCTGCGCACACCATTAAAGATTGGAGTCAATAATAACACCCAGATCTTTTGCATTCTGTGAGATCTTGCATCATACCAAATTTCAAGAATCTAGGTCAACGGGAAATACCCTATGAATTTTGGTTTCTTGAGAGTGTCGAAATGTACGTTTTTTGCGACATAATCGGCCGTATCTTTGTTTTTCGTTAACTCACAAGTTTAATTTTTTACAGCTTTAAGGGACCGTAGACTTGAGTTTTAATTTCGACTCGATACCTCCACGCGTTCCCAAAATCTAAGGTCTTGACGGACAGACGACAGACGGACGGACAACAAAGTGATCCTATAAGGGTTCCGTTTTGTCCTTTTGAGGAACGGAACCCTAAAAACAGTACAGAAGTCACTAACACCAACATTACCGTACCTAACAAAAATATTACACCCAACTTAGGTAACTGTAGCAACGTTACTTTAAGTTTTTCTTAATTATACCTAAGTATTATTGGTTATATTTTAAAGATTATTCTGTAATACTTACCTATCATAATGTAGTAGTTAATACCTAAACTGAAATAAAAGTATCTTGTGATTGTAAATGTCTTTTTTTTGCATTTAGCCTTTTCCTCGCTGAGGTGGCATGAAAAGTTACGTGTTGCACTCGAGTGAAAAGATTTTTCACCTCGTGCTATTTTGATTCTCTCGCTAACGCTCAGGATTCAAATTTTTGAATCCCTCGCTGCGCTTGTGATATCAGGGTCACGGTTGCTGGAGCGTTAGGACGTCCGTTCCCTCACACGTGCGGCTGCATCGTTCGCTAGCATTACTGCTTCGCAGAAGGAGGCGACCGCATGCTGTTCCCCCTCACTTCGAAACATGGCCTGAACCAGAGTCCCACTAGAGTGTCCGACAAGAGGTCGTCGCTGCCAATTATTGCCCCCACTAGGACACTGTCACTGTAGTATGGTTGGGTTAGGTTATGGTAATGTTAAATTAAATGCTTAATCATTTTAACACGAATAACATCTTACACGATTAACAGTATGGTTTCACCAAAGGACGTTGTACAACTGACGCTGGTGTTTCCTTACTAAAACACATTTTTAGATAGATAGATAGATTATATATATATATATAGATATTATATTAGATAGATATTCATTATTGTACACCAAAAATTAAAATTATATTAGGAACTTAAAAATAATTGGGTGTCACAATGGGCGGTCTTATCGCAAAAAGCGATTTTTTAGAGACAACCTTTTCACACAACACACACAACATATTTTTAATGCGTAGGAAGAGGCACAAGATGCTAAGGAATCTTCGGCGACCTGACTAGGGCATTTGTTTGTGTGGTTCATTCATGAAACTTGAGCAATACGGACTAGGCAAAACAGCGTTAAGCTTATTAAAACCTTATTTGGATGACAGACAGCGATTAGTTCAGATAAACGATGTCAAATCGTCGGGATTAAATGTGAAAATTGGAGTACCCCAATTCAATTTTAGGTCCTTTTTTATTTTTAGTTTATATTAATGACTTACCCCATTTATTGCAAAACAAATTTAATATGTTGTTGTTTGCCGACGACACTTCTTTGATTTTTTAAGACAAATAAAAGGACTAATAATCTTGACAACGAAAGTAACGCCCTACTGCAGGTCCAAAATTAGTTCAGTGCTAATAATCTAGTTCTAAATGTGAAAAAAAATGGAGTGTCTGGCCGAAACTGGTTTTTACTACCGAAACCGAATTTCGTCAACAGTCCCAGTTTCGGCCGAAACCGAAACTTCCTTACAAGGATCATGTTTTGACGGTTTTTTTTTTAATGCATTATGCATTTTAAATTTAGGTACTTCTTTATATTCGTTGACTATCATAAATTTTATTGCACTCGATTTTAGTTTGGTGGTATAAAAAGATTATAAAAATCGAAGAACAGAAATAAAATATTAATTTTATTATACAGATACTTAGGTAGGTACCTCAGTGAGTACCTATTCATTTAATTGTAAGTGTGTTAATTTTATTAAAAAAATTAGTCATAAGTTTAACTTTACTTGCTACTTGAATACCTTAGTAATAAGTATTAAAATGAATTTTGAGACTCTGAATCCATAATATTATCCCCACAAATGAACTATAGTAAGTATCAAGTACCTAACTAATGTTTGGTTAGATATAGCATTAGCGAGAGAGTTAAATCAACCAAAATAATAAGTTAGGTTACACCTAATCTATGTATTAGGTTGTTATAATGAATTATTTTTTGATGTTTACTACCTGCCGGTATGCTATATCACGTAATAAAACTTACCGAATTCAAAATAAATCACACGAAAACTCATAACAAACAAAACGAACTGCAAATACAAGCCGGTCACATGATTAGGCACGTGGACGCGGTAAATGTCTTTGTCGCTTACTCGCTTGGATAGAATTTAACGCGCCCAACATGATCGATCACCGAATGCAGTTTCGGTTTCGGTCGTAGTTTCTGCAAGTTTGCCGCAAAATTTGACACTAAACTGAAACTTGATTTTTTTTCGAAACTCGTTCGAAATCGAAACCGAAACCGAACATTCGGTCAGACACTAGAAAACTGTTAGAGAAATCCGTCAATTTACGGATGTTGATACCGCTAGACTAGTCTATTTTAGTTATATTCATAGTTTTATGTCATACGGTATCTTACTATGAGGACGGGCTGCAGACATCGTCTCAATTTTTATACTAAAGAAAAGAGCCATCAGAGCCATTTACAATCTCTGCCGATGTGATTCTCTAAGGGAACTGTTTAAGGATATTAACATCATGATGGTGTCTTGTCAATATATCTATGAAAACATCATGTACTTACGTTAGAAAAAATCTTCATCTTTTTAGTAAAAGAGGCGATAGACATAATTATATATATGTTACAACAAATGGGGACGAATTAATTTAACCAGGTTTTAGACTGGCTAAAGTGGCCTATTCTTTAATGAGGTACTGTTTGAAATGTTATAATAAAATATTTCCCCACATAGAACTCAATGAAACGAAATTTAACTCTTGTGTTAAACGCACACTATGCAGGCAGGCCATATTATAAGTTGGAGGATTATATTCAAGAAAAAAATGCTTGGCTCATGCTGGTCCAGCTCTACTACCACTAGAGCGTACAAATTGATTGGTTTGGTTTATTTTATGTTTGAAAATATTATTATGTAGTATTGTAAAATGTAGAAGCATTTCTTTTTTCAAAGTTTGTTATTGTGAGTACCATGGAGCTATTTTCATTTTCCGGCTCCTATTTAGACCAAGATCCCAGAGCTGTCTTGCCCTTGTGGAGCTCCTCCTCCTTAGAGCCCGGCAGGTACCAGGTGAGAAAGGAAACTAAAAATAAGTGTATCTTAACTTAAATATGTATGGCTGATTTTTATAGATGTTTTGTAGAATATTATTCTTAAGTAGTATCATAAGTGTCAGACACTTTCCATAGACCAAAACTACTGTGAAAGTGTACAACGCTGTATAAACCACGTGTGATCTAAAGGCATCCTGTTTTTATCCTGCCTTGATTTTGATAAGTACTACGTAAAACATAACTGTTGAGTGGATCGAAATATAAAGAAATTTATATATTTATAAAACATTCGTAGTTATTTCGGTACCAACCTACTTATATAAATATATAATATTATAACAAAACTTTTTGCTAGAGCTTCACACGTGTAGTAGTGGCGCCCTCTGTCCGGGAATGATGGAAGTACTAAAGCTCCCGGCTTCCCGAGGGATAAACTTACGGCATTTGCAGTGTACCGTTATGTAAGCCAGTTTACTGCATGTGATTCTGCGCTTCAAACATAGATAGCAGCAGCAGCGAATTTATTTATTTTTAAACTTGTTGTTCGTCACCGTTATGTTTCCTCTACAAATATTGTTTAGGCGAAAGTAAATTCGTCGGTGTTTATTTTTAGCACCAAGATGTTTATTATATATTCAAGTTTAAAATACAACAATAGGTTGATTTTGGTTAAATGCGATTATTCGAATAAAACAGATAAATGGAGAATAAAACAGATTCGAAGAAGATAGCGAATAATATATTTAATGCTGGTGTGCCGTGCTATGAGGCCTGCGCTCTTGCAGCAGGACAGGCAATCATGCCCGAGGCTGTTTTCAGCTTGACCATGGTGAAAAAAGTGGCGAGCTGAAGTGATGCATCATCAATTATAGATCCTATTGTGAGTTAGAAAAGTGTCGGAAGCCACAAATCCGATTCTCATTCCCCCACAGTCAACAGAAGCGCACGCTGAGCAGTATTCGAAGATGTGTTAACCAAGTTATTCTGCATTACTGCAGAGCGGCACATCCTACCGTGTCTGACATTTTTCAAGTGTTACAATACATTACTTCAAAATCAAACAGTTAACTAGATATAATGTTCCTGGTTAAAGTCCCAGTGTTGTGATCCGAGGAGAGGAATGGCATAAACTTATACTTGAATGTTTGCTGTCACCGAGGCCATGAAGACAAACGGAAGGGAATGCAAGGCTACATTCCCTTCCGGTTCTTGTGCTCGGTTCATCACTATTTCAGCCTAAAGACGTCCACTGTTGGACATACGCCTCCCTCTGGCTCGGTTGTCCAAGGCCATATTTAGGATTGAAGAAAGGGTGTTACAATCAATTTGGTCTACTTTTTTCAAAAGTTGTTGGTGTTTTCACAAATAGGAGGAGCAAAAGATACCTATATGTTAATTTTAATCCAAAGCATCAGTATCGGGCAGTGTAGGGTCTAGTTAACTACTATTTTGTAATCAGATTACTAATAACGATTAAAAGAAGTTAACTACTTGTCGTTATGATTACATGTAGTTATAATTATTTGTAACTTAACTATAGTAATCAATCTACTTACATGAAGTACTTAGTTGTTAATTTGTTACCTACTGTAATCTAATAGTTATAATTATTGATTATTATTTGAGCACTAAGAAGTAAGAACTTATATTTTGCCATTAAATAAACATGTAATGTGTTGGAATTATTGATTTATAAAAACTAAATCTGACTATAAAATTTAATTTAAAAAATAAATAAATCTGACTGTATATAAAATTACGTATGTTTCCTGTCATGAATAATTGAATACAAGGCTTGAAGACATAGATGAATGTTATGTGCTTATATTTACTACATATTATTATTGCGTTAATTGACCAGTAATCAAAAAAATCAACCTTTAAATGTGTAGAAACAGAAAGTAATCTAGTACTTAATCGTGATTGCAACTAGGTACAATTCTTAGTTAGTAATCAAAATGTTAAACTACTTTTTACTATTATTACTATTTCTTATTACTAGCTACAATACGTAGACTTAGTTATTAATCAGTAGTTAGATTTCGTATTGCCCAACACTGGTATTGGATAAGTGTAAGCACGACCACATTTGAATCTTTTGAGTTTTCTGTTTAATTAATAAGGACCAAAACTGAGTAGAAGGCGCGTTACTTTTCACGCGAGTTTAAAAAAGATGTCAGCAAAACGACTAGGCCTACTAGAGCCGCGGGAATGTTAGAAAGAGTTACCGTGGCCCTGGAACAAAAGGGCAACTGAAGGAACACAGGTGGGTAACCCCCGCTCTTGGGCGGAGTGGGAGATAGTGTCAGACTTTTACTGACTAAAAACCCATTCCTGTTCCTTCGGTGCCTTTCGTACCAGGTTGAGTCTTCCTTTCCGAAGAAGACCCTTGGCCCCAGTAAGCTTCGACCCTGCTGGACCCCTACGTTTTGCTGACATCTCCTTGAAGCGCGCGTGGAACAGGACGCGCCGTCGACGACTTGGGCTTGGCCCGGACGGTTACCGGCCGGTCGGACGTCGAGCTACCCATCGCAATAGTTTCGTACCAACAGGGGGTTGCCTTAGGGTGCACTTGCAAAGCGCATACAAAGATAATCGACGGCTGGTACAGACAGCTGCATCAATTGGCTTGAAGTCCTCTTAACCTTAATTCAGTCTTCGTCATAATTGTTGTATTTTAAGTTCTTTTAATTATAAAGATTTGATATTTATCATAGTATTTATTAGTTTATAATATTAGCATACGCCTACGTATTTTATTATCTATAAGCAACTTAATTTAATGATACTACATTCTATTTGAAATATCTGTTATTTATTTATTGTGCACACCTACCACAGTGTTGTCTTTGTTAACCCAAATGTTGACTGTTAGAGAATGCCTTGTTGTATTAAGTCCGCCTATACTGTACCACTTCTGTAGGTATGGGTATCCCTCTCACAATAATATACCTTAGAGAGGTATCTGACTGTCCGTATCAAGTTCCATGAAAAGTGTCTAAGGGTTCTATGAAAAGTGTCTAAGGAACATTTGTGAGCTGGTTTTGCTCTCTAGCAAGCCTTCCGAATTTCTAGGACCCTAGAACTAGAACTTCTAGGTCCTAAAATATGTAAAGTATTACATTTCCTGAAGTCGTCTCTGCTGCGTGGGCCTCTCCTAAACTTTTCCATAGTTCTCCCTTGTATCCATTATCTTTTTCTTGATCTCCCTTTTCTTCTTCTTTTGTCTCTTGGTACCCATTTAGTTAAATATTTTGTCTATTTATTCATCCTATAAATATGTAAGTACCACCCACCATCACGCACTAATACTTTCATACGTTAGGTAGGTATATAGGTATGTATATACTTAACAATATCTAATACAAACAAGGAACAATATTTAGGTAAAGTATACTATTGTTGTAAGGACATGCATATTATTATAATATTATTTTAATGTAGGCCATAATATTTATACCTACAGTATGTATTCTTATGTTGCATTGTAGTAGCCAAAAAAGGCTACAAGTATATTTATTTTACTTACATTTCTTACAGTTAGTTAACGAAAGCTCTATCAAGCGACATCACAAAAAAAATACCGGCCAAGTGCGAGTCGGACTCGCTCACGAAGGGTTCCTACCATCCGTGGCAAAAACCACAAAAAATCTCATTGTTGTATGGGAGCCGCAGTTAAATATTTATTTTATTCTGTTTTTAGTATTTGTTGCTACAACTACAGACAACAAAAATATATAATTTGTGAAAATTTCAACTGTCTAGCTATCATAGTCCATGAGATACAGCCTGGTGACAGACAGCGGAGTGATAGCAATGGGTTCCCGTTTTTATCCTTTAGGTACGCAACCCTAAAAAGAATTGGGTTTAGTTAAATTAAAACTGGACGTGCTATATCTAGTATTTTTTTCTATCGTAGATATTATCCAGAACTACACTTAAGGTTAATTGTAGGTACCCAGTAACTCACACCTGGCTTTATTTACACAGCAACACAGGTGCAGAGCCTTACCAGGTACTTGATCCCGTTTATGTACGTAGGTTTATCTACAAATTTCCAATTTACACTCGAAAGTCCGATACGACACCGAGTGTCGAGCAAACAAGGAGTGCTTGGAGGGCAGTGGGGGCGAGAGACCTCGGCAAACGGGCGAACCAGGCGTTTGTACGAAAAACCCAGGCGGGCGCCCGGGGCGTTCGGGGCAAACACGCCGTCTCCCGGGAGCCGCTCATTAGTTGTTCAAACACGCCGGCGGCCACTTTGACAAGCAGCGCGGCAGGACCTGCTCCGTCCCGCCAAGGACCGATCTTCCCCTTCACTGATCTAACGCTAACTATAGAGAGCTATCGGGAGTGCAGATAGTAAATACGCGGTTTGTTTTATTAGACAAACGATGGTATCTTTGCATAGGCGTTTACGTAAATCTGGTAGAATTAACAAACTGGTCTACGTTGAGGCGGTTTTGATGTACCTAACCTAACCTACCCGTCTTGTATTCCTTTGGGTATAGGTATGTACATAAGTACAAAGATGGTTCGAATGCTGAAAGTCCACTATCATACTATTGTATGCCATCTAAGTGTCATTATTAACGGAAGTGATTATACATAGGCGAGAACACGTTACTAGATAAGTGTCAAACAGCGTCTTTAGTCAGTACATACGTCACGTGATCTCTGCTAATGGCGGCGTCAGCTCGCAATCATGGCGATGGGTGATGCTCATCAATCACAGGCTCAGGTGCACTACAGCCCGTCCCCGTCCCCCGCGCCGCACCTCCTCTCCGGACCCTGCCCTCGTCTGCACTGCACAGTCAAAGGGCCTCGCTACAGTCTTCAATTATAGCTGTCGTGACTACGGAATTGTCTTCAAGGGGTAAACTTTTCGAAAAAATAAAGCACCTTAGAAAACTTTCGTTACTCTTCATTTTCAATAGTAATGTCTGTGTAAGAAACTGAAAAGTATATATACCTATATATAATATGTATAATATATATGTGAAAAAGAAGTAGACCATCTACCCGCGTGCCTGACATACTCCTGCCTAATCATAGGGCTAAGGGACTGTTCGAAAGAGTTACTACAGCCCTGGAACGCTAAGAGGGCCTTTGTGTTGGAAGGAACACAGTGGGTTTAATCAGTAAAAGTCTTACATTCCCTCTTGCTCTATCCAGAGTGGGACAAGTTATTTAACGATTTCTTACCCAAAAAAAGACATCTGCATAAGCCTACATCTACTTACATGTAGACCTAAGTAAATAATTTGAAAATTGTAGTGTCCCAATGGTTGTTTAAACTTTAATGTGACACCTATTGAGGAATAAGAAAATTTTTGATGGAACCGTGCTATATTTCGGGATAACCATTGACATTTAGTGCTAGTGTAACTTTGTATCAGAAAATATAAATATGTAAATGGAACAGTACTTCCAGTGTACCATTACAAATAATAATTTTACATGTTTGGTTAAGATAATATTATGATCATAACTTTTAATCCAAGATTTTTTTGAGAGCCTGCAATCGTTTATTGTTGGATTTTGTAACTTTTAAACTTATTACCTTATATATTATTTCAATACATCATACGTTCGTTACTTCGTATTATTTTGCAAGGAAATCTGTAAACATTGTGCGCACATTTAACTCGTTATCTTAAAACATCAAAACTTTTTGGTCATTAATATTAGTTACAACATTTTAATAGTTTTTGGTGAAGGCGGCATGGTTGCCGGCTTCGTTAGGAATTCACTGAAGTTTCTTGGACTCTCAAATCCTAAAATATTCTTACTTATCGTAATAAAGATCCCTCTGCTTTGTGCCATATATTTTATGATTTGTTTACCAGATATTTCCACCTGCTTCGCCTGCTTGAAAGACGACAGTTATTCCAAACGTCTATACTACTAACTGAGATAAAAAAATATATTCTGTATCATCCACACGATGATCTACACATATCAGGAGTTTTATGCAAATCCATGCAGATGCATGGACACACAGGTCTGTTGACTGTTCAACAGACATCTTGGCATTATCTACATTTGTTATATTAGTTATATCAACCATGCACCTTTGGCTTACAACAATTTTGGTCTTGTAGCTAAGTCGTGCTAAAATAGTCTTTATTATTAAGTTGCTATATATTTTACCTGCAGAGATGTCATCATCTTACTGCCCCTGTTCCATTTTACTTGTGGTCGACAACACGTTTTTATTACCAATTCTATTCTGTCAGCCGTAACGCTATCACTGACTCCCTTTTCTTTTATATCACTCCTCACATGATCCATCTGTCTTTTCTCCCTCTCCCTCTCCATCCATCCACATCTATTTATTCATAACATGTGTTTCATCCTTCCTCGTCACATGCCCATACCAAGTCAAACGATTCCCTTTCAACTTTTCAGTCACTGGTGTTGCTTTCAAACTTCCTTTTATATACTAAAATTACTCACTTTATCCATTCTCGTCACTTCATACATTCATCTCAACATTCTCACCTCCGCTACATGCAAACTGTTTTTATACGTCTTTTTCACAGCCCAAAATACAGTATTTCAGTATTGCAGGTCTTATTGCGGACTTGCGGATGTGACTCTTAAACTTGAGGGCAGCAGCCTGTGGGTCGCAAGTTGTTCCAGTAACTGGTCGCCATTTCGTCCATCCTGAGTTAATCCGGTGCGTTACGTCTCGGTCTACCTCACAATACGCTTGGATAAGCGACCCGAGGTAGCGAAAATCGGAGCCTGTGAGAGCTAAGGGCACAGGACTGCAGAGACCGCCTAAATTGCAGAACAAGAATACCTGAGATGTATTCTATAATATTTTAATATCGCTGCCAATAACTTATACTGGAGTAACTTCTAATTTTAACTAGTAACTTCTTAGTTACTAGGTCATTCAGTTCCCTTTAAAATGGTTGAGCTGAGTGGGGCTGATGCACGCGTCATGCTCGTGAACGGGTGCCGTGAGTTGAGACTGATCATCTCTTAGCTGCTAGTGGCTTAATTCAATTTCTATTTTTTTATTTTTTATTATTAATACTTTTCTATATTGTGCTCACATAATAGAAGCGACAACAAATATTATAATGTAACTAAGATTTATGTTATTATTAACTCATAATATGATTTAAAAGAGTGGCCATGGAGTTTTTTGCACGTTCTTTTCCATAGAGATCTACGCTTTGGAACGGACAATTTAGCTTCACTTGTTTTTTTCTTGTATTCCTACCAAGTAGCTCATTAATTGCATTATCATGTAAATATCTAATAGATATTGCTCCATCTTTGTTTTAATTTCATTTTATGCTCATTTATTTTTTATTCATGACATTAATGCATAGTTTTTTTTACAGTATTTATATCGCTAACTTCATTACTGATTTGTTATTGTTATACATCATGCATATTATATGTATTTATATATTTATGTATTTATTTATTTTTTTGTATTTTTTTATTTAGATCTATTTTTATATAGCTTCTTTTTCTGTATTTAGGTTGTTTTTTGCTCAAGAACGCGCGGTGGTATGAAGGTGAAATGAAATCAAATATTCAGGTCTGTTACTTTAAGCAACAGTGAAAAATTAAACTTCTAAGTCCACGCAATCTGAAGATAAAGCTGTTTATGCTCCGTTTAGGCGCATATTTTGACACATGCTAGGAAATTTGGCATAGGTAAGGTAAATTTGTCGCTACATCACAAAAAAACTGCAAGTGCGATTCGAAGAAATCTTCTAAACTCGACTCGGAAATCTAACTTTTTTCATAGTTTGTATGGAAGACTCGGTGCGCGAGTTCGACTCGCACTTGACCGGTTTTTTATATGTGAATGTGAGATCACTGTAGACTCCACCACAGACTCACAGATTTATTTTCTATTTTGATAGAATATTTACTAATTGGTACATGTTGACTGGTCTACACTGTCTTCTCATTGAATGCCTATTAATATTATAATATAGAAATATTGTAAAACTTAATGTTTTCTTTAAAAGAGTAGGTAACGATAGAATTTTTTGCCGGTTATTTTGCATAGGAAACGACTGAATGGATCTGTGCCTTAGCGTCTAACGTTTTCAAGTGCCATGTAAAATTTCGAATTTCTATACGCATTTGTAGATATAATTATTTTCAGTTGGTATATACCTACGTACTAAGTTATTTATTAGGCTAGTAGTTCATTGGGTGAATGAATTATTAAGTAGGTATCATTTGTTAGTTAAAAAAGTCACAGATATTAACATAATTTGTCCCCATATCTCATAGGATTCTTAGGACAATTAGGACACGGTTTTAAGTACGTCACGACGTATCTGGCTGGTCAATAAAACAACTCTTTAGCAGCACCTGAAATACCCAACAGTGATTATACATGACAGTTAAGCATAAGTATTTCAGTAACAAAAATGTTAATTAGAAATATGTACAAGTCGAGTATGGGGACAGTCGCACAGTCGCGATGCAGCTCGGCATGTGGCCGGGAGGGCGCAAATCGAATTAGTCGAGGGTAAGTGGAGAATGGCGCACGCACACCGCCCATAACTGACGCATTATCAGATTAGATGCCGCGGCTGCGAGTGCGAGCCGCGGCCTGCGAGGTGACGCCGGCAGCGGCAGGCGCCCGCAAATACATGCTATGTTTTACTAAGCCTGTTTGTCTTGTTCTGATTCGCTGTGTCAAGGTCGAAATTGTATGTACTTTGTAGGATTTAGTTTTGGGATTATGATTTCGACTTAATTGGATTAGACGAAAATAGTACAGTTAGAAAATCTGAGTCTCGAAAATAATATTGTCATCGAAGGATTGGAACAATTTGCCTGCTGCGGTCTTTCCTTCCGATTATAATTTAGGTGTTTTCAAGGCTACAGTGGGAAGGCTCTAAACAAACTAGTGCGATTCACCATCAACGATTGCATCAAAACTTACAATCAGGTGGGATAGCAGTCAAGCACAAGTTTATATCATAAAAAAAAAAATTGATGTTGTGTTACTGGGTTACTGGGTTGTGGAGGTCAGACAGGTGCTCTATGTAAAATCTAATATTCAGCTGCCTCCAGTAAGATTGGAAGCCATAGTTTCGAAAAGGCTAGGCATTGATTTTGAACAGAAAATAATATGGCCCGAACTGATAATATTCTCTACGTTTGTTAGGGTCTATAATCTTTGCGAAAAGATTTAAATAGTCTAACAAAAGTATGTAGGTTCTCTACCCGTTAAAAACAAAGAAATAATGGTAAAAAATAAAAATATTATACATTAAACAGTGTGCCGAGAAAATATAGGAATACAAAACAAACACATAAGACAAAAACAACGATAATGGTACATTCGTCGACAGCGAAGGAGAAAAACTCAGCGGCAGTTGTTGTTTGATTGCAGGTTGCTAAGTGATCACATATTTTACCGCGGAGACTCGTTGTTTTTCATCCCGCGAGACGCGACAATCGCAGAATACCCGCTATTTACGCTACCCCTGTCTACGCACTTTGGTTTCTGTAATGATAAACTGTTCCTGGAGAGTTTCTTTTGAGTGGGAATTGCTGAAAATAATCGGAGTAACGTCGAATTTTTTGTAAAAAATTTGTATAATCCTAAACGTGATACCTATTACTACCAACAATAGCATAAGCTTAGCATAAACAGCCTTATAATGTTCCCACTGTTGGGACTCAGACCTCCTTTCTAGGAGAGGGAATGGGCCGTAATCCACCACGCGGGCCCAGTGCGGATTGATGGATGTCACATGTCTTCGATTTTTTGTTTCTAGGATATGCCGGTTTCCTCATGATGTTTTCCTTCACCGTTTTGTGAGCAGTGGTGATGAAAATAAATTACACAAATTAATGCGCTTGGCTGGGTTTGAACCCGCGACCTACAACTCATAAGTCCGGGCCATTACCACTCGGCCACCACTGCTCAACCACTACTAAAATTGTAGTTATTCGATCTAGTTCGCTAATACTGTGCTAAGCTTATGTACCTGCTATTATCTTTAAACCAATTGCCTGAAATAGTCCACTGAAAACCTAGTCGAAATCAGACATAGTATATTATTTGGGTTTGAGGTGTTTCTTTAACGTCCCTGTCCCTGTTTGTTTTGTTACCTTTTCACGGAAATAAAACATCGTTCCTTTTTTAGATCCATTGAGAAAAGTACTATTAATACGAATGTATGTACAAGGTACAAGTTTTTATGGTCTTTCGTATTTTACTGAGCTTACAGGCTTAATACTCATGATTACTAGACGTAGCTACTTAAGTGCTTTGGTTAATATCAGGTAACTGCTAACTAGAGTAAGTTACATCTAGAGAAGTTTTGCAAACAAATGGTCTTTTAAATATAAACCTGCAAAAGATTTTTTTTTGTAATGAATTCGTATTTTGACGTTACCTTAATATTTCATTTTAATAAAAGTACTGCTCAGTATTAAATATAACAAATCCAATAGGTATACACAATTATGCTACAAATCATGGATCAAGTGCTAATCACCATGTAACAAAACCAAACAGGAAAAGAAATAAAAATCAACAACAACAAAAAAGCCAGTGTAATTAATATAAATAATAAATAAGGTAGCGGGCTGAGTGTCGCGAGCGGGTGCGGGCGCGTGCGCTGTCCCTGGGGACAGGAGACGTTGTAATTTCAATATTGTGAATATTATACGCGTCATTTTCTCACACGATCCCCTGCACTTGTTAGCCCGCCCGCTGGGCTTGGAAGTGTGTTAGATTTGCGCTACCAAAATATATGTACAGGATAGTTTGCATTTATTTTATTATAATTAATAAATATTATAGCTTAATAAAAAGCACCAAAAAGCTAATCATTTAAGCCAAAAATTGCAAGACATGTGACATTCACCCATTCGCACTGGGCCCGTGTGGTGGATTACGGCCCATTCCCTCTCCTAGAGTGAAGAGGCCTGAGTCCCAGCAGTGGGAACATTAAAATGCTGATTATGCTTATGCTTATGCTTATAGCTTAATAGGTGTATATAAAAACTCAAAATAATACAAACGTGTTGAAAAAGAAGTCATTGGGCATAAAACATTTTTTATTTATTATTTTATTTAGTTTGAATATTTATATTGTAACTTAGAAACGCGCATTAGCAACTTTCTGGATTGCTGATATTTTGGTGGTTTTGATTTATTTGATGGTTATGGTTTGATTTTGGTTTGGTTTTATGGTTTTTACGAATAATTATATTTATAAGTAAAGACTTCTAAGTTGATTTACTCTAAAAGATGGTTTGAATTGTTTTGGTATGGTTTGAGTTAAGCTATTAAAGGTCGAATACGCACTGACTTTAATAATTACTTTTGCTGGTTTTATAAAAATACACGAAAGTAAAAGTCCTTAGCTGGTCGGTTGTATTGCTCCGAACAGTAACAAAGTAAAACGACTAAGTAGTCCTTGGTCTCAAATCAAAGTGAAATTCTATTAAAAAAAGCGGTTGTTAAAAGTTGGTGCACCATCTACAAAATGTTTGGCATTGTTCACATGACATTTTTGTAAAGTTTTTTGATATTTTGACATTCTGACAATCGTTGATAAAATAACACTTTTTTTAACACTTCATAACAGATTCGCATGGTAAAAGACGTTTAGCAGTAGGTACTATCATTGGCTATTTAGGTAGGTAGGTAGGTACTCCAGCAGAAATCTCTTAAGGGGAATAACACGTCACTAGGGAAATAAAGATGTAAGTCGAAAGTTCTGAACCTACAGGCTCTAGGAAAAAGTTGCTCTACGATCTGAAAATGTTTGTTTGACCCCGAGTTTTTGTTTAATATTTTGGTTTATTTTTGCGTGTAGCGATATCAATAGCTAAAGTTATTTTCAAGACAATTTTTTTTTTTTTTCTTTATGGAGTCTAATTGATTCTTATTTCTGCTGTTATAAGGACTAAATCTACAATACTAACAGATCCGAAAAACAGCAATGTTAGATATTTATTGTGCAATAATTATTTACTGCATTTACTTGCTCTGAGCTCCACAATAACACGTTCGCCTCAGATTTTAGTTCGAAGAGTTTTCATAAAGAACTTAAGGAGAGCAGTCTCGGAGGTATGAGATTGTACAAATATTCCAATCAATTTTTAATTTAAGCATAAATTTCAATACACTATCCTCTTTTTTTTTTCTAACGTTTCATTTTATTTTATTTTTTGTCTACTTTCTACTTTTTTTTATTTTTATAATTGTATGTTTTTTTTCCATTTTGTATGTTTAATCTTTGTGGTAATAATTTAATGGTGTAAGCTGTGCATACCAATAATGGGCATGCATACCAGATAATACGTTTTAATATTATTTTTCGCTAAAAATCATGTATGTAATGCTGTTGGTGTGCCAATAAATAAATAAAGAACTTTATCAGTTATTGAGTTGTCCACAGGATCCTACACTAAATGAAATGACAGAAAACTCAGTCATTTCATTTAATAAAATGAAATGACTCTGTTTTAATACAAACCTGGTTTCAGATTGATATAATTGTGTTGTATACATATATTATGTTTTTAACTCTTCTGTATGTGCGTTTGTCACCTAACTCCTCCTAAAGTGCTGGACCAATTTGGATGAAATTTTGTGTGTATATTTGAGTACCCCTAATGGTTTGAAAATACAATTGAACCCAGAAGATGGCACTGTAATCGGTTTCTTAATTTATTTTTTCTCTCGCTAAAGTCAGCTTTTGGACAGAAAAACGTCTGTCGGGACGACCGCTAGTAGGTATAGAAAAAACCCAATTATAAGTTTGGGCATAAATACTGTGACATTTAAAAATAAAACCATAATATTACATTTGAATTAGGTATCTAGTTTTATGATGTCTGTAATGATGATGTTGGTAGGCATGATGAAAAAGGTAAAAAAAAACCATTCAGTTACTTTTCTCAAAAAAAAAAACAAACGACTATTTACTAAAATCTGAAAAAGAAACAAAAGTTTTACGTTAAAATTTCTGCCTTTACTAATTCAGAGCGTCACACGCGTACACACTCGCCTCAGACCTGAGCACGCGGACTTCTCGTAAAGAACTTTATCAGTTATCGAGTTATCCCCCAGGATCGCACACTAAATGAAATGATTCCGTTTTATTACGAACCCGGCGTCAGATTGATATAATTGGTTTGTATTTTGTCTGAAATGATGATGAAAAACATTTGTATTTATCATTCAACATTTAGATAAGACATTCACAGTGTTGCATTTAGTTTGGCTGTATTTACAATGTTGTTTTGGATATTAAAATGATAGTTAAGATTTGCCATAAAATACGTCTTCCTCTGTAAAGCTTCGTAATGTTGATTATCCTATATCTAGTTTTTTTTTACACAAGTTTGCAGCATACCCTCTTGATGTTTGTCGGACAAAACTTTGTCGTTGTTGTAAATTTTTAAAAAGCAAAAAAAAAAATAGTTTAAACAACATAATAAGTACAACTTTCTTTTTTAAAATAATAATAATGAATCATTAATGCGATGAGGCTAAGTTTAATATTATTATTTTAATTAAGTAACATTTAACAAAGTTACAGTCTAAATACCTACAGTCATTCGTTAAGTAGGTACCTACCTGGATCGTTAATTACAACTTTTTTATTTTCCTCAATGACAAAGGAACTGTCGGCGAAAAGAAAAGTAGACAAGTGTCGTGACACGCACCCCCGAGCGGGCGCGGAGAGGGGGTGCGCGCCGACCAATGGGGAGCGCGCGCTGCGGCACCGGCGCCGACCATTGGCCGGGCGTCGGGGGTGCGCGCCCCGCCCCGTCCTCGAGGATCGTCCTTATTGAATTAGGCTTATCATTCGATTTCAAGTGGGGCGAGCGCGCGGTCCTCCGCGCCGGCAAAAACTATCGTTGGGATCCGATACCATCTGTAATCGGCATAATTCGATATAGTCGCGGCTCATCCAATTATGCGGCTGTGAGCCTTCGCGCGCTTCCTCCGAGCCCGACACAAGACCCACGCGCCCCGCGTGGCGCGGGCACTATTGTTGTTTTACGCGAAATTTTAATTAGGGGTCTGATCGGAGCACATGGTTGGGTGTTTGGGTAGCTAGCCGGTGCTTTCTGATCACCATGGAGTACGGGTACCTGAGCGGCGCGGGCGGCGGCTTCGACGGCGGCTGCCTGGGCTCGGGCGGCGGCGAGCTGTCGTGGGGCGAGCTGGCGTCGTGCGGCCAGATGTCGCAGGCGGCCTACCGCTACCAGGGCATGCGCTACCAGCCGCCGCCACCGCAGTGCGCGCGTCCGCAGGATGCTGCTATGAGGAACCACCACATATTTCCACCATCCATGAATTTACAACGTAAGTAATACTTAAAAACATTGTCCGACGGCAATTGTTTGAAGGTGTTTTGTTTTGTTTGTAAACATTTTGTCCCATCATTTAAAACTTACGTTATCCAGTTCAAATAATAAAAAATAACAAACCACGACGTTCCTAACTTCGAAAATGAAAATATTCAATAATATTTTCGTAGCGCGTTGATTACGCATAACTATCGTAGCGGTTACGGCTACGACGGCGTAGCGCGTAGAGGCTTCTTAAGATGCTACAAAATCGCACATATTTTACTTCGTCCCATTATTTGCTATATCAATATTTTTGTTTACACATGTTATATCGAATATAGTGTAGCATATATAATTTATAAACGTATAACCTTACCTTATACGTACCCGAAAAGAAAGTGCTAAGCTATCCTAATAATGAGTATGCTTATCACTTTAAAATACTTGAATAGGTACGAGCATATTTTTAGTAATATCATATATAGTCTTTCTTCTTTGATAAATTCACTACCTTGTAAAGTTTCTTTGTTTGTTACGCTTTCACACCTCAACAGCTGAATGGATTTGCATGAAACTTATTACATAGGTACAATGTCTACAAAAGAAAATACAATACTAAATATTCCAGAAGTAGGTATGTGTCCTTGTGATCATTTTCATATACATTTTACACTGTTGAAGCTGTTAGCCACTTACGTCCTTACTCGCTTCGCCAGCTGCATAAATGTAACTAAATACGATTAAGTATTTTAAGTACAAATAAATGTAATGTTAGGTGTCATGATCGGTTTAGAGGCCTACTTATTTCATCAAATAAATGTAGTGTGCCTAACATAAATGTTAAATAAATTTAATGTTAGGTTTCATGATCGGTCTAGAGGCCTACTTAATTCATCAAATAAATGTAATGTACCTAACATAAATGTAATGTTAGGTGTCATGATCGGTCTAGAGGTCTAGCTAATTCATCACTAACAGTTTCATTTAGTGTTTAGGCGGTTTGGGACAAGAGCATCCGGGTTTTTTAAGTTGCAGTCACTCCGTGTAAAATCTGCTACTGGTCACCAATTGAGATCTAGAATTTGGTTATCTAGTAACATCATATGTATTGGTCGGATTGGTTCCCTAGTTTCAGACTTTTGAACAACCAAAAGATCTTGGAATGAGAGTCGGGACCAACGGCTTAATAGGCTATTCGAGTTATGGAAGCACATTAAGCCTATTATTGCTTAAATAAATCTGGTATCACTAGCACTGTTTCGATGAAAATGTAAAACATTTTAATTGATCTGAAGTTAATGAACTAACACTTACAGTTTTTGGTATTTTTATTTAATAATAATAACCTACAGTTATACTTTTGAGTAACTTTCTGGATAGTTACTTTTTTATGTGGGATCACGACATCAAAATGACTTCTCTCGCTCTGGATGAAGCAAGAGGGCAAGTGGCATACTTTTACTGACTACCACCGACTGTTATTTCAGTCCCACTGTGAAGACCATTGTGGTTTTCAAACAATCCACACTCCTGACATGCTTCTGGATAGTTAGATACTGAAATGTTATGGAGCTAGAAGTAATTTTGCGATAAATGGTGCCTTCTATAAAGTACAATATAATTCAACATCTTATTTAACTAACATAACTACACTTCCAGTCGACAGCGATGCGGAGTTTTATGACGCCATATTTTAATTAGTAATCGTGTTTGTAAACTGTTATTAAAAAAAATAAAATTTATTATTGACTTTTAATCATGACCTTCTAGCGTCTAATTAATTCTCCGTATATCAAAAAAATTGGTAAGAGGGTCAGAGAAGGCCAGCCATGTTGGAATTTATGCTGTAATTCGAATTTAATAATGCACTGGTTTCTATGAAATTTTTTGAACTGTAAGGTTAAACCAATGGCTCACTCATATAATTACTTAGATCTTATAAAGATCTAGATTCTGCCCGCAACTTCTCCATCATGATTAGTACCTTATTGTCCCAAAGGACTTTACTACCAGATGAAGAGAAAAAGAAGAAAGAAACCGAAGATAGTGTGAGGAGATGAAGAGTAAAATATTTCTTAATCCTGGTTCACCGGTTTACACTTGAAAGTTTAACAGACAGACAAACAATATTAATAGGGAGTCGTTGAATGTCGTCTGTCTTTTGAGGTTTATCCATTGCTCACCGTCCGCAAGACAGCGCCTACGGTGGTTGCAAATAGGGATTGGGATCCCGGTGGCTGGGGCGATAGGGCCGTTCCCTCGCGCGTGTAGCCGCCTCCTTTGAGAGCATTACTGCTTCGCAGAAGGAGGCGACCGCCTGCCACTCCAAACCATGGCCTGTACCAAGGCCAGGCGCGAAAGATCGGTGCCACCGATCGCCTCCACGAGGACGAGGCGGTGCTCTGCCTAGGCGGGGTACATCTCTACCGTATGCTCCACCGTGTCTCCGGGCGGTCCCAATGGTGATACCTAGGCGTTTCTTTCGCTCAAATTCGGTGCAGAAACCTCCCAAACTTACCACGTCCAGTGAGGACCTGCGTCATGTGGAAAGTAAGGACGCCATGTTGTCTTTCCAGCCACTTCTCAAAGAGGGGACTTACCGCCATAATTGTAGCGTGCCCAGCACTGGGCTGCGACAGTCGCTGTCGCCATTCAACCACGAGATCCCGCCGGAACTCTGTTCGCCATGCCACAACTTGGCACGGCACTGGAGTTTCGCTCCGGCGTTGTATCTCCACGCGCAGGTGGTGCATGCGTGCAAGGACTGTTGCCTCCAAATTCCACGGTGGTAGGCCAGCAAGGAGGCTTGCCACTTCGCGGGAAACCGTGCGGTATCCCCGCACCGTCCGGATAACCATGACCCTCTGGCATGCGTTCAGCTTGGCCGCCGGTCGCTTTCGCAGCGACGGCACCCATACCAGCGCCCCATAAAGGGCCCTGGACCTAACGATTCCTGCGTAGAGCCTCCGGCAGGAGGTGTCTGGACCCCCTAGGTTTGGCAGGAGCCGCTTGAGGACAGCCCCATTTCAGATCCCGATTTAGTTTGGGAGCCAGACGTCGGAAGTGCAAATATCTGCAGAACTAAGTTAGTAGATATAATATAATTATAGGCAAATGTTTTATCATAATGATTAGGTAAATATATAAATTAAAACTTTTTCGGTTCAAGTATGTGTCAACGATTTTGCATTACATAAGTGCCTTAAGTGCCAGGTTTTTTACAAATTTCCTAAAAAATTCCTTGTGTGGGCACAAGGATTACCTGTTTATTTGACACATATTGATGATCCAAATTCTAATACATATAAAATTACAGTCTTATTTTCAATTTTGAATCTTCTATTAGTTTTTAACTTAATTATATGGTTAAAACCGTTTATATGATGAAAAATTAATAAATAATACCTTCACAAAACCACAACAAAATTACAAACATAAAAGAACATAAATTAACAAAAAAAATAAAAAATGTAAACAATCACAGACATCAATGTTACGAGTACACAATTATGCTTATTGTGATGTGTACGGTTCCTATCTCCAGTAAGTGTGTGTGTTAGAAATATATAAATATATTTATTTTTATGTATTATATACAATTAGGTCCATTTGACATATCCAACACATCAAATTACAATGTCTATCTATTTTTTTTAAATTTAATGACCATTAACTATTCATGAGAGAGAGAGAAGTCATATGTATAATGACTTCTCCAGCTCATGGGTGGAGCAAGAGGGCGGTTTAGACTTTTGACTGACTAAAATCACACCTATGTTCCTTCAGTTGCCTTTTGCGTTCTACCACGAGTATTCCTTTCATACTTTTCACCATGGTCCAAACCGTAGGGGCCATGCTGGGGCGCTACGGTTTGCTGACATCTCTCTCGGGCTCGGTCCTTATAGGACGAGCGGATGGCGAGCTAAAAATAACTACCTAAGAAATAAAAATCAACATTTAAAATATCGATGTTCAGACATTATCATTAGCCCCATCCTTTTTCCAACAAGGAAGCTGAATACCAGCATCATGTTTAGAAAGAACGAAAGCCTTTCTGACCTCCAAAATCCAATTACTAGGTACACAACAATTACAATACCCATTGGCAAGTCAGGTTGTCAGAATTCTAGCTTCAGATAAGCTCATATCGACTGTCAAAAATCTACGACTGACATCCTCGGCCAAATGCTGAGTGTGCTTTCCGAGGCATGGAGAGGTTCCGGCTTATAATAAGCCTTGGCCAAGCGTTACCGTAACTTTCGAGATAGAACCAAACGGCATTTGTCATTCATTTAAAACCTGCTCTATTTCTAGAACTCGGAAACTCCGGGCATCGGGACACAGATTGGTCGTCAAAGGAAAAAACAGCGGAAGCGAAGCTCTGCCAGCTTTCTTTCACTATTTTATCTTCTTCGTGTTATGTTCCTTTAAAGCTTCCCAAACGGAACCAAACAAACGGAGAGCAAATCAAAATAAAAAACCCTGCGCTTCATCGACCCTGCTTTAGCAGACTTATTTTGAGGGTTCCGTACCTCAAAAGGAAAAAACGGAACCCTTATAGAATCACTTTGTTGTATGTCCGTCTGTTTGTTGCTCTACCCTTTATCTCGGGAACGCGTAAGGTATCGAGAGTTGAAATTAAAACCATAGTCAGGTCTGCGGTCCCTTGAAGCTGTGAAAAAACCGTATCTAAAAAATAAATAAATATACGGCTGTCGCAAAAAACGTGTAATTCGACACTTTCAAGGGAATCAAAATTCATAGAGTTCTTGACCTAGAATCCTAAAATTTGGCATGAAGCAAGCTCTTATAGCTCAAGTATAGGAAAAAAATTAAAAACTGTAAAAATGTAGTTACGTCACAAAAAAAAAATGCAATTCGGAATAATCTTCGTAACTCAATTCGGGAATTGAGCTGTTTTCATACGTAAGTTTGTACGGAACCCTCAGTATGCGAGTCCGACTCACACTTGCCCGGTTTTTTTTGTAACTAATAACTTTAAATCATTTTCGTTATTTTCTCTGTCGCTAGAAACACTTTATACCTTGATAAATGACTTATTTTTAATCATATTTTGAAAACGGGTAGTACTATTTACAATTTAATTTGACAAAGAAATTAAGAAAGTAAAAAGATACAAATTTTGTATAAAATAGGGTAAATAATCCGCTAGCAGTATGAATCGATTTCGCAGTGACAAAGGGCTCATGTGACCCACTAAGTTTCCCCAAAGACCTAATCGTGATAGCTATATATTATGAAATGTTATAAAGGACAGATTTTTGAAACAAGATTACAAAAACCTGTTTGTAAAGTACAGATTCTAATGGCCGAATACCTTGGCACAGTTTAATAAAGTCTAGTACCTACTCCCTCACAAGGCAACTCATGTATGAGCAGATGAATTACAAATAAAAAATGCATGCAAACTGAATCACTGGTTCTCGCGTTGTAAACATAGCAACGGACAGACAGACGGAGAGAAGTTCCATTTCCTAAAATGTAAGGAGGGTTGTCTAATACAATTAAATTCATAATTAATTGGAGAATGTTCTGTACTAAAGCTTACTCTTAAGTAAGTTATAATAGTTAAGTTACTCTTGCTCAGTCTCATCTTCTATCTCTTTTGAGACTACGCTGATGTCTGCTTCCTCGATGCCACTGAGAAACTTCTTGACAAGCTGGAGCATTTGCAGAATTTCTGTTCCGCTTCATTTTTGACTGTCGATCGACCATATATCGGAATTTCGAAGGCAATTGAAATTGCTGCTTGTTCGGCAGTGTCGGGATTGCTACACTCTTTTCTCTTCTGTGTTCTTCATAATCTCAACTCCCTCTTATGTCTTCAGGAAGGCTTTGAGTACCTTATTCCGAGAGGAAAGCCTTGTCACTCATTATCTTCTCTTCTGCTTCATTTTCCTTCCCACTCCTCAGGTCGCTACAGTGGATCTTATACCGTTCGCTGTGCATCTCTGGAATTCTCTTCCACACACAGGGGTAACCCCTCGTTGGAGGTTTTCAGGTAAAGAATTAGGGAACATTTCCTGTGAACATGACATATTAATATGTAAGTGTGTATAGGTTTTTGTTTATTATATATAGTATGTTTATATATTGTGTGCTTGCACACATATTTGTTAAGTATATTTTTAGTTTTAAGTATGATTTAATTAATGGGACTAAGTTTTGTTGAGCATAAATAATTATTATCAGTTGAGCTTAAATATTATATAAGGTTTGCTGTAAGAAAACCCAATTGTGGGTTAAGCTCGTCTGTGTACATCAGCTGTCCTATTTTAATGGTTTTATAAAAGTTGTGTGTGAAATGGATATGAAAACTTGAGATACTTTGATATAAAATAGTTTTAGTAGGTACATAATATCTGCAGCTTTGATTTTTTTTTTTTAAATTTGAAAATTATCTCAGACAGAATACAGATGCTGTAATACTTAATTAAATGACGTAAATGGTGGTTTAACCTTTATATAAAAAATCTGTTTGATGCCAAATATAATTGTATAATGGTTACCTATATCCAGTGAATTTCTAGTTATATCGCAATGTCCATAAAAAACTCTTAAAAATAGTTTCCGATGTACACATCACAATGCACTCAATCTTTCTGAATGTGGTAGATATTAGTAGCAGCGAATCAGCCTCGTACCCATAATGGATGTTCTGTTCGCTGATAGTGTGGATGGCAATTTGTTTTTAGCTAAACAACGTTATTAGAATCATGGCTTAAAAGACCATGAAGCATAGGTACCGGGGTATCTATCTAAACACTAGTCCGATAAAATAAAGTTTTAGTTTTATTTACACAAAAAGAAGAGCTCCTTCTTTTTTAACCACAACACTTCAGCACAGAGATATTGAAGTTGTCAAGTTTCCTTTGCTCACCTTAATCTGTCTGTTTGCGGCTTTCCAGGCTGTCTATTACATAATTAGACTTTCGATTGAACGGCCGGTGTTCGTGTTTCTTAGAAAAATATAAATAGATTAGGTGGTCTGTCTCCATAGATCCTTTCAAAGTTGCGTACTTTGTACTTTATGTATGAAAGCTTGAACCTATCTACCTATTGTACTTTATGCATTTACAGCATTATGTTCCGGAAACGACAAGAAATAAGAGCATAATACTTAGATATGTATTCACCGAAGAAAATGTTAGAAAGTTTCTATTACTATAATTTATAAAATGTCTCAGTAAAACGCGAAACCAACTTAGGAAACCAAAGCGGAAAAAGGTGGAAAACCTTTCTTAAACTTTATCTTTATTGCTTTTACTCTTAGTAATACCAAAGTGAAACCGTTTTCATTTGGTGAACAAGTGGCGGGAGGTTGCGACGACGCCGACGTCGGTCACGAAACAAAGAGTAGTTGCACAGGGTGGGTTGGGCCCGGGAGGGGGCAGAGTCCTCGCCGCGTGAGGGATTGCGTCCTTAATTGGCAGCGGCGTCCGCGAGAATCTTAAGGGGAGGACAGCCGAGCTCGAGCGAGACTTCTCTGCGTCTTGCGGCTCACGGGTCTGCGTGGACCTACCCTCGCACACCCCCCCGCCCCGCGCCTTCGCAACACAATAACTTACCTCGGGTGCCTCGGCTGCCTCGGGTGGCAACTCTCACGTAATCTCGAGTAACTCCGGATTATGCCCGTTAATCACTCGGAAATTAATTACAAGTTTGTGTATTAATTGTAGTACAATTACAAGAATTACAGGGTTAAGATTACGGTGATTCTATTTGCATTCCGTGGAGAGTTATTATATAACAACTATCGGGAGACTTTCGTACGATAAATTGCCTTTCGGTGTTTATGAACCATTTTACACAAGTCTCGAAAGAAAAAGCGAAAAAAGTAAAATCTTTTAGAAAGTGTATAAAAAGTAAGCAGTACTTAGTAAAAATTAAATCCTACGACGAATAAATATACACTGTTAAAACATCTATCATTTACAATCTATAATTTATCAATTTGTTGTTTTTTTATTTCTGGGCGATAGGTCTCCTCTCTACCTTCTAGAATTTTATGTTGACAGTTTTAAATGAATTTATAGATTATATGCAGTACATAACTCTACTTAAACTCGATGGAGTTTATGTTGAGTTATGACTCCCGGTGGGGAGTAACGGCACATTCGATATTTTAAAGCATCACAAAGCGAAGGTTCTAGCTCTAAGCGATGTCTTTTAAAAATCTCCATTCAGAATATTTTCGCGTAAAGCAAACATTTTATGTGTTCGTCCCACGTCCACAAAACTGAGCATTGCGGAGGGAAAACAGGTCGGTATCCTAACTCGATATCGCCATTTCTATTCTCATGTCGCCTTTGTATGCAAGTGGACGGGTTAATTCGATTTGGTGCGAGGACCGAGGGCAATATTTTATCGTATCATGTGATCTATTCTGTCCCAGTATACTATAGTATAGTATAGTAGAGTGGGTCATAAAAAAGGCAATATCTCACAGTTGAGCTGAGCCGGAGCCGCGATCGTAACTCCTACAATGTTACTGCGCCGCACTCGGGAGGGAGCTGACTTTTATTTTTAGAAAGGAAATTATTGTTTTCTTGCAAATGTGAATATGTTAAAATTTTACCTACATGACTTCGTCGGCACATCACTGGCTTTTTGTTGTCATAGAACTTTCTCCTTATAGAATTGTTTTGTAAATGATTTGTAAGAGAGATTGTTTATGAGGAGAAGGAACATAAAAGGTTTTATGAAAGAAGGTTCGTTCCACCCTCGTTATTCATTAGCCAAAGAACAGACAGCTAAATAATGAGGAGGAACCAATATCAGACCTACCATATTCCATGTGGATGAGCTCTGAGGGGCACGTGACGCCACCCCGCACAATTTTATTTAGCTTCATGCAAAAGTGTTTCCGTTTTACTGCTGCCATTACGCAAATTTACCCACATGTTTATTTGTAATATAAAATATATTGCTTTTGCATATTATACAGTGTTATCTAATGTACGGGTACCTACATAACTCTTGTTCCATTTTATTATATCCTCAAGGCGAGAATCAAGATTTTTAGATTCATGTAACAGAATGAAAGTTTCAAGTCTCAAGTGGCTGATATATGGAGGCGTGAAGGCGTCAGGAAGCCGTGTAACACGGTCGCGGGGCAGTATTCATTAATCTAAGCTGTAACCCTTGCCGGGGCGTGAGCGGGACGGGCGAGAAGGCCCAGCGGGGTCGGGGAGGGGGGGCGCAATATGCCGCGATGACGCGCCGACATCGCCTGCATTATGGATGTTGGCGAACTTTTCGCGTGACGCGAGAAAAATGAACCACGGCTCACTTAGAGATGGATCGCGATATAATTTACTGGGGAAATCCCGCGAGCTGGGATTCAAGCCGTCATGTGTTATTAGTTTTGATGTGTTTTTTCATGTACTAAGTGTAACGCTAGATAGAATGTTTTATGACCACCACTGTTTACACAATTTAAAGCAGGTTCTTTGACATACCTACTCACAAGCTGTCCTTTATGTTATCTATTACATAAAAATTCAATACAATAACGACAGAACGGTATCATAAAACTTGTAAGAATATTCAGTATCAAAAGATTCCCAATTGTAAACATGCCTCTGATAAAGTCCTTAGCGCCCTTCAAGCAGTCTCGCCGTTCTGTAATTAACAGGCAGAGTCGCGGGGGACTGGTTTGTGGGAGGGTGTGACGAAGGGGGGGGGGGGGGGGGCACGGATCATATCACCTGTGAATTAATCGCTCCGTGACGATTAATTAGCGCCACGTGCTCGCACGCAGCTGAGCCTCGAACACGTGACCCGCTTGCTAACTGCCTACATTAACCTTGACTAGCTTTTGGATTTTATATAATGAGTGTTAGAATATTTAAAGGAACTAGTGCCGCGGAGATAATAACATTTGCAATAGAAAAATTCACGTTCCAACAACGAACCCCAAAAAAAGAAAAGGTACAGAAATACTTTCCCAGCAAACCCGGCCCGGCTGCTCCTAATAAAACATAACGTTCGCAATAACAATGAGCGGAGCCTGACCCACGAACTGCAAACTCAAATTAAACATCTTATGAACAGAAACATCTTGCAAAGATCCTCTTCATTAGGTCCCGCAAATTGCGCGGGGGTGCGGGGGGAGGGGCAGTGACACGAGGTTTCTCCCCCCCTCCCCGTGAGGGAGGGAACCCCGCAGCCTCTATTAATAATGCAAATGAGACCGCAGCTCGGCCAAGAAGCGAGTCTCGATTAATTCCGGTTCATTTGAGGTAATTGTCGCTGCGCTGCGGTCTGCGGTCTGCTGAGCCGCAGCCTGCTGCCACTGCTAATGTCTGATGCCAGTTACGGTTTGGAAGGATCATGTTTTAGCACCACTGAGTGTTATTAGTTGTTTTGGATATAAACTACTACAATAGTCAGAGTCGGTTTCTTTGCGGCTGCTTAGGATTCATCAAGTTAAATAAAAGCTTTATTAAATATTCGCCACGCTATGTTTTAACAGGCTAAAACTTCAATTATTGTAAATAAATCTTGTTGTAAATCCATTAACTATTAACAGGATTTAATTTATAAAAGTACAACTTTTGCTAAGTTTAGTACCTACTTTTACAATAAAATAAGACGATTCGATTTCATTTGTCCTAGGTTGCACAAAGTAGCAAGCTTTGCTAAATGAAAGGAGTCCATTGGCTCACGTAGCAGCAGGCTACGAGCTACGGGCTACGGCGTAGCGCTACAGCGATCGATACTTATGCCACGCGACAACCTAACGCGAAGAGTTTTTCTACGTTTTCCATAGAACTGTTATTTACGGCAAGATTCAAAAAAGGAAGCTACTTATAACACATACACTAATTTTGATTGAGATCGATTTAAAAATATGTAAATTTTAATGTTATTTTCAAAACAAAATATGTATTAATGAAAACTTAGAAGAATAAAACTAGAAATCTGTAAAGGTTAAAGTCATTTTCCAAAACCGGTTTATACGACCTATATATCACGGATATCATTGTCATAAAAGATCTTATGTTGGATTGAATGTGTATTGTGAAGTATTTTTTTGTTTTTTAAATTTATTTATATCCCTGCGATCCCACCTGATGGTAAACAGTGATCGCAATCGTGGATAGTGAGGGGCACTAGTTTATTAAGAGTCTATTCACTCTAGCCTGGAAGACCCCTAAATTATAACTGGATGGGAAGATCGCCGCAGGCAAATTATTCCAATTCATGTTTTTCAATAAATCTACATAAAATTGTAACGAATCGTGAATGACACTAAAAACAATTATAATTATTCACCAAGCTCACTTATCTAATAGGGGTAAAACACAAAAATATGCTAAAGTAAAACTTCTACCAGATCTAACAGTAGCTATAAGTGTACCGTGCACATAACGTAGGTATCGAGAGAGCAGGGAGCGTCTCCGACAGGGGGAGACAAAAATGGCCGCGCAACCTGCACCTCGCCGCTACGACTACCTACTTATATTACTCATTAAATTATACTACACACTACATCGAAACTGATTTGTTAATGAAAATCTTATAAGATTTAAGAACACTGTTAAGTAGAAAGGATTTATCGAATTTGGGTTCATAATCTACGACTAGTATATAAAAAGGGAAACCGACTGAGTGACATATTGATCAACGCACAACCGAAGCTACTAGGAGTGGAATGTGAAATTTTGCACAAGGTTTGTTTTTATTATGTAAGCGAGCACTAAATAGCAAGGATTTTCCAAATTTCACTCTTTAGGGGGATAAAACGGGGGCCCAAACCTACTTTAATGCGGGCGATGACGCTGGCAAAAGCTAATTTGTTCATAAAAATCTTATAAGATTTAAGAAGACTATTAAGACTTTAGGGTTAGATAAAATTTAAGAAGACTATTAAGACTTTAGGGCTAGAAAGGATTTATCGATAGACTTGCCGCTGCCAGCGGCTTTGCCCGCGTGATAGTAGAAAATTGTGCCAAGGGAACATACTCCCAGGATAAAAACTATCCTCCATGCAATTCCAGTACCAAGTTTCATCGAAATCCATTCAGTAGTTTGTTCATCGAAATCCATTTAGTTTTGCGTGGAAGAGTAACAAACAAAATATAAAAAAAATAGATAATGCGAGTTTTTTTTATATTTCATACAAAAATAGTTGCAAAAACTGCGATATTACAGAAAATAAAAAGCACAAAGAAACCAATAAATACCAAATTTTTAAAAAAGAATTACGTATCTTTAATGTAAAGTTTATTTAAAAATCCAAATATAGAACACTTCAAAGCAACTCGTTTTAAAAAACGGCAATTTCATACTTTAATCTCATTTTAGTACGGTTAAATAGAAAATTAAGTATACACAAACTAAATTACTATAACTATAAAAAAATATTATACGATTTCTTCTAAGCATATCTTATGTAGAGACAGAAGACCTAATTGCTGTATGTAAATAAAACACGCCCTATTTTTTTTTAGTTTCGTTATTAATTATATTGAATGTTAATTTTACTTTTGTTTTTATTTTAAGCACTTTCTAGCTTGAATCACAGGTTCACCCTAGTTCAGGCAAATTAAACTACTATATCCTTTTTAATTTTTAAGATATTGTTATTGTAAACATGCGTTTTTAAATTAAACGTTTATTATTATTATCGAAGAGTTCATAATTTCAGATAAACTCAATACTGTCTAGTATTGAGTTTATCTGCAGCAGGGGCAGTTGTGGTAGAATGGTAATTACCCCGACTTATGAATTGTAGGTTGTAGGTTCAAACCCAGCTAGGCGTATTACTTTGTGTAATTTATTTCATCACCACTGTTCTCAAAACGGTGAAAGAAAACATCGTGAAGAAATCGTCATATCCTAGAAATAAAAGTTCGAAGTAATGTGAAATGAAAACGCACTGGGCCTGTCTGGTGAATTACGGCCCAGTTCCTCTCCGAGGAGAGAGGAGGCATTACGGCCCAGTTCCTCTCCGAGGAGAGAGGAGGCCTGAGTCCCAGCGGCGGGAACACCTGGGCACGCCGTTATTATGGCAGTAAGTCTCCTCTTGGTGGAGAGGAGTTTGGGAGTGGAGTGGAAAGGCAAAACGGCGTCCTTACCTTCCGCATGACGCAGGTCCTCACCGGACATGGTAAGTTCGGGAGGTTCCTGCACCGGATCCGTGCGGAAGAAACGCCCGGGTGTCACCATTGCGTGGACCGCCCGGAGGACACGGTGGAGCATACGCTGGAGGTGCGCCCCGCTTGGGAAGAGCAACGCCGTGTCCTCTTGGGGGCGATCGGCGGCGGCGATCTCTCACGCCGGGCCTTGGTACAGGCCATGGTCCGGAGTGAGGAGGAGTGGCAGGCGGCCGACTCCTTCTGCGTAGCAGTAAAGCATTCGCAAAGGAGGCGGCCGATCGCGTGAGGTAACGGTCCTCACGCCCCAACCGCCGCCGGGATCCTGATCCCGATTTCCGGCCACCGCAGGCGCGGGTTTGCGGACGGCGAGCAGTGGGTAGCTCGCCGTCCGACCGTCTGGTAACCGTCCGGACCGAGCCCAAGTCGTCGACGGCGCTTACTGTTCTACGCGCGCCTCAAGGAGATGTCAGCAAACGCAGGGGCCCAGCAGGGTCGAAGCCTACTGGGGCCAAGGGTCTGATTCTGAAAGAAAGACTCGGCCCTGGTACGAAAGGCAACGAAGGAACAGGAGTGGGTTTTTAGTCAGTAAAAGTCTTACACTATCTCGCTCCGCCCAAGAGCGCGGGATGTCATAAGATGATTTTACATTAAAAAAAAGCTGTGGGAACACTAAAGGGCTGATTATGTATGATGAATGTTGTAAATACTAGACGAGCCCGTGGCTAAGTAATGTCAGCTCCACGAGTGAATCTCCAAGGTTAAGTAATGCTTGCAAAGGTCTGTCTGTGGACGGGTGACCATCTCAACATACCGAGACTCCTTCATGCATGTGGAATTTAGGGTCGTGGAAACCGATGGATGCGAGACGCATAGAATCGTTTATAGTGGCGACACTAGGGGGAGGCCTATGTTGGACGTCTTTCGACTGAAATGGTTATGAGAAAGTGTTAGATAAGCAGTCGCTCCATGTAAAGTTCTGGTATCCAGCGGCATCTGAATTGACTGGAAGCGACCCCATCATAGTTGGGCGTTTATATCGCAAAAAAAACGTATAACGTATATTTCGACACTCTCTATGGAATCAAAATTCATAGGGTACTTCCCGTTGACTCAGAATCTTGAAATTTGCCATGAAGCAAGGTTTTATAGCACAGGTATAGGAATAAATCTGAAAACAGTAAATTTGTTGTCACGTAAAAAATACGTTTTTGCGATTTGGAAAAATCTTCGAGACTCCATTCGGTAATCGAACTATTTACATAGGTAAGGTTGTACGGAACCCTCAGTGTATGAGTCCTACTCGCATTTGCCCAGATTGTTTGTTTTAGAAACACTATTATTAGCTTTACACTTAACCTATCCATATTAACTGAAAAAAAATTAACTATTTTTCTTATTGCTCGGAGCCATCGTGTACATGATTACGATACGAATTAAATCCAACCATCGCCTTGTTTGACAATTTGAAATACCACGTAACAGCAAAAGTTGACATAATATACATATTAGTCGATGGTTGAATGTAGTTTCTCTTTCGCAGCCGGTCTTCCATACAAAGTATACGGCGGCCACGAGGGTTCACTGACAGAGAAGCGAAAACAGCGGAGAATTAGGACCACGTTCACATCAGCTCAGCTGAAGGAGCTGGAGAGGGCCTTCCAGGAGACCCACTATCCCGACATCTATACAAGGGAGGAGATCGCCATGAAGATCGACCTCACTGAGGCGAGAGTACAGGTTAGTCAAGACGCTCATTCATCGTGTTTCACACAGCTTTTTATTTAACACAAGAAAGTAGCTACTGTTTATCTATGGAAACTTAATTTCATTCCAATGATAAACATTATTTAAAATGGCCAATTTCTTTTTTAGGTTTTCACGTTGTCGATGGAAAAATAGAGTAAATAATATAATAGTAAAGTTCAATAATAAACTAAAATAAGCTTTAAAACAGTAACTTTACAGCACAAACGCGGTAACAGTTTAATAAATCAATATTAATTTCTGAATCACATAAACAAAAACTTGGGTTTGTGGCGATTTTTTTAAAATTCGGATCAATTATTCTTTGATTCAGCTTCGGTGAAACCAAAAAGAAGATACAAAAATAAGGATTTCTGGAGATTATTCTCATAAGGCATAGTAGGCTTGAAAAAAATAAATGGTTTCCCGCGCCGTCCGTCACATTTCCGCAGTCCAATTAGCGTCCAGTAATTCGAGTGCGGCTGACGGGCGGCGCCTACCAAAAAAAACCGAGCAGACATCGTGCGGTTAGCTCTAGTTAATTTCATAATAAGCGCTCATTTTTATGTGAGTCAGATCTGCGACGTGTGTTCCTGCTGAATGTTTAATGCAATTCAGAATCGGACGAGTGCTGCGCCGTCTTATAGTTATCTGATCACGTAGACCGCGGCGACTCGCGACCTGCTCACGTATTCCGGGATATGACGCCCTCGGCGCAACCGACACTCTTATTGTTCCCAACGATACAAACCTACATTTTGTTTCATTTCTTTTCATGAAACGTGTTTTCACATTTTCGATTCGGTCGCTATACTGACGACAACATTGTGTAGGTATGGCTGAGTATATAGGTTCTGTGTAATGGATAAACAATCGCGTTGTTATATACATAAGCGGGTGGCACCCTCCCGCGGCAACGAGCGCTCATTACGTTAAAAAGTGTATTGGAATGGCGGGGTGCCGCCATAAATATTGCGGGCGGTCGCGTAACTCAAGCGCGCGCGACTCCTGATAATTAAAACTCGCCTGGAAAATACGAATTCACATATTACAATTAAAACCGGATAACTGCAACGAGCGGGTGGTTCTTCGGTAAATAAACAAATATCACTTTAATGTTGCACTGTATTTTATATCTACAATTAAGCAGTGGCGCGTTTTAAATTTTGAGTAATAATTAATTTTGTTTGCAGTATGATTGCAAATACTGGATAAGTATTGGTAAAAGCTTCACGTTTTCACAATTTTGTTTTATCTTTATTATAATTCGAAAAGTGGTAAATTTCAACGATAGAATCATTTTATGCAAAAAGGTCTATCAACAATCACGGAAGCTGTGGTCAGCGATGAATTTACATTTAAAAAATATAAACGTCGTCGGCAGCGCGACGTGTCCTAATTCAACACGCGGCTGCTACCCAAATTCATCAGAGGCTGTGCGCAAACACTGCTCGTCGGCGTAAGCGTTAAGCAAACGCACAATTTGCCATAAGCCACCCCGTCCGGTGTGAAACAAAAAGTCGGCCAACTGTTCTGTTAGAGCAAAAGGAATCACTTGAAAAATGACCAGCTGCTTTTTAATACACAGCGTATTTTTTCTGTGCCAACGTTGTCATAGGGATAGGGCAATTTAATCCATCAAGCGGTGTTGCACGGTAGCGTCCGAGTCAATAAATTCTATATTATCACAGACCATTTTGGTTTTATTGTTATCCCTGTGCGGCGCGAGAGATTAGTTCGAGTTGAGACAAGGGCGATATGGATTGTGTTTATGTTTCATTAATGAAGTCCAATGCAAACCCTTCTCACAATCTATTTCTGTAAACGTTAAAAGTACGTAGTTAATGAATATAGATTAATGATTTCTTTATTTTATTCTATCAAAAAGTATATATGTGAATAATATTTCAATAAAAGACTTCATTTGTCAAGATGTTGAGACCACCCAAATATTATAATTTTTTATAGTCAGTGACTCGCCATTAACCTGACCTCTTCTTTTTTCTACAATAGGCATTTTAGTTGATGTTTGTCAGTCACTAAAGACGATTAATCGGAATTATTTTCAGTGTAGAATACAACATCTAGTTCATTGATATTACAAGTGCGGTGGTCATCTGACACGTGACAAGGGCTGGCTAGCCCGAGAGGCAGCAATAAAGATTGACACGTGACCCGCCGGGATCCGCCAACAAAATGTCAATCCAGCTCTCGATCTAAGATCTTGCGCCTGCAGTCCACTGGGAGTTTCGGGACTGATGCACTGTCTGCTATTGCTTTCACAAGTAATTGCCTTTATGTCTTATAGCTTCGCAGTAAAATATTCAGTTTAAGATTTGATGATCGTGTCTTAGTATGTAGTTTTTAGTTGTGTACTTCTATAGTTCAATGGAAAAGAACGGAGTTATGTTAACATTGACTTTACGTTACAATCAATTAGTATATATGTATACTATATAGTAATAGAAAGTTTGGAAGTACAAAAATAACATTATTTTGTACTTTTGCTAATCGTTAGGCGTTGCTAATATACATAGTTTGCCTAGGATTATTTAAGGTTCAGTTGAAAACCAGCATCGGGCAACTATTACGTAGTTGTCTAGCATTTTTGCTCATCCTGAATAGGGATTTTGGGCAGATGGTAGACAAACAATATTTAATATTCTTTTTATTCTTAAGTTTCTACTTGTTGTTTATACACTTTATGTGTGCCAAATAAAATATTTTTCTTTCTTTCACCTATTTATAATTGTGCCTAACAAAAGACCTTCCCAAAAATAATGATTTAAGTCACCCGATCTTTTTGAGGACCATTTATTTCGACCAAGGGCGTCTAAAACCAGTAGTTGTTATTTTAACACAGATTCGCATCATGATCCGTTTCGATTACACTTTGTGACCCTGCGCGGGCGCAGGTGGCGCACGCGTGCGTCACGTGGCAGACACGCGTCGCTTCTCTTCCAGCGCTCGCCTGATTTGATACACTTGCCACAAATGTTTGTCGCTCGCTGCACTTCAAATGGGGAATAAAACTGCCATTGTCTGCTTCAATTGAGTTTTATGGTGCGTCAGAACCGTAATAATATTATTATCGGGTAAGGAAGGAAAATTATTGTCTAGTGTTGAAAGTTTGCGTTAGATGGGAAGTTTTATGGGTGGTCTAATAAATCAATCGACGACATGTAGACTTTTATTTCTTTTGACATGACTATGACATGCACTTTCAGCACAGTATACCGTAAAAACTGTAACAAAAGGCACATATTCACAGTCACATGAACCGATTGAAAACAAATATAATTTTTATGGCCACCTTTGAACTTATCAATATCAAATATCAAGTGGTTATAGTATCTAAATGAAACAACAGCGTTAAGTAATGGCACGGTTTAGTGTTAACCCTTAGTTAATCGCGTTGATTGCCGTCGGTTGTCGGTTCGGCTAGCGATAAAAGCGGATTAAGTAATCACTTAGCGGCGGGACACTCCTGTCTCGTGATTCGTGCTTTTGTCAGTAGGGTAGCACTACACTTATGGGTTTTGATCACATGTACTCGTATGATACGTGATGTTTAGCTTCTGTATACTGAAGAATGTTGAATTGAATTTGGATTTGTTGATTCTTACCTTTCCTCTTCTTTTGAATCGAAAATAATAATTAAAATTTACATAAACTTACATGTATATGCTCCGTAAGAGAAAACGGAAGCTAGACAATTACATTTAAGTTTTACAAGAATAGGGTTAAATACAAGTGTGTTCTGCCTACAAAGTAGAACTTATACCGTCCACTTAAATATAATGATAACAATGAGTCCTCAACAAACTACTTACAATACAAATATACACAACTAGTTTTTGACCGCGACTTCACCCGTGTACATAAAATATAACCTATGTCACTCAGGAATAAAGCAGCTTTCTATCGGTGAAAATATTTTTGTAATCGGACCAGTACTTTCAAAGATTATAGCACAAAAAAAAAAACAAACTTTACCTCTTTACAATGTTAGGTGTAGATAAATATAGGTATAAATAAATTAAAGAAACTAATAAAAAAATATATGCTTTTTATAAGTTTCTTTGTATGTTTTCTTCGTATGCATCTGTTTTTAAAATGCAAAAGAGATGCATACGGTCGATGTTTGGTTTAAGAAGGACTGACAGTTGCAATCCATATTTTAAAAAATATAATATTTTAACCTTTCCTGCTTTGTACATCTTAGAAACTTCTTTATTTGTAAAAAATAATCCCCACTTATTCAAAAAACTGGCCACAGTCAAGAAATTACCCATACGTGCTCAATATCTGAACACGTTATGCAATGTTAAATGTAAAACTGCACTGATGAAGAAAAGTTTCTTTGGTATTGCTCCCCAAGTTTTTAATAAAGTACCCGATGCAATTAAATGTATGCCAGTACAAAAGTTCAGAAACACTTTACAGAAGCTGCTACTTACAAAATGCTATTATACGTTAATAATGCTATTATAAGTTTCTGAATGACAAATGTAATTAATTATAATTCTGGAATTATTTTTATTTATTACAGTTAGTAAATTTTGTTATGTTTTTTTCTTTGTTGGCATTGTATAATTTTTTTTAATGTTTTAAATGACATGACATTTTGATTATTTTAATTAATTTAATTTTGACGATTGTAATACTGCTGACATTATTTTATCTTTTAGAACTATTTTATTTAAATTTTACAATTTTCATTTGCTGACATTTTTTATTTTTTTTTTAATGAGATTTTGTATATTTTCACAATGAATTTATTTTGATAGTATATTTTGACATAGCACCACTATTTTGTATGCCTTTCGGCGGAACATAGGATGGACCAAACACTCTATATATTTGTAAGATCATTGTACCCTGTGTTCGCAAAATGAAAATGAATAAATGAATAAAAAATTATAAAAAGCAAATTGCAATACTTAAAAAAAAAAACGATACTTTCAAGACTCACAAAAGCGTTATTATTCGTAGTCTGTATAAAACTATTAAATAAACAGTCAAATTAAGTCATTATCTACACTATGTTAGCTTTATGAAAACAGCAAACAAGCGTATCGAATTATCATCATCAAAAGTATTATCTATGTTAAACTGGACGAGGGCGTGATATTCGATACGGCATCAACGAGGGCAGACGAGAGACAAGCTCGGCAGTTTCCGTGGGAAGATCGGAAGAGTTCGGGCGATTGATCCCGCGCACCGTGTCGCCTGTCCCATAGTAGCGATCTGACGATAATCTGCCTGCCTAATTGATTAACATCTCTTGAATTTTCACACGATCTGCAAAAATAGAGACGAGTGAAATCTGAATTTTTGGTAGTACTTATTGACGTACTTATAATAAACTTCGGAATCGATAAATTATGAACACGCAAAAAAACTGAGATAATGCGATTGTCTTTTAATTTAATGAATCACGACAACATAAAAATATGACTCTTGATGATATTGCCTTAGTACCTTCTACCGAAAAATAGCAAGTATTATTTCCACATAAAACACAATTCTTCTTCTTTAGCTATTCACGATAAATAAGTGTTGGAAATCCTAGCAGGCACTTAAAGTGATTAAAAAGTGCCTCGAGGTCGTAGGTACGTAGAGGCGCTACGGAGGGTGTGCTACGCGCTACGGGCTACGATGGCTACGAAATACGTCATAAGATATTATAATGATTTGTTTTCGTAAACAGAAGTGATTGTTTTGTACATGTCTTATTTACTATAAGACATTATTCTTTTGAGTCTAATACCCTTTTAGGTTTTTCTACCATGCACCACATTTATAAATACAAATCATGATACTTTAGTTAATGTCTAAGCATCTAAATTCTGCTAATTAAAATTACAATGACATCACCATTAATAGTCTATCATTATAGCCCACTATACAAGAACTAAAACGTGTGAAACTCATTCTTTTCATGGTTCTCACATTAAACGTCCCAAAGGTATCGAAGTTTGCCCACTAACAATTACAAAAGCGTTTATACCTAGTACTCCAACCTAGCTTACGGGGTGCGAATATATGATCATCTCTTTCTTACACGTTTGGATTTAGTATTTTATCTCTGTCGTAGATATGTCACCCTTTAGTTCGGTTCGCGCAATTATTTTTCATTTAGCTCGCGACTTGTTGTGGTGTCCTCCGGGAGTCGTGGGATCAAGTGCAGCTATCGAGTCTCTACGGTATAGTAATACAATTCGAATACGAGAAAATTACTCTGTGACATAAAGGGGATATATAAAAATGTCTTGAGCTTTGTAATTTGGTTTTTCCCAGGGTGTGGTGTGGGTAACTACCGTAGGGATTTTTGTATGATTAATTCCCACAATTTAGTTAGTGTGAGAACTGCATACCAAACATGGAGTAAAGACGTTTTTTTAACAACTAGCTTTTGCTCGTGGCTTCACCCACCTACTTAAAATATAGCCTATGTCACCCAAGAATAAAGCAGCCGATAGATCGGTAAAAAAGTTTTAGCAATCAGACCAATACTTTCAGACATTACCTCCTAGAAACTAAAAAAACAAACTCTACTCCTTTTTAATATTAGTGTAGATTATAGAAAAAAAAATATTCAAGAGCTAGTCGTTATTTGTATATGAATAATTTATTATGTACAGAGATAAAAAAATAGCATACGATAGTATGCTAGATGTTAAAATAATAATAAGGCCGGTTTTTGTATTGTAAATTTTGAATTAAGAACGTGTCGACCCAACTTAAATAAATTTGACAGGTTTTCAGACTAAGTAGAGTTTGACGAATACTTATTTACATATATAAACACTTAAGAGGCGGCTGACAGGTTAGCTTCAAATTCAGCAAATCGAGGGCTATAGGCGTAAACGTAATATAAAAATAATATGCTAAAACTGTTTAAATGGTTCCGAAAACATGGAAAAAAACCGTCGCTACGTAAATCAGAAGCACATTTTGACAGATTTACAAAAAGTTAAGGCATCGCTCGTCTAAACAGCAAGTTCATTGTTAGTCCATTCCGCCGAGGAAGTTCGGCAGGGGAGCATGGCGGCTGTCACAAACTATCCAGTGTCACTGAATATATGGCCGTCATAACCGATGCGCCGTTGTTGAGTAGCGGAGCAAAATGCTAGATCACTTAGGGGAGAGTATTGTTCAATTCTTGCAAAATTTAAAATGTTATTACATTTTGTTTTTTTATAAGTTTAATCATGTAATCAGTCATATGGACTATAAACAGATGAGATGTAGTCTGGACAGCAAAAATGTTATAAAAAACAATTTTTGGCTTATACTTGTACTGGTATTCTTAAAAAAATATTGTATTACAGTCAGTATCGTTCATTTGTAGTCACTTTGAACTGTGTCACTATTTCAGACTGCCTGATTTTTAAGTTATACCTAAGCCTACAATCCAATCTGAGTTTCTTTTTATCTAAAAGGCTAACTTTTGAAAGAAGGTTTCTTCAAACTAACTTTGGACCCTCGTTTCATCTCTTAGGAGGTGAATTTTGAAAAATCATTCTTTCTTATATAAAAATAACCCTTATGCTAAATGGCAGCGTTTTGTTTCAAGTCCAAGGGCTGGGCTTTGATGAGGCTAACTCATCGGTCAGAGTTATTCTGGACTTTGTCATATAAATACACCCCTATTTCTAAATTAGAAAAAAAAATGGGGCTCTATCCATACCCGTTACTGATCATATTTGTGTAGTCAAAAGTAAAAAAAAAAACGAAATCTCATAATTCTCCACGAAAATTTGTCATAATTGGTAAATTCATAATTGTATCAATCATTCATAACAATTGCTACTAGAAAATACTAAGTGCAAGCAATGTTTTTTCATTTTTACCGCCATTAATTAATTCATAATAATCAAAAGCCTGTACAATATTTCCATAAATTGAGTGATATTTTGGGATATAAATAAACGCTAATAACTTTGCTGTTCATGAATATTATTTATTGAAACTTTTAAAATTTTCAATAAATAATATTTATATAATATAAATAACTTTTGAAATTGAAAAATTTGAAACCCTTTAAATATTTGTACCAATTGAAAACTGCATACAGATATTTTAAATCGCGTGCTGTGCAATAAACGAGTACAATGATACATTCAGTACGGTCACTCCAACGCCCCACATTTGGTTCCAATCACGAACGGTATTCTAAGCTCACGAACCATTTAACAGCGACAGAGGGACAAGTGACTCTATTGTCCTGAGTTTATTCATTTTTTCTTGCCCCTTCCTCAAAACATTCATCACTTGTAAAATCGCAACTCATTTACCCTGTTTATTTTATAGAACAAGTGTGATCTTGTACGAGTAGTTTATTGTAATATAAACCCACATGGCGTGTCATGCTTCTTCTGTGCTTTGCGGTAGGAGTCAAAATCATTACTTGTTTTTTTATACTGAAATTTTTTTGTTTGTTTTGTTAGGAAACCACTAAATTCCACTCTAGAGCAGGAGAAGTCTCCTGCTATAGAGTGAAAATTCTCCTGTGTTCTTCAGTTGCCTTTTGCTTTCTAACGCCACGGTCACTCTTTCAAACGTTCCCGCAGACTTAATTAGCCCTATTTAATTTTGCTGACTACTCTTTGAGACGCGTGTGACTACGTACCATCGACTAGGGTTTGGTCTTTATCGGATGGCCGGACGGCGAGCTACCTATTGCTTCGCACAAAGAGGCGACAGCTTCCTATTTCCTCTCGTTTCGGACCATGTCCTGAGAACCAGAACCAGACGCCTCCACGAGGACACGGTGGTGGGGAGAATTTCACCATATGCTCCAACGTGTCTTCCGGGTGATGCACAATAGTGACACCCGGGCATTTTATCCGCCTGAATCCAAAACAAGAACCTTCGGAACTGGCCATGTCCGGTGTGGACTCGCGCCAGGAATTGTATCTACATTCGCAAGACGTGTATGTGTGTAAGGACTGGTGCCTCCAAATCTGACGGTGGCAGGCCGGCAAAGAGGCTCGCCGCCTCAAAGGAGATCGTGCGACACCTTTGTACTGATACCTAGTTTCAATATTTGTGGAATGTTTATGTAAACTCACAAAATGTTAAAATCTTCTACTCATACCTAAAATATCTTAGGAACTAATTTCATAACTGGGAGTAATCTGATGAAGAAACTTATGAATAAGGATATGTATGCATAATACGCATATTATCATATTTCTAGTCAAAACCAAAGACAAAAGTTTTATTTCTAATGCTCAAGGTTTTATTGCTGAGTACCAAACTGGAAAATTAAATGGTTAAATCGCTTTACCAACATCATTCAATAAAAAGTAAAGCAATTATTTTGTTTTTCATTTAATAACCTTCATAAAAAGTGATAATAAATACTATTTGTTAAATTACCTTCATAAATACTATTTGTGTACTTGTTTTTTTATTTGTATTAAAAATACTTGTCACTAACCCTTAAAAAGGTAAAAATATCATTAGGTTTTCTTTTTAATGATTTTATTATTGGTTTTATGGCCAAATTATAAGGCTGACTATTCTATAGTTTATAGAATAGTAAGTAGTAGCATACTACTAATCTGTCTGTGTAATCTGTTATAATGTTCCCACTGCTGAGACTCAGGCCTCCTCTTTAGGAGATGCAATGGGCCGTAATCCACCGCATAAGTCCAGTGCGGGATGTCACATGTCTTCGAAGTTTTGGGTTTGGTTCTAGGACAAGCCGGGTCCTCACAATGTTTTCCTTCACCGTTTTGAGAGTAGTGGTGATGAAATAAATGACACAAAGTAAATGCGTCTGCCTTGGTTTGAGCCCATAATCTAACTCATAAGTCGGGGTTGTTATCACTAGGGCACCATTGCTCTTTAGTTATTTTTTTGGTAAAAATTAGGTAAATTTATTAAAAATCATTTAAATATTCGGCAGGAGCCTTGTTAAGTTCTCGATTGATATGGCTTTAAACGCCCTGTTTTTATAAGTAACGTAAACAGTATAAAGTATGTTAAAAACATGAAAGCTACATATGTACCTATTCAATACGATCAGGCATTTGATTAACGATGAACTATTATAATTTCATCGAGTTTAAAGATTTTTCAGACATTAACAATAAAGCGAGTTTAAAAGTTTCCCAGAATAAAAGTTCTTGTTTCCACAGCATACCATTTACTTATATCTATTTCGCATCTCATGGACGAGGACATGCTTTTATTATGCGAGTGTTAGGCAATTTTATTCACTCCATTTTATACCTCGGGTATATAATATCAGTTTATGGCTTAACGTCATACCCTATGTGATGTTTATTGGGCCTTCGAATTGCTAGCAATAACTTGGAAATACTGTAAACACCACGACGGGCAATCAAACATATTACTTTACTGATGAGAATAAGCTTGTTGATTTTATACGTGTTTGAACCTAGCTGTAAACGGCTAAGTGCGGTTTGTAGTATCTACTACTCTAACTCTGCTGACTCAAAGTTCGATCAATAAACCAAATGATCAGAGACAGTTCTGACTAAACATCTGCCGATCGGTATCGGCTATTTGTCGTGTCGCGTGCCACGATCTAACTGATTACAGGCATTGTCTCGCGGAAGCGGCCACTCCGACCAATCACGGTGATTCGTCAAAATCGATTCAAATCTGTTACATTTTTAATTGAAAAACCCAGTAGGGAAGCCAGTGAATGGTTTAGGGAAGTCAGATATCGATTACGAATGATTAATTGTTTGAATGTTATCTCGGATTCTCGACTTTAGAAAATTGCAAAATGTCAAATAATAAAAGCAATAAGAAATATGTACTCAATGTATTTGTATATCTATCTCTTAGGGATAACCCACAATAACCATTTTTTATCCTTTACTTTTTATGGGTAATAATGGCTTATTTACGAAGCAATTTTAAGCAATACAGCATTAATCCTTATCCAATTAAGGACCTTAAATACACATACTGTAATTTAAATGAATATTTTCGAATATATTACAGATTTTAAATGCAGGGACATAGCGGTAGCGGTGATATCAGCATTGCACCCGTGAGAAGCCGGGGCGGATCGCTAGTATAACATGATTTATAAGAGTGTCCATAGAGTTTGTTGAACATTCTTCTCCAAAGAGATCTATGCTCTTGACAATTCAAAAGTGCTTGTATATGTTTTTTTTTAATACATAAATGATTTAATTTGTGAACAGTACGCAAAACCGGCAAAACCTCTTTACTTTACCTAATATTTCCTTACGTTATTGGCGACTTACTCTAAAAATAATTTTCAGATACCAAAAACTATTTCTTTATGTTTTTTTTATAACTAAATTGCTTTTGTTTACATTTTTAAATCAACAAGCAGTAAAATAAAATTAAACGCCGTTCGATCTTTACATAAAAAAGGTTAAATCCATCAATCATCCAAGCTTAAAATTATTTCTGTTTATATCAGTAGTTTAGCGTATAGCTTAGTTTTTTAATATTATAATTAATAAAATGAGTCAAAAATAGTTCTAAATCGTATTTTTGTAAATAACGATGCATTGATACGTTGCTCTTTTGCTGGGTGGATGAGGTAAGAAATTATTTTTTTAAAAAAACGAAACCCTTATAAGATCATTTTGTTGTTCGCCTGTCTGTCTGTCTGTCAATACTCTTTATCTTAGGAACGTGTGGGGGTATCGAGTTGAAATTAAAACCATATACTCAAATATGCGGTCCCTTGAAGCTGTGAAAAAATCAAACTTCTGAGTTAACGAAAAAAAGAGACATACGGTAACTTAAGGGACTAAAAATTAATAGGGTACTTCCCGTTGAATCCTGAAATTTGGCATGAAGCAAGGTCTCATAGCACAAGTATAGAAAAAAATCTGAAAATTGTAAATTTGTATTTACGTCACAAAAATAAAACTTTTATGCGATTCCAAAATATCTTCATAACTCGATTCGGCAATCGAACTGTTTTTATAGGTAAGTTCGTACGGAACCCTCAGTGCGCGAGTCCGACTCGCACTTGTCTGGTTTTTTTTTAATTCTAAAAACAGTTTTTTCGGTGCCTATATACATAAATTGATTCGAGGAGAAATATTTTTTACAAATGAATCTTTAGTTGTTCTCTTCTAAACCATTTGTGAAACTACCTGAGTGATTTAAAGTATTTGAGGGGCAACAAAAATCGTTTTTAATGAAACTATAAATTCTCTAAAATGTTGTTGGTAGTGCATCAAAACGTCATATATTTGGAGTTAATAGTTGATCCGATGTTTATTTACTTAGCTCGGGATAATAGGGGTGACAAGTAATGGACCGTACGCTTCACTCACATCTGTCGTTTATAGTGACGTCATTATTATCCTCATATTGATATTATGGAGTTTATGAACGTGTCAAGTTTATAGCGATTTAATAGAGTTCAAAATATATTGACCTCATGATCAAAAGTTCCGTCTTAGCAGGCGAAGTTCATTCACTATATTGAATATCTGAACTTGAGTTTTGAATATTAGTTGTCAAAGAGTAATAAAACCACTATGTTCATTTTGTATTTAAACCGAGTGTGACCGTTAATAATTATTGCCTTTTCTATTAGGGTCAATTTTTGAAATATCATTTAGATTTTGACTAAAAATAGCTATTACATAATAACAATAGTTATTGCTATTATTATTATGACATATTTATTGTTCAGATAAAAATAGTGTATAGAAAAATTACTGCTTAATTAACTTAGTTAAATTGCAGCTAGCTGTGATTTACCTAATATGGTCGATTTTGACGTTTTTCTGAAAAATATGTAAATAGGTTTTAGGTACCTATTTGATAAAACTATCTTATTTCTATTCGCTCAGGTGATCTGAACGTATAAAAATCAGCCTCAAATATTCAATGCTTGTCCGTGTTAACCACAAAAGCAAAACAAATCACTCACATAAACACAATACAATGCCTGTTAACACGTATCACTAATTAATCTTTAGGCGAACCAGTTAAATCCAATCCAATCAAATAAGATGAGTTGCGTCAGCACACCTGTCATTCACTAAACGCTGTCGAATGGCGCCGACATAAGGCCTGAATAAACGATGCATTCATCTCTTTATTATGATGTGTTAATCCTGGATTATCATCAAATGTTAACACATGTTACCAGTTAGTAAAAAAAATATAACCAATATAAAACGTCGTAGGACATTGACCCTAAAAATTCAAATTGAACTGTATCTTGCTAATGATAGAGTTGCTTTTCGTGGTGCGGGTTTCCAGTTGATAGATTTCAATGGCTTATTGAGGGTAGCTAATATTATTCCGGGGCGTTCGGTGTTGCCTTTTCATCCGCTAAGTATAAACAGTGGGGTGTGTTCGCGATGTTTGGTCGCGCTCGACCGCGTCGGCTGACGATTGATTTATTTTGTATTAGCTTTACTTTACACAGACCCACTCTGTTTTCAGTGAGATTGGTATCTAATTATTTTTAGCTCACGATGTTTAGATTAGCTTTATGATTTTAAAATTTATAAGTGAAATTATAGACTTTTCTAATGTAGATCATGATTGAGATAAACATGACTAAGATAACCGTTGAATATTCGATGTGTCTTATTCGCGATTTTTTAATTAACTTTTTGAATATTCGATGTATCTTATTCCCGATTTTTGAATTAAGAACTTCAACTTCAGTGTTTGTCAACCTCTAATTTAACCTAGTACTAATTTGGCAGTAAAGTGGTGTATGACACACACCAAATACTCAACTCAGAAGCCAGCCGTTAGTCCCTACTTTTTCAGTCACAAAACTTAATTTAATTAGCAAATATGATACTACAATGTTTCTTAGTGGTTCAAGTTCTTAAATTTTCGTAAGGCACAGAAGCTACGAGGCTACGAGCGAAAAATACAGAACACTTAAAATGTTAACTAAAACCTTATTCGTTCCATTTTTATTTAGTAAAATAGCTAGCAAAACTACTACTTAGCTAGTAAAATTTAATTTATTACTTGTATTTACTTAAGTTCACAAACATATATTCCAACGGATCAAGTAAGTTCCGTGCCACCTGGAAATGTAACTATCGGTTATGATCAAAGCCCGGTGTGCTCAGCCCGGGCCGGTCCTGCTCGAGTCAATATTTGCGCGGCCTGGCCCGGCTAATGAATACAATTAGATCATTCCGCGCGGCCTCACGTTTTTCATACGCCCGGAGGGCCGCAGGGCCGCCCTCTGACAACGTGTCAAATAAAGACGGCCGTGTCGACTCCAACCTTTGCACATAACGCTAGTTGAATGCGCAAACACCGACACATGGCGAGCGAGCCTTTATTTATTACTCATAGCTTTAACTTGCCAATTAGTGACGCTTCTAGCTAGTTCTATTCGGAGTTCTATAGCGTTTCAGTAAATAACTCTTGTACGTTATTTATTTGTATAGGACTGTAGGATTCCGTGTAAGATCAAAATATTTTGAAAAGCTTTTTACTGTAATTTTTCTTATGGACTGACCACGACCAGAATAACAAAGTAATGCATTTTTGTGTCGATAGACATATAAAACAGGACATCTCGTTTTTTTTGGCATATAGCAATCATTATATTGATAAACGCATTTGTATAACAGTAGGACCCTGTTCTTCGTACTACTTAATCGTTTTAGTTTCCACTACGTTTACTGCGCTCATATTTTTTACATTGAAATACCAAATAATGGGCTGAACAGATGACTCTCGGCTCCCCCTAGCTAACTTGATGAGAAATGATGTAGGTACGAAGTGTAATGGAATACAAGCGTTTGATTATGATGTTGTGTTGCAAGTGAAGTTATGCAAGTCATAGGTTAATTAGTAAATCAAAGTGAAGTTGTAGGCGGCGCCGGGCGCAGGCGTTGTATGTGCAGCCTCTGAATACATTAGTCTGTGTTGTGTTTACTCGCCACGACCGAGCCACATGGCGACGCACCGCTCTGTTTATTTTAATACTCAACCATTGTTGCTTGCCACTGTTTGCCGAGGGAACTGTATTAAACTACCCCTTACGGATTTGAATGAGGCGAGCTGGTATATGCCAGAATTAACTTAAAGCTTACCAACAAGCTTTACTGAGTTTTTTTACATCAAAAAGCGACTTAGAATTATTTTTAATACACGATCGCATTCTCAAAATGTTGGTATATAAAGCAAGTCATAATAATACCAATGGAGTAAAAACAGATTAGTTTTAACAAAGCCTTTAGAATCGGTGTAAGTCGTTAGGTAACAATATGTAAACTTAAAACTCTCGATTTGTCATCTTCATTTTAACTAACCTTTCCTCTGTTTGGGGAAAGCAGAATTTTTGCAAACTTGTTCTCGTAAAAATGAACCACTCGTAGGAGCTTAGTGCCTTTTGTAAAGCTCTCTTCTATAAAAGCGAGCCATTTTAAAAAGTTCGATGTTAACGTACTAAATCTTTGTATAGGTATCACCTCGGTTCTAAAAGTTATTTGTTTCTGTAGCTGACGTAAAACTAGTAATTCCATTTTAATTATCCGACGTGTTAAAACACTATGTAATTATTGCCAAAAGCTAAACCGGACTTGTTGCTACTCCTTGCCTCAAGGCTAGCAGAATTTAGTTTGTTGATTTATTTAATGTTTTCTGGAAAATTATACTGCGTGAAATTAAAGGGTAATAAAGCTAATTGCTTTGGCATCACTCAAGACAGTAAGTGTCTAGTTTATCAACCGGATCAATGCTTTGGTTATATGTGACATATCCCTGCACATCTGCCGACTCATTTATACCACGATTTTAATTTTATTAACCCTTAATAAATAAAAATTGATATAACATCACATTATTAAATTTCAACTACCTACCGATTAAAAGATTAGAAGAAGATATTATGAACTTGAATTGATATGGTACTCGTAAGATGACCACAAACCAATCATTATCTCGAAATTGACTGCGAGTGGACTGACTCTTCCATCTGTGTAGTCAGTTTGCCATGAACCCCATCAATTCACGTTAATGAATATTGTATTGATTTCACGATAATTACAGTTCAATTGTACGGCTGGGTGTCTTATGGGCAGTGCATCTGCAGCGCGTGAGCACTTGTATTTAATCCCATTTGCCGGTTGCACCTCGCGCCGTTCGCGCCCTCGCTGGCCGTCACATTCGGTTCATTTGCAAAGTGCATTTCGATGCTGTGCTCGATTGTCCCAACAACCCTGCGCTTAATTGCCCGCCCGATATTTATTATTGCCGTTTGTTTGTACATTTATGTGCCACTATACATCGAAAGCCATTCGGTTTACGACTACAAAGTTCCACTCGTTAATTCGTTCAGAGGGATCACCTTCACAAAATGATTTTATGGCCCATATCAGTAGGAAAATTCAGCAAAGTATTTACATTAGGGGCACGCATCACATTCGATAAACATCGCAACGAATTCCTACAAACACATCGGTGGACGTTTATTTGCCTCGGGCATACGCTCGGCTTCACTTCGACTTCGCATTCCGCTCGCCGTCGTATCGGTACTCATTTGTATTGGTGGCGGCTTTTGTATTATTTGTTTGTTTGCGGATGCCGCATACGTTGTGGTAGCTTTGATTTTTTCCAATTCGGAAATAATGCGGAAGGCGTGGTGCTGGGGGCGATCGGCTCACCGTGACTCCGCGCGGCTCCAATCAGCTGCGCGTGTGTTCGTTAGTCGGCGCCGGCGAGCTTGCCGCTTGGTTAGGCCGGGCACGTATCTACGTGGGACCTTTCCACTCGGCAGCACTGATTTTCTCTTAGATCCAATGAAATGATGAACTTCAGCAATCTTCGACTTCATTTGTTGAACAAATCTACCGCGAAATACTACACGTACACTTTGATTTGGCTCTGTTTAGATTTGATTGTATTTTCAATATTAGCTTTAGAAATATTACATTTACAATACATTGGAAAAGTTTGTATTGTATTGAGGAAAGCAGCCTTACAAATCCGAGAATCGAGTTACTCAGCCTAAATAATGGTTATGGGTGAATAAAACGACATGGTCTTATGGACCGAATTTCATGTCATGAAAACCTACCTCTCATTTTCAATTGACGTTAATGACAAGATTTACGCGTTTTAAGTTAAGATCCATCAGAATTCCTTAACTATTCTACAATACTGTATTGGCGTTTTTACGAGTTTTATAAATAAACACCTGGAAAAAGAAAAACTATGATGTGCTTGACGCTTGTTTAGACTGAAGGTTTATTTCATCAATGAAATTGAACACGATCAAAGCATATAAATCGTTATTTGGTGGAGAAAGGTCAGTAGTGTCATGGAATAGAATATTGGTAAAATTCCCCCAACTAGGATGTATATTATTATTTTGGAGTTTAATTTGTGTTTTGAGTGTCTTTTTTGCAATTTCATAGCCAGCTGGTTTCTTAAATAGCAAAAAAGGAATTTCACGAAAGTGGTGTAGGTAGGTCTTTATCTTGTTTATCTAAACTTACAAAATAATTACTAGAGTAATAATGCCCAACACTTACACAGTAATTGATAATACGGGTTTTATTGCGTTTATATATTTTAACCTTCCTTCGTCAATGCTGAGCGTCGAGGTCTTTTGTTTGAGTAATCAATACTACTACAAAGTCTAACAATGACCTGAATTCCGGTACAATGACTGTTTAACAAATTATATTTTGAGCTGAATACTTTGTTATGAATCCGGGTAGACTGTAAAATGAGCTAGTTGAGTAAAGGCTAGAGAGATGATTACTTTGTTATGAAAATAATAAACTCTCATATTAGTCACTAGGTTTAGCCAGCAGCTGCGCCCGCATGAACGTAGAAAATAAATAGCCTATGTTACACAATGAAGATATAGCTTTCTAATGGTGCAAGAATTTTTGAAATTGGTCTCGTAGTTTTTGAGTTAAATCGTAACATACACACAAACTAACAAAAAATCAAATATTCCTTTTTATAATATTATTAGTATATATAGATTATTTGTCTACTTTAGAGATCGTAGTGAACCTTGTCGAGTGTAGTGTTGGCGCAAACATCTTGTAAATCACGATGAGGTGTACGAAAGGTAAATCACGTGCGTCCACGAGTGGGCCGCATCATTGCATTAGCGTTCTATAACGAGATCGAGCGGCATCAATATGTCATAACTGACGTGACGCGGCCGTCAGTTTGCGATGACATGCATGCGGATGCGACGGCCGCACTCCAGCCGGCACCTGTGCTCGCACTGACATACGACTAACTGCCTACATGAGACAAAAGTAGCATCAATATATCTTGTGTTTCAATGTCAATGGTACACGTTTACCGTTTAGTCACGCCACATGTGCATAATTCCTTACACATTCGAAAATTGACACACCATCAGTCCGGCCCATTCGCGAACTAGATACTGTAGGTAGGAACTGTTGTATGGTACAATATTTGTTCCAAATTTATTTAAATATTACCTAAACGTCTTCAATCGAAGGACAAAATGCTCACCTAGAAACAAAAACCTCAAAAAATATAAAAATAATTTGGGTTACGAAAACATGCTGGTAGAGGCATGAGGAATTTCAAAAGCCAACATTCTTGCATCATTTCACATAAGAATAGAAACCAACCGCAGAAGATGAACGCATTATATTTTCTATCTAAAGCTTCTTTTTTTATTTATTTAATTACTTCTCTCGCTCTAGGGTGGAGCAAGAGGGCCTGTCAGATTTTTACAGCCTAAAACCCATTTGTGTCCTTCAGTTGCCTTTTGCCTTTTAAGGCCCCTTTGGTTTTGATGACATCACTTTTAGGCGCGCATGATACACTACTTACCGTTGATTCGCGTTTGATTCTTACTGAAAGGTTGGACGGTAAGCTACGTGCCGGAAATCGCCCTGCATTTCCCGACAGTCGGTGCGTCTCCATCAGCGGCGATAGGAGCATGAGGATGTCCTTTCTCTCACGATTGCGGCAGTCTTCTTCATTCGCATTACAACTTCGCACAAGGAGGCGATCGATTCTCATTCTCTCTCGCTCTGGACTATGCCTTGAACCAGATCTGGATGCGAGAGGTTGCCGCCACCGATCGCCTCCATAAGGACAAGGCGGTGCTCGACCTATGCGGAACAGACTTCCACCGTATACTCCACCGAGTCCTCCAAGCAATCTGCATAATAGTGACGGTGTTTCATCCACTTGAATCCGAAATAAGGACATCCCGAAAGGCCCCTGTTTGGTGAGGATCTGCGTTAGGCGGAAAGTGAGAACGCCGTGGCAACTCTCTAGCCACTGCTCAAAGAAGGGACTTACCGCCGCGATTGTAGCGTGCACTGAAGACGACCCATACATGATAAAAAAGACAAGTTGATGCTTTGTTTTATATGGCTGAGAACTGCAATAAATTCTGTCAATGAAAGGTTTACTCAAATATTTTCATTTTCATTCTTAATCTTGCAATTATTCACTATGAGCAGATAAGAACAAATTGTGATTTGTAGCTTTAAAAGCAAAATCCGTTTTGGGAAAATCTCGATAATAAATTATGTAGTACAGCTATCCATTTCCAAAAATATGTCTCCGGAATATTCAGTTGCACTGCCAGTTTATTTTTAAGTTCCAAGTCGTGCTTTGTATTTAGAGATAAAAAAATTAACTGTATATTTTTATGTCGTTCAAAACTTCCTTAGCTATTCTGGAAGACTTTATAAAGTTGGAAGTTCTCTTAGTTATGTAGACTCCAAGGATGTTGACGCAATGAAATAATATAGGGAATTAAAAGTTAGAAGAATACAATGCCACAAGAAGTGTTAAACAACATCTGTGGAAGTGGCCTAGTACGAGTAGATAGCGCGCCTAATTTATTAACTACAATAGAGCATTGCTTACTCTTCCTGTGTCTGTAGCCAGCGGTAAGCGCTGTCAGGTATGTACGTGCGTTTAACAATGAATCAAGAAAGCATTGATTTAAAGGACAAACTGTGCCAAATGAGAAAAATGTGCAAATTTTTGAAAATTATCTTTAGGTTTTTTATATTAATTTTCATTTTGAATGACCATTCTTTTCTTTCTTTTCTTGGCCCTTCTAACTTTCTATTTGTAGAATCATGTAGGGAATCAAAATATGGCTCAAGCATTCCAAAAATATATGAATATAATAAAAAAACAGGGCAAGTGCGAGTCGGACTCGCGCAATGATGGTTCCGCACAAACTTACCAATGAAAACAGTTCAATTTCCGAATTGAGTTACGAACATTTTTCGGAATCGCAAAAAAAGTTATTTTGGTGACGTAACAAAAAATTTACAGTTTTCAGATTTTTTCCTATACTTGTGGAGATCTTGCTTCATGCCAAATTTCAGGTTTCTAGGTCAACGGGAAGTACCAAATGAATTTTGATTCCCTTGAAAGTGTCGAAATACACGTTTTTTGCGACATAAACGGTCGTATCTTTTTTCCCCGTTAACTCAGATGTTTGATTTTTTCACAGCTTCAAGGGACCGCAGATTTGAGTATATGGTTTTAATTTTAACTCGATTCCTCCACGCCTTCCCGAGATAAAGAGACAGACAGATAGACAGACGAACAACAAAGTCATCCTATAAGGGTTCCGTTTTTTCCTTTTGAGGTACGGAACCCTAAAAATTAAGAAAAAAAATAACAAATCATATCTGCATGAAAAAAGTTCACTGCCACAGCCACTGATCATCAGACTGCTTAAGCAGTCTGATGATCAGTGGCAACAAATAGTGCATCATCGTGAATAGTGACATTGGAACTTTTTTTTTACTTTTTTTTTTCATAATGATAGCGTAAAAGGAAAGTGTGTACTCTCCTTTGTGTATGTAATAAGTATCTACTCCAATTTAAAGTTAACGAAAGCTTGTTTTTTCTGACTTGAATTCTCTTTTAAAGGTGCCGTTCCAGTCTTTCGCCTAAGGTGCCAAGAACGCTCAGGCACTGTACACCATACACCCAAATATTTATAGAGTAACAGACCATCTTTGGGAATCTTCCCACAACTGTTCATGTGAAACAGTAATTAAGCATTTTGAAATGTTTTTAGAAGACAAGCAAGCAGGTCATTACGTATATCATGATCACTGCCAAGGAGAATTTACGTAGAAGTTTATGTAGGCGGCGAGTAATTATTAATATTCGTTTGTGTTCATCATAATAAACCAATTAGCAAGTACCAAGTTTATGTTGGCTTGTGATGTCGTCGAAGTCGGCTAATCTTTCTAGTCACTGTAAAACAGTTAAATCACTCGATCATTACACAGACCAAAGGAAAATAGGAATGAGCTTGTAAACGACTTCTACAGATACTACAGTTGGTTTTACAAATAGTATATTGTTGTGTAGATAGTAAAGCAGCTCATTAAGGACACGCATTAACAGGTAATTAAGTATTCTACGTGGATCTCGGTGATGACAGTGAAATGAAAAAATATGTATAAAGGTGGATAAACATCATCAGCGAACTGCGATGTTCAAACAATGGTGCGTGTGATTGTGCAGGTCACAGAGTAGGGAGGCCGCGTATGTCGACCGAGCATTTTTTACTCTGCGCTCAATCAGCGCCAGTGGCAGTTGCAATTATCTTTCGCACCAAATCGAATTATGATCAATTCGGATTTGCGCGCATCCGAACGAATATAAAACGGTTTGCATTAAAATTTGGCGCTCGATGCATGGGGATGCGTTCCCATTAGTCCGGTCGAGCGCTAACTTTGTTTGCTCATTCGAGCCCACGTCCGCTGCTGCCGTTTTCATTATATTTTTTATCGTACGTATTCGGTTTTGTTTACGATGCTTTTTGTTTCATTGATGTTCGGATTTTAATTTTGGGTATACGTGTTACTGTTATTTAAAAGCAGTGGCTACTTTTATGAATTTATAAGGGACATGTTTGTCTTCCATTTTAGGTTTAACCGAAACTATGTTGGCTTGGCTTAGCTGGGTATTTAAGAGAAATCGCTCTAAAGGAACTTAAATAAAGTAAGACAGATTTGATGGTGTTCTATCCTGATCACAGTCAGCGTCTTTTCCGATACATTACAGTCACCCAGAATGACTGTAGCCATCACTAAAGACCAACGCCCTATATAGATCTGTTCCCTTTTTTGTCGTAGGCCCGAGAGAGATCTTATACTTAACTAAGTACTAATAGGATGCTGCAGAGACTTGAATTACAGCTTTGAAAGACCTGTGCTAACTACGCAGTGTTCGGAAAACAATGAAATTTTTGGTACATTTTTAACAAATTAGGTCGACCTGTAGGTACTGTAGCTCAATAGGTTAAATAAGTTTCGAAATACAGTGGTACTACAAGCGTTGAGTATTGTTCCTAAAGAGTTCAAAATTGTAATAAAAAAAAAATTGCTTGACGCATTGTAGGACTTTTTGTAACTGATAATAAAAAACTTTTTACAAAAAAAAATACAACCGATATCTATGTAAAAAAAAAACACTGAAAAGTGCAAAATAACTTTAATTTCGTAAGTTAGTGTTTCTATAATAGTTTTGTCTCTTCTTTATTTATCACCGATTTCCAAAATTAAACTTATTTTGCACTTTTCAGTGTTTTTTTTTTAAAATAAATGTCGGTAGTATTTTTTTTTTATAAAAAGATTTTTATTTTACACTTTTTAGCTATGGTACCACCACTAAAAAGTACCTACCCCTCAGCCATACCTAAATACCTTATAGCCAGAGTGTATCTCATGACAATTCTAATAATCCCAAACACGGTTAGTTTACATTAATTTATTACAAAGTTCCGGTGCCTAATTTCAGGCTTCATCATCAATATATTCCCCCTATTCTTTCAGTCAGTCATCGACTACACGTATAAATAAAGCAATTTTACTTGTTACGACAGTTCTGCTGTGATCCTATGAGGAGTTCTGTTCCATATCTTCGAAGTCACGATCAGATCATAACAATATTCTATGGGACCAATTTGGAAATATATAACCCTTCAATCAAAAAATAATAATTTCAAAATCGGTCCACAATTGATCGAGATATCAGTGAACATACATACATTCAGCCGAACATAGAACCCCTCCTTTTTGAAGTCTGTTAAAAAGACAAATCAATTTTAAATAATTAGTATGATGCTAAATTATAATCCCAAATCAAAATTCTGTAACATTTAGATTTAGAAGACTTGGTACGATAATACTTAATACATCCTGCCTGTTTTAAAAATTGCCAATATTTCAAGTACCGTAATTTGAGATTTAGATATACTCGTACCGCTCTGCAACTCCATTGAAATTGTAGATTTTTTTTCTACTTTATTTGCTAAAAGAAGATGGATTAACTTTTATCTTGGGATGCACCGTTTTGAAGTTATAAGGCAAAATATGAAAAAGTGACTGAAACTTTCGAGGTTTCCAACACACAAGGGTCTTTTGAAGCTGCAAACTTGACTTTACCCTATTAGTAAATGGCTATTCTAACAACATAGCAAAAAATCACTGTCCGGCAGTCCATTTTAATTGTGATTTAACGTATTTAGTCTATCTGCTACGACTGGCCTAAAAGTTGCAAAATAATACCTGAACATAAAACTTACCTTTTTCCTTTTAAAACTAGTACGCCTCTTGATATCACCCACATAATTCTTTTGCTATGAGCGATGACACGCTTCTCTGCTTGTCCACCTATTGCGAGATGCTGAAAGACTTTTTTACATTTTCAGGTATGGTTCCAAAACCGGCGTGCGAAGTTCCGCAAGCAAGAGCGCCTAGCCCAACAGAAGGCGGGTGAGGCGCCGGTGAAGGCAGAGGGCAAGCGCGACAAGCCGAGCTCACCCGCCGCGTCGCCGCACCCGCCACCCGCGTCCGCGCCGCAGCCCGCGCACCACGCGCTGCCTCACTTGTCGCCGCCAGACCTCAAGCCTATCACCTCGTCAGGTAGATATCGTAAGTTGTTTGTCACGTTAGGTTCATGCTTTTATAAGTCCTCGTAACTCTGCCCAGTTCGGTAATTTATATACTTGTATAATTGGGTGATGAAACATAATTAAGAGATTCAAAATCAAATAGATCACACTCTTTAACTAGCAGTTGATTGTTTTTTTTGAGCTTGAAGGGTTGATCCCTTAATAAAAGTTATTAATACGAGTCATAAGCACTTTCACTCCTTGAAAAATTTATATAAATTAAAAATCACCCAGTATATTTTCAAGGTGTTTTGAAAAATGATGCAACAACTATTACATACTCGTTACAGTTTCATCAGTTTTATGATGGTAGCGAAAGTTTACGGAGAAGTTCCATACCCTGAACATTTGGTAATCTAAGCATTAGCTAAGATAATTATAAGGCGAAGAGATAGCTTTTCAAACAGAGAACAGAGAGAGAACCAGTCCCGCAAGCTACTCACGACTAAAACCGTACATAATCAAAGAATAATAAACTTCTTGTAAGTCGTTGATTTTTTAAAGTCGCATACCAGTAGTAGTGATGCGAACGCAGTGTTTACCTTATTCCTAAGATGTTGACGTCATCGCCAGATTTAGCGGGTTACAACATTAAGTCACATTTGATCAACTATTTGTGTAGGGGTATGGCGACGGAAATAGTACTTTAACGATAGACTTTTGTTTGTGATGTTACATCTGCACGTACCGTTACGTCGTGATTCGGATTGAAGTTAACGAGTATGTTTTAATTAGTAGGTATATACAAAAGAGCAGCTAAACGTTGAAATTGCTGATTGCTTTTGCCAAAATTTGTATATTAAGGTACATTAAGCTTTCGTAAAAATCACGAAAATATTAAAAACCTGTGATAGAAGAATAGACAGAAAATGTTGCTAACTGACAGTCGACCTACTTTGCCGTAGGCTTGATAATAAATAATATAGATTGAATAGGTTATTAGGTACTAGGTTCTAGGCAAGCGAGCTCTATCGTCGACCACATCATCGCTTACCATCAGGTGAGATAGTTGTCAAACGCGAGCCTATCCATAATATTAATTTATAAAATATAGTATCGTAGGCAACCTTTGGATAGGTACGACATTAGAAAAATTTATCTTTTACATCATCATCATCTCCTTAGTTTTTCCCAACTATCTGTCGCTCTATTTACAACACAGATGTTGGACTGCCCATCAGACCTTCACAATCCAGTTACTGGGCAACACGATACTCCTTGGATAGACTGATGGTCCGACTTTCTGGCGGCTACCTGTAACGACTGTCAAAGATCTATGAACAACAACCGGGACTAACGGCTTTACAAGCTTTCCGAATCTCGGGGTGTACTAATATCCTAGATAAACTTAGAAAAGAACTTATGAATTGAAAATAAATCATATTGGTTCATGCCCGATTTCGAACACGCAACCTTGTGCATGAGAGGCGGGTTGCCTTAACCACTGGCCCATAACGAGAAATCTTTAACATCATGAAGGATTTTAATAGTCAGAAAATAATTATTTAGACTTCTTCAAGAGTGATGTTTAGGTAAATTTGTTGTAACTATTTTAGATGTCTGTACGCTATGGAACGCTTATGTCTGTATCTAAATTAGACGCCAGTATTTTTGCCTAAAAGGCTTTAAATAGGTGCATTCAATTATTGTTTGAAGCTAGTAAATAATAAGGATAAAAAGTACTAAATATAACTTTAGAAATCAAATTACTTACAAACAACGCGTAGGATGACAAGTTTACTCAAAATAACGAGTTTTTCAAATTGCAACATCCATTAAATTAAATAAATTTTACCATTAGTACGTCCGCTTGACTTTTAGTATCCGACAAGTAAAAAATATCCATGCTAATTTAATTCTATCAATTACGAGAATATTTCTCTGGTTTGATGTTTTGTCTGGAAAGTGACTCAATATGTATTTTAGTTTAATTTTTTTGGCAACTGTGTGACGAGGATAATGAGAAATTACTTTTTCTTTTGTATGCATTAAATAAACTTATTTTTGTGGGATAAAAACACGTCAACTTCAACTACTAATTGATGGCAGGTTAAAATTAATGAGAACATTCTTAAAAGCGGGGAATTTTCATGGAAATGAACGACAAATAACAATTTAAACGTCCGCACACTTGCTTCAGCTTAGGTATATTAATTAGTAACATCTTGCACAGTGTAGCAACAATTCAGTATGAAGAAAATCAACATTTTTTCTAAAATCAATCATTTCGACATATGGTGCATAGACTTGGTCTTTGACTAACATTCAAAAGTTCAAACTCAAGGTTTACCTATGTGCCATGGGGCTCAGTATACTTGGTGTTAAACTAACGGACTGCGTTCGAAATACTATATTGCGCTCCAAAACACAGATCTTTGACATGGTTCAGATGGGTGTCCAGTTTAAGTGGGACCGGGCTGGACATGTCTGCTGCATGCCGATCGAGCGGTGGGTCCGTTGAACACAAAATTGGTGCTCTGAAATTGCGAGACGGAGTCTTAGCACACTACGAAGGAGTTGACGGAACGACTGAGATGTCTTCCTCAGACATTAGCAAGAACGCTTTGTAAAACCATTATTTTGAGAAAAGTGCATGTCTATTACGTACCTTACATTCTAATCGGATATTTTCGTCCCAATCGTGATGTCACGAAATACTTTTGGGCAACATATCTTACCAATGTTACATTGATCGCTGAAATTATAGCCGCGTGAGTCATTGCGGCCGACCAATCACAGAGCCGGACGCACTATTTCAGCTCACATGTTTACGTGGGCGAACACAACAAGGCTGCTTTCGACAAAATATATTCAGCTCTTCGAATTAGTGGATCTTAAATATAGAATTGTGATTCTGTTGTACGGTATATTAATACAATGCTGCATGGCTTAGGAATGTGTATCTACAAAAGAATCAGAAAGATTAAAATAAAATCGTCATTGAAAAATATTCATAGCGAAAAAGCTTCGAAAGCCAGCCTACACAGATTTTCAGTAGTTAAGGAAAAAACAACCATAACTATTAGAAATTTTGTAGATAGATAGTAGTTTTATTACCTATCTAATGCAGTAAATAAATGTTGTCAACCTAGGTAAGTACATAAGATTTTAGTTTCTAGGTAGCAGGCCTGTCTACGGGATTTTTCGAAAGAGTTACTACGGCTGTGGTACTCAAAAGGCAATTGGAAAAACAAGGGTGGGTTTTAGTCAGTAAAACCTGACACTCCCTCTCACTACACTCAGAGTGGGCGAAGTTAGTAGATGATTTCCCAACCAACAAAAGATAGTAGACAATCTAACAGAAGATGACTCATCGAGAAGTGGTGAAAGAGCATCTTAAAATGATTGTACTTATTGAGTTGGTCTATTCGAGGCCTAAAAACTTCATGAAACATTCATTTGTTTGCTACGTAGGTAGCTAGCCTAAATACAAGACGAATTTTCCATGAACTTGGTATCAGTTTATATAAACAGTCTGTGCCATTTCAGCCAGAAATAGAACAAAATATAACATTGAACGTTACGTGTTATAAGATTTATGAAATCACTTCAGGACTATTGTGGGTTTATGCTGTAAAATAAATCAGATAACTCAAAAAATACTTATACGGTGCAGCCGCGCTACCGTCGCGCGGCACTTTGCGGCTAATTTGAAGGCATTAGATAATCAATGATTTCCTAAACACCAATACCTACATTTTACATACCCAATAAGCCATTAAACACCAAGCTAGATTGTTGTAATTAGATAGGATTTAATTAGTTTAAGAAATCCTTGCAGCTCATGTCAGTGTACCAGTACAAACACCAGAATTTAAATACATATTCTAGAAAGTTTTAGGTGTGTTATAGAAACATCCGGTACGGTTCAACTTGTATAGGCTGAACTAGGCGCGGTGGTTCACCGGGTAATGGCGGACTTGTGGTCGTATTAATCACATTAGCCGCCACCGCCACCGCGCCAGATTTTCACTTCGGCTCATTTGCGCTAATTGTGCGCGCGATTGTCACTCAGGCTTGAATAAACAACGGAGCCGCGCAGCAAGGATTAGGTGATTAGCGCTTAATTGTGTTACCACGATTATTTCATATTCGCCCGTCGAGCTGCAGTCTGATTTCATATTCGAGCAGATTTGTGTGCGCAAGTTTTGTTGTTTGGATTCAGTTGTGAGAATATCAGCATTGTACTTAATTCACTTGATGTTAGGCTCCCCAACGACATTAATGTTAAATGGTGGTGAAGATATTGCATATTATGTATTGATACTTTGTTTATGAGACAAACGTTTCTATTATTGTTATGTTTATTTATTCTGCAGCAAACAAGTTGTGCGATGAGCTGAACGGCGTAGGAGGTGACGTGGGCCTGCCGCCTGTGAGCGGCAGCGGCGGCGGCAAGTGGACCGGCGGCTGCGGCCTGCTTCGCCAGCCCTCTGGCTTTCCGCTGCTGGGCGTCGCACCACCCAACTATTTGCTGTCGGACCACCTCGGCACCCTCGCCAAAACGAACAACCATCTTTTCTAATGGGCATCGCAGCGTCGCCTTGAGTCACCGTCCGTGGCGCGCCGAGTCCCCGGGGAGCGCCGCTGCCCCGCCCGCACGCCACCGCCCTCCGCTCTGCACTCGCACCACCTGCATGTTATTAACATTCCAAGTTACCCTGTGCCGAGTGAAAACTTTCTAAAGTGATATCTAAATGACGAGATTACAATAGATATTTCGATTGCGCGTAAAACATTCCAAGTGCCAATTCGTGTCCATTAAAGTACTTATTATTGTCGCAATAATAATGTACTGTCTAAATGAATTTTTAGATGTATTTATTGTAATAAAGCAGTTGAACAAGTTGCCCGTCACGTGTACACGGGTGTTTAGTTTTAGATAGTTTATGATAATGAGATTTCGTGTGATACGATTGTAAATAACATTCCAATTGTATACGTTTAATAAAGGTATACTTATTCAGTGAAGAATTGAAGTAAAGGTATATAAATTAATTTTAAATGTTGTCCTATAAAATTATGATGTATTTTATTCGTCGATGCCTAAATGAAATATAAAATGTATTAATCCAATTGAATTTTAAAGTATTTCCGCAAACTGTAACGGAATTGTGTCGTTGTATTTCTTCTAGTCACCGGAACATTAGTTTTATTTTAAACAAATGAATTATTTATTGAGTAAATGCATAGATTAATATAGTTCGATATATTAGCCAACATACCGGAGTTGGCGATGAGAGATGTAAATATGTAATAAATAATTTGTAAATATTAGACATAATAGTGGTGTACCGAGTGTATGTAATTATTGATGAATTTGTGGAGGGTGTTTTAATAAAGCAAACAATAAATCGTCTGTTTTTGTTTGTGTTTACCCTGCATCCCGCTGTGTGAATGGACAAAACAGTTAACAGAAAACTAATCTATTGTCAATTAATGTTTTGGAGAGGGTTTAGTTTATTATCAATCACTATAACAATTAATGTACGTATACTGACACATTTGTAATATAAAGTATAGGAAGGACGAAAGAAAAAAAAAAGTATATAGGCGATGCTTATTTCTTAAGAAATCTATTCCAGCAATCCAGCTGTTGCTGCGAATGGAGAATTGAAAAAAAAAGACATTTAATAAAAACACCATTGAATACTTGTTAGACTTGAAATGGACAATTAGTTTAGGTAAGTACTTTACGCTCTCTCCTTATCGGTGGAAAGTGTACCTAACGTAATGAAGACTGCATTCAAGTTTGAAGTTTTTTTGTACATTTTGTAACAAAACCAGGATTGTGTACAAACTTTTGTAAGTATTTAAAATTAGGTCACGACACACGCTGTTGCAAGAGAATTGAGCTCACGGAGTCATGGCACATATTCGGAGTGTTTATCATTTCCGTTTTAATTTTTTCGGTTGAGTTACGTTTATAACGATTTTATTTTTTATTTTTATTGCAGCTTACCAACCCGCACTGGGCCCCCGTGGTGGATTACAGCCCATTCCCTCTCCTAGAGAGGAGGCCTGAGTCCCAGCAGTGGGGACATTATAAGGCTAATTATGCTATGTTGCTTACTGACTGTAGTAACCTATACCTATTATGCTATGTAGCTTACTAACTGTAGGTACCTATTAGCTACTTCGATGAAGATTTTCAAGATCTGTTAACAGAATTTAATTTAATTAGTCTCAAATCAGGCTCTATCATATTACTTACATTTTGCTACGTTTATAGAGGTTTTATTTAATCACCTCCATGATATTCCCACCGAAAAAAAAAACTTCGAGAAATATAGTATTCTAAATTAGATACGTTTAGGTATTTTATAGATGGAGGGACTTTATATATTAACTAAAATATTAAACTACTAAAATATTAATAATAGGCTCTGAAATAAACGTGGCATGTTTTTCTACTGTCACAGACACCGAAGTAATCTATCATCCTGTAAAATGTAAAATAAAAAGAAAATCAGTTAGAGCCAATACGCCCTCGGTTTCCATAGTAATAAATGTCGATGGAGCATGAGAACGACCTTCAAGACGAAGAGCATTGAGATGAAAATGATCTAGAATACATAAAAAGGACAAATATTTATAAGTCGCGTCATAACCACGAGTGATGTGCGCCTTGGTCCGGTTATAAGCCAGTACGACCTTGTTCTCGGCAAAGGGCCGTCGCACTCGGCTCACAAATGAAGCTGACATTGTTTTCGTATCTGTAGACAGCTCTATGTAAAATATTGCTCTACGAATACGTAAACATGAGAAAAACGCTGCTTCGGATGTCTGCGTAGATTTTGAGTAATTACGAAATGATTTATGCTGGTATTTATAGTTTTATGAACTATTTATGTTCAGCGGTCACGTGGTCGTTCGTGTTGTTTAGGATTCCGCGAGTTGGATGTTAAATTGAAATTATTCGCGGAATAAACTGAAGAAACTTGTTTACAGAGTGTTAACTAGTTAGTAAATTATTTTATGGGCAGTAATGATTTAAAGTTTCTATACCTACTTCCGAGTATCAGGGGTCCACATTTGGTAGGGTTGGTTTGGTAAATATAATACCTATACGGCAATGTTGTGTATGTTGCTGATGTTGTGAACTTATCGCCAGTAGCCATGATTTATCACAAGGCAACCGTCACCATGACTTAGAAGGTAAATTTTAAGTTGTGAACATCTAAAAACATGGTAAAAGAATCGTCGATACGATAAAGAAGAAATTATGAATACAAATAATATATAATATAATAGCAATAAAAACTTGCAAAAAGAATAAAAATAAGCTAGGTAGGTAGTTTCAGTAGATAATAGTTCATGACCACCTCTATAAGAAAGAAACATGCACTAAAGAGCTTAAAAATAAAAAATAAAAAAGATTCAGGAATATTGTCGGACTGAAAAGAACGAGTGATTTTTATAATAATAGCAAAGCTTAATTTGTAGGAATAAATCGTACATTAAAACGCGAATAAGTCTATTTTACCGATTCCTACAGTAAGTAAAGTACTGAAAGTAAGTAAATAGTGAAAGCATTTATAGTTTACAAATTATGCATGCGCTGAAGTGGTTGATGATCTGCCCATTTCAATAAGCAAATGTTAATATTGTTTAAGTGTACTAAAATCAGGTGTAACAAAAGCGTAACAGTGTGTTTTAATAACCACATGGTTATTAAAACACACTGTTACGTAGCACCAAAAGTACTTGAATTTGCAAATCCAAGAGTAGCCAGAACCCAGTATCTGTATTTTCTTTCAGCACCATTAATGATGATCTTTATGACTCACGAGCATGTTTGATGATATTTTTAGTGTGTATAAAGTTTAAAACTTTATATGAGATAGAACAGACATACAGATACAAAACACGTCAATCAATAATATTATGTATTATGACTAAGGCGAAGAGAGCGGGTATAGGTCGACTCCTAACCAAAAGGGTATGCCCGCACTGAGAAAGATAAGAATTGGGTGGAAAAGGGAGGCCTAAGCTCAGAAGCAGAACAAATTTAGTCTACATAGAAATAGATCTTTAATGGGCATTGGAAGGTACCTACAGAACTTCTCAATAATTATCAGATATCAGCTTGTTGCTATGGATTAGAACTGTACCTATTAATGCTCTAAATCTGTATTCCGTAGTTTGAAGCTAAACTAAGAGCCGCTGCGCACGTCAGAACCTTTATTGTATCTCAAAAATTAAATGATACGAAATACAAAGAAAGCATAAAAAGTTAGAAGATATGGATTCGAATTTCAGAGGTCGGAATAGGTATGATTTTAGTGTAACTGAAGTCCGTGGAAGTAACATAGTAGTTAGTTAGCTACAACTTCAAACTAGTGTCCCACTCCAACTGCAAACTAGTGTCCCGCTACAGCTACAACTACAAACTAGTGTCCCACTCCAACTACAAACTAGTGTCCCGCTACAGCTACAACTTCAAACTAGTGTCCCACTCCAACTGCAAACTAGTGTCCCGCTACAGCTACAACTTCAAACTAGTGTCCCACTCCAACTGCAAACTAGTATCCCACTACAGCTACAACTTCAAACTAGTGTCTCACTCCAACTTAAAACTAGTGTCCCGCTACAGCTACAACTTCAAACTAGTGTCTCACTCCAACTACAAACTAGTATCCCACTACAGCTACAACTTCAAACTAGTGTCTCACTCCAACTTAAAACTAGTGTCCCGCTACAGCTACAACTTCAAACTAGTGTCCCACTCCAACTGCAAACTAGTATCCCACTACAGCTACAACTTCAAACTAGTGTCTCACTCCAACTTAAAACTAGTGTCCCGCTACAGCTACAACTTCAAACTAGTGTCCCACTCCAACTTCAAACTAGTGTCCCGCTACAGCTACAACTTCAAACTAGAGTCTCACTCCGGCTTCAAACTAGTGTCCCGCTACAGCTACAACTTCAAACTAGAGTCTCACTCCGGCTTCAAACTAGTGTCCCATTCCAACTTCAAACTTGCGTCCCGCTACAGCTACAAGCTACAACTTCAAACTGCTTTCCTGCTCCAACTTCGCATGGGTGTTAGAAATCTTTGAAATTCTCGATTTTTCTCTAAGCTATAATATTATACACCTAAACCTTCTCATGAATCACTCTGTATATTGGTTAAAAAAAAATTAAAAGAAATAATTTATATTAGAAACCTCAATATCATTTTTGAAGACCTATCCATAAATACCCCACACGTACCTATGGGTTTGATGAAAATTAAAATTTTGTGTTTCAGTTCTAAGTATGGGGAAACCCCAAAATTTATTGTTTTTTTCTATTTTTGTGTCAGAATAGCAGATCTACTTACCATGTTTCAAAAGTATAGTTCTTATAGTTTCGGAAAAAAGTGGCTGTGACATACGCACGGATAGACAGTCAGACATGACGAAAACATAAGGGTTCCGTTTTTTGCATTTGGCTACAGAACCCTAAAAAGCATAAAAGTTCATTCAGAAGTTTTTAAGTTTATCGCGTTCATACAGACAGACAGACGCGGTAGGGTACTTCTTTATAATATTATGTAAGGGTACTGTGTTAAATAGCGAAGAAACAAATCGAGAAACAGTACCCGACTTCCAAAATTAAGTTTATTTTACATTTTTTTTATTTTGTTTTCGGCTGTAACTTAAAAAAAAATGTTACTTATAAGTAATATAATTTTAGGGGAAATACAATACTCCTCGGCCGCAATACCGTAGGGCACAGCAACTTTTTAGGGAAACACAAACTCATCTTTGTTGTGGTGTGGTTGAGTAAGATGCATATAAAAACTGCATGGAACACCAGTGTACACTATGATTACATTAATCACTACCCACATGATGTCTAAACTCGTGATCAAAGTGGCAGGTGGAACATCTTGCCGCAGCTATTTGTTTACGATACATATTTTAATTCTAAGATTGGAGTTCCCAATAAATAAGATCCATAAATTAAAATCACGCTAATTTAACACGTGAAAAAGAATGAAAGAGAATGAAGTTTTTTTTAAGGCAGGAAGGCATCTAATAACATCTCCGGGTGGTGTGGGAGGGAGTGTTATACTCGAAAAACCCACAAGCATAGAGCATAAGCATGGAGCACAGGTGTGGTGGTACTTTTCTTTAAGAAGTATGACAATGTCCTGCTTTAGAATTACTGGCCCATCTCGGTTCTAAGTCAAGTCTATAATCTGTTTTCCTGAGTAATGTCATAACAAACCCTCTCGCACGCAGGATCGATAAATTCCAGCCTCCCGAATAAGTCCGATTTCAAAAAGATTTCAGCACCGTAGACCACAATACGCTGCGGCAAGTTATACAGAAGACCGAGGAATATAATCGGCCAGCCTGCTCAGCTTTTGTGGTCTATGAGAAACCCTTTGATTCGATTGGGCTGTACTTGCTTACTGTCTTTCCAACGGTGCAGATTGATTTATCGGTACATCGAATTGCTGAAGGGTTGTACGAAAACGTCACTATGTCAGTCTGACTTCAGGCCTCGAAACCTCCTGGGTGTGAGCAAAAAGAATGAATATGGACAAAACCAAAGTCATGATAAACAACCTTGTAGCACCCAATCCTATGAAGATCAGAGATATTACGAGTATGTTTACCTGGGACAGACGGTCCATTTGTGTAGATCTAATTTCGAGAAAGAAGTCAACCATCGGATCCGACTCGGCTGTGCAGCGTTCGGAAAGCTGCGCAGTGTTTTCTAAGACGAAAGACCAGTACTGCGTGTTGCCAGTGATGACATATGGCTTCGAATCGTGGTCACTTCAGCAATGAACATACCCGCAGGAGAATCAAAGTTACCGACATAGTCCGAAGTATCGCCAAACTTAAGTGACAGTGGGCAGGGCACATTGCTCGCAGAACGTCGTTGAGGCCGAAAGTTTGGAGTGTCGACCGCGAACCGGAAGACACAGCGTTGGAAGGCCTACCAAAAGGTGGATCGATGACCCAGTACAGGTCGCAGGAATCTGATTGATGCGAGATGTACTGAAATGATGGTCCGGTGAGGACGTCGTCGTCTTACGGAAGGGAGAAAATTGGCAGAGGGTAGACAAAATCTCTGGACATCTACCTGAATAGGACATAGGATTATTTTATCTGAGGAGCATGTTCCTTTGCGATAATTTTCTACTTCGAAGTAGAAAATTATCGCAAGGGAACATGCAAGTAATATATAAAAGTAAATAGTAGTAAATAGTAGTATTTAAAACACACGTAACATTCAGTTAGAACCACCAAACTGCATAACTTTAGTAATTTTTGGTTTGGTTTTTCTTGGTGGTATTTTTGCATTTGGTTCAATATAAGTTCTCATTGTCCAAGTAAGCACTTCCATACAGTTGTACATATGGTAGGTACACCTGGCTGCGTTCGAACACGTTATTCCTCAAGAGATGACCGATATTCAGAGGCGCAAATTATGTGAGCGAAATCATTATCATCCCATAGATACTTAATTTGTCAGCAATCTCGACACACTTTTCTCTGTAAAATTCTCCACTTTTTATCAACGACTTTCAGGAAAAATCCTGTTTTCCTGAAGAGTGATATGAAAGAAAAGGAAGTTAGTGATAATATGACGAGTGACAGGGCAGAATGGTAGAAGAAAACGTGTTGCGCCGACCCCTAATAACACGGGACAAGGGCAGAAAGATGATCACAGGGAATCTAACCCATAAAGTGTTATTTACCAAAACTTGGTTCAAGTTCAAGATTTTTTTAGTTGTTATCTGTAGTTAAAACTATCCGACTGAACTAAAGGACAAACAAAAAATTTTTAGCTTTGGACTTTTTGTGCGCTTAGCCAGTGACAAGTTTATAAAGTATAAAGCCTTGTACGCACGTACGAACACGAACAAAGCGAACACAAACATCAAACTTGAACATTTAGTTTGTTCGTATGGACGGCATTTTTGAATACGAACGCGAACATAGTTCGAATCGAGTTCACGTGCAAAAGTCACGAACTCTCTTAATAGTCATGGCGGCGTCGACTGAAGTGGTCAATTGTGAAGTACCAAAAAGTAGTTTGGTGTTCGCATTGATTCATGAAATGCCTAAGCATTAAGTCCGCTTTTGTACAATGTTTCATTAGTGCATAAAGTTATAAATAAATAAATTCATGAAGAACAACGTCCATACAGGACATACTAATAGGATCGCCGCAAACATGTTTGACGAACAGTGTGTTCGATGTTTGTTAGTGGTACACACGTGCGAACCAAGTTGTTGCGTATCATGCGACGCAACAAATTGCTTCGTACGTGCGTGCACGGCTTTAAGTTTTAGATACAAAATAAATTCACTTTATTTTTTATTAGAATTAAGATGCAAGCTATTATTATGGCAGCAAAAGTCAGCCTTCCCGATAAGATTCACTGAGATATTCGATAATAATATTATCAGCTCCATTTTATGGAGATAGTGCCTGTTTCAATGATTCCACATGATGTCCAGTTGTGTCGACACTTGAAGTAGAATAGTAGGTACATTAATTATTTTACATCGCAATATCCACGACAAATCTATTTGCGAAAAATTAAAACGGTCACTGAACTTCCCGCAAAATCGTCTACAGCTAGTTTAAATTATGCGAACGACCTAAACAACAAAAGACTTGTTTATGGCTATGGTATCTATAGGGAAGACGGTCAGCGGGCTCCCATTTAGTCGAACAGTCGCAAGTATGATCACATTTATCTATTACTTCTTTCGGGTATCTCCAATAGCCGTTTATGCATCTGACGCATTCTCCGTTACGGATGGCTATTCCATCGTTAATAGCGATGTAACCAGTTGGAATTACAGCGACGTTAGTCAGCAAGTATCGTGGCTTTCCTCCAAAGAAAGCGATGCCTGAGATCTGGTACTGGACATTCTCGTAAGCGGCGTGTTACCGAAGCTTGACTCTCATCTTCAGCATACTCAGTTTCATTACATAAGCACACATCTTTGGGTCGGTGTTACGCTAAGTACTTGGTGGTTCCCAAAATTTATATTTACAAATTTTATCTTAAATAGAGCCAGCAGTAGAGCTGATCTACTGGGCTTACGTGTCAGTCATGGGCATTTATATCTAATTTTTTAATTTTAATTCTAGTTATGACATAGTTACTGACCAGCAGCTTCACCTGTGTGAAAATAATAAAATATCTAATACCATGAAACATACTTCCGGAATAAAAAAATATCCTATATCCTTTTCCAGGACACGATTTACTAGTGTGCCAAATTATATCCAAATCCGTTTAACCTTTGAGCGTAAAAAATATTCACACATACAAACTTTCGCGTTTATAATAATACTAGCTTCTGCTAGCGACTTCGCCCGTATGAAAGTCGGTTTCTCCATACAAACTTTAAACCCCCGTTTCATCCCCTTAGGGGGTGAATTCAAAAAATCCGTTTTTTGCGGATGTCTACACCCTATAAGGAACCTTTAGGTGTTAGGTATAGTTTCTGAGATTTCGTGATTAATCAGTAAGTGGTATTTCGTTTATATATATATAGATATAGCGTGAAGTGTGATAAAACTATTGTCCTCTGTATGAAATATATATGAATAATATACAACACAATATTTAAATCACAAGTTTTGCAACGAATATACTTTTGCGAAAACATCATTTGTATTTTACACTGAAATAGTTTTGATTTATTGTTAAGTGAGATTGGCTATGTATCCATTTGTTTATTTTAATTATTCATGAAATTACCTAGATTTCAGTTTTTTTTAAGAGGGGAATCATCCAATGACTTCTCTCGCTTTGAGCGGAGCGTGAGGTCCAAAACCACACCTGTGTCCTTCAGTTGCCCTTTGCGTTCCAGGACTACGGGTTTCCTTCTCAGAAATTCACCACGGTCGTAGCTAGCGGACATTGCCCCTGCTGGGCCTTTACGGTTTGCTGACATCTCTTTGAAGAGCGCGTGGATCACTACGTGCTGTTGACGACTGGGCACGGTCCGGTCAATTACCGGACGGCTGGATGGCGAACTACCCATTGCTCGACGTCCGCAAGCTTGCGTCTATCGTGGCTGGTAGTCGGGATCGGAATCTCGGCGTCTGGGGTGTGCGAACATTCGTTCGCTCACGCGTGCGGCCTCCTGCTTCGCTAGTATTACTACTTCGCAGAAGAGGCAACAGCCTGCAATTCCTCCTCACTCCGGACCATAGCCCGAACCAGGGACCGGCGCGAGAGGTCGCTGCCACCGATTGACTCCTAGAGGACACACCTCCACTGTATCCTCCGGGCAGTCCAAACAATGTTGATAACTGGGCGTTTCTTCCGCCTGAACCCCTCGAAAAAATGATGCCATGTCCGGTGAGGACCTGCGTCATGCGGAAGGTGAGGACGCCGTGTTATCGCTCAAGCCACTCCTCAAAGAGGAGACTGGGTCGCAATAGTAGTTGTCGCCATTTCACCATGAGATCTCGCCGGAGCTCTATCCGCCATGCCGCGACAAATCGTGGACTTAGAACCCAGGTGCGATACGTCCTCAGACCAACAAGATAAGCCATTCTAGTTCTGGATACGTCAATATTTAACGTGTGTCACAACTGCACAAGACGCAGTCATGAATCATTTCACATGTAAAACCAATAACTGAACAGCAAAAAAAAAAGTGAAGAACGCTTTCGCTAATGACTTAATTCCCAGACAATATTTTTTTTCAAGGATTTATTTGAAACGAAGGTAAAAATGTGTTATTTTTCATTTTCACACGTATAGAGTTCGTTTGGCGTGGGTTACGGCGACAATGATAACTCAGCGGGTTCTCATCTCAGTCGCTTGCGTTGGTGAGCGCGTGGGCGGCGTCTGCGTAGCATCGGCGTGGCGCCTACGAACTGCATTAGTGCCATAAAAGGAGCCGCGAGAAGCTTTTCTTGTTGAGATACCGATTTTTTTTTTTCAGGTAAACTAGTTTTATTTGTCTTATTGGTACATAAAAAGTAGTAATAGTCTGTTGTGTATCCTGAGCTTCATAGCGATTAAAAGACGATTGTATGACGAAATAGAAGACGAAAATATATTTCTCTGGCTTACGACATTGAACCATACCATTGTTGGATGATACTGGTTTTGGCGCTTTGAGCATTGATTTTTATCATCATCATTTTAGCCGAAAGACGTCCACTGTTGGACATAGGCCTCCCCCAAGTGTCGCCACAATGAACGGTCCTGTACCACTGTACCTCTCGCATCCATCGGAATCCCGCGACGGAACCAGGTCATCGGTCCACCTTGTGGGATTGATTTTATTTAACCCTTATTCAGTGATTTGATTCATGATTACTTTGATTTTCTGTCCTAGTGTTTTCTTTTTACCCGAATGCCCAAGAGTGTCTTTGTTCAAATCGACGGAAGTATGTACGTATATGTCTGTATGTGTGGGTGCGTAGGACCATGTCCTGGAATAGGATATAGAATATATATATGTGCTTTATTTCCATCCCGACTGTATGTTCCCTTGGGATAATTGTCTAGTTTCACGTGGGCGAAGCAGCTGGCAGAAACTAGTAATTTATATTTATTAGTAGGTTTTTGTTTTGATTTTAAAACCCGACTTCTTACGAAGAATAAAATTATAAGGAGCGTTTTAAAAGAAAACACCATCGATTCCCATCCATATACATATTATAAAACAAAGTCCGCGAGCGTTTTTCACTCTGTCTGTCAGTGTGTTCGAAATAAACTCAAAAACTATTGTTCGTGTTTTCATGCATTTGCATTTTTTTTTTGCATTTTTCGTTTTTCACCAATAGACAGGGTGATTCATGTTGTTTAGTTTTAGGGGTAAAATAAATGCATATTATAGGAGAGAACAGCCGAGAATTTTATTGATTTCTAACACCCGTGCAAAGCTAGGGTTGAAACGCTAGTAATTAATAAAAAACTGCTTAATCTTTTCATCTGCTTGGCCTTTCATTTAAATCAAGTATACAGCACAGTAAAACGAATGTTTATTTTGTTCCCGGCTCATTTGTCGTTGCCATGTACATGTTCGAGTTTTTTTATTTCTTCGAGATTGGAAATGAATAGTAGCAATCATTTGGCATGTCATATCAGAGTAAAACAAATCTTGTTTTGATATTTTTTGTAGGTTTACGATTTATACTTAAAGTTAAATATAAAAAAAAACTGTTCGATCAGGGTATTGACCTTAGAAAACCTATTATGAAATTGATTACTATTGTAACAAACTCCTTGGATATGTTTATTTAATGTTTGATTAATATGTTTTTAATTAAACTATAGCAGCTTTCTTTGTTGGAGAGCTTTTTGCCACGGCATTAGACATTCGACTACTTATTTATTTTAAAAGGAATAAAATATTTAAAAAAAAAAATCATCCATAAAACATTAAACAATACCATATTAACCTTTGCTAATACAAATAATATCAATAACTTTACACAAAGGCTGTTGAGTCAGATAGCTATTTCGTATCGACTGGTCATCGGGTGGCGAGTGCGGCGTGTGAGTTTTCCAGAAGGGCGCATCTCTTGCGCGCTATAAATACGTGGACTCAGCTTTCAGGAGTTCAGTCTAGCCGTGCCTTCCTCAGCGCACTAACTCCTCATCTTCGCCGCAACACACACACATACACACACCATGTCTCTGGAACGTCAAGTCCGTGCTAAGGTCAGATTTTTTATTAAATATTCCCATTTAATTCACTCTGAATTTGCCTCATTTGCATCGAAAACCCTCGGTAAATTATTTTTTTTTAATTAAAGTGTTCACAAATAATAATATCGTTCAATAATAAATCAGTACATATAAATAAAACATGTAAAATTAAACGAGGAAAACTCTTTTTTCTTCTACTTACTTATTTAAATGCAACACACACCTTTTGATTTTGAGATTAATCCAATTTAATGTTAACTCTAGGATCGACAGAATTTTGTTTAAATTCCATGAAAGGCCTTTTAATTTCAATATGTTTCCCATTAGCGTATATATCAGTTAAAAAAAAGTTGCCATGCATAGTTAAAAAATAATTTCTTGATCTCGCAGTTGGCTTCCAAGCGTAGCCCCGAGCAGGAGAAGGAAGCCCAGGAGTGGATCGAAACCATCCTTGGCGCCAAATTCCCCCCTGGTGAAGCTTACGAGGATGTTATCAGGGATGGCACCGTCCTTTGCCAGCTCATGAACAAGATCAAGCCTGGTTCCATTAACAAAATCAACACCTCTGGTGGACAGTTCAAGATGATGGAGAACATTACCAAGTAAGTATGTCTAAAAAACATCGGATTCATTTTCCTAGAAAAATAAGTGTTACCACTCCTTTTTTATTTCAACGATAGCGTAGACGATGAGGTATTAAAATGTAACTACAGAATGTTATTTTTATGAGGTAGCTTTGCACACGTCTTTAGTTAAAATTGAAAGAATCTTGTTCCACTTGTCAGCGAAAAATCTTATAAATTCCTAACGTGCTTTTCCCGTTTAGCTTCCAGGCAGCCTTAAGAGCATACGGTGTGGCCGACATCGACGTGTTCCAGACCGTCGACCTCTGGGAGAAGAAGGACATCGCCCAGGTCACCAACACACTCTTCGCTCTCGGCCGTGAGGTGAGCATCAGGCACTTTTATGTACATAACAATGTCAAACATGCCACTAATGCACCACAGAGCAACCAGAATGACTTTGGCCTTTTATTTTTGCATACCACGGAAATTTACGACTTTCGAAATATAGTACATGGAATTACGCAATCGATTTTATAATCCTGTAAATATCCAGATTTTATCGCACCCAATTTAACATCGCAATAATGTATACTTTTATCTATACACATACATTTATTATAAACATATGAGATCGACGGGATAGAATACAGAATCCACCAAGCGTCGGATTAAATAATGTGTTCACAGATTGTTTGGTTTAAGATACGTTTAGAATTTAAGCAGTTGGCGCTGTGCCAAGTTCAACCAAATTTTACGAGCATCTTGCAACATTACCTCAGTTTTCATAAATATCCAAGGTCGCTCTGTTTAGTTGAGGCCGAGTGGGCAATATATTGGAATCTTATACGTTTGCAGGTGTCATGAAGCATAGTAAAATTTACCAAGTTCACTAACCAACACGGAGTATTAAACGCTACACTGTGAAATGGACATTTCGTTCTTTGTAAAATGTTTGATTTTATTTTGTCCACAGACCTACAGGCACCCAGAGTTCAGCGGCCCCAACCTAGGCCCCAAACCCTCTGAAGAGTGCAAGCGTGACTTCTCTGACGAGGTCCTGAACGCTGGCAAAACCGTGATCGGTCTCCAAGCTGGTTCCAACAAGGGCGCCACCCAGGCAGGCCAGAACATGGGCGCTGGCCGCAAGATCTTGCTCGGCAAGTGAGAGCCTCGCCTTCATCCAGTGATATTATTTAATAAGATAATTATTTTTGTACAAAACTGAGATGAATGGACGCTAATGTGAGACTGTTAGCCTTATGAATATCTAGTCATGCGTGATATGGAATTTGTATCTGCTGTAATTAAGCAATGTAGTACCTTGCAATCTATTGCATACCTTGGGTTCATGTTATACACTCCATGTAGCGCCAAAATGATTTTGTACATAAGTGCCTAGAATTAAGTTAAAATTATTTATTTCCATTTTATAACATGGTTTTATAATAAAATACAAAACTAAAATATCACTCTTTTATATAAATTGTCTACTTATTTCAGTGCTCACTGCTTACACATATGGTGACAATGTTATGTTATCATGCCTTAAAATATATCAGTTATGGTTCCTATATCTGAAGTTATGGAAGTTACAACTTTTTTTGAGCAGAAGCTCTGTCGCATATACCTAAACAGGTGGAATTTGATATTATAAGCATATGCTTTTAGTATATACTAAAAGCTCATTAAATTTAATATGATCAGGGGCGTTGAACTCAAAAGCTCTGTAACCATAATAGTAAAGCATCTACGATTTTCTTTTGAAGGCCTGAGAATTAAAATTCATTAATTCTTGAACTACTTCCAAGCAGTAAAACAATTAATTTTTATGATAGGTGTTGACACATGGTTGAATGAGATCGTCAAGCAAGTCATCCAATAAAAACATAAGGTTTATTGTAAAAAGTTGTTTCATGATGATTGTGAACACATAGATCATTGGAGATTCGCCAGAAATGATTAAAATTATCTTCTTTGCATCATTAACTTTCATTAAATGTCCCTGTCACTAAAGTTCATTAGGAAAACTTTAAACTGACCATGACGATTATTGTGTCACTAACAATAATAATTTATTTTCTGTTGTCAGCGTGTTTCATATGCTGAAATTGATGGAATGGCCTCCTTGTCCATGTGTAGTGGTTATAATCTAAATACTACAAATTATAATATAAAATATTTTTGTTCACCAGAGTCATACAAAGTAGTTTTTATAGTAAGGTGTGTACACCTTACTTCCTTCATTATTTTTCTTTTATTGTAGCCTTACTTTGTAAAGTAAGGCTAAGGCTAAAATAAAAGAAAACGAATAAAATCCTGACTTCTAAACTAAGCAGATGTGTCTTTAAAAGTCAGTTTCCCTCCAAGAATAAATCATAAATTATAAATTATGAACGTGCATGCACAACTTCTAACTTCACTCAGAGTTTAAAATAAAATACAATTTGTTGACACTGCTGAAACTTCACAAATTAATAGATCATAATTATAACAAATTGCTGCTTAATAATAACGGTCAACCTTCAGGGTCTGGGATGTAGTGTTTGGAGAGGCAGTCGCTGCATGTTGAGAAAAGGCCCCAGTTCAACTCAGGCCAAAATTTTTTTTTTTTGGTCTGAGCAATTCAATTAGGAATACATTATACCATAATTTTTTCATGCCCCCATTTCGGAAAGAGTATTTTTGCTCTTTGATATCTGAGTGCAAAAGCCGTTCGTTTACACGCTAGAGCATAAAGTAAATAGAATTTAGAACATCGTGTGCACTAAGTTTGTGCCTCCTTCGTGCGGAAGCGACGCCCGGGTGTCGCCACTGTGTGGACCGCCCGGAGGACACGGTGGAGGTGTGCCCCGCTTGGGTAGAGCTACGCCGTGTCCTCGTGAAGGCGATCGGCGGCGGCGATCTCTCGCGCCGGGCCTTGGTACAGGCCATGGTCCGGAGTGAGATGGAGTGGCAGGCGGCAATGCTAGCAAAGGAGGCGGCCGATCGCGTGAGGCAACGGTCCTCACGCCCCAACCGCCGCCGGAATTCCGATCCCGATTTCCGGCCACCGTAGGCGCGGGCTTATGGACGGCGAGCAATTGGTCGCTCCGCCCAAGAGCGGGATTTGTCATTAGATGATTTTCCTTCATAAAAAAAAGACTCAGAGCCTCCTTATTGTACTTTACTACCTTAGGTTGAAACCAAGAAATTTTAAAACAAGTGAAAAACCTAAAATGAGTGATTCTAGCGACGAAGAAGTTTATTTGACGCCAACAGAATTGACTGAAACTGTTAATAATGCGCAAATGAGCTTCCCTCAACAATCACGCGAGAAGTATTTGAAACAGTACGATATGTTTAACACGTGGCGACTAGCTAAAGGAGCCATAACTTTCTCAGAAAACGTTTTGCTGGCATATTATATTGATTTATCCGAGACCAAGAAATCAAGCACTCAATGGAGTACGTACTTATTGCTAAAAACTTAAAACAATAAAGATGAAAAACGACTTACATATCGACACCTATCCTAAATTAGTGGCATTTTTAAAAAGAGCGTCATCAGGTCATCTACCAAAAAAATAGAAGGTTTTCACAGCATGTGAAATTGAATAGCTTCTTAACGAATCACCTGATTCCTTATATTTGGCAGCAAAAGTAAGTCAGTTCACACATTCAGTACTTATCATAATCTAATACATACTTCGTAGCTGTTGATAGGCATTATTATGCATGCATATCAATTTTTTTAATTTATCTACTTTTTACGTTATTGGTATAAACGGAGGATGTCGAATTAATGAACTAACACAACTTAATGTCAAAAACATTGAGAAACATTTTGATTTCCCCACCTAAAAAAAAATTATACCTAAGTATTATTTGTTATTCTGTAATATTTACCTATCAAAATGTAGTAGTTAATACTTAAACTGAAAATCTTGTGATTGTAAATATTTTTTTTGAATTTAGTCATTTCCTCGCTGAGGTGGAATGCAAAGTTAGGTACATATTGCACTCGAGTGCAAAGATTTTTCACCTTTTGCTCTTTTGATTCTTAGCTAACGCTCCGGATTCTAATTTTTGAATCACTTGCTGCGCTTGTGATTTAAAACACAAAAAGCAACTTTGCACTGTTTTAAAACAAATAACTATTATAACGCATGTTCTCTAATGTAAAATAAAAAAATCATTATTGTCAAAGTGTATATTGACAAAAAAGAAACCAAGATAAAAAATAAATAAAAAGAGTTAGAAAAAAACAAGAGAAAAATGAGAACATTTGTAGTGTTTTATTAAACACTAGCAGTGACGGATTAACCCTTAATCAAATTAAGCAATTGCCTAGGGCATCACGTCTGGGGGGCACCAGAAGAAGCACAAAAAATCCGTCCTTAGGGCATCACGTCTCACTCTCATGTCACCAAAAAAAGTTTCTAGGACTAACGGGTTTTAAGTAGACATAGAGTCCGTCCTAGAGTCATAACCCCGCTCCCGCTTGCCCACTCGCTGCCCGCTAGTGCATTCGGCAATTCAAATGCTGATCGGAATTGCGATCAGCATCACAAACAACCCCTACCCCGCGGCGCCCCCGCAAATCTGTTTCAATCAAATGTTTTGTTTTTTTTTTTTGAGTAATTGTGCCAGTCGGCTTCTATGCATGCGTAATATAGTGTTAAAGTATGAAATCACAGTTTTATTGTATTAGGTACTTAGAATTGACATAAAACCTTCATGGTTTGGGATTTTTGAGTGAAACCTTTTTTCACATAGTAGGTAACTTCTTTTAAAAAAAAAACATTTTACAAAAAATAAAATAACAGACTACACTAAAAAAAACACTGAAAGAATCAAAATTACTTTAATTTCGGTAGTCGGTGTTTCTCGGTATTTTTTGTTACTTATTTAACACCGACTTCCAAAACAATTTTTTTTTTTAAGTTTTTTTATTTCACCCTTTTTAGTTGCGATACACTTATAACCAGATTGCCTATTCTCATGGCAATTCTAATAAGCCCAAACACAGCTAGGATACATGATTAATTACGGAGTTCCTGTGCCTACCTTCCAGCTCCATCATCAGCTCAGTTCGATAGTACCTTATAGCCTAAGTGCATCTCATGACAATTCCAATAAGCCCAAACACGGCGAGATTACATTGATTAATTACGGAGTTCCAGTACCTGCCTTCCGGCTCCATCAGGATCATTAGTTCACTTTGATGATACCATTTTCTACATAACTATTCAGAACCATTTATTCATTTGTATTGTCATATTCGCTTAAATGTTTACTTGATATCTATATGAGTATGAAGTTCCGTTGGCCATTTCTGGTCTTCTTCGTCAGTTCCACTTCAACAAATGTTACTTTTTGACTGTAGTTACAGTCACAGCAGCATTACAGCTTAAGTCCTCGATGAAAATACCAAAATAACTATCTGGTTGCCTATAATATTTGAGGAGTTCCCTCGATTTCTCATGGATTCATCATGAAAACTGGATTTTGAAAAAAATAGAACCAATCTGGAAGCATAACCTCTGGGGAAACAAAAAAATTGCCAATCGGTCCATAAACGACGGAGTTCTGAGGTAACAAATATAATTTAAAAAAAAATACAACCGAATTGATAACCTCCTCCTTTTTTGGTAGTCTGTTATAAAGGTGCAACATTCGATTATCGACATTCAGTTGTTTTTTATTCAGCTTAGACAAGAAAGATGGATACTTCGAAAATTCGAGTGATTTTTGAATATGAATTTCAACGCGGAACTAACGCGGTAGAAACAGCTCGCAATATCAATGTTGCGTTTGGACTGCTAATGAACGCACCATGCGATATTGGTATAAACGCTTGGCTTGGTTTAAAGGATGGAATTATTGTGGAAGAACGAACCACGTGGTAAGATGCATTATGGAAGAACGAACCACGTGGAAGACCGCCCACACAGGTGAATAACAATGAATTGAAAGAGATGGTGGAAGCCCATCCGAGCCAAACTACCCAGGAATTAGCGGCATGATTTAATGTTACGTTACCAACAATATTGACTCATTTGCGTCAAATCAATAAAATAAAAAATATGAAAAATGGGTGCCTCATGATTGATGCCTGATCTTCAGAAAGAAACTCGTGTTAAAACTTATGTTGTCTTGTTGAATCGATACAGAAATGATGGAATATTGAATCGAATTGTGACCTGTGATGAAAAATGGATTCCTTACGATAACCGTAAGCGAAAAATGCAAAGGCTGACCCCAGGTCAAACGCCGCAACAGTGTCCTAAAGCAAAGCTTACTTACCAATAAAAAGGTAATGGTAACTGTTTGGTGGCCTCAGCATGTTGTTATTCACTATAGCTTTCACCGATCTAGTCAAGCAATAACGGCAGATGTCTACTGTGCTGAACTTCGAACAATGATAGCAAAACTAGCAGTGAAACAGCCCCGACTCATGAATCAATCTTCACTATTATTGCTCCATGATAAGGCGAGACCTCATGCACGAGAAACCATGTTAACTCTTCAGGAACTGCAATTAGAAACCATTTGTCACCCTCCGTATTTGCCAGATCTTCCTCCAACGGACTACCATTTTTTTCGTGATTTGGACATTCTAATTGATAAAAAGTTTTCTTCTCAGGAGGCAGTAGAAATTGCTTTCACACAGTTTGTCGAATTTAGATCTCCAGAGTTCTATCTCAAAGGCATAAATGACCTTCCTATTAGGTGGTAGCAATGTATAGATAATAATGGTAATTAATTTGATTAAATATGTTAAATAAAAAAAAAACTAATTTCAATTTTTCAGTACAAATCGGCAATTTCATACTTTAACCCCTAATAAATAAATTATACTTTGATTTTTATTGTTGTCGCACCTACTCCACTTCTAAGGTACGTTACATTTCATCACCTTATTTAACAAAAAAACTAATGTTTTAGGCGGTAAAGGTTTAAAAAGCGATTCTAGTTGACATACGGATAGGGGGGCCCACAGGCGTAGATTGCTTAGGGCATCAAATAGTCTTAATCCGTCACTGAACACTAGCTGGAGCAGCCTTTTTGTCGTCTAGATGCTCTTTTACAGTATAAAGCCTTCTGGCAAAGTTTTTGCTGTTCTGGAATGTGACTGGGAAGTTCATTATAAAGCATAAATGAGCCTCTTGTTTTTTCTGAGCCTGGTTGCAGTAACGGTGTTTGTTCCTAGTGTCAACATTATCCATAATGTCACTGTATTTTTAAACAGATTTATATTTTTATGTGCATAGGTACAAAATATTTTCATAAATTTACTGGGAAGGTACAGTTAGATGTCTTTTAATTTATCTCTAGGAGAGTATAGATGGGACAAAAATTGTCTGAATATCGGAGGTATTTCACCACAATAGAATATCGTACGATATGACACTTTTAAAATAGATAAAGTAAACTACTGAGCTGTCTTTAAACATCAGCACGGACTGTCTCTAAATCAGTTAAATTTCGAATTTTCCTAAACATATTTGGTAATTTCCCAAAGGATTATGTTTGATTGAAGATTATGGTTTGTTATTGACGAGATGTGAACTAATTCACTACTTACAATTTTCATAAAAAAAACCCTAATCCTAGCATAGTGTATCGGACAAACGTATAAACTTTGTTTGAAGAGAGTTTTATAAGCCGCGCCGTTCCGAAATAAGATTATAAAGATATTGCTCTCTGACGTGTCGAGTGCTGCCATCTGTTTAGTTTTGTAGACACTTTTTATAACACATGGAAAATAAGCCGGAAATTAGCAGTATTTACATTTTCCTAAACAATGACTACTGAAGGTGCCTAAGTACCGTAAAATAAACAGTAATAAAATGAAATAGATGACCTCAAATCAGTATTTATTCTCTAGAATCGAGGACGAGAGGTAGCTCATGGGGGTTAGATTAAACTATAGGCTACCCTCTGGAACAGCATCTTGGTATGAAAGACTTTGGTCAGATCTTTGTGCGGATTGTGAAAGCAGTTTCAAGAAGGATTAAAAAAACGAGCCTTTTAAATATACATAATTAGATACCTACATAACTAGTCAGTGAATACAATTCTAGAGTCACTAAGATTTATATCAGCTATCGTGAATGTAATGGCTTTACTTTAATGTAATGGCATTTGGCTTGAGACGGATTTCTAATAAAATACGCTAGTTGTTTGCGTGTCGTTGACCCCGCTTTTCCTGGCTATCACGCTAGTTCTTTGTTCAATGCAAGATTTGCTCTGAATTGACGTTTGCAATACAAACGATTCAAAGTTATAACATTAATTAATTAAATAAGTGACTGGAGTTCTGTGTTATGATAAAAGTGACCAGGAAGGAATATGAAAATATATTGTGTAGTCACAGTGCGATAAAGAATATGATGTATTTAATAATGAGTGATGAAAATGTGCACGGAGTTTGGATTTGTGTCTCGTTGATGTCAATAGCCATGCTCCTTGTTATCTAAATACCTGTCTGGGGTGTAAACATAACTGTCGAAATGTACGTACGACGTACCTACGCATACGGCTAAGGTACTACCTAGCCCTTCAAGGGAGCAGACGTGATATTATGACAAGCAAAAAGGTGAGTTCATCCATGTCTATATAAAAGTTTTTGAGACGTTAACCTAATGGTGAATTACTTTACACAGAATTTAAAAAAAGAGAATAAATTAGGTTACCTATTGGGTAGGTAAATAATTACTTCGCTTGATAGTTTTTTTTTGTCAGAATGAAACAACAATTCATAACTTAGTAAGTTTTTATTAGGTTCCTTCCTATACAACAAGGATTTAATAATATCTACGATAACTACGATTCAATAAAGTCACTTCTACGTGATGTAGGTAACATGATTCTTTCTCTACAAAATCATAACTCAACGCAAAATTAAAATACGTTACGTCGTTACATTTGCGACTAACGCCGCTAATACAAAAATAGCCCCTAGCAACGACGAAACGGTAGCGGCGTCTGGCGGCCGTGTGCAAAAACAGCGAACGTAACGACTAACGAAAATAACGACCAACCAGCGCAGCGTCATAACGGGTAACGAAACCGGTCGGTGAAAATAGGTTTGCGAGGTGCTCGATTTCGCTGCGGCAAAACGAAGGCTCAGTCGGGCGGCGGCCGCGGAGCCTTTCGCACCGCTGTCCGCTGCTCCGACGCAAGATGGCGTGTATGTGCGCCTACAGTCTCATAGTTTAACTAAACCTCGCCAGATGGAGCAACTAGCGATAGGACTCCGACCTTCCACTTAGTTTACGCCCTTTTACAATAGATAGCGCTACGAAGAACTGAAAGACTGAAAAGTAAATGGTGAGTAGAGTTTACATCATGATATTACTTTAGTTTGCTCTTTTCCTTTGACAATTTTACTTCCATTTGATCTAATCTATCCCTTCACAGTGTTAAATATAACAATTCTAAATTCAATAACCTAGAGTTATGTATACTTACATATAGGTAGTTTCCTTTACGTTATGTAATTTAAGTTAGTACATAATTGTACACTTATCATAAAATTAGCAGTCTTCTGTTTTAAAATAAAAAATACTCTGATGATTTTTTTTTATAAGATGAAAGGAGTAGGTACCTGGAACCTTAAGAATATGTATCTAATATCCCTACTCTAGTTAGAGATTTAATATCGATACGCAAAAAAGTTATTTTAAGGAGTTTAGGATACATAGGTGGATACTATAGATAGGTACTATACTCACTACTTAGGTATTACGGATTTTTGAAGTAGGTACGCAACTTTGTCTTACGTCCCAATTGCATACAGACCTTGTAATTGCATGGATATTAGCAAAAAAAACTGTTTGCCATAAAAACCTTCACATAAATTCTATACTTACCTATTGGTTTATTATTTTACTTAATAAATGCTAAGTAATAAGTTCAAAACAAAATGCTTCTAGGAACACCTTGTTAACGTTTTATTACCTACTATTCTGACATATGTACTCTTCCAAGAACAAAATAAATCTGTACCTAATTTTCCTTGAAAACTTTAGTCACCTGTTTTCTAAAAGTGGCCAGATTCTCACTATTCCGGAAAGTTTTCAGCCTGACACATTGATATTATAGTATGAAGCCCGTTGAAGGCCAACTAGATGCGTTCCATATTCAAAAAAACAGGGTAAGTGCGAGTCGAACTCGCGAACTGTGGGTTCCGTACAAATTTACCTATGAAAACAGTTCGATTCCCGAGTTCAGTTTCGAAATTTTTTCCGAATCGTGTGACGTAACTACAAATTTACAGGATTCGGATTTTTTCCTATACTTGTACTATGAGACCTTGCTTCATGCCAAATTTAAAAAAAAAAAAAAACAAAAAACAGGATTCTAGGTCAACAAGAAGTACCCTAAGAATTTTGATTCACTTTAGAGTATCGAAATACACTTTTTTTGCGACATAAACGGCCGTATATTTTTTTTTTATCAACTCATAAATTTGATTTATTGACAGCTTCAAGGGACCGCAGACCTGAGTACATGGTTTTAATTTCAAGTCACATTCACGCGTTCCCGAGATAAAGGTTCTTGACAGACAGCCAGACAACAAAGTGATCCTATAAGGGTTCCGTTTTTCCTTTTGAGGTACGGACCCCTAAAAACAAGTGCGATTGAGACTCGCTCACGAAGGGTTCCGTACCGTAAATATTTATTTTATTCCGTTTTTTAGTTTTTGTTGTTATAGCAGCAACAGAAATATATAATCTGATTTCAACTGTCTAACTATCACGGTTCATGAGATACAGCCTGGTGACAGACAGACGGACGGAACCCTAAAAAACGGAGCAGAAAATGATAATAAAAAATACTTTAAATTTTCCTGCTTGATCAAACTTTCGGGCAGTTACCTAATGAATCTAATTATATCATCATGGAAAAGAGAAACGATATACGAAACGACCTATGGAATATTTTCTGGTAAATCCAATAACGTTTGCCTCTTTCAGCGCTACTTTTGTTTTCAGTTTAATATATTTTCGGCTCCGACAGAGTAAACATTTGTATGGTAGTTTAGAGTATTTCGAGAATCTGTTGAGTAAGATGTTTACGCTGGTGATGCTATACATACTTACACGGAACAATTACGCTGATACTTGGTTTTTTTCGCGGCTTCGCTCCAGTGGCATAATGAACAGCAACGTGTTTTTTTCAGTTAGTATAAGTACAGTGTTGTTTTCTACTACATAACTACTAAAACAGCATATTTGTAATCAGACCAAGCTCGCCTGACATTATAACACGACATGGTAAGCCCTCAGTGCTTTCAGACGTTACCTTTTACGTACTGTGAGGATTGTAGCTCTGGCTTGTGGTCAGGGGCGCCGGCTTTTAGAAAACCTCATGGGTGCTATGGTCATTTAATGGACTCCAAAAAGTGGCGAAGTGTAAGAAAATGCACACAAATAAATAAATGTCCTACTTACATACTGCGTAGTTAATTACATAATTTTGTTTGATAAAAATTTTAAACGAAACCATTATACCTACTTATGTTTAAAAATGAAACTAGTTTTCAGTATCAAGAAATATTATAATTTATACGTAACCTAAATGGCGATTACTGATCTGTTTCTTTCCATTTCTCAAAATAGCCATTTCTCAGGGGTGTTCGGCACCCACTGTTTATTTCTCATGGGTGCTCGAGCCCCCGAGCACCCACGACGTCGGCACCCCGGCTTGTGGTATAGTTTCCTGGGATCTGGTATGGTATTTATAAAGATAAACTCGGGGCACTCCTTTTTCATAATCTATCCAAACCAGAAACATTCTAACTTTAAACATTACAAGCCATAAACATTATTAGCCCATAGTACTGCGTTTAGGGGCGTAAAATTTTGCACAAGGTTTCCTTTTATGATCTAGGCGAGCACTAAGAGAGGATTTTCCAAAATTCCTTCCTAATAGGATGAAATGGGGATCCATTATTTGTATGGAGAAAACTACTATCACGCGGGCGAAGCCGCTGGCAGAAGCTAGTATACAAAACAAATAAACCTCATTAGTTTAGATAATCACAACAGCTTTACATAACTAAAGCTGGCTTAAATTTTGGTTTTAAAGCATGTTCTATATCAGTCATCTTGAAAAAGCAATTTTTAGAACCTACCTGCGTGTTAGTTTTAAATTCTGGCTGACTATAAGTATAGTGAGCACCGAATTGGATAGCAAGTAGTATTTACCATCTTTGTACTATCTACGAATACTTACTGACTGTTATGTAATCGAATTCGTTTAGATTTGGTATCATGCTTACGATATTGGCAATCGAATACTAGTACCTATGGACAGAGTGCTATAGACTCGACAAATCATTTCGGGTTAATGCTTGTTAGGTAACCTGTAGTAGCTAATCTCTTTGGTAAGTTTATACAATCATTTATTTATTAAACAAATATACAAGATATAGAACACTCCTTTAACTCCTGAAATACGGGCTTGCAGCCTAGTTTAGGCACCAGTCTTCCACAATAATAAAACACTTGTGAATCTGATGTATTCTAAAATATTGTGGTGAGAAAAATAAATATTTATTATTATTATTAATTATAGGACGCCACAGCATGCTTTTGAGTGTAAACTGTAACATTTTACCTTATAAAACTAAAATTTGAACTAAGTATACCAAATAAAGTCTATCACATGCTGGCGTGTGGTTCTGCTGGAGTTGGGGATTCTTACACGCACATACTACCTAGAGCCTTAAATTTAAAAGAGTCAAGTATAATACAGATACCTGGGTACCTAGTTTACATTTTAGTTTCGATTAATACAAACTATAATGACAACAGTATAATTTATTTTTTTAAAGTAACCAAATCACTTTTAGATTGATATTTAAATTAGAAAATCATTACCATTAGGTATTGAATAACTGCTAACCAACAATAGGTGGTAAACATCTTCGACATGCGATTTACACACTAAGCACATAAATAATGTAGGAGATTAAATAACTCAGTAGATACTTACTCATGTTGTGAAAGTTATTTACAGAAAGGATAAATAAAACAACGTTTTTTGCACATTGACAAACTCCTTGATTTCTTCTTTCTGTTAAAAAAGTACTAAAGCTCTGGCCGGTTTTTGTTTTAAAAATAATAAAACTAAAATGAAGAACCAGAAAGAAAAAATACTTCTGGTGTGGGACGCAACCTGTGTCGACACCCTTGCGCCATCCCATGTTCCAAGTACGGCGGCCTGTGCTGGCGCTGCCAGTTTGGAAGAATTGTGTAATTTAGCCAGTGTCAAGTTTAGAAAGTATTTATTTTACGATACTTACAGAAAATAGTCACTTTGTTTTTGTAATAAGGCAGCAAAGGTATCGTCAGTCAGCCTTCTCGGCAAGCTTCACTGGAGTAGGTAATACTATGCTCCATTTTACCGTGATCGCTACTGTTTCGATAGTTCCACATATTCCCCAATAGTGTGGACACGGGAGGTACAAAATGTTACTAATTTTACAGCACAATACCCACTAGGAATCAATTTGCGAATAACTAAAACAGACACTGAACTTCTCTCGAAAAAATTTTAAGCTAAATAACTAATATTAAAAATAATATCAATACCTACTTAAAATTGTTAAAAAAAATATTTACAGAATACTTACAAAAACTGGTGGTCTAAACTCTTCGATTCCTTCTTTATGTTCCTCTATATATTTGCAAAGCACTGACTGGTGGGCTGTTTCAAAAGAAATAAAAGCTTTGCGTATTCTTACAAAGGAAAACCTATTTCTTTTTGGATTTTGTGTCATCCACATTGAAATGTTATAACACCTAGAATTTTCTGTAAACTTTATATGTTCCGAAAATAAAAATATTGGATCATCATTGCAGAAATTAACTGCTGAAATGACATTGTCTATGCACCAGCGTGCGATGCCAGAACTTAAAAAAAAATCAAATGCATTATTTTATTTTGAAATTTGACACAAATAACGGTCAGAGAGTCATCTCTGTACATCTTGTGATGCTATGTTGTGCAACAAAGAAATCAGTTCCAGTTTCACGCGAGAGTTAATGCATCTTACGCACTCTACCTGGCGGCTACAATGAAATCACCCTGTGTAGGTAACTTATTGTTGGCTCGGTTTCCATCGCAAATAGTTTAGCTGTTCGTCTAATGGTTAAGTCAAATTTTGGATATGACTCATTGGGCAGGCATCCAGGTGCGTCATCCGGGGCCTGTCAACGAACCCGTCTGGTCCAGATGAACCAGAGAACTTTCCATGACGGTTTCCTGAAAGAAATCTATACATTTCTAATATTATGTTATGATTACAACATCGGAAAATTCCGGGTGAATTGAGAACCATTTCATTTTATTGCGCGGTCTACTTTGACTGAAATAGACTGCTCGACCAAAACGGGAGAATAACAACTTCGATAACATACTTAATCCTGATTTGTAGGCGGCAGCCAGTGAATTGAACATTCCCATGCAACAGATGTATTATGAAACGATATTTGTGAAGATAGCTAGTTGTACAATTCTTGTGGATGGGCAGAGGAAATTAGATGAGTGTGGGAACTATAATGAGGAGTGGTGGATCAGAGTCAGTACATAGATACTGAAAGTTGGTACAAACACTCTCTGAAGTTAAAACTATATGAGTCGGTATTCTTACCAGATTACGCGATGTGTTCTATAATCTGGATTTTCCGAGAAACGATCGGACTCCAGCGGCGGGCAGCCGCCCGCGCATTCTGTCGACCGAAATAGCGTGGTCGGCAGGCACGCCACACGACTCACGACGAGCGGCTACGCTGCCATCAGCTTACAGACGATACAGGAAACCAACTTTTATTTTCTTTTCCTACTCCAATTCTAACACAGGATTCTGAAAGTCGGTTAATGCTCTCCCCTATTATGTTACCACATTCCCGCAAAATTAAACAAAGGCAATTTTCGCTTCACCAAATTAATTAATACCGTAAATAACATTAAAAACTTATCCCTAATGAACATTAAAATAAACTTGGAATCTACGTTTCAATCTTATGTTGCAATAGTCAGGAAATGTTTGTTGCTGAACATTCTATTCTAGTCGATGAGTAGACCAAAATAACTGTATTATTAGTTGTAAATTTCACTAGTGGTGCATAGCAACGTCGGCACACAAAGGGAATTATTGAGGTGGGCTTCTGTTAGCTTATTACATGAATTTATGTGTTTACAAACAGATAAATTAGAGCATTAGGGAGTCACCGCTGTTCCGCAATCACATTATAAGTCTAAATTAATTGAAAAAGTCAATAGTTTTGTCAATTCAGATAAGTATTGACACGTGCAAAATGTACGTATACAAATCTGTTTTTCTTGAAAATTGCTTTTCACAAACTATTTAATTGACCTTTAGTTTTGCTCGTAGTTTTATTTTTTAAATAAATTGTCAGTTTCACCTTGAAGTATTAGAAAAGATGACGACACGGAAAACATAAGACATGTTATCATAAAATGTGAAGTATATAAATAAAAAGCAATTTTAAAGCTTGTGCGACAAATTCACGTGCCGAGTACATACGATAGTCTTATACTAAGTAGTGAGAAGTGCAGTTTTTTTTAGTTTTAATGAATTGGATGTTTGATCTTGAAAAAGTGTATGCTGTTATGTAATGGCTTTTCGTTTGTAACACACTGCATCTGCCAAGTAGGTTATTATTACAGTTCGTTGAAAGAACATTATGCGTCTGCGCATAATAATTTACAGACTCAACATTGAAAAAGAAAGTTGGCAATAACATTAGTAAATATTTTTATACTTTAACATAGGTCGCTTATACTATATTAGCTTTAAGCGATTGTGGTTAATAATTTACGTACTTTGTGGTTGATAGGTACTAAGTACATTAGTTTGAGTTTGATATTTATCCGTGACTCTGAAATTATCTACAAATTCAATAAACTAGTCAAATAGCATTACCTTTCTCCATATATTAGTTTTTTAGTTAATTCATTTATTTAGCTATATTATATACTAGCTTCTGCAAGTGGCTTTGCCCGCTTTTAAAAATAAAAATATAATTTTTTCCTCTTTATATTGTTAGTATACATAGATAAATAACAGAATAAACATTTGTTTACTGTAAATTTATCTATAGTCGATTCTACATACGTTTGAAAAATTTCCTTTTCTATACATATACACACACTGTCTATATCTCTCAAGTCTCACCCAACTCTCTTGCCGCAGGTATAACTACTGGAAGGAATTCTTTTGAAATAAGCAGTACCTTTATGCTCTTCTATCTGCATTTGATCTTTTAATTGTTTTGTGTGTACATAAATAAATAAGAATAATATAACGGGACAAGCAGTTTACAAATCCTTTGATGTTAATGTCCCATGAGCACATAAAATAAAAAATTTAAAGATCTTAATTAATTCATATGACCAAACATTCCTTTTTTGTAGTACTATAATCACCAAGCCAATATTTTCTTATACACGTGTAGGTAAATAACAATAGACCGCCAGTTGTTATGGGGAGGGAATGGAAAAATTTGTCAGACACTTGCCAAATTACCAATAGTCTCCAAGCACGTGTTTCGTACATGTGCCTGTCCGGTCCATGAACTCTATGATCGTTTCCAACAACTACCATCAACGTCCACTTTGGAACTACTGCATTCCATCTTGCAATATTCTCTAACTTGCTGACGTAACCAAGTAGCTTTCTTTGAAGTTATTTACAAACCGCGCCACCAATCTGTCTGCGAATGCTTTTAAATATAGTACACGATAACAACTGATGGCTTAGCTATGTAAATTTAGTATCGCAGTTAGCGAATCTTTATAAATAGTTGTACCTAGGACACAAAATAACCCTCGGCATAGAAACTAATGATGAGGTAAGAAACATCAAAACATTGCGTGTAACAGAAAAATAAACAAAATAAATTCTGAATGAAAGTGAAACTTACTTACTTGACAATGTAATTAATTTGTTGTTTACTGTTTTACACAATTTACTGTCGAAGCATTTGTTTTCAGACATTCCATTGTTGTAACTGCGTTTATAAATGTTTCCTATAAACTGTAAATATTGTAGGCTTTCAGAAAAATATGCCAATTTGACTTATCAAAACAATTAAAACTTCCATTAGCATGGAATGTGTGGGTATACATAAGCACAACGTAAACTAGTGTCTTAAACGCGATCTCTCGCGCACAATCAGACTGATTGTTAAGATTGTGTTTCAGTAGAAGTAACGTCTAAAACTGTTCGTACCTATGAAATTTTGCTCGTGCGTAGGAGTGGCTGCCCACGGCGCACGGCGCACGGCAGCAGCATGAGTAATGCTAGCCGACGATGACTTCTGTTTCATGAGTAACACTCGCGTGGTGCTTGCTGCTACCATTTTATTTTAGCGTCGCCCACTCGCTTTATGGAGAGCCACCACACCTGATCTGAGCTACCGCTGATTGACTCATAAACACCTGAGTGTTACACAATCCCGAAGCCATAACATTCCTCCTTACAAAAACTTTACTCCCCTTACACAAAATAGTGTTGAACAATAACATTACTCGTCGATGAAACGATATCGAAAATTGTATCAGAAAACGTTTGAGGTGATGATCCAAAAGAAAATACTATTCTTTCGCAGAAACCACATAATAGATTACTTTTCCCGTAATTTTCCCGGGGGCTTCAAAGGTTAATTAGCGAAAATTATGCGTTTGTCTTTTCATCCAATCCAGGTATTTGCAAGGCAATTAAGATCTGTCATTGTAAATATTATCAGGTAATTACCTTTGACAGGTGTTTAACTCACTCGATAAACCATGACGAGTCACAAAGGGGGTGCGATCTTGATACGGACAGGTTTGAAAATGTGCCAACGTAAGATTTTCATGTAACACATTTTTCGGGGACCATTTCACGGCCATAAAATTTATGTCGCCCGTGATAAAATTCGCTACAAAAATAGCGATGTTCTCAGACTCACGTTTGAAATATTAGATAACTCGTTACCTGCGTCAAGAGGACGGATGATACGGTCTAAAATAAAAAGCAGAAATTTCTAGCGAAGACAAACAAAAATATGACAAAAAATAGGATTCAGTCATAGAAATAACAAATATGTACATGTGAGAAGTATAGTGTTATCTAGAGGTCTTTAACGTCATAAACTGGAATCACGCAACATATGGTAGCATGCAATGCCCTGACCCCCACCGTCATATATGGGTAGGACCATGAACGAATCATTGTCAAGCTCCTTATTAGGAACTCGGAAGGTACTGACTAGGACCTACCTTTTTACATATAGTATCTACTCATTCTGAGAAAATATCAAGCAAGATACTCTGTTGATTTCGGACGAAAAGGCTAAAACAGTAATTCTATGCGTATAAAACAAAGACGCTTTCCCCGTTTAACTGTTTGTTCGCTAAATCCTCTTAAATTAATAACATATTTTGATGCGGTTTCATTAATAGAAAGTTATAAATGAGGAACGTTTGTGTGTATAATTTGCATTTATGCGAAACCGTTGCAGGTCAATAGTATTGAATAAATGCCTTCATACATACCTAGAATCTGCCAGTTTCCTTGTAAAGTTTTCCTTCATAAAAAGCAAAACTGTCGACTGACGCTTTGTTTCTGGATCGTATTGATAAATCCAGGATTCGTCACCTGTCACATTGTCATAAACGCGCCGAGACGAGCATGCTTCAAATTTTTGAATCATATCACAGCACCACTCCACACGGGCTTCTGAGCTTCGGTGAGGTTGTGCGGCCCCCAGCGGTAAACTATCCTCCTCACGCGAAGGTGCTCATGTAGAATCTTGTAAACGTTTCCCGAACCAACCTGCAGTGTACGCTGAATCTCTTCGTATGTAATTCGCCTGTTTTCTTGAATTAAATTTCTTGCTGCCAGCACACTTTCGTGACAGCCGTCGTAGGACGACCACTCCTTTAAATTGTTCATTCCCCAAAGTAAGGCGACCGCGTTTGAACTCGCTATACGATAGATGGGTAGTTGCTTTTGAAGGTCCTTCTTCCATAAAAGCAATTAGAAGTCGATCAAATGAATCATCAGATTTTAGGTCACATTTAAAATCGTAGAAAATTATCGCACGAAAATGTTCTCCATGCAGATCCATTTTTAAATTAGACACGGTAATTTGTTTTGACTCTCTTGGAAAAAATGTGGAGGAAAATTCAAAATTCAAACAATGTTATTTTTACTTTTAAATAAACAAAGTTTTCAAAATAATTACAAGTGGCCAGTGCCTTATATATAAAAACTATTTTTCGCAAAACTATCTGAGTGGTCTGGTATGCTGCGGAAACTCTTCTCTTAAATAGGTAGGTACTCGGAAAAGATTTTCGTCCGTTTAGATTTTTCATCTAAACAGCATTTCCGTCAGCACCTATATTTCCGCCATAATTAACTGTACCTACCGGGCTACCTAACCTACGGTACCTAAATATTCTGTTCTAATTTTCAAGGTTGAAATTGATTGATGTAGGTGTGTATTTATCGGTACGATGATCAAATTATTACTACTAAATCATCCCGTGTTTTAATATCCATCAGTTCATGCCAACTTAACTTGCAACAGCTTACTAGATTTTTGAGCGAGTTTACATTCGTATTTGTATAAGTAGTTATAGAAGGTTAAAATTCTATGTCATCATCATCACCATTTCAGCCGAAAGTACTGCTGGACATAGGATGCTCCATGCATAACTATATATTCTATCACTGTTCACACAAATGATGTTTACCAAAACATCAGGTAAATGAAAGGTTTGTTTATGTTTATGTCCAAATATTAATCTTGATGCGATTCCAAATAAGTACGTCAATGATATCGCTTACCACAATGGTCAATAGATATCCCCAATGATATCATAATCTATAAACAATACAATTATTCAGTAACACGTGAGGATTAAATCATTGTACAGGAGTTTAATTTAGCGCAAAGTTATTTTTATGAAAAAATATTAATAGACAGGCAGGTGCGAGTGCAAGTTGGCAAGAGCAGTATTATGCCACAATGTGACACGGTACTGGACTAATTGTAAACATAATAAACAGTAGGTATATTTGTTGTTATTTCTGTCGCTATGAGCTCGGTGTGCCTCTTTGCACACAGTTCGAGTCTCTGCTCGATGTTCGTCCATCTGTTTACACTTCAATATTAGCACTTAGTTCGTTCGCGCGGCCCTTGCTCATTGCCGATGATGTTATGGACAGATGTTTGCTTGCCAAATTCATGATTCACTTATATATTTATGTCCAATGATGCCCGATTCGGAATGTTTCTAACGAGTTCATATATCATTGACATAGTAGATATTTCCGTCTGATTCTTTATTATTTTAGACAGCTGTAATCAAGCGTAATATGCACTCATTTATCATGGAAACTTAGGTACGACATCTCCGATTCGGATATAATATAGCAATAGAAAATTTGAAACCAATCCTGAAGTTGGAGTAACACGAGTAGTTTCCTCCTGTATATATAAAATTGCGGTCAGTCGAGTATTACTTCATAAAAATGCAGATTTTCAGTCGTGTCTGTTTTACTCTGAAAGTCAATCCGAAAATAGAAGCTGACGTTGACCGAGCTACATTGTTATCATAATACATCTTGATGGGCACTGCATCGGTTGCCCTGGTCGCAAGCCACTTATCCATACAATACCTGTCTTTGGTTTATGCGATGTGCATTCAGTTTTCTTTATTGTTAGGGTAAAAAAACCTGAAACAAATGATATAGTTACCAAATTTATTTCGTTAATACAAGTCACTCTACCATAAATATCACCTACTGGTATAATATAGGGGCATAATCACAATCTACATAATTTAGGTAGACTGTCATAATTGTATAAATATAATCACAGTCCTTATACCGTTTCTTTGGTATTCCGTCAAGTTGGCAGGGTGCTGGAAGCGGCTTCTGGTAAACTGGATCGTGTGTAGCGCCCATATAAATCTACTGCACTGCATTCATGTAAAAACAGCCGAGGTTATTACAGTAGGTATGCATTGGGTTATTCAGTTAGGCAACCAGCCGGCAGGTTGGCACCCTGTCATAACTTGCTGCCATTAATCAACTCTTAACTCAACACATAAACTTATGCCAAACGTTATTTTAACTAGTGTTCGGTCACTAATTCAATCTCTCCTGCGTTTACCTCACCAGAGAGAAATGTTAATAAGGAAGCATTTTTATTAGATAGGTACCTACCTCGGAACATTAACCCGACTACTTCTGATAAGTATAACCGTGAGTATAACAATATAATTCAATAGGTAATAAAGATTACTTCTAATTTAGCTAATACACTGACTTTATCAATCATTGCGGAATCTGAAAGCCCCGACAGGAAATATAGTTATTTATACAATTTATCTAACATTAATTTTATATTAGGTATCTATATCAAAGTCTATAGGAGTCGTGGGCGAGTTAAGTTCATAAAATACACTTTATGTCTTAATTATACATAATTTATTATAAAATAACATGAAACTGAGCATCGTAATTGGCAAATGATTTATCAGTAGCCGATAAACCTCTGTTATTTACTCCAGAATCTATGTTCATCGTGTATGTTTTATCCTACGTCTGAAAACTGAAAATCTGTTGATGTGGCATGTACATAAATTACCGCATATCTATAACCTAATAAATTTAAAGCAAATACATGCATCGTAAACCGATAGAATTTATACGAAGGTCGCATTCAGAATTACCATTTTTCAAATGGTCAGATTGATTTGGCGGGAATAGGGCTATCACTATTTATGGACTTATTGTTCTTTACAGTGGCAGGAAGTGAAGAGCAGGATAAAGTTACTTACCTATGTAATATTTAGTTAGACGTTGAATTAAAGAGACAAAAATAATCCGTAAACCCACACGCCTACGTCTCCCACTAGAGAAAGACTGATTTCTGCGGTGCTGCAACTTGTTATCATCATGAAATAATAAGTCTATATATAAGTTGTGCACTATAAGTACACGTGTTTCGAAGTGATTGTTTCAACAAAATCAATGCTGTTGGGCTGTTGCCCTTTGATGCATTGTCACCATGTATGACTAACGAGCATACAATTAGGTACTTACACAACTCTACGTGTGAGAGACTTTCACTGACGATGATGAAAGAACTATATGAGTGATTAATTACTGATTCCTTTATTTACGGAACACGGGCGTCTGAAATATGACTAGAATCATATTCCACCGAATAAGGTTTGCCAAGATCTATTTATTTTACAATGAGTAATATTAGAAATATACGAAAACATGTTTTCTTTCTAAGTCACCGAACAAAACGTGCTTTCTAAAAAGATCTATGATGACTGTTTGATGTTTCGTAAAAAGTGGCCAAGGATTTGATAAATTGGCTTGCGAAATTGTTATCCGAAACAGTTACCACGGCTCAGGAACACAAAAGGATAACTGAAGGAACACTGGTGGGTTTTATCAGTATTTACTGACTGGAGCGAAGGAAATTTTTTGATAATTTCCGACAAGAAAATAAAAACAGGTTCTGATAAATCAGGACTCTACAATGACATCAATAGAAGTGAAGTGATTATGTTATAATACTAGCTTTGCCAGCGGCCCGCGTGAAAGAGTTTTCTATACCTATACAATCTTTGACCCCCGTTTCATCCTCTTAAGGGGTGAATTTTAGAAAATTCTCTCTTATTCGCCTACGTCATAAAAGGAAACATTGTGTGTAATTGCGCACTCCTTGTCCCAGTAGTTTCGGCTGTGCTTTGATATGTCAGTCAGTCACTTTCATTTTTCACTCCTTAGATGACCAGATTACGACGACACAAAACCGTACTCAATAAAGTTACTAACGAACGAGCCATTGAAATGTTCATCCTAACTGTGGAAAATTATGGTTATAAATATGTGTAAAGTACAAATTATGGTTCTAAGGAAATCCAAATTATAAGGTAACTTTTACCCACGGCTTCGCCCTCGTAAATAAAATATAGCCTATGTCACTCAGAAATAAAGCAGCTTTCTATCGGTGAAAAAATGTTAGGACCAGTACTTTCAGAGATTAGGATGTGGTAATCTCTGAAAGTACTGGTCCGGTTACAAACAAAAAAAAACAAACTTTACGTATTTATAATATTAGTATAGAAGTATAGATTATGCAGATATTTCTAGGTGTTACCTTAAGGTAGCTCGCGGCCGTCCGATGAGGGCTAGGGGTCTTACTACTTGTTAAAATATCAAGCATGCGAGCGAGAATGACGAGTGGAGCTATACACCTTATATGGCTCCATCCGTTGAGTTTAGCTCGTGAACTGGATCGTCGTCGTTAAGAGCACGTGGTAGGGCCTCAGGTGTGGGTCGACGGCGTTCCACGCGCTACTCAAAAATCCACCAATGCTTGACAGGGCGAAATTGTTCGAAAGAGTTAGGTACCGCGGCCCTGGAACGCAAAGGGTAACTGAAGGAACACGAGTGGATTGTAGTAAGGTAAAGTCTGACACTCCTTCCAGTTCAACCCTAAGCGAGTGAAGTTATTTGATGATTTACTTATTTATTTATTAATTCTTTATGCACACAAAAGTACAGAAGCGGACTTAATGCCATAAGGCATTTTCTACCAGTCAACCTTTGGGTGATGCAGAGACAACAGTTCGTAGGTGCAATATTAAGCATTAGGTACATATTGTTATTACTTAATACATCATATTTTATACAAACATATACTTACTTGAATACTATAAATACAATATACATAATAAATAATATGTAATCAAACTACAAAGAAGGAAAAAAAGAGAATACACGAATCTAGTAAAACAATTAGTTATTTCCCCCTAAAAAAAGGTACCTTACGGTAAAGAAACTAAATATAACGAAGAAATTATTTGTACATTTCTAGGCATAAAGGTACCTTATATAAAGTGTATTTTATTTGTTGTTAGGGTTCCGTACCTCAAAAAGAAAAAACGGAACCCTTTTGAATCACTTAGTTGTCTGTCTGTCTGTCTGTCAAGAACCTTTGTCGGGAACGCGTGGATGTAGCGAGTTGAAATTAAAACCATATACTCAGGTCTGTGGTCCCTTGAAGCTGTGAAAAACTTATACTTCTGGGTTAATGAAAAATATGATACGGACGTTTATGTCGCAAAAAACGTATTTTTCGACGAATGGGAATCAAAATTCACAGGGTTCTTCCTGTTGACCTAAAATTCTGAAATTTGGCACGAAGCAAGGTCTCATAGCACAAGTATAGGAATAAATCTGAAAACTGTAGATTTGTAGTTACGTCACAAAAGAAAATCGGAAAAATCTTCATTTAATTATGAAGATTTTTCCGATTTTTCGTGAATTGAACTGATTTTATAGGTAAGTTTGTACGGAACCCTCAGTGCGCGAGTCGGACTCGTACTTGCCCTTTCTTTTATATTCGTTAACGCTAGCTCATATAATATGCAGGTAGGTAGTTGGTTATGATCTGATATACTTAATAGATAGACCTATTATAAGCCCAATTGTCCAGCAGTGGTACCCTACCTGGTCCTGACCTACACTGTTTTCTGACGGATCTGACCAAGTTTAGTGAAGCAATCATTATAAATCGTAATCCTATAGTACCTAAACATAAAAAATAACATGAGTCAAGTGTCTAGAAATCATTAAGCCGAACTCAAAGGATAACTGATTAAGGAGTTCATTACAAGTCTATCAATGTTGATCAAATGTGCTGAGGAAGTTTAGGAAGAAGTTTGGAACCTGTGATTAAGAACGGAGGGTTGTGCGTGAAGCAGGCGAGGGTGGAGCGCAGGCGGCGGCAAGGGCGCCCCCCCCACTAGGGCCGTGTGCAACTCGCGCATAGACTACGGTCGCGCGCTGCCCTCGCGCATCATTCGAACATCGCGCACCGCAGTCTTGGCATCTACGCCCTGAACTGTATACGCGTCCGGGAGCTTCATCCCGCAGCGACTTCGACGAACAGGTCCTTATTCCAGTGAAAGTGACATTTAACCTATTCTTATTGCATAATACAACCTAACCGCGAGTGGAACATAGTAGACAGCTATATGTGAACTATTATTAGAGTTGCATCGGCACGCTCCAGCAACGTAACTTTACCTGAACGCCCCAAATTAGGAGCGCAAGCGCATTGGCCCACTCACCGCCCGCCCAGCCTTCCATATTCCACCACATTCTTTCATGCGAGCGCTCGTTGCACTAACGGGAGCTACCCGACATACGTGCTTGTTGAGCAATAAAGTGTCCGTTCAGATGAGATTGAAGTGGTGCAGGCGACTTGGATTTTGGCCAACGGCTGTTGCATTTAGAATACTATTTGACAACGTATCCAAATAATGTTAAAAACGTGTTATCTACATGTGTTACTACATAAATAGTGATAAGTGGATCTTAAATAACTAAAAAGGTTCATGGTGATTTTGAAAGTGAAATTGGGATTTCATCGCCACAGTTGTGAAGCCGTTTCAAGCCGCCTGCTCGCCGTCCCTATCGTGTTGGTTTATGTGACTATTGTTTGAATGTGATATTTTGTTTCAGGATAAGTTAAGCGAGCACAATGCCTTTCAAACCAGCAGATAACCCTAAGTGCCCAAAATGCGGCAAATCAGTATACGCAGCAGAGGAGAGAGTCGCCGGAGGACTCAAGTGGCACAAAATGTGCTTCAAATGCGGTAAGTTTATTAACATAAACAAAAGTAGAAGTTAATTTAACTGGATCCGGTTAGACTGGAAGCCGACCCCAACATAATTTGGAAAAGGCTACGCAGATTGGTTCAATTGTAATAATTAAAGGGATGGATGATCTTCTTGAGAAAGCTGAAGTCGTTGATACTTAACTTTTTACTTGTCACCCAGAAATATCCTATTTTGTTACCTGTATTTGTTACACAAACAATAAGATATGTTAATTAAATAGTGATAGCTCAATTAGGTACCTTAGCACTTGGCAAATAATCAGGTCAACTGTTAAAATGATTTCAATTTGATATCTAACTTTTAAAAACTTTTCATCCCAAAAGAGGGAAAAGCAATACTGTTATGAATGTTCTACTACATAGGTAACAAAGAAAATATGACGAATAGAATTAATTCAAAACAAAACTTTCATGATTTTCCAATAGATAGGTACCCAGTACCTACCTATTTGTTTACCTGGATCGTTATTGTTGATTCACGTGTGGCATTTACGTTCATAATATAGTCTGATTTAAAAGTACAATACCAATGAATAGGCGTAGGGCAGTGGTTCTAGCACAATAGGGCTTCAACAACAACGCCTGCGAAACATGTTTGTAACATCAGTATATAATTATACTAATGTACTACAGATACTGAGAGCACCTACCTGATCTCAATCAGTTTCTCTCTTTATTTTAAAAGCCTATGTAATTCAAGTGCGACATAGACTTCATGTTTAATGTTTATGTTATCCAGGCCTGTGCCAGAAGTTGCTGGACTCCACCAACTGCACAGAACACGAAGGTGAACTGTACTGCAAAATGTGCCACGCACGTAAATTCGGACCAAAAGGCTACGGCTTCGGTGGTGGTGCTGGCTGCCTGTCCATGGATTCTGGCGATCACCTGAAGGCTGAGAATGCGTAAGTACCTTCCCTGTCAGCTCTCCCGCCGCCCGCGCCAATGAGGGCCTTTCCTTATCTAAGGCCGCACTGACGGCCGGCCTCCGGGCCCGTGCGTAACCACATTAACCGCGTGTACATATACTCATACTATACAGTAGAAGCGCGCGCTGGCTGTACATTACGCGCCGCCTGACACGTGCATGACCAGTCTCCGTTTATGTCGCAACAGGAATTGAGCGAGCAGCCGTCCAGCACCTAGCGGGTCGCCGACACACATCTCGGCCCTCCAGCGACGCCTCGCGAACGCACGCCTTACTGTACTTTAAATTACTCTAGTTAGGATTATTTATTCGCTATCGCTTAATTTAATTTGTTCATCGGTATTATTTATTATTTATAAAAACACAAATAAATAAAAAACAGTCGACTACCAACCCTGAGTTAGTAATGTTTACGAGAGCGCGGTCGAGGCGCGCGCGCGCCCGCGGTGCGCAGTCGGGCGCGCGCCGGCTCGAGCGCGCTCCTGCCCCATCGATCCCATCCTCCCCAACGGGGTGTGCCCCAACACGAAGGAGCCACGGTGAGAAACCAATATGTAGCCTTGGCTTAGCAACGCTCCAGACGCACCTAGATAGCATGCACCAAAACGATCTTATGTTGACTAACTTTCCTCGCTACTCACACTCTGTCTAACCCTCAGCTACCGCTTCCGTCTTAGCTTTAACTGATAGTCAATACATGTGATGGGATAAGGAAAGCGCCCTCTATGTCGATATATTGTGTAGTGCTATAGCGAGGCCGATGCGGAGCGGGCGGCCGGGAGCCCTTACCTTCTCCCATTACGGCGGAGGTGCGCCGCCGGCATCTACAGCTTAGCCGCAAGCCGTTTGGCCGATACTAGAATGTAGAGGCACGGAGTCATCCGGCGCCTGAGAGGCTTTTAACTACTCTTCTGTCACCTGTTGCTTGCTCTGGTCATTGTTGAACATTTATTGATTTGCCGCATGTATACAGGGGCGTAAGGACTAACGGAGCTTGTCTGGAATCACGTGTTATCGCCAAGGCGCCGCCTGGACAAGGATGCCCACGTTGCGGCGGCTGCGTATATGCCGCCGAGCAGATGTTAGCTAGAGGACGGGTAAGATTCTATAGATCTTCATTTATAAACAAAATGTCATTTTCAATTAGGTAAATTCAAATTCCATAACCCATATTTTTCATAAAACATAAGCTTCCGCTGCTTTTAGATGCTTAAACAAAGAAAAAAAAAACGTATCCTGTCATTTTGATCGACATCTAATAAGTTTTATGCGCTATTTACGCAAATATAAACACTAACTAAAATGTTGTGCCGTAGGGCTATCACAGGCGATGCTTCAAATGCTTAAATTGCAACAGGACCCTTGATTCAATGATGCATTGTGATGGGCCAGATGGTGACATTTACTGTAGAGGTATCTGAACGATTAATTATGTACCACGTGTCAATTAAATGTTCCACCCATAAATATGTTGTATGTCCCATAACATCATGTATCATTGTAATAACGTGAGTGATCCTTTATGCTAGTACGCTCCCTGCATGCCCTGACGTGTCCTCACTATTCACTGTATGTCCAGGGGTGGCACAAGGAGTGCTTCAAATGCGGAGAGTGCTTAAAACGTCTGGACTCCACAAACTGTTGCGAGGGCCCAGACAAAGACATTTACTGCAAAGGTTTGTTGTTCTCCTTTTTTCCTATCTATAATTAAATCCTAATTATTCATAAAAAAAAATCATAAACAACTTTTTACCAAGACCCTACATATTTTAATAATGTTGTGATTGATTACAAACTCTATTAACTGTGATGCATGTTCATACTCCTTTTTGTTTTCGTGGTTTTAATTAAATGTTTTTCTCTGTAGTATGTTATGGGAAGAAGTTTGGTCCTAAGGGATATGGTTATGGAGGAGGAGCTGGTGTCTTGCAGAGTGACCCTTGCGCCAATGGGTAAGAACCGCTTGAGGATCAGCCGTGTGACTTATCTGGCGAGGGCACAGCTTTTGACACAATGTACCTATTGTTATATATTCAATCACAAAATTTTCTAACGTGGATCGCTGTGTGCTCTACCAGATGCAATAATAACGCTTTGCTTTTGCTGTAGGATGCTACGCACAAAGATTTGGTCCAAGAGGTGTAGGACATGGGGGAATGTCAAGCCTGGGTCTCATGTGTGATATTAAGGACTTGGAATGGCAAAGGTATAATACATATTAAAATTTCGCCAAGACCCTAATGGATCCCGAAGTACAGTCTATAGGACTGTAAACTCCCAAGTTTTCATGAGTAACCAAATCATTTAACATGCCAATTTGCTTATAAGCTGCTTTAGCAAATTTTACTGTTATCCTGTGTGTTCAAGAAACCATACTTTAATATTCGTTGCTTAACACCACATGTTTCTCTTTGCATAAGTTATTTTCGCCAGACGCTTCGGTAACATTACGTATACTTCTCAGGTTACATGACAGGTTTAGGTTATTTCCATCGCATAGTCACTTTCATAAAAACAGCTTATAATACAAACAAGAGATGGCAACGTGCCAATGTGAAAATAGAACGCGCTCTCCGCTCTCGATCGGACTTATTTTAATATCGGCGAGACTAGCCACACATTTTGAGCTTACAACATGTAGGTAATCTGTAGCAGATTCGCTGAACCACTAAAATGGGATCAGTTATCATCTAACTGTTCAACTCGATACCAATTTAATTAGACACTTACTCTCATAAACACAGATTGTACCTATAACGAGTCTTACTAGGCCTAGCCCAGGCAACGTCCCGACAAGTTTGACGAGATCTAGGTACAGCAATAGCCAGCCAACTAACTAACGTTTTATAATCTAAATACCTTTCAAAGTCGCATGCAACACACAATTACAAGTATATAGTTATGCTGTTATCAATGTGTACTGCCTGACTTAACTAGTGACTATTATATGAAGTTCAACAGGGTGTAACTAAAATGGGTGGTCATGTTTTGAATACTACTTCTTCAGTGCAAGAAAGCCCATGAGATTTAAATAGGTAACTAAGTAGGTGCTTACGATGCATATGAAGTGGCATTAGTATCAAGAAGATATTTTAGGTTCCTACACATTTCATTATCACAAATCACAATCACCGCATATGATTCCTCAGGTAGGTATGTTAAACAAAAAAATGTGTTGTGTTAATAAAATGGTAGCGTTATTCATGTAACATAGTCACTGGTAGACCTACAAAGAGTTATAGCTGCAAGCACTTCACACAGATTATTTTATTTACTTTACAGTGAGCAAGCACCAAAGACAACGGTAATCAATACCGCTTCTATTCAAGCGCCCCCCGGCAAAGGTTGTCCCAGATGTGGAGGTGTTGTATTTGCCGCTGAGATGGTTCTGGCTAAAGGTCGCGAATGGCATCGCAAGTGCTTCAAGTGCCGTGACTGTACCAAGACATTGGACTCGATAATCGCTTGCGACGGACCTGAGTCTGAGGTTTACTGCAAGACTTGCTACGGCAAGAAATGGGGCCCTCACGGCTACGGTTTTGCTTGCGGCTCCGGCTTCCTGCAGACAGATGGCTTATCGTAAGTTTGTCACAGTAGATAGCGTTTATATATATCTATAGTCAGATTTTAACGTTACAGCTAGACGTACATTAGACCGACGCACACGTGTAACACGCCAGATTTGTTCGTAGAACGACGTCGCGTGGCGTCTCGTGTCGTGGATCAAGTGTAGCTCTACAAGTCTAGTTTCCATTTTATTATGAAATGTATGGAGACCGACGCGCCTAGATCGGCGTGTGGCACGCGTGTGTGCAGTGTAGTTCTGCCTTAATTGCCGTTTAATGGAGTATTTAATAAGAGATTTCTCTACAGTATAGTTATGTTCATTTACAGCGAAGAAGAGATATCCGCCAATCGTCCTTATTACAACCCCGATACCACCTCCATCAAGGCACCCAAGGGCCAGGGCTGCCCGCGTTGCGGTGGCATGGTCTTTGCCGCTGAACAACAATTGGCTAAGGGCACGGTAAGTTTTAATACCCAACTGTTTATTTCCATTTATTCCTTTAATTGAACGCTGGAGCAATGTGTCGACATCTACCTGATTCTACCTTAGAAGATATTTAATCAACCTCCCCCACAGAATAAAAAGCTTAAGATTTTTTGATCATGACTCCCTACGTGAACTTTTCGAGTAATGGGCGATAACAGGGTCTCGTGCCTACGTCAATCGCCCAGTGGCAGACAGCTTAGTACAAAATTTGTCTGTATAACGCCGTTCTTAGCAATTGGTTACAGATTCTGATCTAAAACGGATCTGGGCTAGTCTAGGTCTGTCTGCCGCTTTCTTAGCCTGAGTACCTACACTCTCACCCATTTGTATGGCAGACAAGATAAGCTATATTTATCGTTATCACTTTTGCTTCCAGATGTGGCACAAGAAATGTTTCAACTGTGCGGAGTGCCACCGACCTCTGGATTCGATGCTGGCGTGCGACGGCCCTGACAAGGAGATCCATTGCCGCGCTTGCTACGCTAAGCTTTTCGGGCCCAAAGGATTCGGATTCGGCCACGCCCCCACCCTCGTCTCCTGCGACTCAGAGCCCGCCATAACATAGTAAGCACTTATAATAAAAAAACATATTTTAGAATAGGTATGCCTCATATAGAAAGTATGAGTCCAACTTCTTCTATTTTAGAAATATCGTAAATTTCATCAACCATCTCTCTAAAAATTAATGTTTGTTACACAAGTCAATTTTACTCATTGTTTGAATGACTGTCCAAAAACAGGTTTAATTTTAATGTATGACTGTAAATTTATTTAATTCATTAAACCTATTGTCAGTCTTTCTATTGTGTCTCTAATTACGGTACTCAAAAGGTTAAAGTAGACAGAAACTAAATGCAATTTAATTCTACAGCATGGAGCAGGTTCCTTTCACTGGCCAGAAAGCAGCCAAGGGCCATGGCTGCCCACGTTGTGGATTCCCCGTCTATGCAGCTGAACAAAGGAACTCCAAGAATGGCACATGGCACAAACGGTGCTTCTCATGTGCGGAATGCCATAAATCTCTTGTAAGTAGCTTTTATACTTATTCAGATATAAAGTAGGAAGGATAAATTAACAAAATGCAGTAATTTAATGAGAAATAAGTATATAATATAATGTTACAATTAAATCTTGTTCGTTTTTAAATAGTCACGCTCATCATCCTCTTCTTTTTCAAGATGTGTCTTTAAAAATTCTTCCACAGAATCTGTGTTCCACTTTTCTATAGCCACTGTGTCCTTAACTATTCCATCCTTATCCAATAGTTTGATGATCGGGTCTAGACCTCGAACGTATTTTATTTGAAGATTAGGGAACTTAGCCGGCCTGTCACTCTTCACAAATGCTTGAATTTGAGGATAGGCAGGGAACTTGCAGGTGCAAACTTCTAGTATTGCACGAGCATATTTCTTCTCCTTTGGAGCAGTTTCGTCTTGATGACAGCATTCCTTACAGTGAGACATAAGTTGATCTAAACCGAAATCTTTCAATTGATCACAAGATGAACATAACAGGTTAGCTTTGATGAACCCAAGAGAAGCGCAATCTTCGGTCGTGAACTCGGCATTGCTGTTATGTACAAAGACTGTAGCAAAGCACACGAGTAGCGTTGTTGAAAACATCTTCAATATCATTGTATCACTTAGAACTAGAACTATTTTACCGTACAAAATAGATTTACCGATCAACAATCCATAGATATCTTCAATACAAATTCATTTACTGACGTGTGATGAACTGATGACAGAAGAGCAACTTAAATGACATTAATGACATTTATGATGACATTGATTGTTTACAATTTCTGCAATGACTCATTCTTTCTAGTCCGAAAGAATGAATAAACAGTCAACAATGCCTAACATTGAATCAATCGCAAAACTGTGTGTACGGAACGCGCAATGTTATCTAATTTATGGTATCTTTGAATATCTGGCTTTTGAGATTTGAAAATTGTTACTTTGGTAGCCAGTGTTATGCATTTGTTATATTTTAACATAATCATAGTAACAAGCTTGAAATAAACCAAAGGGTTTGATGTATTCTTATCGGTTCATAAAACATGTTGAGAAAAAGTGGGGTTACCCTTTCATATTAAAATCGAATACATTATTTTACCCAACTCAAAATAAAAGGGAAGTTGTGTATTCGTTGAGTTTGGATAAATTATTTTTTCAGTACAATTTTCATTTATTTTGTTTCAGGATTCTACCAACTTAAACGACGGACCTAACGGAGAAATTTACTGCCGAAGTTGTTACGGCAGGAACTTTGGTCCTAAGGGCGTAGGATTCGGTATGGGCGCAGGCACATTGACCATGGCATAAAATAGACTATGAAGCTGGTCTTTATAGGAACCATTTAGTTATAATGGTAGCATGAAAGGAATCTAATCTACTGTAAAGTGCTACCTAGCTTGACAGACTATCATACCATGTATTAAACTGGCTTTAATAATGGTTGATACCTACTTTCAATGAGACTAATAAAATAAATGGTAATAGAACCTTTGAACACAAATATTTTGTTACGAAGGTATAAATTAAAGGTTACATTCCTTTCATATAATAATGTACAAATTGTGATGAATGTGTCTGGGCCCTTAGTTTACATATTCGTTATAAAATATTGTAGTAAATAAGGTAATAGACTTAATGTAGGTATTTAAGAGGTATAAATAATTTGTTAAACAGCAAAATGAAAAAAAAAAACTTAAAAAACCCAAAAAAAATAATGGCATTGTGATTACATGTACCTTATATTTATCACGTTGTGATATGAAGGTACGTGCAATACAAAAACTATCCTGTAAAACGCGGATAAGATTGCAAATAATTGTAATCGTTTCGACCGACCAGATCTTAATGTATAAGATCTGAAGTGTCTATACATATTTTTATACACCAAAGATTTTTGTACATAATTTTGTAATTTACTTAATGCACGTAAGCTGTGCAACAGTAAATTTAACCACCTACGTGTATTACGCTTTTGGAGCTTTTGCTATATATATATATCTAACGGAAACATATTATAATGATAATGTAAAGATTAAAGCAGCTTTTTGCATAATTATTATATTAAAAAAAAAATGTATGTTATAATTTTATTAAATATAAAAATATACAACATTTAGTGTTTTCTTTTCGTTTCCAAAATATTCAAAAGTTCAGTTCATATACAATAAAACGCATTATTAAAAAAAAAATATTTATTGAAATTTCTGGGAACAAACCCATTATTTTAAGGAATATAAAATCAGTAAATTATTAATTACCGAGATAAAAATAAAAAAAAATTGAAGGTAAATAATAGGCAGGTTTTGTTTAAACAGGAAAATAAATGATCTTAGGTTGCTAGATGTGTTACAATTATATTAAATAAAAAAGGTATCAAGTAGGTATATTTTGTGATGATTTTAAAAATGAGGTAGTAGAAGGAACTAATCTTAAGTTAAAATTGTATAAATCACAACTTAGAAATACAACAAAATACAACTATATTTAAATTGAAATCAAGTAACAACATCGTACTAAAAAATTAAAATATTACATTCATGCAAAACATACACACAATTATTCTCATTTCCAATGTAACTAGTAATCATATTACAGTTACTTATCATTGGGCATTTTGTTTCATAACATAATTATTATTACAATGCATTTAGCTGTAATCTTAAAATTAATTAAAGAGTTGAATACTTTTTCACGGTTTTTTTTTGACAACCAACCTTGGTCCTTTAGATTTGTTTATTTCTGGCTTAGGTTCCTCAAACCCATATTTGCACTTCAGACGTTCACGAATCGCTAATCCTCTGATCAGGCGTCTCCAATTACCATAAACTCGCGTATCTATCTTTTCTCTTTCTTTGCGTTCTTGTTCTTCTTGGTCCTGAGTAGCATTATAAGACTTGTTTATTTATGTAATATGTGCCACAGCTGGTTAAAGGTCTCTCTCATAAACTAAATAATGGTATTAGACAAGTGAAGGATTAATAATAGGTTATGTGACTAGGGGATAAAGGAGACTTTCAAGTTGCAGGTGGCATGTTGAATTCTGAACGAAACGAAGGTTTTTAAGTTTTAATCCCGAAATATAGTGAGGGACTTATATAATTAACTCCCGAGAAGTGCGAGGGAGTTAATATAGAAACCTGAGTGAAGTGAGGAATTCAAGCCGCCCAAGACAAAGACAGCTTTATCCCTGTGTTGGATACTCTACTTTTTACACCATCTGTGAGATTATTAAAAAGCAATTTACTAAAACAAATCTCAACGATTACTCGAGATGTTTTGAGATATGAAACAAACAAAATTCACTACGCTAAGATTCTATAGTTTTAATTTTCTATAACATTGCTGTTCTTTCGTTACTTTTTTTAAGAGACTCGTCAGTAACCACACTTTATTATTATTTTTTGTTAATGGCCAGTTTGAATTTTGAATAAACTTGTTTGATGCACATATATTTTAATTCACTTAATGTATTTTATTTCAAATAGTTTTTGATGTTTCAAATACAAAACTCATTATTTCCTAGGGATCGCCTTTACTACATTATCTCTCTAGGGACAGAATGACTTACTTTAAATGATGGTTGTATGACATATAACAAGTAAAAAGAGTATTATCAAGCAGATGATGTAAAAAGGATATTTCTTACCTTGACCCATGCTTCAGTGATGATCTCCTCAAACTCTTCGCACACGACGAACCCATCGTATACTGGGTGGCAGTAACCACCGCTGTAATCAAATCCAGTCATGGCAGGCGCACAATCAATGTTCAGTTTCTTAGCCACTCTGTTCAGGCTGGGTACTGTAAAATAAGTTAGTTTGCAAAGCATAAGAAGAAAAGAAGGCTGATCACATAAACTGCCACTTCCACTCTATGAATATGTAGTAATTTGCTGTGATGGATAATGATAAATACCTCTACTGTCAATATTATGATTCCAGAAGAAGAGGACATAAAAAAATAAATGTTCTAACATAACTTACATTTGATATGTACAGTTTTCTTAGGCAGCATGCATTCTTTGAAGAGTTCAACATTGCCATATGCATTGCGAGGCACTATACCATTCTCTGCAGTTGGTGGTTCATAGTCTTGTACTTGCCAAGGTCCAAATATTTCCAAAGGTTTGTCTGTTATCAGTTTATTTGAGAGCTAGAAATAAAAGAAGTTCTAAATGACATAGGGAATATGGATATATTAGCGATATGAGCTTCATGGATGAAGGTGCAGGTACACACTTCTGCAGTGGAGACTTGAAAAGGACCTAAATGAACATTAGTATAACCAGAAATAAGCTTAACTACCCAGAACTAGGTAGAAAGAACATTATAAGATAATCTGAAGGCGTTTACCACATTATGTTATATGCGGCTTAAGTTACCAATCAACATGCCTTTGAAGATCGACAGATGGCAAGGATAGCAATCAAAACATTTTTTGTCTGCTAGGCATATCTGCACTCCCCAAGCCAGTCAACCTTAACTCCATCTAACCTTTTCATTTAAATTTCAATTAACTTGGTTTACTTACTCTATCCCACTTCGGGCGTGCCTTAACGATCTTGTATGGTGTCTCCCCAAGTTTGACAACCTTAGCTTCCTTGAGCCAGATCTCCCTAGAGTGGCATACATACACACACTCCCGTGCATACACCGGTTCGTTCCGCACAAACCCAAGCACAGCTGCGTCGGGAGGGTATAGAGCTTCAAACTTCAGTAAATGTCTCTTCAACGCGTATAATGGATGGTTTTTGTATCTGTAGGTAATAACAAGTAAATCAGTAGATATATTTTTGTTTTTAACTAAATTGAAGTTATAACACAGTCAAGAATAATTACAAGATAAAGAGAACTCGCATGCATCCGATGGGGAAAAGCACAGAACAGGTAATTTTGGCGACACTTGGGGGGGGCCTATATCCAAAAGTGGAAGTCTTTCGGCTGAAATGATGATGATAAGAGAACTAAGTGTTTTGTTGGTCTTACATTGGAGTACGAAAATAATTTTAAAATTTCTCTATTTTAGGCTGCCATCAGATGGACTAGACATAGCAACCGCGCGCAGTCGATATATTCAAAGACATGCAGTTATCTGCGGTCGGATCTGACTTTGCGCAGTTGACGCCCCGCATCTAACCCAGGATAACCCAGGAGCTCAGTGTAATATTTGATTTTTAAGAGCCTCAAAATAAAGATGATATTGATTGCATAATGTCAATGTGCGTTCGGCGCGACCGAAGCGCGTTATGATGCCCCTTGACTAACTGAGCACTAACTGTATACGGTTAATGATGGACAGCGTGGGTCAACACTATACGACTGTAGCCGACCACGTAATGTTGAAGTCACGACTGTATGCAGTTAATATTGACATCACACGACTGCGGACGACCGCGTGCAGTTGATATCATGACTGAACAAAGTCGAACGTACAACTGCATGCAGCTAAATATATCGACTTCGCGCGGTTGTTGCGATGCAGTCAGTCTGATGGCAGCCTAAAAAGACTCCGCGAGAGGAAACCACCTAAAATTCTGGCGTCGGAGTCGATTAATGGTTATTACTCACTCGCCAATACTCTTCGGTAACGGCGCCTCTAGCTGCATTCTATCCAAGTATTCATCTTCTTCTCTATCCCTCGGAGTCTTCGGCCCTAGCCAGGGCCTCACCGCCTCGTTCCACCACGGTGCTTCTGCGCGAAGCTTGCGAGTCACTGTGTTGTATTGTGGTACATACTTGCGAGTCAAATCCTTCAAGTAGTTGTTGTTATCCCAACCAACGACGTAGCAAACAGGGTGAGTGGCGCCATTCTGTTAATGAAATTTAGATATGAGCACTGGTTTGATACAGTAATTTATGAAGCCATGTGGTGATCTTTATCATTTTGTTTACTTACGTAAAGATCTCCAGCAGAGTGAACTTTTCCTTTGATTACATCTACAGAAATCCACTGTTCTAACTCTTCAACAAATATTTCACACCACACATCAACTCTGTTTTTTTTCACTTCTTCGCTGGGTACAGATGACGACAGAACCCGTCGGTCTAAGCGGCGGCTCGTACCGGGTTTGGGACTAATTTTCGTGGGTTTGAACTTATCTTCGCTTTTAGAGTTGCGCCGTTTAGGATCTTCTACTGGTAAATAATCGCTATCCTCATCAGATTCTTTCTTTATTTTGCCTGAAAGTATAGTTATTATTTTTTATATTTTTAACTAGTGGTAATGGCAAAGGTTATAGTGGGATTGTGGTATTATAGTGAGATTGAGTTTTTATACCCACTAAATTTTTGTTCATACATCTAAAATACTTAGCCAAATAATATTTTTTTAGGTGCGAAACCATCCAATGGCTTCTCGCGCTCTTGGGAGGTGCGCGAGGGCGTGTCAGACTTTTACTGACTTAAACCCACTCCTGTTCCGTCTTTGCCTTCGTTCCAGGGCTCTGGGGTTCACTTTTACACAAAACATGGAAGCTAAATACTTATGCGATTCAAATAAAAATAGGAACTTCAATGACCTCTATCTGTCATGAAATCTATGTTTTATGAAAAGTATGATATGCAAAAAAAAATGTAATTGTGTATCAATAATGGTTTTTTTTTAACTTTGTTTAACTGAGTCTTAGTTAAATCTAAGTGAAGAAAAAACATTATTGTTTGGTCAAATTAGCTAAATATATTATTTAATAATAATTATTAAATAAACTATTGGCAACAATTGACCTTTTTCCATTTGCCATTTTTATTTTTATTTTCATTGTTGCAGCAATTCCCCTTCTTCCATTCACCACTACTCATACACTTCACATAGTGATGCAGAGACGAGCAGGATTGAAGAAAAGATTGTGATTTAACTTTTTTCGTTTGTGATTCGTAAATAAATTTAATTTAAAAAATATCTTGTTTTGATAACCGTGACGTCACAACATGGCGCTAAGTCGATCCTATTCTTATTTGAATCGCATTGTACACAACACAATAACCCACCTTGCACTACTTTTTTCTTTGCTTCCAATTTCGCATCTTTAACTCTACTCTTGATAATATTTACCAGATCTTCAGTGACATCACTTTTCCGTTTCTTTGCATTCACAAGATCTCTATGACTTACTCTCTGGCTGTCTTCCGTTTTGATTTCTTTTTTCGTTTGTCTTACAGATCTTTTAGGTGTAGTTTCTTTAGATGGAGCATCAAAGTATTTGCTCTTTTCTACAGCAGTTCCAGGGGCACTTTTTGTTCTGGTATTTGCTTTGATCACTTTGCCCTTGTCTTCTACTGTGTTAGTACTTTGTGAGCTATCAGGATTAGCAGTTTGTGAACGTTTTCTTGAAAGCCTGCTGGATTTGGCTACAGGTTTCTTCTCTTCAAAATATTTGCTTGCCACATCTTTTGCATTTTCATCTGTTACAGATATTTTCGGTATAGTTATTATCTTTTCAGTATTAGTATTCAAACTTTTGCTGCTCCTTTGAGGCCTGCCTCTAGAGTTTGAAGCACTATTGCTATCTGGAGCTTTTTCTTGTGGTAAATTATTACTGTTTTCAGCTTTCAATTTTTGACTACGAGTTAGGCTTTTAGTTGGTTCTTTAAGATTTGTATTAATTGCTTGTTTAGTGCTTACATTACCTTTTTGAATTGATTTTTCCTTTGCAGTTTTCTCTTTTTGTGCCGGTTTATTACTATCAACTACTTTGTTATCATCTTTTTTTGAAGCTAGCTTAGGTGATATGCGACCTGTTACGTTTTTAGCTATTTTTGGTGGTGATACATCTTCATTTTCTGATTTTTCGTTTGTTTTTGTCTGTTTAATAGATCTTTTTTTCCTGGCATTAGTATCATCACTTCCATCAACTTGCATTATATTTTCATCATCACTGTAAAAAATACTATCATTGTTTCCATCTACCTGAGCAATTTTTTGCTTTTTACCTTTAGGATTTGAAGGTCCAGCTTTATGCTTTTGATTGCTTTCACCTTTCTTTTCTACATCTTTTTTATCAGTTGTTGATTTGAGCTTTTCAGCAGTGCCTGCCTTTTCCTCTTTTGGTTTTGTAGAAAGTGAACATAGTTCAGAACTTGGAGGTTTTATAGGCAATGTTACAAAATTGAACATAACGCGACATTGAAGTCCCAATGCTCTTAACATAGTAACAAATATAAAAACTAAATACTTTTTAGTTGTGACCACTCTTTTTTTAATTTGTTCCAATAGTATCATTTTCAGAGGTGGTGCTTTTGGTTTAAACTTATCTTCATTTTTTTCTTGTTTTAATGTAAGTTTATCTTTGTACCATGTTGTAATTTGTTCAACATACTTCATATCTACTCTCGCTCCAGGATAGCACTCCTTGGAGGGAACCAAAAATAATACAGCTGCCATAAGCTCTTGATCATTCAAAACCCTACTTACAAAATTGCCATGACCTAACCAACACAGAACATGTACTTTGTGCATGTAAACTTGATATTCTTTTTTTACCCTATTCATTTTCCTTTTCATCATCATTTCAACATCAACTGTTTTACTCTTTCTGCATGCTGCCTCAGGAAATTTAACAAAAAGTTGTATGCCTTGTTGGGATATTGCTTGTGATTCTGAAATAATTAAGTGATGTTGTATTCAATGGTCAAAACTTTTATTAATACCTATCGCCTAACTTGATTTGGAGGATTTTTGGAGCACTTAGTACCTTATTTACAATTTTGCATACTTCATACCCTTATACATATTATCATTTTATTTTAGATATGAATTTAATTACAGTTTTGACATTCAACAAAGTTTTATAAAAATACAGACTAGGGGGTAATTTGTTTGAAGTTTACCTTTAACTTCCTCCCAGTCTTCCATTTCCTCTGAGTCACTGTCATCTTTCTTTCTTCTTAGCTTACTTTTTTTCTTAACATTAACTGGTTCAGGTACTTCAGGTATTGCTTCTTCTCCCATCGCCAACAGATCTGTCACATCAGATTCTTTTTGTAAATTAACTTTCTGTGAGTAGTTTTGGAGTGAAGCTTTAGTTTGTTCAACTTCAGACTTGTGTTTTTCAAGCTCCATAAATGTCTTTTTAGCAATTTCTTCACTGTTGTCTTGGATGTTGTTGGACCACACCTGTTTTTACAAAAAAAAAAATAAAAATCTTGACCATTACATAATTTGTTTAAGTTATGCTTTTAACTAGATTAGATATTCTTAATAACAAATAAATGTTAAAGATATATTAACAATCTAAAATTAATAAAAATACAATAAGTAAGTACCTAAACTTTTATAGTTAGGTAGTTAACTTACGTTGTTTAACCCTTCAAATACTATGGTTTAATGAATTAAATGTCATTTGTTGCACTATTTGCTAGGCAGTCGGAACATGAACAATTTTAATAACAGAAGTTGATGACTTATAGGTACTAAGTATTAAGGTAAACTAAATAATGAACCGTGATACCCAGGCCATAATTGTCTTATAAATAAGGTTTTTAGTTATCAAAATAATGTAAATTAAACTTGATTAATGCACTATTATTTATTATTAATATATTCACCACTAACTGGTAACTCATAGGAAGAAAGCGCAGACAAGGCAGACCACAAAAGAGATGGAATGTCGATATTATAAAAACAGCGGGAAAAACATGGAGCAGAGTGGCCCGAGAAAGCTCAACGTGGAAACGACTGGAGGGGGCTTTTACCGCTGTCTAGCGGTCCTTGTACAGACCAAATATATTATTACCTACTAGTAATAATAAAAAAATTAAAAAATTGTAGAAGGAAAATAAAGCTATTTTTATTTATTTATTGAATGCACAAAACTTTATTTGCAATCAAATCTGCCCCTAAGACGACCCACTGACCTGATAAGGTACTTACATCTTTATACTCCATGTCAACATCATTGTCGCTGCCTGAATCCTTACTAGGTTCTGTCGGCAGGACTGAGGTAATAGTGTCTTTTTTCGAAACTTCTGGAGTTTCATCATCACTACTGTCTGAAACATAACACATAAATGATGTAGTTTTACCAAAACATATTTTTCTATCACGCCGGCAAGTTCAAACCTGTCGGAAACCTGTAATGCAATCATGCTAAACATCTTCTTAGGCCGCCGAAAACTTACCACTTTCAGATAAATTAAGAAAAGAAGGCAATAATTTGTCTGCTTCCGTGAGGTCTTTGACGGAGAATTGCGAAGTGGGAATTTCATCATCATTTTCATCGCCGGTAGATAAAGGTTTATTTATTTTTTTCAGTAATGTTTGCGCGAATTTCGGCTTTCTCCTCGGCGTTTTAACTTTAGCTGTACGTTTAACACTAACTTTAACATTGCTTTTCCTATCAAACTCGTCTCCAGATGAAGGTACGCAATCAACTTCTCCTTCAGAGCTAGATTCATCTTCTGCAGAAAATTTTGCGTCTGATCCTGAATCGCTAAAATCACCGTCTTCTTGTTCTACATCACTGTCTTCATCTTTGTACACGGTCTTAATCACTTTCTTTCTAGTTGTAGGCATGGTGTCTAAAAGAATTCAACCTTGAACAATTTTAGCCGTGTATCAAAAAGGCTATTTTTTAAATAACGGCGTTACTTCATGCCGTAGTATTTATTGTATCTTATCTTCGTAGTAAAATAACATTACACAAAATTCAAACTAATGACGCCTTTTTGACAGTGACAGATGTGACAGTGGCGTCAATTGTTGACAATTAAGCACCTAATACACCATTCGATATTCAGACAGTCAGGGCCTTTTACACTACTCGATATTCAGACAGTCTTAGTCGATGTCGCGTAGTGTAATAACGGTTAGACCGGTCTTTTCAATATGTTATAATAAAGAATAATAAGAATGATAAGTGTGGTATAATAGAGATTTGCCTCTCTTCCAAAAACGGAAGTAAGTAGGATACCTACTGGGGCTATTTGTGGTATTCAATAAGTTCTCGCTATGGTCATAATCATAATTTATTATATTTTTATTTAATTAGATTGAACATTTTAAACCTACTCAGAACCACTTCTGAGTAGGTTGATTCAATCAGTCGTTGATATTTCTTTGGTATTCAAAAGCCAACTTACCTAGCTTTTTTATCGAGGGGAACCCTAAAGACGCCTGGACTTTTGGGGAAAAGAACAGGGATTGTGGGATTGCTACCTTACTAAAACTATTCTGGGTATCACCAAGAGCGCATGGAAGCCACTTCGGAACCTTCTTTGTGCAACGTGTGTAAGGGTGTAAGGGCATACCCTACGCTATACGCGCTTGCTCGAGAATTGCGGCTGCTGTAGCAGCTCACGCCATCAGTGGAGTGTGTCACCGTTCCTGTCGCCTTAATCCTTTAACGCACACTTAAACTTTTTTTTAAACTTATGATAATTTTAAGTGTAATTATATTCAGTACTGTTATTTATAATAATATGTAGTGATATATTTTTCAGAAAATTTTTATTTTCCGAGAAAATCCCTAAATCCCGAACTATCCCTGTATTATCACTGGAGTGTAAACTGGAAACATAAAAACCAATAGCAATAAAATGAAATTTCTGTGTATTTCGTAATCAGTTTTTAATCAGACTCAAAAAAATAACATAATTAGCCTTTGGGGGTATGTCGAACAGAGAGTAAAGTCCCGCAATGCTCCTTTGAAAGGGAGGATCCTCCGACCAGACGGGTGTTATGTCTGGTGGACTACTACTGCCCGACAGGTGATTTCGGGCTGTTCTATATGTTCTAAACGCGCGGAGAACTTTGATTGCGCGATGCAGGATTAGTTCTTATGTGACGCCATAGATGTCGCTACAAGCCTTTCATTTCAAAAAAAAATTTTGTATTTCTTCTTCTAAGTTTGAAAACATAAAAAATCAATATCAAAGCATTTTCTCCTCTAAATTATTATTGAATTAAACGAAAAATCAAAAATAACTACTGTAGTGTTCAAAATTCAAAAGAAAATGATAATTTGGATAGGCGGCGATAGCAGAGGCAGTGAGGGATGTGGCGGTGCTGTTGGGAGTTGTAGTGAAGGTTGTGGTGGTGAAGCTGGTGGATCAATTTGCGGAGATACAGATCCGTGTGGCAGTTCTAAAAAAGGCTATGATTGATGACTATAACTACGGTACAAAAGCTGCTAGTATTCGAGACAACATCGTCATAACGGTCATCAGCGTCGGAATCACCACCAATATCAGAATGGATGGCCTGGTCATCATTAATGGCAATAATTTCTGCCCATTGATCTTCACTCAGCATCTCTAGATCCTGGGTTCTAAAATTCTTTCTAAAACAGCAAAAAAACGAGAATTAAAACACAATAACTATACGTACCTACAAATCGACATTATTAGATATGAAAAAATACCTAAAAAATTACGATAATAAGCTATAACTACCAAACCCGTATATTTGTGCTTATTGCATTATTTTATCCTAAAAATAGACTATATACTTGGTATAAAATGATGTAGTTTATATGCATTAATCGAAATATATACTTATGAGACTACCTCCAACACACATGTGTAATTTCTAAGTTAGATTTTTTCAACACACCTGTCTGGTCTTAATGGCAAAATATCATTGTTTATTTTATGATACTCGATTATATTTGTACACATTAACAAAGTTTATACTATAACCAAATCGTTTTACTCACTTTTATTACGAAGATATGTTTTTTGCTTGCACTACACTCCGAAACAGTTGACGTCTACTTGTGATGACAACAAATATTAGTGCAAGTACAATACGGTCGACGTAACTTGACGGTTCTGAACATAGGCTCTGCGAACTTTCGCGCATGTACACTCGTAAAAAAAGTGTTATTGGAATTCATTTTTTTTTAAACCGAAATTCGAATATGAATTTCCTGATACAGAGATCAAGTACAAATAAAATGAATATCAAAACGCTATGAGACAGAAAGCTAAAAAAATAATGTACCTAATGAATTAAAAATTCACTCACCTTTCGATAGTAGCAAATTTTTGTCACAATCACACACAATATTATTTACAGTTTGATAAACTTTTTATTATTCAATCACTTTCGCTGAGGGGAGAAATCCCTAGCATAAAGTCATCTGCCTCTTGCGTACTTTGTGAGGTACTCGGTATAGGTTCATCATCGTCATCATAATTGTCGTCGCTCTCACTTTCAGATTTATTTTCTGAGTCTGATCCTGTATTAATGACGAATTGTTCCGTCATTTCATCAATAATATGATCGCTCTGCCTATATTTTTCTTCGACTTCTTTCACTTTTCTGCATAAAGCACTCCATTGTTCCTGACCCATTGCATTTACTTTTTCCTGGATGAGTTCCATTGTCCTAGTTACATTCCAGTTGAAGTTTTTAGCGGCTACGTACCCTTTAATAGCAGCCCACGCCATCTCGATGGGGTTTAAGTCGGGATGATAAGGCGGTAATCGAAGGACATCATGGTTGTATTTTTTAAACATTTCATCTATTACATATTTTTTATGCCCATCTTTGTTTTTTTTTATTAAATCATAAAGTTGTGGTTTACGCATATCAGTTTCATATGGTATACCCTTTTCTGCTAACCACGACTCCATTTTTGCCTTCTTATCATTAGATGTAGGGGCAGGATTCAAAATTTTGTTGTGGTATGGAGCATTATCGATAACCACCACCGAGTTAGGGCTCAAATTTGGAATCAGTTGAGTCCGTAACCATTTCTCATAGTTTAAGAAATTCATATCGTCATGATAATCTCCGGTTTTGTTTCCCGATTTGAACATCAGTAGGGCATTCGGAACAAATCCTGCTTCTGATCCAGCGTGCACTATAACTATTCGCTGACCTTTTGATATAGGACGCTTTAGTTCTTTAACGGAGCCATCTGACCATGCCTTACTTTTTGTGTGTGATGCGTGGGCGTACGACTCGTCAGTGTATACAATTGGTCGCCCTTCATCCCTGTATTTTTTTACTGCTTTCAAGTACAATATCCTTTTTAGGCGAATATCGGTTTTCTCTACAAGAACCATTCTATTGGTTTCAGTTTTTCGCCACTTGAAACCCAAGTTTTTGACTATAGCTTTTAAGCTCGTTTTAGCTCCTTGAAAATTTGTCTTGTTTGAGTTTCGCTAGTAATTTATTTAATGTTGGCATTTCTTTTTCAGAATTGTGAAAGTTGTGTATGCATCTTTTTATTACACCTTGGTCAAAATTGTCAATATCGGTAATAGGCTTTGATCTAGACCTTTTCTTACCAGGCGTGCGGAATACCGAAAGTAAGCCCGAAACATTGCCTTCAGTTGCGATCCGCTGTACTGTGCGTAGGGACACACCAGTTGCGTTAGCAACTCTTAAAAAAACTTTCAACATCTTTTACGCCTTCTTCTTTTTCTTTTTTGAAATACTGCGTTAAGTCAAAAATTATTTTTCTTGCCTGGCGATTTACTATTTATTTACTGGCGACAAAATACTTAACAAGAAAATAATAACAACTAACAACGATCAACGAAAACTTTTGTAACCGCCCGTACTCAAGATAGAGATAGCGACACGAACACGACACCAATGCTAACGTGTGACTGAGACACAATACCGCGTCCCGAGCATTACCGAATATGCACGAAGTTTTACGGAGTAAACAAAAAGGGATGTCCAATATGCGTATCTGAGGGTGTTGTTTAATCGATTATTTTTCAAATCGATTGAAATCCAATTATAAAAATATACCGTAAAACCGGCCATCATTGCCCTTAGCAGATATCTTTGCCCGAACACGAAAAATAACTAAAATAATGGATTGTAAATAATTGTATTTAGCTGACAACATTGTTTAATTTTTAGGGTAAATTTAAACATTTTTGTGGCAACATTAAATATCAGTTACGCTGCTAAGTTCACTCAGTTGCCAGCGAGACATGTTGAAAGGAGGACTGGTATGAGGTGGTGCCAAAATCTTGTTTTATGTTTTTACTTACTGTCAGCGTACTACATCTCTCAGGTAAATTATTTTAATATCAGAATAATTATAAATATCGCGCTTCATTTTTATGCTACTTTGAGACCTTTAAAACGTAAAATCTTGAAGATAATGGACTGGGCAATGATTCCCGAATTCGCATGAACATAGAAGTGACAACATTGCCCACTGCAAAAATAATGTTAGGGTTGTCACCCATTACAGTATTTTAAAATAGTTTTATCGTTTGTCATGGTAAGGAAATGTGGTGCAGAGGAATGAAAAACATGTTTCGGGTAAGTTCTGAGTAGGTACTGAGTTGATACGTGGACGTCTATAAAAGCATAAAATGACCAAAGAAACGAAAGGGAATAAATTCTTGGATGACGGCTGATAGAGATCTTTGACAAGGCATGCTTCTACATGCCGCGTCAACCTCAAATAAATTGGGATAAGTACAGAAAAAATATGATATTCCTGTATTTTAGTCTAGTTAAGTAGTCGCTCAGTTGAAAAATATAAATTACCTACCTACATTTAGTCTGTTTGTTTGCAGTATGGGAAAGCCTACGAAAAGAAATCGCAGAGTCCTCGGGTCTCGGCCCTATAAAAATTATTTAGAAGAGATGTTACAGCTTGCGATAGAAAATGTAAAAAAAAATAGGATTCCTACATTAAGACTGTTGTTAAAAGTAAATATGATTGATACCTACGTTACAAGGTGTACCTGAAATGCATTGCAATCATGTTGCAATGTTTATTTCTCTTTGTAAGGATTGTTTTACCATTTTTTTTTAGTTTTTTTTTTTGTAAGATTTGATTTGATTTGTAAAAATCCGCCCCTAAAGCTACCCACTGACCTAAGATTTGATTTAGAACCCTTAAGGGCGGGCTAAAGCTCATAATACTCATAGTTTTATACTTGCAGTTTACAACTATTGTACTTGACTGATTATTGATAATAAGAGTTTATATTTGAACAGATTATTATTTATCACATTAATATGTATCAACCCTAATCCACTATTTTACTATGTATGAAAAAGTCCCTGGTGTGTAGTGTAATATTGCCCACCTCAGTAAAATAAAAAATAATATGTTTTTGACATATTGATCACGAAGGATGGCAACTTTGCATGATTCACTAAAACATACCCTGTTACCCAAGCTTTAGAACTCATAATTTTAGAGAAATTCAGGTTGAGCAATGTTGGACGGTTGTGCGTATAATTTTGCCCGGGTCTTCAGGCGCCTTTTTCTAGGATTCTGTTAAGGTTAGAAACACCATATTTCGTATTTTTAAGCCTTAAACAATAATTGCTACCATGGTCGACTTTATTACGAGTTCTGGTGAATATTTTTTGCAAAATCTCAAAAATAGGTGGAAATGCGGGCAATGATGGCCGGTTTCACGGTATTTGATTAAATTTTATAAGGAGGTTTAAAATATTCTCAAACAGTTGTTATTGTAGTAGTCGTTTATAAATAACTGATATTTAACTAAATCATGTCTTTCAACCAAGAAAATAAAAATTTATTCATTTTTTTTTTCATTAAAGTCGAAATCTCGTTTACTAACGACAACATTCACTATGTTTGTAAATCTATTCCGTTCCATATCTCATAGAAACAAAAATTAATAAATTCCAAATCGATAAAAATCGATTACGATATTTGATTGAATAAAGGGTCGATTGTGTTTACATAGAGTCAATCTATAGCCTAGACCTCCGCCCCGCGCACGTCGCCTCATGCCACCATTTTGTTCCTAAAAAACGTTCGTGCGCAGCCTTCTGCGCGAAGTTCAGAACCGTCAAGTTACGTCGACCGTATTGTATGCGCAGTGGCCAGTTGACAGGCCACCGTAAAAAAAGGCGCGAATTTCGCATTGCATGTGACGTCCTTGAACACTGGCTAGTTAAAAACCATTGCGTCCAAATCTGCCAGGATGAAGTGATGAGAAGCGTGCCAGGAGAGTTACTGCAACAGGGTTGCCATGATTAAAACAAATTGTTTTGAAACACATGTATACAACAGTGTTTTAAACAGTTTGAATTTACACCGTGTTTTTTATCACATGTTTAAAAACACAGATTAAAACAAGTTTTAAGCATTGTATAAAACAATGAAAAAAAAAAACAATTTTAAAACAAATTTTCATGGTGAATGAATGGATATAAAATGAAAGTAAATTAATATTTATTAGTCTAAATAGCTTGACATGAAACCAGTTGAATTTATGCTATTGCTATTTTATATTTTCTAAGTTTTAAATATATGTTTGTGTTGTGTTGGTTAAAGTAAGTTTATTAGCTTTCATGGTTATAAGATCTGCAATATTACAGAAAATCCAAAACACAAAGAATCCAATAAATACCTGATTTCGGAAAAAGAATTTTGTACCTTTAATATAAAGTTTATTTGAACTTATAATTCCAAGTGTCCTCGTGAGGGCAATCGGCGGCAGTGATCTCTCGCGCCGGGCATTGGTACAGGCCATGGTCCGGAGTGAGGAGGAGTGGCAGGCGGTCGCCTCCTTCTGCGAAGCAGTAATGCTAGCAAAGGAGGCGGCCGATCGCGTGAGGCAACAGCAACGGTCCTCACGCCCCAACCGCCGCCGGGATTCCGATCCCGATTTCCGGCCACCGTAGGCGCAGGCTTGCGGACGGCGAGCAATGGGTGGCTCGCCGTCCGACCGTCCGGTAACTGTCCGGACCGAGCCCAAGTCGTCGACGGCGCGTATTGTTCCACGCGCGCCTCAGGGTGATGTCAGCAAATCGTAGGGGCCCAGTAGGGTCGAAGCCTACTGGGGCCACGGGTAGTGTGAAAGCGAAGCCCGGGGCCCCGGGATGAAGGCAAAGAGGGAACAGGAGTGGGTTTTTAGTCAGTAAAAGTCTGACACTATCTCTCGCTCCACCCAAGAGCGAGATTTGTCATTAGATGATTTTCCCACCTTAAAAAAAAAAAAAAAAAAAAGTCAATCCAAAGATATAACACTTCAAAGCAACCCGTTTTAAATAACGGCTATTTCATACTTTAACCCCTAATAATTTATACAATCAAATAAAGATCTAAGTACCTACGAGGATTTATAAGGGACAAGATAACTATTTATGAAACATGCATTAGAATATTGAAAATTTCATTTTCAAATTAGTCATAAAGCCGCTATGATAGTTCCAATGTGACCCATGCTAAAAATCAACATTAGCTGACCATACAGGATGAATATAAAGCGTTCAGTATTGATTAGAGATATGCAACATAAATAAATGATCGTTCCGTACCTCAAAAGGAAAAAACGGAATCCTTATAGGATCACTTTGTTGTCAAGACCCTTTATCTCGGGAACGCGTGGAGGTATCGAATTGAAATTAAAACTATGTACTCAGTACCTCTTGAAGCTGTAAAAAAATACTAATATTACATATAAGTTTACGAGAGAAAAAAAGTACGTAACCCTCAGGGTACAAGTCCAACTCGCACTTGCCCAGTTTTTTGTATAATATAATTATATTTAATTTACTATGGTGAATTTGAAAAGATCTAGTCTAGAAATGAAACATTATTGGTAAAATTTATTTGAAATAATGCTCTAAACTAAAAAAAACAAAAAAACAACACTTGTTTATAACAATTTGAACTGTTTGTTTCATAAAATTAAAAAAAAATAAACTGTTTTGTTTTCCTACCCTGGGCTGGAAAGACAACACAGCGTCCTTACCTTCCGCATGACGCAGGTTCTCACCGAACATGGTCAGTTAGGGAGGTTCCTGCACCGGATTCATGCGGAAGAAACACCCGGGTGTCACCATTTGTGTGGACCGGCCGGAGGACACGATGGAGCATACGGTAGAGGTGTGCCCCGCTTGGGCAGAGCACCGCCGTGTCCTCGAGGGGGCGCTCGGCGGCAGCGATCTCTCGCGCCGGGCCTTGGCACAGGCCATGGTCCGGAGCGAGGAGGAGTGGCAGGCGGTCGCCTCCTTCTGCGAAGCAGTAATGCTAGCAAAGGAGGCGGCCGCACGCGCGAGGCAATGGCATTCGCGCCCTAACTGCCGGCATTCCAATCCCGATTTCTGGCCACCGTAGGCGCGGGCTTGCGGACGGCCAGCAATGGGTAGATCACCGTCCGACCGTCCAGTAACCGTCCGGACCAAGCCCAAGTAGTCGACGGCACGTACTGTTCCACGCGCGCCTCAAGAAGATGTCAGCAACCGTAGGGACGACAGCAGGGTCGAAGCCTACTGGGGCCATGGGTGATGCGAAAGAGAGCCCCAGGGCCCTGGAACGAAGGCAAAGGAGGAACAGGAGTAGGTTTTAGTCAGTAAAACTCTGACAAGCGCTCCTACCCCACCCAAGGGCGGGAGATGTCATTGGATGATTTCCCACCTAAAAATAAATAAAAGCGTGCCAGGTGAATTGCCACCTCAAAGAATACCGTTCGCGTGTCCACGATGTGTGACACGAGTGGCCATTTTGTTGTAAACTGTAGTCAAATGAATGAATTTTAGTCTTGCAACGAGGTCCACCTGCCAGCCTGTATCACCATACATGCGCCCCATAAAGAACCATTGATTACTTACCTACCTACTACCAGTTTTTGGAAAGAAAATAAAAAATAATTTGTTGCATCTAGCAGGATCGCGTCCTTCTTCCATATGGACTAGGCGAATTCTACAGGACGGTGCTATGAGGTAATAAGGTACTAAGTACTTACATGGGTACTTACCTAATTTCAGTAAACGGATATTTGTACTAGTGATGCAACGGAAGTGTCTTAACGGAAACAGATGTCAAAAGCAAATCTTAGCGGAAGCGGAAGCGAAACCAGCTCCGCTAAATAATTGCTCACTGGCTACACTTCTGGGGAGAGCTGATAAGTATTGGTGAACTATTGGCAACAGAAGAACAAAACAAACAACAAACATAAGAAAAACCCAACACAAGATTTAGCGCTTACGCTAAACGTTTCGAGGCGCAGTGATGCGCAGAATTAATAAAAAAAAAAAAAATTATAAACAAAGAAAGTCTCTCGCTCCACATGTTTTCCGTCGTTTCCAATGGTCTACCCCCGCGCTCCTCGTTGTATTCTTCTGTTATAAAGTTTGCGGAACCAGAAATGGAAACGGAAGTGAAAAAGCTTGCGGAACTTCTGTAGAAGCGGAAACGGAAGCAAAGTTCTGTTGTAACACTAATTTGTACCTAAGTAGTTATATACCTATGTCTAGGTAAGTCCATTTCAATGAACTGTTGAATGACAGAAAAGCACACATTTGGAATTAAAGCTTCAGTAGTATAAATACTTATATTGAGTATAATAATAATATAATATTCCACAACCATCACACAACGCCGTCTAGTCTCAAGCTAAGCAGAGCTTGTGTTATGAGTACTAGACAACTGATAAACATACTTATATATTTCTAAATACATACATATTATAGATAAATTACACCCAGACACAGAACAAATGATTGTGCTCATCACACAAATATTTGTCCTGGGTGGGAATCGAACCCACGACCTCCAGCATAGCAGTCAGGGCCACTAACCACTAGACCAACAGGCCAGTCAATGAAACAGAGTATGTTGCATACCCAATGCATACCCACATTACGTATCTACTTTTACCACTATTACAGAGAAAAGTGAATAGGAAGATAGAGTAATTTTAAAGTTACGATATATATGAATTCAGCGCTAGATACCAAACCTATTTAAATAATAATATCCAATAGCGTCAAAGCAGACCGCTCCTTTTTCTTCGATTTCGATTTGCTAAAAGGTTTTATAATTTACCATAATGGAAAGGTTGTGTTTGTTTATAGAATGGTAAATGGTCTGAATCAATCCTGTTAAGTGCTTTTCAACAGAGCTTTATTGCCTGTATAGCGACGTCGAATGGATCAGTCCTCGATGCGGCTCATCTCCTAATACTTTACTGAAATAAAGGTTTAACTTGATCACTACTTGTACCTACTCAGGTACTATTAATAGATCATACGCTTGTTAAAATGTTTATAAACCCTGACTAAAACGAGGATACCTAATTCCTCACTTACAGCAGAAGTATTGTGTTTGAGTTTATTGAAAAGGTGTCAATAAATAAGTAGGTTATATACCTATTTTTTTCTCTCAAGATATTTCGTGCAATTTAACGCATCTGATCATAGTCGGAAGGACTGCTTCTGACTATGAGCAGATGCGTTGAACGAAGAATTCCGGTGGAGTGATATTTCTCACCAGAAGTGTCCTTCATATTAATATAATGGTTCCGATGAATGGCTCATATACTGCCGAGTTCCAATATTAGGTAATGTACTACTCAGAGAGTACCTTTTTATATATAGCTACTCTGTCAAGAAAGTACCGGGAAAAGATCAATAATACACAAAATGTTTGTTATTCATACAAATTTATTTAATCACCTTCAAAGTATGCTCCTTCAGAAACGATACACTTATGCCAACGAATAATCCAATCATTAAAACATTTTTTAAATGCTGTTTCCGGAATCGAGTTCAGTTCTCGCCGCGAATTCTCCTTTATGTCTTCTACCGATTATAAACAGGTGCCACGAATTTTGAGTTTAAGAAAAAGAAAGAAGTCGGCTGGAGCCATATCTGGTGAATATGGTGGTTGCTCGATGGTAATTGTTGAGTGTTTGGTCAAAAATTCGTTCACAATGATAGCCTTGTGCGAAGGCGCATTATCGTGGTGCAAAATCCAAGAATTTTCTTTCCACAAATCTGGCCTTTTTCGTCGAATTTGCTCTCTTAAATGCCGCATAACGCTCAAATAATATTCTTTATTTACCGTTTGACCTTCCGGCAAGAATTCTGAGTGCACAACACCGCGATAATCAAAGAAAACAAGTTAACATGACTTTGACTTTTGATCGACTTTGGCGTGGTTTTTTCGGTTTTGGTTCAGTTGGAAGGCGCCACTCCGAAGCTTGTTGACTAGTTTGCATGTCAAACTCGTAAACCCACGTCTCGTCACCAGTAACAATGCGTTTCATGAATGTTGGGTCGTAATTGACTCGTTCTAGCATGTCCTCAGCGACTCACATGCGATTGAGTTTTTGAAAAAAAAACAGGTCTTTTGGGACTAGCCAAGCGGTAACATGTTTCATACCCAAATGATTAGTTAAAATGGTACAGATCGACTCGTGAGATACAGAAAATTCGGCAGCTATCTCTCTCAAAGTTGAATGAGGATTTTCAGTCACTATTTCCTTCACTTTTGCGATGTTAACTTCAGTTGAAGACGTTGATGGCCTACCAGAGCGAGGCAAATCTTCCATCACATCTCGACCGCTTTTGAACGCTTTGTACCGCTCATAAGCACGTGTTTTTGATAAAGTCGATTCGCCTTCTGTAACATTTTCAGTGACTCCGAACACGAAATTCCATTGACGATGCAAAATTTAAGACAAACTCTTTGTTCGATGTTTTTGTCCATTATGAAATTCGCAATACACACTAGATATGATATAACTAAAAACAGCACTGTATTTAATATAAAAATAACAGATGAAACTCAAAGTCCGCGTAAAAATGGAAAATAGTTGTGCCAATTTACCAACAACAAAAAAACACAGAAATATGAATTTGGAACCATAAACAAATCATCCATTCCCGATACTTTTCTGACTGAATGTAAGCTGGACAGTTAGCTGGTTTGGATGTTTCTCCAGTCTAGTTTTGTATTTCCCTGAACATGCTCCTATTTCTTCCTTCACTGGTGGCATGTTGGTATTCTTGTGTACTTCCCAGTTTCGTATGAACCAGGATGCGTTAATGATTTGTTTCAGGATATAGTTCTGATTTCTTTGAATTTTGTTCTTATTAGAGTCACAGGTTGCTCCTCACAACTGGATTCCATAGGTTCAAACTGGTTTTGTAGGACAATTGTATACTAGGAGTTTGTTGTCCAGGGACAGTTTAGAGTTCCTTCCCAGTAACAACCAGTACAGGCTTTTCTATTTGAAGTTTATCTTATTGCGTTTTGACTCGATGTGTTTTTGCCATGTTTGACATGGCAAAAACACATGGCGGTCCAAGTGCATTCCTAGGTATTTGACTGAATCGATGTGGGGCAGTTGTCTACCACCCAGGTAAACTGGGGGACATATGTTTCTCTTCTCAGAGTCTGAACTGACTTGTTCACATTTGCTTTGATCCTCCACTTAACAAATCATTGGTTTATATCATTGATGCACCTTTGAAGTACTACCGAAGCTTTTCCTGCGTGTGCTCTGGACGCTAAAATTGCCGTATCATCTGCATAGATTGTAATAGTGACCCCAGGTGTATGTGGTAGATCAGCAGTAAATATCGTGTACAGCACTGGACCAAGTTCTGATCCTTGTAAAACTCCGGCCAGAATTTCGTAGAAGCCTGATGTACTATCACCCTCTTCCAATTGGAATATTCTATTGGTGAGATAGGATTCCAGTACTCGGTAAAAAGTGTGGTGTAGAAGTAATTTAATTTTACATAAAAGCCCTTTGTGCCACATACGACCGAAAGCCTGTTGCACGTCTAGGAACGCAGAGGAGCAATATTGTTTACATTCTAGGCCGTCGCTAATGAACCTACACACTCTATGAACTTGTTAAATGGTGGCATGCTCTGGTCTAAAGCCCAATTGATGGTCTGGAGTTACAGAGTTTTCCCTCATTGCCTGGGAGAGCCGTCGCAACAGTACCTTTTTGAGGATCTTAGAAATATTCGGAAGCAGCTTCAGTGGTCTGAAAGATGACACTTCATGAGTATCTACCTATTTCATGATCAGGATCTGATGATGAAGCAGAAATGAGAATAAATTGGTGAGAGATTCCAAGGCACTTACCTACTTTTTCTCGTTCAGTCGATATGACGTTTTGGTATCCATTAGGTTGGTTTATAGTAGTTCTGTTCAGGTTAGTGTCGATCGTAGGGTTTATAGTACCTAATATAGGTAGGTACCTATAAAAACATAAAATAATAATAAAAATAACTCCGACACAATGAATGAAGTGTACCAATGAACAATAAGTATTTATTTTGCAAATAGATAAAAAAAAAACACGTACTTGGGTAAGTAGTACGTATTATTGTGATCCGTCGGTCGTCGAGTTGGGAGACCGCTAAGTAGGTACTTAAAATAAACTTAGTAAATAAAATTTTTTGGCGGTGTCCCAGTGTCAAACACATTTTTTTTTTCGATGGCAATATTGCTTTAGTCCCAGTAAAGTGCTAAAGAGTAATTGTATTGATGAAAAGTCCTACGACCGTACTGTGTCATGGGCATTGACATTTATACTAATTATTTTATTTACCTAACTAGCCTATCATAGAGTGCCATGTGTGGCTGTAGAGTAAAGAGCTGTAGAGCTAAAGACGTAACAATAGAAGTCAGCATATTCAACTCGGCTCTTGAGTAAATCGCATTTCCAACGTAGCAGTACTCGCCATAAAGCATAAACTAACATAAATAACTTCCAATTGTTTGCTGCCTTATTGTTAACTTTAATTACATTTTGAATTAATTTTGTAATTAAAACGGAAGCTAGGAGCGCGCCGCGTGAAGTTTAAGTGGCTGGAAACGGATCGACCCGGGCGGAGGGGGTGCGCGGGGGCAGCGGCTTTTAGATGCAATCTCTGAGTGGATTAATTAATTCTGAGGTGCCGGTTATCTCCTGTTATCATTTAATAAAGTTACGTAAGGATATAGAAATTTCGCTTTACGGCAAAGAGATGATTCCTGCTTTAAGCTCGTACCAAGAATCCAACTCATTCGTAGAGATTACGAGTTATCTTTCTTGTATCCGTTACAACGTAGTCACTGAAGGAATTCAGAAATGCTTTTCAGAATCCGGAATCAACCTTTCTTTGCAGATTGTTTTTGATTACTTAGAAGTTTAGAACTGTTTATCCAGTGTTCTGATTTTTTTTTAATGTAGGGATCTAATACTTGACAGATCATGATAAAAACGTATGAGGTAGCATTGCTTGGTCAATTAATGAAGATTATAGTGTCAATCCGGTTATTAGAAAAATCGAAGCTGAGGGAAGGAAATTCTACTTTTATCTGGTGCCATCTTAATTTAATAAGCACCTTCTTTCTAGCTATCTAAATAGCTTCACTACACTTCACTTCAGACATTTCGTCCATTATATTCAGGTTCCTTACTCCCATAACCATGCATAATCTTATTCAAAACTTTTCTCAGGACATGTTTTTGATTTTTACGCTATACGAGGATAGTCCTCAGGCGACTGCAGGTACAAGTACAAATAAACAATGACATTTCGTGTTTTATTCAAACAAGTGTGTGCAGTTATAAACTTATATTGAAAACTTGAGGTGGTTTTTCTGACGAAAAGTCAGCTTTCGGTCAGGACAACGTCTGTCGGAACCGCTAGTTTATTACATAAATTCTACTACCTATAATTAAATTCTCTTTCCACCTGTATGCTGATGACTGCAATTCATTGCTGATCAGATGATGACTATCGCTGATTGGTCAAGCAGATTTGGGGTTACTAACAATGTCCGGAAATATCGGGCTACTTATTGGTAGATAATATTTGATATGAAGCTTGGTCGCTATCTAACTACTGCCCCTTATTTTTAGCAATACTATCTCTCGCCACATACTAAAGACTTGTATCTTGACAATAGGTTGAGCTGGAATAAGCAGAATGCTTAGGTTAGCCAGAGAGTCACATTCACACTGTGTCTCTCCATAGATCCAAGAATTTCCTTCCGTCAAGCACAGAAACCACGTTAGTATAATCGATTGTATTGCCTTTAATTGACATATTGGTTTTTTGATCTTTACCAGCCCCCCTAGTTAAGTTACAACCGTTTCATTTCGATTCTCTTTTCGTTGTTAAAAAAAAAAGAAAAGGAAGTCGAACATTTTATTTACAGCATAATAGTAGTTATAGTTATTGATAATATGTATTATAAACTAGATGGTATTTATGTTTATATGTATATAATTATATATAGTATTAAGTATTAGTATTAACGTGTAATTTATCTATACATGTATGTATTTAGAAATATATAAGTATGTTTATCAGTTGTCTAGTACTCATAACACAAGCTCTGCTTAGCTTGGGACTAGACGACGTTGTGTGATAGTTTTGGAATATTATATTATATATTATTATTAAATATAGTTATTGGGGTTGAGGGGCCATTTGTTTTGTGCGGCATTGTGGGCGACGATGAGTTGAAGGTTGAGAGATTCCTGATTTTTTATGCGTATGTGGGTCGTTGTTGCTTGGGTATTGCTTCGGGCTGGTGGCTTCTAAACCCTGCAATTCTGACGGGATTTATTGCAATCGCTAAAAGGTGCTCTGGAGTGACGCCACTTGCACGTGGAGTTGCCTAGAAGCAAATAATGTATAATTAACAAACAAGGACACGGACGTCACGTCCGTGGTTTAAATGTAAGGTAGGAGTTTGGTTTTAGTCAGTAGGAGTCTGACACTGCCCAGACTGGATCGTCTGTGAGGCAGCCTGTATAAATGTGAAAGTGTCTGTTTGTTTATCTGTCTTTCACGGCAAAATGGAGAGACGAATTGACGTGATTTTTTAAGTGGAGATAGTTGTAGGGGTGGAGAGTGACATAGGCTACTTTTGTCTCTTTCTAACCCCCCACTCACCTAAAATGGGGGGTAGAAGTTTGTATGGAGCATTCCGCAATTTTCAAGGTAGAAAGCTAAATATTGGTATACGGACTATTTATGACTAACAAAAAACTCGTGCATCATTTTTTTTTAGGAATCTGCCCCAACCCCTCAAAAGAGAGGGTAAAATTTTATATGGTAATCTCGCAATTTTCAAGGTAAGAAGCTAAAATCGGTACACAGACTCTTTGTTACCAACGAAAAATACATGCCTTATTTTTTTTTGTATATTTTCCCCCAGCCCCTAAAATAGGGGATGAAATTTGTGTTAGATTCTCCGCAAAATTAGTACAGGTTCTATGATACAAACGAATAATAAAATAATTTAATTTAAAACATTTTAAATAAAACAATATTAAAACATTAAATCTAACCTTATAACAAAAAAAAAACAACTTTCGAAACAAATATGTGTTACTCATGGATTCCGATAGATGGCGCTGATAGGTTTCTGAATCGCGCCAGCATTGTGTGCTCTCTACAGGCATCGGCCCGCGCTTCACACTATAGTGCTTAAGGTACCTATACTCTGTTATTTGACTATTGATTTGCTTTCGATTTTTGGCTATTCGTGTTTAACTTTGCGATTTGGTATTGTTATCTTGGATTGGTTTTCCGATTTCCGAAAACAAACTCGGGTTCGGATTCGGTTTTACCGTTATTGTTTTTCGGATTAGAATTAATATAATAGAATTCGTTTAGTTTCGGGGACATAATTATACAGTACTAGCTTTTGCCCGCGGCTTTTCCCATGGACATTGGATAATTATATGTAGCCTGTTCTCGTGTGTCCAATGCCCAGAATCTTTACATTCTATTCTCAAATGAAAAGACATATATCGTTTACAGTAGCCTATTTATATAAGATTCTGTTCCGAGTTCTCTTCTGTGTTATAAATCAGGAAAGGGGAACCGTGTTACCCGAATTTAAAGCGAGCGAAGCCGCGGGCAAAAGCTAGTATAGTATAAGGTTTTATTTTAGATGGGAAATCATCCAATGACTTCTGCAGCTCTAAGGCGGAGCGGAGTGGGCATGTCATACTTTTACTGACTAAAACCCACTCTGTGTTCCAGGATTCTGGGGTTCTCTTTCGCACAACCCATGGCCACAGAGTAGGCTTCGACCCTGCTGGGCCGGTTTTGATAAGATCTCTTTGAGGCGCGCTTATAACAAACTCGGCGCCGTTGACGACTCGGGCTCGGTGCGACCGCCCGGAAGACATGGTGGAGCATACGGTAGAGGTGTGCCACGCCTGGGCAGAGCACCGCCGTTTCCTCGTGGGGGCGATCGGCGGCAGCGATTTCTCGCGCTGGGCCTTGATACAGGCCATGGTCCGGAGCGAGGAGGAGTGGCAGGCGGTCGCCCCCTTCTGCGAAGCAGTAATGCTAGCAAAGGAGCCGGGATTCTGATCCCGATTTCTTAAAAAACAACTTTGCAGAGTGCAAAGTTGTTTTTTAACCGCGCGCTCAATTTTGATGACCGAGAAAGCGAAGCATTCTAAAATTTATCTTATTTATATTTAGGATTCTAATTAAAAAAATAGAATCCTGAGCGATTGCGAAAGAATCAAAAGAGCACGAGGTGAAAAATCTTTGCACTCGAGTGCAACAAGCAACACGTAACTTTTCATCCCACCTTAGCGAAGAAATCAAACAAGAAACTTTTATTTCAGTTTATGTATTAACTACTACATTATGATAGGTAAGTATTACAGAATAATCTTTAAATTATAACAAATAACACTTAGGTATAATTAAGAAAAATTTAAAGTAACGTTGCTACAGTTACTTAAGTTGAGTGTAATATTTTTGTTAGGTACTGTAAAGTTGGTGTTAGAGACTTGTGCACTGTTTTTTGGTAAACTATCTGTCATACTTATTAGTTGTACCGATTAAGTGGATTCCCTTGGCGAAATGTTGGCGAAAGAGGGCGATGGTTAGGTGTTTCGTAACGGCTCATTTATGATGTAGAAGGGTCAGTCCAAGGATCTGACTGAGGCTCTTTCAGTGTAATGGCTCCTACGATGATTACATATTTCAGACTTATTTTGGATGGAATCCTCTATGTATCTCTCTACAACCGCATTGGACTTCCAGCCTCGATGGGTCTTATGGGACAGAAGTCTTATGACTTACTATTGCCGCCAAATATACGGAATCAGGTGCATCGTTAAGAAACTTTTCAATTTCAGATGCTGTGAAAACCTTCGATTTTTTTGGTGGATGACCAGATGAGGTTCTTTTAAAAAATGCTACTAATTTAGGATAGGTGTCGATATGTACCTACGTCTTTTTTCATATTTATTGTTGCTTTTAGCATTGAATACGTACTCCATAGAGTGTTTGATTTCTTAGTCTCTGATAATTCAATAAAATATGCCAGCAAAACGTTTTCTGAGAAAGTTTTGGCTCCTTTAGCTAGTCGCCACGTATTAAACATATCGTACTGTTTTAAAGACTTCCCGTGTGATTGTTGAAGGAGAAAGCTCATTTGCGCATTATTAATAGTTTCAGTCAATTCTGTTGGCCTTAAAAAACTAACACTAAACTTCTTCATCGCTAGAATTACTCGTTTTAGGTTTTTTTACTTGTTTTCAAGTTCCTTTTTTTTATCCTAAGGTAAGGGAACAATATGACGTGAAAAAAAAGAAAATGGTGTGCGCAAAGGAAATTAAAAAAAAGTATACCAAAGACGTTCCGATTCTGAGTTTTTAACAAATTAAAAAAAGTTGTATGATAAATTTGGCACCATGGAGGTAGAAGTAGGTTTAATGATGTTTTGAATTCACAAACTTAGTGCACACGATGTTCTAAATTCAATTTATCCTCTAGCGGATAAAAACGGCTTTTGCACTCAGATATCGAAGGGCAGAAATACGCTTTCCGAGAAGAGGGGATGAAAACGTTTCTTTTTTGTTTCTAAATGTCGCTATACGGGAGTTTAGTTTCATTGTATCAATAGTCATGTTGTGAGCTTGGTATCGTTACGAGTTAGTTTAAATATTTTAAGAATCGTCCGTAACTAAAATTCGACACAAGAGTATAACTAAATCCAAACCAGATGTTAAAAATGAGACGAAGATAATGCAGCGTCAAGTGGAATCTTCATAAAGCCCGTCGAACAAACAGCGTTATGTACATCGATATGTCGTTAAATGTTTCATGAGGTGCCTGGGCATCACCTGGTGTGACGAAAATAACAAATTCAGAACGCTTTTCAAAACAACACTCAGCCTGCGCTACATTATGCATGAAGCACTCCATTTGCTGATCCGCTCAGGAGTCCCGCTCGCGGCTCGTTAAGCGCTTACATTAGCTACAAACACTTATTGATTTTGAGAGATTGATATAATTTGTAAGAAATGTACGCTACGTCTTTTCAAGGAGTTACATCGTGAATTATGTCTTGCCGTATATGGGTGAAATAGTAAAGCGATACGAAAATCCATCTTCAGGTTTGATGCGCTGTTATTTGCAGTGAGTTCAGTAAGGTAAGTCAATCTAACTGAATCCTTTTAGGTAGGTACGGCTTTATAAAATCATATGATCCATTGCTTAGGCCACTAAATTGTTTCTGGTATAACTTTGAAAATAAAAAATGCGAAAGGACGTAGATTACCCATACATTTGTAAATTAATATTCGTGCGATATGTAAAATACTGTCCATTAGCTTTGTTTCTGAAAACCTGCCGAAGTAAATGACCATCGAGGGCTCGCAATCGCGGGGGTTTGGGGCAGCAGGGAGGAGTTAGAAATGCAATATTAATGCAGTGCCGAGTGGCGGCCAGAGTGCATTTACTTAATGGATCGTAGGCAAAATGTTTACACTGTCGTCGAACACGAAAAAAACAAGTAGTACGAAGTCGGATAGAGAAGCTCTTTGGCAGGATTATTGCAAGCAACTGGGGACGAGCTGAGTCACATAAATAAAAAAGTTGCTTACTTCATCTATCTACTCAGTAAAAAAACTTACACGGCATCTCCACTACAGACGTAGGAAAGTGTGGGATACATTACCGGAGTGGAAAAGTTAAAAAGCTTAAATGTATCTCCGGCGCGGCTAAAAGTGTCTGACAAAAGTTCGACTTCCATTTTAAAAAGCTCCATTACAAAACATCGAGATTCGCTTCCGCCACGCCGCCGCGAGCGCGAACTGATGGCGGCTTGAGGAACGGAATTAAACTCCAAAACTTTTCAATTTATTTTATATGAAATCGAGCATAGCCGCGTATTCGTGACGTGAAGAAAGCAAACTTGGTGTCGTTTGACTCGTGCCTTTTTAGAAGAAACATAGGGTTAATGTTGGATGTTTGTGGGGGAGTGAGGAAGCGGGTGTAGGGGATCTAACCGAAGCAAGCCGCGTGAGCGGTGATGCTGCGGTTTGTCCGCCGGTCAATTGCAACCACGGCTCTACGGTCTCAGCCCTGTGCGACACTAAACTTGAATTCGTTACGTGTGTTGTGTCCATATACAACGGCTTAACCTTTTTGATACTATACCTATCGGAAATATAGGTATTGAAATTAATAAACGATTTTGTAATTTAGAGAAAAGGTTGTACGAAGTCGGGTGGGAAAATCATCTAATGACAACCCCCGCTCTTGGGCGGAGCGAGAGATAGTGTCAGACTTTTACGGACTAAAAACCCACTCCTGTTCCTTCTTTGCCATTTTTTTTTTCCAGGGCCCCGGGGGTCACTTTCGCATCACCCATGGCCCCAGTAGGCCTCGACCCTGCTGGGCCCCTACGGTTGCTGACATCTCCTTGAGGAAGGGTTCAGGGTTAAGGGTACTTTTTCACCAAAGCTGTGCGAGGTCGAGAATTCATAGGAAAGTTGAGCAACGGTGTGTAACACAGCTGAATGGTGCGAGGATGCGTACTGAAATCGTTTCAGATGTAGGCGCACAGATTTGCGGCACACCTATTCGTATTCGTTGCACATTGTCGTTTTTGTGTTGGAATTTACTTAACCAGCCGTTATAAGAAAATCAAATAATCTTATTGCATTTCTTTTTGTGCTATCTTTGGTGAGAAAAGCACCCTTATTTTAGAGGGAAATCATAAAATAGCCCCTCCCACTCTGGGTGAATCGAGAGGGAGTGTCAGATTTTGACTGACTAAAACCCACCAGTGTTTCTTTAATTAAACTTTGCGTTTTAAGGACATAGTAACTTTTTTCCGTCGACGGTCCTTATTAGACGGCGAGCTCCGCTCCGCTCCGAGCGTCCGCAAGTCAGGTGTAAAAGCATCCTAAAGCTCCTGCTTTTCATCAGAAATGTACTAGTTAGCTGAGTGACCAAGCCAAATATATATTATTATAATTATTTGTGCAACAAGAGAGCAAAGTTGTTTTTTGCTGCGAGTGCTAATTTTGAGCCCCGAGCCAGCGAAGATAAATACAATAATAAATTTAAAATTCAATAATTTATTTATAAAAAAAAATCAATTTTATACTTTACAAATATTTTCTAATTATTACGCATTTCCGAACGTGTTTTTCTTTGTGGTAGAATTTCAAAATCGGAATAAACTTCGAAATGGCATGTTTCTTACTCGTTTTTTTATAAGGGCAAGAAAGAGACAGAGTACAGTGCAGTTCGAATGCTTCGAACTGATTGGCTAAAAAAAAAAAAGTTACTTTCAACTTTTTGTTTATTTTGATTAGCTTAATAAAAAGCTAAAAGATTTACTAAAGTGATGTTAACAGTCACGATTTTTTTAAATAAATAACTACTACTGTTCTTTTAAAAGTTAGGTACATGAGAATTAGAATATATGGAGGATATATGAACTTTAAAATATTTCTAAATTCAGTGTCTCACTAAAAATCAATAACTTCAAGTAAAATAAAGAAATCGGAAAATTAATGAATTCATTAGAAAAATAACGATAATGTCGAATTGTCCAAAAACACCATAAGGATACTTATTACAAAATATGTTCGAGGTATCTAAGCGGGAACGAATATGTTTCAGAGCTGTAAATATGTATGATTCTGGTTGTTTCCACCAAAGCTAGGTGAGATCTTGCACCTCGCAGAACTGCGTACCTAGTAGTACTGTGAAACGGTATGCAGGTGAGTGGTGCGTGTAATTTCTTACTGAAAATTTTGCTCGCCCGATCCCTAGCACACATTTCTCGCTCGTATCTCTCGCATAAATCTCTTTCTTTTTAGAATTTACAAATACCTAGCTCTGCCAAGTCTTTTACAACAATGCTAAGCCATGCTAAGAAAATGAAGCAATTAATTATTTTTTCTCGCGTAGGACCTAGATTACAAAGGCAACCTTATACTCAGGAGTGCCTCAAGATTCAATACTCGGCCCGTTGTTATTTATTATATTTATCAACGATGACCTTAAAATCTTAAGACCTGTCAAAACTATGCTTAAGTGTGAACTACTTCATCAAGACCTCAATCGTCTTGCAGATTATTAAAAACAAACTTTAACTCAGTATTCCAAAATGTTGTGGTATAAGTTTAAAAAAAAAAATATAAATATATTCAGATATCCCTATGCAATACACAGTAAAACTCTGAAGAGGAAGAGTTTGGTTCATGACCTGGGCCTATTACTCGACGACAACATTTGGAAGCGCATGTTTAATAAAATTGTCAATAGCGCTTATCGTATGTACAGCTTTGTGCACCCTAGTACGTATTTATACCTCTATAAATCTTTAATTAGGTCTCAACTAGAATATGCAGTACCCGTGTTTTTTTAGGGTTTAGCACCTTAAAAGGAAAAAAAACGCTTATAGGATCACTCTATTGTCCGTCCGTCGTCTGTCTGTCTGTCTGTAAAGACCCTTTATTTCGGAAACGAATGGAGTTATCAAGTTGAAATTATAACCATATACTAAAACCAGTAGTCCCTTGAAGTTGTGAAAAAATCAAACTACTGAGTTATCGAAAAAAAAGATACGGCTGTTTATGTCGCAAAAGACGTGCAGCGGTGTAGCACACGGTGGAGGTGTGCCCCGCTTGGGCAGAGCAACGCCGTGTCCTCGTGGGGGCGATCGGCGGCGGCGACCTTTCGCGCCGGGCCTTGGTACAGGCCATGGTCCGGAGCGAGGAAGAGTGGCAGGCGGTCGCCTCCTTCTGCGAAGCAGTAATGCTAGCAAAGGAGGCGGCCGATCCCGTGAGGCAACGGTCCTCACGCCCCAACCGCCACCGGGATTCTGATCCCGATTTCCGGCCATCGTAGGCGCGGGCTTGCGGACGGCGAGCAATAGGTGGCTCGCCGTCCGATCGTCCGGTAACCGTCCGGATAAAGTTGAAGTCGTCGACGGCGCGTACTGTTCCACGCGCGCCTCAAGGAGATTTCAGCAAATCGTAGGGGCCCAACAGGGTCGAAGCCTACTGGGGCCACGGGTAGTGTGAAAGTGAAACCCGGGGCCCTGGGACGAAGGCAAAGAAGGAATGGGAGTGGGTTTTTAGTCAGTAAAAGTCTGACACTATTTCTCGCTCCGCCCTAGAGCGGGATATGTCATAAGATGATTTTCCCACCTAAAAAATTTAACCTACTCTCTTTGAATTCAAGGCGTACTTTTCTTGAAACTACATTTATGTATGACTTATGTAAAAACTGGTATGATTGTTTAAATATTAGTAACAAGTTGAACTATATAGTGTTCAGAATATGCTAAGGACGCGAGGTGCGTCCTTAAAAAATATAGCTGTCATATTTGGTATGACAGCTATATATTTTTCGTCTCACGTTTTTAAATGTGGAGAACGTTGTTGCTTTCTACTACTACTATTTCAAAGCTTTGCTTTACGTAATACTCTATGTGTGTTGTTTGTTTTCCCATTAAATAAATAAATACTAAGTAAGTTTAAAAAAAGCAACAACTAAAAACATTGAACTACTTTAAAAAATACGATGTATCAAGATGGGTTCGTACAGTATAAAACATACGTACGGGCACCTCCACACAGAGCAAAGTAAGTTGAATTTGAGAAGAGTTGTAAGGCTTTGGCTCCGAGATAGTGCTTTTAGGCCCTAACCCCGGGGGTGATGCAGTGGGTCCGTGGAGCTTCTTAAAATGTTTTCACTTATGTATATATGGGAATACATTACCCCTGCCTCCGGGTTACTTGAGGCGCGCACACTTACTTTTAACACAAAATTGAAGTGACGTAAAGCCTTCACTCTGCTCTCATGTGTATCTTCTCTTAAATTACATTTTATTGGAAAGCTGAAACATCTCACTTGTGTAGTAAAAAATCAAAACTTGGAAGATATTTTCTCAACCGTAAGTAATAGTTGAAAGCTTGGACTTGAATTATATTGGAATGAGTCGCTCATTGTGAAGACGTCAAGCAAACATTTCACTATCAGATCCCAATTAAGTTTGTTCAATGAGTGGTCATGACGAGTGCATCCATCGTTTTGCGTTCATAGTTACTAATAATCACTTAGCTTAATTGCGGCCGTTAATTACCACCGATCTCGACGGTTCAAATTACGTACTCTAAAACGCATTAGCGGCTGACAGCTGGAGATTATCCGTCTAAGCGGCGTCGGGCGTCGGGCCGGCAGTCCGCCCGCTCACCGCCCGCCACCGCTCGCGGGACCTACCCACTAATGAAATTTAATGAGGCTTAATTGTTGACGACTTAATGCAGGAACTGTAAAGATAAGTGCTTACTTACGGCCCTCGCTGAGCGGCTGAAACAAAACGACTACGTTTTGTGCCTAAGTAACATTCTAATTTTGTAAGTGCCGACAGATAGCCATGCGGCACTTGTCATCCTGTTTGGCGCATTATGAGCTCGAAGACCGAAACAGTTTTAGTGAGTGTCGCTCAATTTATATTGACTTAATTTAGTTAATTAATTTAATAAACTAGTGCGCCTCACTATCAATGACTGCATCACTGCTTACCATCAGGTGGGAACGCAGTCAAGCACTGGTTTATATCAGATAAAAAAATTATAATTAAAAAAATCATAATCTTGTTCTTGCGTAGGTAAGTAGCATTTCTTCATATTAGCAATTTCTGTACCTTTACCAAACCCATAGGGCATTGATGGCTCTCATTTGGCCGAAGAGGTTCTAAGCACGAGTGCGGCATACAATCAAGGGGTTGAAGTTGGTCGTGACGCGTGGCATGTGATTACAGATCACAATGGTGTACACTGAGTTTCTTGTTAACTGATTAGAGGCAGCCGACTGGTGTCATCTCAGAACGTTCCAATTACTAAGAGCGGGTAGGCGGGGGCGGGGGAGATTGCCGGGGTGTGAATGATCCATTTCGAAAACTAATTTAGAGTTAGCAACTAAACAAAGAGCACTCCTCGCAGATAATAATTAACGCTTGCGGTAAAGTTCCACTTAGTCTGTATTGGGTAAACCTCACTATACCATTGGCAACGTTAATTAAATGTTTTTCCGGCCCTTTTAATTTGTTTAAATAAGATAGAGCCTTGTGCAGATAAGGAATTTTATGTTTAGAGATTTTTCTTATCGAAACACATCGGTTGTGAGAACTTTTTAAAATGTTGAATTGATATCAGTTTGTTTATGATTATATAAAGATACATCGTCGGTTTTACCAGGGCCTTGGTATTTGTTTTGTTTATATTTAATAGTGACGCAAAACTCTTTATTTTTTAAGTATTTTTAACTGCGAATCATTAATTAAAATAATAATTAGTGAAAACAACAATAAATTTTATTTTGAATTGACCATATCAAAAAACCAGATGTTATCGAAAATATTGGTCTATAGGTCATCTGGACCATCGGACACCTAATGATGCAACTTAAAAACATAATTAAAGTTGATTCAGCGTCCGAAGTCCCCCGAGTGGGACAGATAGAGCGCTTTATGTTAAAGTGAATGTGTGTGTCGTGTGACTGTTTGTGCTGCCATCCGACCGTTGTCCAGATAAAAGCTTCAACATAGCACGAAAAAGCACTCACTCCAAATATTGATTTGTTACTTCGCCGCTCCTAAAATGGGAGAGATATGTCTTGGCTTTCATGTTCGTTCCTATATTTAAAACAAGTAGAAGTTATTGTCTCTAAGGAAACAGCTGGAACTTAGCTTTCCTATTTACGACTCTACCTTTTTATGTCATTTTCTTATATCTATTAGAGCCTTAATAGAAAGTTGGTTAGTACTTAATAATGACTGAATAACTTTACAAAGATTGCTTGTACATGGAGTTATTATTCTAATTCATTTAGTAGAACGTTAATTTTATCATTATGAAAATGTCGGTAAGTAGCGCGCAGGGCCGGCGGGCGCCGCCGCCCGCGCTAAATCCTAATTAACTGCTTGATTACAAGTGGAATAAAAAGCTCGTAATCTTAATTGCTATTTTTAATCAAAGTTCTCTGAGCGTCGACGGGATCTCCTGCGAAGGTATTTAGACGAGCGCTTCGGTAATACTTTATCCTTAACTAAAAATACCATTATTTTAATATTACATTCATTTCTTACATCTGTGTAAAATGAGTTCCTTACATTTACCTTAAGAGTATTAATAACGTGAGCCAAGGAAAACTGAGTTATGCTAATGAATTTTCCCGGCACCAAATACGTTAAGAATTTCTTTTATTAAGGAAGAATTAAGGGATTTCTTTATTAATACCGTAAAGCACTAATTGCAGGGTAGGTAACGTTCATTTCGCCGTGAAGCCTGCTCGGGGGACAGCCCAGTGACGTATTCGGTCTGCGAAATTAAAAATATCACAATCCTTATTACGAAATACTTTGTTGTAAGACCATTTATAGTAATTGGGGCTGTGGCCTAGTGTCTGCGTTGACTTTCAGGTAGGTAATGGTTTTAAGTGTTGTTTAAACTTATCTTCCGCCCGTTTTTAACTTAATTGCTCGAGGAAAGTTTTTATTTAGTTAAGAGATAAGATAAGACTTAATTAAGTTCCGTGTGACTTCAAAGAACAGCGTGTACCTACATTGTATGTTAACGTTGGGCATTATCTGTACACACAACGTTGTGTCAAGCTCTTTCAAGTTAAGATGCAACCTGTCTGGAGTCGGTGATGGGATGGGCTATATTAACATTTTTTAATTAGTGTCTATTCTGCAGATAATAGCAATAATCATATATACCTAGAAAAAAATAGGATATCTAAGTTTAATATATCTGATATTTGTTTCCTAATCACAATATCACACTCTAAGATAAAATGACTTATTGTATATGTTATCCTGCCCCCTCCTCCCGCACAGTCGTTTGAGAATTATCCTTCAAGCTTCCCATCGTAGTATCCCTCTATCGACTGTGCTTCCCATTTACGCACAGTATATTGTACCAATTCTTAGTTAATTCGCCTAGTAAGAGAGACACAATTTTTTTTTAAGAACAACTCAATTGATCTATTTACAAGCAGTTAAGCGTTCAATAAAATAATTTTGGTTAAAAGAAAAGCATCGTGCAATTGCATTACAATTGCATTTTTATAATTTATATATGAAAGAATTGTTTTTTTATGTTATCGCTTATCTTATTTAGTAAGTAAACTTCGTAAAATAACTAACCTTCATTTTTATTTAGACAATTTTCTGATAAAGTATCAAAAAGAGGAGATATTTCATACCTACCAGTGAATATTTTGCTCGTCAATGAATTACCTACAGAATGTCAGAGCAGGGTGTAACACAAACCAGACGAGATGAGGATGAGCTAATGCTGATGATACAAGCTATCGAGTCGCGGCAGGTGTCTCTTGGTAGTGAGATCAGGAACAGTGTCATCAGCTTCTTGCAGAGCGAGGTTACAATAAATCTAGTTACCTACCAACTTCATTCTTGCCAAGATGCCAATAAAATGAGGTTCATGCTACGAAGATTTGCGAAATAAATATAATTCCCTAATTGTATTTATTTATATATATATATAAAAATGAACCCCCTTTTCTCCTGGTCACGCAATAACTTAAGAAAGGCTGGAAAAAATTTAATAATTCTTTTTTGTTTTGTTCACCTGCATACAGTGAAGGTTTAAAAGCAAAAAATACATAATTAGGATAGGGTAGGTAGATAGATAGGGTAAGTAGGTAGGTAGGTAGTAGCGTAGGATAGGTTGGGTAGGGTAGGGTATAGTAGGGTAATGTAGGGTAAAGTAGAGTACTAGAGTAGGTTTGAGTAGAGTAAAGTTGGGTAGAGTAGAATAGAGTAGTAAGTTGACCGGGGCGAAGCCACGGGCAAAAGCTAGTACCTCTACAGATTTGCACAATAATATCTTAAAAGATTGGTTGCTTCTTTGGGTTGGATTCGTGCAGAGAACTTGCTGAATTAGCTGAATTACCAACAGCCAATTGGGATGACCCTTGCGTTTAATTTACAGATTTTAACATTAATCTTGTTCTACCAGGTGCTACCACATGGTCGTTGGCCAAGTATTTTACCTGCACTAAGTACCTACATCAAAAGTCACAAAACGCATTTAGCTTTATTAACTGACTCCTTATACCAATTTAAATGGTTCAGCTTTGACAGTCGTTTGAAGATGGCGTCACGCGTGTTACAAATTTGAACTTTATACGCTCACTGTTAGTGATTTGTGATGTTAGTGGGCAAAGATTCAAAGCACTTTATTTCAAATAAACCATTTAAGTACATACACTTTTGAAATGTAAAGAAATCAGTCAGTCAGAAAAAAAAATGATGCTAATTGCACATTCCAAAGAGTAGATCTCTAGGGAGAAGAATGTGCAAGAAACTCCATGGACACTCTTTTCAATGATGTTCTGTATTACAAATATCTCGGTTACATGTTTCTTGTCGCTACTATCATGTGGGAACAATGTAAATAAAGTAAAAATAAACACTAAATATAGATATTAAAATAGCCCGTTCACGGGCATGACGCGAAAATTGGCACCACTCAGCTCAACCATTTTGAAGGGAACCGAATGATCTTACATACGCGCTACCATCAGTGAGATATTTGAGTGAGCATGACAAACTCTCAACTGCCTTGCTTATTTATGTCAAACAACTCCAATAATAACCTAAAAACCATAAATAGCTCCACGGTACTCACATTTACAAACTGAAAAAAAATGCTTCTACATTATACAATACTATAATATTTACAAATTTCAATTTACATAAAAAAAAAAACAAACTAATCAATTTGTACACCCTAGTGGTAGTGGAGCTGGACCAGCATTTTTATCTTGAATATAGTCCTCTAACTTATAATATGGTTACCTGCATAGTGTGCATTACAAGATTTAAATTTCGTTTCATTGATTTCTAATATTTGGGGAGGTATTTTATTATAACATTTCAAACAGTATCCCATGAAAGGAGATGCCACTTTAGCCAGTCCGAAACCTGGTTAAATTAATTGGTCCCTATTTCTTGTAACATAATTATGTCTATCGCGTCTTTTGCTAAAAAGATGAAGATTTTTTCTAACGTAGTCAAAGTCAAAAGTTTTTATTTCATATAGGCCTACATGGGCACTTATAAAACGTCAGAAGCTAGTGCACGGTTCCAAATTGGTCGTTTCCTATGAAGAAGAATCGGCAAGAAACTCCATGGTTACTCTTTTAAAAAAGTGATTGTTTACAATATTTTCATATTACAGTATTAATAGACATTATGTAAGAACAGTGTAGTCTAGTCGATATTGTACCCTAAAGCACAATAAAAATAATCATATTAACAAAAAAAAGTGAGTCGTAATAGGAAGTAACCTAAGAATTCGCGAAGTCCACAGTGTTCTCACATTCACATTAAAAAAAAGAAGCTATATAAAAAAAAAAAACAAGAAAAATAAATAATTACAATTATCAATGACATGTCAATAAAAGAAGTGGCTGGCGTCTAATAATATAAAAAATATTGTAAAAGCAATGTGTAGGGCAAGCAATGGGTTGAGCAGTGGTGGCCGAGTGGTAACGGCCCTGACTTACGAGTTCAATCCCAGCCAGGCGCATTACTTTGTGTAACTTATTTCATCACCACTGCTCTCGAAACGGTGAAGGAAAACATCTTGAGGAAACCGGCATGTCCTAGAACCAAAATTTCGAAGCCATGTGACATCCACCAACCCGCACTGGGCCCGCGTGGTGCATTACGGCCCATACCCTCTCCTAGAGAGGAGGCCTGAGTCCCAACAGAGGGAACATTATAAGGCCGACTATACTACTATACTACAATGTGTAAGAAGAAAAGAAAAAAGAAAATGTATATATTACAACAAATGTGGAGCAGTTAATAGATAGATGTACACAATATTATGAGTTACCAGGGGGCCACATGTGCAGAAGCAGTCATCGCCAAACAAGCGTGTCTTCGACATATTCTTTAACCTTGTAATACGCTTTTTTAGTTAGGACACGCTTAATATGGGTTTTGAACTTGCCGTCGCTAAGTTCAGTCACCACCTTTGGTAGCTTATTATAAAAACTTATGCTGTTTACTAAAAATGACTTGCTGGTCTTAGCTAATCTCTATTTGGGTAATACAATTTCGTGTTTACTACGCGTATTTATGTTATGAAAATCGCTTCTAATTTTGAAAAGTCCTAGGTTTTTACGAACGTACAAAATACTTTCCAAGATATAAAGAGAAGGCAGAGTAAGTATATCAATTTCTTTGAATTTATTTCTGAGGGACTCGCGAGGACCCATTTTATAAATAGCCCGGATTGCTCTCTTTTGCAATATGAACATTGAGTCTACATCAGCTGCAGATCCCCACAGTAAAATGCCATAAGACATAATACTGTGAAAATAAGCATAGTAAAGTAACCTAGCTGTTGCTACATCTGTCAATTGCCTTATTTTTCTTACTGCATGATGTTTTCATAGATATAAGGCACCGTCATGATGTTATCCTTAAACAGTTTTCGTAGTGAATTGCACCGGCGGAGATTGTAAATAGCTCTGATGGCTCTTTTCTCTAGAATAAAAATTGAGTCGATGTCTGCAGTCCGTCCCCATAGTTTATTTTTTTTTTTTTCGGTGGGAAAGTCATCTTATGACATCCCCTCTGGGCGGAGCGGGAGATAGTGTCAGACTTTTACTGACTAAAAACTCACTCCTGTTCCTTCGTTGCCTTTCTTACCAGGGCCGAGTATTCCTTTCAGAATTAGACCCTTGGCCCCAGTAGGCTTCGACCCTGATGGGCCCCTACAATTGCTGACATCTCCTTGAGGCGCGCGTGAAACATCCGATCCGGGATCCGGTGCAGGAACCTTCTGAACTTACCATGTCCGGTGAGGACTTGCGTCATGCGGAAGGTATGGACACCGTGTTTGCCTTTCCAGCCACTCCTCAAAGAGAGGACTTATTGCCATAATTATGGCGTGCCCAGCACTGGGATGCGATACTCGCTGTCGCCATTCCACCATGAGATCTCGCCAGAACTCTTTCCGCTATACCACGACTTGTTGCGGCAGCGGAGTTTCGCCCCGGCGTTGCAACTCCACGCGCAGATCGTGCATGCGTGCAAGCCCTGTTGCCGCCAGATCCCATGGTGGCTGCCCAGCAAGGAGGCTCGCCGCTTCGCGGCAAACCGTACGGTATCCCCACACCATCCATATGGCCATGACCCTCTAGCACGCGTTCAGCTGGGCCGTCGGTCGCTTTCGCAGCGACGGCGCCCACACCGGCGCCCCATAAAGGGCCATGGACCGGACGATGTCTGCGTAGAGCCTCCGGCAGGAGGCGTCTGGACCCCCAAGGTTGGGTAGAAGCCGCTTGAGGGCAGCCCGAGTCCGATTCAGTTTGGGAGCCAGACGTCGGAAGTGCTCCTCGAAATTCCACCGGCTGTCGAGGACGAGTCCCAGGTACTTCATCGTCGACCCGACGCCGATGTGAACTCCTCCTACCGTTAGTTGGGAACGCTGAGGTGGCGCGCTCCGAGGGCCGTGAAAACACATGACCTCGGACTTGTGCAGCGCCACCTCGAGTCCCAATTGCTGGATCCTATTAACGACTATCGCAACCCCGCGTATCGCTAATTCAACCGCCGCCTGGTACGACTCTCCCTGCGCCAGGACCAGCGTGTCGTCTGCGTACAGACCACACTGACCCCGTCAGGGAGGTCGCCGCGCAGCACGTAGTCGTACCCGATGTTCCACAAGGGCGGTACTAGTACCGATCCCTGCGGAACAGCGCACGACAACTCTCACCGTTTCCACTCTCCCTGGTGACCAGGGTAGATGTCCGACAGGTAGGGCTCGATCACAAGGCAGAGACTGCAACCTATTCACTTTAATATCTCAGGTGACGACACATGGCTCGACTTAATCCTAACGCCCACTCCCTCCTTGGTTTCCTCTCATGGCCAGTGCTCTGCTCCTGGTTTTTCCCATCATGACCTCATTTTCCTATCCTATGTCCTAAAACCACCTAAACTCCCTTTTAAGGTTTTGCACATGCGTTGTTTTGCTCACATGGATGCTGAAAGGCTGCGCCAGGATGCGTCGGAACTCGATTGGGACCAGCTTGCGGCGGCGACATCTGTTGACGACAAACTGGATATTTTCAATCGAACGATGCTTGCGCTTTACGATAGACACGCTCCTGTCAAGAGGGTTAAGCTCAAGCGTCAACCGGCCCCTTGGATGACAACAGGTGTTCGTATGGCGATGAGGCGCAGGGATCGAGCCTTTCGAAAATTTAGAAAAGACCGCAGTGTCGGAAATAGGGAGCTTTTCAAAGCTGCAAGAAATCGGTGTAATCAGGTGATACGTAACGCTAAACGCCGCCATATTCTCGAAAACATATCTTCTTCATCTCCTGCCGATATTTGGAAATTCCTCGGAACTCTCGGTATCGGTAGACCACGTCATGTGGATTTCCCTAAGACAATCGTTCTGTATGATATCATCCGTCACTTCACAACCTCCTGCCATTTGGATTCCCAGATGTTTTCACAGACGTTGGATTTCATTTCTGGGCTACCAGCTCCTATCATTGAACCGTTCCACTTTTCTCCGGCTACCTTGGACGAAATCAAAAATATAATCCTCTCCATAAAATCCAAGGCTGTGGGTCATGACGACATCAGTCGTTATATGATTACCTTGGTCTTGTTCTTCCACCAAAAACCCACATTATTAATTTTTCCCTTGATTCCAGTCAATTCTCATCCCTGTGGCGTATGGCTTACGTGCGCCCACTTCCTAAAATCACGAATCCCTCCCTACCTAACCATTTTCGTCCAATTTCTATTCTTTCTTTCCTATCCAAAGTACTTGAGGCCTGCGTCCACAAGCAGTTTTCAGGATTTATTCACAGGAATAATCTTGTTGACTCATTTCAATCCGGATTCAGGCCTGGTATTATTGGTACTGCCTCTGCTCTCCTTAAAGTGACTGGTGACATTAGAGAAGCCATGGAGGATACCAAGGTTACTGTTTTGGTATTAATTGATTTCTCCAATGCCTTTAATGCCGTCAGTCACGATATTCTTCTATCTATCCTTTCCCATCTGATGGTTTCGTCTGAGGCTCTGGAATGGTTCTCTTCTTATCTTCGGGGACGTCAGCAGTCGGTTCGCGTTGACGAGAATTCGTCGAGTTGGCGTGATCTAGATTCTGGTGTTCCACAAGGCGGTATTCTTTCTCCGTTGCTATTCTCCATCTTCATAAATTTTATAACTCACTGTCCTCGGTGTTCGTATCATCTTTATGCCGACGATTTTCAATTATATACAACTGCGCGGGTGGAGAGTTTGTCATACGCTATAGAGGATGTAAACCGAGATTTGGATGCTGTCAGGGATTGGTCTGATAGATTTGGGGTGTCCGTAAATCCCTCAAAGTGTCAGGCCATTATTATTGGAAGCTGGTGCATGATGGGTAAAGCGGTGGTTAATTCTCTTCCTCCAATTATTTTTAATGGTGCTGTCATTCCCATCAGTCCTAGCGTAAAGGATCTCGGTTTGCATCTTGACTCGACCCTTGGCTGGCAAAGTCAGCTTTCCAGTTTCTGCCGAAGAGTCAACGGGACTCTGCGGTGTCTGTATCGGCTGAGGAACTTTCTGCCTGCGAAGACAAAGACTATGCTTGTGCAAACTTTAATATTCCCTATAATCGACTACGGTGACGTGTGTTACTTTGACCTGAACGCGGTGTTACTCGATAAAATTGACAGGCTCCTCAATAACTGCATCCGATTCATACATAATTTGAGAAAATATGACCATATTTCGAACTTCAGATCTGAGCTCAAATGGATGCCCATTCGCCAGAGAAGGAGTCTTCGCGCTCTGACTACTCTTTACTCTCTGCTCAACTCTCCCACTCCTCCTTCTTATCTTATATCACACTTTAAATATCTAGGTTCTTCTCACGCTATGAATCTGCTTTCTTCTAACAATCTTCTACTGCTTTGTCCTTCTCATACTTCTGACTTTGTTCATTCTTCCTTTCATATACAGTCCATACTTCTGTGGAATGCGCTTCCTCTCGAGATCAGGACGGCCACCAGTCTATATGCATTTAAGCGGATGTTGCGAAATTACTTTCTGCACAAATAGTAAAGTCGTCTCAATAATCCCTTTCTTTTACTTTATATAAATATATATGTATATATTATATTAAATTATATATGTGTGTTTATTTTGTATATACAAACTTTTGAAGTTTTATTTTCTTAATATTCTTCTGTATTTTTATGCACCTGCCACATTTTCCCTTCACCACCCTAGGTTGACTGGTAGAGAATGCCTAAGGCATTAAGTCCGCCTTTGTACTTTTGTGTTGCATGAAGTTTTAATAAATAAATAGATGTATACAATAATAAATTACTAGTGAAATTAAGGTGGCTATGGTTTAATTAATATAAAAAATTGCAAAAACAATGTCACAGGAGAGGAAAAAAAAGTTTTTGTATAAATAATGAAGTTAAAACAATGATGGAGCAGTTAATAGATGACTGTACGATAATGCAGTTAATAAGCTGCCACGGAATCCACATGTGCAGAAGTAGTCATTGCCAAACAAGCGTATACTCAACTTAGTCCTTAACTTTGTATTATGCTTTCTTGGCAAGGCACGATATATATTTTGAAGTTTCCCTCGCTAAGCTCGGTAACCGACTTATGCAACTTGTTATAGAAACGTATGCTGTCAATAAGGAATGACTTGCTTGTCTTAGTTAACCTTCATTTGGGTAATACAATTTCATGTTTATACGCGTACGTATTGATATTATGCAAACCGCTACTAATTTCAAAAAGTCCTAAGTTTTTACAAACATACAAAAACTTTCTGAGATATAAAGTGAAGGCAGAGTCAGTATATCGATTTCTTTGAATATGTTTCTGAGAGACTCACGGGGACCCATTTTGTAAATAGCCCGGATTGCTCTCTTTTACAAGATGAAAATTTATTCTACATCGCTGTAGATCCCCACAACAAAATGCCCTAAGACATAATACTGTGGAAATAGGCATAATAAACTAACCTAACCTAAGCTGTGGCTACATCTGTCAATTGCCTTATTTTTCTTACTACATATGCAGCTGAGCTTAATCTACCTGAGAGAATTCTAATGTGAGGGCTCCATTGCAATTTTGAATCGATAGTTATACCTAAAAATACAGTTTCAGCAATAACATACAGTTTTTTTGCCGTCAAGGATTAGATTGAGGCCAACTTGAGGGAGATTTGGTAATGAAAACTTTAGACATTTAGTTTTGTTCGCATTTATGAGGTTATTAATTGCGGACCACTTCCAAAGAAGAGCTAGACTTTCGTTAACCTGCAAGACCTCCGTGTCTTTACTATCTATTTTAAAAATAAGAGAAGTGTCATCAGCGAATAGAACTATATCGGCTAAATTAGCCATCATGTAAGGAAGGTCATTAACCCTAGCCCTTTAGTATAAGTACGTACCAAGAATTAAGTAAGTACCAAGAATTAAACCCTTTAGTGCTACTCCGGAAAAATTAACACAAACAAACTTCGGGATTTTCTAATAAATCTCGCTAGTCCGAATGCGTCCCTGGCAAGCAATTACTGTACCTATTACTTATTAACTTTCAACCACCCTTAATGGTTTCCGTATACAGCTTGACTGAATTGTTGATTTGGTTTGGCTGTTTTAATTAGATACGCATTACATGAAATTATACCTAATAATATTGTGTAATATGAATATGGAATTATTTACTTAATCATTTATTCACAAGTTCTTAATTGAACACAAGATTAGTTACTAATGGTGAGATTATCTTTAATAATTTACATAATTTATGTATTTAACTTTTATATACTTTATCGTTTTGAATAATAGAATCGTTGGTATACGTCCTAAGAAGTGTTAATATTGATAAACAAATATAATGTTTTGCAAAACATATGCAATATATATTTATATAGAGATAGAGTATTACGTTTTGTATATTTATAGTATGATATGGGGACGACAATAGTGTAGTACAACTAGTCGGAGCGGCATCGGCAGTGCGCTGGCCGTAAGTGGCTACAATAAAGCTCTCGCTACATTAAGCTTCCGCTAGTGCGCCGTTAGCGAGATAACGAGACCCACTGCCCGCACCACACATAATTTATATCGTCCGAGCTCGTTAAAAACTTATAAAGACGCACATTGTTAGTGCGGCCAATATTCGCGGTTATCCGAGGATATACGACCGCCCTAACGACTCCTTGCTCGGCTCGTGCGAACCATTGCACAAACGACCCCGTTCCGCGGAGCACCACTAGCCGATGCCCCACCATTATGTAGTTTGTGAACATTTTATATTATAATGTAGTGCTAGTGATTGTAAGGTCCGGCTATTTTAGGACCATTGGATATAGCCATAATATTTTGTTGACTGGGTACACTTTAATAGGTAAACTTTACGACCTCTATTTAATTAAAATAGCCTGTTAAAGCATCGACCTTAACTTGGTTCTCGGGGCTCGTAATAAAGAACTAGCTAGTAATGGAAAATCCGTGTGCTGATGCAATCTACCGCGAAGCTTTTAGGCTGGCCGGCGAGCTTCGTTTTTCACTTAGTCGATGTGCGCGCAATTACTCGCTTCGCACGAAACGAAAACACATTCTAACGCTACCTATAATAACATAATATACTGTTAATTGACCATTAGGCATTAGAAGTAGGTAGGTATGTTTCCACAGTAACGTCAATACCTTTTATGGTTTTAATGAATACGCTCTAATTAATATGAGTAAAGCTGAAAAGCGAGAACCTAATTGAAACTCGCTTTATAGTCTTTAATTCCTTTCCCGCGTTCCCAAAAATACCCGATATTGACACAGCAATGGCATTACCAGCAGTTAAGCTGCAAGGAAGCCTTCGCGGTGCTGACGTTAATTTGACATGGCATTGAATAGCGAGATTGGTGGAGTATGCTCAAACGTGGGCAGTGGGCTCAGCGAGAAGCGTAACAGGCGCGGGACGGCGACGGGGCGGTGACGGGGCGGCGGCGGCGCGTGGTCCGCGCGGATCACGGACGTGTGCTCGGCTAAACACAAATCAACACCGATTCTCCATTTGTTAGACACGGGAATGTAATTATGGCCGGAACACTTGGCGGGGGCGGGGGTGCAGTGAGGGCTTCACGTCATTCAAGCTTTTAGTTCGTTGCTCGACAACGATCGTTACTTTGGATTCGTAATGTAGCTACGTTTCGGAAAACATCAGATTTCCCCAACGTGTTTTTAATGGGCGGGTGATATGAGGTGTTTTTAAAATCAACTTACGAGGCCTTTTTGCACAACAAAGGTTTTAAGAAAATTTTATAGGTAACGTATTTTTTTAAGTTCAATAAAGTGGTATCATTTAAAAAATCTCGCTATAATTATGTCAATTATAATAGGGCTTCGCCCGCGTAAAAGTAGATTTCACCCTCCAAGTTCTAGTAAGTAGTATCGGCTGTGCGTTGATATGTCAGTCAGTCAATTTATATTTAAAGCTTAGCAAGTTTTTTTTTTTTTAATAGCTTAGTAAGTACATAACTTATTAGCTAAATTAACCAGTATAAACAGTGATAAAATATATCCAAGTTATATTTAGAGGATAGCCATTGTACGTAGGTAATAGTTAAGCGTTAAATTAAAAAGTATGGTTATAGCGTGCGGGCCAGCGCTGGGGCGGGCATACCGTGGGCCGGTGCCGTGACACGAGTTAAACTAAATTAATAAACTTGCACCAGTCTCCGGCTTTATTAAAAAACACTCATTAAAGCAAAGGAAAAGTAGGTGAAGTCTCCGGCGGGCGGCGGGGACAGCGCCGCTAATTGCGCCGCCTTTATTGCTTAAATAAAGTTTTAGTGGGGGAACACAAGTTTTAATTAAAAATGTGAGAATAGTTTTTAATAAAGGACGGGCTTGGTGCGCGTATATTGCGAAACTTTAAGCGATGCGATATGCTCAGCTTACAGGGAGACCGGCGATATAGAGGCGTGCGCCGTCCACGCCCGCCGCGGTCACCTGCGAGCCGGCAGCGCCCGCATTGCTGACAGTTTGCTGTGAGATCAATCGGCTTACCTGATACCCTTATTTGTGAATCTCATAACTTCTGCTGTATTAATGCCTGAACCTTGCGCACACAATAAGCGGCTCTGTAGCATGCCACCCACCCATTCTTTCTCGCCCGATCACTTACGCTGATCGATTATCCCGGTTAAAGTGAGAACATTATCAACTTTGATTTACAGTTATCGGCGAATAGCCTCAATGTTTTATGAACTTTTTTTCGAAAACGGTATTCTCGCATCAATATAAAGTGACAAATGGCGCGAGTAACAAGAGAAACTAATAATGCTAGTGATTTACGCCCGCCCTTGTTATTACGACTCATGTGAAATGTAATTTCGGCATACTGCGTGTAGAGCGCACGCACACACGGCCGCCGGGCCGCTGGGCGAGTGTGCAATACGTTTAATAAAGGAGGGACGCGGAGTAAATCCTTCAATTTCGCCGGCACACAACGGCGTATTCTCGTTAACCGTGGCAATAAGTTAAACGGGCGGGCAGCCCGCGCCGGCCGCCGTACCCGCCGAGCCCGCGAGAGGAAATTAAAAAAAGTCTTGAGCCACCGACGTCATATTTGCCACTTCGATGTTTTCTCTCATTATTATGCAAGTACCTCCCACAACACATGTGCTTTCCTTACAATTATGTTTACTTATGCATCTCATTGGGTCATTCTAGCCTGTTCGACTCTACCTCGCTCTGTTGTTCATTTTTGCCGCTGGATCGTGTCTTATAAATTACCAAAGCCAGACAACGTACAATTTAATATTATCAGATTTTTAATAATATCCGATTCAACGAGAAAGGATAGACAACCAATATCAGCTTCTTACACCGCCTTATTGACTTTTAACTCAATATAAAACACAAGGTTGTATCGATATAACTTTGCTGAGAACGCCATGTACGACTAGAATGTTAAGACATTACCTACATTTAAATTGATACTTTAGCGGCAGTGCAAGCGGTCGATTTTAATCAAAGTTCGTTCATTTCGAACTTAGCTGGGGAGGCAGTGCTTTGCGGTGTAATATAGGCCGAGTGTAATATCTGTGGAACAAAGAATACACACGTTCCACCCGGCACCCGCACGGCTCGGCTGCACTCCTAATTAGATGTTCGATGAAAGTGTAATCAGACGTTGGCCGGATCCGGGACGTAATTAAACGGCGGAGGCGAAGAGTGATTTATTAATAGAAAAGCTCGAGCCGTAATGAAATACTGGGCGGACAATGGCGACGAGGGCGGGCGGGCCGTGGAAATTAAATTCTCAGCGACGGCGGCCGCTGGACATACACTTGCCGTTTCTTTGCGGGTCATCTCGGCGCGGCGCCTGCTTAATAATGTACGGCGGCAGCAGCGTCGCCGGCGCCCGCTGCTGAGCGCCTGGGCCACACCGCTGCCGCCACCCATTACCCACGATGTATGGAGGTGTATAAATTTGTCGGCGAGGGAATGTAAAGAAGATTGGTTTCCTAGTCGAACGGGCGCGGAGAAAAGGGGTGGAATTGAATTTAGGCCGGAATTCACTAGCGAGGTTGTGTTTGTGATATTTCTTACCTATGTAGCAGTAGTGGGACGTGACGCACTTGCCGATTACATTTATTACGTATCGATTTCTGCTAACATTTATATGATATCAGCGTACGATTTTATGTACCCATGTGGATTAGGTATGAGTGGGGTGTTGATTTTTACTCACAATATTTAATTAAACATGAGCCTAATTAGGTATATTTTTATCCATTTCTTGCAATCGGTTTGTTGTTTACTTGCAGAAGAAAAGCATGACATACCTATTGCAGTTATTCTTGAAACGCCATCTGTACTTAGGTAGTTAGGTATGTCTATGCACCTATGAGCACATCGCCCACCCCTTATCTTTTCTTTACTGTACTAGGATATAACTAAAAAGAATGGCGCCTAGAGCAACAGGCATTCAGAATACTGAAAAAATACAATCAGCTACGCGCGATCTCTACATTTACTCGTATATGTACATTGTACACTCTCACGAGGATGAGGTCTGTGAATTATCTCCACTAAAAAGAAAACCACTAAAACATAAGTCTAACACACCTGGAAATTCATCTCAACGACAAAAGAAAAGCAATTTCATGTCACAAGCAATCTAAACAAAGAGTATTGACATAGAATCAGCATTTTCTAGTCAGTAAAGTCGCAATATGGAAGCGTAACCTTAATTACACTTAAAAGCTGTCGGAGTATACTTTTTCAATTAGAGTATTAAAGTGTTCCGACCCTGTCATTATATTAGAGTGTTGTTCCATTCCACCCCGGGCCGGCGCAGCCTGCCGCCTGCCGCCTGCGAGAGCCGCCACTCCGCCACACTCGCGCCTCACTTCGCCGCGAGTCCTCCTCGACATTGCACGTGCCGCCTTCTCTCGCGGTCTCGCAAACTTTAATCGAGCTGCCGACTCGCTCGTACTAACCTTTAATTACAAGTTTAATAAATCATTTTAATTGGCTGCCGCTAGTCTAAGGATAATATATCACCATCGACTGCGTTACCGACGACCTATGTTGGACAATTACTTGGAAAAACGAATTTTCACTAAATCTTTCTCAAGTGACAATTGTTGAAGTGGACAAGTAGATATTGTATAAATTTATTTTGGTGCTCTATTTCTTGACTGTGGATTTGTTTATCGTGGTTCCAGGTCAGAGTTTTTGGAAAATACATGTTTTGTTTCCTGTTTTCACCGGAAAATATAATTTAAAGGTAAATAATACATGCCATATAATTATGCTTTCTTTCGCTTTATTTTATTTTGCTTCTTGTAGTTAGTAATGTTGCCAAATAAATACATTTCTTTCTGTTTGTGTGGGTTAATTAAGTTGTTTCTTTTATGATTACCTAATTAATTTGCGAGATAGAGCCTTCAGATATAAATATTCATTATATCATAAACATAATTAAATTAGTTTTGCAGACAATATAAATTACTCATATTAATCATGACAGTTATTATCTAATTCAGCGACCAATTAGGTAGAGTGCGCTTTCAAACGAGAAAGTTAACTCATTGACGGCAACGTGTTAGTGTGTGCGTTACGTTATCACACGTCGTGATATATTTTGGCATGTGTGCGTGTCCATTCAGTATAATTGGAAGATCCGATGACGAAGATAATTGCTTAATTATGCTTTTATAAAAACATTGCGTTTAAGGAAATTTGTGTAGAGCCAATTGAGTCGAAACAGAAGTAGAAAAACATTAAGTGATTTCGATTCTATTGTTTTGTTTCAATTTCTTGAGGCTTCCATTAATAAAATAGATAAGTAGCTCATTATTTGCTTTACAACATAGCCCGTAAGTTAGTCATGTCAATTATTTTTCATAGAGGAAAGCGCCACCGCATACAAATCCAATGATTTGTTTTCATAACACTATCACGTGACCTTCGCTCCGACCTGTACCAATATCATTGTGAACAAGATTGAAGCGTCAAACCGGAGGGGCCACACAATAGCTTCCAGCAGTGTGTGTCCGGTGGATTAGTGTCGTGTATGCGGCCCCACGGCCGGGGCCCCAAGGGCCGAGCGGGGCCCACGAACTCGAATACTGATGCGCCACCACGCCCGCCGCTTGTTATTTTAATTATTGTGTCTTAATTAAAGTTGGTAGAGGCGCCCCAGCCCTTGCCCACGCCGCTGACGAATATAAGATTATACAATATGTAACTCACGAGTTTTCGGTACTGGAAAGTTTTGGATATTAAAATTCCTTTAAACAATAAACCTACTTAATTAGATGATACATTATATACCTACTGTCCAAACGTCACTGATGCAATGTATAAGATGTAAAGGTTATCACTACTTAGTATTATCTCAGCTTTTATCTCAGAATTTAATTTGTCTAACATCATAAATATTATGTAAAGTGGTAACCTAATTCAATAGATAAGTTACTTAACAAGATTTAAATGTTAACATATTTATGAAGCTCGCTGACCGAATATAAATTACATTATTCTAATATTACACTTTATTTTAAAAGGAATGTAGGTAGATACTTACTACACATAAATTATATTTTGCTTGTTTAATAACATTGCTGTTTGTAAGATATTAATTACATCATGATCATATCTAAATTACAAATTAATATGCATCAGCTAGCATAGCATCTTTATTTGTATTATTAACGAAAAATGTTAGTTGCAAAAAGAGTCGGTTTTTATTTTATTTGTTTAGATACTTTAGTCTAAAAGCTTTTTCTGTTTAGAATGAGTAAGATTGGTATTTCTAAGTAATTAAGTAATATTAACTTTTGTAATTTTTTTAGTATTTCTAACGATCACCGCTTAAAAACCACTTTCTGAGCAGTAGCCACCTGTATCAGTAGATAAGGGCACGATAATCACAACAATGACTTGTGAAAATCATTTATCGATTCGCGTAAAATCAAAAGCTAGGAAAAAAAATAGAAAAAAAAGTTAAGTACAAAAAAAAGAAGGAGAAGAAGTTAGTTAAAAAAATAGAAATAGTTACCACTGCCTTGGAACGCAAAAGGTTACTGAAAGAATACAGGTGGGTTTTAGGCAGCAAAAGTCTTATACTTCCTCGTCCACCCAGAGGGGGAGGAAGCATTTGATGATTTCCTACCGAAAAAGGCTTGAGTGAAGTGCGCTTCACCATCAACGATTGCATCATTACTTACCATTAGGTGGTGCGCTCGTAGTCAAGTACATACTAGTATATATCATTTAAAAAAAATTGTCAAAATTGAATTTCTGATGCCAAAAAGATGGGCATATCTATCTTTTAACTTCACACAATCAGTTTCTACCCTTTAGTGAAACTGATAAAAGTTGGTAAGAGCATTATGATTGGGATAAAGAAGTGAAACATAAACGAAACTGTACAAACACAAAGTACTGCGGGTATTGTTGATACAATCACTTGCTTAATTAGCACTGAAAATATACAGTGGCATTATATTCAATTTCGGTTACAACAGTAGGCAAATTAACATTTAATGAAACCTACTTAATGAATGTGATTTACATAAGTGCATTGTTATTACCCATTGAAAATTAACTGAAATTCAGTCCGTGTAGCAACGCAATTAATTAGTTCATAAACCGCCCCGGAGTGGCCTTGCCAATGTCGATAAGGATTATTATTAGGCGTACAAGAGATACTCATTAGAGGCATCCGTAATGATTCGCTGACGACCTACGTAATGGCAAACTCTCCATAATGAAGACAGCAATATCTACTCAACCGGCACTGATGAAATGAACACCCTACATTATTTGTTTGTTTATCATTATTTTGTACCCCTAGCTACAGTAGTATTACGGAACGTTCTTCTTTCTCCTTCCCTTATTGTTTGTATGAAAACAAAGTTAATTTGTTAATGAAATCGATTGTTCCTACGTCTCAAATAGAATTCATTTCATTGTGTCCCAATTATAATTGATTTCATTAACAAAGCTTGGCCCATAATTGAAAGTAGGTATACAGTTTCACCAAAAGGGAGGGTAAGGTAATTACAAGATCCAATTTAGAATTGCCAAGTCTACACTTTGCTGTTAGTTTCAAACAAAAGCTTAATTAATTAAGTCGAGAACAATTAAGTTCACTGCCGTAATATTCTCAGCAATTACGCGGAATTCGACGTATTTTGTAGTCGTCCGTAATTGCCGACGAGTCTCGAATCAGATTGTATCCGACGCTAATACAGCACACATCCATTAATTATACAGCGAACACTAATTGGGAAATCTATTAATTAAATTACCTATTAGTGCATCACGAAATCCCTGAGAATGCTTAATGAACTGATGGTATTACGCGTTCAATTGATATTAATTGACGCTAGAGATAAATACGGCTAATTAGTACAAAGATTCATGCTTTTTTCTCTATAAATGAAGATTTATGTTGCCTAAAATGGTATAAAAACTGCAACGGAAGTTAATTTATATTATTGACCTTTGGGATAGCTACTCTAACAAAAAGCGTGAAAGTGGCACCTACATCCAAAACACGATACAAATGTCACAACAATTAACATGCGGCTCAAACTGGTCGTAACATTTAAATGTCTTTCAAATTAGAACAAGTTGTTTTTAAACAAATCTTAATGACTTATCGCTGAAAGCGGCTGATTGTTGCTGTTGACATTTTCGCGCGAGAAGCGGCGCCGACGACGGCGGGCGCAAGCGGCGCGGCTCGGTGTCATGGTACTCGTGGTTACCGGGTATCGTCCGAGTTTCGGCTGTCGATTTGAATGTATTGGCTGATATAAATCAGTGGTATCGTTAGGTGAGGCAGCGGTACAGCGGCACAGGCGTTGACGGCAGGTAGGCGCCGCGTGTAACGAGACACATTTCCGGACGTATCCTTCCAATTAGCGCTGCCGGGCCACACCGCGCCGCGCCGCCGCGCTGGTCACCGCCCGCGCCCGCCGCGCGCTCGTTACGCTCCCGCCTCGTTAGGAGAATTGTTTGTTCGAGTATGTAAAAATGTGTTTATTTGCACGTACGCTTCAGGGTAAAAAATATATGAAAAGACCCTTTTAAGACTTTTAATGATTTCCCGGCAAAGGGAAATTGGGTTAGTTATTTTCCCCGGGGTTGCCCCTCGTTAAGTTTTAATGGGGTAGCTAGCTACGACGTAATCAAACGTACTTATTTAAGTTAACGACGTTTACCAGGGATGTGTACTTTGTTGTCAATAGCAGTTATTCAAAGGTGTGCACTCTTCGTTTGTTTGTCATAAGGCTTTCAAACAACTTTGATTCGCGGTACTACACTGTTGTGTAGAGCTACTGGTACGTCACACGACACCTATGGGCAATGGCTTTTTTAACGTCACACTTTCTAGGAAAGTCGCTTAAGAGCTAACATGTTAGAAACAGGGACCTTCCGGTGCGAAGGAGGATTCCTATCTTGCCGTATAGGTAGGTACAACGCCTAATTAATCTTCAATAAAATGTCGACGGTGCTTGTTTTTGCCAGGAACTCGACTCATTAGACCGGCGAAGCATGTTGATTACATTCTGCAGTGCTTATTAGCGCAAACTCTCATTAGGGGCCACTATTGTTGTAATTAAACAAGAAGCTGCATCAGTACGGATCGCTAAGCGCGGGCTGTGCTGAAATCACCTCTATGCGGGTGTAATAGTGCCTCGCTCGTGTCGGCTTGCGAGTGGCCATTATGTTGTGCGAATTTAATTAACAACTCAATAGTTACACAGTAGAAGAATAGAATGGAGGGGTGTTCTTGTGGTGTCTGACATGATTCCATTGTTAGCGTCGGTGCAAAAAAGCGGAGGTTTGTTTTTGAAGTGGCTTACGCAATTACGAGGTGGTACTCTGTTCCGGCGGCTTCGGCGGGTGCGCCATCGTCAGCGCACAGACCGGCTTTAATTGGACAGCCGAGGGTAGCGGGGCGCGAGGGGCGAGAGTGCGGGTGCTTCGCCACCTCCTAACACTTCTAATTGGCTCGCCTACACTAACAGGAGCTTTCCTCTAAAATGTATACTCATCGTCATTACGTGTAATAGGCTCCGACTCCACAGGAACACCTGACGCTTTGCCAATTTCTTTACTTTAATAAGCGAGAAATATTTTGTTGCTAAGATCAAATGTCGTTTGAGTCTTGTGTTACGGCGGCGCGGTGATGCTTTTAGGCCATAGACTCTCATAGCATCGCACATAGATAATATAAAAACCAATACACAAATTCTATACGTATCAATCCCCGCTGAACACTTATAACTTGAAGTCGTCACATAAACTACAATAGTTCGTTATCCTCTTTATTTACAAACTTCAACACCTCCAGCGGCTGAAACTCGTACATGTATGAATACTCTCTCCTGACATGCGTTCCTATTCGATGGATGGTTTGGTTACTTTAGATGTCAGTTAGTTAATAGTATCACTTTTTCATAATTTATTAATCTAAGTGAATTAGACGGGTTATCGATGTCAATTTAGAAGATACTGCTTACTACTTAGATATGTTATAGTTTAGTTTATCTATTGACATAAATGTATATTTTGTAACTTTACTAATTTATAGATGCACTTAAGAAAATAAAAAGATTTTAGGCGAGCGCTTTTAGAGTTTTGAGATAAGATAAATTAAACGACATCATAAAAAAAAACTTACGAAATGATTAAACTTGCAACAAGAAAAACAAAGCGAGCAGAAAAACATTCTTATTTTAAATTAAAAAAATGATAACAAAAATAGGTAGGTACTTATCCACTTAATTAATAATTATCTGGTCCACGTTATTAATGTTTTATCATTGTTTATGTTTTCCATTCACGAAACTAATAACTAGGCATATCGATATTAGTCCAATTAAGAAAGAATAGCGTTTACATTAGCATTGGTTTGAATTGATTGGGTGATTGGAGTGTGCCGGTTGATTGGCGCCTCACGCTCAGTGCGCGTGCGCGTACGTCTGCGACCACGCGGCCGTGCGCGGCCAAGCGCTACCAGCGATAACGCGCCAACCGCGTATTATGATAACAATCCCTAATTAATGTTTTACGAGTACGTTGCAGCTTAGGGCAACTTAACAACTGTCTAATTATTTGAATACAACTTTAAAGAGTCGTTCAGCAAAACACTTTTAAGAGACTCTTAACTGAGATTGTATCATTATTTTACTTGGCGTCCAATTAAAATATCGAGAATTTTCATGTTTGTTATTGCGACTAGTAAACTCCAGTACGGCTACATCGTTAGTATTTTAATAGTTGTTATAATTGTATGTTGAGTGTTAATCGATATAATCTGATTTAGGTACATCAACCTCGCATAAACCAAATAAAAATATATCTTAACCTTTACAAGTACAGTAATGACAATGTAGCTAGCATTTAGCCTTTGCTCAGTTCTTATTATCGGATATAAGGGTGCATGCGGCGCCGGTTATTGGTTGTCAAAGCCCTTGTTAAAGTTTATTGTGGAAGCAGTTTTTATTTATGAAATCGATCGCAAGTAACCAGGATAATTAGAGCCTCATTAGAGTAGTAAATCGATGGGGAAATTGATCATTTAACATAACTTATGCACTTTGACATCGCTATGAAGAAAACGTGATGAATATAAAAGTAAAACCCGACAGTTATTAGGTTTAAAGAATCTTTATTTCTCATAAGAACATATTATAAACGTTTACTTATATGAGTTTAAGAATTTTAGTTTAACAGTTGTCGTCTAATGACGAAGCATGCAATACTCCTTATGGTACAATTACAATAAAATACACAATAGGCTTACTACATCACGAATACTACGATACAGTATAACAGGGCACAACAAAATCATTGAAAGCAAGCATATAGGTACATTTAACACAATATGGCACAGCTGACTGACTAGATGTCACCGAGGTACCCTCATAATTTGCTTTGTAAGAATAAGAATCGCAGAGTATGAGCGATAGGGATACCACTTGTGTGTTGATGTAGGTGTGTGTTTATATGTTATAGATCTTTTTAAACGGCTTTAGTTTAATTTTGATTCTCATAAGCTGCGTAGACGCCACGTATACGGCACGAACACTGACCATCGTTGCGCCAATGCCGTCGTACGAGATTGACACCACAAATTGAATTTCAATGAAGATTGTTGATTCCGTAGCTAAACACAAATACGCTAACAAAGCGCGGCTTACTGATATGTAGTGAAGAGCCTCGTTTCGTGCCTCAGTGGGTCGTAGTGATACGTAGCGTTGTATAGCAGCTCATAGCTTAGTACAAAGTGTTGGAGTGGTACGTAGCTCTTCATAGCACCGCTCAGGTGCTGTACATAGCGATATGTAGCGCTGCGTAGCGCCTCGTAGCGTGGCAGAATGTGTCGTAGCGATTCGTAGCGTGCCGTAGCGTAACGTAGCAAAGCCTTTATTTCGCAACAGGAATAAACACAAATTTTCCTAATCTGATTGATACTGGTTTTAAATCTTTTGTCATTTAGTATCTAATTACGGTAGTGTAACTCTTTTTAAAGTAACTAAATAATTGTAAAACTTTCAAGGCGCCGATTAACAAGTAAACTTCTAACAAATACTGTTGCAAGCATTCTTCGTTATAGCCGATTGGCTTGCAAAGCTGTACAAGCACAAGCTCATCAAAACACGCACATAATAGCTAATCAGGAGGAGAGCCATTATGCAAGCGAGTTTTAATAATTACCCGGCACAAAAATAGTGTGTAGACTATGTAGTTGATCCTTTGTGGTGGGTATCAGAGGTAAGTGGGTGCACGGGGGCTGTCTGCCCGCCCGACACGACACTTCACATCGCCCGGATATGAGCGGCTATTTAATTTCCGTGCTTTCAATGATCGTTTCATATTCAACTATATAACTCTTGTCAGTTGCCAGCTTTGCACCTGAACGTACTTTGAAGCACCGTATGCTTGTGTGATGAATTGATGTGAAGGAACTGCGCTGTATATCACATCATGTTTAGATTGAAGAAAACTTTGATAGGAAATATTGAGGGATATATAGATATTCTAGTTTACGGGAAATTGATTTGAGGTTAGGTTTTTAATTTAGTAAACGGGAAATAGAAAGTACAGTTTTTGAACACGTTCTACCTTTCCAGTCGGCATCCAAAAGAGCTCATAACAATAACTAAAGCGAATCCATTGAATGTTTCAGAAGTATTAGTTTCAGAAGTTAATTGTTATTGTTCCCTCGTTAGTCCGATTTCCTGCGCATAGTGATCCACTCTGTTTAGGCAATTAAATGCATTCGCAACGTCTCTGAGACTGTATTATTTCTGATTGTTCACGCAGATTACATTGTTTCGGCTCGTATACAAGTAAGACGTGTAGAAACCGAACTATATCACATCCAACTTAACGATTTTTTGGATAATAAAGAACGATTTTTAACACTTTAAAACTATAGTCGTTGATTGGATTTAAAAGAATTTCCATAATAGATACATCACCGGTATTGGAAACGATTTTAATTATGCATATGAAACTCTATTGTCCTTACTTGGAACACGTTATGTTGCGGAAACATTTCAAAACAAATGATTAAGGTTTGTTTCATAATGCGTCTGATAATTAATTGTGAGCTCAGCATAATCATCAAACAAATTAAAATGTTAATGCAATTAACATAGCTCATGGTCCATCTTTAATTTTTATTAAGGTTTGTTCACATTGAGCAAACATTTGCTATTTGAACTGTACAATTAAATGTGTGACATCACTTGGCATTAAACTACGAGTGTAATAACAACCTACACAAGTTTAGTTATTGGCAATAAAGAATGAACCTAAGCACAATAGATTTAGAAGTGCATACCGAGGGATCTACGTACCTATGGGGTGTGTTACGCCCCAATCCATCTTGTGCGATAGCAATCAGTGCGTCACACACTAATAGAAGCCACTGTATGTTTGTTTGCCATTAATTTCGTGGATACCGCCATAGACTATACACTATACACACAGAGAGATCCCACCACGTAGCGGCGTGTTGACACGCCTGCAACGATTGCTACAGAAAAAAAACATTAATTAAATGTAAACACGATTTATTATTATCGTATTCATGAATTTTGTTTGTGTCTGTGACGAACACTATAAAATATTTTATTTTAAATTCGTAACAGTATTTTTAAATGAAAAGGGAGAAGTGAATGTAATTAAGTAGATAGCTAAGCAAACATAAAGCATTATCAACTTTAATATCTATGGCACACATGGTTTGATTGCAATATTTTTGCTGCCAAATGTTTATGTTAGCACTACTGGGAGGGAGTGTTGCACAGGGCAAGGGGTGGAGTCGCTGTGTGTCGGCGATAGCACTGTGTCATCACCACTATCTCGCATCGCAAGGTATCCGCCGCCGCACACGCCCGCTCGCCGTAAATAACGTCTAACGTTGACGCACTGATTGCACTCCGCACTGTAACACCCTTGTAACAGCGTTCATTAACACGCCGATAAAATGAAATGTTACCGCGAGTACCATTTATTCAAATTAACATCGTTGACGTTCGAGAAACTCTGATTGAAGATTGATATATCGTGTACACTCAACTTAATTACTTCTAGCAGTGGAAGGGTTAACAGATAAATTGTTATTTTTACACAATCCATGCCCAAGCTCAGAATAAACCGATACATTCATATCAAAACTGATAACCTTATGTTTTGAGTGACAAACCAATTTTATTCTCGACTGCCCCTCTCAGGCGGGCCGCCCCTCGGACCGATCAGACCTTATCCAAATTGGATCTTGAATAATAAAGAATCGGGGCGATTGGATTTTATTCCTTAAATTCAATTAGCACACAAGGGTCGTGTGTGACTGCAGACGAAAGATAGAGGCATATTATCGTATTAAAAGGGATCGTGAGGGTATACTTGGTCGGGAAGAAATGTCTAATCTACTTACGTACATATAGAAATTTTAATGCATCTCTATCTTTTGCTTAAATAAAGTTTAAAATATACGATAATATCGTGTAACGGGTTAATAGTTCGTAGAATTTGTTGTTTGTTTTAACACTACCTCAACCACAGAGGTATGTAAATAACAGCACTTAGGCGAATAGAGCTTTGATTTCATTTTTAAATACATTTTTGGTAAAAGGTTAAAGTTCATAGAATTAGTAGATACACATTTAAGAGAACTCCGCATAGCCGGCGCCACACTCAGTATTTAGAAGTACAACAGTCTGCATGAACCACATTTATGTAAATTACAGCACTCACAGTACTTCGCTATTACAGCTTTGATTTAACGGCTGATAAACTTCAGTACTTTTGCTAACAAACTATATCGACACGATATAATCTCTTACTTGACACTCGATACGAATAGCACCGATTTAATCGTGAGAATGGACGTAGAAATTCAAAACGATATATTTATTGTTTAAATCCGGTGTGCAGTGTGGGCAGCTATTCCGTAAATAATGTGTTATAAAATATGTATGCAGAGAAACTTTTGAGAGTTTTGTAATATATTGCTAAATGGATGGAGAATTAGACAGAAACACTTCTATTTACTTACGCCAAAGATGATAACATTTGAATAATTTATTAGAATGCTTACGTGGGTATTGAATTAAAATTGATACTTCATCAAATGATCGTCACAAATTAACATAGCATTATACCATTGACCCTTCTTATTTCGTCGACACTGAATGACAATGTATAGATTGTATCTAAACCTTTAATGTCCGGTTAAATGATTTGAAAAAAAAAATTAGAGTAGTAGGTGTGGAGTGTTGTGGAAATTTATTTACTTTTTATAAGTAGGTAGATTAAATTAGCGCTAGTAAAAAAATGCATTAGCAATAATGAATACGTCGTCTATGATAATATAATCCGTGTGAGTAACCGACCTGCTCCCCATTAGAGTGAATGTGTTAATAAAATAAATTGCGATATTATCGTCGCCGCGTTTGACATAAACATCGAATTCTACTTAAAGTAATGGAAACGATTTAATGCAGCCGAATCAGGGCGAGCGATAACACGAGTTTCCTTACTAATGTTCACAAATAGATATTAATTTTCAAAGCGTTTGTCGTATCTTAATATACAATATACATGTTACTTTAATATGTATCTAAAATAAAAAGATTCAAAGGCTTTTATTAAAACATCGTTCCATTTGTCAAAAGATATTCGAACATGCTTTGTAACCAATCTAGCTACATGTAAAAGTTGAAAAATATGTAACTCAAAACAACGTATTGTGTAAATAAAGTTAGTAATAAAACGTAATTGCTTTATGAAATTTCGTAATACCCGGCTTTAATTGAAACCGCATGTTTATCAATAGGTACGTACGAATATACTGTAGTACAATACAATGATCCAACGTTTTTGTCTATTAACACAACGTTTCATGTACTCGTACCATATGGTAATCATTAATGGTGGGAAAAAAAATTAAAACACGAAACATACATTAGATATTTTATTAAATTCTCACGTCATAAAATTTTATTTAGGTTTGAGCAGTGTATCTATTACGACAAATCAAGAAATTACCATGAATTAATAAAAATAATATTATTCCCGCGGTCATGCTTAATGATATGAGATTATTATTTAATGATAAGTAGGTAGATAGGTATCTACTATTTAGATAGTTTGGGATATTATGACCGATTAATCTCAGTATTATTATAAAGGCAAAAAGTTACAAAGTTGCAAAAACTCCATCACGCTCAAACGACTGAACGAATATGGATGAAATTTGGCACACGCGTGTCTACGGTAACCTGGAATAGAACATAGGAATACTTTTCCAGAAGTGTGTTCCACTGGGATAATTTTCTACATTCGCACAGGCGAAGCCACTAACAGGAACCAGTAATAAAACTTTTATATATCTACTTTTTACGAAGATAAATTAATTAATTATTTTCTAGCAAAACTTGACTTTAAGGTGCGACTGACTGAACCGACACAACCAAACCAATCTTCGTGATTGCTTCGGTTTAGAGCTGACTAATTATTCGTAAAAAGTTACAGCATCATAAATAAATTGCTTAAAATAAAAACACGTCTAGTACTTACCATTAATTTCTTAATTGAGCAAGAAAAACGATGTCACTGGAAAATGTAATATGACTTAATGATCACTTAATCAAAATGAGCAAATTTTAAAATAACCTCGGTACTAAGTAAGCTATCTGTATAATAGCAGTAGTGCAAGTTAAACGAATTTCTTTGAATTGGTTTCATAGTTTCACGTGAATCTTATGACGTAAAATTATGATACTGCTTTGAGAATGTTATTTATGGAAAGATGTTTAAAAGCATTCCTTGTAAACTAAATTTCAGTCATATTAATTTAACAACCTTCCATCGAATTGCATGGTACGTTATGTGGCTTGATATCATTTTATCAATTGTTTTTATTAATCATTAGCATCTGGCAGTGGCTTCGCCCTCATGGTCTTAGTAGGTCCTTCCCACTTTATTTGAAGAACCTACTCAGACCAAGATGTATAAGCTATATTACCGTAAAATTTAATTCAAATCCTTACAGCCATTTGAGCGCGAAGGAGAAACAAACATACGCAAACAAACGTTTGCCATTATAATATAAATGTGATTATATTAAAAAAAACTCTAAAGAAAGTTTTTAGTTCCATGGCCCCACATAAACAAACAAAGCGCCAAAGTAATAAGACAGTTACATTATCCAATATTCATAACCATGTCAGCATAAAGGTGAGAGTAGAACATAATTAATAAAGCGCATGTGTCGCCGTCGCCGCGCCTCGTCTGAAGGTGCCACGCCGCCAGTCTGCCACCGAGCCAGGAAGAGATTGCGTCGACGCCAGCTGCTCAATATGAACCAGATTAATGTTTTTGCTCTTAAAATTGTGGATTCCCCGTGTTATTGGACAAATGTGTCCCTGTCCAGCAACTCCCAGCGTTTCCAATTAAATCGGATTATAGCTCAGCTTCTAATAATTCCCACTTTTCGATTGTGCGATAATGCATATAATGTCATTGTCGTTCAATTGACATTTTGCTTGCACGCTTCGCTGCGACATTAAGGTTAAATTGGTATTGAATGACATTTTCGGTTGCAGGTAAATCGTTTTTATATTCGTAAATTAAGAATGAGTAGTATTATTTAAGAAGTTACGTGAGCTTTAGCAGTAAGCACTGTGAGATTGAACCATTAAAATTTCTTTTCTCTTTACATTCGTCATATGCGTGTCTGTACGCTCTCGGCTCTCGGTCGGTTCACGTGTAAATTAAAGTGCTCTCAGTTGGCTCGGCATCGCTCTTAAATTGACTGTCCATCAAATCGCATATCCTCCGGGACGCGGTGTCGGTGCTCGCCGGCTCGGTGGGAGCCGAGCCCACTGGCCCTACGCTTTCCGCTTCAGCTCTGCCACTGGCCATTATGCACTCGCGTGATATTGCTTAATTAAACTTTAAGCTTAAGGGAAAATTTAATTTCCGGAGCGGCTCCAAGGGATTATGTTTCTCGTATTTTTATTTGTAATGATGTCGACGTTCTTAATGCAGCTCTTATAAAGCTTCTGATCGTCAATTTTGTACATCTTAAATTAATATCACTTTGTTGGCGGCTTAGAACAGCTTTTTGATATTAATTTGGGGAAATGTTCATCCGAAAATAGAAGCCTTAAGATTACGTAGAGGACTCGGATATGAGTCACCGTTTAATTAAACTGTAGGTGTGATTGTGAATAGGTAGAGGGTGGTCGAGTGGCGAGCAGAGTAGCGGAGCGTGTAGCGTGGCGTATAATGCGCGTGTGTCGGCGGTGGCGTGCGGCGCAACCTTAAAAGCAATATCCGGCGCCGCGCGCGCCGCCCGGAAATGAACCGGAAACGGCGGTGTATTAAGCCGCAGGTACCAGCCCTTCAATTTATAAACGCTTGCGGGCACACTCCAGCCTTTAGCCGCCTCTATTGGCGCTCTACTCTTCTCTCGTGGATATATCCGGCGCGGTTAATTTGTAACTTGCACTTTTTGCAAAGAAAACTCTTACGTCATATCTGAATCGAAAAGGTTTGCGCATTTTTAATAAAATCTTCAACTTTGTGGAATACAAATATAAAAGAGACTTATTCAAAACATAGACGAGGACAATATCTAAAATTACATTCTCTCGGCCTGAACTAACAGTGAAATGAAATAAAGTCCGCAAACAAAAGTTTGCAAATCCAATATGATTTGGCGCGTCGGTAAACATCGGCAGCATCCCGGTGATATCGCGAACGAATAACATTAAACTTTGTATGGATTGAATGTAGAAAACCAATTTCGGTGCTCGGCGAGTGCGAGCCGACGGGATGAGGGTGTCAGAACGCTTTGACAGCTCTCTGATTGAAAAATACGGAAACCTGTTTATGGAGCAAGTGAGCTCCCGTGCGAGGCTGCGGAGTGCGGAGTGCGGACCGATCACGTGGCGCTGGCACTGGCGACACGCACCACATTTGCAATTATATAGAACCATCTTACGACGCATCGCTCTCTACTCACAACACTCTTCACCATCTTTAACAATCAACGAATAAATAACGGAACTACTACAACTTTAGTTTGGTCTTCGTCAGAATTGTTATTCTCTTAATGATTTTTTCATAGTATTTATTAGTTTATAATTTTAGCATATAAGTATAGTATTTATTAATATAAAAACCCATTTTTTTCTGTTTGAAGTATTTGTTACCTATTTGTTTATTGTGCAAACCTACCACCACGTTTCTTTTTTAACCCAAAGGTTGACTGGTAGAGAATGCCTTGTTGCATTAAGTCCGCCTATGTACCACTACTCTACATGAAGTTTAAATAAATAAATAAATAATTTATAGTAATAGCAGTTTGTACGGTGTTGGTAGCACTTTAATAATTTTCACATGACTGTCAAAAGCCTGTGGCGTTCAGCGACCATACTTTTTGCCTAAACCGTTTCATTAGCGACATCACAGCATTGTGTGCGAAACTGCCAGCCATTAGCACATGCTTAAGAAATATTTTTTGTTCGTGTTAATGGCTTCAGGTGACATTTCGAGGAACATTCATTCGTAGACGTGCAGGTTACTGATTTTGCCTCAGATTTTGCGCTTAGTCCCCACGTGTGTTGCTATTATTTACTAAGAAACTTTCTACCTGATGGGTGGTAGCTAGTTTAGTACCTATTTATTATTACCTTTTTTACCCGACTGCAAAAAGGGTTATGTTTTTCGCGCGTATCTTGTATGTATTTATTGTATTTATTTAAACTTCATTTACACTAGTGGTACATAGGCGGACTTAATGCAACAAGGCATTCTCAACCAGTCAACCTTTGGGTTAAAAAGACAATAATGTGGTAGGTTTGCACAATAAATAAATAACAGATACTTCAAACAGAACAAATAAAATAAAAAATAAGATATTTATAATAATAAAATACATGTATATGCTAAAATTATAAATTAATAAATACTAATAATAATTCTGACGAAGACCAAACTAAAGTTAAGAGAACTTCAAGTAGTAGTTCTGAATTTTACACTTGAAGGAAAATTTACTTTCAGGTTTTTGATGTCAAGGGGAAGCACATTCCAGAGTTTTATGGTGGAAACAGCGTATGAATTGGACATAAAGCCAGTACGGTGAGAGGGAATATGAAGGAGCATGTTTTTGGATGCACGAAGGTTAAGATTATGAGAACTGCCCAACACTACACACACACTACGCACTTGTACACACTACACTTGTATGTATGTTGTTTATGTATGTAATATTCTTTATTTCCTCATATCTTCCAAACTGCTGAACGAATTTACATATTTAATTCGTCTTAATAACCCAAGTGTTCTTAGATAGATGAAGTTAAAGAAAACAATATTTTTTCTTTATACTGTCGGAGCAGCGCAGTGTTCTCGTGGCAGCGGCAGTGACCTCTCGCGCCGAGATATTCTCTTCCCAGGAATCAGGTTGCCCCCACCGGCGGCCGGATTTAAGCTCCGTTCTCGCAAGAATATAAAAAGTGGCCTAAGGTACTCATTATAATATTAGCTATATCCTAATGAAAGTCCCGTCAAATCAGCAGATGTAGATGTATTTTGAAATCCCAGTCCCGCGGGAAAATTAAAAGGAGCTAATTTCATCCTTGTAACATCAACTATTTGTCAATGAAAGTCCCTCAAAGTAAGTCCAGCCGTTTTTAGAGATATCCCCTATCACCGGGAATTAAGATGGACTTCCTCCCCAGAGAATTAATATACCCCTGCATACGAAAATTAAGTCCCGTCCCGCGGAAATATAAAAAATTGATTAAGTTACTCATTATAATATTAGGTACTAACTTCTACCAGTGGCTTCGCCCGCATGAAAATAGGTTTCTCCATACAAACTTAGAACCCTCGTTTCATCCCCTTAGGGGGTGAATTTTGGAAAATCCTCTCTTAGTGCTCGCCTACATCGTAGAAGGAAACCTTGTGCAAAATTGATATGACAGTCAGTCAGTTTCTCCTTTTATATATAGATAATTATCCCAATGAAAGTCTCGACAAAGTTTAACCGTTTCGAATACTTATCCATTTCCGCGGAAAAATAAAAAGTAGCTCAAATTACTCCTTGTAATATTAAATATCCATCAGTGAACGTCCCGTCAAAATCGGTCTATCCGTTTCGGAGATATACACACTCCCTGGAAATTAAGATTCACGTATGTAAAAGAGAATTAAGGTACTTTATAACATTAGCTACATCCTACATTGAAAGTTCCGTCAAATTTTGTTTAACCGTTTCGAAGACTTATCCCATATTAAGAAATCCCTTTCCCACAGGAAAATTAAAAGTAGGTTAAGTAACTACATGAAACATTTTCTATCCATCAGTGAACGCCTCATCAAAATCGCTGTAGCCGTTTCGGATATTAGCCGGAACAAATCAACAAATAACCAAAATTCACATTTATGTTATAAGTATCGAATACGCTTTGATATAAATTTAGCAAACCAATTTTTTTTTAATATTAACAACAGTCATTTCAATTTTATAAGCCAGGCTGATGACTAGGTTGGTTTGTGAACTTTAAAGTGATAAATGTACGCCTAATTTAGAGTGAATGAATAATGATATTAGATTATAATAACTAAAAAGTGAAAAATAATAATAATAAAAAACCCAAATGATTAAAAAATAACTTTAAATAAAAACTGAAAAGGAAAACAAAAGTTCAGTCCAGTAGCGTAGAAACCAATTTAATTGCATTCATTAAAACATAAAATAAAACAAATAATACATTATAATACAGAACATATTGACTACAACAGTCGGGACCCATTAAAATAATCTAGAATATTAATATAAAATCATTCCATCTAATATGGGTCCCGACTGATGTAGTCAATATGTTCTGTATTACAATTTACGCAGTCGGTTTTTATTTATTTATTGTTTCTATATTATATATATGTAGGTACGTACGTTTTGTCGTAGAAAAAAAAAACCAATATCAATATTCTGGCTGATGTAACCCTAAATAATCTCCTTGTAATGCGAAAACCTTGCTTTGCATACTATCCTATCCCAGTAAAGCTGGTCTTCGATATAAAATCAGTGATGATAAATGATAGAAGAACTGTGCACGTTATGAAATATCTCATAAACAGGCGCTCCGGAACGATCTGAGCCACGATATATCACGATTTTGGACATCAGCAACCAGCTATTGGAATTCTGCAGATGATTTTCCTTAAGAATTTATACGCGCGGTCGGACGAACCAATCGTAGGAAGGATTTGGGATATGAGATCTGCGATTCATTTAAAACGGCGAAATTAAACGTCTAGGAGATTACCAGTTGGGTCGTTTGCGGATTACACAGAGATAACTAAGACGTTTATTGAACTACTTTGAGAAACTTTTATTGAATTTATATCTTATCAGTTCCCTAAGATCATTTAATAGGAAATATAATTTACAATCGTTTGGAAGGCAGAGTTTGCTGAAGTTCTGATTTAGTTTAATAATCTAACTAGAGTTTCATTATTATTTGTTAGCTATAAGTCTGATTGGGGTTAAAATAAGAACTTAAATTAGGTCTTGTTTTTTATTAGTCTGGCCTTTGTTGTAAACTTAAATTAACACGCTCGTTACAAAGCACGATTTTCCTCTAAAAAAGCACTGACGAGTTTGGTCATGTAATAAAGCTATTTATAATAAATTAAGGTATTGTGTAGAGCGTCGTTCTCGAGTAATGTGCATGCATTTAAATTACGCTCAAATGCGGACATGTGACGTACGGGAGGGAGCGCGGCGCGGGTGCGTGCTTCCCTGCACCATCCCCCGTCATCCATCGCCATTCACCGCTATCTTTCTCCATTCACCGCCACCCATATGATTTGATACAGGGAACACTTATAAATAATCACTAGACAATAATGTAATGAATTCAAAGCTTTAAAGCTTTGAGGAAAAATAAATGGAGGTAGAGATGAGACAAACCCGAATTAGTCAATAAAGATAATAAAGATTTTTTAAGTAATAATTAGCTAATAATAAAGGTCTTAAGTAAAACATACAGATATTATGTGAATGCATACTTATGTTGTAAGCAAGCATTAAATGAAACCGTTAAAGCTGTCTCCGATTTCTTTGGAAAGCGCCGCACGAAACTCCATTGTGCTCAATTGAATCGCGTCTTAATTACAAAACGGGTGAATATTTAATTAAAAACTTTCCGCACGCGAGTAATTCCTTATTCCATGTATACGAGATTGAGTCAGCGTCGATTCCTCTTTTCTGCGAAGCCGTCGACATTCGACAAGGGTTTTTAATTGAACGTCGACCCATTGTGCTCGTTAAAGCGATTCTGAGTTAATCACCACGTTTTTCGTTCGGCGTAATGGAAGAAAGTAATTATCAATTAACTGCTCGATAATGGATTGCGGCCGCTTATCCGCCGGCTTATCTCGACGTGTAACGACCCACTCCCCGTTTTATCTTTTTAATAATGAATTTAAATCATCAATCATTTCCACGGGTTGTGTCAATATCGGATATTATGTCGTTGGGCGTCGTTGCGGGCCATTTGCACGCGCTTGGTGCTTTGCCAATAATGTAATTAACTTGGATATTGTAAAAAAGTAGCGGATAGTAAAATGTCGCGGTGATATTAGTTGAATATTTGGGTGCAGCGGCGGGCAAGGCGGCGTGGCGGCATGCCATGGTGCGGCGAGCTGCGCGTGTTGTTGTCAGTGGCTGCGATTGTGAAAACGTGAAGCGCGGCGGCAGATGACGTGATATTGTGCTGTGAATTAGCATTGTAAATGCAATCACAGGTGTCAACCCGACACTCGCTCGCCGAATTTATGCGCCTTCCGCTCCGGCCACTATGAATATAACAATTTATTGTCTATAAATAACGATTAGCACCCAACGCCGCCCTTCTAATGAAGCCATTAAATTATTCAGTTATTTCAGAGGTTTCGGTGAAGGTAAAACGTGTCCGAATACGTACTTTGATGGAAATAGAACTTCTTTGCATCGCTCAATGCCTCGTGACGGTAAAATGTCAGTCTCTCGTTTACGTTTAGTAGCCTATTTGCCTAATGACAATAATATCTAGTGACAAGTGTATAAAGTTTCACATCAAACAGAATTATCGGTGTGAAAGCCGGTTTTTGTTATTGTGTGTTGTCCGACAAAACAACCATTAAGTGGATTAAACATGTACGGAACCAATTAAGGCCTTAAAAGCCGACAGCGTTGCTTGTGCGCCGGCTGCGGGTTGCGGGCTGCGGGGACCGTGGCGGCTAGCGGCTGACAGACCGCCGCTATTAAATCTCATTAAAATACCTAGTGGACGACGATCACGAACACTTATTTACTGCAGTCGAGCTAAGTTATTGCAGCTCAAGTCACCGCGCAGCACTGCAGCACCACAGTCAGCCGCTCTCGTCTGCACGTTAATTAGCTACATTATCGCTAAATCTACAGCGACGTGTTACAATGACAATTATGTGGGGAACTGTACCGCAAGCGATCTATACTAAACTGTATGTGAGCTCACTCCACTCGCAACTTAGCTCTTGTGAAGTGTTTAAATGAATAGTGAAGGGCCGTTGCGCCCTGATACACGAGCATCTTTTAGTCATTTTGATATTCGAATAAATTAAAAATGTTAATATGCTCGAGGTAACCTACTGGTTGATAATTAAGCTTAATTCCTACTGACATACAAGTCCTTACTTCAATGTCGACTACCTACCTAAAAACACGACCGAAAACCAAATTGACAGCCATCAGGAAAGCAAGTTCTGTTAATATCTAAAGTTAAAGGATACAAGTAATATTAATTAAGAACTGCCCTTTTAAAATGTTATCATTATAACAGACTTAATTTCATTACTTGATGGAATGGTTTCTTAATGCCTGAGTCATTTAAAATAATTACGTGAGTTAATAATCAAGTTTCCCTTTGCAATATATTATGTAGAATCAATATATTATATAAAACATGTTCGTGGAATAATTTCTAGGAACTTATCCAATTAATTTTTATTAAGATATGTTTTTTGCAAATGAGAAGTTTTTTGTATTATTTGTACAAAGTTCCTGTTAAAAGTGATTGAAAAAAAAAAGTTGTCAGGTTTTATTACTAATTGGTTACAATTTAGTCTCTACAGATTCTGTCAACATAATTGAACATCCCTTAGGTGATGGTTCCGCTTCCTTCTTATAGCATGTTGTGTTAACAGATATATTTTTTATCATAGTTTGAATGTTGGGTACACAGAGTATGCGAGTATGCGACCCAAATGTTAAATTAAACACAACATTAAACGAAATCATTGCCGACATTTACACAAGTTGTGTGTCATGGGTGAATTGATGGCGTGAAACACACCATTACGTCCGGTCCACTCAATTATAAGAGTCGGGCTTATGGCGGCGAGTTTTATGTGCTAAATTATGCAGACTGTCTGGCTTAATTTGAGCAAATTACATTTCAACCGGCGGTTTCGCGCCTCGCCCGCGTCGTGGGCACATTAAAGGAGGCTCGATTAGATACACCTCTATGAACCTATTTTAACCTACTAATTATAGCTCCTGAACATAAATGTCAATTCTTAAAAGACAACGCATTATTTTTCTAACAAGCATTGGTTTTTTTTTTAATAAAAAATGGAAAACTACATTTTATAAATATCGCAACTAAACGACTACGTTTTTAATTACACAGCTAATCAACAATGGTGATTATAAACTTTAACGATACAACACAGCAGAAATGTCACTAAAGCTATTACAATGCGAATAAAAACACATTATCGTAGGTTAAATGGAAAGTCAAACCAAATGTCCGGAAAATGTATTCTTTTATGTTTTTTAATTAGATATAGAGACGATGTAAATAAGAGACGCAAACGTAGGTAAACAGTAGTGCATTACAAAGAATGATGAATATTGCATTAAAACCATACTCTTTGTTATCGGCTTCATGAATAACGAATTAGGGTTCAAGTCGAATAACATTTAGAAACATTGAATAATACGCAAATAATCGTAGATACGATCAAATCGGGCACGCAACGTCGCGAGGCAATAAAGGTAATGTAGGCAAGGTATTTGCCAATATCCTCGTGGAGTGGCCCTCCCAAATATCTTGAGATTGTATTCCCCCTACATAAAAATTGTTCCGGAATAGAGATACTACCCGGATAAATATTCAATTTCACTACGGACGAAAAAGATTTGATACCTTGGTACCTACCAGGTTTATTGGATGATAGCCTTTGGAATGGTGTGGATAATCATATTCATAGTTTTTTGACAAAATATAGATGAGTTTTTAGATGAAAATAGTTTTTGTGCGCCGATGGTGACCTCCCGATAGTGATCTAAATTCCATCACGGCCTCACGGGCTTACAGGCTAGAGCTATGCACGTAAACGCGATTCTTGATCGAATTTACAGGCAAATGATTTACTATCAAATTGAGCGATAATATTATTTTTATTTGAACTTGGTAACAATCAAATAAACTATATTAAATTGATGATTAGTTACACGCAATCGTTGATGAAGGTCAAGTTAGCAAATCTTGGTTGATAAAGCCGTAAATAAAATCTGAAGGGTGGCATAGTTTGTAAGGAACGACCGTCCGTCCGCGGCACATCCACTAGTCGCGCGACCCTCTTGAGAGGTAAAGAGAGTACGACATGTAGATGAAAAGGGCAGCTGAATCTAATACAATCGGGGAAAGCGATACTCGCTACTACGTTAGGGTTGACGACGCCGCCGTTTCGCAGAATGATATTGTGTATTATTCCAAATATTCTGAAAGGTTATTGAAAAAGTTTTTGTTGTGTCGAGTTTTCTTTGACCCGTTTGTTTACCCAAACATAATCTAAAACGGGTCAATATGAAAGCCCTAATTTGCATTTTCTACAAATGGATATTTGGCCAGTTATCCTAATCCTGAGTAATGTAGTATTTGTTATGTTTGTTAGTTTGTTACCTTTTCACGCATAAAGCACTGAACTGATCATTATGAAATTTTGTTATGATATAATCTTTTAATTTAATCAGGAAACATTGCTGGTATTATTAGGAAAATATTTCAATATAAGTTATATAATATGAATCTTTAAATTCTAACTTAACGAGAGCAAAACCGAGGGCAAAAGTGTAGATAATAACTTGTATAAGTTCATTGATCGAATTACTTCCAGCCACCCTATTATGGTAGCTAGAACAAATTCAAACAACAAACAATTCTGTATTTATGCCCCATTTCGTATCACACGCTGATAACTACACGAAAGTAGTTAAAGAGGAATGTAAAGTTTTATTGCGTTCCGTGATACGGGCGCGGGCGCGGCACAAAGTATCGCATTGTTAGCAACCCTAGCGCGCATTGGGGGGGTCAGGGGAGACGGCTGGGTATTGAATGAGATTGCTTCTTACTTCGGCAAATGGATCACGTAGTGGATGAGATGTCACAGTGTTTTAAGATCCCAATTCGACCGATCCGTTGGATAGTTATAGCCTCTACTTATACGTATATCGCTAACAGGCTCCCCTATTGAGCTCGATATTAGGTTATGCTATTAGTTCTAAAAGTACAGTCAACTCAAATGAATAACAAATATCGTCACCAAACGTGTTTATTTAGGTGGTTACATTCCAAATTAGTTTTAGACTAGTCGTGAAGAGCATTGTACAATTAACAAGTTGGTACAACACCATAATGCTTGAACGTTCCAAGTTGGGTGTTTAAAGTATCCATTACGTAATCAAGTAGATACATTCACACCCAGTAATTGGGAAATTCCCGAGCCGGGCCGCCGCCGTAGCCGCGTCGACGGCGGCGGGCGGCCGGGTGCTGAAAAACAATTTCACGCCAAATCTTAGCTTGTGTTTTCCTATTTCCTTTTTATTTATCTTTTAGTCTTTCCTTTTCCCGAGAATCAATTTCACGGATGAGCGTCGCGATGATCTCAGTTCAAAAAGCGCGAGGGTTGTAAGTTGGATGGGTGCACGCGTGCAGTCCGGCCCGGTCCGGCCTGGTCCGCTCCGTCCTGCCCCGGTCCGTGCCGTCTCGCCCCGCATCGGTTCGTCTCGCCCCGCTCATTACCCGGGTGACGCAACGCCGCGTCTCGATAATAAGCTTTCTGCTCGCTGCTCCTTGTGATTGGATGGGTTATGCGTGTGTTATCTGCGTGTGCTACTCATGATATATCTCGCCCAATTTTCTTTTACATCGCTCCTAACGCTTTTAACCATTTTTCAATCTGCGCTGTATCTGATGGCTCTGTATACCGACAGTTGGATGTAATTAAATTTTAATCGCGAAATCGCTGAATTAATGACTGTGAAACAATGTTGTGTAATTTACTGTATCGCACAGCTAAGTACTGAATAACAGTGATTGTTTTGGCGCACACCCAGATGGCAATGCGCATTTTGCTGACGTGTAGAGCGTGAGCTGCAATACTCGTTCGTACTCCACATTTATTTACTTGCAACTTTTTAATTCGGATCTGTGAAGGGGAGACGGATGTTGTTCCTTGTCTGTTCGTAACCTACTTAAGTAATAAAGTTGCGGTGAAATCAAAATAAAGTGCTGACATGAGATGCCTTTTAAACATTGAATCAGGCCGGAGCTCAGCGGGCCGGTTGAACCGCACGCTTCAAAATTGTCGGGCCCAGGCGCCGGCGCTCCCTCGGAATTGACAATTTTACGGGCGGTTTATTTCCGGACACCGAACTTCCTTGGTCAGAGCCGCTCCCTCTGGCCGCCTCCCCAGACACCCCACAACCCCTTCGCTTAGCGCTGTTTGTCTGCAGATACACTTCTAAAACAAACAAAATTAGCGATAATACCACTTTATCTATTTAACATATTTATCGGAATATCACTTTGTACTAGATTCTAGAACATTAAGGGGAAGAACTATTTTAAAAGTTCCTAAGATACACTCACAAGGTAGCTATCTACATAAAATTTACATTGTATGTAAGTGTCTTAAGCGAAAGCTTCCCACTTAAAAGCTCTACAAATGCACTGAAAGCTCTTTCGCGCACTAATCCCAAACCTTTTAGCTGCAATCAAAAGCCCCGAGCGCTGTGTGCGGGGCGCGCGGCGTGGCGGCCCGGCGCGGCGACGTCATGCTTGTGGAAGCGACTAGGAATTTAATTTACATTTTTAATTAAGTTAAATTTTGTTCGAAAAGCTTTCACAGAATAGGAGTTTTCTTGATTAGAGTTCAGCTCAGCCTGAAGTTTGAGATTGATTAGTGGAGCTTTAATTGCTCTCCTCCGGTGAATAATGAATTCGATCAGCGGAGTCAGAAGGGAGTGTCTAACAGATTACGTTGACGCTAATATATCAAAATTATTTTGATTCCTGAAACACATTTTTCTGGGCTAGAATAATTCTAGAGCTATTTAGGACCACATTCATGACTGAAACTTTGAGTAAATCGTAGGGTAGGTCCATGCTACTCCTCGCGCAGTGTTTGACGACGCGCCGGCCGGCTGCCACGTAATTGATGGCTGGGGTGAATTTTAACGTAATGCTGCTTAATTGATCGTGTTGATAACATAATCATAATAGACCTACCTGCTGATAGCCAACTACTAGTCACCCTCCCTTGACAAAGTGCACAAAAGGGCTTTTTCCTTAACCTCTTTACCTTCTCTACCAGTGTAAGTAAAATTGATGCTTCTATCTACAGTTGCAAATGTTTTAAAAAAGTTAGGTACCTGGTCTCTCATGGCAATTAACACAATTTGTAGCGTATAATTTTTTAACATCCGCTTATCGCTTGTCAGACAAACGACCGAATAAATTTAGCCACTATACGGTGTGGTGTAGCTTTCTCTCGAATTATAAAACACTTCGATGGGCGCATATAAATCGGAAAGGGCACAAAAGAGCCGTATTATAGCTGACGTAAAAGCGAATAAATAATCGACTTCCGCGAAGTACTCTCGGCGAGAACAAGTCGAGAGCCAGTGACGTACGATTTGACGTAGAATATTTTATCCGGTGCTGCGACGCCCGTCATCCATTCCACTTATCCCCGCACTCTGTTGAATTTTTGACACGTCGACGGAGTACTGCCCTTTTCTTCAGGTGGTTTAGTGGGGCAAAGTCCTTTAAATTCGCATTATGTTTTTGGCGCTGCCGCGGGATCGTTTGTCAGCCTCACACTACAAGCAGCGACAGATTACCGCAGGGGAAGCCACTCTTTGTGTGATTGTTGTCACGTAAGTCGACAAGACGCGATTGTTTGCGATGTAATAAAGAAGGGCTTTATGTGGGTGGTTAAACTCGAGGTATTGTTAAAAATATAAACGGCCGCGTTACTGATTGCCGTGTGGAGACCGGAGAGTCGGCGAGCGCGGCGCAGCTGCCCGTCCCCACCCGTCGATCGGACCGAATCCGGCGCACAGCAATCCATATTAGATTTGCCCGCTCTCTCATATCCATTCTGAGATGTTCATATTTTATTGGGGCCAATAAAACGGATTCATGAATATGAGAAATGCATAACGAATACCGTATTTATGGATGGAGGCGTGCTCGCTCGGCGCGCTCCGCGGATATGTCGCGGGTAATTTGATAGCCGCCTTTGTAACAGGTGCTGATGGGAATTTCGATGCGGTTATAAAATTTTTTCATTCCACTCAAGTTTGATAGCACATTCTGTTTTATTTTATATTTGTACATGATATTATTTTTGACGGATGACTCTCAATGTTTTAATCTTTTACTGCGTCTTGGTGCTCCGACATCGATTAAGTTTTATAAATATTCTGTCACTTGTTTTTCATTAGCCTCACAAATTATTACAGCTAGTTGCAGTGTATTTTAAATAGAACAGCGCAATAAATATTGATTTGAGTCATATATGAAAGTTAAGATAAGATAATCTTATAAACATGTGATGGTATAGATATAAATTCATTGACGCGCGTCGTAACCTCCATGCTTGGCAGGTATCAATGAATGGTACACATGAATAACCGATCCAGCGTGGACAAGCCGGATGCCAGGCATTTACCGAATAACAGGTGTCACCACAATTAATGGTTCTTTGTTCGCACACTAACATAGTGACCTTAGTGCCGAGTTGGCATTAGGCACTTGACCCCGCTGACATCTTTGATTTCTCACTTTGAGATGCATTAATTTATAATTCCAAATTCATAAGAACATTGATTATTGCGTTTCTGCTCTGTAGATAATAATATTCTGTGTATTTTCTATAAATAAATATTGTCTATTAACTACACCAAAGACAATCGCTAGTTGCGCCGGCGCCGCCGGAAGCCTATAAATCGTTTCAAAGTATTCCAAAGATGGATCGCTTCATTGCGACCAGTGGCCCAGAAGATAAAGAAGGGACTTCCGACGTTTGTGAGCGCCTTCCTAGACTGTTTAGATTATTTACGAGATGATACTCTTTCAGTGACTGCTTTGTAGTATCCAAACGTGAAATACACGTCAGGCCTCTGTCGTTTGTCGTCTATTCTTGAAGATAGTTTCTTCTGCATGCTTATACAAGAACTTATATGAAATGGGAAGCCGATTGATTGAGTCTTATTCAAATAAAGGTTGAACCAATTCAAGTACTTTTACAAAAGTTTGCACAAGTGACAACCATTTAAGGCCTTAGAAAATTGATGACATCCAATATGCAGTCGAGACAAGCCGCAAGAGATATTAGCGCCTCCCCAAGTTTCAATTTACAGCTTTGCTTGGACGTCTCAACCTTCACGGAATAATACCACCAGATAGTGCGTTTGTTATTCATGTTACATTTGAAATTGGACTCTACAGCGTATTTCTAAGACAGAAAATTATTATGTGAAGCTCCAGTTGTGTTGGGTTATTGGAAAGGGGACCCTAGTGTGTAGTTTATAAAGTACATTTCATGTAAGGTCCTTGCTGGCTGGTTGGTACCGTTTGACGGCAGTTTGTCGGAGTAATAAGGTCTCGCGGAGTGGACGTAAGGAGAGGATATCGTTTATTCTAATGAGGTTTCGTAGCTAGACGCGTGCTGCCGGGGCTTGCTCTCAGCGTATTACCTTCCTTCCAACTCTGGGTGGAATTCTTTGTAAATAAGGACATCTTTTGCATACAACATCGATGTAGATGCATACGTACAATTTGGACGGAAGTGCTTCAAACTGTCTTGGAGAATTTGATTTTGGAATTGGGTAACGATTCAAAACATGATGTCATTAATTCTCTTGGTTTTGTACTAAAATAATGACATACTTTAAGCTTCAATCATGAGCATGCCTGAACTGGAGTAACGTTAGGGTGCTCTTAACAGAATACATATAGATTAGGTGTTCTTTAGATAGGTAATTGTGAACGTAGATCGTAATTGGCAATTTTATAAAACTTTAACATCTTTAAAACAATAATAATTTATTTCTACACCAGAAGATTATTGTCATAGATAAGTATACCTTAGCATGTGTGTGTCTAATAATCGTGCGCAACTTAATAATGAATATCTATTACAGTCACGACGCAGAAGATCGTTGTAGGTAAACATCAGTTGATATGATATTTGACAGTTATCTACTATTGTTTCAGGAAACTCGTATTGTGTGTGATGCGCGAGTGACGACCGCGCCATGATTCGAGATCCTCCGGCCATGCATAAGCCAGACAGTGCCAATAGTGAGTATACACCTTTTTTTAAATATTAACTGTATTGATGATCGTTCCAAACGGTTACGGCTATCTGGATGGCACGGGGATACAGGCTCCGAGATCTCATGTTGGTATGAAGATAGCGACGGTCACAACCCAGCTCTTGGCACGCCACATTCGCAGCAATAATTCCTTTCTTTGAGGAGTGGTTAGGGAAACGCTAAGTCTTCCTCACATTCTGCTTGACGCGGGTCCTCACAGAATACGGTTTTTTTGGAAGGTACCTGTTTCTGTTTCGGCGGGAATAAATGCCCGGGTGTACCACTGTCCTCGTAGGGCGATAAGCAGTGGTAACCTGTCGCATCATGACCTGGTCCAGGCTATGGTAAAGAGCGAGGGGAAATGTCAAGCAGTTGCCTGCTTCTACGAAGTAATAATCTGAGTAAAGAAGGTGGCGGAAAGCGTTCATAGGAGATAAATCCACCGGTGTAGCTTGCAGACGACGTGTCGAGTTGTACGCTCGCCTCAAAGAAGCGTCAACTAAATTGAAGGGGCCCGTTAGGACCGGTGCCTACCGGGGTTGCAGAATCGTTGGAAAGTGTTACCGCTACTCTGGAACGCAAAGGGCAACTGAAGGGACACTGGTGAGTTTCTATAAAAGTCTAATACTCCTTCTCGCTCTAATCAGAGCGGGAGGAACGGTAAATCTGACATATTTATGTACAGTCAGCTACAAAAACTTCTAGTAAAATGTGTAACGTAGGTACTTTAAATGTAAAAGTAATTTTATATGACTCGACTTTAAAATAAAGCAAATATCATTTGTGAGAAAAAATATTAATATAAATAAATATGGTCATAATAGAAAACTACATATTTAAGTACCTAATAATTAACAACAATATCACAATTCAACAATTTGGTTTATCACATGATATGTAATTTGTCTAAAAAGAAGCAAAAAAAAAAAACAAAAATAATATCACAATTTGACAATAATTAAATAAGCAAAAAAATTAAAAGAAGTAGGCGAAACTAAAGTTAAAAATAGTAATCTATATATATAAAAGGAGAAACTGACTGACTGACATATCAACGCACAGCCGAAACTACTGGGACTAGGAGCGTGAAATTTTGCACAAAGCTTTCTTTTATGACGTAGGCGAGCACTAAGAGAGGATTTCTCAAAATTCACCCCCTAAGGTGGTGAAACGGGAGTCCAAAGTTTGTATAGAGAAAACTATTTCCAAGCGGGCGAAGCCGCTGGCAGAAGCTAGTTGACAATATTTGACTAAATATTACTTATTTAAACAATAAATCTTCTTCTTGTAATGATGGTCAAAATATTTGCTATCTTTTTGGGGTATTCTGGCAACGCTGGATAGCGTGCTTGGATATCATGCGCATCTCACTCGCTTAATTCTGCATCTTTAACGTATCCCGAAATCTAAGATAGTCGGTACTTAACCAAATCATTCAGCATGGGCAAACCCGCGGGTTAATGATTAATTTCAGTCGGTCTTTATTAATTTGATTAGGCTTAATCGATGCGCGCGAGTTGACAACAAAAAAAAATAGGTAAAATCGGAAGGTGCCAACTCGCGCGCACTCGCGAGTTGATGAACAAGTCAGTTTTTCTTAATATGCGGCTGAAAATTCGCATTTGAAAATCAGAATACATTCCTGAAATGTGGGCGTGGGCGGACGAAATCACTTCATATCACAAATCCGTTTACTTATTTCCATTGTAACTTCTTAACAATATTCTATTCTATTCTCGATCATTTTTCATCTCACACCTTTGTGATAATCGTGCACTGGAAAGGTCAAGAGCTGGGTTGTCGTCTGCAATTAACCCGTATTTTAATGCAATTTGCGACCGATGCAAACATGGATAACCTGCCGTGTTTATGTGAAGCATCCATTTGTTAATACAATGCAAACTTTAATAGCGCTGTAATCTTAAAGTAGATATTTACTTACATTTTAATACTATGCTTTTTTAATTTTTTATTAAAGCCCAGTGTTTATGAACTGTTAACTGTCTTGTAAACATTGATGTTACATTATGTATATTTAAGGTATTTTTTTAAGAAGAATTTGATATATTTATTTTTCATTTTTACTAAAATATGTTCAGTCAGGGGTTAAAAGTACAGTTCCACCTTACCAATGCTAAAATGTTTAAAATTTCTTTATATAAAAGGGTCCATGGTTCATGACTGATTTAATTGGTAGCATAGGATCTAAAGTATTAATAAACTAGTTGTGGACGATTGAACTTCTACAATAAAGAAATTTTAGACACTTTCGCATTGGTAGAGTGCAACTGCACTTTTGATCCCTGACTGGACATAAATATTAGGCAAGATGGAATCATTACTTACGTTAAATAAACTGAACTAGTACGCAAAAAGTAAATCAAGGAACAAAATATATAATAAGCAGAGAGACGTTTTCGTTTTGCCGACGTCAATTTTTTCATAATATTAGGACAAACAGGTCGCGAATAAAACGCGGGAAGGGTTGTGCCATAAACCGCCCAGTACCGTCCGCGCGATATTAAAAAGGGGACGAACGATATTGCAATATCACATTTATGCGAAATGTCCGACACCCAGATCGTATTGATAAAAATAAGCGATTTTTTATTGTGCCCCACAAACTTGTACGGAGTATGTTTTTCCACAGTATTGCTGATTGTAGTCTGTGTATTCTTGGACGGCTGATGGCTGATATAAAATGGTAAAGATTTTTTGATATGGCAGCATTAAAAAGATCTTGTTCCACGAGCCAGATGGAGTACTATAACGCATTATTAGTGACAGGAAGTCGCACAGACTGAAACACATTTCAATCGCGTTAAATGGCTCTTTTGACAAGTTATATAGCTACATAAACAAAAATTTTTAAAAGCTTTAGTTTTGTTATGTCGTGCTTTTTTTACTTCTGGTTCTTTAGCAAGAAAGTTTTGCCTTGGTTAGACATTTAAGTTTTATTTGAATTATCTTTTTTTTAATTTGTGCTTGTTTGTAAGTAGGTTCGTACCTAATGATACAATATTAATGATTTTAATAACGTATCTTGTAAAAGTTATAATTGTAAAAATATGATACTGATAGTATCCTTGATGATGACTGTTTAGCAGCATCCAAGAGTACCTATACGGTTTAAGTTCTTTCATACTCGGGATTGAATGTAACTAATACTAAATAGTGAAAACATGCATCTATTGATTCACAACCGCCATCGTCGGAGACTACCGCAGTGGACAAATTTTGCACACGTTGTTATTACCCCATACTTCACGATAACGTAGTTATCCATGAGGAAGATTTCAATTTCTTCAGAAATAACAAAACCAATTCACATGAGCATCAAATGCAGCGCGGGCACCAACGGAAAATTGCGGAGACAGTGCGGGTGCGAGGCGTAGCGGCGGTGTGGCGTAGCGTGGCGTGGTGTGGTATAGCCGGCGTGGCGTGGCGGCAGCGGCCCGGCGCCCGCGGCTGCTCTGGGCGGCCCTGATAAAATTTATGGCCACTTCCCCTTTAAAACAATATTGAGGGCTCAGTTGGGATTTATGTTCGCCGCTGCTGCAGCGACTCAATTTATTCTTCAATTTTTCATACAATAACTCACACACGTATTACGAGTGATGGATGAAAAGGACTAACTTTCGGGCTTTAATAAGAGCCTCCAGATGCGAATCTCCAAATTGGCTGAAGTTTATTGCCCACTTATGTCAGGCTTAAGTTTCGCCCGGAGCCTTTCTCTGAGAAAATAATTTATGACGTAGATTGTCTCGACTTTGTATACGTTTGATTGTCGTTTTGGGATACGATGTATCATCTAGTGATGTGCATGATAAACTTATTTTTAAATCTGGTTCACATTTGTTTTTTAGACTGAGGCTAGGTACATGGGTTGCTTACGCAAAGTTTTAAATAAAATCGAAACTCAAGTACTGCTGGAAGTAGTTGATAGTAAATTGTCCTTTAAAATTATTTACCCACTTCATCAAAAGCTTTTGTTTGCATACAACAGCAAAATAAGTAATGATCAATCTTTATGTAATAAGACGTATTGTCCTATTATCGTATCGATAAACGCTTTGAGTTATTGTATAATAGATTATAATACACGCAATGAATATTTCCACTAATAATTTAAATGAGTGACGGAGATAATACAACGGCTTTTACAAATATAACGTATTGTTTTATTACTGTACTTCGATAGAATTTGTCGATACCGTCGTATTTATCAAATGGTACAACACTAAAAGCGGTAGCAAAAGCGGAGGATGAGTGCTGAATATAAACAAGGAGTATCTGTATGTTATTATGAAAGAATTAAATGTCTCTCACAATGTAAATGGTTGGAAAACTCGTTCTTCTGATTTGATGAAACCAATCACTATCTATATTTATGTATGTTTATGAGAAGCTGTCTTCGTCTACCGCACTAGATATGAACTGCTTCTACTACTTAATTTAATATGTAAATTGGAGATCTTCAGACTGTGTTAACAAGAAGGGGAAATAATTATAAAAGAAAACACATTTCTTGATGCGTGACTTGTTCAGTTTTTATGTTAGATAACAAGTACGTACTCTTCGTGGGCTGCTGCGTTAATCAATAATGGAACTATACACGCATAATCATTCATTTCCATAATTAAATCTATTTGTTTAGACAACAATTTCCCGTTCAAGATGAAGCTGATTAATCTTCGCAAATTGCTAAGCCGGTCTCTTTTTATACCAGTAATGAAAAGCAATTAAGATACGGTTTTCTGCCATCAAATAATTGAAATTTTAATTGCTGAAAACTCTTTCCTTAGAAATCGTCTACCACTGCCATTAGGCTTAATTCAAAAATTAATTTAAACTTTCACAAGGTTGAGCTGGGAAGCGAGCACCGGCGTAAAAGCAATATCAATTTCATAATTTTAATTAAAAAAACTAACTTCTGTGATGACAAAGTCTCGTACTTTTTTAATAACGGAAATGTTAACGACGGTGGCAATAGGGGAGTGTGGGGCGCGTTGCAGGGTGCGTCCGTCGTAGGTCACTCGGAATTTTAATAAGCCCTCTGCACCTTCACCTCTGCACCTCGTTATTCGCCGCTTTACACGCCACTTGCGATATTTACACGGAACATTATTCTCTGCTAATTACCATAACGAGTTTGATTGCGATTAAGATTATAATAAGGTACAGAACGTTAAATATATTGCTTGCTGGGAAATTGTAATTTGCATTTTCTGGTTATCAAATGCGACAGATACCTGAAAATCTATTGGATATGGCTCCAAAGATGCTAAGGTACCACGTTGGCTAGTCTTATTCGTGTGAAAAAGCAATGTTTGTCTGGAAAACTATATCTACTCTGGTTTGAATCTCAATGCCATCGAAATTTTACTACGGACTGATAGAAATCAGATCACAAATTCAGGACTTGAACCCCAAATCAATACGCGGTAAATGGTTTAGAAAACAAAATAAGCAGAGGAATGTCACGTAGCTTACTTAAAAAAAGGAACGATTGAATGAGTAAGTTCCATTTAAAAAAAAAAAACATGCGATTCTGATGGACAATTGTCTAACGCAATAGATTCTATCGTCTGCATTTAGAAACGCGTGTAACGTTATTCAGGGCGAACATCCTGCTCGTTATTTTTTACATTTTAATCGCTATTAATGCAAAACCCGCATTTGGTTAAATCTAATTACAGCCCGCATAATGGATATCGCAACAACGCAATCAACTCCATTGTTTAATGAGTGACCGACGACTAAAACTAAATAAACTGTACGACCATTTAGAATAGCTGCAACCGCAATCATTATACAAATCCATTAGTATCGTACTTTAGATTATACTATATGATTATATATTTGTTTTCGTAATTAAATTGAATAAGCGGTTTCTGCTATAGCAAATGCGTTTGCATTAGATGGAAATTTAATTAAATATACAGGTATGTTTAGTTTATTCGTTGAATAATTATGGAAATTAATTTCAATCTTTGTAGCGTTCTTCGTCATCCTTTCGTTTTCCGGAACGTTGTCAAGGTTCGTCTGCTGAAAGGAAGTGATCATGAGTCGCGCACTCATTAGTAAACATACGGTCAGTTTGTTTAATCTTCATTGAGATTTCTGAGGAAACTGAAGAACTACTATCGAGTGTCATCCAACTTCTAAGATATTACAATCTATTTCAATTTCTTTTTTTGTGGATAATCATTAAATTACTTCTCTGGCTCTGGGTAGAACAAGAGGGCTTTTACTGACCACCCACCCTTGTTCCTTCAATTGCCTTTAACGGTCCAGAGCTGAGGTAACTCTTTCGACCATTCCGGCAGCCCTGGCAGGCAACTTTACTTTGTCTCTCAGAAGCTCTTGAAATCACATAGCGAGAAGTGTATCAAGTCTATAAGCAATTTCTTGCATAATATGTTCAAATGTATCAACGAATACGGAGCACATCTTGCGTCGTTGTCGTAACGATGCAATTTGGCATCTTATTGTAGTAGAATGTAGTTAACAAAGCGAGCGCGCACTCTTCTGCAATGTCAACATGTTAATAAGTTCACGAAATACATATTGTCGAAAATATAGATTGCGTACTATTTCGATGAATTATTTCCTGACTAATACTTACGTAGAAAAACCTATGGTCGTTGCCTGTCTTGTTTATTATTACACTTTTTTTTACAACTATCACACAATGCCATTGTGCTATGAGTTCTAGACAACTGATAAACATACTTATATATTTCTAAATACATACATGTTATAGATAGATTACACCTAGATACAGAACAAATGATCGTGCTCATCACACAAACATTTGTCTTGGGTAAGAATCGAACCCAAGACCTCCGGCATAGTAGTCTGGGCCACTAACCAATAGACCAACAGGTCAGTCATAATAACTAAGTTATGCAACATTCCAACATTTATGATTTCATGAAGGAATCGCTTCATTGGTGTTAATCGAAGTAGATATGTATTCAGTAGATATCATTTACCAGGAAACCTTGTAGAATTCTTGTTCCAAGAATGATGCATAGTCAATATAGGCATGTAACGTTAGCATATAGGGATGGTAAACTAATTGCAAAACGTAATGAACGATTGTAAATTACACGGAATGTTCGCGGAGTGCTCGTGATTCTTACTAATTACAATAATAACCTGGCATTCATTAAACCCAAGGAATTTATGTGGTTTATGGAGCATTACTAAAGAACAAGTATTTTGAACATGTGGTAGTAAATCATATTTCTGTGGACTTACATGTGTGTGCGACCTACACCAGTTTGTCTGCAGACTGAAAAGTTTTAATTAGCTTTTGATTAAATTTTAACTTTACTAATAAGGTTTTGACAAGTATCATCGCATTATCGATTCAAAAATTAATTAGTCTCCCGATATAGCAAACTGCAAATTAAAGCGAGTTTTATTATCCAATAATAGAGCGCGATTCAACCAATAAAGAACCGAAGTTTGAAGTTACGTTCCTGATTTCTTTGTTTGCAATATAATTGGCAATACATACATAATGTAAGTACGTATAGTGACACCTATAATAACTGGAAATCATGTAAAGTACAAACTGGTAATAAGTAACTTTCGGATTCTACTCGCGCTTCCAAAACAAACGGAAATGAGTTTCGTCGCTGAGAAAGGATTTTCTGAACACAAGTCCATTACGGATTCCAATTAGATCCCATGTACAGATGTAATTTCGCAGTGAAATTAGAAAATTAATATTGCGTTACCGGAGGCAGGGGAGTATGTCAGAGGGGCTCGCTGCGGCCGCGAAGGGAACTGTGATCTCCTGCGCACAAAGTAGTCGTCAAATGATAACTCGTTGGAGTGATAGACTCCGCAAAAGCAGCTGAAAAATTCATTGGTAATGGTTATGGTGGTAATTTATATTAAGCATTATAAAATGTTATCAATTATGATTATGACTGTTTTGCTGGGTTGGTGTCTTTACTGGCAAAAGTGGCTGATTGCAATTTCTTATAAATCTGCACTTGTTCAAATTCAGGTGATCATAGTTGTTTGGAAGAGAAGCGTGCCTAAAGCCCCGTTTACTCTGTATTTCGGATTTTGAGAACTAAAAGCGTTAGTCTCAACTTGTGTGCCACTATTGTCACCCTACTCGCGCTAAAATAAATTACTTTTCATCCATTTCCGGGTTTCTTTTCATTTCGGCGCCTTAATACGTTGGCGGCGGCCAACCGGCTGTGTCGGCGAAATTATACTGCCGGTCTAGTGCGGCAGCCAAGTCTCTATCAAATTCTCGAGCCGAAGGTAATAAAACGAAAATAATACGAAACGCCTTCCCACCAGCGGATATTTATGTACAGTCCATGTTACTAACGTGCCTTTTATTGTTTCTTGATAGTACTTACCACAGAGTAGTCTTTTTTAACCAAAAGGTTAGCTGGCAGGTAAATCTGCTACGTCTGCTGCCACTACTGTGCATGAATTTAAAAAATAATAGAGGTGAATACCCATACCCAGACCTACATAATAATTATATACATAGGTAGGTATATCTAATTTTTTCTGACAAGAAACTTTGTACCTATTGCAGATTGACCTTAGGTATGGCAAGAGACATAAAATACGAAACCATCTTGAAGCTTTACGTTCAATAATTAAGATATAATTACTACCGAGGTAACTAAAAAGGTGAAGCAGACATGTCCATTTTGGTAGGTATTAAGCAAATGGATAAAATCGATGTGGCTGTTAGAACGATGTGTGGTGCTCGTAATTACGGCACTAACAACATGCATACAACCTGAAATGGTCAAAACACGCCAGTAACCGCACGCCTGGCTGTCGCCTCCAAGCAGCATTCCGAAGAAAAATACTGAGATTTTTTAATCGCTCCAGGTAAAACGGGGTGGAACCGACATTACAGAGTAAATGGTTCCACGGTTGTACATACTCGTTCTGAGAATATTAAGGGAAACCACATTGAATTGATTAGCTTTTAACGTTTCGCGTGAGCGCGTCTGAGTTAGCGGAAATTATATTAACCTACCTAGGCACTTTTACCATCAAGTAGTTTTATAGAAAAGTTAACAGCTGATAATGTTTTTTAGACATAACCGACCTAATTATTTTTAAATCGTGGCTAAGTTAGATTTGAACTTGCTTGCAAAGGATTCCGCACGAATCATGTTTTTAACCTGTTATTTTAACATCATAGAATTCACTCCACTGTCTCCATGTACATTATCTATCATGGACTGAGTGCAGAAAGAATAAATAACTATATTCTGTACGTTTTCAAAATGTTCGGGTTAATAGTTTCAAAGATGGGAGAAGAGAATAGTTCAAAGAAGGGTGAGAGAATTGTAATATTTCGTCTACATTCTTGAATAGATAACTTTAAAACAGTTTTTTTTTTTTATAATTACGTTAAAAAAAAATTGAACCCTCACAATAAGCTCTTTCGTTTAATATATGTTACGGTACAGTTTACTTTTTTTTTTAATCCCAAAGGGGTGCCATATTCAAAATTTATTTATTTACGTCACGTATTTGTGTTTTTCCCGTGTTTGGGCACTGAAGTTCACATTATGGTCGGTTCAGATTCGGAGCTATTGGGCTAATACAGATGGACAGACAGACTCACAAGTAAGCCAATAAGGGTTCCGTGTTTTCTTTCGGACGTACGAAACTCTAAAAGCAGAAATAATGAGCTAGGCGTTTGTATACATGTGTATCGTAATTATACTACATCTGGATCTCCCTGGGCGACTCGTTTGTTCTACGACCTTACCCCTTGCGGCGTCATACCGCACTGCTAATTGTGAATACCATCGCCCGGAGGCCACACGTCATCTTTATTATTTTATTAGTATAGAGCCGTCATTAATATACCCCAATTAAGTTTATTGTCGCGACGTCGGCTCCAATAAACGAGACGTATCGGCGGCGGCGGCGGCGATGCGCAAGTGATCGATTGCGATGAGTTATGTCCACCTAGTTACCCCTTCAATTGGATCCATGATTGGTTTGACGTACGCACTATTATTATGTGGACCGTATGCCGATAAATTGGACCTGATTGTTTGCTAAATGTACACAGCTGTATTTATTTATAACAACCCACACGATATTGATTTTAAAATGCAATGCAATACAGTCGTTTAAAATATGTTCACGTAACACTTTATTTGTTTAAAAGGAAATAAGAATTGTAGCTTAGCCTTTTACGGCGCGAATGCTTCATAAAGTTTTATTGGGTGCTGTTAATGCACATAATGAGTCCGCATGTTTCAATGTTGCAGTTTTTTTATAGTGTGAGAAAAATGCGTATGCGCATCTTAATGACGTCAGCGAGCAACGACTGCATGTCACGCGGCGCGCCTTTGCTCGAATTAATTGACGCAATTACACAGTAGAAAACAATCGAGCCTAGCTTAATGCCATAACGACGCGTATTACAAACAATTACTGGCATGTACCAGCAACGTACCGAATCATTAAGTCCATAATTTTTCCTTTGCTATCTAATATGCATACCTCCATAAGTGCACCATTCTTAATTGGCTTTCCGTGTTCCACGTCAATTGGCTAAGAAGTTATATGGTTTGTTAACAGGTCAACAGGATGACAACAAGTATGGTCTCACCGTGAACAGCACGGTCACGGGTAGCACGGGCGGCGCACGGCTGTGCGCGCAGTGCGGGAAGGTCATCACAGAGAGGTTCCTCCTCAAGGCCATGGAGAGGTTCTGGCACGAGGACTGCCTTAAGTGTGGCTGCTGCGACTGCCGGCTAGGAGAAGTTGGCTCAAAACTCTACTACAAGGCAGACCTAATGCTTTGCAAAAGAGACTACCTTAGGTAACTGGTCTTAAACAATTTATAGTGACATCACACATTTTTACGCTTAAAAGACTTTAATGGAAAGTGCTTTTAGTATTTATAAGTCGTAAGTATTTTATGTTTATAGTCTTGTTATTTTTAACAGGTTATTTGGTGCCACGGGCAACTGTGTGGCCTGCAACAAAGTCATTCCCGCCTTCGAAATGGTGATGCGAGCAAAAAGCTTCGTCTACCACTTAGAATGCTTCGCCTGTCAACAGTGCAATCATAGGTGAGTGGAAAACAAAAAAATAATATGATGATGATGATAGACAAATATTTCATGAAGTTTTATAATAGGAGTGCATGTCTTGTGTTGTATTCCAGGCACACACATCGTGCACACATTCTAGGCTGATTATGTTCTTGCCTATAATAGGTTAATAGACGTTTTGGTCGTATAAGCATTAATAGTGCTTACGATTATCACATAATCTGAGCGAGTATCCACTTAAATAAAAATGTATTCAATATTCTGACCAGATGTGTGAACGTAAACGAAACTAAAGGAGTAGGAAACGCATCGAATCGAATGTCGTCTTACAAGACGATATTCTATAGTTTCTGAGGATTCATAGGAAGAATATGTTTATCTATATATATAAAAGGAGAAACTGACTGACTGAAATATCAACGCACAGCCGAAACTACTGGGACTAGGAGTGTGAAATTTTGCACAAGGTTTCCTTTTATGACGTAGGCGAGCATTAAGAGAGGATTTTTCAAAATTCACCGCCTAAGGGGGTAAAATGGGGGTTTGTATGGAGAAACCTACTTTATGGACAGAAATTGCAAACTGTTATCAAACTTCAATACCAGGGATGTGTTAACACGACAAATTTATTGACAGAGTCCTTAGATGATCGTTTGTTGCAGGTTCTGCGTCGGCGACAGGTTCTACCTGTGCGACAATAAGATCCTGTGTGAGTACGATTACGAAGAGAGGCTGGTCTTCGCCAGCATGGCCGCCAACCCCAGCGGGCTCGCCCACATCCGCCGCCAAGTAAGCGGACTACAGGTGAATATTTATAACACGACTATTTCAGTAACGTCTAGACTGCTTCCATTACGATCGGATTCATCCACAACAACGAAAACTTATTGATTGACCCCATTCATTGGTGTCAAAAGCTCCATTTAGATGCTTTGTTAGCGCAGTAGGTGCTCCTCTATGCCAACTGTTGTCATTCTCGTGTTTCAAATAGAAACGGCCGCGTCATCTGCTGTATAATTATCTAAATCGCACGTATTGTTGGTTCCCACCGGCGCTGGTGTACGTGGCCCAGCCGGAGTGCGCTACGTTGCACAACGCGCCTGAAAAGCTGACGTGGACCAATGCGGAGTGTGGGACCACTAGCCTGAACGGCGTCTGGCGGGCCACACTCGCACTTAACTACTAACTTATTATTAACTTAATAACCGCAAACCAGCGCTATTATAAACCTTCGCAAGGTGCGACTACACACCATTTACATTATTGTACGTTTATCGATTTAATACGGATTCGGTTATTATGTAGGTACACAACAGTTTTGCATTTTGTTACAAATTGATGAGATATTATGCTATAGTCTCTACCTCTCTGGCCTTTTGTTGTATTGAGCATAATAGTGTTTGCATTTTACTATAGCCGAAAGGAATATATTTTTTCAAACGTCTCCATTCGGAATAAAGGGCACGTGAAAAAGTCGACTCGGCGGAGTAAATAACTCCCACAAGGACACTGTTAGTGGGAGATTCTATCTCCACTTTATTATGTTTCTTTTGTGATCATTAATCTTTCTCGTACGAACGCTTGTCGGAATGCGAATGTGGGGGAATCTATTTCATTTTATGAGTCGCGCGAGTGGAGGAACCCATTCAGCCGCGCGACATTTCTAATCGACTTTTTGATTGCGTGCACGGTCTTCTGTTGGGCGCGTAAGTGAATTATAAAATAGATTATAAGCACACTTATGACATCTAATCTGATGCGCCACTTCAAGCTCGGTTGTTGTTGTGATTCGTTTCTGGGGCAAACGTTCCCTCAACACACTTAAGCCTCGTCTTAGGGTTAGGTGTCTATCATCGTCTAGAATTGGAATGTAGAGTCTTGTAAGTAAGTATAGCGTTATGCTTGGGCACTACAGCTAGACTTATGAACAGTTAGAATTAGGTGGATTTTGAGGCGATAATTTGACTATATTTAATATTATATTCAAGTGGAATGCATATACTGTTACTTAAAAAAAAATAATTAAAAATGCTGTTCAAAAATACACGTTCGGGCCCGTAGCTTTCAGCTTAAATTCCCTGTTTCTCCCAGCACCGGCCTAACGTTTGGTGCTAAGTTTCTTCGCTGACATATCAAACATTGTGTGCAGTCACCAACAAGTGGTGGTTACGTGGCTGGGGTGGCCGGCTGCGGCGGTGGAGCGGCTGCAGGTGGCGCGATGGTAGACAAGGATGGTGGCGGCTGCGCGGGCGCTGACGACGCCTCCAGTGGCTACGGCAGCCCGCCCGACCCCGACGTGTGCGACGCCGCACGATGACCGACAATGCAGCGCCGACATCTCGCCTCGGTACGTGACTTTTTGCAATTTCCCTATTCTTGTTCGTCAGGAAACATTTTCTTAAAAATGCCAGATGTTGCCGATACAGACAAAGCTTGTGCAAGCCTATGTATACAAAACTACTTTTAACAAAATCTCTCTTGATGAACACAGAGTTTCACTTGTTGCTGTTTCACACGCTTGCTGCTTACACTGACGGGGTTGACCGTCTTTTTAATCCTAACACAGAGAAAAAGGCTTTGCAGATTACAAAAGTTCTATGAAAACAGTTGTATAAAGTTTGAGTTGATCATATTATATGAAAACTAAACTTATGTGAGTTTTGTGGTGCAAAATATTTATATATTTTTGTTTTATTCAGGTAAAACCTCATTGAGTGGTGGCGAGGCGCGCAGGCAGCCTGCTCGCCCCCGACGTTGGGCGAGCACCTCGGCATGGACGAACGTCTTTCTGACGACACAGTTATAGACACTAGCGTGACGTTCCGTTTCTTCACCCCACATACAAACTAGCCATCACCCTACAAAACTACCTTACATAGAGAATAGAGTAGTGTATAATGCATTATTTTTTATATTTAGTTCATAAAAAAGTCTTGCGAACCTGAAATCTGATATGAAATCTCGAATTGTACTTGATATTAAGGTAATATTAATAACAGTGTGAGGTGGCCAGGTATTCAATGTTGTAAGCCGACTAAGTGCAAATGTACGCGCTGATGTCAGGAATATGTATTAGTGCGGTGCGCGAGAGTACATTAGGCTAGACGGGCGGACGGGCGGAGCGCGGGCGGCGGCCGCCAGCGAGTCGTGGATATGTGGCCACTTTACAAAGTGTCCGGGATGAGTCGCGATAACGTTGTTAGAACACGATATTTCCATTATGTATACGATTTGAGCACTTGTTTACATGTTAAGATAGCAGCGTCGCGTGGGTAGGGCCGCGCTCTCGCTTCTACTTTATTGTTCCTTCTGTATCACATCTTGCGCTTAGCCATATTAGACACGCCCCGTACCAATAAATATGACAATGGATAAAATGCTCATTACGTGCCCACAACCTTAGGTCTTTATTTGAATACATTATTTTGAATTTTACTTAGGGAGTTTAGTATTATCGGTAATATATTCCGTTCGCTGTGCCGGGTAGGTTCTCCCTCGGTTCGAACGAACAGATTGTTTATCGATTGTACTTTTATCGTGATACAACGATTCAGGTCCAGACATTAAAATATTAATTGATAAAATCGATCTCATTGTTATGGATTGTATGAATGTACATGTACTAAACATAAATATTGTTATCATACAAGGTATGAAGTTTTATTGATCGTAATTTCTTACTTTTATTTACTTTTGATTGGTTACGTATGTTAATGTTATTTTTTACCAAAGACAAGTTTCCGTAGAAGGGTTTTCTAAATAAGAGTCTACACAAATGAGCTAAGATTGTAGATTTATAGTGATATATTTGGTACTCTGAAGTGGTGCAATGGTTAGTTAGGTGCCTCTGTATAATATAAACGTTTAACTGTTTAACATTTTTGTAAACACCCATCTTACTGGTAAACGCCGTCGGTAGCGACGTCTGTAGGTCACTTACGTCGGAGCCTCTGCTGTGGCAGGCGGCTGCTCCGCGTGCGACGTTTATCAATAAGGTGGAATGTTTTTCTTTCGGCCACAGAGCTTCAGTGAATGTTGTTCGCGCATTAAATTATAACGATCTTGAAATACAGATGATTATGCTAAATCTTTATTTTGTTTAATAATAAAAGAAGTTGGAACCTCTATGTAGATAAATGCTAAAATTTTCTAAGATAGAATACCTAATGTAAAATAAAGATTTCTACGATAAATATGTATTTATGTAAAAAATTGAACTGTCGTTACTTAGTACCTACCTACTTTTTGGCTAATGTAAAATGTTCCAAGAATTTTAATATTAAATACTTACCTACTTACCATAAAACCGATTTAACAATATTTTCAACTTCATAAACATCGACAGAATATTATTTCGTTTTGCCGTTAACGTGTAAATAAATATATTTATTTAATGATTACAGTTGTTGTTTCATTATCTTCCTGTATTATCTAATGTAGTTCATATATCAACCACCACGTATATATACATATATTATTTTCATTTTATACTCCTTAGATGTCTCAATATCTCTCTTCTCACTTGGCTAACTTAATTTCAAAATAAATATTTATGCAGTGACGTAAGCGCAGCTCGATAAAGGTGCAGCAGGAAAAGATGATCGGAAGTGCACAGCTTCGCCCAAAAAAAGAATAATTTCCCAATTTCAATGAATCAATAATCACTACAAATATTACATGAACGCCCACACGCGTTCTTTATAAAAAGTCAGTGTACATTATTATATTACAAAAGCTTTTAAGTTGATTGCCGATCAAATATTACAGCCCCGTTCGTGAAAAGCACTTAAAACAATTCTCATGCGCAGTGCCGAGGTGTTTGGGCACTCCACACTCCGCACTCCACAGGTACTCCGAGGGTGCCACACTGTGCTAATTGGCCAGAGGCCTTTACACAGAAACAAACATCTTTTTAAATTCGTTTAAAAATACATTATACTGTCAAACAAAAAGCGACTATAAACGTTTTCCGTGGAAACTTGTGGACACGCCATTTTAATTTTCTTTGTCGGAACTATTATTACCAAGTCTTATTATGTGTGCTAGACATCGATGTACAATAACTGGTCTAGTAAAGAAATGCTCATTAGTGTCTTTCTAAAATAAATTTGTTCAAACATTGTGTAATTAACAATGTAAAATACCAATAATTACTTCACCTATTATGTTAAAAACACTTGACAAAAGTGAATAGAAGTCGTTAATGGCGTGGTATTATTATAATGTCATTTCGTGACATTTATATTCTTCACTTGACAAGCTAGAATAAGTTGACTAAAATAACTCGATTACATTGGAACATAATCAACTTAAACATACATTAAGTTCGATCAATATCAATTTTATGTTGATGTTTCAATTTCGTCTTCGTTGTCACGCTATTCATCGCATAGTCAAGAAGATTTGGAAACTGAAATAAAAATAATGGAAACTCTACACCTGCCAGTTCCATTTGCTTTTAAAAACAAATGGGATTAAATTACTTAGCGAAACTTCGCAGATGTATCGTATATAGAAAGGGTGGTCAACTTGATTTGGTCCACGATCTACTGTTTACTAACTAGAATCGGTGCGATCGGCTAATTATAAATTGAATTAAACAATAATAATATGTGTATGAGTGAGTTTGAAAATAGTACAACGCTTCGAAAATGTTCAAATCAAATAAATTAAATCATTTATTTGCATAATACAGGTAGACAGATGTTACAGAATAATATAGATAACACTGCATTATTACCTATTAAGGTTCAGTATGACAAACTTCCATATCGTAAAGGGTAAAAAAAAGACGACCTCAACATTTTGAACAACCTACTTCGTATACTTATGATTATCTTTTTACAAACAAGAAGTTGCGGAGCAGCAAGGTAATATAATGTAGTAGGTTTGACTAACAATAGCTAACTATCTACCACCTCGTGCCACAGTCCTCTTGGCCTAAAAATGAATAAGCTACTAGATTACCAGCCAAGATTGAGCAGCCGATTGCTGTCGACCGGATCAAAATTCAAAATGTTTTTATTTCACATAGGCCTACATGGGCGTAGTAAGGTTAGTTGGTTGGCCAACCCTGGTACATAGGTACTTAGTCAAAACAAAAAAAAACAGAATCTTTTTCCTATTAGCGATATAGTTGACATCGTAGTTCGCCGTCGATACTTGAAATTCAAAGAATAGAATTTTCTCGTCTACCTACTGAGTTTTATTAATTAATTTGATCTTGTACAATAAAATGAGCTTCCTTGTACTTTAACAACACATAATATAGCATAAGCATATATAACATAATCAGCCTTACGATGTTCCCACTGCTGGGACTCAGGCCTCCTCTCTAGGAGAGGGAATGGGCCGTAATCACCATGCGGGCCGCGTGCGGATTGGTGGATGTCACATGTCTTCGAATGTTTTCAGAGCCGTGGTGATGAAATAAATTACACAAAGTATTAAGTATAGCCTGGCTGGGTTTGAACCCGCTACCTACACCTCGTGAGTCGGGCCTGTTACCACTACTCTCTAACAACACATAAGTCGACAAAAACATAAGTATATAGGATCCAAACTACTTTTTAATCCACGTTCTGCGTGTTACTACAATCGCTCCTCCGTACAACTTGTCATGTTCTTCACGCTCACTGCATGCCACAAAAATAATAAAAGTAAGTAGACAAAATAAATTGTGGATAACCCGCTTTATGCTTCATTTAAAATTACCAGAACTAAATGATATTTAATAAAACATTGTAGGTTAAAAGCCCATTACGGTGCAATAAAATATTTGAGCATTCATTAATTTAATACAAACTTTCTCCCTAACAATTAATCGAGTGTATAACAAGCTCAGTGTTTGTTTGGGGTGGGATTGTCCATAAAATTCTCAACGACGAGACGCATTAACGAGCGTCGTTTAGTTGTTTGCTGTTTAAATAAGAGCTGTAATGTAATTTTAATGAGCTCACAAAAATGTGTGCGGTTTCCGAGTGTTCACGGACGTCGTCGTCGTCTGCGCAGCCGCTGTAATGACTGACGCCGAGCTGTTGTCACACACGCTTATCTCAATATTAAGAGGATTGTCATACTTTATTACACGTATGCTTTATTTAAAAATAGTTGAGTATCTTATGCGCGCATTTCACAAAGTTTTAACAGCTTTAAATGCCAATGTTATCGCTGTGTAAGCCAGCATCATAATATCCTTGTTTCGTCTCCCGACTTTTTTCATTAAGGAAACTCGTTTCAATTACGATAAATGTCACAAAGCCGCATATCGGTTGGGATTAAAAGGTTAATTACAGTTCATAGGCAATCCCAAAAGAATTTGGTTGCAGAAAGAATAGAATTTGCTTAAATTATTGAGAGCCGCGGGCGAACGCTCGCCCGTGAAAACTCACTTAAACTTTTTAATTAAATTTTGGATTTTTCTCGTCGACGCCGTAAGGAATCTTATCCGAAGCTTTACTCAAAACGTTGTATTAATTAGTCCGCGCACTGAAGACTAATGACCATCGTAATCGATGTTTACGGAGCGGTGCGCCCACGGCCCGCGTCCACGTCGACGACGGTATGCGAACTGTGTCCGTAACATGTTGATGAACGAGACCTTACGTAGCTTCCGTGTACACACACGCCGTACTACAATTTGGGTCACTACAAGTAGTCACGAGAAAAAGCTTTGAGAACTTCACATAATGGATTAAAACTAGGTCCCATCTGAGCAAATACATTACAAAGGCAATGAATTCAAGCAAGATCTGATTCCAGGAAATAGCTATAAGTGCGAGCAAATCCCCGCTAATGTGTTTGATCATAACTAAGTGAAGTCAGCCGTCTTTGTTTGCGTTTAATTAACGAAAACGCCGCGCCACGGCTGGTCATTAAGCCGACCGATGGATTATTATAAAGTTCATGCAGTCAACGTTGCTTGCCCTCATATAATTAACTAAGCATTAGCGAACTCATTAAAGACTTCGATAATATAAAAAAACATACAAGTTAATAAACTTATTCAGTATCAAAGAGGCGATTTACTTTCCTAACTAATAGGAATGACATTATTCAAAAAAACAAATATGTAATCCGTAAAGGATTACTTATTTCGTATTGAAAATGTCAAACTAATTAAGAACATGAAGATGGATCTACCATGTTTATGCTGCTCCTATATTTACGTATTACATTACCTTCAGAGAATTATAATGCATAATTTACTCATTTAATCTCTTTGCAGTACACTAAGATATTTTAGAACTAGAAATACAACGCGTTTTTAACGTGCACTTAACACATTGAGATCTAAAATACATAAGATACACGAGTCGACACTTGATAAATTGATTCTATTTATGGATGCATTGCTTTTACACGCTGTGATGTGTACGATCGATCAATAATAAATATGTGCAAGCAGAACGTTCCAGCGACCAATTAATTGCTACACTTGCGGAGTAAATTGAGAATGCTGTTTATTTGACTCTTTTTATGATCACTCAATACCCACCTGACTATTAATTAAAACGTCCCGGCCTTAAAAACCACTTTGAAGTAAAATCAATTATAAAAAAATTAAATTAACAAGCAAGAACTAAAGACTTTCAACCTTCGTACGCGAGTCGTGAATGGACCATTACCCCTTGATTTATTTAAGAAACAACTAGGTACAAGTGTATTGTGAGGCGCAAGAAGTTTCCGTCGAATCATTTAAATAAACGAACTCGCATCATTATGTCAGATCTAAGGATCGAACAAATTGCCAATTAGTGGCACCGTGGCGCACGGGCGGCCCTCGAGGTGCGGGACGACGCGGCAACGATTGCGAGCCGACACCGACACCGCGAGGCGGGGGGAAGACGTGGAGTTACGACGCTACTACGCCACGGCTACGGTACCGCTACAACGCGCCTGAGACGCGGCTACGACGCTGCTACGAGACAGCTACGATTCGCGAACTACACAGAGTGTGAACTAATACGAACGGAACCATCTCATGCTACGTAGCCGACGCCATGTTCACGTTGCGTCCTCGGCTCTGGTCACTCCATTCACATCGCACTACGATAGCTCTTAAATATAACGACCATTAATGCTTTAATTTCCTTGAAAGCAGTTTTAAAAGACTTTTCCGTTCTAAAACTTTCACATGAAAGACGATGACAAAAGAACAATGATGTAGATAGAGACGAAACTTAAACTATCGAACGAAAAGCAATCTAATAACAAATAGCTGTGTACCCATAAATTGTCATAGCAATAAACGAGAATAGGCTGCAGTGAATTCAGTTCCTTATTGCTTTGTTTCCTTATTATAACAACTATAATAATAATAAAAAGATACTGAGTAACCCAAATGCTAAAGCATTGTTTAAGTACATCAAGCAATAAGGAACATTTATTTAATTTGTACAATAATCCAAACAATATCTGGGTTTATGAATGCCACTCCACTTCAATCTGTGTGCCACCCGGGGGTGGCGGGGGAGGGGGGTCCGAGAGCGCTCAGTATTCAGAGTATCGCAAATGTAACTTTCGGTTCTTTTCATGGCTAAAGTATGTTGGCGGCAATCCATAATGGGATCGCCATTATTCTTGCCATTAATTCGCATGGCCCGGCTTCCGTGCATTAGCGACCAGCGACGAGCCTGCCAATCCACGAAAAGGGTCATTTCTGTGCGACGTCAACGCTTTCTGTTATGCAACTTACTTCGGGAAAACACTTCACTTTGTTTTCGTTACTTTTGTTGCACTTTGGTTTTAAGTAAGAATTCTTTACGGACTTCAATGTTTATTTAACATACATTTTGAGATATTTCGTTTGATCTGTCGTGAGCTTAGTCCGTAAATAATTTACAGGGATTTCAAACGTTGCGGAATAGTTAAGTTTAAAGACATAATAATACATTTGTAGTTAATGGTTCAACAAAGTTACGTTATGAACAATTTGATTTCGTTAATCAAATTGTTCGAATTTTTTCAACGAATCACTTAATATGAAAAAGCTAAAACATTAAATTAACAGGATACAAAACATTTCAGACTTTGTAAAATTAATTAACAACGAATGCATGCGGGAAATAAATCCTTCATTTTCCTGCGCAGATTGCATAAAAATAATCAAATAAGTGGCATGGACATTACTCAAAGCGTTGCAGTGCACCGCGCCAGACAGAGATGTAGGGATGCAGGCCTCTCCCTCGCACGCGCCTCCACATCCCCCTTCCAGAAAGAAAAACTCTCGAAAAACTAATTACAAGTTGTAATTGAAATTTTGCGTGTTATATAATCGGATACTTGAGTCGAGAGTAATGTATAAATGCGCCGGGGAGATGAATGGACGACGTCGTGGGTGGGCCGGACGAGATAGGCGCGCCTCCTCAATTTTTGGATTAAGCAACTTTTATACAATAATTCGCAACAAGACGTTACAATTTGGAACTTTCAGAAAATATATTTTAAAAATAAGTACGTAAAACAGTCCATTACATAATTAGAAACAGACATGCTTCAAACTGTTTCTTTTATTTTATTAGAGCTTAGCGCAAACATAAACGTTTTCTTATAAGTCGTATGTAAAACACCCGGGTAATATAATTTTGATGCTATTGTGAAATTTATACTTAACATCATAGTAGTAAAATTCATCTAATTGTACATAAGCATTCACAAACGAAAGAAAGCATTGAGGTTCTCTCTGCAAACATTTTTAATTAAAACCCCCTTCGAAAACGCGCCGACAAAAAACGCTATCACAATAGCAACAATCTAGAAAGCGATCTAACTGTATAAACACGCGAATAATGCGCAATCAAAAGGGCAGCGGGCAACCACTGAGGGCTATGCAACCGAGGAGGTGCACCCCGGCACCCCTTCGTTCCCTTTGTCTCTTTTTGAGAATTACAGTTTTGATTGCTTTACTACATAACAACTAGTTTTACCCTACTTGCAATAGGTACCTATTATAAGGTGCAAAAATGAAAATATGAATAAAGTTCAGTTCTATTTAGGAACTTAATTTCAACATGTCATGCTGAAATCATACGAAGCTTTCGGTCAAACTATTATACGAAACGTGAGAGGGTGTGGGGCGGGGGTGACGGGGAAATGGAAAAAGCATTAACGGATATGTCAGTGACGCATCAGCGGAGAGTGGATGCTTTCTAATGCTGAATAAATACCATCCACCTCCCCATTCAGAGCCGTCAACACAGCCAAAGATTCACACAACAAAGCTTCCACTAAGTAATGGTCTTTTTGGAGCACTTTAGCTCAGTTTCCTCGAATAGTTTGATAGTACTTATGTCTACATTAATGTGTGTTTGCTGTTAAAACTTATATTATTAACTTACAACTTTACTGTGGTATTTTTTTGTTGACAGTAAACGAGAGTTTAAAATTAAGTACACCAATCGGAAGAAAATAACCGTTGTTACAATATTTTAATCCCATATAGTGAGCGCTTTAATTTAATTTACCGGTCTTTAAGACTCGTTTTCAACGTTGAAACGGAATTAAACTCACTGCATGTATGTATAGATTAAGATCCAAACATGCAAAATCGATTAACTGTTCTTGAAATAAACATGTTTAACGTGGAACGTGTTAATAAATAAACAATATACATGTCAGTTTGTGTTAATTCAAAACGCTCTTTCGTCGAACGACAAGGCAACGTTATTAGCAAATGTACGGTAGTCATAACTGCGCGGCACATTCCATTTCCGGTTGGTTCTAGAGTCGGACACCGATACGATTTTTTTTGCTGAAATGCTTCAGATTAGTAGGATATTTTTAAACCATTGCCTCGCCTGATCCATTAGCAGGATTTCATAAGTACAGAACAGCTAGTATAATTTTTTCAGGACTAAGTGGAGCTTAGTGTTAAAAATATCTTTAGATGTTGATTTTGTGGGGTGTGTTGATTCCCGTTTCTTATCGTACTCCAATGGTTAGCCATCTAGATAATATATAATATAATCTACAAGATATTTCGAAAATAAAGTAGAATGATGTGATTAAAAAAAAATACTCTCGCTTATTACAGTCAAAGAAATAAGAGTTTGCTGTAACTTATTTTAAATAAACGAGCGGGTCCAACTTTCTCCACTACCTATATTGTCTCTAAGTAAAGTAGACTGCAGAGCTCCATTTTACAGCAATCCAGTAAAAGGAATTCTATTAAATTTCCTATTCGCGTTTATTGGAAAACTTAAACAGTGCCTGATGTTATTATTGCGTAGTTTTAAGCGCATAACGCCACTATCTGGTGTAATTACACGCGGGCTGGTGTCAGTGTCGGACGGAATTTATACACGCCTCCAACTTATGTTATTAACTTACTAGTTTCATGCATACTTTCGTTATCACTACCACATTTACCCACATGGATACACGTATATTAAGTACACTGTTTTGCTAGAGGTGTACCTACCTACTGAAAATTAATTATATCCAGCTCTATATCTGCTTAACCTTTTCCTAAACATGTTGGGGTTGGTCTCCAATCCAACCGAAAGCAACTGAACAGCAGTATAATGGAGCGGCGGCCTATCTGACCTTAAAAGCCCAGTAATTGGGTAACAAAGACTCGCCCTTGGCAAGATAAGAGTCAAACTGTCTTCTTTCTATTCAAAAAGACAATCAAAGATTTAGAAATGGGAGCTGGGATCAACAGCTTAAAGTGCTTTCCGATGCATGATCAGCTTGTAATTATTATTCTTATGAGCTGTCTACGTTATTATGAGCAGCCTGAAACATTATGTGTTCCCACTGCTGGGACTAAGGCCTCCTCTCTAGGAAAGGGAATGGGCCGTAATCCACAACGCGAGCCCAGTGCGGGTTGGGGAAGACATCCCCCACACCAACATGTCTTCGAATTTTTGGTTTTAAGACATGCCAGTTTCCTCATAATGTTTTCTTTCACCGTTTTAAGAGCAGTGGTGATGAAATAATTTATACAAAGTAATGCGCCTGTGTGTGATTTGAATCCGCGACCAAATTCGTAAATGGTTGGTCGACCCTTCTCCAGGTTTATTTCAATAACACCATAATTCCTCTAACTCACACGGTGAAGAACTTGGGGATTTATATCGGCAGCACTCTTTCCTGGACTAAACAACTGCAGGAAACTTCCTGCAGTCGTAAATTGTTTGCTTCGGCGGGCTCCTTGAGGCGCCTTCGCAATTTTCTTCCCATCACTACTCAAATTGCCATAGCACAATCTCTTCTTCTCCCAATCCTGGACTATGCTGATGCCAGCTATCTCGATCTCAACCAAGACCAATTGGATAAGCTTGAGCGACTTCAAAATCTCTGTATCAGGTTTATATCTGGCTTGCGCAAGTATGACCACGTTTCTGAATTCCGTACTCAGCTCAAATGGCTTCCTGTTCGCCTTCGCCGGTATGTTCACATACTTTCTTTGCTTTACAATGTACTCTTTAATCCTTCGACTCCTTTTTATCTTAATGATTATGGCGGGGAAAAAGGGGACTTATTTTTGAGGAGTGGCTGGAAAGATCTCATGGCGTCCTCACCTTCCGCATCCCACAGGTTCTCACCGGACATGGTCAGTTCGGGAGGTTCCTGCACCGGATTCGTGCGGAAATGACACCCGAGTGCCACCACTGTGTGTGCCGCCCGGAGGACACGGTGGAGCATACGGTAGAGGTGTGCCCTGCTTGGGCAAAGCACCACCGTGTCCACATGGGGGAGATCTGCGGCAACGATCTCTCGCGCCGGGCCTTGGTACAGGCCATGGTCCGAAGCGAGGAGGAGTAGCAGACGGTCGCCTCCTTTTTCGAAGCAGTAATGTTAACAAAGGAGGCCAGGAGGCGCCCTCATGCGTGCCGCACGTGCACGCATGAGGGCGCGGCCCTCACGCCCCAGCCGCCAGGATCCCGATCCCTATTTCCGGCCACCGTCGGCGCGGGCTTGCGGACGGTGAACAATGGGTAGCCGTAGTAGGACCGAGCCCAAGTCGTCGACGGCGCGTAGTGTTCCACGCTCGCCTCAAGGAGATGTCAGCAAACCGTAGGGGTCCAGCAGGGTCGAAGCCAACTGGGGCCCAGGGTCTGCTTCTGAAAGGAAGACTTGGCCCTGGTATGAAAGGCAACGAAGGAACAGGAGTTGGTTTTTGGTCAGTAAAAGTCTGACACTATCTCGTCACTAGAGCGGGGGATGTCATTGGATGATTTTCTCACCGGAAAAAAACGGGGACCACGTGTGGTCCTGCCCTCTGTCGCTTAACATTCAAATTGATGTTTATTAAATGACAATTTATTCTGAACTAAGACCCTTTGTTATTACAAAATCGTATTCAATAAAACTTTTCAGGGTTTGGTTTAGTACCAACAAGATAATGATACTCATTAAAGACGTCAGAGTTAATAAATGTTCAAAACATTGCATTAAAAACATTCTCTTTAATCGCGTTATTGCTTTTCGCTTGTCGTAAAAATGTATTGCGCTCACGCAGTCCTTCCATTTTATGTAGATAGTTCATATCAGCACTCTTTTATGGTTTGCTTTAAGTATCTTCAACTCAAATTATGCTAACCCTTAATTCATTTACAGCATTTCTTAGAAGTTGAAAGAATTTTAACAAAATAAATGCGGTTTTGCGATAAACGGTAACTTGGAACATTAAATAAAAACACAATACACAATTCTTATAAAGGGCAAATAAAACATCAGTAACAAGAATGGATTGTTGTTACTGACTTAGCTTAATTAAACAAGCCGGTAGTCGACACTCAGACGCATAATACTGCTAATTAAACGGGGGTTTACAGAGATCCGAAAAAGAGGCACTCAAACACGCTTAGCCGGTATTATTACAGTGTATTCAGGAGGCTCGGCACACAGGCCCTTGTCGCCGAGGGTGCTACTCTCAAGTTTCGCGTTTAATTAGACAGATAGAGGCGCGGACGGGCCTTATTAGTATTGTCTACGGGGGCCCAATTAACACTCGGGAGGCGCCGCCGCCGTGGGTGGCTCCAAGTTCGTTTTAATAATCAAGGGATACCCTTGGCTTCGTTAGCCAAATAATAGGATCGGGTGGCTTCGGCGGCTCTCGTGTCGCCGTGCGCCTGTGACCGGTTCCGCGGCGGCTGCGGCGGTAAGCGAATCCTCGCTAATCACAGCTACAGGTGTAAAGTGCCCATTTATTTTGTCAGTTCACTAATCGAACATTATACATTTCTCATTGCTTACGTAAGGCCGTAAGGCGGTTCGTGTTTCTGTGCTAATTTTTGTTTTAATTTATTGTAACTACAGCCGTATAAATTATAATCATTGTTATCCAGTATGGTTTAATGGTTATTGCTTCATTCGACGCTGCTGTGGTTACTCTTTTAGCTGTAGGCTATTAAATATAGAATAGAAATACTCTATATTTTTCAAAATTGCCGTATTAATTTAATAACTAATAAAGCTCGCTAAGACATGTCTTTATTTTACTGCCGCCGTTAATTTTACATCTTCTCTTTTTAATATTTAGTTATTTAAAAATGTTTAACACGTGTATTTGTGTTAAAGTATAACATTTAATAGCTGTATATTAATTAGTACGTAATTAAAAAATAAAATTTGATCAAGTTACAGCTTCGTTTAGGCTATGCATGTTCCGCAGTTGTTTTTGAAAATATTTTTAAGATTTATTAAAGCAGTGGGAGCATTATAAGGCCGACTATAGTCCCTATATTATGCTATATAGTCGGCCTTATAATGTTCCCACTGTTAGGACTCAGGCCTCCTCTCAAGGAGAGGGAATAGGCTGTAATTCACCACGCGGGCCCAGTGCGGATTGGTGGATGTCATGAAACAAATTCTCTGAATCTAATTTTCAGTAAAACTTGCATGTATGTTTCTCGTGTAAGTGTCTTAGTACAAAGAATGCTAGAACATTTAAATAAGTTAATTATAAATATACTTGAATAATAAAATTGACCATTTATTTACATTATATAATAATTTTTCAAACTATACCTACCGCCACAATTTTTTTTTCAGCCTTTTTTTTCAGTTACACCCTTTTTTTTTGAGCGGGGATATTATGAAATGACTTCTCCAGGTCTAGGGTGGAGTGCGCGTGGAGATGCAACGCCGGGGCGAAACTCCGCTGCCGCGCCAAGATCTCATGGTGGAATGGCGACGGCGACTGTCGCAACCCAGTGCTGGGCACGCTACAATTATAGCGGTAAGTCCCCTCTTTGAGGAGTGGCTGGAGCGGCAACACGGCGTCCTCACCTTCCGCATGACGCAGGTCCTCACCGGACATGGCAAGTTCGGGAGGTTCCTGCATCGGATTCAGGCGGAAGCAACGCCCGGGAGCCATCATTGTGCGGACCACCCAGAGGACACGGTGGAGCATACGGTGGAGGTTTGCCCCGCTTGGGCGGAGCACCGCCGGCGGCGGCTGCTGCAAGACTCATAGCGCAATTTGCCGTCCGTGTTGAGCTAGCTCCTAATTAATTAATACCTACATTCTACATACAAATAATTCCAAAGGCTTTTTGTTGTTATTAAAGAAATTATTTAAGCTTTTTCTCTGGGGTTCCTTCCTTGAATTTAGCTTCATAGTAATATTATAAAGTTAAAGAGTTTGTTATAGTTTATTTATCGGTGAAAGCGGACCAAAGGTGCGGGTGAAAACGCGGGGGACAGCTAGTTATAGATATTTTCGCACACGAGTTTGAAAATTTTGATACCTGTAACAAAACATAGAGGAAAACTTGGCTTGAGAGGCGACACGGCGTCCTCATTTCCTGCCTGACGCAGGTCCTCACAGGACATGACCAGTTCAATAGGTTCCTGTTACGGATTGAAGCAGAAGAAACGCCCCTGTGTTGCAATAGTGCGGATCACCTGTAGGACACGGTGGAAGTCTGCCCGGCCGCTTGGGCAGAGCACCGCCGTGTCCTCGTGGAAGCGATCGTCCCTGGTCCCTGGTCCGGAGCGAGTGGGAATGGGAGGACAGAGTCTGACATGGCCCTTTTGCTCCACCCTAGACCTTTTTTTTTTAAGGTGTGAAATCATCAAGTGACTTCTCGCGCTCTGGGTGGAGCGCGAGGGCGTGTCAGACTTTTACTGACTAAAACCACACCTGTATCCTTCAATTACCCTTTGCGTCCTAGGACTACGGGTTTTCCTTTCAAAAATTCTCCGCGGTCCAAGTTAGCGGGCATCGGCCCTGCTGGGCCCCTACGGTTTGCTGACATCTCTTTGAGGAGCGCGAGGATCTCAACGCGCTATTGACGACTGGGCTCGGTCCGGTTAATTACCGAACAGCCGGACGGCGAGCTACCCAGTGCTCGACGTCCGCAAGCCCGCGTCTACCGTGGCTGGTAGTTGGGGTCGGAATTACGGCGGCTAGGGCGTGAGGACCTTCGTTCCCTCACGCGTGCAGCCTCCTCTTTCGCTAGCATTACTGCTTCGCAGAAGGAGGCGACCGCCTGCCATTCCTCCTCGCTCCGGACCATAGCCTGAACCAGGGCCCGTCGCCACAGGTCGCTGCCGCCAATTGCCTCCACGAGGACAAATTTTTTTTTCAGCCGTTTTTTTCAGTTCCACCCTTTTTTTTTGAGCGGGGATATTATGAAATGACTTCTCCAGGTCTAGGGTGGAGTGCGCGTGGAGATGCAACGCCGGGGCGAAACTCCGCTGCCGCACCAAGATCTCATGGTGGAATGGCAACGGCGACTGTCGCAACCCAGTGCTGGGCACGCTACAATTATAGCGGTAAGTCCCCTCTTTGAGGAGTGGCTGGAGCGGCAACACGGCGTCCTCGGAGCACCGCCGGCTCCGCCCAAGCGGGGCAAACCTCCACCGTATGCTCCACCGTGTCCTCTGGGTGGTCCGCACAATGATGGCTCCCGGGCGTTGCTTCCGCCTGAATCCGATGTAGGAACCTCCCGAACTTGCCATGTCCGGTGAGGACCTGCGTCATGCGGAAGGTGAGGACGCCGTGTTGCCGCTCCAGCCACTCCTCAAAGAGGGGACTTACTGCTATAATTGTAGCGTGCCCAGCACTGGGTTGCGACAGTCGCCGTCGCCATTCCACCATGAGATCTTGGCGCGGCAGCGGATTTTCGCCCCGGCGTTGCATCTCCACGCGCACTCCACCCTAGACCTGGAGAAGTCATTTCATAATATCCCCGCTCAAAAAAAAGGGTGGAACTGAAAAAAAAGGCTGAAAAAAAAATTTGTCCTCGTGGAGGCAATTGGCGGCAGCGACCTGTGGCGACGGGCCCTGGTTCAGGCTATGGTCCGGAGCGAGGAGGAATGGCAGGCGGTCGCCTCCTTCTGCGAAGCAGTAATGCTAGCGAAAGAGGAGGCTGCACGCGTGAGGGAACGAAGGTCCTCACGCCCTAGCCGCCGTAATTCCGACCCCGACTACCAGCCACGGTAGACGCGGGCTTGCGGACGTCGAGCACTGGGTAGCTCGCCGTCCGGCTGTTCGGTAATTAACCGGACCGAGCCCAGTCGTCAATAGCGCGTTGAGATCCTCGCGCTCCTCAAAGAGATGTCAGCAAACCGTAGGGGCCCAGCAGGGCCGATGCCCGCTAACTTGGACCGCGGAGAATTTCTGAAAGGAAAACCCGTAGTCCTAGGACGCAAAGGGTAATTGAAGGATACAGGTGTGGTTTTAGTCAGAAAAAGTCTGACACGCCCTCGCGCTCCACCCAGAGCGCGAGAAGTCACTTGATGATTTCCCACCTTAAAAAAAAAAAAAGGTCTAGGGTGGAGCAAAAGGGCCATGTCAGACTCTGTCCTCCCATTCCCACTCGCTCCGGACCAGGGACCAGGGACGATCGCTTCCACAAGGACACGGCAGTGCTCCGCCCAAGCGGCCGGGCAGACTTCCACCGTGTCCTACAGGTGATCCGCACTATTGCAACACAGGGGCGTTTCTTCTGCTTCAATCCGTAACAGGAACCTATTGAACTGGTCATGTCCTGTGAGGACCTGCGTCAGGCAGGAAATGAGGACGCCGTGTCGCCTCTCAAGCCAAGTTTTCCTCTATGTTTTGTTACAGGTATCAAAATTTTCAAACTCGTGTGCGAAAATATCTATAACTAGCTGTCCCCCGCGTTTTCACCCGCACCTTTGGTCCGCTTTCACCGATAAATAAACTATAACAAACTCTTTAACTTTATAATATTAATATGAAGCTAAATTCAAGGAAGGAACCCCAGAGAAAAAGCTTAAATAATTTCTTTAATAACAACAAAAAGCCTTTGGAATTATTTGTATGTAGAATGTAGGTATTAATTAATTAGGAGCTAGCTCAACACGGACGGCAAATTGCGCTATGAGTCTTGCAGCGGCCGCCGTCGCTGCAGCGCTGCATCGCGCCAGTATCCCGCTGACCATAAAACTCTCATTACAGAACGAGCAATTTCTCTCGTTAATTAACGCTGCACAACCATGTTGTCAATTAATGAAACGGACAAGTTCTTCGTTAAAAATTTGTGTCTTTATATTTTACAGAAACGCCAGAAAGTATTCATATTTTTTTCCATTCAGCCTTTAGGCCTTATTCTCCATTAATTTACAATGTATAATATAAATTACAAGAGCCAAAGAATACACGTTCTTCAGTAGTGAATGTACAGGTTGATTTAATTTTATACGAAAATTTTGACCAAGCTTTAGTCATCATTTTGTATTGGTCAGTAACGAGGGCTTTGTGAACTAAATGCAAATTCTTTGCATCTGCATTTAGATCCAGAAAATTGCGGAGAAAAATGCAAACGCATGCGCACCGCCGCCTCGCATGACTTGTCGGCACTAATAACTTTTTCTCAAAACACTAATGAATAACTTGTTCCTTATTACTGGGCACGTTTTGCCACTTGGGGCTCTTTGAGCGGACGAGACGTAGAGCGGAGCGGAGCTGAGCGGAGCGGTGAAGAGCCTCCGCACTGTTCCGCCGTTGGCGCCAATCTTACAACTTACCATTAAGTAATTTTCATCAAGATTCATGTTTTACTTAATGAACTTCTTGCTTGTAGTAGAGACGCGTTTTCTTGGAAGCATTATTCGTGGAAGTCTTGGATGGTCACGGTGGTGTGCTTTGTTTTTATGCTTACAGGAAAATAGAATTTAAAGCTAGCTTAATTATGATAAACTTTATCGAGTACAGTTATTTGATAATTTCATCAATTATGTGCAATCGGCATTATCATTTTTAATCGCTATTCTACGCAGTTTCTAACGATGCTATTTGATTTTAATATTGTTGCCGATTACCATTAATAACAGCTCAACCTGCAGCAGTGCTCTGCTAAAAGCTCTGGATGTTACATTGGACAAAGTTACTGATCAAACTTATACGTAGTATAAGTACTTAGTAACGAGTTTATACTTCAAGTTGAACAAAACTCGTACAACCAACCAAGCATTGGTGTGCCTATATAATTTTCTTAGTTCTTAATTGGTCACAAAAAGGGCAAATTAAAATCATATTAGCCAGACTGAAATACGAATTAATTCTACCCACAAAAAAGATAATTTCTTACAAGCGTTACACGTCATTACATTCTATTACATTTCCATGTCAACGACCATCAGTTGAGTTTTTCTGTCTCTCTTCTATCGTCTTTAGCTTCTTGTAACTGTTGCTCGCATTCTACAAGATTGTTTATACGGAAAATGCTATGCACATGACATTTAATTAGAGAACGTTTCCAGTTACATTATATATTTAACTTGATACATATAAGGTATTAATGTAATTGACGCCACTTTTAATAGAGCATTTATACAGCACTGGTGATTACGGGGGCTATAAGAAGTGCAATTCACGGAGTCGACGTAGTGCGGAGCCAATTTAATTTACAAAGTTGTCGGTCAAGTCCGGATTAAGCTCGGATCGCTCGGATCGCAGCTCTTAATAATGACATGTGCACGAGCATCTGTCTCAGATTTACGCACTCCAATCATTGTACAACCTGTCACGTGATGGACGAGAAAAAACTTGCTCTCATTACGTAACCTAGCGAGTTTGTCCATTGGACTCGTAAGATTTAATTAAAACAGGTAGTAGAAATTGTGAAAAATATATTCCTCGTTAAGTTATTGGTTCATTAATTTAAATAAACTAATTGCTCATAGCTGTCCTTAAGCGCTTCAAAACATATCCCCAGGGTACGCTTGAAGCTACTCGCTATCTAACATAACCGCCAAGAACTTAACGACATATCATTTGCCTATAATTATAATTTTCTAAATTGATGATAGCTTCCGTTGTAATAATTTAATTACAAAACATCAATAATTAATTTATTACTTCCAGACGAACAGCATCGGTTTGACCGTTCTGCACTGCAGACAGAGGATCATTTTCTGATTAGAATTTACTTCTTTACAGTCCTGTGATCCTTCTAGGTCCAAAATGTCAGTAACATAATCATAATTTCCAATCAATCTAATTAATAATGTCACCGTTATCTGAATCTTGTCGTATATATGACTAATTAGGTATCAGCCCCGTTCGCCAGCGGGCCGGATGCTGGCAGTGTCTCAGCGAACACTTCCGGCACTCGATCCTAATTACAGATAACGCTGAAGGCTTTACCGTCCCGTCTCATCTCGTTTACTTGTCGGGATTGCTCTGCTCGCTCGCTCGCTCTATGTGCCCTGTTCACGTTACAACCGCACCAAGGTTATAAAACATGGTACGTACTTTAATAACGTATGAATATATTGTTTGTTTTCAGTTTATAAGTAAGATGAAAAATATATTTTTATCTATGGAAATAATTTGTTGACTGTTTGATTCGAAATAGGATCATGTAGTCTTAGAACATTGGTGATCCATCAATGATCACTGCGAGTATAAACAAAATATAATTATGATAATAAAAAATACAAGAAGTTTTTTTACATAATTAAATGTTGGAATTCTTAAAATTCACTCAATATATTAAGTAGTAGGTACCTATGTTAATGTTTAAATTTTTCCTAAAAATATATTCAAATTAATTATAGTCGTTTTCATTTCAACAAATTATTTTAAATAATGTATTAGGTGTGCTACAAAACGTAAGCTATAAATATGTTGTAAATTAAAATAATCATTCTGATGCAATTCTAATAACGGCAACAAAACTCTAACATCTAATTTATTTAAGGAGAATATTTATTGGTATTTTTATGGCAGTCGTATTAATTAGTAAATTAAATATTAAACCGGGACGTCGGAGTTGTAAAGCTGTCGTTGTGAACGTGTTGTAAACACGCCGCGGGCGTGACTGGCCGATTGCACTCGACTCTACTACTCGTATAATTCCAATCAGTATTCAAATCGATGCAAATGGAAAGATTAATCGGCGTTTGCACCACCGCGGCGGCGACCGCGGATAAGGTAGTCATTACATGATATTTGTTAGTATAATCTCACTTTTTGTAGGTTTTCTTAAATGTTTATTAATGATCGACAACATCGATTTAATTGATACTTCCTTTCCAAATCTACATTATGTTTTGCGAACAAATTCACGTAAGTATATTGCGCTAGCAGTTTTTTGCCGCGGAAATAAAAGCTGTTTGTAAAATAATTGCAACAAGTGCAGGATCTAATAGCACTCTATCAAAACTCAATACATTTTTATTTATGATTGCATCAACGCTCCATCTTTTCTTGCCACTTGAAGCTCTCTTGATTTCTCGACGAGAAAACGCGCGAAATACTTATAATTCAATAACTTAAGAGCAATAAAAAACATAGCATAGACATTGCTGTACGACAATAAATCGATCGAGATAAACTAATGACAACGGATATGATTTTGTCACACTAATATTAAAAAGACGAAAGTTTGTATTGTATGTGTACGATTGTTACTGCTTTGTGTACAAACGGACGACCTGATTTGGATGAAATTTGGCAGACGGGTAGACCGAGTCCTGAAATAGTATCATTGACGTATCTAGGGTTATTTCTCAAGGGGGGCTTGGCCCCTGACATGCCTGATTTTTGTGTGAAGTTATCAGTATTTTGGGATCCGTCATAGAATTACGAATCGGTAGCCGAACCTCCCGGTATGGACGCTAGACCATATTGGGGTGGGCACGGCCCATTAAAACTAACCTCCTCCCTTCCCGTGTACACCTATAAATAAGACATGGGATACTTCTTATCCCGGGAGTATGTTCCCTTGGGATAGTTTCCTACATCGACGCGAACAAAGCGACTGGAAAAATCTAGTATTTATACAAATCAAAGCTTAAAAATGAATGAAAAATAGTAGTGATTCAACTGTAAAGTATAACCGTAACTAAGTATACCCACCAACGCCCACGTTATAATCTCATAGAAAGTGCAGACAATCAATATCAAATATACGAAGCTGATTAAGGCTCGCGAAAGAAGATCGATCACTCACAAATACAAAGAGATACAAGTAAAATAAATTAATCCCAGCAAGCTGGAGGCTATTGGGTTTTGTTAGCTTCTTAATAAGCCAATTGCTGTCAGAGCGGAGCCGTCCGCCCACGGCCCACGCGACGCAAACTGATTTCAGAATAGTCCCCAACGCAATCCCACGATTGATTCTAATTAACGATAGCAGTATTTATTGGAGCAGTTCGCAAACGAACCTAATTGATTTCGCTGCGCCGCCGTCAGCCGACACCGACATGTTATAGACTCGACACCGGAGACTGCTGTTTATTGACTATTAATGCAGTCGCTACGGATACATCCACATAGTGCCCTGGAACAGACCTACTCCACACTAATGTGTATTTAAATCTTATTAGAATAACCCGGCTCATGATAAAAGAGGTGTTAGTGTGATCGTTCCTAATGTCAATAAATAAAGCCTCTGCCTTGCCTCTTCCGATCTACGTTTTTTTTTGAGTTGGAGAATCATCCAATGACTTCTTCCGCTCTTGGTTGGGGCGCGAGAGCGTATCAGATTTTTACTGACTAAAACTACTCCTGTGTCCTTCAGTTGCTTTTTGCATTCTAGGATCACAGATTTCCTTCCCTGCCCCCTAACTAGCTGACCCCTAACCGAATACAATTGAATACCACTATTTTTCATAGACCAACTTACTGTCTGGCCTCCACAAACCAAAAATTAGGTAACATGATACCCTTTGACCAGATTGGTGTTTTTTTTTTCGATGGGAATATCATCTAATGACATCCCCCGCTCTTGGGCGGAGCGTGAGATAGTGTCAGACTTTTACTGACTAAAAACCCACTCCTGTTCTTTCGTTGCCTTTCGTACCAGGGCCGAGTCTTCCTTTCAGAAACAGACCCTTGGCCCCAGTAGGCTTCGACCCTGCTGGACCTCTACGGTTTGCTGAAATCTCCTTGAGGCGCGCGTGGAACAGTACGCGCAGTGGACAACTTGGGCTCAGTCCGGACGGTTACCGGATGGTCGGATGGTGAGCTACCGTTTGCTCGCCGTCTGCAAGCCCGTGCCTACGGCGGCCGGAAATCGGGATCGGAATCCCGGCGGCGGTTGAGGCGTGAGGACCGTGGCCTCACGAGTCACGCGAGGGGCCTCCTCCTTTGCTAGCATTCTGCTTCGTAGAAGGAGGCGACCGCCTGCCACTCCTCCTCGCTGCGGGCCATGGCCTGTACCAAGGCCCGGAGCGAGAGATCGCCGCCGCCAAACGCCCCCACGAGGACACGGCGTTGCTCAGCCCGGGCAGGGCACACCTCCACCGTGTGCTCCATCGTATCCCCCGCGCGGTCCACACAATCGTGACACCCGGGTGTTTCTTCCGCACGAATCCGGTGCAGGAACCTCCCGAACTTAACATGTCCGGTGTAGACCTGCGCCATGCGGAAGGTGAGGACACCGTGAGGTGTTTCCAGCCACAACTCAAAGAGGGGACTTACCGCTATAATTATGCCGTACCCAAGCAGACTAGTTTCCTGGTTTCTGACTATTCGTAACAACTGTCAAAGATTTACTAATGACAGCTCGTATATCACTTAGTGAAAAATATTTTATTACGACTAAAGATCCACTTGAAATCATGTATCTAAGATGTGTCAGCACTGTTGTTTATATCACAGATGATACATAATTATTCCATTTAATAAATGAATGCTTTAAATGATATGACACAAACAGACAGAGCTTGAAAATAATAGAGACGATTAATTACTAAATCAACAATCGGGTCGTCTGTTAAGTGTTATAATTAATCTTTGAAACTGTTGAAACTTTTATAATTAGTGGGGTCACGTTGCCGTCGGTACAAATAACAATGCAGTCATGGACGTAAATGTTAAACGATGCAAAGTAACAAAGAATCACAATGTTACCTACGAGTAGGTACACTAATATTATATAGGCGAAAGTTTGTATGTATCTATGTTTGCCAATATAAAATATTTTTTTTCTTTATATGTATGTGTGCGACTGTGTGCATATTTATTTCTCGTTTACTTTTAAACGGTTGAACGGATTTTGATGAAACTTGGCACATAGGTATACCTATGTAATATTTATCCCTTGATGCACTATAGTCGATTGAGAAACGAGTCAAGAAGACCATCTGCCGCGCCGGTTTGCTATAGCCTGTCGATTTTGTATCGTTTAGGTACATTTCGTGGAGTGTAATCATTGAAATTGCACAATTTAATTCCGCCAAGTCCGATACATCATCGGACCACAAGACTTACGGCATTGCATGTTGCACCACCGGTACATGGTCGACATCCCACCCATACGTACAAAGCGTTTTGGGAACATATTCATTATGCGTACAGCTAAGGAGTGGAATTCCCTGCCGGAGTTTGTTTTTTATAGCTATAACTTAGAGGTCTTTAGGTCAAGAGTGAATAGGTTGTTTCTAGGCAAGCGTATTCCATCGTAAGCCACATCATCGCTTACCTTCAGGTGAGATAGTGGACCAAACGCGAGCCTATCCGTAATAAAAAAACCGGTGTGTGTTTTCATGCGATAATTTTAAAACGAAAAGGCGCTACACGTGCTAGTATGGAATATCATTTAATGTGTACATATAGGGTGTATAATACCTACAGAGAAACTTGATATTTTGGTACATATACAACCTGTAGATATATTAAACAAAACTGAAATGTTTTGATTAACTTTCATTTTCATAAGTCCTATCAATACATAATTTTAGTATTCACAAATTAAAGCAATCTGCATATTCATAGAATCATAAATTATAGGTATTTTAGATTCATTTATTCACATAAATAGGTAAACTGTTAAAATAATTACTATCGGAAACTATCAGTCTGTGTCTAAATGATTAAGTTTAGCTTTCGAGATTGATAGCTTCCGAAATACTAAGAACAACTTGCTTTGTAGGCTTGGGTGTACTAATCAAGGCATAGGGTAGGGTAGTGTAACGCAGGAGTGATAAGTTTGCACACACGTCATTATTCAACACTGGGTATGACCCATGGTTCTAACCTAAGAGCCGATTATAGTCACAGGGTATTTTGTAAACACTGGCCCGGATCTCGTGTCGACTTCGCGGCCCCGTAATAGCGATTTTATTTTTATAAAAAAAAACAGCAAGTATTCAAGATTTTTGTTTTTTTCAGACCCTTTTAAAAAACATGCTTTATTATTTTGTGTAACTTTCAAATATTTCCGTGACGTAATCTCGTAGACACACACTAGGTCTTTCAATACCGGTATTCCGGGATCCCGTAATACCGTGATCACGGATATATATATGTCTATTTTTAATCACGGTACTGACATGGCAATACCGTGATTACGGTTTTACAAACATTAGTATATATTATTGCAGTTTGTTGTAATAAGTAGTAGGAACGATGTGATGTTACACTTACTTTTGCAAGCGCAAGTACCTACTATGTCTGGCTTTCCTTCTTGCGACGGGCAATATCGCGGCGGAAATCCCCTCTTTGAAAAGTGACTGGTGTCGACTAGGCGTCATCCCTTTCTGCATTACGCACGTTCTCACTCTCATCGGGTATGACAAGTTTGGGAGGTTCTATTTCGAATTTTGGTGAAAGAAACACCCAGGTGTTACCATTGTAGGTATTGCCCGGAGATAACAGTGGCGGGCCCTGGGTCAGATGCGGTCGCCTTCTTCTGTGAAGATGTAATGCTAGCAAAGGAGATGGCCGCAAGCGTGAGAGGATGGACATCCTCATGCCCCAGCTGTCGCGACAGGCATCGGGAGAGGCAGGGCAATCCCCAGCAACCAAAGACATGAGCTAGCGAATGCCGAGCGCACTGTCTGCTTCAGCTGCGGTAAGGTCGATGGCATGTAGTGTTCCACGCGTGCCTCAAAGAAATATCAACAAAACCATAGGGGCCAGTAAGGCCGATGCCTGCAAGGGCAAAGAGGAATTTTCGAATAGGAAACCTGCGGTCCTAGAATGCAATGGAAGGAACATAAGTGGGTTTTAGTCAGTAAATTTTTGATACGCCCTCTTGCCCCACTTTAGAGCGGGGGAAGTCCCAGCCCAGAAAAAGACCCTTTTACGCCCCCCTTAAGGCGAAATTGAGCCGTACTCAATGCTAAATTGTTATACTAAAACTAACAAAAATTGCAAAATAACGTTTAAGTCTAGAAGTCGGTGTTTCAGGTATTGCTTTCTCGTTTTTTGACACAGACTTCTGAACTTGAAAGTTATTTTACAATGATTAGTTTTCGTTTTTTTTGAAGTTGGAGGTTATATTTTTTGCAAAAAGCTTTTTGTGGGGTACCGCAACTAAAAAGTGAGAAATATTCTCTTTTAAAAAGTGAGAAATATTCGCTAAAATTAAATGATGAGCAAGTTATTTCGTGAATTATCTACCTATTTGATTGAAAAAATACCCATAATTACTTGGATTAACACGGTATTATAACTTTAACCAACACAAAAAGAATCATCAAAATAGGTACATAAAAAAGTTATGGGCTAAATGATAACCATATTAACCAATTTAAACATAATTAGTGAATTGAAGGTATACTAGAGTGAACTTTACACTTATTCGGTACCCTTTCAGAGCATACTGTAGCAACATGTAATTGCACATTTCCTGGAGCACATTTGCTATTTATTAAAGTATGGCTTATCTCCAAAATTAATACCGGTCCCCGGGAAAATCCGGTATTTGAAAGCCCTAATTAATACACACGTTTCAAAAGGTAAGTTAGGGCCAAATTCGTGTTTTTTTTTTTCGAAATATGTACATACATGTGCAATATAAAATACAAAATTAAAAAACAGATCAGCAACGTTTCCATTTCAATAACAAGCAAGTCAACCAATTAACAAACGCCATGTAAGATACCCGACGAACAGATTAGATAATTTAATAATATAAAGGTCGTTTCATACGGACTGGCGTTACCGTTGCGTCCGCGATGTATCCGGTAGCGGGCTGTCGGCCGGCCGCCGAGCGAGACAGGCATCTCTCTAATTAGGCCACGTTTCGTCTGCCCTGTAATCCACCTGACTGTTAATTAATACAGCTGAATAAACAACCGCCAGCACGCGGGATGGGGATTAACAATTCCGTGTAATAGACCTTTATTATGTTCCACCTATTGCGCACGTGTTAACTAGTTGGGGGCCTAATAATAAGGTTCGGGTGGGCGTTTTTGACAATGTTCTTATTAAAATGGAAGATCCTATTAATTCTATGGCTCTGTAGTCACGTAACATAAATTATGCTGTATTGTCTGTCACTATCATGCAAAACTCTAACACAAAGAAAAATACAAAAGGTAAAATTCTAAAGATTTATTTTTTTCCCTCTAGTTAAGTCGTCTAGAATCCGTTTATAGACAACATGGAAACACTCTCAGAGAGCTGACGATACCGTGAATCAAACACCATATTAAGTTTGTTCGTGCGGGTAATTAAAACCGAGCTCGTAATGAGAGGCCGCTGCGCACACTAATTAGGCACCAGTCACCACTGCTCCAGAAACTGAATACCTAACTTTCCCAATTAGCAGCTACGTCATCGCGTTCATTCCAATTACAATGGAAAAATCCTTAAGCTTGATTAATATTACGGTTCAGTAGAGTCTAATTGAATTTTCTATACCTACATTATTACAAAAATAGTCACAAAAAAGTAAAATGTAGGCTACAGCAAAAATTTTCGTTCAATAATGTTAATGGATCTAAAGTTTATAAACATCGACTCATTTGAAAGATTAACATAGGTTACATAAAATAATACTTGGTAAAATTAGTTTTCTAACCATTCTTCCTCCATAAATATAATTGCGTTCCACTTATTGCCCATAAAAGCAAGGGAACGTGCGAACGGCCCTGTTGCAAAATTGTACAAAAGGAAAGTAATATTAGGTAGAAGTAGACACAGTGCTACCCCGGGCGCGTTTCGGTGACTGGGGCGGGCTTTCAGATAAATTATTTATCAACTGTATAGCAATTTTCTTTATGACTCCTCCGACGGAGCAGAGCAATTTACTCGTGAAAGAGATGCGTAAACTTGCAAGGACGCCCAAATTGAGAATAGAACAATGAGGCCAGTAAAGATTTCAATAAGGATAGGTGCTGGCTGCGACTCCCCGCGACTATGCTGCGGCCATAGCAAAAAGTATACGACAATACTGGTTCCGAGACGTGAGCCCATATGCTTCTCATTAGTAAAGCTTTTGAAATGGACTCCTTGTCGTAAGAATTTAATTGACATCCAGTCAACCGACCGTTGGGGCTGTGGCGTTTAATTAATTTTTAGGTATGCATGTTGCATGTCACAAGGGTTTTTTTTTGTGAATTGAGTCACGACCACAAGGGATTAAATATAATTTTATGTGTGCATTAAATCTGACATGAAAGTGTGGTGGTAGCGAGGTGTCGGCAGTGGCGGGAGAGCGCGGCGCGGGCGGCGTCGGACGGCGGCGCTTCCAATTTCCGTAATTGTGAGTTCATCAAGGAAATTGACTGGCAGACAAGGCAACGCAATCCACTCTTTATTTACATCACGCTCGCCATACAACGATTGCTTCGCGTGCTCCGAAACGGAGTGACAACATCACGTCTGCCGCCAAAACAAGTTTTATTGAATGTTTTAACAAATCGGTGCAATATAGGTTTACGTCTTTTAGAAGTGTCAATTAAGTTAGAAAGTGTCGTTTGTCTTTATATGGGAAGCTGCCATTAACAGTTAACAATAAAACCTGACGTTTATAATGATGAGAACAACATTCAATGTCGACAACAACAGCATCGTTATCGTAAGCAGATAAATATTTATGATGTGGTTGGTTACGAGATTGTACCTAGGTACTGACAGCCGCATTAATTGGATACCTCTCTGACATTAAAATACCATAGAAAAGGGGGTAATCAGTAGATGACGCTGTCGGTACGCCGCATTTAAAATTGACACTGAACATTCTGTAAAAACCTATTTCCTAAAATCGTAACTCCGGCACAGTACGACAATTTATTTAATTCGACAGTTACCAAAGCGTCACTCATCACTCACAGTGATACACGAAAGCAAAGTTACGAGTAACAATAGCAACAAACTAATAAATCTATGTGTTTGATATATAATCAAAAAGTCGTAGGAGATGACGTGAAAGCGGGTCGGTAAATAAAAAGCTGCGGCGGTCGTGAGGTAATTGATGGCGGGTGGCAATCAAATTAGGCTCCGCGTCGCGGGTAATCGGCTGAAAGCTGCCCGACAGAGCTTTTGTGTGTCGCCGGGCCGGGACAGCGCCAACTGTGGACCTGCACAAAATGCAGTCGTTGTGTACGGAATTTTAGTTATTTTAGCAGGTAACTATATGTTTGAAAATCCTTTAAAAAGTAATATGATTTAAAAGAGTGCCCATGGAGTTTCTTACACGTTCTTCTACATCTTCGCTTTGGAACGTACAATTTAGGTTAACTTGTTTTTGACTGACCGACATTTTGACAATTCAAAAGTGCCTGCAAATGGTCTATATGATTAACATGTTTCTGATTTCATGTTCTAAAGATTGAAGAGAAAAAGGTTTCGTCAAATAAATGAGTGCATTCAGTTTTAATGTGAGTGTGTGTGTGAGATAAAGTATGATTGTCAAAACATTTTGTCTTTTTGGATGTCGATTATTGCAACATCGGATGAAAACTACCCCACTGAACCTCTGCGTCTGCGCTTGTGCTCGTCGCTCAAAAAATGCAGCATGTTCGTGGTCTCGGGACAAGATAGAACAATGAAAATAGAGTAAATTAAGTATAATTTCCGAGATTAAAATTTTTCCAATAAATGTAGATATAGGTCGACTGCCTGAAAGTTACCCGACGGAGCTTTATTTATTTATTTATCCATTGCTTGCTATACTTACAGTATGTACCAAAGCGTATAGCAAGCCAAGGAATCAACAATCTATGAACTAAAAAAATTTATACATAGAAATGTTTTTTTCTTCTTCGAGACCACCAGTAGTGCTACCACGAGCTCTTAACGCTATCCATTTGACTACCTAAACTGAACTGTTAAAAGGACGGGCTAGCTATATAGGGTGAATTGCTCCATCCCTTTTTCTCGCTCGAACGACTGACATTTTAACACGTCATGGTAAGGCCTATAACCTACACTTGCGCTCTTACTGGAACAAAAACTCCGGTGGAATCGCTCGAAATTCCATTTATGATAGGTACATAACCGCGCTAGGTTTTAAAAAGTTTTTTTTTACAATGATAGCCCTACGGCTATATAGTTTTTGCATAATTAAACTTTAAACACCTACGTGTTTATAGTTTAATTATGCAAAAAACATTTCGAAGTCCAAAAATCCAGGAAGTACCAAGCAGCAATACCGACACTGGAATGTAAAAGCAAGAAAAATTGTTAAAGAAACTGGTCACGCGTTCGCAAATGACCACAACCATTTATTAAGCGATGCAAACCCTGGCTTCATGCCCAGCAAATGCTAGGAGGAAGTTTAGTTCTGAAGTGAATTAAAATACGTCCAAAGCCACATGATTACATTTTAATTTTGCGGAAAACGTGCCGTGATTCCAATACATTTAACGAGGTGTTACCCGAATTTTGGCTCTTTTAAAATCAGCTTAAAATGTTCAAATTCATGAATATACCTATAGTAATAAGTGTGAAAAACAATATCTTGATCACGCCTCTTCTCTTGAACATGTCGTCATCTCGGCTCGTGTGTATCGGTACTTTACTTACATTATAATAATGTGAAGGTGAATAAGGCTGTCAAGGAGGAAGAGACAGGCTCATCATTAACGGGTCGAAGAGATGCGGACGGACACGCAGCATCCGCCGCGAGCTCTTTAGCTTTTATCATAATTTAAGTTTTCCATTAGCCGTAATTGACGCGAACATCGTTCCTCGCTTACGGCCGCGAATCGTCGCAACGATTGTTATTTTTGGATAGATAATCATTCCCTATTTTCAGGTCTTCCGAATGGTGTTCCATCTTAATTGACAATACTATTAATAATTAGTAAGAGTTATGGCGTACAGCTTTTATCTTAATGTGGCTTTTAACGATACATTTGTATTCGAGAGACCATTTCGATGTAATTTCAATGGCACTACCGCCTCGCTAATGGATAAATATCGACTAGATGTTTAATTTTAAAATTTATGAATAATTCAATCGATCGGGCGTTCTATTTCATCGTCACTTAATGCTTAGATCTTGATTTCGTTTAATTTGGGTAATGCCGAGATCGAACGTATCCATTAGTGTAATTGGGCGGCTACTCATGAGACGTGCGAGATATCAAAGTGTCGTCCGGCGCTCGTCGCGAGTCGCACCCGCGAGCTGAGAGCGAGCGACTATAACTACACAATACAAATTATTAAGAGTGCTCGGCATCACGGGAACGCTTTCAGAAGTAATGAATTAGAAAAGTTGCGCAGCACTCACGCGGATTGAGCCGCGCGGCTCGGCGACGCCGCTCGCTACAACATTACTTTAATTAAATCTATTTGAACAACAAACTTTAATTAAATTTCATCCAGCAGTTAGGCGTCGCGGAGGAATAATCGCGCAATTAGAGCGGCCGTGAGCGTCGCCTTACACGCTCCCAGTTAATTAACTCACTTGGGCCGACCTATCCGACTAACGGCGCGCTATGTACCCACTACCCGGTACTACACCCTACACCACTACGGAAACGTGTTTATTCTCATTTCGTACATGCATTTTTGGCACTAAACTCGAATGAATTGTAGCATAAATTAGTAAGAATTAACCTTTCGAGACTAATGAGACACAATGAATTGATTACCTATAGAATCTATTCTACCTATATCAATTTCTTGATTCACTTTGATTTGGGTTAAACCCGTAGCACAGATTTAACCCAAATCAAGAAATTTACTAGGTCTTGTTTCTCTTATAACAGAAAAACGCTAAAACAGTTCATGTAGGTAGGTAATCTTAAAAGCACTCAATTTACGGACATTAAAAATCTACATTTTCATTCGATTAATCAGAAAATAGTGGTCATAAACCGTTGAGAAATGAATGTACTGAGTGGCACAGCATATGCACACTTCACCATAAGCCGGCCGACTTATTCGATTAATACTCAAGCCACACAATGGACTGGCGCTTAGCACTATGTGTAGCGCTTCCATTGTGCAAGTTTAATTGTTTTTACAGCCGACATGTATTGTGTGCGCTGGAATACTTAGAAATAGCCTTACCGTATCATGACGACCAGGCCATTCCAACTGGAATTACTGAAACACTCTACTGCCTTTAGCATGCGAGGTCCCCAAAACATTTTATCGATTACGACTGTTTTTTTATAAAACGAGAATCGAGTAGAATGCCAATAATATACAAGTATCGCATATCTACTAAGTGTTCGTCTGCTGATCCATTATGCGCACATCGTAACGTATAAATAAAGGCAAAAACTCACAAGATCCATTAAAAGTATTGCTGCGATAATGTGGAATGATGTGGATACGTCTCTTGCGAGGATGTAAATATTTTTTAAACATGACAAATAATCCTAAAATACCATTTATTTATAAAAAAAAACGAACTATTATTATAGTATATATGATTACTTTAAGAGGCACTGATTAGCAGATTCTTAATTAAATTCTATAAAAAATTGGAATTTAGAATTTCCTAATCAAAACTTTATTTTCAGTCTTAATATGGATTTGTTTTATTTTATCAATAAAACTGATAAGATTCAGTGATCATTAAGTTTTGAGAAAATTAGAAATATTTTTAGCAATATGCGTCGATATAAAAACTATCGGTGTCAAGTGTGTGGTGTGAAAGGCCATTTTAAGAAAATGCGTAATGCAAAGAAGGAAGAATCACGTAAACATTGTTTTTTTTTTTTTTAATTGATATAAACCAGAGCTTGACTGCGATCCCACCTGTTGGTAAGCAGTGATGCAATCATGGTGAGGCGCACTAGTTTATTAAGAGCCTATTCACTCTAGCCTTGAAGACACCTAAATTATACTCGGACGGGAAGACCGCAGCGGGCAAATTGTTCCAGTCCTTCGATGAAAATTAAACACGAAAAAAAAACATTTTGGAACAAAGTGTACCTATCTCTATCGAAATTAAAAATAACATCATCAAAATCCACACCTTAGAAGGTCATAAACACAAACACAACTTTTCACCATCGCTTTTCCGGGTTTGCCTTAATAAAATCAGTACATTTCTTTTCATCGTCTTTAAAACAGATTCAGTAACATCCAGTCTATTCTATCGTCGCAGAGCACTTCCGTAAGAGAGTGAGCGCTATAAAGGAACCGAGAGCGCGTTGACCGACACTCCCCGCTTACCCAAGATTTGACCCCACTCACTTAACGTTACTCAAACATGAATACCTAATAACTAATTATGAATTATTCAATACTGCATTACTTTTTTATCATCAAACAGACCATTATTTTACTTTTATTGTTAATTAAATCACTCATATTATAGATCCAGAAGTGAAATCGATAAAAACGAAAGAGCGAGCTCAGAAAATGTCCTCCATATCTTTTTATTTTATGCCAAAATTTATTAGCCGTAAAAATAAATGTCCTTGCTTTATATGTATTTTTAATGATATGATTGGACTCATTTTAGAATTGCCGTACTCGGTTGTATTAAATATACTAGTTGTTATCTCAGCGAAGTTGTTTGGCAATTTGGTTGAGTTTATACTCCAAAATATATTTTCACTTGACAGATCTACGTGGGTGGCGATTAAAGTGGACGCAACCTTCGTTTGACTGCATGCATACCAATTTTTGGTGGATTCTAACTAAGCATATCGGTGAGCACCATTCAATATCTATAACTGATATGGCCTATGGCAATCTGAAGTGATTCACGTCTATAAATGTCTGATGCAAATATTGGTTAGGTTTGTCCCAACCTGCTCGATGATTAATGCAGAGTGACTTCAAATACATGATTGTCATTCATGCAAAGATCTCTACACAAAAAATAATTACTACACTGAACAGATGACCAAATTTTACTGTATATTGCATTTCAAAGATTATCTATGAATCATCTATGAAATGAAATCAAGATGCTGAAAATGTTTATTAGAGCGCCGAACCGAAGTGTTAACCGATATAATAATCCTATTATAATCAGGGTAAGAATTTTAATGGCAAGAGTTTTATGTTGCACATAAACACCCACAATACATGAAAATCACATTTGCACGCGGATACTATAATTAACTTTAATACCTAATCCGATTTAATTAGTGTGGCGCTGCCGCTGCCCGCTGCAGCGCTGTTGGCGCCGGACGCGTAAGCAACCTTACGAGAACCCCCTGGAATCCACACGAGCTCATAATGCAGCCGGAATAAGATGAACATATATTCTGTTTAATAACATTGCAAAGTAGACACACAACATGCCATGGCCGCTTTTAAGTTTATATACATGGACCGCATATTAATGTCAGCTGTAATTTCCCTGTTAACACAAGTCTGTATGTTGACTCGCAACTTGATGACATCCAGCTTTACTATATTAATTTAACTAACGTTATTTCGTAAATGTTCATTAGTGAATTCCTCTTTGAGTATAATAGGGGGCTTGCTTTTCAATATTCAACACAGACGATGCTCTAAATTAAATCAAAAGAAGAACAATAAACCACTCCAAATAGTTAACGAGATATGTGGAGCTCAACATTCGCGAACTTATAAAAAAACTACTTCCATTGGAGTCGAAATCCAGGAGTTTCTAATTAAACCCGACGTTACTGCGCTGAATGCCGTGCCCGTGATAAAACGTGGCAGTGCGCAAACGCACTCGAGATAGGAATGGAGAGGCAAAAACCGTCGGCATCAACAATAAGTGGGTGCTTCAATAAAATAAACGGTTCCTAATCACGTAGGGCTGCGACAACTGTGCCCGCAACAGGTATACCTATTGAATAACGGCTCCTGGCTCCTTCACAAGGAAACTATGGAGTCACTTTAGAAGTATTTGTATTGGAAACGAGTCGTTGGGATTACCTACTGCAAAGTTTTGAACTAATCTTGGACACGTTTGAAACGGCAGACAAAGTAATTAATGAGCATACTAGAAAATGTAGAATCCTGAACTGTAACCATCGTATTGTAACTGTTTATATTTTATTTTCTGTTGCTCTTAGTGTTTTATTACGGGTAGGATGTTGCCAAGTGGTGCTACTCCACGTAACAGGCACCGATGCATCTCCGAGTCATAAATTGTATGATTGGTCCTATTGAAACTAAATGTGATGTATAAAGAGACTACAGATCAGGATTCTGAATTTAAAATAACCGTTCCGAAAAATACTTTCAAATAATTTTACTGACAGCTACAACCTGGGGAGTGTTTAAGTCAAAAATGCATAGGTTACTTCTAGGGAAGCAATCTCAATCATCAACCACATCATTGCTTGCCATCAGGTGAGATAGCGGTCAAGCGCGATAGAAAATATGTTGTCTTAAATGCAGACAAGCAGATAGTTTTGATCGTCGAATGTTTTTTTTTTTTTTATATTGGTAAGCTTTATCAATATTACTTACCAAATATTTTTAAAACCTCTGCACTATATTACACTGACGTTCAAAAACTTAGATTGCTTTTAGTACTTTTCTCATCAACTTTAAATTTTATTTAAAGGTAACTAAATAAAGTGTTCGTATTTTGCACTAAACATAATAGACTAATTTATAAGTAATTTATTTAGATTGGTAACTGGAATCGTTTTTTTTTAAAGCTGTGATTCATGTTTCTGAAGAAGCCAACAATAAAGCTTTGTAGATTCCTCCCTTACGTAGACACAGAAACAAGATATACAAAACAAACTAACAATTAACGCAATTCATCTTTTATTCTTGATCTTGTTTCATTCTTTGAAGTAATCAAATCCGCTGTTCAAAGGCAAGCAGTTATTTCAATCTTGTTAGACAGTATGGCGCGCAAAAAGCTCGGAATCCGCTGCGAGCGCGACATTCGTGCGCTTGCGACGACGCTCGGCCGCGAACCTGCGCGCGCGCTCTCATGAATTTAGATCAATGGGAAAAAAACGAAGAAAGCCATCCTGCTTAGTCTCAGACGACGCTGTCATCATTCTTGTAAGAAACGATTGTTGGTAGTTAGGCGATCTTGATATGGCATTGGGAATTGCAGTTCTAGATTGCGCGCGCAGAGGAATGTCTCGATCTCGATACAAAATTCATTTAGAAGTAATTAAATCAATAGTTTCTTCACACTTTTGTTGCCTCTTTTCTTATCATTTGTAGGAAAAAGCTCTAACATGGTTGAATAAAGGCACATTTAACATGATGAATTGATCTTTAACGGCAATGAAGCAAAAAGTTTTCTCATGTCTCCGAGTGATGTGCGACGTTTCTTTGAAAGTATAACTATTTACAATTTATTTTTCTCGTTACTAACTGATGCGAAATCAACATTATATAAAAAATCTATTTCAGATTTTCAGTATCTACGAAACTTAATTCTCGACTGAAGAATATAATTCTGAACTGTAGGTTGAAAGGAAAGGAACCAACTCTTTGATCTCATCAGAAGAATTTTAAAGACTGTCTAATATAAATCAGGTGGCTATTTATTATTCTGTCTATATACTTGTAATGGGCTGGCGGACTAACGCACTCGAGATAGCGCACCAATTAAACGCACTCCAAGAATGGAAAGTGGTTGTTTTTGCCAGGCAGGCTGGCGGGCTGGCAAGCCAGACGCGCTTTGTTGAAGCCGAACGATCTGGCAATGGCAAACATTCGGCTGCTTTGAACACAGCCATTCATTAGATACATTTTTGTTTTAAAGTATTTCCAGCCCTAATAACGTCATTGTTGTTTGATCTGGTGCTGTTTTGCTTGGGTTTGAAGGACTCGGCGTACACACGTTAAAAAGAAAATTTTCGTTAAGTATTTCAAAAGCGTTCACTGGAAGTACAAACAAAGGATGGTTGCTACATAAAACACACATGTAAAGGTTCTGCATCCATCCAGAGTAATAAGTCCATTGAAAAAAAAATGTTTACGTAAAATATCTAATTGTGGTATAGAGATAAATCAAATAAGTCCACAAAGTGGATGCCTGAGGATGGACGACGACGCCACTGCTGAGGTCGACCAAAGCTTCTGGCTCGTCTCGTCACCTCTACCTACCGCAAGTGCTGTTACGAGGTGGCTCGAGAAAAGATTACCTGGAAGGATTTGGGAGAGGCTTTTGCCCAGCAATGGCAAAGGTTAAATAAACAACTGATCTTATTTTTACGCTACAATACCAGCATCCAATACAACGAGTTTATTGCTACATCTCTGAACCAACGAACCTTAATCCTCTTTACGTAATCAATTTCATCCTCCTTTGTCTTAGCACCTGTAACGTGTATGAAGACATAAAAAGTACACATGTATGTACGAAGGAAAAGCTTGCAATAAGCGGGCAAGTAGCGCGCATGATTAGCGGCAGAGGGGTGAGCAGGGGCGCGGGTGCCGGGCGGTTGATTGCTTGCCCAATTGGGCCTTATACGCCGCACATGGGAAATATTTTTAATCAACACCTCCATTGAACTTACGAGCGGTCGTACGTGAGCTCTGTACACAGGGACGAATTCAGATGACGGGAACTGAAACGTTAACTTGGTTAGATTTCGAGTTTAGTGGAAATAATCCGTACTTATTTATTTTATTTAGCAATCAGTTTAATAAACAGATAAGAAGACAGAAAATAAAAATAAGTACTAAGTTGATACTTATTTCTAAAGAAACCTCTTTCAGCATATCTACCTGCGAAAAGAGAGTAAAAAAAGAGATATAGACACCATAAACAATAATATGATTTACTTTAAATAGAATATATGTACAATCCATACATACTGATATAATAAATATCACAATAATTCATTTACTATTACTATGACGAAATGGAAAGATAGTGTTCTTTCTGTCTTCTTTCCAAAACTGCAAGATTTTGAGGGTCTCTAATGTTAGGCAGAATGACAGGAGTAAGTAAAAATGTGTTATAGAGTTATAAAGCATATCAAATAGAAAATACAATATCCAAGAGTTCCAGCGCATTCGAATAGGGAATAATTGAGAAACTTGAGATATGATCATAGATCTTAAAAGATAGATAGATATATTCTTTAGCCAATAATAAAATTACAATAGGAACTATAAATGTATATTTATATTTAGCAAATATAATATATTATGTATAATTAGAAAATGCTCAAGTTTATTTAAAAGCTTCTTTGTGGCATCCAATTAACTAAAAAGGCGTCGAATGAGAATCTAGGTAAGAAAATTTTAGTGTTCAAGGGCAAAAACTCTGGAGATATTTCAACGAGTGAAACATGTAGTGTACCTTGCAACTGATCTCACCGATATAAACTGTCTACGATAGGTTGGAGGCCATAATCACCCCCAGAGTTTAAGCCGCCTTGCGTATTTAATTTGAACTCCATTCACCCAGAGTGGTAACAGTGACGCAACATGAAGCTTATTCCGTGCATCTCGACCGCTAATAACCATAGCCTAAGATTTACTAGGTTCTATTTGCAGCCCAAAGAACCTCGAGCACATCCCAATCAAGGTTAGGTGACTGTTCACGGCGGACGGCGGATACGGCGGCTTTCGCATACTTCAAGAGATAATGATAGCAGAGCCAGCAGACCTAGATCAGTAGGTCGTTGGCTTAAAGTTAGAACTTAGAAGACACTAGTGACAGAGTTAATCAAAATAGAAAAGAAAAGAGAGATTGTCTTTAAAAACTCACCCCCGTCCACTTCCCGACCTTAGATCGCCCGTAAATTATTTTACCTTTCATTTTTGTTATATTTTTTCCTTTTCCAATGGGTTTCATCCTACTACTTTTATTTTATAACCCTGCTTTATTTTTTTTATAATCTATTGATTATCAAATTGTGTATCAGACTTCAGGTGAAATGGATTGATCATACGACTGGCCTGTTGGTCTAGTGGTTAGTGGCCCTGACTTCTATTCCGGAGGTCGTGGGTTCGATTTCCACGCAGGACAAATGTTTGTGTGATGAGCACGATCATTTGTTTTGTGTCTGGGTGTAATTTATGTTTATCAGTCGTCTAGTACTCATAACACAAGCTCTGCTTAGCTTGAGACTAGACGGCGTTGTGTGATAGTTGTGGAATATCATATCATACATAATAATATGATGATATATATACACCGAGTGGTAACGGCCCCGACTTACGAGTTGTTGGTCCAAACCCAGCCAGGCCTATTACTTTTTGTAATTTATTTCATCACCACTGCTCGCAAAACGGTGAAGGGAAAACATTGTGAGGAAACCGGCATGTCCTAGAACCAAAAACATGTGACATCTACCAACCCGCACTGGGCCCGCGTGGTGGATTACGGTCCATTCCCTTTCCTAGACAGGAGGCCTGAGTCCCAACAGTGGGAACATTATTATAAGGCCAAATATGCTATGCTATATATACATAATTAGCTAAATTCCTATGTTTATTTTCGTACAATATTTTATAGTAAACAAACAACAAATAAAACTAAAAAGAAATATTTTTTCTGAAAACATCTACAAAATTGGTTATCAAATGAAGCAGTAATTGGCATATCAAAAACAAAAGGAAAAGTGGGAATGTCTCGCTATCTTTTTGTACACAAGTAAGCTAATGGCTAAACAGAATAAGGATGCACGTACTGAAAAGTGAAGTCACATCACTTTTCAGTACGTGCATCCTTATTCTGTTACTTGACAATTTACCTTACACCAGGTTTGAAGAAACTCAGGTACTTAATATTGGACGGATTTGAAAAATTCTTTTCACTAACGATGTTGAATATGGTAAATTTTAAGAACAAAGTAATATTTAAAAAAAAGAACAAGTTCCCAATTGCGCATATCATCTGAATAATAGTAGTAGACTGGTAGTTCAGATAAGCACCCCTCTTGGCTTTTGTATAGCAACTAAGCATAAAACCAAGAAGTTCAAGAACCTCAACTGCTCAATTTATAATATTACTTACGTATAAGGAACTTAATGATTCTCGGGAACAGTTAACTAGGTAGAAGGAGTCTTAGGAGTTTTAATAGGAGTGACAGCCTCATTAACAGCGCCGGATCTAACGACGCCTTCAACTTTGCTTGTTACTTGTTAGTCTTTAAATCAAAACACATTGATTGCTCGGGCTAAGTGAGCTTCAATTACTTGTTCTGTGTCAGTTGGCAACATGGTGTCAAGTATAACGCTGTTGTAATTAACTTTGAGGAGTTTTAGTTTAATCATAATTATTATTTTTTATGTTATTTTTCTCAGACTGACCACAATACTTCACGGATTAGTTACAAAACTATCTTAATCTAAATTTTATTAATTATTATAAAGACATTTTTTCTAGAATAGAAGTTTATTTTTACAGATGAAACTAAACATTATAAAAAAACTGGGTAATTGGGAATCGGACTCGCCCACTGAGGGTTCCGTATAAACTTACCTTTGTTGTATAGCTCAATTCCCGAATTGAGTCTCGATGATTTTTGATTACTTTTTTGTGACGTTACTACAAACAGTTTTCAGACGTCTTCATCAACTTGTGATTTGAGACCTTGCTTCATGTCAAATTTCAGGATTCTAGGTCAACGAGCGAGTGTCAAAATATGCTTATTTTTAAATTGCATTGATTTATAAGTTTGATTTTTTCACTGCTGCTTGGTATAGCAGACTTGAGTATTTGATACTTATTAATTTCAGAACCTTTACATACTTCCTCAGCCAAATCTTAGGGGATTAGGAGTTTCCCGAAAGGGAAACCCGAGGTCCTGGATCTCTAGCGCCGGGCCTTAGTACAGGCCATGGTCCGGAGCGAGGAGTGGCAGGCGGTCGCCTCCTTCTACGAAGCAGTAATGCTAGCAAAGGAGGAGGCGGCACGCACGAGGCAATGGCCCTTGCACTCCAATCGCCGGGGATTCCAATTCCGGTTTCCGGTCACCGTAAGCGCGGGCTTGCGGACGGCGAGCAATGGGCAGCTCGCCGTTCGACCGGTTGGTAACCGTCCGGACCGAGCACAAGCCGTCGATGGCGCGTAATGTTCCACGCGCGCCTCAAGGAGATGTCAGCAACCGCAGGGGCCCAGCAGGGTCGAAGCCTACTGAGGCCATCGGTGATGCGAAAGAGAGCCCTGGAACAATGGCAATGAAGGAACAGGAGTGGGTTTTTAGTCAGTAAAAGTCTGACACGCCCTCTCGCCCCACCCAAGAGAGGGAGATGTCATTAGATGAATTTCCGATCCAAAAAAAAATCATTGTTAACTGGAAGTTTACCCAAAAGACTGGTGGCATTCCCACATTGTATGGCAATGCTAAATATTATTTGTATATTTGTAATATATTACAAAAAATATTTCTATGTTTGAAAGCTTTGTCAGTTCCAAATTTTTGAGGATCACTCTACTTTTTATCCCTGAAAATGGCCAGTTTTGAGATAAGATATGGGAGTGAATCCGTGTGTTATATCTAGCTACAATATACATTAATCCTAGTTTAAAAGTGTTTGGCAGCAACATACTGATCATTTTCTGTTTTATATTAGGTCTTTAACTATGTAATTGCCGTTTTTTAAAACGTGTTGCTTTGAAGTGATAAATCTTTGGATTGACTTGGAATTATAAGTTCAAATAAACTTTATATTAAAGGTAGGTACGTTATTCTTTTTCCGAAATTAGGTATTTATTGGATTCTTATTGTTTTGTGTTTTCTGTAATATTGCAGTTCTAACCATGAAAGCTAATAAAAAAGAGTTCCAACATAGAAACTATGCATTTCAAAGGGCAAGCAATATTAATTACGTATATACCTACGACTTTCTTGTAACAAAAGAACTTTGTGCTCATGGTTTAATAGCTTTCGTTTTGGAAATTTTGTCTTGTTACCGCACTGAAGAGAAAAGTTATTCGTTAGATAAAATTTCCCACGTGAAAGTGATTGAAACAAAAATAGACATCCCATTCATTAGCAGTTTTAAGTCCTTATACATCATCAATATTGCATACCACTTGAGACACATTGTTTCCACAGAAGAACTCATATTACAAAATAATGCGAGTTTTCTTATATTTCAGACAAAAATAGTTTTTTTTTTTATTTGATATAAACCAGTGCTTGACTGCGATCCCACCTGACCAGTTACAAGTACTGCAATTTAACAGAAAATACAAAACACAAAGAAATTAATAAATACCTAATTTTGAAAAAAGAATAACGTACCTTTAATATAAAGTATATATGAACTTATTCCAAGTCTATCCAAAGACACTTTAAAGCAACCCGTTTTAAAAAACGGCAATTTGATACTTTAACCCCTATTATATATTGGGCATATTTTCCGTATAGTCCGCTTGGGTGGATTTTCTGTTTGGGCGGTTCGTGCTAATCAGACCTCCATTTTTTTTTAAATTAGTGTACTAGTTTTGTATAAACCTTATAATCCCTTGCCACATCAGGCATATCGTAATCATATAAAATATATTTTTTTTAATTACAAATATATTACTAAAACCAAATAAACATGTGTCCGAGTCCGCACCTCTTCGGGGTATAGCTAAGGGGCGCGGATGGCAGTGGGTCGGTGCTTGATTGGCCCTATGAATGTGAGTAGATTGCACCGCGGCCGTCCGCGATCGCCGATGCTTCCTCTCGCCACCACACCCCCCATTTTATATATTATTTTATTTATTGCACACTTTTTTATTACCTTGCAGCTTTGGTGCAGTTGCAGTGAAAAAAGAGCTCAATTTGTCAGGGGTTAGTACCAAAAAATACAGATGACGATATTGAACCATTTCCATTTTTTTCTGGAGCAAGTGCGAAGTCGTGTCTAGGAAATCTACGACATGCATAATAAAAAACTGACCAAGTGCAAGTGGGCACGCCACAATTATGGCGGTAAGTCCCATCTTTGAGGCGTGGTTGGAAAGACCTCACGGTGTCCTCACCTTCCGCATGACACAGGTTCTCACCGAACACGGGAAGTTCGGGAAGTTTCTGCACCGGATTCGTGCGGAAGTGACGCCCGGGTGTCACCATTGTGTGGACCGCCCGGTCGTATGCTTACCGTATGCTCTACCGTGGCCCGGAGGACACGGTAGAGCATACGGTGGAGGTGTGCCCCGCTTGGGCAGAGCAACGCCGTATCCTCGTGGGGGCGATCGGCGGCGGCGATCTCTCGCGCCGGGCCTTGGTACAGGCCATGGTCCGGAGCGAGGAAGAGTAGCAGGCGGTCGCCTCCTTCTGTGAAGCAGTAATGCTAGCAAAGGAGGCGGCCGATCGCGTGAGGCAAAGGTCCTCACGCCCCAACCGCGAGTAGGCGGACGGCGAGTAATGGGTGGCTCGCCGTCCGACCGTCCGGTAACCGTCCGAACCGAGCCCAAGTCGTCGACGGCGCGTACTGTTCCACGCGCGCCTCAGGGAGATGTCAGCAAATCGTAGGGGCCAAGCAGAGTCGAAGCTTACTGGGCCAAGGGTAGTGTGAAAGAGAACCCCGGGGCCCTGGGACGAAGGCAAAGAAGGAACAGTCTGACACTATCTCTCGCTCCGCCCAAGAGCGGGATTCATTATTAGATGATTTTCGTACCATAAAAAAAAAACCAAGTGCAAGTCGAACTCACACACGAAGAGCAATAAAATAAGGTTTTTGTTTTTGTATGGAAACCATGTTTAATTTTATTATTTGTTATTGCGGCAATAGAAATACACATTATGTAAAAAAATTAACTCTCCACCTCTTACGGTTTATGAGATACAACCCGCTGACAGACGGACAGATAGATAGACGTATGGGTGAACGGACGAACCGCAGAGCTTTAATAACAGAGCACAGAACATTTTAGTATCATTACTATAAAGCATCGCGTATCATACTAATATTATAAATGCAAAAGTTTGTAAGTGTGAATGGATTTCGATGAAGCTTGGTACACGGGTATACCATGTCTTGGTATAGCACATAGGATAGTTTCATCCTAGGAGTTCCCTTGTTCCCTTGGGATAATTTTCTACTATCACGCAGGCGAAGCCGCTGCCAGCAACTAGTATCATATATTGAGTATGACAAGACATCATAACGTGCCAAGTCGCGACGTCCGATAGTGCGTGTTGTGTTTCTCAATCTTTGCACCGGATTGGGCAATCAAAGAAGAAGACAAAGTCAAGTGTCCGATACCCAAATAATAATTTCCCAATCCCTATCCCAGAACAAGCCCTTAAATCGACGAACAAAAATAAAATGTCAATAAAAATTAGCTGACTAAAATGTGTTACGTAAATTATGTTAACCTTTTCAGGTACAGGAATAAAGATAGAATCATCAGCTCATTCATATTTTAAGACACAAGCATAAACCTTGTATATCTCTATACGAAATCTCGTAGATGCTAACCCATGTAAATGTAAGTCACGTTTTCAATAACCTACAGTTTTAGCTTCATAATTTTAACCCAAGCCGATATAAGAGACTTTATTTTGTTATGATATTTGCAAATATGTAAAGCAGGTACCTACGGTTTACATATTAAATTATCTTATATCTTCCATATAATATTGACTTTGTGCTTTTGATGTTGATTTTCCTCCCTGATTTAATTAAACATAGTAAAGTAGTACCAATTTTCAAATCAGGTAGTAAGATATCTGTGTGGAAGTACAATATTGAGTAAAATTTATGAAAAATAATGCTCGACCAGATGTTGTCTCCTTTTTATTCAAATGGGATTTTGCAGAATCATCAGTTTGGCTTCACGAAAGGAAGGTCAAGTACGGATGCTGGAGTAAAACTCATCAGTCACATTTTGGAATCCTGGTAGAAGTCCCAGGATGCAATTGATATATTCTGTGATCTCTCAAAAGCATTTGACTGCATTAACCATAATACTCTCATCTGTAAATTACATCATTACGGAATTCGACTGCTGATCTTGGTTTTTTCCTATTTATCTTGCAGGCAGCAAAAAGTAATCATTAATGGGGTGACGTCCTCGGGGTATTTAGTAAAGATGGGCGTCCCTCAGGGTTCGTTTCTGGGCCCTTTCCTTTTCCTAGTTTATGTTAATGACCTTCCTTACATGATGGCAATTTTTTCCGATATAATTCTATTTGCTACTTCTATTATTTTTAAAGTAGATAGAAAAGATGCGGATGTCTTGCATATCAACGAAAGTCTAGCTGTTCTTTTGATATGATTCGCTACTAATCTCTTACTAAATACGAATAAATGTATAAAGTTTTCATTACCGAATGCCCCTCAAGTTGGCCTCGATCTAATTTTTGACGACAAAAAAATTGATATTACGAAAACTGTGTTCTTAGGTATAACTATCGATTCTAAACTGCAGTGAGGGGCTCATATTAGAACTATCTCAGGTAAATTAAGCTCAGCTGCATATGCAGTAAGAAAAATAAAGCAATTGAGAGAGGAGATGTAGCCACAACTAGGTTAGTTTACTATGCTTATTTCCACAGTATTATGTTTTATGGCATTTTACTGTGGGGATCTTCAACTGATGTAGACTCAATTTTCATATTGTAAAAGAGAGCAATCCGGGCTATTTATAAAATGGGTCCTCGCGAGTCCCTTAGAAATAAATTCAAAGAAAATATACCAATTCTGCCTTCTTTATAGAAAGTATTTTATATGTTCGTAAAAACTTCGGCCTTTTAAAAACTTAAAGCCATTTTCATAACAAACATACGCGTAGTAAACACAACATTGTAATAATACCCAAATGAAGATTAGCTAAGACCAGCAAGTCATTACTAGTAAACAGCATACGCTTTTATAACAAGCTGCCAAAGACTGTTACTGATAACTTATATTTATTTATTCATAACAATAAACATTGTGTTGAATATTACACCATTTTAAAATATTATTAAAATAGAACTGTCACATTTCAGCAAAGCAATTTATAAAATTTAAATTAAATAATATAAGATATTGAGTCAAATAATTAAACATATGTCTACAAATAAATCTAATCTCAAATGTCGGATATAATGTCAAAAGTAATATTAAGTGATTAACCAAACTCAAAGCATTGTTATGTCAAGTTTCAATACAGTTAAAAAAGTGTGTCCAGTAAAATTATTGTATGAGTAAGTATTTATTTTATATAATTTGACATAAAATCTGATACTGAGTATAAACATTTTTCCAACAAGAAGGTTTTTAATTTATTTTTAAATAAGTGCGGGCTATATATTAATAATTTCAAATCAGTTGGTAGCCCATTAAACAATTCTACTGCTTGGTATCCGGAGCAATGCTTAGCTACGTTAAAATTTGGTATCATCTTGTGTTTAAACTCCTTTCTTCTTGTGCTTTCTCTTACCTTCCGTTCCTCTTGTGATTCAAATTGATGAATATACTTGGCAAAGTGATTAAGGATAACTAGTATATATAAACTTGGTACTGTTAGAATTTTTAGTTCTTTAAAATGCTCTCTACACGAGTCTCTTTGTGAGATTCTTACTAAAGTCCTTATGGCCCGTTTCTGCAAGATAAAAGCTTTCTGACAGTTATAACTGTGGCTGTTACCCCAAAGCATGATGCTGTACCTTAATTTAGATTCTACTAGCGCATAATACATAGCCTTAAGTTGCTTTAGATTTAAAGTATCTCTAAGACTCCTGAGTGCATAGCACGCTGATGAAATAGAAGAGTCAATAGCAGCTAACTCCTGTTTCCAATTTAAATTCACATCTATGTTAACACCTAAGAATTTAACTTTGTGTACTAAGTCAATCTTGTCTCCTTTGAGCTGTACGTCTAAATTATCGTTATTGCGAGTCGTAGTCTTGAATAAAATAATGTTAGTCTTACTTGTATTTAACAAATAGTCATTGGCTGTAAACCAATCGCAGAGATTTTTCAGGCTTTCATTTACAATTTTAGTCAAATCCTTTAAGTTATTTGCCCCCATTATTATATTAGTGTCATCTGCGAACACAATAAGTTTTACGTCAGGTTGAATGTGATGCATAAAGTTTAGCAAGTCATTTGTAAATATGATAAATAATATTGGCCCTAAAATTGAACCTTGAGGTACACCACGTTGCATATATGTAATCTTTGACGTGGATACAACTTCCTGATTGCTTTCATCAATGCTTTTTATTTCGACAAACATTCTTCTATTTTGTATGTAGGATCTTAAAAGACGTAAAGACTTGCCTCTGACACCGTAAAATTCAAGTTTAGCTAGTAGTAACTCATAATCAACAGTATCAAAAGCTGAGCTGAGGTCAACAAATAGCCCAGCCACTTTCATTTTGTCATTTAATTTGTTTATTATGTCAGTAATAAGAGTGTTTATTGCATCTGAGCAACCAACGCCTTTCTGGTAGCCAAATTGTCTTAAATTAATGATTTTATTAACATTTAAATGAGTCATCAGTCTATGTTTTATAAATTTCTCAAATATTTTTGACAACGTTGGCAAAAGGGATATGGGCCGGTAATTTTTAGGGTCAGTCTTGATGCCCTTTTTGAATATAGGAATGACTTTGGCCAATTTGAACTGGTCAGGAAAGATTGACTCTTCGAAACAATTATTAAAAAATTTAGAAAGAGGGATAGCCATCAAGTCTATATTATCTTTCAGAATTGCAATCGGTAAGTCATCATAACCGCAAGATTTTTTATTGGCCATCTTACTAATAATCTTTGTGATTTCAGAAGGTGTTGTCGGATAAAAAGTTAAATCATTTTCTACTCTTTTAGTAGTCTCCAATAGGAAGGCCATTGCCCTTTTTTTTTCATTGCTACCCGATGAAGATTTGAACACAAAACTGTCAGCGAATTGATTTGCGACCTGTTGGGGATCAGTTATCACTTCATTATTCGCCTAATTTAAAATTTTATGTAGCCTATTTGTAGTATTCTTTTTACTTTCATTATTTACTAGTTTCCATGTTTGTTTTGTTATATTTTTAGCACTATTTAATTTATTTATTATAGCGTCTTTTTGGCTTGCTGAATTACTCTTCTATAAATACGAACATAGTTGTAAGTCATAAGTCGCTTACGAGACGCGACACCTAGTACACGTGTACTTTGCATTTATTATTGATGTAATAAATATCCTAATAACAACTAATACTATAAAATTATTTCCGGTGTCAGTTCGAAAGTAAAGTGTATCGCGTATGTGATTTTTGTATTGTGTAAGATGAACTAAATATTTATAGTATATCTGTGTTAGTTATGTCTAACCAAGAAGTAAATATGGATATTTATAATTTATGTCTAACCAAGAAGTTCGGGCGTAGCCCACTTTTACGGCGAAGTCCTCCGCCGACTAATACCCTAACATAGCACAGAAAGCCAAGGCGATATCAACCAGCTGAGGAATTCCACAAAACTGGTATCATCAGGCCTTAAAGTGGAAGAAGTTCCTAAACGGTGACCTAGGATTGATGTCGTTGGAGTTCCATTCCCACTTTCTGAAAGGGAAGTATTTGATTGCATTTATGAGAAAATCTTTCCAGATAAATTGGCGAACACTACTCGTGAGTCCTTCCTTGCGACTGTCAAATTGAGCCATAAGTCGGGTAAGAGATGTCGTTCTACCTGCAACTATATTTTAGAGCTACCCGCTACCATCAGGAAAGTCTTAATAAACCAAGACCGGATTTTTCGATATTCGTATAGATTTTGAAGATAGTCACAAGGTGTTTTAATTGCCAGCAGTTCGATCACGCAGCCAAGTTTTGCCAAGAAACCAGTCCTACTTGCAACCACTGTGGAGAGACTGGGCATGCCCACAAGGAGTGTAGCAGTAAATCTTCTCCGCCTCAATGTGCGACGTGCAAGCGTTACAAGAGGAAATGTGACCATCAGACCGGTGACGTAGAGTGTCCGGAGCGTAGATACGCCAAGGTTAATTATATTAATTCAATAGACTATGAAGGCGCCTAAGAGCGCCAAAGAATAGTTTATTTAGTAGCCCTTAGTTACAGTTACTTACAGTTAGTTTATGTTTTATTACTTTAATTACTAGTTGTTTTGGCCAGTCAGCTTATGGCTGATTTGGATGTTTTTTTTTGTGTCTGAAGCTAATATCTGTAATGAAGAGGATTGTAAACTTCTTCCTTCTAGGGAAAATAATGCTTACGCTGCTTACACAAAATATTCGCAGTATTTATCGCAACATGGATGGGTTTAAAGTTCTATTACAAAGTCTTGACATTAGCTGTGATGTTATTGTCCTAAAAGAAATTTGGTTACCTGCTCAGACAGCCAATTTACCTTCCCTTGACGACTGCACTGACAAAACAAATTCAAACATGAACCAGAATGATGGTGGGTAAAGTCCCACAAACCTCCGTTGAAAAGGGAGGATCCTCCGACCAGATGGGTGTTATGTCTGGTGGGTAACTGCCCGATAGACGATTTCGGGCTGTTCTATATGTTCTAATCGCGCGGAGAACTTTAATTGCACGATGCAGGATGAGTTCTTATGTGACACCATAAATGTCGCTACATCACTCTCCTCCGGAGATCGGAGATCGATGGTTCTTGATGCTTCTTGATGCGTGCCAGGCCAGTGGTAGGTTGGTTCCAGTGAGTCGGAACCGAATGCCGCATAGTTCTCGGTGAGTCGGAATTGTCTGCGTTGATGCACCAGTGAGTCGGGGTGGTGCTATCCCAGTGAGTGGAGAGTAAGATCTCAAAAACCTTAAATTCATCAGGTATTTATTTTGTAATCATCTAATTTCTTGATGGTTGTAAGTATATTTTTTTCTGTTTTTTATTATATATACGTTCTTTTTTATTATGAGAATGTGAGAACATTGTAGACTCCGCGAATTCTTAGATTACTTTCTATTACGATCCACTTTTATTTTTATTGTGCCTATGGATACAATATTGACTGGTCTACACTGTCCTTACATATTTATTAATATTGTAATATGAACGAGAGTAACCATGGAGTTTCTTGCCGGTTCATCTTTACAAGAAACTACCGGATTGGAACCGTGCACTAGCTTCTGACGTTTTATAAATGCCCATGTAGGCCTATGTGAAATAAAACATTTTGAATATTTTTATTTTTTTTATTTACTATGAAACCTTCTCAGTTATAACCCGTGGGACCATGCTCTAAGATAATCGGTCTGTATCAAGCAATACAAATATCTTTCAGTTGAACCTATTAAACGATATTTGAAAACTTGTAAGGAAGTGAATAGTATCAGTGGGGTAGATAGTAGGGGTGCGTTGGAGTCGACAGCGGGAGGGTGTCGCCTGGTCGCTTGGTCGCGCGGTCGCGGCACGTCACACTCCAGTCAGCTGAGTCGCGCCGCACTCAACTCGTATTATTAACGACGTGTATTGTAATCACGCGGCGGGCGATCGCCTCCGCCGAAGGTAGGGCGGTATTAAATTCCGACAGCTACGTGATAAATCGAAATTGGAAAAGTTTAATAATGTTCGGTTGCTCCGAAAGCAATAAAACCGTTTATAAACGGGCACGAGCGAACGAGACGGGCGGCAGGGACGCCCGCCTTCGGGACTTTTAGGGACTCTTAGGTGAGTCCGCTCGGCCTTACGGGCTTTAAATTGATTTTGCTGGTATCTTGATGAAGTGATAAAACCGTCACTTGGGATGAGAATATTCACCGAGGATGAACGAGCCTACCGAACGTCTCTGTGCGCTTCCAGGTTTCGTAACCACTTGTTAGAATGTGACTTCAAGTGGCAAATGCAAAAATTACTAGGGCAAAACTATTTTTCCCTCTAAATATTATTAGGAGCTGCGCTACGGACAGCCCTAAAACGGCAATTGAATTCTTTTTACAATCTAATTGAAAAACTCGTGAATGTGGTGACGCCCGAATTGCTTACATAAACAAAATAACATTTTATTTAGATCATGACATTTTTCTGAGCTCCTTAATTTCGCGATATGTAGGCTACAATATGTATAATAAAAATAGATATAGTTATTAACATTCAGCACTTTAATAGCAATCTGGATAATAATTGCTGGATGTATATTGATTGAACAAACTATTAATCAGCTGATTTATCATTATTTACTCAGCTAATGGAATAATTAGGGCGCTGAGAGGAGGATAATTGCGGGGGCGTGCGCGCCCTCCACCTACCTTCACACTCCAGCCTCCACAATTCCACGCGCCCTCCGATACATTTCCTATAAATCGATATAATATTTCTAACAACAATATCAAATAATTTAATCAGTTCCTCATAATGTTAATGACGGTCGTACTTTTCATCTCGACTAGCCCGCCATTGTCTAGAAGACGGCTGCAGATTTTTGTAATAAGCAACATGCTGAATATTATTTACATATTCAAATTACTTCTATACAAAACTCCTGTTTTTAATTATAAACTTAATTTGCTTATGATAAATCTATGGAAATTTTTACCTCGGGCTCCAACCCTCTATAGCGTTAAGGGTAGAGTAATTACTTCTTTTCTTAGTAATAAAAACGGATTAAACTTTGCTTAGGGTGGCCCATTCATTTTGTTTACTATTCAGAATGGTTTGTATTAAGAAAAAACTAATTTACGCTCGCTGTTTGGGTACAGGTTTATCTGATTATTATCTGATTTGAGATTTAAATGAAATTAGTTGATACAAAACAGCGAAAGTTATCAAAAATGTTAATTGGCTAAGTTTGACTGCGGTTTAATCAATTTTGATATTGGATATTTAGATTCAGGAGTTTATGAAACATACCAATAGGTACAAAATAATGAAGTTAAAAGAAAAATATCTTGGTAATTAGTGTTATAGTATCCACTAAAAGTGACTAAATTATAACTTTATATTGTTTTAGTTTTAGTGTATACAGGATGAATTTAAATTAAATTGTAATTTAACAAAACCGCCTAAGGCCGCCTTTGTACCTATTGTTGCATGAAGATTAAATAAATAATAAATAAATGTAGTGAAGTTAACTCCACTGTGGATGTCTATTAAAAATATAATTGTGCATCATTTCGAACAAGGCAAGGTTAATATACTTATAAATGAAGCACTCAATTACCTACTTCTTAGAAATTGAACTTTATTTGTGATACTATCGAAAGGTGTAACCACAGTGTGACACCACTGGACACGCAGTCGTTTCTGGTCCTCCGTTAAATCTTGTGGTATCCATCGGCTGTATAGCTTCCGAACTTTCAGATGCACATATCAAATGTTTTACACTTGGCTCATTCCAATGCCTAACAAAGCACGAATTTGCCGGTATGTATTTTTTTTTGTCAATAAGTTGTCGTACGTTGTCAATATTCGAGTCTGTAAACGCAGTCGCCGACCGACCTTCACGTACCTCGTCATAGAGATGATCACGTCCACGTCTAAATTCTTCAAACCACAAATACACAGAGCTGCGATATGGTGCTTTATAATAACCAAATGCCAATTGTAGTCTCTGGCAACTCTCTTGTTGACTTAAGTCACAATGAAAATAATAAAAAATCATTGAACTAAAATGTTCACGAGTTAATTTCATCTGGATAGCGACACACAATCTTCGAAAGGACACGACAATGAAAAACAAATGACAGTCTCGCAAATTAAAAAGTAACATGCCCGCAAAAAAATCCATTTTCGGATTCTATAATTGTTTTTTCATTCTTTTATTGTAGTGGCTAGATCCAGAGACTTTCAGTATGCTCCACGTAATACAATGTATACTAAGCATTTTTTTTTTTCAAAATCATTAATTAGTTTTCAATCCTGGTAATGAATTTCGGTTTAAAACAGATCCAGTAATGTATAGTGTTCGTTTTCACCAAATTCGGACTCCTCTTCCTCCTTTGTTTTCTGCTATTCCTCGTGAATTTTGTGGGAAGTGAGGATGAACTTTTCTCACTTGAAAAAATTCACCTTTATACAATTTTTGGGCGCGCCACAATTATGGCGGTAAGTCCCCTCTTTGAAGCGTGGTTGGAAAGACCTCACGGTGTCCTCGCCTTCCGCAAGACGCAGGTTCTCACCGAACACGGTAAGTTCGAGAAGTTCCTGCACCGGATTCGTTCGGAAGCGACGCCCGGGTGTCGCCACTGTGTGGACCGCTCGGAGAACACGGCGGAGCACGCGGTGGAGGTGTGCCCCGCTTGGGCAGAGCAACGCCGAAAATCCTTCTGCGAATCAGTAATGCTACGCTGCACGCCCCAACCTCCGCCGGGATTCCGATCCCGATTTCCAGCCACCGTAGACGCGGGCTTGCGGACGGCGAGCAATGGGTGGCTAGCCGTCCGAACGTCCGGTAACCGTCTGGACCGAGCCAGAGTCGTCGACGGCGCGTACTACACCATGCGTGCCTCAGGGGCCCAGCAGGGTCGAAGCCTACTAGGGCCACGGGTAGTATGAAAGTGAATACCGGGGCTCTGGGACGAAGGCAAAAAAGGAACAGGAGTGGGTTTTTAGTCAGTAAAAGTCTGACACTATCTCTCGCCCAAGGGCGGGATTTGTTATAAGATAATTTTCCCACCCAATAAAAAAAAAATCTGTATACAATTTTATAGTTAGTTAAATAGTTTTGTAAGAATGTAAATTGTTAACGAAAATGGTCGACCAAATTATAATATTTACTTGTTTAAGTAAAAAATTCGTATAATAAACAGACTAACATTAATAATAGATCTGAGAAAAATGTTCTTAGGCTAAGCGCGCACTGGGCTGCGGGATCGTTCGAAAAAGAGAAGAAGAAATTACCGCGGCCCTGGAATATAAAGGGCAACTAAAGAAACACAGGTGACAGTCTATACAAGTGTGGCACTACGTCTCGCTCCACCCAGAGTGGGAGGAGTTATTTCTAGATTTCCCTTCTCTAAAAAGGCTAAGCGCGCACTACGAATTGTATTCGCTCCGATTTCTAAAATTCGTAACATAAAGAAATCGTAAAACATTTCTTGTCGCACATTGCGGACTCTTGTATAGGTATTGATATCTTTCACAAATTGGCGATTATTTATTTATCCGCTACAATTCAAATTCGTAGTGCGCGCTTAGCTTTATGCTGCGTTTTATGCTTGTTTTATGAAAATCACTTTTAAGACTAAATAATTACAATTTTATAATTAAGTAAAGAATGCCTATTAATTCTCCCACAAAAACAGTAATAAAAGTAAGCAGTTTGCGTCCTTTAATTTGATTAGTCATTCGCGCAATCTGTCCAATTCCTTCTTCAATTAGCCTTGCGGAGTCAAGCTGCGATGTAATAAAAAGAAACACAGATAAATGAGCGCTTAATTCCTTTCCCTGCTGGACGCAGCGCATTGATATCAATTATCAGGAAGCTGGAGATGGTATTGTATACGCGAATTGTGCCATAAAGCCGCTAATCCGGACTCGAGCGAGCCACAATTTGTCCAAACGGTTATGTTATTGCGGTCGCGCGGTCGGTAAGCTCGCAGCGACCGCAACTCGCTACATGATTTTTCTCATAAAATAACTTTCACAAAACTATTTGGTTAATTCTATTTAGTTTTAGTAATTGGGCGGGGTGCTAATTCCTATTGTTTTTGCCTAAGCCCCGTCCGGATAGTCATTGTCGACTGAAACAGATTGAAAGGATTGCTTTAAGTAAAATTGATGGCAATCAAGAGTTTTCTCCGCAGATGCTGTAAAGATTTGCATGCAGTTAATAGAGCTGACATGTAAGTGTATTAACGGCCGGTTACAATGTCGTCCCGGCTTCAATGTCAGCGGACTCAATTTGTCGAAACTGTTATTGCGGGACGGACAGCCCGCGCCAGTCCAGTTTTATACGGAATCGGCCATAACAGACAGCTCCGGCGGCTCTAACTCCCGGGAATGGACACTTGATTAAGATACTTGTGTCACTTTATTTTGCGATTACATCTGACATGAGGTCGCCATCTTCTTTATTGTTATTTGGAATAAATCTGCTTGATTAAGTTTTTGGTTTACTGAAACTTTGCGCAAATACAATTTACTTAACTTACAAGCTATTAGAGGAGACAATGTTGGAACTATTACGTATTTCTTGTTTAACTATAAACAAACATAAAAATAACAACATAAAAGAAGTGAGAAAAGGTGAAACTCACATGTGCATACTTTCTACAGAAGTACCTACCCACTGTGCATAGAACAGGTATCGTTAAAACTATTAGATAGATCAAATTTACTTACAGTGCCATTCACACACAAACCTTGGTCCATCCAAAGTCATCTAATCAAACGCGGAATCCAACATTAGACGGATGTATGGGTATTCGAAATTGGATCGAAGATTGTAAGAGGGATTGAAGGACAAAGATGGGTGAGGGGGGAGGGGGGTGAGGCGGGAAGGGAGGGGGTTGGCGGCCCACGCACCACGTCCGAGCCGTAATGAGTTGAAAGCGGATACTTGTAGCGCACTCAGGGCGCGCGTGTCCGGTTACCCGCCTAATGTTGCCCGGATAAACAATGACGTCCAGCCTTTTAGCGACATTTGTGGACCCACTCAACGCTGGACATAAGCCTAAAAAGATTTTACTATTTGAGATTCTTTCCGATGTACGAAAGAAAATGGCGTTTAGGTAATAAGAAAATGTGGTGGAGTTTTGTCTGTTTATAAACGTTTTAGAAGAGTGAGTACTTACACGAAGTTATTATATAACGTAGCTAAGGTATGTAAAAAATTCTAGAGCTGCGGGAATGCCTAGGGCTACGGGGTTGCTCGAGTTAGCTACCGTAGCTGTGGAAAGCAAAAAGCAACTGAGGGAACCCTGACGGTGTTCACTCGTTGTTTTATTCAGTCCTTTTAGTTCTCATATTCCCTCTCGCTTCACTCAAAGTGGAAGAAATTATTTGATCTACAAAAAAGAAAAAAAATCGAAATCTCTGATAATTAAATTACATAATATGGATAAAAAACTCAATGTTTGCATAAATCGACGATATTCCCCGCAGTAGCCACGACATTACCTACCTAGATAGCGAAATTCTCATCTCACCTAACTGCTACCCAGTTATATAGCAACTACGATACAATACTCTGCTTATACATATCGCAACGACACGTTAGTATAGTGTGTAAGTCCACTAGCATTAGGTAAGTGGCAGACGGCGCTGTGAGAGCCGCCTAGTCAAATGTAGAGTGACGGACCATCATTGCTCCATTAACAGAGACCGGTCGAGGGCCGGGGGAGTCCGGGATGTTTGATACGCCATTACTTCATTAGCAGCCTTAGCTTGTCATGAGCCGATTATTTAACAGCACTATACATGGACATCTCTAAAAGCTAATGGATAATGTTAGTGGTAATTATTGTTTACGTAAGAGCTGAGTTAAATATCATGTTCTACTGATCAATATTAGATACCAGAGCTTGTTGCTAGCGTGTTTAGCTAATTATATCTTGTCATTTTATTGCTTTTCAGGCTCTTGCTTATCATCAGAGCTAGTTTTTATAATGAAAAGTTTATTTTTTGTAACTTTATCACTCAAACCATTCGGAAAAAATTAAAAAGCCTGTAATAGGCTAGGAAAATTTAAAGCTCTCGAGGGAAATCAAAATAACAGTGAATAGGTGCGAATATCGGCACGGAGCAATTCGTTAAACTGTAATTTAATACAACGATACGAGCATAACACCAAATTATAAACCCAATTACATAAAATATCTCCAAATCAATAGAATAGCCACAAAAGATTTTTCTTTGAAATGTTTATCGAAACTAACCATTCATTCGAGAATTTTAGTCATAAATATTGCAAATTCGCGCCTGGTGAGGGAGGCAGGGTGGTACAGGGAGTGCGGTCCATTATCCCGAGGTGAGGGCGTCGCAACAGCAAAGACGTTAGTCCGGCTCTGCATCGGCGACTTTATGACGTTATCTCTAACAGGTTCCGTCGCCGGGATAGGGTTGCTTCACTGGTGAAAGCACGGGATCCTCTGTTGTGCCTGATAATTGCGCCTAATGGAAAAGTCTAGTCACTTCGTGCGAAGTGCATTCCAAGTTTTCGCTTTTGCCAGATAGAAGTTATTACTTAGCCTTGTACAGGCAACGACTTATAGATTCAAATAAGAGTGTTGTTTTAAATAAATAACTCAACAAATGGGTACTCTCAATAGAGACTAATGGATTTCATATCTCCAGTAATCCTGCAATATTAAAATCCTCTCTTTAATTTTCTGCGAAGTAAACAAACACCCAAGCCGTTATATGGAATCAACCTTTCGAGATTCTTGAAGGGAAATGATACATTAGAAATGGCTACTAATACTTTTAGGTATCCCAAGTATTCGCGAGGAAATAAATCGGTGCGTGCGTCGAATGCGTAAGCAAATTGAGCGGATATGTTTATGTACGCATTGACTAGTGTGTGTGTACTTAGTAACTTGACAGAATGAAAAAGCAAGCAAAATCTAATACACTTACGAGCATCTTACAGCGCATACATATTTAACACGCATATTTACCGATTGGCGTGGATGAGTGGAGTGTGGGGACGTGGGGGTTGGGGTAAAGACGGTCATTCAATGAGATTGCTTCTTGCCGCTACACTCGAGGTAATGGATCCCGCCGAAATAGACTGGATCAAGGAAACACAGCTAGTGCGTTAGTGCACCTAGCGTCCACGCTGCGGCAGTAAACAACGCGATGGATGTGGTAAACGGACTGGAAACTTTGTTTTCTCTCGATAAACTGACTTTAAACTCTAACTTGACGCAATACCTTTTAATGCTTGCATTGTTTACTAGTGAGAATCTCACAAACATGTCTGGACATCGGTTGTCAAGGTAGCGGAGGAATGAGGAAAGTGAACTGACGAAGGTTTGAGTGCTTAAGAATTTGGATTCCTATGAGGGCGATAGACCAAAGAAACGATGGACGGTATGTTTGAAATATGATAAGGCAAGAAAGAAAATGGCCACTGTGATGAAGACTTATAGAATAGAGTCGTATGATTATAAAGAACGTTTTAAACCCCAAACAAATATTGACAAGTACTAGAAACTGATTATAAAAGTTAAATAATACCAAACAACTTATTTAGCCTTTTCCCAGAAGCATCTAAATGCCAACATTTAAATGGAGCGATCCTCTATATCTGATCTCCATAACCTCGTAATTGAGTAACACGATACCCCTTTCTAAGACTGGTGTTATTTCCTGGCTTTTGACTATCCATAGCGACTGTCAAAGGTCTTATATACCTGTGACTGCCGGGACGGAAGAATCTCTATATGTTAAGAAGATCACCAATCCACAGACCGACCTTGGCGAGGGTTGCTTAACTTTGTAGATTGACTTCTGGGCTGATATTATTTTATACACGAGCTCCTCTCTTTTTTTGAGGTGGGAAATCATCCATGACTTCTCCCGGTCTGTGTGGTGTGGGAGGGCGCGTCAAACTTTTACTGACTAAAACCACACCTGTATCCTTCAGTTTCCCTTTGCGTTATACGACTACGGGTTTCTTTATTTTTGATTACTGCTTCGCAGAAGGAGGCGACCGCCTGCCATTCCTCCTCGCACCGGACCATAGCCTAAACCAGAGCTCGGCGAGAGAGGTCGTTGCCGCCGATTGCCTTCACAAGGACACGGCTGTTCTCTGCCCAAGCATCTACCGTATGCTCCACCGTGTCCTCCGGGTGGTCTATACAGTGGTGACAACCGGGCGCTTCTTCCACCTGAATCCGATGCAGGAACCTCCCTAACTTACCATGTCCGGTGAGCACCTGCGTCATGCGGAAGATAAGGACACTGTGACGTCTATCCAGCCACTCAACAAAGAGGGGACCTACCTACCGCCATAATTATGGAGTGCCCATCCACGAGCACCTCTAAAAATCATTTAATACACAATCAAAATATCATAAGCTTACAAAGCTCTTATAAGAACTGAATTCTATAACATCAGTCTACCTGTAACTTTGTACCTATGTTAGCCTAGGCTGGTACCCTGACTATGTACTGAAGGTTTCATTCTTCAATCTTTCCGACATTTTTTTAAAATGGGAAATCACCCAGTGACATTTCACGCTTTAGGGCGGAGCGCCAGCTGCTGACTAAAACTCAATCCTATGTTCCTTATTTGCTTCATATGTAGTAATAGCCAAACAAGATGCTGCGAACAACAAGAGCAAAACTTATTTCTAAGTCATGTTATAGTCATCATAATAATTTGATTTTCAATGACCAAACCCGCAAGTGTAGTACGACATTCGCACACATCGCAATATTCCAAGCTTTTTTTTTTTAAGGCGGGAAATCATCGTATGACATCCGCCCTTAGACGGGGCGGGAGGGCGTGTCACACACTTTTACTGACTAAAACCTCCTGTTTCTTCTTTGCCCTCGTTCCAGGGCCCCGGGGTTGCTGACATCTCCTTGAAGCGCGCGTGGAACGTCGAACGGCGAGCTACCCATTGCTCGCCGTCCGCAAGCCCGCGCCTACGGTGGCCGGAAATCGGGATCGGAATCCCGGCGGCTGGGGCGTGAGGGCCAATGCCTCGCGCGTGCAGCCGCCTCCTTTACTAGCATTACTGCTTCACAGAACTGCCGTCGTAATAGAAAACACAGTATCTTAACTTACTGTGTTCTCACTTTTTCTTATTATCGTAACAACGAGATTGAACTACCCGGCAAAATTTTTGGTTTATATTTAACGCTTCTGGTTCCAGAGATACGGTTACTAAAAACAGTAACTTTTACTAACTAAAACCAAATAATAGAAAAAAACAGCATGTAGGTATTAAATAACTTCAAAACCAGTAAGTGAGAGGTTACTGTGTTAATGGTAACAAATAATGAATACCAGAAAGAAGGTTAGATAAAAACCCAGTAACACGCTCTTGCTAGTTTAAAACACAGCATTTTTTTCAAATACAAATACAGATTAGCTCAAAATTTCAAGATTATAATTGTTACCTTTTTTTATTTATTTGTTATAAACCAGTGCTTGACTGCGATCCCACCTGACGGTAAGCAGTGATGCAATCATTGATGGTGAGGTGCACTAGTTTATTAAGAGCCTATTCACTCTAGCCTTGAAGGCACCTAAACTATAGTTGGACGGGAAGACCGCAGCAGGCAAATTGTTCCAGTCCCTCGATGTACGCGGTATAAACGACGAAGCGAATCGCTTAGTCCGGACCGTTGGAGTTTCAACAACGTAAGGGTGGGTGGACCTGACAACAATACAGTAACTAAGATACTGTGTTATAAGCGATTTATGCTGGCAATCGATTATTTAAGTTCCTTGACAAAATAACAGTATTTAATTACTTACTGTTTTTTGCCTAGACCTTTCGAGCGTGGAAATAATATTCGATATATTTTAGCTAAGTATAAGGGACGTACGGGGTGGATGGGAGATGACCCTCATCTCCTCATTGTGTGTGATTTGGGCGCACGGACAACGAGCTGGCTTCGCTTGGCTACAACAATACCATCATCAATATGGAAAAGAACAAAATTTGGAGAACATTTATGACTCGGCTGATCTTCAAAAGGTTATAACACTTCCACGATTAGATTGATTCAAGTCGATGTAATCATTTTTGATGACGCCCGGATGTCACCATTGTGTGGACGGCCCGAAGCACACGGTGGAGTATACGATAAAGGTGTGCCCCGCGATGTTCTCGTGGGGGCGATCGGCGGCAAAGACCTTTCGTGCCGGGCCCTGGCCTTAGTCCGGAGTGAGGAAAAATGGTAGGCGGTCGCCTCCTTCTGCGAAGCAGTAATGCTAGCGAAGGAGGCGAAGCACGCGCGAGGGAACGGCCCACTCGCTCCAGCCATCGGGATCCCGATCACGATTTCCAGCCACCGTAGATGTAGGCTTGCGGATGGCAAGCAATGGGTAGCACGCCGTTCGATCGTCCGGTAACCTCCCGGATCGAGCCCAAGTAGTCAACGGCGCGTAGTGTTCCACGCGCGCCTCAGGGAGATGTCAGCAAATCATCCCTACGATTTGAGGACCAGCAGGGCCGAAGCCTACTGGGGCCATGGGTTATGTAAAAGTGAACCCTGGGGCCCTAGAACAAAGGAAAAAAAGGGACAGGAGTGGGTTTCAGTAAGTTAAATTCTGACACGCTCTCTCACTAAGGTAAACGAAATTCTTGCAGCTTATACACCACTACTTTTTAATTAGTACAAAAAAGGGGCTCTATCCGTACCCGTTACTGATTATATTTGTGTAGTCAAAAATAAAAAAAACGAAACCCCAAAATTATCCATGAATATTGGTCAGAATTGGTAAATTCATAATTGAATCAATCATTCATAACAATTTCTACTAGAAAATACTACACGCTACTAGAGTTTTCTTTTCCATTTTTATCGCTATTCATTCATTGACAAAATCTTATATTCAGCACAGCCTTTAAGGCTGTGCTAAATATGAGATTTTGCGTTATTTACATACACATTCCTTAAGCAACTGTTTTTATAATATTTTGGTTGATTGATCACATTTGTTCAATATGCAGAGTTTTAACTAGATATCATTATAATTAGATTTTTTATTTGTAGGGTCTACTTTTTCGAAAAGTGATTAAAAAGACTTTTAAAATGATTATATAATGTTAAAGCCCAGAAAGGCATTCGATTTGAGACTTATTTGTTTAGTTTAGCCGTAAAATTTAATTAGTAGTTATTTGTTTTATTTACCTGGACCATATTCATGATTTTTCAATACATTTTAGTAAAGAAAATTATATCATTATCAATTCAATAATTAGTAAAGTTTAGTCTATAACACAGTATTATAAAATACTGGATTAAACAACAATCGCTAGTTTTTATCGTTTTAAGTTAAAACAGCAGTTTGACTTACTAGATTCACAATTTTGTTAAGTAAATTAGATTAAAACACAGCGAAATAACAGTTACTGTGATGAAGTAAAGAATTTAGCTGCGTCTTTACACAGCTTAAACACAGTATTTCGTAAATCCTACCTAGTACACAGTAACTATGTCAGTTACTGTCATTTAGCCTAGTAAACAATTTTAACTTATTTTTTTGTGCCAACAAAAACACGAAATACATAAAGATATAAAAAATAAAAATACACATTTAATGGCGCAAGGTTTTTTTTGTCACTTTACATTCTAGTTAGGTAGCTAACTTTCATAAATTTGCCACAATTGAACATAGTTTCCAAAAAACTTTACGCGAGTTTTTCTCAAAACGACTTTTTCGAAGTTACTGTGTTCTCTGTTACGACGGCAGAGAAGGATCGACCGCCTGCCACTCCTCCTCGCTCCGGACCATGGCCTGTACCAAGGCCCGGCGCGAGAGAGCACTGCCGCCGAGCGTCACGAGGAGACGGTGGTGCTCTGCCCATGCAGGGCACGCTTCTACCGTATGCTCTGCCGTGTCCTCCGGGCGGTGCGATATTCCAAGCTGTATGAATATTTTGTCGCAAAGTGCATCGCGTAATCTCCGACAGTAGACACGCATGTTTCATTTTTCACTCAAATACTATGAAGTACTTCCTTGATTAAAATATAGTTTGGTGTAACATCAAAGTGTTAAAGTTCATTGACCTCCTTCAGAGCGGCAGAACTGTTGTGATTTTAGGTTTTTGAAAGGAGACTACCCACGGACCGGCCCACTTCGTGAGGCCGTGTTGCCTTTATGCTTTACAAATTTTATATCACATATTTTCATATCGTGTTTTTATAAACTTTAACAAGGGAACAAATTTTAAACATTTTTAAACAACTGTCAAAATTTTACTTGTTTTTTAATTACAATTGCCTAATATAACAAGAAACTGCAAGTGAATTTACTGTACCTGTCTATAGAGAATAAAATGAATGTAAATATTGTACATATACTTTTTAGTAAGTACATTTTTTTTTTGAGGTATTAGTATTTTTTCAATTATTTGTAACAAATTTTGTAAATCACTACTGCCACGCAGCGCGTGGACGTCAAAATGTCAAATCATACGGCGCCTACGGGTGGACGTAAGTCATTTTCTCGCCAAATGCTCACGTATTTATTGTCCAAAAGTAATAATACTAGCTTCTGCCAGCGGCTTCGCCCCCTTGAAAATTGGTTTCTCTATTCAAACTTTGGACCCCCGTTTTGGCCCTTTAGGAGGTGAATTTTAAAAAATCCTTTCTTAGTGCTCGCCTACGTCATAAAAGGAAACCTTGTGCAAAATTTCAAGCTCCTAGTCACAGTAGTTTTGGCTGTGCGTTGATATGTCAGTCAGTCAGTTTCTCCTTTTATATATATAGATAGGGGAAGAGGGGTATATAAATGCTCAAAGTCATCGGCTAAAAGGAGCCCCTTAATCTCGGTTATTAATAAAATAATTGTTTGTTAAAGTTACACGATTTAAATTTCCTAGTTGCTTTATTTTTTTACTACTTACTACCATTTTGTAGTGTTCACCCTAAACACACCGCAATCGACTAAACAATTTATAAAAAATCACCGGAACACGGATGTGTGATAAGCATTTTGACAGTCCTTCGATTCGAAAATTAGGCTATGGAGTAAGTGCCCGCACCAAATAGATTGCATATCGATTGGGTTGTGAATAGCTATGCAGGTATCTAATATAGGTACCCTTTCCGTTTTGAATGTAGACACCGGCGCAGAAATGTCACCGTGAACAGCACTCAAAGCAAAGTGCAGATCTGTGTAGCGAGTGGACATTCGATCTTAAAATAGATTACTGGCTGTTGTGAATATTCTTAGTATTAATTTGCATAAGACTAACGAAATATTAATATAATAAATGGTTTGGATATGTAATTTAAATAAATCTATAATAATCAAGTCACGACAATCTCAAAGTTTAAAATAATTGTCTTGAATTTAGTCGAAGTTAACAATTACTCAATAGAATTAATTTTTATCTTACGTAACTACATTGCGTGCGATTATGTATCTAAGTAAAGTACCTATTCTTATTAACAAAAGACTTTGACAACCTACCTTAAAATTCCCAATGACTACCCCTTTAAATTCCCAAAAAACACTTCATCTTAGATTTGAGTAGTCCCAATGTTGCATAGACTCTACGTAGGCTACAAAGTAAGAACTTTAAGTTGCGTAGCGTCGACCGCGTAGCAATCAGTCTACGATATAAAAAAAACTATGTGATGGCACTTGGAAGCTGTCTTTTTAAAAGTAATTTCAAACTAAACTACTCTAGGTATATCATTGTTACATATTTTTTTATGAGACTTAGTTTATATTCTGTTTAGAATTCTATTGAATCCAGAGGGGAAATCAAAGGAACAGATTCTTATTTTCCCTTACTAAAATAAACAGAACATAGTAGGGTATAAAACTTTTTTTAAACTTAACTTAGTTTATTTTTAAAATAACATTTTATGTTTTTAGTTATTTAATTAAACAAAATGCCCACAACTGTAGGCACTATCTCACGGCTCTCGTAAATAAACAAACTCTTTAAAAACACTTTTGTTTATTGAGTATCCTATATATACTATAGTATACCATTATAACTTAACTCAGTAATTATTGCAATTAAACAAAGTCTTTTGAATTGTCAAGGAGTCGGTCAAACCAGGCCATAATAATCTTTAAGTAATCAAAATCAATTTTTAGAATGACCATCGACATACATGACTAAACAAACAACACCTCCCTTAGCAAATCCTCACATAACACATAGCACATAGGTGTTATCGAGTACTATCGTCACACAAATTCACACAATGGATTCAGTATGGATTGAATTATGGAAGACGCGGAACTGGGCCGTGTAGGGACAAGGGGGAAATGGAAAATGTGTGTCGCCAACTTGGGCCTAACAGTTCCTGGACAGAGGAGCGACGATAATGGATTGATCAGATACCACTTTGAGGCTATGCTACTCGTATTATATTGTAGGTAGCTCTATTTAGTTATTTCAGTGCTACCTAAGTAGGAGCAGACATTTCTCGGAGGAAGGTTCTGTACCTACCTAAATATGTAAAAGTTAACACAAACTAAATTGGGGTTTGCTCTGCTATAAAACTGTGTGTTATAGTCCTATAATGCAATAACAACCATTAATTTTTTGAAAGTGATAATCTATTAAATTGTTTTTTTGTTCTCATTTATTCATATTAAATTGGCCGTTTTATGGCGACTTGCATTAAAAATCGAATGTATTTTTAACATCAACGTAAACATGTATTTACGGATGTTGAAAGTACTATAAATGGGAACTTTACATTTTCCACTTACTTACTTATTAAGGATAATAAATACTTTTTGGTGGTTTTAATTATGTCGTTTGTAACAACATAAAGTCCCTTATACGGCAAGGCTCTTATACGTATATTGTTGCATACAGATTTAATTACGTATATTTAATGTCAATGTTAATAAAATCAGAAAAAACAAATAAGTTAACTTAATAATATAAAATGCCAAAAATAGGTTGGTAGAAAATAATATTTTATGACTGAAAAGACATTTGTCTGGACAAATACAGTCATAATACCATTAGCCGAGTTGGCGTATGATTTAGACACAGATATGGATTTGAAAAACGACATCAACTAATCTGTTTAATCGATCATTTACAAACATTGAACCCTATCTCAACATATAAAATAAATAGTTAATATTAGTTATATGAAGGAATGCACAATAAAAAGAACTCGGCAAGGCTACAGAGTCGCTAGTTCATTATCCAAATGGACTACAGCTATTTGATCCACTTATGTGATTGCCTGCAAGCATTATCTCTCCTCCGCTGAATGGAAGCCATAAGTTTACCTCGTAACTCTCTCGCTTCTCCTACAATATTTCTAGGTACTTGCGTTAGCAATAAATATGTATGCACATAAATTAACTATTGAACTAAGAACGAGATATGTGCTTGTGGAAATCTTTATTTACTGGTAAGTATTAGTCGTCGATTAATTGATTGGTTTAGAGATCTAATTAATTAAGGTGCGCACAATCGAAGCCAATGTTATAAAAAAAAATTGCGCTCTAAATTTCAGAAATTATAAATAAAATCGTTGATCGCTTCATTTCTCATGGGGAGAGGTTTCTGAAGAAGCTTTTAAACCGAAAATACGTACAAAACAAAATCGTGTTATTTTGTCTGTTACAACAAAAAAAAAATAGGACTCTTCCTACACAATATATAGGAACAAGTTAATATAGTTCGAAGCGAAGAAGGCATGCCATTGCCTTCAATAAACTCATACCCTTAAGCAATACATAAGAGAACAATTTCATTATAACAGCTGCCTATATCCTACATGCAATAGCCTTTATACTCTTCCTATAGATGAAACAGATAAATACCGCACATTTACATTCATTGCTTAGAGTGAATCAAAAGAGTTGGAGTGCTCTGAAGAAATCAGCAGATACAAGATAATGGACCGATCCAATCACTTAGCGGGGTGGACCTCGGTTACTTATACACTAGCCAGCTCCTACACTCATGTATAAATTTACTAGGCTCTATATAATTCCCTGCGAGATCGCCTTTGTTTATCGTTGACGTAGAATACCACATACCACACGGTTCTTGAATCTTGATTCGGTCATAAGCTTAATTAATTTGCTTGTTAGTGTTACCATGGATAAACAATTAATGTATTGACTTCCTCTTAAATTGACAACATCAAGACCTTGAATCTTTTGAGCTCCCCTCTTACAGGGTTTTGATTTAAGTTATCTAAAAGGTATCTACTTATAAATATACGTAAGTATCGATTACACGATCCAATCCAATCAGGAAGAGCTTTTATTGGCTGAATACCTTCGTTTGTTTTTTATAATAACTTCTAACGTTCTGGTTGTCCACCCAGAGTAGGAGTTTCAGACTTTTACTCAATAAAAATCTAAGATGCGCCAAACTTCAATCGCAATGTGTGGGGCACATTGCAAGTAGAATAGATCTTCGATAGGGCCGAAAAGTTCTGAAATGATAACCGCGTAACGGAAGACGCTGCGTTGGAACGCCTTTCACAAGTTGGACCGATGAGCTGGTGAGGATAACGAGAATCCGATGGAAAAACGATGGTGAAACGCACATAGCTGAACTTTGTGGAGATATTAGGGTATGACGTATGTCTGAATGAAATGATTATGATGACTGAAGAAAACCCACCAGTGTTCCTTCAGCTGCTCTTTGCATTCCAGAGCCACGGTGATGCTTTTGAAGAATTCCGTAGTCCGAGCAGGCTTAGTAGGATTGTTTTAAGATTGGCGGGAAGAAACGCAATTCTTACCATTGTGCGGATCTCCCGGTGGAGTGGACACAGTGAAGCAAACAGTGGACGGTTTTCACGCTTTGGTGGAGCTCCGTCGTGATCTCGTGGGGACAATTCGCGCCGGTGATATCTTGCATCCGACCCTGATTCTGACCATGGTTTAAGGCGAGAAGGAACGGGAAGCAGAAATCTTTTGCTGCGAAGTACATAGTTAATGCGAGCGAAGGATGTGAAGGAGAAACCGTGAGGGAAAGGGCATCCTCAGGCCCTAGCCATCGCCGCAGGAGTCGTTCCGGGCGTCAGGAGTCGCAGTACGATGACCGGCCACCGTATGTGTGAGCTTGCGGACGGCGAGCAATAGCATAGCTCGCTGTTTGGCTGTCCTGCAAGGATCAAATTCGAGTAAATAGTGCGTTGTATTCCGTGCTCTTACCTTAAAGACATGTCAGTAAAATGAACGGGGCGCACAAGAGGCACAAAAGAGTTACCGAAACCCTGGAACTCAAAAACAACTGAATGAACACAGTGGGTTTTAGTCGGTAAAAGTTAGACGCCCTCTCGCTCCACCTCCTCCACCAAGGCGGGATAATTTCTCGCCTCAAAACAAAAGGCTTAGCGGAATATCTACAGTAGTTCTTGTTAGACACGGTCATTTATGCAATGTTATTTTCCAGCCTATTGACATAATAATTATAGTTATAATTTCGTATTTCGCAATATCCGCATGGTCTCCTCAATGTCGATATTGGCAACACTTTTCGTTATTAAAAAATATCCCTGAAAGGGGCTAAGATAACGTGTATCTCCTCCCCTCAAGGGTTTTTTTAGCACGACGCCGAAGAGGCTCGCTCTATTTCCTACAATTATTCGTCGGAAATGAGATTTCAGATTAGACCGCCCGTCTGATGAAGACGTCTACAAGATGGACTGGGACGAAAAAACAATTAAATGTAGACAGAATTAATCCCTTTACATCGGTGGTTTTAGTAGGAAGATTTTTAAATTCGTGTAGCAAAGTTCATTGGTTACGTTGACGCTAGGCAGCTAAGGTTCAGATCAGGTATCTTCACGACACCATAGTGAGGAGACAAATACCTAAGTGAATGGGCAAGTTTTCACTTTTATTTAAACGATTATGATAATAATAATAATAATAATAATAATTTATTTGCAAACATGGGTATTCGTACATGGATGTAAAATGGTAAAAAGTTCTCCATATTTTGCCAACACAGGGGCATGCAAATTATCATAATTCAAAATGAAATAGGTTATAATATTAATTTTACAATATCAGCAAGTGTTTATAATTCTAAGTACAATATAAATGTCAAATATAATATTATAAAATGTCAAACAAAAAAAATAATATTAAAAAAAAATAATCGGTTGTCAAGAAATGAAATGTCATCGATTAAAAGCTACAGGAATGTCACAGACTACGATAGTAGATGTCAACAGATAGGTGCAATATAAAGCATGCAAGATGTTAAATAATTGTAATTAGGAATTTGATGTAAATTTGTCATTATTAATCACATTTATTATACACCATCGTAATCAATATAAAAAAGCAATTTCAATTTAATTTGCGTTTGTATACATACCAACGATTTTAGTCTCACTGATTTTATCTGATAGAAACTCCGAAATATTGTAGTACGATTTGCTAACAAGAAAATTTTTCAACTTTTTTTTAAACATATTTACATTTAACATTTTGATTGATTCTGGTATGTGATCGTATATAATTGGTGCCATACAAAGAACACTTTTATGCATCAAAGCTGTCTTAGACTGTCTTGCACATAACATATTGACGTGTCGCCGACTCCTGTTATTTGTGTCTGATAGCTTGGGAAATAGATTTGGGTTAGTTTTTACAAATACCGCAACTTCAAATATGTACAGACAGGGCAAGGTCAGTATTTTATATTGAACGAAAAATTCTCTGCAACTTTCTGTGGATTTGAGACCAAACATTGCCCTGATACATTTTTTTTGAGATTTAAATACTATTTCCTTATTGGTTGAGTTTCCCCAAAACATAACACCGTATCTCAGTAGGGAGCCCGCCATTCCATGATATGCCGTAACAATAGCATCCGTTCCTATAATTGGACTAAGCTTGTATATAGCATATACAGATTTGCTTAGCCTTTTAGTCAAATCGACAGTGTGTGCCTTCCAATCTAGACGTTGGTCTATGGTTAAGCCTAGAAATTTGGACGTATTTACTTGATCTATTTTATTGTTATCATAGTAAACATTTAGGGCTACATTTTTGCGTTGACTAAAAGCCATTAGTTTGGTTTTTTCAAGATTTATTTTGAGATTGTTGTTATTTAGCCATTTTATTATTGAATTAATAGAATAATTTATGTCATTATAATAATTTTGTTTGTTTGTGCAGTCAATAGTGACTGTGCTGTCGTCAGCAAAGAGTGTCATATGATGTTTTGTAGCTTTTGGCAAGTCATTTATATACAATATAAATAGTGGAGGACCGAGCACAGTTCCCTGTGGTACACCATATTTAATGGTTCTATCACGAGACCTATAGGTCCTTTCATACTTAGTTTCAGAATCTATGCGTGATATTTCCACATATTGTTTCCGGTTTTTGAGGTAAGACTCCATTAATTGGAGGGTATTACTTCTTATCCCGCAAGCTTCTAACTTATCCAGCAAGATATTGTGATCCACATAGTCAAAAGCTTGCGTCATGTCACAGTATATCGAACAAACCGGTATTTTATGGTCAACCTTTGAAATTACTTTATTCAAGAAATCATAAATGGCCATGTTTATAGTTTTGCCTTTTCTGAAACCTTTTTGTTCTTCCGTTAAAATGTTATATTTCACTAAATATTTATGAAGTTGTTCACTTATGTATTTCTCAAATACCTTTGAGAATATTGGCACAAGGGCAATAGGTCTATAAGAAGCTATGTTGTCTGTGTCGTTTTTTTTATGAAGGGGTTTTACTACGGCAGTTTTAAGATCTGTTGGATATTTGCCTTGTATTATACATAAGTTCATAATGTAACTCAAATGGCCACTAATGCAGTCTGATACATACTTAACAATTTTTGTGGATATACCATCATGTCCTACACTATTGGTATTTTTGAGTGTTTTAATTATATTTTTTATGTCATTTTCATTGCTTGGTGCCATAAACATCGAGTGCATTGTTTTGGATATATTCGCAGTAACTTGTATACCCTTATTACAGACCGGCTTAATTTTATCAATAAAGTAATCATTAAACACATTGGCTAAGTCACGTGGATGTGTTATGTTTGAGTTTCCAATTTTAATGTTCGAAATTGTACGTTTGGGTAAATTAGTTTTAGTTTGATTTATAATTTGCCATGCTGCAGCTGATTTGTTTATTGAGGATTTTATCTTAAAAGTATTCTGAGCACGTTGGGTTAATTTTATTATTCGTTTGTACTTTGTCATATATTTAGTGAATTCTTTTTTATTAGCTTCATTTTGATTTAAACGATAACGCCACAGAAGTGTTCTTTTCTTTTTACTACAAGCTCGAATTCCACGCGACACCCATTGTGGTCTTTTGTGTACATTTATTTTTATTCTTTTAAAAGGAAAGCATAATCGATAAAACAGCGTAAAAACACTGTGATCACGAGGCAGGTACCAGAAGATAGTTTGAGACAGAGCGACAACGCAGCTGATGGTAATCCAAGTGGCGTATAAGTAGAACGGAAATTAGGTAAATCAGGCAAAAATATATAACAATCATTTTGTTGATTGTTCTCTGTAATAAATCAACAAAACCTATCCAACATCTAGATACAGTTATTTACTTCAAGGAACAAATTATATTTTGTGATTTATGGTACTATGTCATTACAAATGAATTATGGCTACACCAGCATTCTAATAGCGTCAAAAGAGTAGTATAAGTTAGAAACCCTGTTACTTGGTAGTCATTAAGGTACCTTTACAGTATTCTATACACAACTCCGTTAATTAAAAGTTAACAAAGCCGGCGTCTAATTGGATGGTTTATCTATACCTACATATAAGTCAGTGTACGTACACATTCACTGAGTTTATAATAATTACATTATTGTTTGCTTATATATCTTCAGATGTTATTACGTTCGCTGAACAAACATGAAGATTGAGGATTTCGTTGTAATAGGAGTAGCAACTCATAAGTCCATCTATTACCAGTAAACCATAAATCTCCAGTCCAGCATTCAACCGAAAAGTAAATGACCCGTTGAAATTTTTCTAAATTGCATACAAAATGTCTCTTACAGACTTGTGGGTTCTGACGGCTATTACTTACAACGCAATATCAAATTGCTTTCAATTTATTTCGCAATTGCCGTCTTTGAGTTTCGCTTTGTAGGGGCCTCTGACGTCGGTCCGAGGCAACAATAAAATGTATTCGTCTCCGGAATGTTTAATATGGGGAAAAGTTTAATAACGCGTCCGGGCGGGCGGCGAACGGCCCTGCAGCGGTCCGGGCCGCCCGGCCGGGTGGTCAGCGCGCCTCACCAACCGACTACGATAAATCAAATCTTTTACCTTCTACGTCGGCGTCGCTGAGAAAAATCCCTATTACATTCACAAACATTTCTTCGACCGCCAGTAAAAAATTACCGTCCAATTATATTCGTACCTACTCTGCCTCGTAGCAATTTTCATTATTTTTTGGTACCTAAGTACGTGCTTACTTTTGAACCTATCAATAACCCTGTAAAAATGCCATATGATTATGAAATACAACTTATAGACCGTTAGATTAGGTTTAAACCTGGCAATAATAATAAAAAGGCATTATTTTTTTCAGAATAAGATACTTACAAACCTGGAAATACTTGGTTTGCAATAAACGTTTTGACTTAGACTTTGAAATATCAATTTTAAAAAATACAAAACAATAGAATATTTTTAATTATATTTGAAGCAGAAATAGAAACTGCGATATTTTTTCATAAAGTACCTACTTATTTAATTAAATTTATGAATACGCTACCCAACATAATTATGTATGCAATTTCTGTTAACGCTATTTATTAATACTTATCTTTTTTTTTTCAATAGCAATACTGGCTACAATATAACTGTAATATTTCTTTTCATTTAATTTTTATCCGCTTATATTTTTGTATGAAGTAGGCAGGTAGTAATTAAAAAAAACGACTTTATGCAGTCGGGTTTTTTCCCAGGATATGCTTCCAGATTGGTCCCATTTTTTTGAAAATCTATTTCTGACGATGAGATCCATGAGGAATCGAGGAAACTCCTAAAATATTATAGGCAACCATGTAGTGATTTTGTTTTTTTTTTATCGATAACTTAAGCATTTACAGTAAAAAAATAACATTTGATGACGTTGAACTGATAAAGAAGACCAGAAATGGCCAACGGAACTTCATAACTCACATAGATATCACAATTAAGATAGTTAAACGACTATGACAATACAAATAAATGAATGGCTCTGAATAGGGATGTTGAAAATGGTATCATCGAAGTGACCTGATGATGATGACGATGGAGCCGGAAGACAGGCATCGAAACTTTGTAATTAATCAATGTATCCTAGCCGTGTTTGGGCTTATTAGAATTGTCATGAGATGCACTTTGGCTATAAGGTACTATCGAAATGATCAGATGATGGACCCGAATGGTGGAAGGTAGACACGAGAACTTCATAATAAAACAATTTAACCTAGCAGCGTTTGTGTTAATTGGAATTGTGCACTCTGGTTATAAGTGTATATTCGCAACTAAAAAGTGTGAAATAAAAAACTTTTTACCAAAAATAACCGACCTTACTTTTTTTTTAGGTGGGAATATCATCTTATATATAAATCTCGCTCTTGGGCGGAGCGGGAGATAGAGTCAGACTTTTACTGACTAAAAACCCTAATCCTGTTCCTTCTTTGCCTTTGTCCCAGGGCCCCGAGTTTCACTTTCACACTACCCGTGGCCCTAGTAACCGAAGGTCGGTTAAGAGGATCAAAATAACTTTAATTTCGAAAGTCAGTGTTAAATAAGAAACAAACAATACCGAAAAACACCGACTTAAAGTTATTTTGATCATTTTAGTGTTTTTTTGTGAAGTCGATTTTTTTTTTCTTAATAAGTATAAAAATATATAGGTATGTTAAAATCATTTAATTTTTATCCGCTTATATTTTTGTATGAAGTAGGCAGGTAGTAATTTAAAAAAAAACCGACTTTGTGCAGTCGGGCTTTTTACTACTTTAAATAAAACCTGAAAAGAAAAACACAAGTTCAATCCAGTAGCGTAGAAACCAATTTAATTGCATTAATTTATACACATACAATAAAATAAATATGAAATAAATTCTAATACGGAACATAGAGACTGCAAAAATCAGCACCCATATGGTGATTTTAGTCTATATTATTTCAATGTGTACACTTTACATTTAATGTAATATAAAAAAACATTTGTTTACTAAATATATACTTAAATATAATATATATCAAAGTATATGCGACATTTATAACTATGAAGTGAATTTTGAAATTTTTAGTTAACTGTCGATTTGTTCCGACTAATATCCGAAACAGCTAGACCGATTTTGATGGTGTATTTACTGACAGAAAGCAAATGTTACAAGTATTTACATAGGCTACTTTTAATTTCTTCTTAGGCTACTTTGGATTTCATAATACAGGATAAGTCTTCCAAACAGTTAAACAAAATTTGACGTAACTTTCAATGTGGGATGTAGCTAATGTACAACACAAGTACTTTAATTCACTTTTTACATTATATGACATGTAAAATCGTGACATCTTAATTCCCAGGGAGAGTGTACCTACATCTTTGAAGCGGTATATTTAAAATTAAAGGGGTGATTTGGGCTACTTTTCATTTTTTTGCCGGAACGGGGTTTTATAATACGGGATATGTCTTCAAAACGGTTGAACGTTGACGGGACTTACATTGGGACATAGCTAATGTTGTAATGAGTAACTTGATCTACTTTTTATATTTCCGCGAGACGGGACTTAATTCTCGAGGGCGGGGGTATCTTAATTCTCGGGGATAGAGTGGGACATCTCCAAAACGGCTGGACTAACTTTAGGGGACTTTCACTGACTGATAGCTGATTTACAAGGATTAACTTAGGCTTTTTTTAATTTTACCGCGGGAATGGGATTTCAAAATACGGGATACGTCTAGGGTAGCATTGTAAAATAGCTAATAAGTATTATAATAAATAACCTTAAGGTACTTAATATACTCGCGGAAACGGGACTTAATTTCGGCCGTGGGGGAGAACTCCTGATTTCCGGGGAGAGGAAATCTTCAAAACGGCTGGACTGATAGTAACAGGACTTTTACTGACGGAAAGCTTTTTTTCATGTTGGTAATTACTGATGGATATCTAACATTAAAGGGGTGATTTTGAGTAAAAGCACACCTAGGTTCCTTCAGTTGCCCTTTTCGTTCCACCACGGGACCACGGGTTACCTTTTCAGAAGTCCTCCCATAACTCTAGTAGCCATCAGCCCTGCTGGGCCATGACATCTCTTTGAGGAACGCGTAGTACACGACACGCTGTCGACGATTCGGGCTCGGTCCGGACAATAACCAGACAGCCAGACTGCGAGCTACACATTGCACGTCGTTCGAAAGCCCGTGCCTACGGTGGTTGGTAGTCGGAGTTACAGCTGCCTCCATCGCTAGCATTACTGCTTCACAGAAGGAGTCGACGTCCACCCATTTTCCTTCGCTCTGGACCATCGGAGGTCACCGCCGCCGATTGCCCCCACGAAAACACGGCGGTGCTCCGACCGTGCAGGGCTCACCTCCACCGTAAGGTCCACCGTGTCCTCCAAGCGGTCCGCACAACGGCGACGCCCCCGAGCGTTTCTTCCACCTGAATCCGGTGCAGAATTTTATTTTGGCTCTACATTATGGCATCTCACATTCGTTATGTTGTTTTTTTTTTCGTTAACGTCATCTATCTAAGAACACTGAGGTTATCAAGACGAATCTAATGATATCTTAATTATGTAAATCCTTGCAGCGGTTTGGAAGTTATGAGGTAATAAAGAATATTACATACATACAAGATACGCGCGAAAAACATTACCCTTCTTGCAGTCGGGTAAAAAGAACGGTTAGTTCCACGTACTAGTTTCCAACCTTTGATTATTTACATGTCCAACATACCTACATTCCTGCCTATAACCTAGGTACACCATAAAGTAAAAAAAAAAAAACAATAGTTAAGATTGATTACAAAGTTATGATAGTTTTGGGTAGGTAGGTACTTTTAGTTTGTAAATAAAACATGCTTTGTTTTTAGTTAATTAAATGTAGGTTATTTAATATAGCGAATTTTAATGATTGTTAATTTATTATTTCTTAGATTCTTAGTACTTTTTAGCCTGACACACAGGTCCAACCTAGTTCAGGCAAAAATGCATTGTATGCGTTATAATTGTTTTTATGTATCATAATATAAATGTGCCACTTTTATTAAATTAAATAAACGATATTCTAAATAAACGATATTCTATTTAAAAAAAATACCAAGTTGATATTAACAATCTCCTAAGCTTTAAACTAAGTAGGTAGGTATGAATAGGTACGTTCTTCAGAGATAGGTAGCTAAGTAGCTACATTGTCAACATCCAAGATGTTTTTTTTTGTAATTTTTAATTAATTAATTGAAATTTTTTGAATGAACTTTTACTGTAGCTTAATCTATAATTTATTGTTTCATGCATGTGGTGTTTACCTGTAAATTATTTTTGCGCTGAAGTTTAATTTTATATATGTGTTATGTTGCTGTATTCAGTGTTTACAATCGTTGGTAAACCTAATTTAATAAATAAAATTAAAATAATAAGTAAAATATCTCGGCATTTAGGTACCAAGTGTCACATGGTTGGCACCAGCGTATAGACTACCAATCAAGTTTGTTTATTAAACTCTTGTAGTTATCGCTTAATAACGTCTCAGCATAAAAATCGAGCCACCCATTGTTCCAACGACTAACTAAGGCGTGTGGCGTTCTAAAAAAACTGTTGTAATTGGAAACATTGTGACTGCAGCTCATCAAGACATAGCAACGAAGCCCGGCTCTGGTGTCTGCGCTGCCGCCGACACAATAGCTCCCTGACGTTAATTAAATGTTAACAAACGCCCTCGTCGTCTAATTGGAACTGTTGCCTATTATCCTTACCTTTCGACGCGGAGAATAACTCCCAACCTCGTGAATTGTACTTCAGACTTTTTACTCGGCTTTCTTCAAATTGACTGAGTCTCATTGCTTTTGTTTTCAAAGATAAGTAGACATCCACTTGTACAAACCCAAAGCATTTTTTAATTGCTAGCACCTACAATCAAGTCCTAATATGGATTAGCCGATTGGACCTTCAGCTTCAACAACCAGATGTGAGACTCAAACAGAAGCATTTACGTCTTTTTTTTTAGGTGGAAAAATCATCTAATGACATCTTCTCGTGTCAGACTTTTACTGACTAAAAACCCACTCCTGTTCCTTCTTTGCCATCGTTCCAGGTCCCCTGGATTTTTCGCATCACCCATGGCCCCAGTAGGCTTCGACCTTGCTGGGCCCCTACGGTTACTGACATCTCTTTGAGGCGCGCGTGGAACACTACGCGCCGTCGATAGCTTGGGCTCGGTCCGGACGGTTACCGCACATTGCTCGCCTCGAAATCGGGATCGGAAGCGGCTGGGGTGCGAGGGCCATTGCCTCGCGCGTGCGGCCGTTTCCTTTACTAGCATTACTGCTTCGCAGAAGGAGGCCACCGACTGCCACTCCTCCTCGCTCCGTACCATGGCCTGTACCAAGCCCGACTTGAGAGATCACTGCCGCCTATCACCCCTACGAGGACACAGCGGTGCTCTGCCCAGGCAGGGCACACCCATGGGCGTACCCAGGGGGGGGGCAGGGGAGGGCAGCTGCCCCCCCTTGGAAATCTCGCAGAACATGTATGAACTCGCCTAATTACTAATTAAAGTGCAAAGTGCTTACGCTCTAACTTTTAAATAAACCGCGCAGTAGATACTGGCAAAATGCACGATGCGTTCAAACGCTCGGATAGATTCGGTAATCTTCGATAGGGAGTTGCGAGTGAGGTTGCGAGCGACTAGCATTTATTTTATTTGACATAGTCAAAAATTTTATTTATTTAACTACATATAAAGCAGGATCATTTGCGGCTGTTTGCCCTACACACCACTACATATACCTAATGTTTCATGTAGGTGTGTATGTGTAGTGTGTATGACAAAACAGCCGCGGACGATCCGACCTAAAAAATCTGACTTGCCCCCTCCTACGCCAGAAGCTGGGTACGCCCATGGGCACACCTCTACCGTATGCTCCACCAAGCATTTACGCCTGGAACTAGATATAATATGTAGGTACATACGCATGGTGGCAAACCACCGTCTTCCAGATTTCTACGTATCTCTATGACATAAATCTACCAAAAAAAATCAGAAAGACATCCGATAAAATTAAGTAGAAAAGCTACCTAGCTTGTGTTATAACTTTAACTCCATAAAAATGAACCTGATTGAGAAAAAAGTGAAGAAAATTGAAAAAGAAAAGACAGCTAAAATCTAAATCTAAAAGATGGTAGGTTAGGCACATTATAACAGTACTAGGTTAGAATTTGATCATTTTCAACCGACCTCAAAAAAGGAGGAGGTTCTCAATTTGGTGGTATGTTTTTTTTTTATGTTTGTTACCTCTTAACTCCGTCGTTCATAGACTGATTTGCAATTTTTATTTGGCCTAAGAAGATAATATAGCTGTTGGGACTCGAGGTGGCACTGCACAAGTCCGAGGCCATGTGTTTTCATGGCCTTCGGAACAAGCCACCACCGGGTACCCACTTAAACCCGGTACCTTTGCGTATGAAGATGTCAGCACTGTTGCTGAGAGTTATATGTCCAGCGCGCGAGCTAGTGGGTCACAGTTTAAATAAGGAGTCGCTCATGCTCGATAAGTTTATTTGCAATTCAAACCTTAATATCATAACATCAAATTAGAAAGTACTAGATTTAAGTTTTATTTGGGACAGTTTTCCTATAAAAATTGATTGTTTTTTAACCGATTTTAAAAAGGAGGAGGTTCTAAGTTCGGCTGAATGTGTTTTTTTTTATGTATGTTCACCGATTTCTCGGTCAACTGTGGACCGATTTTGAAATTTTTTTTTATTTGTTTGGAAGGTTATGCTTCCAAGTTGGTCCCATTGAAATATTGTTTTGATCTGGGGGGCTATTGACTAACTTTTTCAATAACAGTTGACAACTAGCATTTGTTGCACACTAAACTTAGTTGTCAACTGACAATTTCATAAAATTGGTATTACGTATCAAACAAGTGACTAACAAACTACGTTGGATATATGGTGAATTATAAAAATTTACGGTGCCTATTGTAACCACTCTAAAATTTTATCAACTATTATACAGCTTCAAAAGCTTACACAATCACAATTTTAAAAGTATCGATACAATAACATCTGTTAAAACGTGTTATGGTGGCTATCAAAGGCACCACTGGCTAATGACGTCACTGCAGTTGGTCACTGAAGATAGGCAATACGAAACTAGCTGTTTGACAGTTCAGTGATGCACATTGTGAACAAGACTAATATAATATAGTTGGTTCTCTTCCGGTGAGTGTTTAATTTAAATTTTTTGTTTAATTTTTAACCACCTATTGCCTGTGTTAATAATTTGAACGCACTTTTATTTATTATTGACGTTGGCAACATTACTTATATGTCATAATTCAGTATTGTCAGTGTCACGTTCATGTTACTGCCAAAATGTTTTGTTTTGAATTGGAACAATCAGCTAACTAATTTTAATTATATTACAGAAAACCAGAAATATATTTTGTTTTTTAAATAATTTTGAATGAAAAAATAAAATGGCGGTATACATACCAGGTAGACCCGGTGGAGCGTCAGATTCGGACAGCGACGAGGACTACGGTTTCTATGAAAAGCCGGTAGCTATTTATCTTGTATTTCTATAAAATAATGAATTCTTTTATAATATTCGACAAAAGTTTTCACCATCGTATTCAGTATCTTCTTCTGTAAAAGGTTTTTTTCAGCCTGAAATCAACCAAATGTTTAAATATTATAAGATCTATAATATCTGGGTTGGTCTCTTATTTATTTCCAGCATCAGGGCCGATGATTGTGTAGGTAACTCACTGACGTCGTAATGTCATATTCAAATTTTAAGCTAATACTACCCTTTATTTTAAAGATGGCATGTGTAAGAAGTGTCATAATATCTGTACCTCATAAAACAAAATATTGAAGTATCAAATGCTCTAGGTTAAATCGCTAGATTCGTATGCATATTATTTGCATGACATTTTCAGTTCATACTATAGTTAAAATGTTGGTCAAAAAGTAATCTTAGGGGTGGGGCGGAACTGCGGAAACATTTAAAAGAGTTACCATGGCCCTAGAACACGAAGGGCAAATGAAAGAATAAAGGTGGGTTTTAGTCAGTTAAAATCTGACACACTTTCTCGCTCTACCCTAGAATGGAAGAAGTAATTTGATGACTTCATATATAAAAAAATGCAAAATTTTATAAATATTTTACCTCCATAAAATAAAACAGTTTGATAAATGTATTTCAGCCTAAAAATTACTACCAGCATCAATTGCAAAATGAGAAAAAAAAACTTGAAATGGACATACAGGATGCCATCATCAATGGGAATCTAAGAGAAGTTCAAGAAATTGTCACTACAAGTGAGTGAAATTAATTTGCTCAAAAAACCTTGTTATTAACATAGTATTTCTTACAATTATTTAGTTCCTAAAAAACTGGGTGTAGCAACAGGTAAACATCTACATAGTTGGAATAAGGCTAAGCAGATTAGTGATTGGGTGTGGTAAAAGGTAGCTGAGCTTAACATGAATAATTTTGGCCTAAAGATTAGATCATTTATTGATTTATTTTTGATGGTGTTTGTTGGTAGCAGAAAAAACGCAATGGTGAAGAATATTAGAAGTATAATTCAGGCAATTAAATAAGAAGTTATAAAGAGAAAATAAAATCAGTTTTGGTTTTCTTTCACAAACAAAAACACAATATGCAGTGACTGGGCAATGACAACCATTTAACCTATTGAGTAGCGTAATTACAGACACAATAGCAAGACAATGACCGAGCGACGGGGTTTAATAAATTAATGATGGATGAAAAATTCAAAGTTCAAAATTATAAAGATTTTCTTAAGTATTAGAAACTCTTTTCCAACAATTTTACACACCCAAAAAATGGAAAAATCATCTAAAGTTAAACCTTTCGAATACCGTAATTAGAGACACAATAGAAAGACAATGAGAGAGTGAACACCGGCGTTTGCTTGGGGTTTAATGAATTAAAGATTAAACTCATTTAGAAAACAGGTATTTTAATTCTACCAGATAGCTGTAACTGTGGTTGTAACCTGGTCTGATCACAGTACAACTCATGATTATATCTTGATTTACTTTTTCAGGATTAAATAACAATGTGAATGATAGGTTGGACAGTGGCTGGTCTGCACTAATGCATGCTTGTTTCCATGCACAGGATAACATTGTGAAATACCTGTTGGAACAGGGTGCTGATCCCAACTATCGCTCCGGTAAGTTTGAAATACTTAGACTTATATGTAGGAATTGATCCTAAGTCATCACTGTTTATCTGGTTTTGTAATTTTTTCATTGATTGGTATTTTATCTTCTACTTTTGGTGTCAACTTAAAGAAATTGCACAAACTAGATGCATATATTCATAATTATTTTTAACAACAAGTAAAGAATATTAAATCATTATGACATATTTATGTAATTTGTTCACAGATTCCATGACACCTATAATGAGTGCTTGCTCAAACAGCAGTGCCAGCAATGAAGCCATATACAACATTGTGACTGACTTGATAGAAAAGGATTGCATACTGAACTGTATTGACAACTATGGGCAAACTCCTTTAATGAAAGCAATTGGATGTGGCAGAGTGGCTGTTGTGCAGAAACTACTAGATCTGAAAGTAAATATTGAAATAAGAGATATGCAGGGATGGACAGTAAGTAAATAATAATAATAAATCTTATATTTTCAAACCAGAGATCTAAAGGAAATTATTTGATGATTAAATAAAACTAACACCTTATATGTATATCTGAATAACAATCTATGTACCAGTAAAATATTTGGCTATCTACCCTGCTGGCTACATTATCTACACAGCAAAGTAGTTTAAAAAAAAATAATGAACCCCGCATAACAAGCCACCCTCATCCATATTCCGATTTGTTAAGAGTTAGCACTGTATGTATGAGCCTCCTTGCTGGCCAGACACCATGGGATCAGGAGGCAAAAGTCCTTGCACGCATGCACGATCTGCGCATGGAGATGCAACGCCGGGGCGAAATTCCGCTGTCGTGACAAGTCGCGACTCAGTGCTGGGCACGCCACAATTATGGCGGTAAGTCCCCTCTTTGAGGCGTGGCTGGAAAGACCTCACGACGTCCTCTCCTTCCGCATGACGCAGGTTCTCACCGAACACTGTAAGTTCGGGAAGTTCCTGCACCGGATTCGTGAAGAAGCGACGCCTGGGTGTCGCCACTGTGTGAACCGCCCGGAGGACACGGTGGAGCAGACGGTAGAGGTGTGCGCCGCTTGGGCAGAGCACCGCCGTGTCCTCATGGGGGCGATCGGCGGCGGCGATCTCTCGCGCCGGGCCTTGGTCCAGGCCATGGTCCGGAGCGAGGAGGAGTGGCAGGCGGTCGCCTCCTGCGAAGCAGTAATGCTAACAAAGGAGGAGGCCGACGTCGCGAGGCGACGGTCTCGCCCCAGCCGCCGTCGGGATTGTGATCCCGATTACCGTAGGCGCGGGCTTGCGGACAGCGAGCAATGGGTAGCTCACTGTCCGACCGTCCGGTAACCGTCCGGTAACCGTCCGGACCGAGCCCAAGTCGTCGACGGCGCGTATTGTTCCACGCGCGCCTCAGGGAGATGTCAGCAAGTAGCAGCAGGGTGAAGCCTACTGGGGCCACGGGTAGTGTGAAAGCGAAACCCTGGGCCTAGGACGAAGGCAAAGAAGGAACAGCAGTGGGATTTCAGTCAGTAAAAGTCTGACACTCTCTCGCTCCGCCCAAGAGCGAGATTTAACATTAGATGATTTTCCCACTTTAAAAAAAAAAGCACTGTATGTTTTCTTCTGTTTAGGTTGGATTACCACCCACTTGTGCTCTCGAAACGGTGAAGGAAAACATCGTGAGGAAACCGGCATGTCCTAGAACCAAAAATTCGAAGCTATGTGACATCCACTAACCCGCACTGGGCCCGCGTGGTGGATTACGGCCCATACCCTCTCCTAGGGAGGAGGCCTGAGTCCCAACAGTGGGAACATTATAAGGCCGACTATACCACCCACTTGTGGGGCGAGGCCCTTGAGAAGAATGAGAAGCGATTGCGATATTAGACGTCTCGAAGGTCTTCGACAGGGTATGGCACGCTAGCCTTTTGAGTAAGCTTCCACCGTACGGCATTTCCCCTCGTCGGATAAAATGGGTCAAAGACTTCCTGAGTGAACAGTCTCTCCAAGTTGTAGTCGGTGAATGCTCTTCAGAGCCCATGACCACTCATGCCGGAGTTCCTCAGGGGTCAGTTCTCTCTGCAACTCTTTTCCTGCTGCATATTAATGATCTGCTGATGCCCGGTATCTATGGGTATGCAGATGATAGCACAGTTGTAGAGAGATACCTGCCAAGTGTCCCGAGCACTAGTAAGAAGGTAAACCGGTCCGAACGAGAGGCCATAGTAGAGCGTACGAATATCTCAATTCAGGCAGTCTTCAAGTGGGGCAAAACCAATATGGTGGGATTCAACGCCGCCAAAACACAAGCGTGTCTGTTCACCGCTAAAAGGAGCCCGTTTACCTTGGCTCCTACTTTTCGGAATGTATCCCTGGAGTTTACCGACCGCCTTCAGCTCTTGGGAGTTGAAATTTTCTCAGACCTCAATTTTGGGCGGGGCATTGAGTCCAAAGCCAAAGTAGCTGCTAGAAAACTAGCCGGTCTTGCAAAGGTCCAGCGGTACTTTACACCGGGACAGCTTCTAATGTTTTACAAAGCACAGGTCCGATCGCGTGTGGAGTACTGCAGCCACATATGGGCTGGTGCTGCAAAATGCCACCTAGCAGCTTTGGACTCGGTAGAAAGGCGTGCGAAAAGGCTAATTGGTGATACAGATTTGGTTAAATCCAATCTACAAAGCCTTGAGCACAGGCGTAGGGTAGCCAGCCTTTCGGTGTTTTACAGGTTGCATTTTGGAGAGTGTGCGCAGGAATTGCATGACTTGATTCCGCCATCTCATTTCTACCATCTGACAACCCGACGTACGGCGAGTGTCCACGCTTCGTTGTTGAAACCTCTACGGTCCGGACTAAGCTATTCGCCTCGTCGTTTATGCAGCGTACATCGAAGGACTGGAACAATTTGCCTGCTGAGGTCTTCCCATCCAATTATAATTTGGTTGTCTTTAAGGCTTGCACACATTAATTATTTCTCCCACTGCGAATTTAGCAAACAAGAGATCTAGATTAAGTATAACGAACACAACCCGGACGTCAGCCTGATAATATATATGCCAGTCTGCTTAGCGTTTGTAGACTTTGAGAAAGCCTTTGATTCGAGACTTGGGCTGTGCTGCAATCTCTTCAAAGGTTCAGATTGACTATCGGTACCTACATTGAAGTGCTTAAGTGTTTGTACGAAAACACCACTGTGTCAGTCCCACTTCAGAACCAGATCTCGAAACCTGTCCTCCTAAAGCGGGGTGTGAGGCAGGGAGACGTAATTTCTCCGAAATTGTTCACTGCCGCTATGGAGGGTGTCTTCAAGGTTCTGGATTGGAGAGGGCTAGGTATTAATGTCAATGACGAGTACATCACTCACCTTCGGTTTGCCGACGACATATTAGTCATGGCTTAGACTACAGAGAAGCTCAGAATAGATTGACAGCGAGGTTGATTAAAATTAATCATTACGACAAACTAAACACTTGGTTAATAAAGATAGTAGTCATCTATCATATTAACACTGACTGACAAAATAATTTTGTTGCAGTAAGAGCGATTGTCATAGTTCAAATGTTGCTAATGATATTAGCAACATTAACTGTAGTAGTTTCTCAATATAGTCACTGCTCATGCTCCATAAAAATTGTTTTTTTTTTAATTACAGGCAATATTTTGGGCAGCACACCACAATCAACCCGAAATATTAGAGCTTCTTATAGCTCGTGGTGCCAGAATGACCGAAGTGGATAAATATAACCGCACAGCGTTACACCTGGCAGAGTTACATGAGTACGATAACATTATTGAGATATTAAAAAGACATCTTCAAATTCCTGAGAAGCATGAAGAGCATTATGTCGATGAATCCACTTGGCATGATTTTTATCCTGGAATTAAGAAAGAGCAAAGGTATTTATCTGCAGTAAGTTTAATTGAATAAGAACCTCTTGCAGCAGTAAAACCGTCTTGTAGTGTTCCACACGCACCTCAAGATGTCAGCAAAACCGTTGGGGCCCAGCAGGGTCGAAGCATACTGGGGCCATGGCTTGTGCGAAAGACAATCCCGGGGCCCTGGAACGAAGGCCAAGAAGGAACATAGGAGTGGGTTTAAGTCAGTAAAAGTTTGACACGCCCTCCCGCTCCGCACTCTAGTTTTGAGTGTAAAAGAGTTTCTATTGTAAATGACTGAAACACTGAATATTGCAACAAGGAAATTTCATCAACTCTTCGTGTGCAAGTCAGACTGTGACACCGTAAAATCATGGTTTTTTATGAGATACAGGAAGCTATCTGTTCCGTTGGTAACGGTATACATCCCTAAAAGAGCCTGTTTGAAATGTTATAGCAATATTATAACTGTGACAATACCTTTTTCTAAACATGGAACTTTAAATATAAAACATTTAACGTATATTACAGGCCAGATTACAGAAGCGAAATCCCGCATTTGTTGTACGGTATGAACCTCGAAAATTACACAACAACTATTATGAAGACTGGCATGGATTTGAGAACTTTCCTATTGCTAGAAGAAAAGGATATGATAGATCTAGGTATAAAATTACCTTATGAACGACTAAGACTAAAGAGTGGACTTCGAAGCTTCCATATAAGGAACTGGAAAATTACAGCTGTAGTCGGAATGGCTATTCACAAGTCACAGAATTTTAGGTAGCTATTAATGTTATATTATTATTAATGTACAAAGAGATTAAATGATGTTCAATGGTTTCGTTATTTGAAAAAAATAGGTGGAAACATTCTCAATACACTTATTGATGATGACTTAATACAATGCGGAGACAATCTACAGTTCAAGCTGTTAAGCATGACGCAGCAGGACAGCAATGCCGTGTAGGGATACTTAGTTCTTAGATTTCTTGTATAGTGCACGTGCGCACACGTGACTCGGGCGGTTGAAATACTTAATAGCGTCTCTCTGCGGTTAGATATTTTTTCTTGCACAATTCTTGAACTCGAGAGGGTGACACTAAGTGTGTTGTCCTCTGTGTAACTTGTGCCGGTTCTCCAGGGCGCCGCTTGAGACTGAGCATCGACTATTATGTATGTATGTTGCCTACTACACTAATGGATATTTGATCAGTCTGTGGGTGGCGTCTTTGAGTGCGGCTATTTTGCGACTACATTTGGTATACCATACCTGTTAAAACAGTTGTATGTGTTAATAAATATATAAATAAAAATAAAAATCGGTGTAATGTTGCCGATAAATTCTAATGCTGTATAAAGGTGTTGTACAAACATAGGTTATTCAGTAAGACCAATTGTCCACGGACGAGTAGCTTCATAGACACATATTCTTCATTATATGCTTGGTGTGCGCCTGCTCACAGCTTATGTACGAAACTATGAAACTCTGTCGACGAAGCGGCAATGTCGTACTATATCGTTGCTGCTGCTGTCGTATGTGTCGTAGCCACGCGTCCGTGGGCGGTAGGTTTAATTCAGCCGCTTAATACTCATTACTCAGTCAGGTTTTTATTCATGTTACATTATAACTTTTCCAGTATGCTGGGCTATTTAACGGCATTGGGATCACATCTCCATCAAATATACGTATTAGAAGCGACCTTGCAGTACACGCTGCGTGAATACAAGAAGATCCAAGAACAAATCAAATTTGAACCACCAGACTCTCCCATAAGAGTGCAGTTGAATAATGCAGCACAAAAACTTTTCATAAATATCGAAAAAATTAGGAAAGCGTCGGACAGAGTGAAAATTATACTGAAAAAGGTAAGGAAGAAAAATTACATTTTAACTGTTTGCTGACTTCATCGTTCTGATTAACACGATTCATCCAATATCGGGAACCCTCGGCTTCAACGCAACCACGCTCGTGCAACCACGTTCCTACATCGTCATCCAGCTTCCATACCCACGATAACAACAGTGTCACTCGCCCGTCGCCGTCTGATAACATTCCTACATCGAGTTCTCGGACGCCTCTCTTCACTTTTTCATATTTTTAAAGAAACCTCTGCAACTGAACATGCATTCCTCCTTATGGATCTCTTCTTCTTTGTCCAACCCTCTTCCCATTTGAGCTGGGGTCGGGCTCCTTGTATGTTAGCGTCAGAGAGCTCTGTTCTGGCTTGTCTGTACACTCAGACTCACATGCTGGATCTGTAATACAATATTTTTAGAGGTATGTGGAACAGGGTGTAAAGTCCCTCCAAAGGGAGGATCCTTTGACCAAACGGGTGTTGTGTCTTGGTCCGGGCTACTGCCCGATAGTTGGAATTTCGGACTGTTGTATTGTGTTCTAATCGTGCGAAGTACCTAAATACTACGATGTAGGATTTTGACTATTAGTTCCTTTAATTAGCGTCATAGATGTCGCTACAAAATCGTTAAAAATTCTTTTGTGGTAATTTGTTGAACCTTTTCTTTATTTAGATATTTTCATGTATTTCAGGTGGCCGACAATAATCCTGAGCCTGCGGATCTCATCAGAGAAAAGACAATGCGGGACATCGTTGCAGGATACATCACCGAGGCTGTGTTTGTCGCCTCTATAGGTTTGCTTGTCTACCATGCCAAAAACTTAGTCTCCTATTTAGTGAAAAAGTAATATGTGTGATTCTCATTTTTGTTATTTAGTTTATGTAAGGCTTTAACTTCGACTGGGCTGAAGTATCTATTTTATACTCTGATGACTTGAATCAGGAATTCTATTTTGTTGTAGTTTCTCTGCATACAATTTAAATATTGCCATATCGTTACTACAAATATAATATACATAAATATCGCTACTCATTCTGCTTTTGACTGGTGAAATAATGCAGTCTGCAGTTTTTTTTTTCAAATGAATCGTTTTGGGTTCTGGCAAGTAAAATTAATTTTGTTTTTATCTAATCTGAAACCTCCCCATAGGAGGGTTATTATACTTATAGTGGTGGTTTATTTATATTCGTTGTATGGATGTTCGTTTATTTCTTCTTAGCTACTAACTACTCGTGTCATTGATTTTGTAGGAGTGCACCGCGTAACATGGCTATATAGTATTTTAAAAATGTTCAAGAAACAAAAATCAATATGTTTATTCTATTTCTATATACCTTAAATAAAAGGAGAAACTGACTGACTGACATATCAACGAAACTATTAAGACTGGGAACGTGAAATGTTGCACAAAACTTCCTCCTAAATAAAACTTCCATCCTTCCTTCCTTTTATGATGTAAACAAGCTCTAAGGGGTTTTTGAAAATTCTACTTTTAAAGGGGTGGCATGCCCAGGAGGAAATTTCTTTTGTATACAAAATTGTATTCCTTGGATACTGCCTGAAACTTAGCACAAATAGTTAACCTAAGTAAATTAAAAAGATTTTAATTATTTGTTATCCCTATTAAACGATAAGTTAGTATAGTAACGAAAAGTTGTATGGGAGAATCTTGCTACTTGAGTTAATAAACTTGGAAATTGAATTTAAACTATTTCCATTAGGGGGTTTAAGATCATTAAATTTTATCAGAATTAATTTTAACACATCGGCCGACAAGTTAAACGCGATATACAACATTATTTTAGTATATGCCAAACCTGAATATAGTTTGTTCAGAATCAGTATCTGAATCGATTTCAATAATTTTTACACCATGTTATATTTTTTTCCCAAAATATTTAAATAAGGTCACAAGTTGGACACCACCGACTCTTATACTCCATCTGTTTAGGTTATTAACGAAATGTAAACAATCTTGACATGTCTTTCATCTAAAAGTTGTCTAAAAATGTTTACAATTTGTTATTTACCTATACCAATGTTTGATAATTAACTAAATTTAAATAATCGTTTGTCTTTTATACGATGTTTTTAAATTAAAAGACATATCAAGATTGTTTACGTTTAGTTAACTACCTAAACAAATAGAGTTTAGTACAACACAGGTCATGGCAGGTCATAGCGGGCATGAGACGCCAGCGCACAGCTGGGTGCGGGAGCAAAACAACCCTTCAGTCGTGACCGTGTATTTGTGCGCACATCCAGGTAACATAACGAGCTTATAACTTAGTGATTTTACATGATACAGTTATGAAATTTTGGACATAGATGCTTTACATAAAAATACTAGACACATGTTTCGGGTATCGCATATACTAAAACTAATGTTGTAAAAACTGAAAATGGTGATTAACATTTTGGTGGTTCAAAAAGGTTCCTCCAACAGAACAAAAGGGGATATGAGATAATTGGCCGTAGGTTTTATATTCGCCTTGTTCTGTGTAGAAGAAAGAACGAAATTCACACGAACGAAGTCGCGTGATAAAATGCTAGAATACATCAGAAAAGTACATCGATGGTTTAGAGTGAAAACCTCGGGTATGCAAGTTTAGGTAATTTTTGTTTTAATATGTTTCTGAAAAGAAAAGCTCGAAACGCATAATCTTGTATCACGCAAAATTTTGATATGATACTTGTAGCGCCATCTACAATGTTAAATGCATACTTTGCTCGAGTCAGTTTGGTGTGATGACTTCACAATGGCGCGTCAAAACTTGTGGAAAAAAAAGAAAAACAAGAGAAACAAGCGTTTGAAATAAATCAATAATTTTAAATATTTGAATAAAACAAGTAGAAGCCTGTTATAATTACATGATAATAAAGGTCTAGTTTGGTTTTTTGTGCCTCCTGAAAAGTTACGTATTTCACAGTTACGAGGTATTCACTATAAGCCGTCGACATTGTAGTCTGTAGTCATGATTATTTTGTTGATGTTGATATTTAGATTTGTAATTTTTTTTAATCATTTACTTTGTTTTTTTGTAGAAATAATTCCTGTTACTGCTTTTAATAGTTTGAATTACTCGTATTCGGATTTGACCATTCAAGCACACACCCAGAAAAAATTAACTTTTATATAAACATGTAGCATACTCCAGCCCATCAACATTTAAGTATTTGACGGATTGAAACTCTAAATGGAATAAGTAACAATATTGTATGTGTAACCAGTAATTTAATTTAAAATAATACTTCTGATACCAAAAGGACTGTTCTACGGATAAAAACTCAATTTCTTGGTTGATCTTAGTGTTAAACTGCTCAAATAAGTGTTGTAGTTAATATGTGTACTTAATAAACTTGATGACTCATCTTTAAAACCATTTTTTTTTTTATGTGGGAAGTCATCTAATGACTTCATCCGTTCAGGGCGAAGTGGGAGGGCGTGTCAGACTTTTTCTAACTAAAATCACACGTATGTTCCTTTAGTTGCCCTTTGCATTTCAGGACCACCAGTAACCCTTTCAGAAGTCGACCCAAGATAGCCACACCATTTTCTTTTTTTTTTTCATATATTGTGTAAACTAGCGAACTCTACTTCGCACTGTTGAAGTTCACAGATTTTTATATTAAAAATCTGTGAACTTCAACACGTTCAAAGTTTTGTAATATAAAAATCTATGAACTTCTCTACTTTTCTCTACTGTAGAATGCATGAATTATACACCTAAACCAAAAAATGATGAATGACTATCTATAGGTATTTCTTTTTTCGGTGGGAAAATCATCTTATGACATCCCCCGCTCTTGGGCGGAGTGGGAGATAGTGTTAGACTTTTACTGACTAAAAACCCACTCCTGTTGCTTCTTTGCCTTTCGTACCTAGGCTTCGACCCTGCTGGGCCCCTACAGTTGCTGACATCTTCTTGAGGCGCGCGTGAAACAGTACGCGCCGTCGACGACTTGGGCTCGGTCCGGACGACGAGACGGCTCGGACGGCGAGCTACCCATTGCTAGCCGTCCGCAAGCCCGCGCCTACGGTGGCCGGATATCGGGATCGGAATACGCGATCGGCCGCCTCCTTTGCTAACATTACTGCTTCGCATAAGGAGGCTTCCGCCTGCCACTCCTCGCTTCGGACCATGGCCTGTACCAAGGCCTGGCGCGAGAGATCGATCGCCCCCACCTCTATCTATAGGTGAAAACCGCATAAAAATCTGTTCAGCAATTTATCGCTATTTGACAGACGGTGGTTTTATAATATGTAACGATTATGTTTAACAAAGAAAGTGGTGCCAGTGACTGAAAATTTGAAGGGGAATCTGGTATGGGATGAAACGCATGTTAATAAAAAAGTTATGAGTATACATTTGCATGCATGGAGAAGGAGAAGGAGACCAAAGAAAACATAGATGGCTTGGCGTGAAGTGATATGAAAGAAAAGGAAGTTAGTGATAGCGTAACGGGTGACAGGACAGAATGGAAGAAATAAAAACATTTTGTGCCGACCCCGAAGTAAGGCCACCTTAACTTTGTCGTGACGACAAATTAATAATCGTGTAGTTTAAAGTGTCAATTCAATTCAAAAGTTTTTATTTCACATAAGCTTACATGGGCACTTATAAAACTTCCAAAGCTAGTGCACGGTTCCAAATTCGTCGTTTCCTATGGAGAAGAACCGACAAGAAAAACCATGGTTACTCTTTGAAAAAAATTTGTTATTTTTACAATGTTTCCATATTATAGTTTTAGCAGATATTGTGTAAGGACAGTGTAGACCAGACAATATTATACTCAAAAGTACAATAAAAATAAACATAATAAAAAGTGAGTCGTAATAGGAAGTAATCTAAGAATTCGCGGAATCTATAGTGTTCTCACATTCATATTATAAAAAAGAAACTATATGAAAAAAAGCAAAAAAGTAAATAATTACAGCTATCAATAAATGTGACGTTAACAAAATAAATTACTAACGAATTCATGGTAGTTGGGGTCTAATAATATAAAAGTGTGTGTGATGAAATATCGAGGCTTATATATTTAAAAGGAGGTGTTCACATATAGGACGATACGATTAACTGTCTTCTATGACTTTTATTGGTATTATATAGTATATGGTATTGCGGTGACAACAGATTGTCATGACAGTGGTAACTAGCCGTTACCACTGTCATGACAATCTGTTGTCACGAGTCGTAAAACGATAAAAATTTGCCACAATTAAACCGTGACGATAAATCATGTGTCGTTGATGCGACTATCTTGTTAAGCAGTTGTTATAATGGGAACAGCTAGAGACGAAAGTCGTCCGTCGAGAAATTGACCGTTACGACATAGTGGGAACGCGGCCTTTCCTATGTTATCAGGGGTCGGCGCAACGTGTTACTTCATAAATCAACATAATCTTGAAGAAGGCAACGTTTCTAATGTACGATTTCTACCAACCTGGCCGCGTCGTAGTGCATCGGGGTGTATTTTGCAAAATATTTTGGTAATTGAAGCGATTAACCATTTTGGTCATATTTGTATAAAAATAACAACATGTCAGTCAGTTAACATGCATGGACCTTTATTGACGCTTCAAGTTCTTTTGACAAGTAGAATGCGTTCCAATGAGGCCTGACGTATGCGGCGTTTGTGTTAATCGGACTCAAGGTATAGTGGACATCCTCCTAGTTAACACAGCCACAAGAAACTGGAGTTTGACCTGGATAGTATGCCAAAGACGGACACCTGATTTTACTAAGATCGCGTAGCTTCATAGACGCGACACGACGCCAAGACGCTGCCGCTTCGTCGACAGAGTTTCATAGTTTTGTAAGTAAGCTTCACGCAGGCGAACACCAAGCGTATAAGGACGAATACGTGTCTATGAAGGCGTAGCTTCATATACACGTATTCGTCCTTATACGGACAGTAGGACTAACACTAGCCCAAATTATGGTGCATTGCTAGATTTTCAATGCTTGACAGTGCCGAGAGTTGAGAATGTTACAGCAATTCATTTTTGTTGAATTGCTGTTACATTCTCAACTCTTTGTCTCTATTTAGGCAAGGAATATTTTAGGAAACTAGAGTTTTTAATTGATTCACGAGCAAAATCACATTCTAATCTATAAAAAAAAACCGGCGTAGAGCGTGTTCAGTGTAGGGTTCAGTAGTTTTCCCGTCCGTCATAATAAGTGTCCCCACTTACAAACTCATTTCGTTGTTAATTTTGGATTGCGTGAACCGATTTTAATCATTCCTTTTTTATTTGAAAGAAGATACGTTCAGGATAATAAAATATAATTATGTTAACTTAGTTCAGAGATTATTTTGTACAACTTTTCAAAAACTGAAAAATTATTTTCTACTTGTGAGACTTTTTTCATATTTTCTAAACTTATGGTTTAAAAGTTTGAGGGGGGGGACATTCTTTTTTTTAATTTTGGAGCGATCAAATAATTTTTGATAATGTTAATACTTTCGGAAATACGAAAATATTAACATCAAAAAATGATTTTAGTAAACCCTTATTCATTTTTAAATACCTATCCAATAATATATCACACGTTAAGGTTGAAACGAAAAAAATCACTACCCACTTTACGTGTAGTACCCTCCGTCCCTACACGTAAAGTGGGTAGTGATTTTTGACCCTAACAATTTTTTTTTCCGCTTTTTATTTTACCACTTTGTCGGCGTGATTGATATACATATTGGTACCAAATTTCAGCTTTCTAGTGCTAACCGTCACTGAGATTATCCGCGGACGGACGGACAGAAAGACTTGGCGAAACTATTATAAGGGTTCCTAGTTGACTACGGAACCGTTGACTGGTATTGCTCCACCTGCTGTATGTAGGGATGTCGCATGCGCGATAGAAAAGAAAATTCAAGAATCCGATTTCTGACATCCCCTCTTTGAACAAAAAACAGCCCCAAGTAGGCTTAAGAGTCGGAAGAGCTTCCTGCGTAGCACACAGGCCATCGATGACCCGCCTCCTAAAGAAAGAATAAAGATTTGGGAAGAGCATCACCTACCACCATCCGACTTCTTGAAACCCCAAGAACATCTCCCGCCTGGGCGCGATTTGCAGTGGCCTATATGGAAAGCACTAAATCGGTTGCGAACCCAGGTAGGCCGCTGCAAACACAACTTGGCAAAATGGGGTTTTATAGACCCGTCGGATATTCAATGTGACTGCGGTGCTCCTGTTCAAAACATGAGCCACATACTAGAATGCCTCAAGTGCCCACACACCTGCACTTTGGAGGATTTGATGAGTGCTACCGATGCTGCTATTAATTTAGCCACATATTGGGCCCAAACAGTTTGACGAGTTTACCATCGAATCGAAAAGAAGAAGACGGAACCCTAAAAACGGTAAAAGACTTCAAATCGCATTCCGAATATAACATCTATCCAAGTATCCATAGTATACATGACACGCCCTGCTGCTCCACCCTAGAGCGGGGGAAGTCATTGGATGATGTCTCACCTCAAAATTAAAGTATTCATAGTATAACATGCGAAAGCCTAAGTTATTATAATTAAAGATTGACCATGACTAACGCGTGTCCGTTCCCACCGGTCATGAGCATGAATGAATAATTGTTATTATGCTATTTATTCTTCGACATTTTTATGTTTCTCAATATGTCTAATTTCAAAATGATAAACATTTAAAAATGATAAATGCTATGTAACACAATACATTCACGTTGCAGTTTTGCCAAAAACTTGTTATTTTTTTTTTAATTTTAAAAGAATACAGCAATTTGATTTCACTCGTGACAGGTTTATTTTTGAATGTTTAATAGCGGTTTCATTTTTGAAGGGCAAATTGCTACAAGTACAGTTATTTTTGTAATACAGACATTCGTATGGCCCGCAAATAACTATGTTATCTCATGTTTCAAACATTTTAATTAGTGTTAATTTTTTATCTTTGTCGAGCTTTAATCAAGAAAGAATTTTAAACGATATTGAGTCAGAATACTAGTGTAACCATCACACGATTAAAATTGTGTTTTTACTCATAATTTGATGTAGGCGTATCTGGAACAGTTGTTATCTTAAATCTTTACTCATGTATTTAATTACGAGACAAAATGAACGTTGCTCTCAACGACATAGTCGGCCCACTTTAGGATTGTAAATCACATTTATCCCTGCCATAATTTATTGATTTCGACAGTCATCATGGCACATTACACGCGTACATTGAAAATTATGAGTGTCACTTGCCAGTCTGTTACCGGCCTTGTCGCCTGCAGTTAGTTGCATTTGGGACTTGGCCGTAGTTAATTAGAGCTCGTTTATAATTAATTGCACGTCATTTGTATCCATTATTCATGCTTAAGATGCGACGTGGGTGTGTTGGTGCATTCATACGTTGCATGCAACTCTTGTGTTGTTTGTCATCTTTCTTTATACCTACTTCTGTAGGTTTTTTATACTCTTAATAGAAACAGTGGTCATTATAACTTCTTTAGCGTGATTGTTGTTGACATAGGTAGTTTCCTAAGTCTAGATAGCAAACGTTCTCAGTTCAGTTCCGACCCAACAGAATCTATTAAATGACACTTTAATTTATTTTATTATCAATGTTCAAAACATTTCACACAGGTAGCATAGCAACCGACGCGCATAAAACACACGACGCGCACTTGACCTCAACGGAATCATGTCCCAAAATATTTTCTGCGTAAGCGCACAAAAATGTGTTGACACTTACACACAGTCGCTTAGCTAATAAAACACTTGGTTAATTTCGTTACAATTTTGAAAACACTAGTCCTCAGTGTCAACATCATTTATTCCTTCTGTTTTTATTCGTAATCTTTGTTGATACTGCACTTGCCAACAGATTGCAACTCCCGGCCAACTTGGTCAGTCTGATAATCTGGCAATAAGACGCGGACTTTATCTCGGTTATTAGAACATTTCGTAGTAATTACTGGGGTTGGCGTTGTTATAAGATTTAAATTCTGTTAATTATCTATTTTATTTTTATGAATAAAATGAGTGGGTATTGGCCTCGCAGAGCACCTTGTGGTATTTTATAGAAATGTTATTAAGTAAATATCCTTGGGTTGTTCTACCCATTACGGGAAAACCATGACTAATTAATGAGTGATTAAGAAAACTTAGCATTTACCTAAAACCTTGTATTAGAGATTCATATGTACGTACCTATTGGCAATGGCACTTTAAATACTTCGTAGGAATATATTTCCATTGACCATTTGATTCGTATCTCGTTCCGGGAATAGCAAAATCCACTGATATTATCAGTGGAAGCACTCATGGTTTATGGGCTGCTAATCGAAACAAGTGGCGCCAATAGCATCTGGTCGAGGAACGCCAATGAGTTTGTTAGACGATGACGCATGCGTTGTGGCCAAATATCATTCCCGAGTTGGTCTGTACTCTACTAAGTACCTATCTATTTGTTTTTTATTATGTTTCTTCATCTTTCAAAAAGCAAAAATGCTTGTTACTCTGTTTCATATTAATAAGTAACTGACTGATCCCAAAACATACTTTTCAGCTAAGCTGTGAGCTTTGTCTGAAGCTGACTTAACATTGCTGTTGTAGGTACCTACAATAAAATATCATTATTAGGCATAAATTACTTTTAAATTGCTTTAGATTATTTACAAAAAGTTCCACCTGTTATTCATGTCTGTTTCTATTTCCACAGGATTCCTCATAGGTCCAGTGGGTTTTTAATTCATTCATTACAAACAAAAATACAAATCTTTCCTCTTTATAATATTAGTATATATTACAATATAAAAGTATAGATATAGATTAATCTTCTGCTAGATACAAATAACTTTTTATGTACATCTCTGAGTACACCAACCAGTATATCATAACCGATACTTATTGGTACCTTTTTCTGAACATTTATTTATTTAAACTTTATGTACGGATAATAGGCGGATATAATGCAAAAAGGCATTCTCTACCAGTCAACCTTTTGTTTGAAATATAACTATACCTACCTGTAGTAGGTATGCAATAAGTAAATAATATTTGAAATACTAAAATAGTAAACTAATAAATACTATGACGAAGATCAAACTAAGTTTGAGAGGACTTTAAGTAGTAGTTCGGAATTTTACGCTTGAAGGACTTGTTATCTGTAAATAGTTCTCAAAGCAGACTCATACATTTGTCATCTATTTCCATTATAGCACTACTTGCAATCCTGAAGCAAAATCCGAACAAGCTGCACGAAAGTAGTAAATATTTTTTAGCTATAAGTTTTTGCTATTGTTCCACCGAGCACTTTCATTAAATAATCGTGTATTCAATTGAAATGCTTGGAAGGTAATGCAGTCACTAAGTAGCCAGTACAGATTATGTCACCCAATATTGCTCCTCGAGCGGCAATTAAAACTATCATAAATGTTTTCACACTCTTTATCCCGTTGTGTTGTGTCCACGGTTGACAGAATAAGAGCGTGACAAGGCTATTAACTAAATGTAGGGATCCAGTACGTTTTATGTAGGTCATCTTAAAGAATAAATAATATAAATGGCACCGGTATTCTAAGAAGGGGAGACAAAAGCGTCCAGTCAGAACACTTACATTTCGCTGTTAGCCTGCTTACCGATACGAGGTTTAAAAAAACCATAAGCAGGTAACAAAAAAACAATCTCTATAAAACAAAAGGCAAGGTCTATAAAACTGCAGTTCGACCGGTGCTGTTATAAGGATCCGAATATTGGACATTAAAGACCCATGAGTAAAAAGTGCATATCAACGAGATAAAAATTCTGAGGTTGGCGGGAGGTGTGACCCGACTGGAGAAGGTGCGCAGTAAATATTTCTGGGGCAGCTTTAAAATCGCGCCCATCACTGAAAAACTTACTGAAAAGCGCCTCAGATAATATAGACATGTTAGCAGGAGAAGCGAGGACCATGTGGTAAAATTGCACTAAACTTGCCAAAACAAAAGAAAGGTAGAGGTCGCCTATCATTGAGATGGTGGTCTAGAATCGAGAGAGACCTCAAGTTAGCTAATCTGCCTGAGACGACAATCTGACGATTTGTGAGGAGACCCGACACCAAATAATGGGAACAGGAGAGGACAAAGAAGAAGAAATAATCTCTATATATCGAGCCATTTCAGAAAGATCATCGCTTTGCAAGAAGGGGTACTTTCCTTCCTAATTTAAAAGTATTTCTACTCACTGATTAATCACGAAATCTCGGAAACTATAACACCTACAAACTTAAAATTTGGCAGGTAGGTTCTTTATAGGGTGTAGACATCCGCTAAGAACGGGTTTTACGAAACTCCACCTCTAAGGGGGTAAAACGGGGGTTGGAAGTTTGTATGGAGAAACCTACTTTACGCTGGTGAAGCCGCAGGCAGAAGCTCATAAATGTTTTTTGTTCGGGAAAGACAAAACCCCTTCCTGCAAAAATCGCTAAGTGTCGCTTTTGAAAAGGCTATATTAAAGGTATATTAAGATACTCTGGTGCCTGTTAGCATCCACCAATTTGGCTGATGAATAGCCTTTATTTATCCTTTTCATGACTATTTCGCTCATTCACCGGTGACTTATCATAGACTACGACGACTAGGTTAATGTACATTATAAGCGAAATTATGTTACCTGATTGATATAGAAAAATATCGATATGTAGAAACAGAAGTTCTGGACCGGTATATGCCTAATGAAGTCACAAAATGTTCCCACTACTGGGAGACAGGCCTCCTCTTTAGGCGAGGGAAGGGGTTGTAATCCATCATGCGGTTAGTGGATGTCACATGTCTTTGTATGTGTGGTTTCAAGACACGGCGCGCCGTATTCCTCACGATATTTTTCTTCCCCGTTTTGGGAGCAGTGGTGTTGAAATAATTGTAAACAAATAAGTAACAGATTTTACCTACTTAACTGCCTCACAAAACAAAAAAGAGTTGGCGAACACTGGTTTCAAAAGCCGTATGAGAGAACCGAGTAATTTTTTTTGTCTCCATACAGAAAAATACACGGAAAAACATGTTTTCGAATTGTTCTTGTGTTTGTGTGTACAGTTGTCAGGCGCGTTACATTAAACAATGACCTTTTTATTCGTTTGTGGCGCGAATAGTTGTGCAATGACTGCGCACTAGCCACCTTAGTCATCGTCCGGTCTGCTTGATCATGAATGACATATAGCATCTACACAGGCTGTTACTATTAACACTGTCCGTTTCCTTTATTTTGAATGCGTTGCCATGTGGTTTCATAATGACTTCCCAATGTGTTGTAATGTTACTCTGGTCACATGATCACGTGACTCGGGTTTGATATGCGATTTCGTACGGTTTCTTGGTGTGCTTTGAATTTTTGTGAACAAATTATTTCATTGAGTTGTTTGAGTATATAAATGTTGATAGGATAAAGCTTTTCCTCGGTTTTTCCGCAAGGGATTTCTCGGAAACTGCCTAGTCAGGGCCAGTAGGTACCCGCTTTAAGGCAATAGATTCTGCCCCTATTATATGCGACTTAACTAAACTGACGAAGCGTGGGTTTACTATAAGTTCCACCGAGTATATCTAGGTGCCATCTATGGGACATACACGCTTGTTGTTTTGATACATGGAAATAAATAAAAAATGCTAAGTGATTGCTAGCCCTCTATTCTAGTTGTGACTCATATTCTAATCGAAGGTATGTAGGAGTTAGATAACTACTCGATTTGTTATTATAACAATGGTCGTTTCCTTATGCAGTGCAATTATAAGAATGATGAATTATTAAGTTACCTACCTATATCACATAAGTGTTTACCTTGTTCTACCCACTCGTGTATCGATTCGTGCTCCATTGCGCCTAGCACATTATAAAGTTGGAGTAAATTTGTTGTATTTGTTTCGTGTTTTATGAAATTTAATGTAATTTTTACATTCACTTTTTAGGTATAAATGAAATAAAAACAAAGCTTTTTATATTTTATTGACATCTAAAACATTCGTAACAACTGTTTGTACTAAAATATAAATGTGTGTTTTGTTAAAAGCTGTTAACTTGGTGTATTATAACGTGCTTGTTATAGCTGCTACTCTTTGCAGGTAGTGTTAAGCAAAATGGACTTCTGTATATATAAGTATAAGACACTTTATCAATCGTCGTTGTCATCATAGCCTATTTGCCAAATAGCCTTTTTATAATATCAAAGTACAAGTTGTATCAATTCATTATTCGTGAACACGTATAGGTAAGCTCAGTGAAATATTTCATCTAGGCCATTTCTTTCCAATTTTTTAGTGTTCCTAGAGCTACTTAATCGTATAGGACACAAATAAAACTTCATCGTAATACCCAATATAAAAACAAAAGTAACAATTGCCTGAATACATCTCCTATCATTCATCGAGAAAGCGTAATGTTGCCAAAGCAACATTCATCATGCGAACTGTGCTCAATATCTTCGGTTGGAATTTTCGAGAATACTAATTGACCGATAATAATTTATTAGGTGTTAATAAATTTTGAGATTCTCTAAAAGATTCTAAATAAATATTGCCAATTGCTCCTCTTAAATTTATAAAACGTAAATTAAAATAAATTATTAACAGTATTATGGAATAGCTGCGGTCGTGTCGAACGGCCAACGCGTGCACTCAGTGCTTCTGGATGGGGATGTTCCGGTCGGTGATGGCGAGCTGTGGCAGCGGCGCCTCTACCGTGAGCACGCCGTCCCGCGACAGCGACGACTTGATGGCCTCGGGGTTGGTGCCCTTGGGCAGCAGGAATTCCCTATTGTACTCTCTGTACACCGACTTTGTGTCAGACTTCTCCTCGTGCTTAGCGTGGACCTGAAATATGAGCACATAACTCGTATTATTTACTGAAACTCGAGATTGTGTTTTGTCTACACCCTGCGACTTCGATGACCCCGATAAAAAAAGGAATGTTTTGTGTGCACAAAACAAAAACTATACTCTCATGTTGGCATGTTGCCTGCTCTAACAAATTTTCGGGCATTTTCTCGCACTAAAAACGTAAATAAACGCTTCATTATTTCACAGATAATTTATCTTCATTAGACCGCGACAGAAAATAAAAGTGAAGGAGCGTTGATGTCTTGTCTATTGAGAAACCCTATAAGCATAGTAGCTACCATAACTAATTAGGTCATAGCACGATGATAGTGCTATCCAATGTCACAGTTTATGTGCTGTCTGCATAAATCTGCGCCTGGATAATGTCAGCGTTTTATTACATTTTACGCTCACGTTTTACAAAACAGTGGTTAAAACTGGACTAGAGGTTTCTCGGTTATTGCTTCTGGTGGAATCGGTCATTAAACGTGTCAGTGGCGCTGTGATAAATCTGCCTAAAATAAGTCAGGAATTCAGTGATGACGTCAAACGGCTACCGAACATTGTGTGGATATAAACCGCCCCATTGCCAAATATTTGTGTAAACCTACACCGGTAGGTATCTGTGCTATACCTACAGTGTAGTTGAGCAAATGACGCGAACTGGTGACCATTTACTTGCCATAAATTTAACGAGCTTTGGCTGCTAATTTAGTTAGCAATAATTCTTAACTACCTAATGAAATACATTTTACGCATTCGAGATGTGGTTCATTTCTTGCAAAATATTGCAATCTTGTATTTCATTGTTTTGAAATGTATCCAGTTTAATGCTTTAGTAGAAACAAGAATGAGTTCATTTCAAAATGTAAATCTAATAACATCACTAGATTTATGATTATTTCTAGGTAACTAACTGCACTGCGCCTACGCCTAATCAAAGCCTACTTTAACCTTTAATGGTGCGTATCAGACACTGCCATATAGTAATGTGATGAAGACATTATAAAGGAATCAAAATCAGATTATATTTGCTTCTAGTTGGTAAGTGGGTACTTAGATCTTGCTTTTGAATTGTATGGAAGAGCATGAGTAAGACAATTCACGTTTAAACAAGAAGTATACAGTAAGTAGGAGTATTTTATGTGAGGCTACAGAAAATTCTTGTCTCATTCATATGGTGTTAAGAAAAATGTACTCACCAATAATTTGTTGTCTACAGTCTTGACGACGATTTCTTCAGGGGTGTACTGGCTAACATCGAAACGGAGCTTCAGTGACTTGCCGTCGCCCTCATCCTGGATCAGGGGTGAGTTCAGGCTGTCCCAGTGGCTTGGCTCGGCCAGCTGTCTGTTGTCACTGTGCTGTGACGATGTGGTACTGCTGCGGACATCACAACACACTAATTACTTAATGCATTCCACATAACATCCTCGCAACGGGAAGTCCATTACGTAACCACCAAACACGGAAGTTTCGGGTGTCGTTCTACTTTCTACGTGTTGATTTTACTGCCGTTTCAACACCAGCTGGTGAATATCTATTTCAAAAGGAAATCTGTTTGGTGGTTTTAATGCTGACTCCCATAACCCAAACATACCACCAATACTTCTAAATTCGTGCATTACATTCGAGTTATAGTGTTGGACAAGTGTTTGCAAAGTTAGTAAGTAGGTAGTAGATAATCATAATAATAATTATGAATGATTAAAGTGTCGACATTGAGAGATACCACCTTTGCGAAATAAACGTCTATTGACAATCGTGTAAGTAGATGTATGCGAAGTGGGTGCTGTACACTTGTCTGTTAACGTTGCCGACAGTCTTAACAAAGAACATCACTAGACTAGTGAAGGACCCAACTGTGTAGAAGTGAATTGTATAAACTCGGCTATAACATTCCAATCACTAAGTACATATTTTTTAATTACCATGTGGCTTATGTTGCATGTAAATCGACCCAACTATATCAAAGAAATTGCAAATATCTAAATAGAGCATCGTAATACTTACATGCAAAGAATACTAACTACAATGAATTAAATACAACAACAGTCGGTTTTATAGCCATACTACATACCCCTGAGGTCGTTGACGGTACTATATCGATGCTAATACCACCCAGACACAAAACTGATAAAACCAGCAAAGCAATTTGAAAATGAATTTCATTTTGATAACATAAAAATAGAGGTTATTAAAGGCAATCTAACAAGTGATTACTGGCATGCGAAATACTATCATGCTATGCTTATAAAACAATATATTATCGACCACGTGAGCTGCACACAATTGTTATTAACTGTGAACTTGCCTAATGAAATGTGTTATTTCCTCAGTGCTTTCCTACCAACCCGCACTGGGCCCGCGTATTGCATTACGGTCCTTTCCCTCTCCTGGAGAGGAGGTCTGAGTCCCAGAAGTGGGAATATTATAAGAATGATTATGCTATTATTACTAAGCCTTTTACCTTATCTACCTACAATACAATGCCTGCCCTTTTTTTAAAATGGGAACACCTCCCACTCTGACAGAGATGTGTCACACTTTTCCAGACTAAAACACACCTGGATTCCTTCAGATGCCCTTTGCGTTTCATAGCCGTGTGGTAAACCTTCTGAACTATATTGCAGTATTTATAATGTCTGCCTAGGTACACTATAAATAATCATGCATTCCGAAACGACCAACTACCTACATAATATAAATAGTACTGTAAGAATCTACTTAAGTAACCAAATAAATGATGTTTACAATAATTCACATGAACGGATGTTGCTCTAAGTTAACTAGGTGCGAACACAGCATTTCTTTGCCATTTTTGTTCCAGTTTGTGAACACTTAAAATTCCTTGTAATTTGTACTCAGACTTCGAATCCATAAATGGTATCACGCTGTGGAGTTAGGTAGATAGGTAACTATCTGACTCAGTCGCTGGGAGCAAGTAATATAAATAAAATCTATGACCCGTGAACGATTCAGCCAGTGCATAACATAACATATTTTACGTTTTTCAACAAAACAGCTGATGTCATTCTCAAGTCATCAGCGAGATACAAGGTCACTGTCAACAAAATGAGCTCATCGATATTAGAGGGGCACTTGTATCGACGTAGGTAATTTGTGATCAATTGTGCAAGTGGGTGGTAGAGGTAGGTACAATGCCCAAGTATATACAGTGAGCCAAAAAACACTTGTTTGATGGTTTAACGTTGAACATGCTTGGGAGCATATGTTTTCCGGGGCAAAAAAAAAACAAATTACCGGTGAATTAACTTTTAAATTAATATATCAAATAAATATCTTAAAGCACAAGCCATCAAAGTAGGTTAACCATTTGTTTAGCCCAGCGTACCGCAAGGCACCTACCTGTACGTGTGTAGTACGGTTTACCACATACCGACCGGCAGCTAATCGCATAACTTCAATGCAAAATGGATTAGGTTTCATTCGACACACAAAACAAATTCCTGCAATGTTCAAGTACTTATGGTTTACAGAATTAATTAGCAACGTATTACAAGAATCTGCAAAGTGTGAAATAATTGAAATTCTTGCCGATATGGCAAAACAAGTCCAAAGCATTATTTCTGTTTGTGTAACAATTGAACCGTTTACAATCCCAGTGTACTCCTACTCGAGTCATAACTCACTCTAGACTAGTTTTAGTTCACCTAAATGCAAATTAGACTTTCTATTCAGTCTAGCCTTGGCTAAGTACTTGTCTCGGTCGTAGCTCTTTGCCTCCCAGCGAACTGCAAATATGGCTGCTAAACAAAGGCTGGCTTGTTGGTGTAAGTCTCAAATTAAACAATCACGGCTAGCTTCATTTGCACTTGCACCGTTTTATGCCTCCTCTATGTATGCAATCTACATACGCGATGAAAATTCTATCGGGATATAGAACCTTAATTACCATAGGATTACGGGCACAATTTGCCTCAAAGCGTCTAGTGTACGACAGCTAATGATAAAATCCGTATTGAAGCGTGATTTCACTATTAATTCATTAAGTCGTGATATTCAATACTTTTACACTCAAGTCTGCGGTTACTGCTCAATCACGCTGTTTTGTGGTAAATACGCAACTACCCACATAAATCTATATATTGTTAAAGGAAATCCCACATGAGTTACGGTTTCATGGCAGTCAAACACCGAAAATTGATTTTCCTCTATAACCTTCGAATAGTAAGTTAGACACAAATCAATACGTTTCAATGTTAACAATAATTTGTCTGAATGTCAAGATTAATACATGCGTTACACGTGATAAATATATAAGTACTAAGTTAATGTTGTTTATGTAATGATACCTTTACAGGTGCGACGCTACTGCAAGCATAAGTACATGATTAATTATATCAACAACCATTTAATTAATGTGTACCTACATATAATAACCATACTATATAATAAACTACTGTTACATACTAATAAGTATATTAATTACATACAAAACATAGATATATTTATAGTAGAATTTTTACCTCTCCGATGACTTGGTTACTCCTCCGGAGGAAACAGATTCGAAATTGTAAGACATGCAAATAGCAATGTACGTTGTTAGTTTTAAGCTCAAACTTTTCTTTATCGAGGTAGTGATGGACAGAATATTGAGCTTAGAGCTTTTCAATCTACTTTAGCTTTTTCAAAAGCCGAAGTAACTTCGGTCATTACCAACCATAAAACTGGAATAATTTTCCACTCAAGGACACATTTTATACCCAATATTTTATTAAATCCATCACTACCGAATATTTACAATATAAGGTATTTTATATTTGGTACCTAGTTAGAGGTCGAATCGTTTATAAAAGTTGGGCATAGGGGAATAAAAGGCTATTTTAATATAAAGTTAATTAGCGTACGATTACCAGTTTTAAGTACTTGCAGGACCTAACGGCACTTCCATTTTGCAAAAAAAATTAAGTAACTAAAAAGACTATTTGTAACTACTTCTGTGTAACCCATAGAGTAGCCGCTGACAGAATATTACCTGTGCTTTTCATTGATTTACCGTTTGGCTTTGCCTGATATGGGACTATTTATTAAAACTTCAGTAAATCAGTTCTATACAAATATTTATCTCACACATGAATGTTATTCATACCAAAGTGGTAACCCTAGTCAATAAACCAGATGTAAACGAGGGGTATCAAATCAACCTGTGATAAATTTTATGTTTAAAAAAAAAAAAATTAATGTTTATGTTATCGATGACTATTATAGTCATTGAGATCAAACCGTTATACAACTGTAAAGTATGGACAAGAAACATCTTAAACACCTAAAGGCAATAAATACGAAAAGAATATTAAATATATACATTTAGTAAGGTATATGCAGCCTTAAGTTTTCCATATTATAAGAAAGAGATATAATATAAAATATTGTCATAAATAATAAGTAGGTATGTTAAAGCATACTATACAGTAAAATATGGGCATACATATCGGCAGCACACAACATGGGCATTGCAAACAGCGAGTGACGTCAGTGTCTCGGTGGCCACAAAACAGCCACAAAGTGAAAAATTGTCGCCTTAACTTGAATCAATCCACGTAGTATGTAGGCATTTGTTAACAGCTGCTACTGCCAAATATGTCCAAACACTTCTTACTGTAACGCAACCCACACGGAACCATTGAAACATGGGCGGACCAGTAAGCCCACACTTGAATGAAATTGAGCAAGATCCTAAAAATATTAGTGACGTGGTGTTAGCAAGTCCTCTAGTTGTTTATTTTGCTCGTTATGTCGTATACAAATCGTATTGACTCTATACATATTTGACTACCCACATGTGTGAATATGAATTAAGGTTGAAGAGCACGAATCCTACGCAGTGTAACGAGATGTCGAATGCTACTGAGTGAAGGCTGATATTGCATCACTAGTCTTGCCGCTGAAACAGAACCAACTCGCTCCAAGTGGGTCATGTATTCATGCCGAAAACATAATTTCAGCGCGTTTGCGCCTGCTAAACTATATAACTTCATTGCCCATGTTGATAAAACAATCGTAAACCGGTTTTCTGAGCGGTATGCAAGCGTTTTTCCTATAATTCAAGGTGTGATATCAACATCGTGCGCTAGTGCATTTACTTAATTGTTTAATTTTAATGTTAACCTCTGCATCTCCGATAGATAACCTTTGAATTTAAGAATGCAGTTTTGTGGAAATTTATGCACGTGACATTACCTATATCAACTTCAACCTTGATATTCCTTGAAGATGATTGTACAATTGGCAAAAAGATGTTGTATATGAAACGATGGCAATGTTAAGTTAGATTTTTTGCAACACGCCTCCATTGAGTTCCGTAGAACTAGTCGGTGATGCTCATTCATAGTGCGGGGTTCTTATATAACCCTCGTTATGCGCGTACATTGTGTTTACAATTTAATGCTTTTCTGTGTTTTAGCTACAAAATTGTCTGGTTTAGAGGCGCGCAACCGGCGCTATTTCTATTTATGACATCATCCCGCGTCGGGCTTACGTATCGCTGCACGCTTTAAATGGAGGCGACTGAGTTGTCTGCAGTTGATGCCGTTCCGCGGACTGATCCCGAATAATACCTTTTGAATATACTTTCTTGAAGCAGCCGACCCGGCCGAGGTGGGCGACTGACTTGCGAAACTACCAAACTCATTAATACAAGATTCCCTTTTAGGAAACATGCCCGGCACCGTAACTGTTATGGACGGAATAATATTATAGCCGTGAGACAACTCGGTTTATTCACCCTCTTGACAAAATTGTTCAAATTAAAATTCCACGCGTTATTGACATATTCAACTTGAAGGTAGAGTTTAAACTTGGCTGGATATAAATTGTCTTTTATGAATCCAAACGAATACCGCCAATTTAATTTATGTTATATTAAATTATAATGAATATAATAAGGAAATAAAAATAAATACCTAGTTGTGCTTTTGAAGAAGTTGTTGCTTTCTCTGTTCATAAGTTCCGATCTGAATTTGCTCATTTCTTCTTCCATCTTCCTCATTTCGGCGTCAAATCTCTCCCTAATGCTGGAGAATTCGGTGTCGATGACAGAAAAGTCACCAAGCTTGATGGGAATATTCCTTTTCAGACCACTGTCAGCCATTTTAGCGTTGTGTGTTTTGTGGAAGAGGTGAAACTAAACAAACACTGAAACGTTCTTATGTAAACACGGATCACAGTGTCGCTACGCACTCAACGGCAGACAAGGCAGCACTGATCATTAGTCGTCGCTCGACTCGGCGCCAGGGGGCCTGCGCACAGTTTTAAATAGCCTCACGTTCGAACGCCGCGTCGAGACTCGCTCGGCGTCACTCGGCCCACACTTTGCTTCTCGCTCATTCCACGTCTGGCCAAGCCGTGGCTCAATCGAGCATCTTCGCCATGATGCATGAAGCTACCTCCGAAATCATCGTCTCCATACGTAATGTTGATGAATCATTCATCTGAAACCGTCACTTCTGTTTAAGGCAGTCAACACCATAACTATAGATACGATTTTCTTATTCATCGCAGTATTTTTTACTCATCTGCACAAAAGTAATAAATACTGCAGAAACGGTAGTACGTAGATGAAAAAAATCTTGATAAACTAGCTGGTCACCTTGGCCTTATGACGTGAATTTGACGTAACTACGAAAATTGTTTTACTATTCGCAGACTTAGTTTGATGTATTCGGAATTTCTTTATTGTTTTATATCAAAGAGCAACAATAAGCTGGCATTGTCTTGTAAAAAGATTTCAATCTTTAATTTCCCATTGACAAGGATTGGGAACCTGAAAACAATGGCCGAATAAATAAAAGTCCGTTTAGGGCGACAGCCGCATGAAAGCAGCCAGTGGACCTTGATGCCTAATATGAGTCAGAACTTTGTCATGCCTTGAGTGTTAAGACAAAAACATCCAATTATGTCCACGTTAACCAGTAGGCGAATATGCAATAAGTATTCGTTGTATTCGTTACAAATAGGAAACATTACTCATGTTCTTACTCCTACGTTAATATCAACCATTGCGAGATATTTACCAGGAATTCAGTTCGTATTGGATTGGACTAATCCAATCCCAAGAATTAGTCCAAGGTTAGATTGCAATTTTGAATTCAATACCAGCCATGCCAGGGTGTTTTGTTCACAACATGTTCCTTAATATAAATCAAATCTTGATTTAAGAAAATTCAGCTTAGTTTTTCTCCTCGATTCCTTTCTGAAACGGAATAACATCACTTAGCATAGTGAATTTCAATAAGCTTCAGGATTAAGAGATTGAATTGTGCCTATCCTAAAGTCATAAACTCTAAAAGCGACTACCAGAATGTTGCCCGAAACGAAAACTAATTTTGTCATCTGGTTCCTACCGTCCACTGTGATCTTCTCCTCTCTTATACTCGATCGTTTGCTGGAACAAAACTTAACTTGAAAGTTGAACTTGCCTATGTACCTTCAGTCAGGGGTCAAAAGTGCAGTTGCACTCTACCAATGTAGAAGAGGGTCAATGGTTCATGACTGATTTCATTTATATCTAAAGTATTGAATAAACTAGTTGTGGATACTTGAATTTCTACTAAAAAGAAATTGTACTCTATAGCGTTGTTTAAAACCCCTGACTGTAGGTACTTGAACTCTGTAAGTATGTTATGATTTGTTTTGGTGTAAAGAATTTGACCATAAACGGCAGTCAAACATAATAGAAGTACAAGCATTGGTTACAGTCGACAAGATACTTAAACGGTTCTGAGACGTATTTATAGACATGATATCCACATGTGGCATAAGCCCCGACTGCTCAACAATGTAAACACTAGTCATCCCTCGAAAAAGCATCCACCCCACACTTAATGCTCCATTTATATCCGCCGACAGCTCTTTTACCACAGGAAACTACTCTGCACACTGAAGGTTGAAATACATCAACTTTATTTTTGTTAGTTTCACATTGTTGTTTCGAAATTTTTGAATTATGAATAAGTTCTGGAATGTTTTCTTTTGCGAGATGGGGATCATAAATTACACTAAAACACGATGTTCAACTATAATAAATTGTATTGATAAATATCTAACTCAAACTTTAAATATCACTGCAGTCTCTGTAAAATCAAATGCTTTCACAAAGTGTAAGAAGTCCCCCGACTGCGATGGAAATTTATTTTTGTAGATCAAGTAGTTTCCAAAATTCCGTGTTTATTCAATGAGTGACTACTGTCTTCAGTTTTCTATAAATTAACAAACGTCTTGTTTTTTTTTTATTTTTAGTAATTTTTTTGACATGGCAGTCGTGTTTTTTTTTTTTTTTATTATAACAGCCAATTTGCTTTGTACCTACTGAGCCTAGTTAAGTGTAAATACTTACTCGGACTCACTAAATTTGGTACACATATGACTTTTTGTGACCCAAACACAGACGTGTAAAGTAAAAAATGAATTTTGATTATGGGGACCCAGCAAAAATTCGTCCTACCACTTCTGGTAAAGAAATAAAAAATCATTTTGCGAACTGGCATAGTGTATCATGCGACACGTCAAATAATAGAGCTTGTAAAATAGTGATGGTCTCATAAAAATGCATATTACAATTTTAATGTGAATATAATTGAAATTAAAAAACTTTTAAAAACAAGCTTTTAATTAAATGCGCTAAAAATAATAAAAAAAAAACCTTGGTTACCATAAAGGATCAAAGTACTCGTCAATACGCAACAAACGACCCCGAGCTCAATCGGGTTGCGTCGTTTTATTGCGGAGTTCCTACAGCCACCTTTCAATTCCATCATCAGATCAGCTCCATGTCATCATAATATTGTATTGTCACGCACTGTACACATGTATACAACATTTCATCTCAATCGATTGAAGATATCTGCTTCAAAATGGAGTTGCAAGATTGGAGCCGAACATACATAGTTTAGTTACATACCTACATTGCAAGTTAATAAAAAGCTTGTAATATTAAAATCATCAAAGGAAACAAACGAAAATTATTACATGAAGCTTCTGGCTCTAATCATCACGATCTTGTTCACCTATCTTATGACTTTAAACATCCTAAACGCAAACCTATGTTCCACTACAGGTGCGCCTTTGCGTTTATGAATTAGTGAGTAACTTCATTAAGATGCATTGAGTGTTGAATATACACTGCAGGAAGCTGCTACACTCTACAGTGAATGACAAAGTTTGGATCTTCCAAACTGTTGTGACCAAATTATTTGACTCAGATTCGCCTATCAGGAAAGTTAAGCCAAAACATCAACCTGCACTCTAGATAAACACTGAAATTCGGATGGCAATGCGACGGATAGACCGTGCGTTCCTAAAGATCGCTCTGAAACATCTTGACCTTCTAAAACACTGCTAGGGTTCGGTTTAACCAGATTCTTAATAAAATGACTTCTTTTTCTTCTACTGATATCTGAAAATTCTTCAGTGGATCAGAGCATTCATCCTTACTAACACAATCGGTGGAATAATAATATTAGTTGGGGTTTTCTAACCAAATTTAATAAAAATAATATTTTTTTATATTTTTAAATGTTTTTTTTTAATATATTTTTTAAGAAATATTTAAAAATGTATTTAATAAGTTTTAAGAGAATAATAATTTTATTTTTTATTTATTTTTACTCGACAGATAGATGATGATGCTGAAGATCAATTCAAGGAAACTGACTGGAAAACATGACACTGAAACAACGGTATTTTTAAATAAATACCGCTTTTTTTAACTATAAACGTAGAAGTTGCATATTTGCAATTAACGCTGCAATAAAGGCACGAGCTCAAGTTTGTCCAATATAGGTACGGACTATGACTCTTTCATCATTGTCACTGCCTAACTAGAAACATCCACTGCCTAATGTCATTGTCCTGTCTCTGAAATAAGGTCGTTGCAATGAATGGTCGAACAAATTCAAGACATCAGGGGACGTCTGTAGGGTAACCAGTCATTCGATATTTTACAGGATTAATTTTGGAGACTGTGCAGGAATTATATGACTTGATTCCGCTATCATCCTACCATCGGACGACCCGATATACGGCGAGTGTTACACACTTACATTGTTGACACCTCTACGGTCCAAACTAAGGGTTTCGCCTCGTCGTTTATTCCACGTACATCGAAGGACTGGAACAATTTGTCAGTAGCGGTCTTCTCGTCTGATTATAATTTAGGTGTCTTCAAAGCTAGAGGTAGCTAGGCTTTTAAAAAACTAGTGCACTTCACCGTCAACGATTACGTCACTGCTTACTTGCTTTCTTGGTGAGATCGCAGTTAAGCACTAGTTTAAATCATGAAAAAAAAAACATCCCAGATTAGATACTGTTTCGAAATAGCAAGTAGAAAGCATGCGCGCGCGGCTACTTACGATACCAATGATTGCTCATTGTAGAACATTACAGGAAAACTCATTTACTGAAGACGTCTTATTTAAGTTCAGAGTGAATAGGTTATTTCTAGACAAGCGTACTCCAACGTCGCGAACGTTGCACATCATCGCTTACGAACAGGTTCCACTCAAACGGCCAAATCATCGCTTACCATCAGGTGAGATAGTGCTCAAACGCGAACATATCAGTTAATAAAAAACAATGTCTTGAGCTCTAGTCGGTTGGATGTAACGGTCTTTACTGTAAATGGTAGTGTTGACTGTCACATACCAAAAACTTTGCTAAAACCGGAGCAAAGCTTTCTTATGGCCGGCGCCTGGCAGTGCCACAGCATGTCATGCCAAATTAAATTAACATAACATTTGAGTATTTAGACGCAGCATAGAGCTCAATATACCAGTCAAGACTAGACGTGATATAATGCAATCGTGCTCCATTCATTAGCATACCATGCTCTATTTACTGCGTTAAGATTAGGACCGTATGACTCTCGCGCAGCATTCGTTCCATTTTTTTATATTGATTAATTTCTTGTAATTTAAATATTATGAATGGAATTTACTGCTAAGAACTGAATGTTATTTATTATTGTAATTTATATTTTTTCTACAATATTGCATAGGGTTTTTGTAATGATAGCTGTATGTCTGTAATAAATAAATTTCACAAGATTATTCCTTAATACAAATTAAATTAGTCTATCGGAAAAAGAAATGTATCCTAAGATGCACTCATCTTACTGAGCTTGCTATTTACTAATTTTTTTATAGCTATCCTGTTATGTTCCCCTCTCGGGCCCCGCTCCACTCCTTCCATCTTTGCGGGCCAGCGCTTCGTCCTTCCAATTTTGGCGATATCTGTCTAGTTCATCCCGCCTGGTCCTCCGTAGTCTAATGCGTCTCTGTCTCATAGTTTTAGGGCACCAATTTTGTGCTACTTTAACCCACAGTTTGTCGAGCATTTGCCAAACGATAATAATTAATTCACTATAAAATTATTTATATCAATGAAACATTAGCGTCTAGGAATCGTCGTCAAAAACAATGATGCATGTTTATATTTACAACGGTAAACAACGAAGCCGTGAATTGACGTGTTACGCGTCGTTTTCTTAAAATAGCTTTCATTCTGATTTGAAGATGTAAATTAGAGTAAATATTGATGAGAAGTTATAGCTCATTAATTGTAGAACTGCTTTTAGTTTAGCAAACATAATTGTTTTCAACATAATAATAATGATCAATTAGGATGTCAAGTTGAATTTTTATCTCGAACCGATATCTCCTCGTGCATAGTCATAGGTGAATAACAGGTTGATCATTTTGAATACAACAATGGCTCCATCCGCTCCGATGGGCTCTTACGATTTATCTTTTTATTGTACTATAACAAAACCTATTTATGCGTAAAGTTTATTTGGAAGAATTTAACTCACAAGTAAGGATTTAGTTCAAAATAAATCTGTTTGTGGACATGGTTACTTAGAAGACTATTTTAAGTTTTATAGGGTACTTACCGTAAAACCTTTCAAGATTGCTCAATTGATCTGAGTTTGCCTAACAAAGTACTTTTTACAAATATTCAAAAGCAGGCAACATTTTATAGTTGTGTTTATTATTAAATGAAGAAATTTAAATACATCCCTGACAATACTGCATAACTGATTTTTCCTAATTTCACTCCAGTCGGCTGTAATAAAATGTCAAAGTTGGAGGTTTAATTTGCGGCACAAAAAATTGGTGTGAAAACTTTTTCTGTAACTCGATTTTTAATTACAGTAGGAAAATATTTTTTTAACCACTGTTAGTTTGTAATAAATAAACAAGAAAGATGGGATACCCAACGCAAAATCTCTCTCAAATTAGAAAATATGTTGTTGGGCAATGTCAAATTCGTCTTTCTCAAGCAGTTGTTCCGACTTTGCTCACCAAAATATTACCGTTAGGGTTTTCACGTCAATGTTAAATAAAATTTGAGATAAGTAAGCCTGCGTTACCATATTAATCAGCAATAAAAAGGGACAACCCTAGTTATTCGTTTTATTTGTATGCAAAACAAAAAAAATAAGTTTTCGACTTTGCCCACTCAAATTTGACAGGCAATATGAACGTTTACTTGTACAGTAATTAAGTCCTATGATAGACTGGATTTTTTCTAGAATGACCCTTAAAACATGTTTTTAAAGTAGAAAATACCGAAGATACGAAAGTTTCTGCAAAATGGGCAAACTTTAAAAAAATACTATAAATTTGGCCCGCTGTACAAATTGAGGTTTTTAGCACATACCTATATATACATTTACTTGATATTTTTATATATTCTATGCAAAGAACATTACATTTGACAATGTTGTAGCACAATCACTAATTAAAAGTAACATTATTATTTAAAATATACTTACAGTGCAGAATACCAAATTGCAAGAAATCTGGGCAAAGTTGTCATAGAACTGTTTGAGCAAGTAGGCCTACCTACCTATCTACCTCTCTAATTGTTATAAAAAATATTTTCGTAGATGCAGACACTTTGAAGGGATTTTCTAATGTTACCTAGCTCTATCTCGGAATGTACCCATCACACATGTTACTGGCAAATCCTAATAACGTGCCAGCTACTGCTATTCTAGTACTGCACGGTACTGTCTGGGCCGGAATGTTGATGAAAGCGATAAACCTAGAGGTCGTTCACATCCCACCATAGTAAGAAGTAGGAACACTATATGAAATGGTATCATCCATTATTTTTTGTTATAGTATGCAAAAAAACTACTGACAGTTCCTCAGATAAGCTCCTCAAAAGGCGGCAAGTACATTGATTAAATTTTAATAAGCTCGGGTGAATGACCACACCGATTAGGAATAGAACGCGGGACAAGATCGTGACGTAATGCTGCTACCTACCTACAGCTACAGTGCTAATAACTGCCTTTATAAGGACCGTAGATGTGATGTTACACGGATCCACATGTTTTTAATTTCAAAAGAAACCATATAGGAGCAGATTGCATTCTTAGGATTTACTTAATACTTTATACAGTCTTAAGTAGGAAGGTATTCAGGTATTCTTCCCAGGAAATAGCTCCAAATTGAATTAAGAACGACTGAGTAGAACGAGAAATATACAGTTATATTTTCAAGCCGTTTGCAGTTGAAACTTTCAGAATGTGGGGACCGAGTGCTCCTAAAGTATAGGTACAATATGTAAGTAGAATAATGCACACCCTTGTACACACCAATTAAAAAATTAAATTAGCTTTGTCCAGGCGATCTCTCTTTCGAATGCGCTCCCGCTGAACATCAGGATGGCGTCCAGTCGGTTCACTTTTAAGGTGAAGGCACGTGAACACATTCGCAGGAAGTTGGTTCTTATAATTACATTGTTAATTTGTATGTATGTATCTAAGTAAAAAAAAAGTATATATTTATTATTGTATTTCTTTTATATTTTTTACCATTAAACTGCACCTACCATGTTATGTTTCTGCGTCACTCTAAGATCGACTGTTAGAAAATGCCTAAACGCGTAAGTCCGCCTTTGTGCAGTGTTTATTGCTAGTGCATTAAGTTTTAATAAATAAATAAATTATAATCAAAATTCAAGCAAGAAATAAAAAAATAGTTATGTAGACAAATAATATGGCAATCGGCGTACTATACCGGTAATGCATCGGTATCTACGCACGCAAAAACGAACACTAGTGACGCAATCAAATTTTTTCAAGTATTTATCAATATAAGTAGGTAATTTATGTCACATTTTGTATAAAGACCTACCCAGACGTCTTGCTAAAACTTTGCGTGTCCCAAGGGCTGACTTTTGCCTAGAGAGTGGATGTAAGCATTGCCATAAAGCATTGCAATGTCGCTAGGCATTTGAGCACATCTGCACATTATATACGAGTCGAGAGCGATGCGGAGTTTTTTGACAAGCTTTTAGATTGATTTTAGTCAGTTTTAATAAGTTAAGGGTTTTTTATTATTATTTAGTTTTAGTTCAATATTTCATAATATTTCCAACATTACCTACGTGCCAAAAAAAAAATACCCTAGCGAGATACCACCCGTGCAGTGGCAGCTGGATTATGATTTAAAGAAAAAACTGATTTATATCGCGATAAATCTCATCAACACGTATTTCAGCTTTCAAAGCATTAGCAACATGTAAACATTGCAGAACAAGTTTTATGCTAATATTTCGTTTTATAAACATTTCATAACATTTGCAAGCCAGCCAAATGCCATTTCCGTCTCAGAAATAAAATGGAATTTCCTAAAGGCGTCAGAAAACTTCGTAAGCAAGAAAACTAATAACTACTACCTTCGCCTAGGTAGGTATGCAATGAAAGTAATTAATCTTCCTAACACGGAAGGACCTATTAAACATAAATACATACGTTATCAGCCTTATAATGTTCGTAAAGCTAGTACCCGGGCCTAACTTTCAGGGTTAGAGAGCAGGCCTGAGTCCGGGGGTCCAAAAAGCTCAAAGTGAATTAGTGGATTTCATACGTGCCTTCGCTTTTTTTAGGGTTCCATACCTCAAAAGGAACCACAAAAGGAACCCAAAAAAAATGGAACCCTTGCAGGATCACTTTGTTGTCCGTCTGTGTGTCTGTCTGTCAAGACCCTTTATCTAGTGAGTTGAAATTAAAACCATATACTCAGGTCTGCGGTCCCTTGAAGCTGTGAAAAAATCAAACTTATGAGTTATCGGAAAAAAGATACGGCCGTTTATGTCGCAAAAAACCGTGTATACTCTCAAGGGAATCAAAATTCTTAGGGTACTTCCCGTTGACCTAGAAACCTGAAATTTGGCATGAAGCAAGGTCTTCTTAGTACAAATATAGGAAAAAATCTGAAAATTTAAAAAATTAAATTTGTCGTTAAGTCGCAGAAAAACTTTTTTTGCGATTCGGAACCCTCAGTGCGTGAGCCCAACTCGCACTTGCCCGGTTTTTATGTTCTAAGACATGCCGGTTCCCTCACAATGTTTTTCTTCACCGTTTTAAGGGTAGTGGTGGTGATATGTCACCCACGTGACGCCACCCACGTTTCAGCGTTTTGTTTAAGTCGAGCTTATTGCCATCAATCATGCAGAAACCCTGACTCCAGGCTGCTTCTGAGAATTTCCCAGAACGTCAGCTGTAGGCCTAATCTTCTAAGCAGTTACTGCTACTAAAATGAGCAAAATACCAGTACGAGCCTATTTCTCTACGCCAGCTAGCAAGGTTGTTTCAGTATTGTATAACAAAGTGTGACGAATCATCTAGGTAAGTTCCAGTCAAGGCTAGGACCATTCAGTGACACTCACGCCGCGCAGCGGGTGACAAGCGGAGCGGAAAGCGGAACACTGTTCAGATCGCCGCCTTCCGCATTTTTACTCACAAGCCTATAAAGTTTCGATGTTACTCGATATGTTCGCGTGAGTTCACATTGACTGTCATGGCGAACAGGTGAATAGGTAACAATGTAATAGACTTTAGTGTTAATTTAGGTAGGTGCACTGATTCTTAAGATGATTCTCATAGACAGGGGCGCCGACTCCGCGAGTGCTCGGTGGCTCAAGCGCCCCTGAGAATAGACATCAAGAAACAGATCAGTAATCGCCTTTTAAGGAAAGGCGGTTTTTCATTACCGGACGACCGTTTAGCGCGAGGTTTGGAGCGCCGGTTGAGATATCTATTCGAAAATATATTTATATATATGTATTTAATGTTGATTAGTCATCTCATTAAACAATCTGTCTGTAGTACCTACCTTCATTAGTTTAGTATCATACAGTACAACACAATATATACATATTGTGTTGTGTTCATTTAGTATAGGTTACCTACGTATTAATTAAGATTTCTTCATAATAAAAACTAGTTTAATTTTTATATTAATGGCTTCATTTTATATTTTTATCAAACATAATTAGTAATTAAATAAGCAGTATGTAAGCTGGACATTTATTTATTTGTCGCTCTGTCAGTGTGCATTTCTCTTCTCACACTTCGCCACTTTTTCATGTCATCAAACCAGGGAAAATGCCGTACGCTGGAAGCTTACTAAAAAGGCTAGCATGCCATACCCTGTCGAAGGCCTTGGAGACGTCTAAGGAAACGGCAATCGCTTCCCCATTCCTCTCGAGGTTCTCGCCCCAAAAGTGGGTGGCATAAACTAGTAGGTCCCCAGTAGACCGATTGCGACGAAACCCGCACCGTGGTCACTGAGAAGATCGTTACCTTCGAGGCATGCTATGAGGCGCGAGTTCAATACACGCTCTATAATTTTAATTAGTATGGATATTATTGAAATCTGCCGATAGTTGGCAGGATCGGCACGACTGCCTTTTTTAGGTATGGGTTGCACGTTGGCAAGCTTCCAGGACTTGGGCACTATACAAGTCTTTAATGAGAGGCGATAGAAGCGCGTCAATACAGGAGACAACTCGGACGCACGAACCTTGAGATCAATCGCTGGTATACCATCTGGTCCACTAGCTTTATTCATGTCTAGACGACACAATGCTCTCAGAACTTCTTTGTTCCTTATGCGAACTACGGACATCGAAGTGTCGCAGTGAGGTAGAGTCGATGGAGTAGCAGCTGCTAGACACCTATCTTTCACATATCTGAAGTCGATGAAAATATTTGACATGGTTAAAAATGTAAATGTTCAAATACTTAATCAAAAAATGTTGCTCTATATATAAATACTAACGTCTGCCAGCGGCTTCACCCGCTTCAAAGTAGGTTTCTCCTTACAAACTTGGAACCCCGTTTCATCCACTTAGGGGGTGAATTTTGGAAAAACCTCTCTTAGTGCTCGTTTTCGTCATAAAAGGAAACCTAGTGCAAAATTTTATGTTCGTAGTCCCCGTAGTTTCGGCTGTGTTGATATGTCAGTCAGTCAGTTTCTCCTTTTATACATATAGATATACGTTAATTTAATTTTAATACACAAAAAAACATTCCACAACCTAACATGTATTACTCGCTGTTCTCTGCGGTTTCAATTACGTCTTTGGTTACTACTCCACTCCTATTAGTCGTAGCGTGATGTTATATAGGTAGCTTGCTGAACCTTCGCGGTTTGTTTGCTTGGTAGCGCCTAGAGCCTAGCTAGTAGCCTGGCGAGTAGCAGTAGAACCATCAGAACGTTGATTCTAATACTACTTGCTTAATATAAAATATTTCGTAATCGATCGCAATGTACGCTGGTGCCTATATAGTGCTCTCTCGCGCAGGCTACTTTATAGATCTCTGCTAAAATTTTCTTATATGATCGCCTTCATTGAACCACCGTAAAGAAGGCTGAACATATTAGCGCTACCCATGCGAAGCTAGGATGGGTCACTAGTACAAAAAAATAGTTATTTTGCCGTAATACCTACTTATACAATAAAGGTGAAGAACCAAGAGCAACCAGACTGCAAGAGAGCGAGTGAGGCGACGTTGAAAATCTATCAACCCCTCTTGGTGGTACCCTAGCTAGGCCCGAGCTCTCTGGGAAAGGTAACATGATTAAAAAAAAAATAGATAGGTACCGTTTTCCGATATTACTGATGTTGTGAATAGAAGTAATTTTTTATTTATCTCACGAGTCTAGTGTATTTAATTTAATGCAAGATTATCTTATTTGTATGGCTGTGTGTTTACAAAAAACACCTTCTGTAGGTTTTGCCCCTGGCCGTCTGCCTAGTTAGCCTCTAGCTACGACTCTTGCTTGCTACTTATTTAGAAGATAGTGGCATTATTACTTCTTTGTTTTCTCTTATTAGAATAAATTAATTTTAACTTTGTTATTTGTAACTTCATTGGAATGGAATTTTATGCACTTTATTTAACTACATGGTAATATCCTGTAGTTGGGCTTTGACAGTCCTAGTGACTATACGACGTCACTGAATAAACCAAAATCAAGGAAGGATAATAAAGCCTAAAAACAATAGCCATTGTATATTTTAGGCACTTGGTTCTGATAGGGATTTCCCTATCATCATTGGGTCATTTTCATAAGTCCTGCGGTGGAATAAGTATTTCAATTAGGTAGGTATATGTATAACACCCAATAGGTAGATACCCCGTACTAAATTATATTTTGATTACGACATTCACGATTTCTTTGAACTGAAGCTCTTAAAGTTACGCCCTCAGCATTGCTCGATAGGTAGATTGCCTACCTGCGTTGGAAACAACAAAGCCATGACGTAAGCTACCCTGATTGCTTCAGGCAGTTTGAAAAGAGGTGACGTCACTGCCTTCATAACTGAAGCCTGACTTTGAATCCTCGTGACGTTCGTTTGTTTTTTAATTATTACAGCAACACTCCTCGGTTTATTGAGTTTATTTTATTATGAACCGACTATCACCCTGCCAGCAACTTCTTTCGCCAGAATGTTTTCATAAACACTCACAGTCTTTACTGCCAAGTTCATTAAACCCAAGGAATAAGGTTCCCCCATACAACCTATATCACCCCCTAAATCCTTTTATGGGCGAAATTTTGAAAAATGAATCACGCTTAGCCGCTTAGAAGTTTCAAGTATATGGGCTAAAAAGCATACAAACGAATTTCCCCTTTTCACAACCTTTAAGTTGTTTTTTTTTTTTAAAAACCCTTCTTAGTGCTTGCTTCATTGCAAAAGGAAACCTTTCATGTTCCTAGACTCGGTAGTTTCGGTTGTGCGTTGATATGTCAGTCAGTCAGTTTCGTCTTTTATATATATAGATCTACGTTCCTACGTTGGTGTAACTACGTAACAAATGTAAGGACTTAATTAATCAACATGGGTGTGAAGATAATAGATATTTCTTTACTTATGTTATCGGTCAACGATCTTCGTATTAATTGAACTTAATTAACTACAACGTTCAATAAACGGTAGGTTTTCAATTTGGAACTGAGATCACGTTATGTTGCTTTGGCCATTTTACTTTTGATAATAGAATCCGTCTGGAAACTTTTAACCCAGCTTTGTTTATTTATTAAAACTTCCATGCAGCACAAAGGTACAACAGTGGACTTAATGCTTCAGGCATTCTCTACCAGTTAACCATGGGTGGTGAAAAAAAAACATGGCAGGTGCATAAAAAAACAAAAGATTATTAAGAAAAAAAGAATACAAAAGTAAGTAAGAAAAGGGTTTTTGAGACGACTCCTCTATTCAAAGAGTTATTGAAGAACAGATTCGAAATACTGATCACCTTTACCATGGCGTTTCAACTAGTTATGTAAGTACCGACGCCCAAGAAAATTCTTGTTTTTAGTGTTAATGTGGTGGCCTCCCAAGACCACACAATGCTCGTGTTTTTGCTGTCCGCCAATTAACGCAATTAATTATATTTAGGTACCACTAGCACCTACGAGTACTTTTAACCGATTTTCCAACTTCAGTTACTCAGGTACAGTTTTACGCAATGATAATGCTATACGTAAGTTCTATACCTACCTCATCATCATCATCATTTCAGCCGAAAGACATCCATTGTTGGACATAGGCCTCCCCCAAATGTCACCATAATGAACGTTCCTGTGCGTCTCGCATCCATCGGATTCCCGAAACCCTTACCAGGTCATCGGTACACCTTGTAGGAGGCTTCCCAACACTGTGTCTTCAGGTACACGGTCGCCACTCCACAACCTTTCGGCCCCAATTGCCATCTGTTCTGCCATTGCCACTTAAGTTTGGCGATGATTCTTCCTATGTCAGCAACTTTGTTTACTTATACCTACCTACCTACATAACAAATATCTATAAACAAACACAGAGATAGAAGAGGATTTCCCAGTCATACGTACCTATCTGCCGCGCAAGTTTGCATAACCTTCTTTTTTATATGCTTTTTCTTTTTCGAGGTGGAATATCATAAATGACTGTGGGAGAAGTCATTTGATGTACGAGGGTGGACGAGAGGGCGTGTCAGACTTTTACTGACTAAAACTCACCTGTCCCCCTTTGTATTCTGGTATCCTGCAGCCCAATTCGGGCAAGAGCCGCTTTAGGGAGCCCCAACCTGCTTCAGTCTGGGTGCCAAACGTTGGAAGTGCTTCCTCTCCTATTACAGTCCTAAATTATTTTTTTAATTATTGCACAAAAAATAATTTAAAAATAAATGGGTTTCAGCATTTATTTAAAAAAAAAAGACAAATATAATAAAGAAAAAAAAATTATGTATGTATGTATGTTTGTTACTCCTTCACGCCCAAACGGCTGAAAGGATTGGGATGAAATCTTACACACGGATGATCACGGATGGTCCTCGAATAGCACATAGGATACTTTTACTTTCACGCGGACGAAGCCGCTGGCAGAAGTTAGTATCCAATCGTTATTATATGCTACTACATTATATTATAATTATTAAATACAATGATATTATGCCCACCAAAGGGCACACGGCAACACTTCGTGCTATTTGTATGCTACGCACCACACTGTTACACGTTACGTGGTTCGTGCTATACGCTACAAGATGTGATTAGTGTTGCAACAGAACTCTGTTTTCGTTTCCGCTTCTGCAGAAGTTCCGCAAGCATTTTAAGTTCCGTTTCCGTTTCTGCTTTCTCTTCATAGAATTAATAACACTTCCGCTTCCGTTTCCGTATCCGCAAAGATTTACTTTTGACATCTGTTTCCGTTTCCGCTTCCGTTAAGACACTTCCGTTGCATCACTAGATGTGATGTACACGCTACATGCTACGAGCTACGAGCTATGGTCTACGTGCAACATGCTACGAGTTACGCGCTGTGGTCTACGCGCTACATGCTACGAGTTACGCGCTGTGGTCTACGCGCTACATGCTACGAGTTACAAGCTGTGGTCTACGCGCTACATGCTACGAGTTACGAGCTGTGGTCTACGCGCTACATGCTACGAGTTACAGGCTGTGGTCTACGCGCTACATGCTACGAGTTACGAGCTGTGGTCTAAGCGCTACATGCTACGAGTTACAGGCTGTGGTCTACACGCTACACGCTGCAACCACGAGCTGTGTTACGTACTGTTATGCGATATGTGCTAAACTTGCGCTCCGAGTATTATAAAGGCCATGTTTATATGACCTGTATGTATGTATCTATACAAAGTACTACGAAGTTCGTCTGTCTGTAATTGAGTGACATCATGGTTGGTTCATCGCTCACTTATGTGGAGCATCACCGCATCACATGTAAATTAAATTGTTCCCCGTGCTGTTACATTATTCTTATGATGTATCTGCGTGCAGTCATTCTATTGAAAAGGCAAATTGCAATGTTGTATGTAAATGGTAAACCTACGACTAATTTTGCTTGCAGTTTTCAGTATTACATAAGAATTCGCCACACTTTAAATGAGCCAGTTAAGTCTATCGTTTTTTTTTTAAACTATTATTACTAGCTCTTACCAACGATTTTACACGCATGAAGGTAAAAATTAACCCACAGGAGCTGCCAGTACGATTAAATATAAATTAAAGCTTCCACCGAATTCTTTAAACTGTGGTTGATTAACAAAATATCTACATATATATTACCTACATACAGACTCACATCACTATTGTCTTACTGCTCCACTGTCCTACTGCCGAGTTGGTAAGAAGTGTCCAGTGAGGAAATTAAGGCGAAACAATATTAAGCACTCTAGGAAGTTGTTGGTTAATCCAACGGGCGATATCATCCCACCTAACTACCAGTTAAGTCTCCCAGGAAACTTAAACGAGCGTAATGTTATAGTGCAGTGTGAGAATGGAGGCATTTCCCGGTTCGTTCAATAATTTTAATAAAATATAAGCCAACAAGAAAACATCAAGGTAGGATAATAAGATTCACAAGAAAATGTTCACGTATTGTTGTATATAGCACCGCAGTGGCACCAATCTGTAACTGTTAATGATCAAAAATGCAAATTAATAATTTAATAAACCAAACTTCGGACCAATATGGTCCATTGGTACAACGAAGTTACCTTAAAAAGGTTTTTTTGTAGGAATCAGCGACGGTAAAATATAGCTATGATCAGGGACCCCAGTCTGCTATTTTTATAAATTCGTCATTCCGACATGATCCCATTGTCATATTACTAAAAGTTCGTAATCTGCTAATTGATCAATGGTCTCGTACTAAAGTTGTGGCAGAGTGACAATATCGAGCTTATTAAAAGCAATGACTGCGTAATGGTAGGTCACTGATCAAAGGAACTGTCTAAATTTTTTGCAGATAACCATATTACGTCAGATATTCATTTGTCAATATGTACGAGATTACCATTCAATGCCACTTCTTTCAATGGAGTGTCTGTGGTTGATAATTGGAAACTCATAATGACGCCATTATATTAGTAGATTACCAAACTTGTCAAAATCAACAATTATGAAATCAATGATAGACCATTCTGACACTATTGTAATAGCAGACTTGAGGCCCAGGTATGCAGACAGGTTGTTTTTCCCATTGTTGTTCTAGAGCACATAAATGCACAATAATTGTATTATATATACATTAATCACGGCCTAGTTACTATGTACTAAGATATACGAGGATAAATTGATTGCGTACATATTCGCACGGTCGTATAAATCATTCGACTTGGGTGTTGCCTTGACGTGCTGGTTATTTTTAGAAATTAACATCACTGCATCCAGTACTACGGAAAGTCAGATAGAAATGAGAAATAAGATTAAACATGATGCCACTGATCCGGAGTCAACGGAGTCAATTATTAATAGATGATGTCGAATGAGTACCTACCTTTTGCATCTACAAATAAATCATTGATATTTGTAGCAGGTCCATTTAGTTAGGTAGATACTTTATTGGCATTAAAATTCTTTGATCGTGTAGATCACCGCGCAGTCAGTCTATTAGAAAATTGTAGTTAAGTATTAAGTAAGTAATACGTCACATTTAGGCTATCCTACATAGGAATATGTAGGATAGCCTAAATGTGACGTGTACGAAAGTAAACGAGGTAAGTGTCCGTAATTTTAACCGGTTTAAAAAAGGAGGTTGATCCCAAATTGATCTTAATTCATTTTTACTTGACCACCAATGTCGTAATCTGCAAAAAAATAACGTTTTGTTTCGTTCGGGATCCGAACCCGCGACCTACATGGAACTTGGCCAGCCGCCCGTCTACTTTAACCACTGGGCCAATCGTGCTATTTAAAGTGAAAAACGAAGGCTACCTAATACCTAATTTGAACCTATCCCATTTTAAAGGTACCTAATTTAAGGGTCTAGGTCAATAAAAACATAGTTACGAATGAATAATATTAATCTACATACCTACACGATAAGGTCACGTTTTTTAATTAAAATGGCTTCACGTGTCAGATCAGAGTAAAAACTCGTTTTTCTGGGGGTCTGAAAAGACGTCATCATTAAGTTAGTTCCTATACGCTCATAATATCATCAAAGGATAGACAGACTAACACCTTCTTAGATCTGTTAGAATCTTTTTATTTGAGGTGAGAAATGATTTAATGACTTTTGGCGCTCTAGGGTGGAGCGAGAGGGCATGTCAGACCTTTACTGACTAAAACCCACCAGTGTCCTTTGCGTTCCCGAAACACGGTGTCCCTTTCAGAAATTCTCCGTGGCCCTAGCGGGCATTGGCCCTAGCGGGCATTGGCCCTACTGGGCCCCTACGGTTTTGCTGAAGTCTCTTCGAGGCACGCGTGGAACAGTATCTACGCGCCGTCGACAACTCGGGCTCGATCCTTGCTGCACGGCGAACTACCCATTGCTCGTTGTCCGTAAGCCCGCATTTCTCTTACCATTAAGTGAGAACTACACTAGATCGACGCACACGTGGACCACGCCCGATTTGTACGTAGCGGCGTTCCGCTACACGCAATGCTTTGCGTGGCGTGGATCTAATGTAGCTCTGCAAGTCTAGTTGCCATATAAAATGTAGGTATGGAGACCGACGCGCCCAGATCGGCGTACGAGGCCCACGTGTGTGCAATGTAGTTCTACCTTTAATGTAGCTGCAGAGAATAGTTCCTACCCGACCTAGTAATCGAATTGGGAAAGGAGCTGGAAACATATACCTACCTACCTAATTATTATTCGGGTAGGACTCGGCTCGACATAGTCGACAGTTACAGAAGGCAGAATCATTCACATGTATATCCGCATGCTTAGTCTTTACTTTCCTTTTATGGTAAGTTATGTATGTTTATTCAATGATTGACTTACCTAATAAAAAAATATATGAGTAAGTAATCCAATTTGCAAGCACACTGTCAGAGGCCGGACGGAATTCCATTTATGGACAACGCGTTATCATAATGTAGGTGTCAAGCTTAAGTACAACTTAATATCGCCTACATTGACCCAACTGCTGTTTAATTCATAATTATCTTATCGCCATTTAGAACATTTGTTGGAATTAGCTCGACTTAAATTAGATGTTTATGTTTTCAGGTGCTATTCCAGGATAGTTCGAAAGAGTGACTGTGGCCCTGGAACTCAAAGGGTATTTGAAGCAATATTCAGCTGGGTTTTAGTCAGACTGGCTAAAAGTCAGTAAAAGTCTGAGGGCCAACGCTGCGTTAAGCGGGAGCACGCGCGGACATCCGTCGCGTGACGTCGCGCGTGTTTCGTGTGCGACGTTCCCCGTAGCGGAAACCGGATTATTTATTTATTTATTTATTAAAACTTCATGCAACATAAAGGTACAAAGGCGGACTTAATGCCTTAGGCATTCTCTATCAGTCAACCAAGGGTAGATAGTGAAGAGAAAACATGACAGGTGCATAAAAAAAAGGAAAGAATAATAAGAAAACAAGAGATAAATGTATATATACATAAAATAAACATACATAAATATTTAATATAATATAAACCTACACATATATATATTATTTAATTAAAGAAAAATGAAAGGATTTTTGAGACTACTCCGCTATTTGCGTAGAAAATAAAGCTGCAACTTCCGCTTAAATGCATATTGACTGGTGGTCTTCCTGATGTCAAGAGGAAGCGCATTCCGCAGAAGTATGGACTGTATATGAAAGGAAGAATGAACGAAATGAAAAGACTCAGAAGTATGAGAAGGACAAAACAGTAGAAGATTGTTAGAAGAACGCAGATTCTTAGCATGGGAAGAAGATAGATATTGAAAGTGTGATATAAGATAAGAAGGAGGGGTGGGAGAGTTAAGCAAAGAGAAAAGTGTAGTCAGTGCGCGCAAACCTCTTCTCTGGCGAATGGGCATCCATTTGAGCTCGGATCTATAACTAGAAATATGGTCATATTTTCTAAGTTAAAGACAAACCGGATGCAGTTGTTGAGGAGCCTGTCAACCTTGTCTAGCAACACCGCATTCAAGTTAAAGTAGCACACATCACCATAGTCGATTATAGAAAAAATTAAAGTCTGTACAAGCATTGTCTTCGTCTTCGCAGGCAAAAAGTTCCTCAGACGATACAGATACCGCAAAGTCCCGTTGACTCTTTGGCAGACACTTGAAACTTGACTTTGCCAGCCAAGCGTCGAGTCAAGATGTAAACCGAGATCTTTAACGCTAGGACTGATGGGGATGACGGCACCATTAAAAACAATTGGAGGAAAAGAGTTAACCACCACTTTACCCATCATGCGCGAGCTACCAATAATAATGGCCTGACACTTTGAGGGGTTTACGGACACCCCAAATCTATCAGACCAATCCTTGATAGCATCCAAATCCCGGTTTACATCCTCTACAGCGTCTGACAAACTCTCTACCCGCGCGAATTATTACCTGCGCCTGAACCGCTTACCCAGAGCGAGAGAAGTTATTGGATGGTTTCTGATGAAATAATTCTGTTGGGTAGACCTATTTATAGGAAATAGCTGCTGAATAGTGAATAACTTATCTAGCAACTATCATGTTCCTATTTACATTCTTCTTCTTCTGCCTCGCCTTTTCCCCGTTACGCGGGGTCGGCTTTCCCAATCATGCGACGCTATTTGTCTATCTTGAACGTCTTGTTCGTGAAGTTCCAATACTCTCATGTCTTTCTGGACATTTGACAGCCAGGTTGTTTGGTTCCTTCCTCTTCCCCTCTTTCTTGTAACGATGGAGAAGCCCTTTTGTAGGTTATAAGGTTATAAGATGCTCATCCTTTTTTTGAAAAAATGCATTTACTACTTTGCGAGACGGCTTATTCTTTAAGTTGCAATTCCTTCGTTGTTTTGTTTCACATACCCAAAGCCGCCACGAGGTCCTTCAAAGCTGTCCCTGTCTTGGCCTACATACCCATTCAAGTCTCCGCAGATAAGTTTGTGATCATTGCCGGGTATTGTATTTATGTAGACATTTAGTTCTTCCCAGAACTCCAGTTTATCTGTATCTGAGCATCCAATTTGTGGCGCATACACAGAGACGACGTTAAGGCATACCTGCTTATACAGAGCCAATTTACGCCTATGATACGATCACTACTTCTGTTTATCTCAACTATGTATTGACTAAAACTGTCCCTACCCCATTTCTGGCATTGTCTTTTCCTTTATAAATCTAAAATGTCGCTGAGCTCTATATTCCAGGCTGGCAACAAGCTGACAATATATTGTCACCTTGTTTCGGCTTAGGCACGCCACAATTATGGCGGTAAATAAGTCCCCTCTTTGAAGCGTGGTTGGAAAGACCTCACGGCGTCCTCACCTTCCGCATGACGCAGGTTCTCACCGAACACGGTAAGTTCGGAAAGTTCCTGCACCGTGCGGAAGCGACGCCCAGGTGTCGCCACTGTGTGGAACGCCCGGAGGACACGGTGGAGGTGTGCCCCGCCTGGGCAGAGCATTTGAGAGGCGAGTAGATGCTTAACAGCAAGTGTGTCCACGAAACTTGTTCAAAGAGGCGTACTGCCTAGACCAGACCATATATGTACTGGTTAGAGCGAGACGAACTATTTGCGATGGACAAACTCACGCAGTCTTTATAGCACCAGCAGCAATTGTTGTGAACATAGATGACCATAGAAGTTCGTTTTTGAGCCTCGATGGTCACTCTCATCATTACCAACATCACTACTGCCGAAAGACGTCCACTGATGGACATGGGGCCTCAGAGGTCCACTGATGGACATGGGGCCTCAGACGTCCACTGATGGACATGGGGCCTCAGAGGTCCACTGATGGACATGGGCCCTCAGACGTCCACTGATGGACATGGGGCCTCAGACACCAGGCCTACCCTAAGTATCGCCACAATGAATGATCCTATGCTTCTTGGATCCATTGGATTCTCGAATCATTGATGACTTGGTGGCTGTAGGTAATTAAGTGTAAATAATTAAAGCGATTACATTATAGTACCTATTTACACAGTCACGCATTTGTGATTGCCCCTTTTGGTTACCGGAAAAACATATATTTGAATTAAATTTTAAGTCAATCAATAACACACATAATTATTGAAAATGAAACTGGTAGGCACACCAATGATAACAATGTAATAACACAATCAATTCTCTTTGTTATGAATCAACAAAATAGCTTATGATGTTCCTCTAGCTCTGGCTTAATTTTTAACCAATTTTAAAAAAGAGGGTGATTAATTTTTTCTATATATACAATTTAGATTATGAGGAAGAAGGAAGGACATTTTTGGCACTAGAATCTCAATCAATATATTTGAATAGAGATACTCATAAAAACATTGTTTGAATAAAAAGCTTCTTATCTACATCTACAAAACTGATAACTTTTAAGTAGGTTTTCACCTTTGATAAGATCCACTAAGTACAATCTACTTGTCTAACAAGTGGAAAATCATACAATATTGAAGAAATATATATATTTATTATTTCTTACAGAATACAAAACAACTAAGATTATGATATTACAAACACATTGCATACAACATTGAACTGGTTTTAATGTCAAGACCCAATTAGTTACTGGACCTTGGATGCTGTGCAGTATAAGCGCAAAGTTGGTCCCAACTGCCGTTAAAATTAGTAATCTTTGAAAATGCATTATAACATATTGATAAGACTAAATAAACGTAATATGATCAATACCAACCGACAGAATGTGCTAATTACATATTAAAATAAATTAAAAACTAAATGTTTTGTGCCTTAGCACTTATTTCACATTACAAATACTTCAAAACAAATCATAAACTCACAATATTATGATTAAACCAAAAAGCAGCATAATGTGAAACAAGTCCTTGTAATAGTTTATACAAAGTGCAACAAAAACTGGCTTTGAATAACATATTTTATCTAACTTAATATATATAATTTTGCAACAGTTGTTACATAGGGGCTTCCCTCTTTAAGCAACAAGTACAATCACATTTATGTTTCATTACACACTTAATTTGTGCAGTATAGCAATATCAGTTCTTTATGTTAGTGTTCAACTTGGCTGTTAAAGTAGGCTTTGCATATTATAATAATATTATACTACTTATCACAAAGTGATTCTGTACAATAGTTGGCCACTTTAAAAATTCTTCATTTTAAACTGTTTAAAAATTACAAAAGTATTGCAACAGCAACACTAGATTCTGTTTATTTTCTTTGTAGAAGTATAACAATTTGTAAACAAGTCTTTATGAGTGAATTAAATTCACTTAAAACAGTACATTAACAGTTAGGTACTATTTTAATACAATTTGTAGAAAAATATCTAAACATTTACCAAGTGTATATCTTATAATAGGAATATGATGTGTGCGTTGGTTAATTGTTTCAAATACAAAATATAAATCTCTTACATACTGTTCAGTCGCATTTTGCCGTAAAACTCGCGGTTTTTTAGTACAGAGCAGCATAAATAAGTATCCATATCAAAGGTTTACAAGTGTGCTTGATGACTATCGCCCTGCAGGTTCGGTGACGGGCTGGGACGGGGGCGCGGGTGCGCTCCCGCCGCCTGATCCGGACGTTGCCCACACGATGATTATGATAAGTAGAACTGCTCCAATGGCACCGATAATTAGCATCATTTTTAGATTCTGCCACCAATACTTTCGTTTCAGTTTCCCAGCCTGCTGTTCGAACTGCGCTGCTCCATGCTGTAAAGCATCTGCACGATTGTCTAGTTCAGACAACTTTTGGTCCCTCTCCAAAACTTTCTCGACATTAACGCGCATAATGCCAACCACTTCATCGACTTTGGCTTGAGTCTGAGCCAAACGCTTATCGCTTACTCTAGGTCCAGAGCTTCCTCCTTGGTCTTCCATTTTGAGATTGTTTTGAACTTGGTACAAATTAAACTGAAAAGCTTCACAGTTCAATAAATTGATTATATTCTTTATAAACCGTTTTAGTTAAATAACGTAAATATGGCGAAGGCACGGCGTACTAAAATTCTAGAATGACAGAAGAAAGAACTCGGCGTGACACATTCATGACGTCATATTATGATTACGTTTACAAATCAGTATGAATTGTCTCACCAATCAGATAACGCTCCTGATTTTGGTGTCGCTTATGATTGGTCAGTATTGTGCTGCGTTAAGTTAACAAATTCTCTATTTTGTCTATGATTTGTACTTTTTCTAGAGTTCCATAAATGTGTGTGGCTGTCGCCAGCTGATTTTGATACACAAAGAAAAAGGCAGTGTTGCCAACTTAGTAGATTTTCCACTAAAACTGGTGGTTTTAACCCCCCATTTAGTTGCGAAATAGTGGTTTTAGTGGCTAGTGGATTTTTCTAGTGCTTTAGTAAAATTCAATTTCTTACTAAAAATTAGATCACTCGGGTGTAAATCAGCATCATAGAATCCATAATTATCAATCTGATACCGACAATGATGGTGCAAACAAAAATGCTTCGTCTGAAGACGAATTAATATATACTTACCTATTATTGAATAATTTGTATTTTGATTTACCGTACTAATGTTAATTTACCCACAAAAGGTATTTTAATCAACTAATTGTTAATTTTTATCACTTATTATTAAAGGAAACTAATAACTTATATACCTACTTATTTTATTTCGTACAACACACATTTTTTTAGCGGGAAATTTTGCGATTTTGTGTGTGGGATAATTTTTTGTTAGTGGTTTTCTGGTGGTTTTAAAAGTTGACTCTAGTGGTAAGTTAGTGTAGCTGTTAGCAACACTGGAAAAAGGCGGTGACAGACTATGGCCACCATTACAAAAAACTCACTGTCTCGAATGCAATTTTGAAAAAGAATTTTGAGTAGGTACTTTCAATCTTTATTAAGCCTGAATCTGTCACAATTTGTACGTCAAGACACAAGTACTTAGTAACGATTTAAAAGACCGGGCGCTGGAAGGAGTCGAGTGTGCAAAATATGCCGAATAAGACCGCATTCTGTGAATAGTTTTGGACATAAAAAGATACTCTGTATTTTGGACTCAGAAAAGTATGTAGATTACGATTCTGGATGTTGCCAGGAGATTTAGTGGTCAATTTTTGTTTACACCCCTTCCCCTGTGATGTTAAGTAAATGGACTGAACAAATGCTTTGGAATCATTTAATTGATTATTTTAGTAATAATATCCAATTATTTTTTATGATTAACGGGGTCTAAGGATTTAGGGGATTTAGGGCATTAGGGGGATAGGTTAACAAAAAACATAACCCTTCTTGCAGTCGGGTAGTAAAAAATAAAAAAAAAGTTAAATAAAAACATGAATTGTTGATCAAAAAAAGAGTGATTCTCGAACAAAATACTGGCATATTTTATAGTAGCGTTTAGTGATGAAAAAATATACTAAAGTATATAGATTAAATTTCCGTTGACATTACTATTAGTAAAATCCAGTATTAAAGATTTTTTTTTATGGCAATTGAGCCGTTTGCGATTATTCTGCCAGTGTCACGTTGGGACGGCGACTCGGTGAGGAGTATTAAAGATATTCCAGTTTAAAGATGATGAGATTACGTATATTATGTCAATAATACTTACGTACCTCCTTGTGAATTTTAAAAATCAATAAATGCATTTTTGAACTAACAACAAGATGACATGTCATAATTTTTTTTTAGGTTGGATGGCAGTCTTAATGCCATGCTTTTTTCTAGGTATGTTACTATACTCGAAATATAAAACGTTGTCATGTGCCACTAAGATATGAACCCAAAATGTGGTGCGCACACTTGAACACGTGACAGTTGGATAAAAAACGTCTGTGGTAAAAAATTACAAAAAATATATTGTCACCCTGACAAAAGTCACCAGTGCGCGCCAGCTCTTAGACTAGCTAATAACTTGATTTGATAAAACTCAGTCAATTAATTCGCTGGTATATGATAACTTATGTAGACACTTAATAATTTCATCAACAATTTCCTCGCCGTTGTTCTGTAGTACGTAAAAGTTTTGAGCAATATTTTATCAAACGAAAATACAAATAGGTAGTCAATCTTTTTTATTTTGACAGTCATTATTTATACATTTGAACATCAAAATGAGTTTGACGCTAGTTTTAAAAACGGCTTGGATAAGAACTGTTCTAATGGAATAATTAGACGACCATTTGAAAATGTTTTTAAACCATACACTAGATTATGAAATTCCCAATAATATGACGTCAATATCTTATCTAGAAATTAAACACATTATCGTTATATTGTCCGTCGGAAATAATTGATTTTGGCTTTTGCGTGGTTTTAACGGATAAATGCTCATAAAAGAAACTAATAACCTATATGCCTACTTATTTTATTTCGTACAACACACATTTTTTTAGTGGGAAATTTGTTGATTTTTGTGAGGGATAATTTTTTGTTAGTGGTTTTCTGGTGGTTTTAAAAGTAGCTCTAGTGGTAAGTTAGTGTAACTAATGGCAACACTGGACTTCTTAAAACAGTCTTTTCTTTTTCTTATAATATAACAGTTTTGTCTGCCGCGCCGTAGACAAATCTGTCTAAGACGGTCTTGTCTTAAGTGTACGCAGGCCCTAACTCGAAATACCAACGACCTTACAGCCACTAGACGTCTAATAGACCATGATCCCAGAACTGTCTGACATAACTTATTTTCACATGGATGAAACCTTAGGTTCTCAGTAGCATCTCATGTGCTTTGAATACCTGTGTGCTTGTGGAGCTCCTCCTTGTAGCCCCTGGGCAGGTACCAGGTGAGAAAAGGAACTAAAAATAAGAGTAACGTAACTTAATTTTTTAACACGCTTTTATTAGTTTCACCTGTATGTATGTATGTTTGTTTGTTTGTAACCGACCCCTTTGAGCTCGATTTTGTCCTACTTTGAACGATCAGATTTAATTCAAACTTTGCACACCTGTCAAAGATCGATGACAATGCAATAATCCGATCAAAATATCAGATTATCCTAATTAGATTCGCCAGGATTAATTAATTTCTAAAAAATGAAAAATAAATAATAGTTTAAAAAAACTAAAAAAGCACGCTTTTATAGAAAATCCAACTAAAAAAATAGAAAATAAAGTTTAATAAATTTGGATTAAGAATAGTGTACATAAGAAATAAATGTATATTATTGTAAAAAAGCGTGGGGTGCATATAATGTCAATAATTATGAACATTTTATTGACAGATGAGTAGAAGGATCATCACTTTGATAATATCTTAAAAAACACTTTGAATGCACCCCACGCTTTTTTACAATAATATACATTTATTTCTTATGTACACTATTCTTAATCCAAATTTATTAAACTTTATTGTATATTTTTTTAGTTGGATTTTCTATAAAAGCGTGTTTTTTTAGTTTTTTTAAACTATTATTTATTTTTTATGGGTGATTTTAATAGATGTTTTGTAGAATATTATTCTAAAGTAGTATCATAAGTGTCAAACACTTTTCATGGACCAAAACTTCTGTCAGACACTTTAAAGCTCAAAAGCATAAATGAATTTTACTTATTTTTACGTCTGATTTTTATTAAAATAATATATTATTGAGGTAAATATACAAAGTTGTATTTCAGTAGTCAGACTAATTGTAGTGTCCAAATATCCCCTAAACACAAAAATTATTTAGCCGAAAGTATGTGGGCGAGAGCACGCATGCGTTTCAGAGTAAGTGAGACGATTTCATGCACTGACTGGATGTTTGGACACTACATGGAAAGTGTCTACAAAACATATATAAAAATCAGCCATAAAAAAATAAGTTAAGCAACTCGTTATTTTTAGTTTCCTTTCTCACCTGGTACCTGCTCGTTTGTTTATTTATACAATTTGGATTATGAGGAAGAAGAACGGAAGGAGTTTTTAGCACTGGAATCTCAAGCAATACATTTAAGTAATAGCTCAACTCATAAAAACATTGTGTGAATCACGAGCTCCTTATCTACATCTACAAAACTGATAACTTTTAAGTAGGTGTTCACCTTTGATAAGATCCACTAAGTACCATCTACATGTCTAACAAGTGGAAAATCATACAATATTGAAGAAATATATATATTTATTATTCTATTATTATAGATTATGATATTACAAACACATTGTATACGACTTTGAACTGGTTTTAATGTCAAGACCCAATTAGTTACTGGACCTTGGATGCCGTGCAGCATAAGCGCAAAGTTGGTCCCAACTGCCGTTAAAATTAGTAATCTTTGAAAATGCATTATTAATATATTGATAAGACTATATGATCAATACCAACCGACAGAATGTGCTAATTACATATTAAAATAAATTAAAAACTAAATGTTTTGTGCCTGATTTGATTTTGAAGTGTTTGTAATGTGAAATAAGTGCTATATTTCACATTACAAACACTTCAAAATCAAATCATAAACTTACAATATTATAATGATTAAACCAAAAAGCAGCATAATGTGAAACAAGTCATTGTAATAGTTTGTATAAATTATTACAAGGACTGTGCAACAAAAACTAACTTTGAATAGCATATTTTATCTAACTTAATATATATTAATTTTACAACATTGGTTACATAGGGGCTTCCCTCTTTAAGCAACAAGTACAATCACATTTATGTTTCATTATTCACTTATTTGTGCGGTTCAAAATCATTTCTTTAAGTTAGTGTTTCATTTGGCTGTTATAGTAGGCTTTGCATATTATAATAATCTTTAATACTATATATCACAAAGTGATTCTGTACAATAGTAGGCCGCTTTAAAAATTCCTCATTTAAACTGTAACATAACAAGTTTTGCAACAGCAACACTAGATATCTAGTTTTCTGTTTATAATTTTTGTAGAAGTATAACAATTTGTAAACAAGTCTTTTATGAGTGAATTAAATTCACTTATTAAAATAGTACCTAACTGTTGATATACTGATATGACCACATCTGTTATCGATAAAGTAAACAACCTATTTACTATTTGTACGATCTTTTTCTACTTACTTCTATAAAGACTGCGTAATAGGATGGAATTCAATTGTGAATCGGTTATTGATTTTAGGGACCCGAAAGATCCTGATTTTAGTTGTACCTGATTGCATTAAAAGGAGGGCAATTATAAAATTTTTACTGTTATAACAATTTCATGTACCTATGTTGTTTTTTTAAATTGACAGGATTTTTTTTCAATTTTACTTTACCACCTAAAATTTATTAATTAAGTACATTATAAGTATATTTTATGTTAAAACTAGCTGCTGCCAGCGGCTTCACCCGCGTGAAAATAGATTTCTCCTTACTTACCAAAATTTTGGACCCCCGTTTCATCCTCTTATGGGGTTAATTTTAGAAAATCCTCTCTTAGTGCTCGGCTACGTCGTAAAAGGAATCCGTGCACACAATTTCATGCTCCTAGTCTCAGTAGTTTCGGCTGTGCGTTGATATGTCAGTCAGTCAATTTTTCCTTTTATATATATATAGATAATAAACCAATTAATAATTGTACAAAATATATTGATACTTTCGTGACTTATTTAAACCTATCTCATCCCTAGTGTGCCGTCTCACCTTGATCGGACCAATCAGAACGCAGTACCCTGCTCCTCCGTACCTCGCTTAGTTGACTGAATTGTTTTGGTGTGCTAGTTTAAGCATGAGGAGTCTAGTGGTTGGAAATATGGTACGAAAATAATCTAAAACACATATTACAAAAATCATCCAAACTACTTGAATAATTGTTATTTTAGAGATATTTAAACATAAACAATTCACGTGACATGGATTATTTTCGTTTTATTATTTAAAGTGAATGCTTAAAATAAACAACATCGAAAACGATGCATGTAACGTGGACTCTTTTATTATTGTTAATTGTGTGACTAGATTAAAATATTAAATAAGAAACAAGACGCTTGAATCCTATTTAATTAATAATATTATTCTATAACAAATTTTCCATATTTAAACGGAAAGATCCAACCCACACAGATGTAGTTTTGAGATATTTTTTTCAGATCGTTGTTCGTCTGTGAATCTCCACTTTAACTTTCAGGGGTTGGTTTTAACTAAAGGATAAACATTCAAATTTAATTTTTTTTAGTCTCTAGTCCGACATTATGACATATTTTTCGAAATATTAGCAAAAATATGAGGATGGATCCATTTCGTAAAAATAATATTTCAAAAGCCCAGGGTAATAAACATATTACAATGCAATGGCTCACAATGGGCCTCATCAGAAGGCATACAGTCATTCAAAGGGCAAAGGAAAGGGCTTTCCTCGGAGTTTCCTTGCAAGATCGCATCAGGAATGAAGATATCCGCAGGAGAACCAAGGTCGTCGACATAGCCCGAAGAATCGCCAAACTTAAGTGACAGTGAGCAGGTACATTGCTCGTAGAACGGACGGTCAATGGGGCCGAAAGGTTCTAAAGTGGCGATCGCGCACCTGAGAGTAGTGGAGCAGGAGGGGGGGGGGGAGTTGGCCGTTGGGGAGGGGGGAGGGGATTTACCCCTCCCCCTGGCACCATAGCATAGTCGGCCTTATAATGTTCCCACTACTGGGACTCAGGCCTCCTCTCTAGGAGATGGAATGGGCCGTAATCCACCACGCGGGCCCAGTGCGGGTTGGTGGATGTCACATGTCTTCGAATTGTTGGTTCTAGGACATTTCCTCACGATGTTTTCCTTCACCGATTTGAAAGCAGTGGTGATGAAATAAATTACACAAATTAATGCGCCTGGCTGGGTTTGAACCCGCAACCTCCTTCTAACCTAAACCTGTCCGAGTCGGGGTGCCCCCGTGTCTTGAGCTCGCTTCGCTCGCTCTTGCATTGTAACAGTATCCATCATATACTCGTATCATACACGTCGATCGAAGTATATCAAAGTCCGGGATATGTCGCGCAAAAGTCGGTTGAGTAGGCAGGAAATCGGTGTCCAGTAGTACGTAAGCGTGGGTCAATCGTAATGGCAAACAATTCAAGTCCAGAAGAGAAGCCAAGGTCGTCGAAAAAAGCCACAAGAATTCCACAAAGCACAGAGCACATTCACGCCACTCGAGGAGAAACGAAATGAAATAATGAATGACCGAAACGAATGACACTTATTTTGTAAATTTCTCAAAAGATATGCATTACCTTGTATTAAGAGTGGTTGTTTTATAATCGGAGACCTAAGCCTTACCAGATCGGCGAGCAATGGGTGGCTCGCCGTCCGACCGTCCGGTAACTGTCCGGATTGAGCCCAAGCCGTCGACGGCGCGTATTGTTCCACGCGCGCCTCAGTGATGTCAGTCGTGATGTCAGCAAATCGTTGGGGCCCAGCAGGGTCGAAGCCTACTGGGGCCACGGGTAGTGTGAAAGCGAAGCCCGGGGCCCCGGGATGAAGGCAAAGAGGGAACAGAAGTGGGTTTTTAGTCAGTAAAAGTCTGACACTATCTCTCGCTCCACCCAAGAGCGAGATTTGTCATTAGATGATTTTCCCACCTTAAAAAAAAAAGCCCTACCTACTAGATTAGACCCTTTAGACCCTCCACAAATCCTGCTCCACCAAACTAGTCATGTCCAACAATGGACGTCTTTCAGCTGAAATGATGATGATGATAAATAAATACATTTTACCAAAAAGATCCAATTTTTGAAATAGAATAAAAACACTACATATTGATAAGAAATGGCTGATTTGTATGTAATTGAAAAAAAAAAATTTTTGTACATCAGGGTGTCCCAATACAATACCTCTGTGTGGGTAGGAACCTTTTCGTTTAACTATGACCAATTGTTTCAAATACAAAATATAAATTTCTTACATATCGTTCAGTCGCATTTTGCCATAAAACTCGCGGTTTTTTAGTACAGAGCAGCATAATATAAATATGTATATATACTATACCTACTTATATACATATATGTATATATCAAAGGTTTACAAGTTTGCTTGATGACTATCGCCCTGCAGGTTCGGTGACGGGCTGGGGCGCAGGCGCGGGTGCGCTCCCGCCGCCTGATCCGGACGTTGCCCACACGATGATTATGATAAGTAGAACTGCTCCAATGGCACCGATAATTAGCATCATTTTTAGATTCTGCCACCAATACTTTCGTTTCAGTTTGCCAGCCTGTTGTTCGAACTGCGCTGCTTCAATCTTTAAAGCATCAGCACGATGGTCTAGTTCAGACAAATTTTGGTCCCTCTCCAAAACTTTCTCGACATTAACGCGCATAATGCCAACCACTTCATCGACTTTGGCTTGAGTCTGAGCCAAACGCTTATCGCTTACACTAGGTCCAGAGCTTCCTCCTTGGTTTTCCATTTTGAGTTTGTTTTGAACTTTGTACAAATTACACTGAAAAGCTTCACAGTTCAATGACTTGATTATATTCTTTAAAGCTGATTTAGTTATATAAAGTAAATATGGCTAAGGCACGGCGTATAAAAAAGAAACAATCACTAATCAGCGTGACACATTCATGACGTCATATTATGATTACGATATCTAATCAGTATGCCCTGCGTTCAATAATAACCGTAGTAGGGGAGAGTCTTTACTCTAACCGTTCAAAAATGCTTCGAGTTGTAACCCAGAGTCGTTCTTTTATAACTCGAGTAGCTACCCTAGAGACCCAACTAACTCTAACTCCGAGCAGAGTATTTTTTTTTTTTCTGTGGGAGTGGGAAATCCTCATGGACGCCCAAGCTGCCTCACAGACGAGCCAGTCTGGGCAGTGTCAGACCCCTACTGACTAAAACCGCACTCCTACCTCACATTTAAACCACGGACATGACGTCCGTGCCCTTGTTTGGTTAATTATACATTGTTTGCTTCTGGGCAACTCCACGTGCAAGTGGCGTCACTCCAGAGCACCTTTCAGCGATCATCACAATAAATCCCGTCTGAATTTCAGGGTTTAGAGGCCACCAGCCCGAAGCGATACCCAAGCGACAACGACCCACATACGCATCAAAAATCAGGAATCTCTCAACATTCAACACACATACAACTCATCGCCGCCCATAATGCTGCACCAAACAAATGGCCCCTCAACCCCGAGCAGGGTATTGTAGGTTGGTGTAAGCGGCAGGAATGACAGTTGCTTGGCATTGACTGTTGAACTCTACGTTCGCGTTCAAAAATGAGAGCGTAGAGTATCTAGCCTGATGACGTCATTCGAGTTAGAATTCTAACCTCATTTTTGAACGCAGGAATAAATTGTCTCACCAATCAGACTATAATATAATATAATATTATATAATATAATATAATATAATATAATATAATATAATATAATATAATATAATATAATATTATATAATATAATATAATATAATATAATATAATAAAAAAACACAAATTTGAAGTTGCTAGTCTCTGGTGGCAGGAAGCCCTAACACAACCACAAATAAAAGAAAATGAAACAGCAAAGTTAATGTGGGAAATCCCAGTTCAGACAGATGTCACAGTTACACACAATAGACCAGATATAATATATGTAAATAAAACAGAAAATAAAACGTATTTAATAGACATAACAGTACCATCAGATTATAACATAGGGCCTAAAGAGATTGAAAAATTAAGCAAATACCATCTGCTTAAAACTGAAATAACGCGGTTGTGGCACACACCTACAGAAGTAATACCGATAGTAATAGGAGCGACCGGCATATTAGCAAAGAGCATACATAGATATTGTGATAAATTAGATTCAGGTATAAACATTCATATAATACAAAAGCAAGCAGCAATCCATACAGTTAATATTTTAAGTAAAGTACTGGGGGACACAATATTTGTAACTAATTAGCAGGGAATCCGAACCTCCTTTTCCCTGAGGGTCTCAAAAAGGAAAAACCACCGGGAGAAAACCCGAGTAGAAAAGACTTCAAAAACTATAATATAATATAATATAATATAATATAATATAATATAATATAATATAATATAATATAATATAATATAATATAATATAATATAATATAATATAATATAATATAATATAATATAATATAATATAATATAATATAATATGATATAATATAAAGGTTATATTTTGTGCAAGGATTTTGTATACCCAACGGACTAACTGGATTGATTACGAAGCAATAATACAATACAAACTTTAAAGTGTATTTTATTTTCATTTTTCAAGTTCATATTTTTTATTGACAATAAAAGGGGAAAAATGTACCAAACAAGACGATCAGAAAGAGGTGTTGTGTCCCTTTCTAACCCCTTCTTTAACTAGGGTAACCATAAAATAATAATAATAATCTGTGGCTCGGCTGTCAACCAAGTGACAAGCAAAAATTTTCTCTGTACATTTTTTTTTACAACAAATTAATTTAATAAATCCCAAACCACCCTAAAATCATGAAAATAAAAAGTAATAACAAATAAGAGAGAAGAACAAAGAAGACAATAATAAAAACTATCGAAAATTGAAGCTGAAAAGTAAAAAGACAGCAAAAATGTTGACCAGAGCGGCTAAACTTTCCTTTATGGACCGTCGATTTGGAAGTTCATTTTTTTATTGTAGATAGTACTCATAAATAGAAAGCTTTTTGCAAACTTACCGTTTCCGCGTTTTCCAAAGTTCCATAAAAATTGTAAATTAATACGCCATTTAGGTTAGATAAATTGTCATTGTAGATGTCAAAGTTGACGTTTCACGTTTCGTTAAGCGTCCACGCTTGTTTGTGGTTTGTTTCATTCAATTTTGTCATATATTTTTTTAAATAGAATTTTTTTTTTGACGTATTAAATTACGTATCTAATTAATGTGCACAAAAACCATGCAGTAACAAGCAATTACATTGACTTTTTACATAAAAAATAACAAATATTTGTTTTCACTGAGTAACGGAACGGGACGTGAAGCGAGACCATTTTGTTTTATATTCGTCATGACGTCATGTCAGTCATCGTCCGTTTGTTTTTGTTGCCCTTGCAAGTTGCGTTGGTATGACTGTGTTAGTGAATCATTTGGGTTAGGTAAGGTTAGAACTGTGACCAGATCCCCATCTAATGTTAGTGAATCATTTGGGTTAGGTTAGGTTAGAACTGTAACCATCTACGCGCGAAGGCGAGCGAGCGGAGCGAGCGTGCCGCGGCAGCGGCTGCCGAGCGCCAAATCCCCTTGTAATGTTAAAAGCCATTATGATTTAGGCCCAAACCACCCCATAAATCGATGGAAATTAGTGTTCTAATTTAACCTAACCTCAAACTTTAAACATGGATATCTCCATAACCATGGGGTTTTGCGGGGTGGGGATGGTACAGGGATGTAGCCCTCCCTCCCCGCCTCCCTCCCCACCACTCCCCGACCCTTAAATCGATGGAAATTATTGTTTTAACCTAACCTAACCTCAAACTTTAAACATGAATATCTTCTTAACCATGGGTTGCGCGGGTTGGGAATGGTACAGGGGGGTAGCTTTCCCTCCCCCCTCCCCTCTCCCCCCACCCCGACCCTTAAATCGACGGTCCATAAAGGAAAGTTTAACCTTCAGCCCCACCGTGAGTGCTGTGACACCGGCTGTGGCAGTTGCGTCGAGTTCCAGCGACGAATACTTTTCTCCGCCCACGTCACTACCACCTGTGCGTCGACGGAGAGGACGCCGGCCGCCGAGTGGCTTAGGACCTCGAGGCCCACCGGCCTCTAATAGGGTCCCTGCTCCCGGCGGAAGTGTGCAGCGCATGCGGTGGACGCAATCCATCAATGAGAACGTCATGCGCGCATACTATGGGGCTACAGAGGGAGGAAACAACCTGACTGCGTACCGTGTTCGGATGCTCTCTTTGTTTCAGGTGCTTGAGCCAGCCGTCAACGTTTCGGCCCAACGACTGTCGGATCAGGTGCGGGTAATCCAGCGTAATCATATGTTGGACGATACTGTATTTGATCGCCTCCGAACGGAAATGAGTAACCATGCCATTGCTCCTTCGTCGCAGTCTGTGGTACCAGTCATGGTACCACCGTCCTACCATCTTTCCGGTCATGCTGACGAAGAGATTACTGACATGGTTGTACCCAGTGCAACAATGAATTGACGAGTGCTTTGGAGTGTGCTATTCGGTAGTATCGCAACATGCCACTCGAACTTAGGCCGCGCTTACCTCGGGCAATTGACATCAGCCCCCAAGATGTAGCTCGAGCAGTCCGTCCGTTACCAAACTGGAAATCTCCAGGGCCGGATGGAGTGCACAATTTCTGGATTAAGTGGTTTACAAGATCGCACGCTCGCTTGGCATATCAGTTTCAGTCTGCCTTAGAGTCCGGGTCGGTACCCCAATTCCTAACAACAGGAATAACCCACCTGCTCCATAAGTCAGGTAGTACTGCTGAGCCTAAAAATTATAGACCTATCACGTGTTTGCTGACGGTCTATAAAGTTCTTACATCCATACTGCGAAGCAAAATTAATAGTCATATTGACAAAAATTTTATCATGTCACATTCTCAGAATGGATGTAGGAACGGGTCCCGCGGTACTAAGGAGCTGCTCCTCATTGATATGACCATTAGCCAACAGGTTCGACGTTCCCGAAAGGATCTGTCGACATGTTGGATAGATTATAAGAAGACCTATGACTGTTCCGCATACATGGCTCATGAAGGTGTTAGAATTGTATAAAATTGATACAACACTACGCACCTTCCTGATGTCGTGTATGAGGCAATGGAGGACGGTTCTTCGCTATCCAGGATGTCGACATATCCTGAGGAATAACGAACCTGTAAGGATCGAGCGAGGTATATTCCAGGGTGATAGTTTGAGTCCACTTTGGTTTTGCCTAGCCTTGAATCCTCTCAGCACACTGCTGGAGAATTCAGGTCTAGGCTATCGGTTGAAGAGAGATGGTCAGGTAATATCTCACCTACTTTACATGGATGACCTGAAACTTTTTGCCCCCAACAATCTGCAACTGATGGAGCTACTGAAGGTAACTGAAACCTTCAGTAGTGCCATCAGGATGGAATTTGGTGTGGACAAATGTGCGGTCATGCATGTAAAACGAGGGGAGGTTGTGGAATCTGTGGGAACTCAACTCACGGATTCCATAAACCTGAGATCCCTCTCTCCAACCGAAACCTATAAGTATTTGGGTATGTCGGAAGCTCTAGGCATCAATATCACTGACATGAAGCAATCGTTGTTGTCAGTATTGATGTACTCTTTCGGCGTACTCAAATGGACTCAAACGGAACTTGACGCCCTGGATAGGAGGGTCCGCACACTGCTGACTGCATATCGAATGCATCACCCACGATCGTCGGTGATGAGACTGTAAATCCCGCGGAAGTGTGGAGTTCGAGGTTTTTTAAATGCTAAGACCCTACACAACCGCGAGGTATGCAGTCTTAGGGAATATTTTCTAGCTACCGACGTGGGTATGCATCGAGATGTAGTGTCAGTGGACAAGGGACTCACCCCGCTCTCCCTGGCTAACGAGAACTGGCGCAAACCGGTTGTGCTTGTTACTAACGATCGCAGGGAAGTATGCAGAGCAAGAAACTTCACGGACGCTTTTTCCGGGCCCTTCACGGGCCCGATGTAGACCAACTGGCGTCCGTAGGCTGGCTGCGTTTCGGTGACCTCAATTATGGACGAAGTTATCATGACGAATAACTACCGGAGATTTATTGTGAAGGACGGCACGGTTGACATCTGTCGGGCATGTCGCCGTCCGGGAGAATCAGTTCGTCACATTATCTCTGGTTGTTCTCGTCTAGCTAACGGAGAGTACTTGCATAGACACAACCTTGTAGCCAGGATTATCCATCAGCAACTTGCTTTGAAATACTCTCTTGTGGAATCGGAAGTGCCGTACTACAGGTATGAGCCCGACCCAGTTCTTGATAATGGTCATATCACTTTGTACTGGGATCGGTCCATCATCACTGACAGGACTATTGTAGCCAATATGCCTGATATAGTGGTGGTGGACCGAAGCGAGAGGCGTGCAATGATTGTTGACATATCCGTTCCGCATGACGAGAACCTCGTGAAAGCCGAGAAAGATAAACAAATCAAGTATATTGACTTGGCTCGCGAGGTTGTCGACATGTGGGATATGGACTCGGCGATCATTGTACCGATAGTCGTGTCAGCCAATGGCTTAATAGCCAAGAGGCTCGACCAACACCTTAGGAGGCTCGCGTTAGGCGGCTGGATCAAGGGCTTGATTCAGAAAGCGGTACTCCTGGACACGGCTCGTATTGTTAGGAGGTTCCTTGCTCTGGAGCCCTGACCGCCGGTAGCTTGAACCCTGTTCCCGATACCGGTGGGACTCTATTTTTTATATTTTTAAATGTTTTATTTTTTTATTTTTACTGAAATATTTAAAAATGTAATTAATGTGATAAGATAATAAATAAACGAAATAATAATAATCTTTATTACACAAGAAAGTGGTTACAAAATAGTGTGAAGTCCCTGACTCCTGTGCTAGGTGATAAACCTGTGTTACAAGAGCCAGTGCCCTCTCCCAGTAGGAGATAGTACAGAATCTTATGCAAAAAGATTAACAAAAATAAAAAGAGTATGGTAAGCAACAAAAGATTAAGATAAACTAAATCCGCCGATTACATAGCTTGCCGTCTAGTGGCATCGTGGAATGTCGGCGCCAAATAGAGCGGAGGACGTACAATTTTCTCACCGTTAGTACTTGGGCTTCTGAGTACAACTGAGCTGTGGGGTGTCCCTTTTGAGTCCCTTTTACGGAAATACATAATTTTGAGAACAGCCCGCTGAGCTTGTTCCACCCTAAGCATCACTGTTTTGAAGGTACCGTCCCTTACCGGGATGCAGTAAGTAATTATCGACTCGCATAGTGAACGGTATACTAGTGATGCTGTTTCAATGTCAGCAGAATGTCTGAGCTCTTTAAACAAATAAATTAGTTTACGAAGCCGGGACCATAGAGCATCCGTATGGGTGCGAGAATCCAGCCTCTCGTCGATATAAACACCTAGATATTTGATACTTGGGACCACGTCTAGGCATTTGCAATTGCAAGGAGAGGAGACGAGACAAATATGTGCTTTTATTTTATCCGAGTTCATAGACGGTTTAGGTGAATTTGGTGGTTTAAACTGAATTACTTTGGTCTTTGAGACATTAAGCGTCAGTAGATTAGTGGAAAGCCAGTCCATAATTGTTTGCAAGTTAAGTTCAGTGGTTTGTTTAGCCCTGCCCCAGGTCACGTCGGATATCAATAGTGCTGTGTCGTCGGCGTAGGTGAAGTGTCACAAAGAGAAAGGGAGAGTTGACAGAGGTCATTTATGTACATTTGAAAGAGCGTGGGACCCAAGATACTTCTTACCGTAGCTGATAAATTCTTCGTCATTGAGAACAGAATCAATTTTAACACATTGGCTACGCCCGCTGAGATAATCTTTGTAAATATCCAGAGCCAGACCACGTACTCCCATATGCTCCATTTTGGCCACCAGTCTGGGAATAGACACCGTATCAAAGGCCTTAGTCAGATCTAAGAAGATACCATAGCATTTAAGGCGACTATCCAATCTGTCGATCAGGGTATTGGTGAAGTCAGAGACAGCATCTTCTGTGGAAATTCCTGACCGAAATCCGTATTGATTTTTAGCAATTAATTTATTTTTACAAAGAAATTTTGTCAGATTGATGTTGAGGATTCGTTCAAGTATTTTAGATAGGGAACTAAGGACTGAAATTGGCCGATAATTGGAAACATCATCCTTAGCCTTGCCTTGGTTGAACAATAGCACGCTTGAATTGACTATTTAAGCAAATTAATTGTTATTATTTTTATAATTGCAGCAGTTTTATATTAATTGATACTGCAGATTTCTATAAATATCGACGGCGACGTATCAATAACTCCTAACTGTCTGGGAAACCTGAAAAAATTGTTTAATTTATTGATAAGTCTACAATTTGTTTAATTTATTGAGAAAAATAATAACTTCAGGTTTAATTAATAGTGCGCGTGTGGTGTGAGGGTTACCGACCGTTTGTTAAAAATATTTGAAAATATGCTTACGATTTAGTGAACATTCATAAAGAAATGTGACATGACTGGCCTGTTGATCGAGTGGTTAGTGGCCCTGACTGCTATGCCAAAGGTCGTGGGTTCGATTCCCACCCAGGACAAGTGTTTGTGTGATGAGGATGATCATTTGTTCTGTGTCTGGGTGTAATTTAACCATAATATGTATGTATTTAGAAATGTATAATTATGTTTATCAGTTGTCTAGTACTCATAACACAAGCTCTGCGTAGCTTGGGACTAGACGGCGTTGAGTGATTGTTGAGGAAAACTAAAAAAAGTTTTTGTGAAATTCAAATAAGCGAGTTATGGACTGTTAAGTAGGGCCATTTTTTTTTTCACAAGAAGTACAATTTTGTGTTTGTCTTATCTCTCATACATTACAAATAATATAACGAAGAAATGTAAAAATGGACGACTTAGGGCCCGAATTTTGTCAAGGTCATAACTTTCAAACAACAAGTAGATGTGACCTGTTCTTGCTTTCACGAATTTCCACAATTTATTTATTAGCTTATAGGACTTCGAATAGCAGCTGTAAGTTAATGGTTTAATTTTTTTTTGCGTAGTAAATACGTTTACGTCAATGAGAATTCAGGCCCCATTTTAAACAAGGATAAATAAAGTAGGAGAGTTTTTTGCAATAATACCTTGTTTCCTCAAATTTTGTTTTGTATTAGCTTAGATTTTAGCATAAAAAGTTTATCTGTAGTGTACATTGTTTATCTGGTACAGGTGGGCCCTCAATCCTCTTTTGTGAGAATTGAGGGCCCGATTTAGCAGTCCATAACTCGCTTATTTGACTTTTAAAAACCTGATTTCAACTTTCACATTTCTTTGGGAATGTTCACTAAATCTTAAGCATTATTTTCAAATTTTAACAAACGGGTTCTCACACTATACGCACACAACTTTATATACTGCTTTATTATATTTTAAATAGAGTTTGAGTAACCATGAAATGTGAGTCGTGGGAATTCGATGGATGCGAGACATACAAGACCGGTCGTTGTGGCAACGCTTGGGGGAGGCCTATGTCCAACAGAAGATGTCTTTCAGCTGAAATGATGATGATGAACCATGAAATATACAATGAATTTTTAATTTAATGCAGTTGCAACAAATAATCAACTTCGAAGATTTTGCTAAATCATGCGGAAAAACGCTTTTGAATTCCCAGCGGTAAATTATGATTATCTCAAAAAAAAAATTCGGTTATTGGTACTTCACCGTCGATATATACCTATCTATATCTTCTATTTTCTAACCATCACTAAAAAATATTTCATTGTTCTTTTTAATAAGTATATTAGGGAAAGCATATTAATTATAGTTTTTGAACGTACAAGTAGTAAAAACATATTGAACTTCTTTAGAACAGAATTGTCCCGTAGTACGAACTAGTCTATGGACACACTAGTAGAAAGGGATAACATACCCTTTTGTATCGTACTCTTCGGTACAATTCGTTCCAAATGAGAATAAGGTCGGTTGCCATGTTGTGACGTCCCATCATACTGTAAAATCGCAGAAATTGGGTAGGGTGAGAAAATAAGGAAATTTTAAAATTTAATTTATTAAGGAATCGTGAACGAAAATAGTTATTTGTGCAACAAGAGAGCAAAGTTGTTTTTTGCTGCGAGTGCTAATTTTGGGTCCCGAGCAAGCGAAGGATTCTTTGATTGAATCACGAGCGTTAGCGAGTGATTTTAAAGTAGAATCCTGAGCGAGGGGAGGGATTTAAAGGCACGAGATGCAAAAAGTTTTGCTCTCGTGTTACACACATAATTTTTCACTTTAGCAGCGAGAACACATATTACTTGGAAAATAAAATAATTAACAGTAAAAATTTAATAATGATTTCAATTAAAATAAATACTATCTCTGTCGCTAGTTTTGCTAATATTTTACAATTATTTTAACGTTCTTAATCTTATTCGCCACTATCTTATTTCCGCTGTTTTTTTAAAGTACGTTCTAAAACAGTCAATGTTGAAACTAGAAATAATTATTTAAAGGTTAAATTCCAGTTTTATCTGGTGCTATAAGTACTCAGGTACTCTTATTTTTGTTCAAATACAATAATAAATTTAAAATTCAATAATTTATTTATATAAAAAAAAAACAATTCTTCTTCGGTCCTCTCCTCTACAATAGGTTGAACGCGAAAGCAAACATTTATAGCTTGAATCAAATTAACTGTAAGAGAATTCTTAAGGAGGCTCTTCAAAGAATGTCCTACGATGATACAGAGAATTTACTGATTGTGCTAAAGTGATTTTTTTGTTTTTATACAATATTTGACCTAGTTTAAGTATCTTGTTAGTTAAGAAACTAGAAGTTAAGATTTGGTAACATTATAAATTAATAGTATAAGATAACTTGTCTACTTTACAGATTTTTTACACGTTTGTATAGTACTATAAAATCCTTTTGATTATTTGTTAATTTTAAATTATTTTAGCTCTTTTCGCCTGAAACACAGGATTTCCTAGTTCAGGCACGTAAGACTCAGAATTAAGATTTATATTTAAGACTGTATTACTTTATCCTGTAAAGAATTTTGAATAAATATTATTATTATTATTTTATATTTTACAAATATTTTCTATTTATTACGCATTACGAACGTGTTTTTCTTTGTGGTGGAATTTTAAAATCGGAATGAACTTCGAAATGGCATGTTTCTCACTCACTTTTTTATAAGGGCGAGAAAGACACAGAGTACAGTGCAGTTCGAATGTTTCGAAATGTGTGGCTAAAAAAAAATTTAAAAAGTTACTTTGCAGTGAGCAAAATTGAGTTTTGCTCACTGTTTTCAAGCAGCAAAACCTACTTGTTTGAGCTCTGTGGTAAAAAAGTTTCATCAGAATCTAGTTCTTCCAACTAGTACATTTTGATACAAGTGCAGAAAGTTTGTCATTGCGACCGAGGCGGAATTCAATTGTGTTATGGAGCCAAGGGCTACAGTGACAAATTTGCACGTGTCTCAAACGACTTTTTTCAATACACTTACGAAGAAATGAATAAATGGGGGTTGATCGGCGACTAGCGGGGGTCCAGGCGCGCCCAGTCTGATACGATAAATGTAATAACATTGTGGTGGGGGAGAGTACGCGCTATTTCTGCACTAGTGCGGAAAGCAGTCTATTGCGTCATGCGTGCCTAAAAGCGGTGGGATAAGAGCGGGTTTTCGAGCAAGTGTATTGAAAAAGTATTTGAGGTTGAGTATTTGGGGGTAGACGGAACAGAAAGTAAAGTCCCGCAAACCTCCGTTGAAAAGGGAGGATCCTCCGACCAGACGGGTGTTATGTCTGGTGGGCTACTACTGCCCGATGGATGATTTCGGGCTGTTCTATATGTTCTAAACGCGCGGAGAACTTTGATTGCGCGATGCAGGATTAGTTCTTATGTGACGTCATAGATGTCGCTACATCACTCCCCTCCGGAGATCGGAGATCGATGGTTCTTGATGCTTCTTGATGCGTGCCAGGCCAGTGGTAGGTTGGTTCCAGTGAGTCGGAACCGAATGCCGCATAGTTCTCGGTGAGTCGGAACTGTCTGCGGTGATGCCCCAGTGAGTCGGGGTGTTGCTGACCCAGTGAGTCGGGATGAGGCTGCAGGCTCCAGTGAGTCGGAGTAGTGCTGCTGGCTCCAGTGAGTCGGAGCGGTGCTGTGCGATGTAGTGGCTTGACTGCTTGCGTCGACCAGGAGAGGTTCTTCATAGCTCTTCATGTGACTGGCCGAAGGTGCGGTGTGATTAGCCAAGGTCGCTAATGAGGCTGAGGGTGATGACCAGGTATGACCAGGTAGGCATTGCTGGTGGTCAGGATACCCTTTTTAATGCCGTGGGTGCTGGCTGTATGGCTCGCTGCTCGAAAGCTTGAGGAAGTGATGATGACGTCACGAAGCAGTGGCTGCACGAAGGCTGCGCTGACGTTTTTTGTCGAGGGTCACCAGTTTAGAGGTATGCGGAACAGAGAGTAAAGTCCCGCAAACCTCCGTTGAAAAGGGAGGATCCTCCGACCAGACGGGTGTTATGTCTGGTGGGCTACGACTGCCCACTGGATGATTTCGGGCTGTTCTATATGTTCTAAACGCGCGGAGAACTTTGATTGCGCGATGCAGGATTAGTTCTTATGTGACATCATAGATGTCGCTACAAGTACTTTCAAACTTTATTAAGCCTGAATCTATCACAATTAGAGAGAATAGATCCTGTTTAATAAAAAAGCATACCTAATTTGGGTATAACCTGGGTTTTTACAGGGGTTTTATTGTTTTTACACAAAAGCATGGGTAAAAACCATAAACGCTTTTTTGCTTTTTCCTTCACACTGAATAACGTTTTATTTAGTTGAATTTTAGTTCGCTTTGAAAGTTTTAACTTTTAACATCCAAGTTATAAGTTCAATCAGTTTCATATATTTTTTCATTTCAACATCGGATTATTGCTTTACGAACTGAAGTTCGTAAAGCAATAATCCGACAATTTTTAAATTTACAATATACCGCTATATTGTAGTAGCTATACGAATACTGACAAGTGCACTAACTGGACTCTCACCATCTGAGACGCTAATCTGCATGGTTCTCACATGATTTGACCATTTTTTTAAAATTATTTATAGGCTCGCGTTTGACCACCATCTCACCTGATGGTAAGCGATGATGTGGTCGGTGATGGAGCATGCTTGCCATTTATTACATGTTTGCTGTGTCATCTAGTTTACATTCCTGAAAAAAATTTATATCACTTGTCACATGTGTGTGACATGTGTCACTTGTCATATGGTACCTGTCACTTGGCACTTAGAACTTATCACATTTCACTTGGCACGTGGTGCATTACACAAGACTTTTGGCACTTGGTACTCATCAATTGGCATTCGGCACTTGGTACTTATCACCTGGCACTTGGCACCTGGCACTTGGCACTTGGTTCGTAGCATACGGCACTTGGTGCTTATCACCGGGCACTTGGCACTTGACACTTGGCATATAGCATTTGGTACTAATCAATTAGCACTTGGCGTTCGTCAATTGGCACTTCGAACTTAGTACATTGCAATTGATACTTGGCACTTGGTACTTGAAAATTTGACAATTTGGGTAGGCAGCTCTGCTTAGTTATCCGTACCATAATAAACTGAAAGACTTGGGACCCTACTATGCACTCTTGATATCGATGACATTTCCATTTCGAAATTGCCTTAAAAGTGTAAAAAGTAAATACCCATCTTTTGGGTTAATACCCGGTACTTTGGGTATTTACCGGGGAGAAACCCATCTCTTGTCACAATTTGTCATTCAAGTACTTAGTACGATCTTGGTTTATAAGATTCTTGGGTCTAATACGTTTCTAACTCAAAATACTCATTCGGAAACACGCTGAAGATCCCTCATCTATCTAGTAGACTAGATTCTAATAATTTCAAATTATATTGGGATCGACTTTCATACTTTAATTTAACAATAAATTATCTACTCCTTGAGAATCTGTGACTGCAAATATTAAATTTGTCTTAAAAAAGGTCGTATGACTAAAAATCTTAGAGTAAGTGGACCGATTGCTTAGGTAACAGAAAATGCTGATACTTGCCACCAAGTTGCCAGCAATTCAAGTTCCCGCAGTTGCCATCAATTCAAGCTATGTAGCTTTGAATAAAAACATATAGCCATCTACTATAAAAAAAATATTGACGACTGAAAATCATTTTTCGGTTGCCTTTTGATCGCTACGGTTTTTGGAAGGAAATCATTATTGAGTGCTTCAATAATAATTCAATCACCGTCACGCCACGTCCTTAAAAGCATGTGCATGGAGCACGCTAACTGGCATATTATTCCGTTGTGGTCAGAAGGTTGGCACGTTGTTAGCAGTTGCCAGTTTAAACAATAGCCATATTAGAGTATTATATATTATTGTAGTGTAGCAACATTAGTAGTCGTGCTGCTTTTTTCTTTCTTGTACTGTCAGTTCGTTTCTCGTAGAAGAGGATTTTCGACGCCGGTATCTTATTTTAGTGATTTAAAGAATCAACATAAAGGAAAGTCAAAATGGTAAGAAACAGAGTGTTATTTACTAGAACGCCAACAGTTAATAGTTATTCAGTTACCGAATGCTGATAAGGCTAGTGAACAATCTAGATATTTTTGAACCGTTGTTCGTGTTGCACGTGTGTCTTGATCACATGAAATTATTGTGCAGGTGTCACTGAATCCCATCAGAATTTTGAAAAATGAAGCCGAAGAAGAGAAAGCCGAAGTGGCTCGTATGTCCAGCTTCATTGGTGCCATCGCCATTGGAGATTTAGTGAAAAGTACATTAGGACCTAAAGGAATGGACAAAATTCTGGTTTCCTGTGGCAGAAATGCTGGCCAGGTAAAATATTCTTATATTATAACAAATATTTACTTTACTAAAATATAAAAAAGCTGGATAAGAGTAAGTTTGAAGTTCTAACAAATTGGTTATATTTTGTAGGTTGAGGTTACAAATGACGGTGCTACTATTCTTAAATCCATCGGTGTTGACAATCCAGCTGCAAAAATTTTGGTAGATATGTCAAAAGTACAAGATGAGGAAGTTGGAGATGGAACCACATCTGTTACTGTATTAGGTAAGTTTCCAATAGAGAAAAGAAGTTGTTATAAATAAAGAGCTTAACAATTATTATTATATTCAGGGCCAAGTACATACAATATTTTTTTGTGTGCCCATTGTTTAACCCCCCCGAGTTGTTTTTGTACATAGCTATTGTAAATTGTTGTTCATGCCCAGTTCCCAATCAGCGAGACCAACTCTAAGTATGCTTATATTATTTAGATTTTTCAATTATTGTTTGACCTGATTCCTCAGGATTGTCCAGGAGGGTGTCGAGGACCTATTCTTGACACCAAAATTGTTAATAGTTATAAAAAACATGGCTGTTACTATACGCCAAAATAATCATTTTTACTTACTCAGTTTTTTACATAAAACAAGTTATTCAATGATTTGAATATATTTCATATAAGTACATTTTAGAAATAATTAAATTTAGAGAACGTCTCTTGGGGGATTTTGTTCTGAAAGCCATAAGTGACTTCATCTCATCTACTCATAGCCTAAAGTCTGATTGCAAGATATAATAATAAAAAATATTTAAATAAATTATTTACATCCATTGTAGCTGCTGAGCTGCTTCGTGAAGCTGAAAAGCTCATAGAACAGAAACTGCACCCGCAGACAGTCATTGCTGGATGGCGTATAGCTGTAGATGCTGCTAAACAAGCTCTTGCTGATTCTAGCTTTGACCATGAAAAGAGTTTCAATGAAGCTGCCCTCCGTGAGGATCTCGAGAACATTGCTCGCACAACATTGAGCTCTAAAATTTTGTCCAACCACAAAGAGTAAGTGGAATATGGTAAATTATTGTAAAGTGTAACAACTTAAATACTTTGATTCTGTGTTCAAGCACAAAACCTTGAATCCCAAGAGTACAACTAAGCAACAATAAAATGATCACAAATCATGTTTTTAATTTTACATGCTACAATTTCAGACACTTCACTAAGTTGGCAGTGGATGCAGTGCTCCGTCTCAAAGGCTCTGGCAACCTAAAGGCTATTCAGATTATCAAAATCTCTGGTGGTCTGCTGGAAGAATCTTTCCTGGATGAAGGTTTCCTCCTGAACAAGAAGGTGGATATTTAAATTCCCAGTTATCTATTTAATTGTAAAAACTTAGTAATAATTATCATGAAGATATTAGAAGTAGAACTGTTGTTGCACACACAAAGTACTGCAAACAGATATCAACATGTTGCTAATATATGGGAGACCGACTTCGCGATTTTTATTTGTATTCAGAATGGACTTGCTCTGCATTATATTGCTCTAAAGTAATTCTCTTTCCATGATAAAGTAAAACATTTTGAAGAATTTTGGTATACTAAAACTTTTTTTGCAATTATTGACAAATTTTAATGGCACCAAGGGCACATTTGTCAAGATTGCAAATTCTACTACAGATGCAATGTGTATCATCCAAGTTTCTGTCAAGTAAAACTGCATTTACCCCTAGAAACTGATCTAAATAATACAACATTCATATTCACTCTTCAGGTGGGAGTACACCAACCTAAGCGCATTGAGAATGCCAGTATCCTGATAGCAAATACACCCATGGACACAGACAAGATCAAAGTGTTTGGATCCACCATCAAAGTAGACTCTATGGCAAAGATAGCTGAACTTGAAGTTGCTGAAAAGGAGAAGATGAAGGACAAAGTCAACAAGATCTTGGCTCATAAATGCAATGTCTTTATCAACAGGTAATTGCTTATATGTATACTTTTTAATTAATCTTTTTCTTCTAAAAATAAGGGGAAAAAATTGTTTTTATATGTATTAAAAAAAGCACATTATTAAACCAAGGAAATGGTATTATGATAAAATTGCTTCAAAATTCACCTAGTTCTGACTGTTTGTGACAGTTAGTCATGAATAGTCATAACTAGGTGGATTTTGAAGCAATTATTGTGTTACTGGATTATTTCAACCGAAAGACGTCCACTGGACACAGACACACATATACACACATAGGCTTCCCCCAAGTGTCGCCACAATGAACGGTCCTGTGCGTCTCGCATCCATCGTATTTACACGGCGTACACAGTATTTTTTACACAGCATGCATATTTTTTGTCCAGGCAACTTATCTACAACTACCCTGAGCAGCTGTTTGCTGATGCTGGTGTGATGGCAATTGAGCATGCTGACTTCGACGGTATTGAGCGACTAGCTCTTGTGACTGGCGGAGAAATCGTGTCCACCTTCGATTCACCCGACAAAGTCAAACTAGGACACTGCAAAGTTATTGAACAGGTAATTTAATCTTTTAACTAACTCATCATGTGCCAATTTTTTTCCAGCTACATAAACATCATAGTCAGTTTCTTGTTTAACTACTGATGCCACTGCAGTATTTAATATAGGGCAACTGCTTATCTGATCACTGCAATCCTAACACAATTCCTTGGTTATTTGTCTTGGCAGAAGAAATCCAAAAGATTTCTGAGTACATGTAAAAATTTTGTTAATCTATATAATGACAGCTGGAACCAATGGCTTAAACATGCTTTCCAAAGTATATACATGGATGCTCATCTATGAAGAGCAACCAGACTCACCATTACCCTAGATTTAATTTTGTGTATAAGTTGTGTTACTTTTTTGGGTGCATTCCATTGTAATGTGCCTAACATTTGTACTCAGTTTTCTGCTTATATACGTCGTTTGTTCAGCATCAATTTTATTACTGAAGGAATATTTTTTATACATATGCATACCTAGGTCTATGCTCTAATAAATACCAACAGTGATATTATTTGGTTCTTAAATCAAAATTCTAATAGTAATCTTTTTTTGTGTAACATGCCTGACATAAAACAACCAAGGTTTTCAGTAGATAATTCATTCGTAATATTTTAGCACAATTTTTCTAAACAAAATATTATCTTTCTACTCCCTTCAATATTCATAAGATTACCATACTAACAACTGAAAAAACATCCAGAATCATCACGCGATAACTGCACACACTCGGATTTAAGACACGTAACGTGCCTGACACTGCCGTAATGTACTCGATACGTATGAATTTAGAAGTTATGATTTGTAAATTTCGGCTGAAAATGGATTTTACGTCATCTGGTGTATGTCTTGTAGCTCTCCAAGAGTCTTCATTTCACTGCAGCACGATGGAACCGTGATATTCCTGATACAGAACTAACAATGTCCCAAGGTGTTTGAGGGATATCTATCTTCTTCTATATATATATAAAAGGAGAAACTGACTGACTGACATATCAATGCACAGCCAAAACTTCTGGGTCCAGAAACTTGAAATTTTGCACAAGGCTTTCTTTTATGATGTAGGCGAGCACTAAGAAAGGATATTCCAAAATTCATTCCTTAAGGTGATGAAATGGGGGTCCAAAGTTTTTATGAAGAAAACGACTATCACGCGGGCGAAGCCGCTTGTAGAGGCTAGTTTCAATTTTTTTTTTTTTTTTTTTTTCGGGTGGGAAAATCATCTCATGACATCCCCCGCCGTTGGGCGGAGCGGGAGATAGTGTCAGACTTTTACTGACTAAAAACCCACTCCTGTTCCTTCTTTGCCATTTGTTTTCCAGGGCCCCGGGGATCTCTTTCGCATCACCCATGGCCCCAGTAGGCTTCGACCCTGTTGGGCCCCTACGGTTGCTGACATCTCCTTGAGGCGCGCGTGGAACACTACGCGCCGTCGACGACTTGGGCTCGGTCCGGACGGTTACCGGGCGATCGGACGGCGAGCCACCCATTGCTCGCCGTCCGCAAGCCCGCGCCTACGGTGGCCGGAAATCGGGATCGGAATCCCGGCGGCGGTTGGGGCGTAAGGACCGTTGCCGTTGCCTCACGCGATCGGCCGCCTCCTTTGCTAGCATTACTGCTTCGCAGAAGGAGGCGACCGCCTGCCACTCCTCCTCGCTCCGGACCATGGCCTGTACCAAGGCCCGGCGCGAGAGATCGCTGCCGCCGATTGCCCTCACGAGGACACGACGGTGCTCTGCCCAAGCGGGGCAAAGTGTTGGAGGTAGATTGGCGAATTCTTCAGCCGTCTGGATTACAGTGCCTCTGCCATAGAACACTGTCCTCTACCTTACAAGTATTTTCGTATTGCCTCCAATGCCGTTAATTAATTACTTTTTTATAGTGACTGGTTGCAAAATACTTCCAAGTGAACGATTTATTGTATTTATTGCCAAGCCATGTTTTTTTTTATCTTCAAATGATCCGCCAACACAAACATGATAAAAAAAATTGTTAGAAATTAGAACGACGTTTCCACATTACTCCTGTTTTTAACATTTGAATTAAAAGTGAATAGAATCGCAGAAAAATGAGTACAAAGTTAGTATAAAGGTAATTTCGCTGTCCACTTTATATTTGCGATATTGGTTATCGCGTACAAGTGTATCGTATGGACAAGTGAATATTAAGATCGATTGTTATTTGTCATAAAAAGCCTGGATGTGGCACTAAAGTGGACATAATGATAATGGGTTAACATTGATTTTAAACATTGAGCTAAAATTACCGCTTTGTATGGAATGCATCTTCGGTGTTCAATAAAATTTATTCTGTTATAATACCAGTGGGACTGTTATTCTGTATCGCAGAACTGTCTTTAAAACTCAGTTTTTTTTTACTAAATAAAAATAATAACAGAAAACATGAGAAGATGAATATTTGGAACATGTTTCGGCTTTAACTAGAACATGCCTTTCATGTCATAGAGATATTTATATGATGTATATGGATTTATTCCAGGTGTTGATTGGTGACGAGTGCCTCATCCGCTTTTCGGGCGTAGAGCTGGGCTCCGCCTGCACAGTAGTGATCCGCGGCGCCACGCAGCAAGTCATCGACGAGGCCGAGCGCTCGCTGCACGACGCGCTCTGCGTACTCGCCGCCACCGTCAAGGAACCTAAAGTTATCTATGGTGGAGGTAAGAAAATAATCTTGGAAATCAAATTTTACGCAGCTTAACAGTAGGCCGAAAACGGCCTACTACTAATATTAAAAATGTGAGTAAAATACAATGATATATGTTAATCAATCACACTTGATCGAAATTGGATGAAATTTGGATCATAGGTAGAACATGACTTGGACAGGATACTCTTATTTTAGTAGTTAGGTCTACGCAAAAGCGAGAATTAGCCAATAGGACAATTTCTCGCCTTTAGAAGGCTACAATGTTGTCTGTTATTCACTGCGAAGGTACAATAATCATTAGAATTGTGTATTTCATTCATTAAATAAACTTGTAAAATCACAACTAAGTATTGCAGACATTTCAAACTTTGGTCAATCACCTAACCTGAACTAAACTAAATAATGGGAGTAGTTTTGATTTTAAGAATTGACTTCGAGTACTTTTCAATTTATCCTCGTATGTAGGTCGCTGATGTAGAAGGTTTTGGCGTAATATTCTCGTACTTTTGTATGCTATCCAAAATTAAACATGCATTTGCAAACTAACATAAACACTTTTTTTAAATATTGTTTTGGTTTTTAGAATATTTAAGTTACTGATCTTGAATATATGGAGTTCTATTTGCATGTTGATTGGGCTATATGGTTCTTGTTGATTCGAGGGTGTGGCACTGTATATCGAGATACAGGACTCGTTCTGGTTTGGTTACAGATGTTCCTATGTTATAGTCTAAGTATTGGTCTTTATGTAATTCGTAGTAATAGTATTGATAAAATAAATATTATTTTATTTTATTTGTTAGGTGCCAGCGAGATGCTGATGGCCGAGGCCGTATCCCGGGTAGCAGCCCGCACGGCCGGCAAGGAGTCCGCGGCCGCCGAGGCGTTCGCCATCGCGCTGCGCCGCCTGCCGTCGGCCGTGGCCGACAACGCCGGCTACGACTCTGCCGACCTCATCTCGCGGCTGCGTGCACACCACGCACAGGGAGAAATCACTATGGGACTTGGTGAGTTGCTGGTTTTGAACTGTTCATTGTTGCATGTATTTAGTGGAAGTAAAGTTAGGAAGAAACAAAGGTAATTGTTCAGTAATTTTGGCACAGTAAATTGAAACTACACTAAAGTTGTAACTATCTAGCTAATGCTATTACATAGATAAATAGACCTTGTCTTTTTGTGACATACAACTTTAAAATGATGAACATAAATAAGGAGAATCACAAATCTCGGAAATTAAAGACTTGCCGGTCATCTGGGACATAATGGTAAATTGCCTGTATATGATTGGGGAATGCGAGAGGTTAATTAGATAAAGCTTCATAATTATTTGTTTGAGAAAATATTTCGCATTTTCACACAATAAATACCTTAACCTATCGTGTACCGAATCAAATGAACACAATTTTCTAAAACACATTACAATGCTCCTTCACAGACATGCAGAACGGCCGCGTAGGCGATATGAAGAAACTTGGAATTACCGAGTCGTACGTAGTAAAGCGTCAAGTGCTACTATCGGCCGCCGAGGCTGCGGAGATGATCCTCCGCGTGGACAACATCCTGAAGGCCGCGCCGCGCCGCCGCGGGCCCGACCGTCGCCCTTGCTAGAGCCTCCCAGATACTCGACCACAAACATAAGCAGAAGTGGGTGACCTACCTTCCAGGGAACACTGATTAGTTTAATGTAATGTGTCTCAGATTCCTATATTTTGTACAAAACTATCAGATAGTTTTACTGGAACTTTATCACTGCGTTGTTTGGTTCCCAGTAATTTAACGGGATTGACCATTTCTGTTTATCCATATTGTATTAATATTGCACTTAAGTGCAGTGTGAGAATGCTTTTACCTGTACCAACTTATCACATAACTTTAAGTTTAGCTTTAACAGTTTAGCCTTATTAGTCACAGAAGAGTGCATTTTTATAACAAAATCTCTTCCATTGTGACTATAAAATTTTTATTTATCAGCTAAAAATGAAAACATACTGTATTTATATTTTATGTATGTTATAAATTAAGTATTTTGAGTTACAAAAGTGGAAATTTATGAATGTCACGGTCACATTTGATTTTGAGTTTATAATGCCTCCCTTCTAGATAGCCTAGAATCAAGAGCTGCGCTAGTTTCATTTAGTTTATAGCTTTTAGTTAAAGTGGCCGTTAATGCCTTGGTATTAATGTATTAACTAATAATTTAATAAAATTTTAACAAACAGATTTCGTTTTTCATTTCAAATGGAAAAGACACAGGTATTCATTCATAAAAACTGCCATAACATTTTTCATAATCAGCTTTATATTGAAGCTTTCTGTTTGCTAACGTCCAACGTATTGGACGTTAATGGGGATTGTTGCTTATTTTACTAAAAATCCCCACTAGGCTCATATTAATTAACCAGTGGGAATTTCCGGAAAAATAAATAACGATCCCGACTGGTGGTGATTTGTCGGTAAAGAAACAAAAAGTCAACAAGCAAATATAAGTCTCAATACTTCTTACTTGTAAATACGCTCGGAGACGAACGACTCGACTGTATCAGTGTGCCTTGATCCTTAGGGTAGGTTCAGATGACAAGCGCTCAACGCGCGTTTTGATAACGCGCGTTTACAACTACATACATTTTATTCAGGCCGTACACATGCTAACGCGCGTTTTAGTAACGCGCGCGTTCAACGCTGCGCTAGCGCTCGACTGTTGTCAGCGCGCGTCAACGCCGCTTTGAGATCATTGGTTTTCTATGTTTCCGTTCAGTTGAGCGCGCGCTTTCGACGCGGATAGACGTATTTTAGGGTTCGTCAAGTTCGTCCGAAAATCGTCCGAAATGGAAACCGAAGCTTTTAATACGGAATTATTAATTGATGAAATAGAGAAACGTCCTGCGATATGGGACATGACAAGTAGCGATTATTCAGATAAGAATTTGAGAAGACGGGCTTGGGAAGAACTCGTCCTTATATTTTGTGAAGGACATGACAATGAAGAAAAGAAGAAAATATTATGTGAGTATATATATTTATTTACATTTACAATCGGTTTGTGTTACAAGTTAAATATAACGATCCTGCCAATCTACTTTTCCTTCATTAATGAAATAGTTTGTTAAATGTACTCGAACATTATCCGCCTGTCGCACAGCACGTCCGGTATAATGTGAGGCTAGATTTTCCAGGGGTGGCGTATAAAGTGTGTCTTCAAAATTGTAGCCATCCCTGATTCTGACATAATTATTTAGTGTACATATCGCTTTTACGATCTTTTCTGCAAAACCGATGTTAACATCTAACGGCCTGTGTAAAATGCGCCATTTATTGCACATTATGCCAAAAGTACATTCAACATACCGGCGTGCTAATGTCAAACGGTAATTAAATATTTTTTTAGCATAAGTTAGTGACCTTCCCCCATATGGACGCATTAAATTCTCCATCATGCCAAAAGCTTCATCAGCCACTATCACATATGGCAACGTTGTCGGTCTATTTTGTATTAACAATGCCTTTGGCTCAGGTAGATCTAATGACCTTTCTGTCAGCTTTTTGTACAATGAAGAATTCTTGAATATACCTGAGTCACTGTTTTTACCGTAGGCACCTATGTCAACCCACACAAAACAATAGTTTGCATCCGCTAGCGCCAATAAAACTAGCGAAAAATATTTTTTATAGTTATAATACATAGAACCCGTGTGTTCAGGCTGGATTAACCGTATATGTTTCCCGTCCAAGGCTCCCAAACAATTGGGAAACTTTGAGTTCTTTTCAAATATCGTGGATATTTCACACCACTTTTCTTTCGTTGGTTCACTCATAACAACGGGCCTTAATTTTTTCCAAATAGTTTCACATACATGTGGTATTATAGTAGCCACAGTAGATTTGCCAATTCTATAGTCGTAGCTTAATGTCCCAAATGAACATCCAATGGCCAAATATCTGGAAACAAACATAAACTATTACTAAATACTGTTTTTTTTTTCAGCAACATCCCTGCAAAAAAAGTGGAAGAGTTTACGGGATAATTATATGAGAGAGGTGAAGAAAATAAAGACTGTCAAATCTGGATCAGGAGCTATATTCATTATAATAGACTACGATTTCTACAGGCATCAATTGCCAACAAAGATACAGAAAGTAGTTTCGATGCAGATAATGCATCAACTTCGTCAGAGGTTGCTGAAGTAGAAATAAGTTCTGGCTTTAAGAGTCCTAAATCTACTTCAAGAAAAAAACAAAAATTAAATCCTGCTGATGAAAGATTTGCAAACATATTAGAGCAGAGTTTAGCACAGAAAAATGTGTCTCATCCAAAAGAAGATGACGATGAAGACAAGCTGTTTTGTTTGTCACTCGTTAAAGAGATTAAAAAAATTCCGGAATATAGGCGACTTCAAACTAAAATTGCCATTTATAATTTAATTTTGCAAAACCAAAATGAATTTCAAGGACCACAACAACAGACATATGAAAATCAAAATTACCCGGTATCAGAACGAAGAAATTATTCATCACAAGAGCAGCGTCATCAGTCATCAGCTTCTGTTGAAGGCTTTCGTTATCATGATTATAGATCACAGCAGTCTAGTGTGTCAAATAATTTTGCACATTATGGTTATACTACAGCAATGGGGTCTCCATCGCCAGTAACACCTACTCCATCGCCAGCACCAACTAATGTCAGCAATGAATCAGAGTTAGAGTTATTCTGCGAGTAACAAAATGTTATTTTTTCTTTAAAAAAATTGTTCCTAAACAAGTTGATTTGATTTATTTGATTTATAGATTATGTTGATTATTAAAAAACTAACCTCAATGTAATTATGAGTTTTTCTTCCGGTGAAATGCTATATCGCACAGCGTTTTTATCTGCTACGAGTTCATCGTTTATGAGAGTCAGTAAGTCATCAAATGACTTGATGGACATTCTGAAGTAGTTAAAGAATTTGGGCTCAAATTGCCTTAACTTAGGATATAAAATAATGTACTGACTTTCAGTCAGCCTGGTTGACAAAATTGGGTGAACCCAATATCTCCGTCTTCTGTTGTGTCGTTTCTGCCGTCTGTATAAAATCACCGATAAAACTGTTTCTACGTCCATCTTCGACAAATGTAGAACTCAAACTGGCCGCAACAACGCGCGTTTAACGCCTGACAAGCGCGCACCATGTGAACACTATACAAAAATTCAACGCGCGTTCAACGCGCGCTGAGCGCTTGTCATCTGAACCTACCCTTACGGCTAACATGAACAAACTATGTATTGCGGTACTTGTCAGAAATAAGATAATTGACTCTTTTATACTACATAGATCTTAAATTGTTTTCAAGGGCGCCGGCTTTTAGAAAACTTCATGGGTGCTCATGCTCATTTGATGAGTCGAAAAAGTGGCGAAGTGTGAGAAGAGAAATGCACATAGATCGACATTTTGATAACGGATACCGGCATCAGTAAGTGGCATCCGTTGCCCGCACCATCACATACATAGTCTTGGTCCCAAAATAAGGTTTTCCCTTGTACTATGGAAACCAGGAACAACGAAGTTGCCACAAACACCCAGACCCAACACAAATATCTATTTCATCAACAAACATTTGTGTTGGTGCGGGAATCGAACCCAGGAACCTTGCATCTCAACCGGCGCTCTAAACCATTGCGCTAAACGGGTCATCGAAAAACGCCTATCTCTAAAAGGCAAAGACATTAAATATATACTACCAACTAGAAGGCGATTACTGATCTGTTTCTTGATGTCTATTCTCAGGGGTGCTCGGCACCCACTCTTTATTTCTCATGGGTGCTCCAGCTCCTGAGTACCCACAGAGTCGGCGCCTCTGATTGATATCATTGTCCTATTTGATCGTAATATGCTCGATTATATTTTTTGAGGCTTCGTTATCAACAAAATTTTAATTTAAAAATAAACTTCATGGAATCTGAATTGTGTGCATGCCAACGTTATAAACGAAAACTTTCCTAAGAAAATCTCCAACAGGTAATCAATTAATATGACGTCGACGTAAATGATGGCGGACGAATACCATAGTTATCGGAGAAACTAATCAAATAAAAAAAAATACAGTCATCTTATTTATATATTCTTCATGCAACAAAGGTACAAAGACGACAATCACTATCAGTCAACCTAGGGCGGAGCGTGTCAGACTTTTGCTTACTAAAACCCACCTGCTGCCTGCTACCATGCTAGCGGGCTTCGGCCCTACTGGGCTAAAACTGACATCTTTTTCCCTCACTGCTTTGATCGCCTTTTTCGCACGAATACTACGTGTACCACTTTTTCTGTCACAAACACTAGATGAGGTTTAATTGTATCTATAGATAGCCCGGTACACAAACATTCGACTTATACCAAGCAGATGGAGTTTCAAGAACTGCATTTGGCTCCATACCCAGGTACTTTGTGTATGCTATCAAAACAATTCGGTTTTCTTTATAACCCCACTCCATTTAATATCACAATAGTAAGTACATTTTGATATAAGTGGAGAAGGTTTGTTATTGCGACAAGCCGTACGCGAGGGCGTTATGGAGCCGAGTGCTGCAGTGACTGCGTGTATCAAACGATATTTTTCAATACACTTACGAAAAAATAAATAAAAGGAGGTTGACGCGCTTGGTAGTCGCTTAGCGTCCAGCTTGTTAGGATAAATGTAATAAATTGTGGCAGGGTCGAGCGCGCAAACTTTTCCGCACTAGTAGTTAATACACTTACTCGAAAACCCGCTCTTAGGTATCCCTACGACAAGAGCGGGTTTAACTCGAAAAATATAACCGTTAGAAGTTTGGGACTTTAAACCACGCGGAGTCACTGACAAACTCTCTACATGTTGACAGTATCCAACGAGCGATTTCGCCGCTATGAACGCTGTGCCCAAAAATTGAACCAAACTAGGTTATCGTTAGTGTTTTAATATAATAAGTACTAGGTAGTTTTAACTAATGTTTTAATTTATGTTCTTCATTTAGGATATTTATCAAACTTTAACAACAAGAGGTCGTTTTGTGTTACAAACAAGAAACTAATACAGAAAATATGAACCAAATTAAGGCAAGCAATGATTTAGGAGAGCAAAAAACACTGCCACTGGTACGCCAGTGTTGTATGTATATTGTATCTACAAAAGAAGTTACGACTTCTTTTGTAGATACATAACATTTTTGTCGAAGATTCTTTGGATATTTCAACGACAAACAGTGTACTCATTGATCCTATTAAGTTTCAACTTGTAGTGCATTCTTGACCTTTTTGGTTAGGTACTTATAAATGTATCAGTGTGTTTTCACTGTTGTTCATTAGAACTTTGTCTAAAAGTTATGCCAAGAAAAAATAATCACAATAGAAGAAAAGTAAAATCAGATACTACTGAAAAAGAAACACTTGAAGCAATAAAATCTTCTTGGAAACTAAAGCAAGCTAAGAGACTGATTTTTGACGCGGAAAAACTAACCAAAAGAGAAATTTTCAACTTTTTTTTTTGCTATTGATTCTTTTTTCCCGTTTCGGAAATGTGCCTCTGTTGATGTCAAAGAGAGTGATGACGATTGTTTTTGATTAGACTTCAAGAGGTGGTCATACGAAGATTGCAAAAGGCTTCGTTTCTCTTGTTATGACTGAAGGAGAAATTAATTAAGCAATTGAACCTACAATTTTCTATCAGATAAAATCAGTTTTTTATTTTAACTGTAGTGAATGGTCTAAAAAACTTAATTGTTGATTTTAAGAGATCTAATTATACGTCAAATGTTCGTTGATGCGCTATAAACATATTTTTCTTAATAAAAATAAGACTGATAATTATGTCTCTTTGTAATACCTAAACCAAAATCTTAAGTTAAAATAAGTTTTTAATATGTTAATCTCAAAAGAGTAATTAGATTATTATTATCATTTTATGAACTAGTACCTATATTTTTCTCTTTTATTTAGGTTTCATTAAATTTAAATAATAATTCCAAAACGTTTTAACTCACCTTGAACGTTGTGTCAACTTAACTCGGTACTGGGAGAGTTGAAACATTGGGAGTTGGTTTGGTTTTTACGAAATATTTCACGTTTAATTATACTTGCTAATTGTAGTAAATCAAATACGGTATAAAACTAGCTATCTAAAACTATAAGTTTCCCATATGTGAGACTATATTCAGCCGAGCTGGTAATGTAAAAATTGTGTCAACCAAAGACATTAAATATAAGCATACTAGTGTCAACCTACCTCAGTCTCCCCTATTGAAAAAATATTTAACACCAATTGGCGCGAAAATGAGAAAACACAATAAATATTCATATAGAATGACAACAATGACAGATTCCAAATTCAAATGTATTGTTATGTTTTTTTTTAATTAAAAGAGTTTTTATGACCACCAAAACTTTATATGAAATATTTTTTTCCCATAGCTTCGTTCGTGTGAATGTCGGTTATAGCGAATGCGAAGTCGAAGTCAGATAAAAAATAGTCTATGTCCTTCCTTGGGGTAAAAGCTAACCCCGTACCAAATTTCATCAAAATCGGTTCAGCAACTTATCGTGAAAGTGTATCAGACAGACAGAGTAACTTTCACCTTTATAATATTAGTATGGATGAACTAAAATAATTGAAATTAGGTTTCTTAGGTCTAAAATCCTACGATAACCCTCGACCCGGGAATCGAATCTGGAACCCCAAGCTCGTCAAAAGGGTCTGCAACCTACGCTACACTACGAGTCAGTTATCGGAAAGTAATAAACCTTAATTTATCTATTTAAGTGTTTATTTGAATTTTTACTTGTTTTTTAATTTTCCTTTTAATGGCATTCTCGCTTTGGATGAAGCGAGAAGTAATATCAGACTTATACTGACTAAAAGCCATCTGTGTTCCTTCAGTTACCTTTGTGGTCTAGAGCCACGGTTTTTTTTTTTTTTTTTTTTTCGGTGGGAAAATGACTTTTTTGAATAATTCCACAGTCCTGGACGCATCGGCCCTGGCAGGTCCCGTCAATTAAGTGCCACTGACCCCTGCCTGCCAAGTTACAATCGTTTCGTTGATCGCCTCTAGTCGGCCACGCCTCTTATTCCTTTGTTCTGACCACGTTACTGAGCGTTGAGATGACGTCGAGCGTCGGCGAGCTACCCATTGTTCGCCGTCCGTAAACCCGCGCCTACGGTGGCCGAAAATTGGGATCGAAATCCCGGCGGCGGTTGGGGCGTGAGGACCGTTGCCTCACGCGATCGGCCGCCTCCTTTGCTAGCATTAGGACAGGACGCCTGTCGGGTCAGCTACTTTTAAAATGAAATTGATTTAAAATCAGAATTCACAGAACATATAAATATCGAATGCGTTATAGATTTAAATTCGTCTAACTATTACGGCATACTTAGCTGTGTGTTCAGCTGAAACAATTTTGTTACCAAGTTGACATGCGATGCTCGAAGCCTCGAGCGGTAATATCCAAGCACCATACAAGTAGCTTTGAATAACTTACAGGTCATTTTAAAGAAAGTCACTGCATAGACTGTTATTGGGTATTGGTACCTACTTGCTATAAATTGCTTTTGTTTACTGTAGTTACTTCCACTCGAACTTTTAAAACCTATTCCTAAGAATCGATAATATTTATAATACCAGCGCCTAACTAAAAACCTTTAAATTGATTTTACCTTAAAATAACTTGGCTGTGAATACACAGGACAAACTAAGTTCTCCTTTTTCTTTTGTTTCCTTTTGTTCTCCTTCGGGATTGTGGTAGCAAGGGTAAATGTCGACTATGGAGTCCCTAGTTCGATTTCCAGTTTTGATAAAGTAGTGGCTACATGTAGGTGTTGGCAGGATTCAGGTACTTGTCTGTTAGGTACCTAATGGTTTTACAAGGTCTTGAATCTGTATAAAATTTCAGGAAACTCGTAAATAATCATATAAAGATACGATACTTGGTCAATAATATAATCAATATTATTTTTAATTTTAGTTTATTTTTAAATTTGAAGTACGAGTATTATTCAGAACAACGCTCTAAAAAATCCTCTTAAAAAAAAAAAGACATATTGTCCTATTGTGATTTATCGCGCGCTATCACTGTGTGCGTAAGTGCGACAGCCTGTATGTACGAAGCTCCACTAAATGGACGGAGCACTACGAAACGCTTTTACCAACTTTCGTAAATTAGAATAAATTAAAAAAAGAAACCTACCTATTTTAATATTGATTCGCGTCGAATATTACTAACATTCTAATTTTTTTTTCAAATCCTGACTGTACCTTGTATGTATAAGTTGCTGGTACCCGTAGTGTACTATACCTATATGACATTTGTATAAAATACTAAGTATACTTAGTTACTAACCTAATAAATTTAACCTAAATTTCGTTTAAAATTACTTAGGTCGGTCGGTAGTATGATTACTTACAGTATTCTTCGCAAACGAAATCATGTTTCAATATTCCTATCGAATACCGTCGCTGATTGAATATCTACTTTCTATTTACTACTTTTAAACTTCCTTACAAACGAAATGAAATTCTTTTTCGCGAGAAATCTTCGGCTATCTGACCTGGGACAGTAATGGAATTTTCCTTTATTATTTGATTTACCTGTTCCTTCAATTTTATGTCGGTGCAATAGTGTTATCCTCTGTACTGTACCTACCTAAACCTTTTTATATTATAGGCATACTAGCTTCTGCCAGAGGCTTTGCTCGCAGGAAAGATAGGTTTCTCCATACAAACTTTGGACCCCCATTTCATCCCCTTAAGGGGTGAATTTTAAAAAGTTCTCTTTTAGTCCTCGCTTATAACATAAAGGAAACCTTGTGCACAATTTTACGTTCCTAGTCTCAGAAGTTTCGGCTGTGCGTTGATATGTCAGTCGGTCAGTTTCTCATTTTATATATGTGTATAGAAATGTATAAGTATTTATTACTTTATAACAAATTAATGTATACTATATAATAAAATAGAAAATGAATGGATATTTATTTGAGTTCATCCACGTATCTAATAAATTCATTATGAAAAAGTTTTATACATTAAATACATAGGAAGGTAATATGAAGGTGTACCAACCTACCTAGGTAGATTGGTTGGTATCTTGATTAGATCTGTTGAATAAAACTTCTTGGCATTTATGAGACTATTAAAGTTGTGACTTTACACCATTCTATTTCAACTTGTGTAGACATAGACACCGAAATAATAATTCTGCCGCATTCGAATAGTTTCTGAACATGCGATTGTAGTTTATGGAAAAGCCAATTCAAATATTGCTATAATTATGAGCCATTTCGTTTCCACAGAAACTAATAAAGCTCACGTATCCCTGCAATACAAGAAGGCTTTTAATTTTATATGGTTATTATAATTACAGAAATTTAATTACTATTCGCACTGAAGTGCGTCGTTTATACTTAACATTTCACAGAGCCTTGACTATTATAGTGATGAAAGTGATGAAATTGTCGTAAACTTAAGACCTCTGACAGAGATCTTATACGAGAACGTAAACAGGATTGCTTACAAATTGACTCTGAAAACGGCAAACATAAATAGTACCCTTCTCTACTGTTACAAATTTTTCTGGAGCAAATCGGTGTGAGCGCGACGCGAAACTGACAGCTCGTTCATTTTTAACTCCCGCCCCTGCTTCACGCCGGAGACGACAATTTGGATAAATGGTACATCCGCCGCCGACCGACTAAATTATTCAGGCTCCTCCTAGCTTCGCTTCTTCACATGACAAGGAGAGGATTGCACAATAAAGTGGAATATTTAGAGAGTAATCACGTACGCAACATTGGAACTTAGAGTGGCTCCGTCCCTAACTGCCGGCAGTTTCCTGCAATGGCATTTCCATTCGCCTCATAAGATCTCGACACCATGAATATAGCCGACACTAATATTTGTAAGCGGCGAGGTTGTGAGATTGGATGTGTCAAATTACATGCTCCTCATGTTTTGTTTGACAAACGTTTCCTTCCAATTTACTTCAAGAGACCATCAGTTTAAGACAAGGGCCACTTTGCGTTAGAATGGAGCAAAGTTCCTTCAAACAATAGTTGCCTAAATAAGTTCAATGGAATTTCATTAAAAGGCAGACGTTGAAAAACATGGCATCCGAATGAATAATGTTAACTAATGACGAATGTTTGCAGTTGTTGAAATGTTCGCGAATGCCACACAGGCCGCTCGGCAAAAAATAAACTGCAATGTAATTGCGGCCCGGAATGAAGTTATAAGCCTCTCCCCACTTCGGCCAGAAAAATATATTTTATGAGAGCGATAATTAAATATTAAAAACTTCGTCCTCATATATCATTGTTGCTAATTGAATGGATGTGTATCCACACTCGATGTCCCAGAAGGGAGAGTAAAATCATACATGGAGGGAGGGTATTCACATCTTTTATAGATGGTATATTTTACACTTGCATTTCGCTATGGTCGGAAGCCTGAAAAATAATTAGCTGAACACTCCATTTTTTTACGCGGGAAATAATGAAATGAATCTTGCCGCTCTGGGTTGAGCGAGAGGGAGTGTCAGACTTTTACCGAATAAAACCCATTTATGTTCCTTTAGTTGCTTTTCATGTTCCAGGGCCACAGTAATTCTTTCGAACATTCCCGCAGCTGTAGCAAGAATCGGCCCTACTAGCCCTTTGAGGCTTTTCTCGTTATTCGTTTAGCTAAACAACACCTCTAATCCTTTTAATTATCCCAACATTCTAAATCACAGGGTTATTGTTAAAACTAAACGATTTCCGATCGCCCTTCGCACCGATGCTCAAAATGTAGATACCGCTTAATAATCAGCTTACGTCATAAGCCGAAACCAACGCAAAGATTAAGCCATAATAGGATGATAACTATCTGAATTAAAGTTAAATCCAATAACCCCATTCATCAGGTAGCAGTTAAGTAATTCACCCCCCGTTGGGGTGAGTTACAAGTTTTGTTAGACCAGTTTCCTTTCCTTCTCGTTTATCTTTCTTAAACACTGGAATTGGCCCGGGATTCGGGGGATAATTACGTTGGCTATTTAGTTGGTAAATAACGTACTACCTTATTTTTCTTTTTGCTTTTTTTTTCTATTCATCTGTCTGTATGGCGCGGACTTGTGTTGCTTTGTTGGAGAAGATAATATTTGGCTTGACAGTAAATGGAAATACAGTTGTCCAGCCATCGACCTGTGTTGCCTAGTTAGGTACAATGTGCAGGTAGATTGATAGACTTTAATGTGCTATATTGTGTTTCCGTTTAGTTTGTGAACTGACTAAATCTTGTTGCTCCTTGAGATTCTGCTCTCGTGACTGCTCAGCGAACTTCTGTAAATTCGATAACGTTCCAGTTCGCTGTTACGGCTGCGTTCCGTAATTTTTCTAAGCCATTAATTTTACGACTTTGTTTTATTTTAGGTTGCGGAAGTATTTGCTTCGAGGTGTTTACAGAATTCGGAAAACAGAAGACAGAAAAAACTGGACATTCAATATTGAATTTTGAAAGATTAAACTGTGAGGTTTTGCTTTAGCTGGAGCCTAACTACTAATACATTTTATCAGAATACGTTCTAGGTAGGTAATCTACAGGGTTGCCGAGTTCTTGAGTTGAATTTGTGATTGCAACAGATGTGACCAAGGTTAGTAGACAAGTTTAAAAAGGTAGATAGAGAGTAGTAGATAACAACGATCATTTCTATCATTTTATCAATCGACATTATTTCATGATAGCTAAAATCCACCTTAAACCAGCATCACGTATTCTACATTTACAGAACGATTACGAGCGACACGTGAATTATCCAAGCGCCGTGTTTAACTGAGACACACAACACAAGAGCCGAATACGCAACACCCAAGGAAATATAGCGCCATCGATATTCTGATTAGTGCGAGTAAGCTCTAATTGGCCCCGTTTGGGTGAGCGCAGATCGTGCCACTAAAATAGAGATTTGCGCGGGAGTAATCCCTGTTGATACCACAGAATCCCACCGCAATGTATACCTTTACATAAATGGGTCAATGGCGCTGGCTCCGCTCTCGTCCGCCTTAGGGACCGTACACATGCCAACGTTTTAATGCAACAACGAACGAACTGTTGCATGCAAACTGCTACTAAGTACATAATGAATTTTAGGTAAGGCTGGGTATTGCACTGGCCAGAATACAGTCCGTAAAACAAAGTGTAATTTCATGGCACTATCTTTTTGTTGTCTGAAAGTTCTTCAGTTACTTTAATTGTAAACGTGCTATAACGCTTATACTTTCGTGTTTCATTCTTGTTGTAGCCTCCACGTTAATTTGGTATATTTTTATGTTCAAGCGTAGCTTAGTGCCCAATTAGGTTAACAATTTCCTTTTCAGACCAAGGCTTATTGTAGCATTCATAACGATCGCCTTTTTTCCGCAAATTCTCGTAGAAAGCACCAACCTAATTCCTGCTTTACAGCAATCGGAACAATTAACTATTTGAAGTTATAAAGGTTAGGTGGCGCACGTCCCAGGTCGGAGGTCGCTCATGTCGCGCAGAAGTCGGCAGCCGGGTGGCTCGGGTGCGGGAACTCCAGCGATGCGCCAGAATAACTCGGCTAAGTAATATTGTTTTAGTTAGTAAGTAGTGCGGAGCGAGACCTCTGGCAGACAGTTTTGGCAGCTGTTCTGCACATGATGTATGTTAATGTCACGTAAGAGATTATTTCTTGGCACTGAAACATGGTGCCTGCGCATACAATTGTTTGCTCTCCTATTTTGCATTCGACGAATTCTTGTATTATACTCGTACGTCGGCTATTGCGGAATAAGTGACTATAACGGTTTTATTGTCCTTTTGTATGAGAATAGAACTGAAATAGATGGGAGAACATATAGATGAGGTCTATTTTAGACAGAAGCAAAGAGTAACTTCTGCTAGCCAGTTAAGCTTTCAGTATAAGAAGTTCAAACTTGAAGCCAACCTAAATCCTTCAGTAAATTGTAGTTTACCCAACTGCCTACACAGGTATGTAGTAACAGTTCACAAATGAAACAAACTTAAAGGTAAACCATACTAGGAGCTCGTTGTTTATCATCCGCGCAAGTTGTTCGACTAACGTGAACCTAATGGTTAACTTAAATGGTGCTTGTAAACGATAGACAGGCTTCAAACTAGCTCGCAAATGGAATTAGAGCGGGGAAATAGTGCTTGCGGTTTAGCATATCATAAATTATTATGTCCTGTCTAGAATGTTAAAATTTTCAATTTTTTTAGGCAAAAACATTTGATAGATAAAGAATGTATGTACAAGTTGACAATGGCAGTGAAAACCGACGTAGCTTACTCCGAATTTCTATTTCTAAATTCTACCTGTCTTTTATTCAGACTTGAATCTTAAACAATATTATCCGAGTCATACAAACACTGTAACCAAACATTTCAAGATCTTGCGTCTCGAATTGTGTTTTGTATAATCCGAACTTGCCTTGAAGCAACAGAGCCAAGTATTGTTAGCAAACTATACTCGTAAACTAAACTCTAAACCATCGAAGGTAAAATTTCGTACAAGAATTACCTACTACAGCAATCCATTTGAGGTAGTTTTTGCAACAGAGCGGCAGGAGCAAGTCGATACACAGTATCTCTACAAATTCGTCTAAGTGCAACACTTTGAGAAAGAAAACAATTGCACGAACTTACCGTCTTCCAGCGATTGAATTCAGTAACTTTAAAGTGTGTTATTTCTTTCAGGCGTAACTTTGTTGTTGAACGGAACTGACAGTTGCGTAGTATTGACTTCTCGATACTTGTTATAACTGTTATAACACTTACAACAAGACATAACTGAATAAAACAAAATGGCCGAATTGTTTTTATTGCTGTTCACAAAGTGCGTATTTCGGTTTTATTTTAGGATAAAAATAATATATTTATTAACTAAAAAACAGGGTATAAATAGGGGCAAAAATATATTTTGCTAAGTTATATTGAATAACATCCAAATATTTAGTAGGTAAGTTAACACATTAACAGTTTTTGTAATGAAATCTTTTACACAATATAGATCTTTAACGAGTAGGAAATTAATAAATACTAATGCCATATTCCCACAGTGGAATTCAATAAGTATACATACAACATGTACACGTAACATTTGAATATTTCAAAGAGTTCAGGAAAGTTAGTTGAGAACCAGCACTCCGAGAAGATAAAAATACTAAGATCTGATAGTGAAGGTGAGTTGATTCATAATATTTTTTTTCTTAAAAATGTATCATACATTTTAGATCATTTAGCAACTATACATATAATATTATATAAATGCATGCGTGAACGAAGTTGCGTTACGATCTTTTATTATACTTGTTTTTTTTTTAAATTGGGAAATCATCTAATGACATCTCCCGCCCTTGGGCGGGGCGGGAGAACGTGTCAGACAACTAACTAAAACCTACTCCTATTCCTTCTTTGGCTTCGTTCCAGGGCTCTGGGAGTCTCTTTATCATTACCCATGTTCCCAGTAGGCTTCGACCCTGCTAGACCCCTACGGTTGCTGACACCTCCTTTTGGTTGCTGACTTGGGCTCGGTCCGGGCGGTTATCAAACGGTCGGACGGCGAGCTACCCATTACTCGCCGTCCGCAAGTCCGCGCCTTAGAAATTGGGATCGGGATCCTGGCGGCTGGGACGTGAGGACCGTTCCCTGGCGGTAGTCTGACCAGGTGGGGCTCCCCTCTACCGTATGCTCTACCGTGTTTTCCGGGCGGTCCACACAATGGTGACGCCCGGGCGTTTCTTCCGCACGAATCCGGTGCAGGTACCTACCGAACTTACCATGTCCGGTGAGGACCTGCTTCATGCGGAAGGTAAGAACGCCGTGAGGTCTTTCCAGCCACTCCTCAAAGAGGGTACTTACCGCCATAATTGTGACGAGCCCAGCACTGGTTTGCGACAGTCGCTGTCGCCATTCCACAATGAGATCCCGCCGGAGCTCTGTCCGCCATGCCGCGACTTGTTGTGACAGCGGAGTTTCGCCCGTCGTGCGCGTGGCGGCGTGCATGCGTGCATGGACTATTGCCTCCAGATCCCATGGTGGCAGGCTAGCAAGGAGGCTCGCCACTTCCCGGGAAACCGTGCGGTATGCCCGCACCAACCGGATGGCCGCCGGTCGCTTTTGTAGCGAAGGAACCCACACCGGCGCCTCACAAAGGGCTATGGATCGAACGATTCCTGCGTAGATTTATTATGTTTGGTTAACCTATGTATGTTAAGCTGATTTTATAAATGTAAAATACGTGTCACTATTCGGATAATTCAGCCGGGTCCAGGGGTTATTTGACCTCCAAAGGTGTCAAAGAAAGGTTGTTGTTTTATTCAAGAAAGTATTTCGTTCAATACTCATCATAAGTTCAGCCTTTCTACAACTAAGATGGGACACAATTCCTGCAAAAATACGAGGTAAATAAATAAACGATTTTATGGTTATTGTTATAACAAAAGAGTTTGGTCACAAAGCTTTTCCTAACATTACCTATTAGACAAAAAGGTTATTTATTTTCGCCACAATGATTTGGTGCGGGGGAATCAAAAGTTTCCTTCATTTTCCCGAACTTTCCTTGGTAGCGAACGAGCAGGTCGTCATAAACTAAATAACACAATGGTTTTATTGACCGCATTAAGTAAATGGATGAGAAGCTGACGTGCCCCCTTTGACTAAGTTTTGACAAGACATGTAGTCTGGTAATATAATTTGTAAGACGTATTTTTCGTTAACTCAGTTTAAGTTTTTATTTGTTCTGAGAACCACTAACTAACTTTACCAGTAAAATATTGAAGTCTCAACCTCAAATGTATGATTTTATTTCCAAAATTAAAATGATAAAAGTTTAACCAAAGACCAGACGAGGCTATGAGAATTCAGCCACATTTATACATAATATTATAATATTATTAATTCTCCTCGATTATATTCGGCCACATTCAATTTCGACTTTGCCACTGTGGCCATCGTAACGGCTAACTTTTGCGAGGCCCTTTTTACCATAAATTAAGCAGCGCCAAAAATCAATCAAATCTCGTCTCGCGTGGTGTTCCAGGAAGTTGTCCGTGCCGCCCGCCCTAAAGCCGTTCGCCCAGAGCGGTGCGGTGCGGAACCACTTGTCTGAAATACTGAAAGGTATGAAGGAAACATTTGTGGTAACTTTAGTCAGTAGGCTTTGTTTCATATGATATTTAAGCTATCAAACATACTTCATTATAAAAGTTTAAATTATAAAAAAGAATCTATAGCCACATTTCTTATTGGATATATCTTCTGAAGTAAAACCCCATTAAAATATGGCCAAGTGAACGAGTTCTCCATCGAACATCATCGAAACGAAAACTAGCGTACCTAAACACTAGTACACAAAGCGCTCTACAACTTGATAAGTGGACGGCGTGTGGCGGCAAAGCGGCTGAGCGGACTTGCACTCGACGCGTCACAGCGCAGGCCCCACAGCCCTGCGTCCATGAAATTGAATTAGCAACTCATTAGTAACGCCAATAAAACCGGCCGACTGTTCGCCATCGCCACCCCTGCCGGACTTACCCCTAGCTTCCGATAAACGCATACATCGAACGTGTTAACGTACACACACGCTTTGACAAGAGGTGAACGCATTTACGGTCACTGATGGGCTTAAATGGAAGGCTGGTAAAGTGCGTTTACTATTGAGAGTTTTTATGGTGACTATAATCATACTCAGTTGGTACCACGCTCCATGAAAAATGTCTAAGGGACCTCTGTGAATTGGCTTCAGCCCCTCGTACGCCTTCCAAAGGTCCAGGGTTCTGAGAGATACAAAGACGTACAAAATAATAGCTTTATTCAGGTAAGTTATACTGATATAGGACTCCTTTCTGGCCAACTGGGATTTGTCAACGTGGGATCTGGAGGCAACAGTCCCACGTCCACAAAGTCCTGGCGCGCATGCACGATTTGCGCGTGGAGATGCAACGCCGGGGCGAAATTCCGCTGCCGCGACAGGTCACGGCATGGCGGACAGAGTTCCGGCGGGATCACATGGTGGAATGGCAACAGCGACTTTCGCAAAACAGTGCTGGGCACGTTACAATTATGGCGGTTTTTTTTTACGGTGGGAAAATCATCTAATGACAAATCCTGCTCTTGGGTGGAGCGAGAGAGTGTCAGACTTTTACTGACTAAAAACC